>JAKEPQ010001005.1:43092500-45492500 GCA_024500445.1 Entomyzon cyanotis
ACAGTCAGAGTGCAAGGATATATTCTGGGATGGCAAAATCACAAAGCCTTAAGCAAGCATTAAAGGGGCGGGCAGGAAGATAATTCAGCAGGAAAATAGGGAGTTGAACAGGAAAGCCTTTTGAATAAGTAATTTGTAATAAAACCCTTTTTTTTTTCCTTAAACACCTTGAGCATTTACCATGTTCTTTCGAAATGAATAGAAAGTTACTGCTGATGGTGACTGGGGTGTTTGCCTTCTCTAACCGTGTGCTTGCCTTTTAAACACTGAACTTTTGTTTTGTACTTCACTATTAGTTAGTGATGCAAATGGAGGCTGAAATACATGTGCCTGCTGAAGTCACTTCTCTAGGAGCCCCAGGCACCCTGGGCCTACAGTCTTTGTCATCCTGATCTTTGGTGCTCTCAGTAATGCAGCAAGCCTTTTCTCCACCAAAGCGTCACCTGTCTAGGTGAGTCGTGCCATCCCCTATCTGAAGTGACAGCCATCTTTGAGTACCAGCATCTTAACTGACTTCTCTTTCATCATCCATGTTAGAGAAATAACATTTTCGACAAGGTGTTGGGTTTTTCCCCCCTTTTCTTTATTCTTTCCCCAGCCCCCCTTCGCCCCTTAGTTAGAGCACCTGATCAAAAAATTATTTCTGACAAAGATTTCCTGCTCCAAATTAAATGAGCTCAAGGAGATGGAGCATTTTCACACGGAAAGAAAGGGAAACGTTGATGTTGGAAGTTAATGAATCTGGGAGGAGAGAGAACATTATTGAGACTGGATAATATGATCTAACAGCTTTCCTTCTTCTTATCCTCCCCGTAAAGAATGTATGGAAGTCAGTTATGTGGCATGATTCTAACATCTGTCCTACCCCATAATGGTAATTTGTATAAGTAATGGAAACAGGTTAAATACTTCCATTCTAATGTTGCCAGCAGGGATGAAAATGAACATTTCAATGAAATAATCTCGACAGAGCAGGGAGAGGAGGGGTGGATGGACTGATTCATCTCCAGCTCTCTTTGGTGATCCGAACACTAATGAGAATGCTTGAATGTATAGTTTATCAGATAGAAGGGGAAGAGCAAGTAAATTTCTCAGATTAGAATCACTGTGAAAACATACCCGCATGCAAGCTGCTTCGTTCTCCAATTGCCAGTGTTGGCTAATAATTTGCAGCATTCATTTTAAGGGGATAGAGGAGAGAAGAGAAAGAGGTGAAGAATCTTTTTGTTGGCTTTTAATGGGATGCCTTTAAGGGTTATCATTCAACCTGCTAGAAACACGGAGGTTGTTCTTGTTACACTACCTTATCTACTTTTCAGACCCATTGCATTAGAATTAGAGGGTAGGCAGTTCTAGTATTTTGCCCCCCATTTTGCTGCAATTAGAAATGAAAGACACAAACCTCTGTAGTAAGGTTATCTGGTTGTCTCATAGTCTGTGCTGCTTCTCAGCCATTGTCATAACTAAGCCATATTTTTCTACCATAGTGACATCGTAATACAGACACACACACACATGAACACAGATTTGTAGCATCTGTGCCAGAATTTTGTATGAACATTTGTATATACTAATACTGAAGATCTGCAAATCTTCCAGCAGGCATGTTAACCTCTCACAATGTGAGATTTTGGATTTTTTTGTAAAACTCTCGTGACTCTGTGTTATGGAAATGTGTCTGTAAATGGTTTGGGTTTTTTCATCTCCCTCTTGTGTTTTTGTAATGAGGGAGATGTGTGGCTATAGATTGTCTTTTCTCTCTGTACTTTTTTCCCCCCTAAGATTTGAAATATGTTTTTGTGTGCAGTGGAAATCACCCCCAGGCTTGAGTACAGTTTGTGCAAGGTAACAGTGTGGGCTGTGAAAACTTCTGCAGCTGCTGTCTCCTGTTGGCTGGGTAAATATTAGAAGCTGTGGCAATACATTTATTGAAGAATGGTGAACACTCACATTGTGCCACTATTGTTTAGTCATGGAGTAGACCCCGATTTAGTGAAGAATTTTAGACCTAAACCTATCCCTATTTGTTGAAACTATGAAATACATATTTCAGTGAAAATTGTCTCAGTATTCAATTCCTTTACTGAACTGTGACCTTCACTGCTTAGGTGTTTCTTCTGAATAAATTTATTTATTTTGAGGATTTAAAATTGGGTCTTGAAGAGCTTACAGCATTTAATTTTGTGCACTATTAAAACCAAATGCAATTACTACTTTTGGTCCTTTCCAAAATAATTTATTCAATGTTGAATTCCTTTTTGAATGGAAAAGAATACCTCCATAGAGACAGATTCCTTCAAAAGGACCGTTCCAAGGTTGCGGAAAGGTTTTATGTGAAAATATTTGTATTTTTAACCACATCCTTACATTTCAGATCTCTGTCTGCTTTTTCAAACAATGGATGTGTATTTATAGTGTAAATATTCTCACTGAAGCAAACACAATGTGCTGTGCTACTCACATGTACAATATATAGCGTCTCATGTCCACTTGGATTAGAATGCACAGCTTTTAACACTGCTCAAAGATGACAGTATATCTATGGGGAAGCACTGGCATCCAGAAAGCACATTTTATAGGCAAAAAAATAATAGCAAGACTTAATAAGAAGAAAAGAAATACAAAATGCTGCCACTAATTTTTAGTTGTCTGGAATTTGAAGGTTTTTCCCTCTTTTCCACCTTACATTTGCTTCAGTCTGTCCAGACACAAACTGAGAAGGAAGAGAAAAGCTGATGCTACGATCTGTAATTTCTTCTGCTTTGAATATAGTTGTTGTTGAGGAGGATCATTGCTTATATCTGCTCTTGATATTTTTGTGGGGTTTTGGGACATGTGTAAAACAGCAGTATCTTTGCAGATGCAGGAATGTCTGGAGAAGATTGCTGAGAGTTGCTTGGTCAAAGAAAAATATGTTGTCTGAAATCTGTGTGTTGATCTACCTTTTATTATTTAGAATCTGAACATCTCATGCTTTTATTTATGTTAGAACATATTACTTGTCTCTGCAAGTAATTATAATAAGAACATTTTTGCTGTGTTTAAAATACTGAATTTTACTTATTTGTGAAATTTCTGTGAGAATTTTAGTAAAACGTACATGTTTTTAGAAATTAACATTCTTCCTTTTGTTTGCTTCTGTGTTAGCTCTTACAGAAACCTTTTCAGTGAGAGAATTGCACTGACCTTGCAAAATACCATATGTTGAGTGTGCTGCTATTCATCTCATAAGCATTAGTGGTCTTGAATGAACAGGTATTGTCTGTATCCTATGATAACCAGAGGAGTTAAATAGAATATTTTTTTGATTGCAGTGCTAGAAATTAAACATTACAGATAAATTACTCTCTTTTTTTTGTTAAGAAGCATTATTTCTTTGTGACTTTAGATACAAGTACAGTTATGTGGGTGTGCACATCATACAAATTCAGGGTTTTTTCTAGAAACTGGTTTAAATTCTGAAATAGTAGAAAATCATAGTTCTGGCCAATTGTATATTCTTAACCTTTATGTTGCAGTATATGTTGGTAAGAGAGTGAACTCAATCGTGTGGTAGTCTCAGCAAAACTGAAGAGTAGGAAAAGTAAATAAAAGATGGATATTTCACCCTAACACTCAGTTTATTTTCTTTGACAGTTTAACATGGACCTTACTTGTAGTTTTAATGTTTCTTGTGTGGTTTAACTAATTTTTATTTTTATGATACAGTGCAAAAGTATGAGAATAGAGAAAATGTCATAAATAAATAAAGGAAAATAAAAGAGACGGCAGTGGATCATGTAGAGTTTCTACTTAAGCGGATATTTAGATGGTTATATATAGAAATTATAAAAATATGTGTTTATGCTCAGAATTAAAAGAGGTGTAAGCAAAAATTTCACATGGATCCTTACAAAATGCTGTATCAACTATAGGAACATCCAACATCTTATAGTTGTTTTTTGCACCTAGTTATTAAAAAAATTGGATGTGAAAATTAGAGAAAGTGCCATAGTTGCACTGTGGTTTAGTGAGAAGATAGCTATTCATAAAAGCTCTAAATGTGTGTCCTCTCAGTTTTTAACTTGTAGTTGTTTCGGTTTTGTTTTTTTGTTTTTTCTTTTTTTTTTTTTTTTTACATTAAAATGCCAGATGGTAACTGCCCATTGTTGTTCATTTTAGGTCTCAGAGGGTTTTTTTTCTTTTTCTATTTAAAAGTAATTTCAAAATCAGAAACCATATTCTTCTTTACTTTACTTCACTTTTCTAAAACTTAAAAATGCATTGTCTTTTGCCATTAGAAATTACTGCAAAAAGGTGTGTTGAATGAGAGAGTTAAGAGATTCTAGACTCTAGCTGTGGGAGTGAATTCTATGTGCATACATAGAGTTCAGAGCTGTGGCAGTCCTACCATGCTCAAATATCTGCAGACTGTTTTAACAGCAGCATTGCTGCAAGAAGGGAAGCTGACTGCCTTCTAAATTCTCTTACTACTTCTAGTCTTCATTTTATGGACCAGATGCCTGTTGGAGAATATTTTTATCTGGTTTTACAATGCTTTTCTGGCATCTTTCTGGCCTTTGACTACAGGATTTTTTCTGTATTTTATTTGTTGTGCTTGGTACTCACCTGTCCTTTTCAACATATTAGAAAACACTGAGGCTGATTTATCTGTAAGAAATTGGGTCCTGATTAGAACTTTTTTAAAAACTAAAAGTTCAATTTATCTTCTGCCCCTAAGTATCCCTAATTATCTATCTAATTGATAGATAGATCAGTTATCTATCTAATTGATACTTAGGGGACAGATGAAAAATGCAGTGGGTACCTTAAGGTTCAGTACAACCCCAGTACTAGATGGAGTCCTTTCCTACTTCTTCAAAGATCAGGCTGAAGTAGTTAGGGGCTGTGCTAAGACGGAATTGCAAAGGTGAATACGTAATGCAGTACTGACCATAACATTGTTACTTTGCTTAAAAAAAAAAAAAAAAAAAAGGAGAGACGTTTCAAAGAGCATTCATATTACAATGAAAAAAGATTCTTTTTATTTTTCAGAAAATACATTTCAGAATATATTAGCAACTGTGTACAAAAAGAAGATCGACTTGTTCTTATGCCCCCCCAACTGAAGAATTGTTAACATGATAATACATATTTTCTTCATATCATATAGGAGCAGAAGTACCTCTTTCTTGGCTTTCTTTCAGTATTGTACCATGGAAGGACACAGGACACATTTCAGCATAACTTGCTGCAGAGTTCACCTGACAAGGAGGCACTTTTTTATTCAGTTACTGAAAATTGTTCATAATCCATGTTTTCTACCTTGACATTCTCATAAATGATCTATATTCCATTAGCATTGTTATTTTTAAAGCTTCTTTTACAAAACTGGAGGGAAATGTGTACAACCATGTTTTCTGCTTTGCAATGAAAGTGTACATTTATCACTTAGGTACATGTAAGTCACTTCTGTGAATTGAGCCCTTAGAGTAAATGTGTTTTGATGTAATGGCCATCTGCTCATGAATATCACATTTGCTAGTTTAACAAATAGTTTTATATAGATAAACACATAGTTCGGTGAGATCATATAGTTTCACAGGTAGCCATGTAATAGCAAAGTTTTGTATTTTTCATAAGCCAATAATGAAGGTACAGTGGAGACCTCAAGGTTTTTGTTTGTTGCTTTAAGAAATTAATTTCTAGCATTTACTTTTAGCTTCTGACTGCTTTTTTTTTAAAAAATGGCAAATGCAGGACCCACATCAGATCATAACAGGAGGCAAACTAGAGCCTACCCATTTCAGAAAGCAACCAGTCTGGGTTCTCTTTTCACCTTTCAAAAATGAAAGCTGTTCTGCTTTCAGATGGATGCAGTATAACCAGCCACCAGGAGACCCTGGGAACAGCTGACCTGACACTCTTGCCCTGTATGGCTTTATTAGAGTCAGGTATCAGTGACACAGAAATGACCCCTGAAGCTGTAGCTAAAGCCAGTTTGCAAGAAAAGACAGAACTGACAAGATAGAGTTGGTCAAGTCAGTGATTCTGAGTGCCGTGGTCTGAGGGATGCAGGTCAGGTGCAACGTGTTACACATACATATGTTGTGCAGTAAATATAGCTCAATACCAGGCCATTTTTTAAGTGATAAAAACTAGTTTAGTAGGCTCTTTGTTAGATTTTAGTTTTGATATTATGGTATTTACTGTGGTCCTGGCCCATATTTTACCACTGAAGTCAAAGTTTATTCTTCAGTATCACTGATACCAAACTGTAACCGTGACAGAGTATGTGAATTTATAGGAGGAGTGTGTGAGTGATGGTGAGTTTGGTTTTTTGGATGTATCTTCAGAATTTGTCTTCACGGTTACTGTTCTTAGTGCAGAAGAGAGCCATGTAAAATGCGCATGTTCAATAACTTTGTCTTGTTTCCCCCCTTTCTCTCCTCCTGTATTTTAGCATATGTTCCTGAGGAAGAATTGAAAGCAGCAGAAATAGACGAAGACAGTGTGGAAGATGATGGGCTGTCTCTGGACATCCAGGAGAATGAGTATTTGTGCAATGAAGAAGCGGAGATCAAAGAGGCTCAAAGCTACCAGAACTCCCCAGTCAGCACTGCAACTAATCAGGATGCAGGCTATGGTTCGCCGTTTAGTGAAAACAGTGATCAGCTGGCCCATTTCAAAAGCACTTCCTCTAAAGAAGAGAAAGAGGATCCTCAGTGCACAGACAATGTTTCCTATCCACAGGACAGCTTGGCACAAATAAAAGCTGTGTATGCAAATTTGCTTTCAGAGACTTGCTGGTCCAGTTTAGCTTTGGACTTAAAGAAATCCAATCCAACCACCAGCAACAACGGAATCAGCCAGAATGAAAACACCACCAGTACTGACACCAATGCCAATTCCCAGAGTACTTGTACTACCAGTACCAACACCAGTACCAGTACAACCACCAGTAGTACTAGTAACAGTAATAGTAACAGTGGTGGCTCAGGTTATGACTGGCACCAAGCTGCTTTAGCTAAAACTCTGCAGCAGACCTCATCGTATGGACTTCTCCCAGAGCCGAGTCTCTTCAGCACAGTACAGCTTTACCGGCAAAACAATAAACTCTATGGGTCTGTGTTCACTGGTGCCAGCAAGTTCCGATGCAAAGACTGCAGTGCAGCCTACGACACGCTGGTGGAGCTAACAGTGCACATGAATGAAACGGGACATTACCGTGATGACAACAGAGATAAAGAAGCTGATAAGACCAAGCGGTGGTCAAAACCTAGGAAACGATCGCTTATGGAAATGGAAGGCAAAGAGGATGCCCAGAAAGTGCTGAAGTGCATGTACTGTGGGCATTCATTTGAGTCTTTGCAAGACCTCAGCGTCCATATGATAAAAACAAAGCATTACCAGAAAGTGCCTCTGAAGGAGCCAGTACCAGCCATCACCAAATTGGTCCCTTCTACCAAAAAGCGAGCACTTCAGGACTTGGCTTCGCCTTGTTCACCTGAGCCAACAGGGATCACGGCAGAAGCTTCACTGGGTGAGTCTGCAAAGGATCAGAAAACTGCCAACCCCTATGTGACTCCAAACAACCGCTATGGCTATCAAAATGGTGCTAGCTACACTTGGCAGTTTGAGGCACGCAAAGCCCAAATACTGAAATGCATGGAATGTGGCAGTTCCCATGATACTTTGCAGCAGCTCACTGCTCATATGATGGTCACTGGTCATTTCTTGAAGGTGACCAATTCTGCTTCCAAAAAAGGCAAACAGCTAGTGTTGGACCCAGTGGTGGAGGAGAAAATACAGTCTATACCTCTTCCACCCACCACCCACACAAGGCTACCAGCCTCCAACATCAAAAAGCAGCCCGATTCCCCAGCGGGCTCCACAAACTCAGAGGAAAAGAAAGACCTAGAGAAGGAAAAGCTGGTGGTCACTGAAACAGAGAAAAAGATTAAAGAAGAGAGTGAGGACTCTACGGAGAAATTTGAGCCAACAACTTTGTATCAATACCTCAGAGAGGAGGACCTAGATGATAGTCCTAAAGGCGGAATAGACATACTGAAATCCCTGGAGAACACAGTGACAACAGCCATCAGCAAAGCCCAGAATGGAGCCCCTTCCTGGGGAGGATATCCCAGTATTCATGCAGCTTACCAGCTCCCGGGAACAGTCAAACCCCTCCAGCCCGCAGTGCAGAGCGTTCAAATGCAGCCGTCCTACGCAAGCAGTGTGAAATCACTGTCGTCAGAACACAATGCACTCATCCATTCCCCAGGCAATCTCACACCCCCGCCTCACAAGAGCAATGTATCTGCTATGGAGGAACTAGTGGAGAAAGTTACAGGCAAAATCAATGTGAAGAAGGAAGAGAAGCCTTTGGAGAAGGAGAAGAGTTCTCCAGTTAAACCCATGTCACCTGCTGCTAAAGAAAACAAGGACTTTCCAAAAGCAGAAGAAATAAATAACAAACAGCAGCCAAAGAAGAGCTCTGAGTCAGAAGTTCAGAAGGTCAAAAAGGATAGTCCAGCAGAAGCACATACGCCAAATGGTACAGAGCCACTTAAAACAAAGGTTGCAAATGGCTGTAACAATTTAGGAATTATCACAGATCATTCACCTGAACCATCCTTCATTAATCCGTTGAGCGCTTTACAGTCCATTATGAATACCCACTTAGGCAAAATTTCTAAGCCAGTAAGCCCCTCTCTGGACCCTTTGGCCATGCTGTACAAAATTAGTAACAGCATGTTGGACAAACCCATTTACCCAACCACTCCAGTCAAGCAGGCTGATGCTATTGACCGATATTACTATGAGAACAGCGATCAACCTATTGATTTAACTAAGTCCAAAAACAAGCCTCTTGTTTCCAGTGTGGCTGACTCTGCCTCATCCCCGCTGAGGGAGAGTGCCCTGCTGGATATTTCTGATATGGTGAAGAACCTCACGGGGCGTTTGACACCCAAGTCTTCAACTCCCTCTACCGTGTCAGAGAAGTCTGATGCTGATGGGAGCAGTTTTGAGGAAGCTCTGGATGAACTGTCACCAGTACACAAGAGGAAGGGCAGACAGTCTAACTGGAACCCTCAGCATCTTCTGATCCTTCAAGCCCAGTTTGCTTCCAGCTTGAGGGAGACCCCAGAAGGCAAATACATTATGTCGGACCTAGGTCCACAAGAGCGGGTACACATCTCTAAGTTTACTGGTCTTTCCATGACCACAATTAGCCACTGGCTGGCCAATGTGAAGTATCAGTTAAGGAGGACAGGTGGAACTAAATTTTTAAAGAACTTGGACACAGGACATCCTGTTTTCTTTTGCAATGATTGTGCCTCTCAGTTCAGGACTGCTTCTACATACATAAGTCACTTAGAGACACATCTAGGGTTTAGTTTGAAGGATCTGTCAAAGTTGCCACTTAATCAGATTCAAGAACAGCAGAATGTTTCAAAAGTCCTCACAAACAAGACTTTGGGCTCACTTGGAATTGCTGAGGAGGACTTAGGCTCCACATTCCAATGTAAGCTCTGTAACCGAACTTTTGCAAGCAAGCATGCAGTCAAACTGCACCTTAGTAAAACACATGGCAAGTCCCCAGAGGACCATCTGATCTATGTAACTGAGTTAGAAAAACAATAGCGTCCAGGTAAGCAGCCAGGTATGCAAGTGACCACAGGAACATTGCACTAAACTTCTTCATAGTACTGCACTAGGCCTGACCTGAGCCTCTGAAATCAGTCTTACTTTTGTTGCTGAACTGCCTATCTGGACCTTGGTTTTTCTTACACTTATTTTGTAGTTATATTTATATGCTCTTTGTCTGATCTGTGCATGGTTATTTTTTTGTTTCTGTTTTTATTTTTTGTGAGTCAAAGTCTGACCTTTATTTTCAACATCTGTCCTTGATGTTAAGCTATCTTTTGTAGAATATAGTGGGAGACACTATTGAGAGACATTAATTTAGCCGTAAAGAAAGACACAAAGAACAATGATAAAGAGACATCCTAAAATTACAAAGTTGCCATGACAATAAAGGTCACAGAACCTGGTAGTGTCAAGTTTTAACCCTCTGAGAACTGTAATAGCATTTCTGTGCCTTTCCCAGTGACTAAATAAGTAAATAAGGAAAAACAAAACAAAAGGCTTAAAGGCATTTCATTCAAATAAAAGCTGTGTCAGAAGCAGGACTTTTTTTTTTAAATGAATGAGCTTCTTTTTTTTTTTAATGCAGAACTGGTTTGTGAAGATATTGTGCATGCAGTCCTTGGAAGAAGGAGAGCTGTGTAGTACTCAAGGGGTTAGGAAGCCACAACTGTATAAGTTAAATAATAATTAAAAAAAGCAAACCAAGTTGCCACTATGCCCAAACCCTCTGGATGCTGAGAATTGCCACTTTTTGGCAAAAAAAAAGAAAAAAAAAGTATGCAAGCTGTTATTTAAAACAAATGTAAAAATGCTCTTTTCTTTCCTTTATTTTTTTTTTCTGTAAAATACTGCAGTTTATAGTTATTTACAAATGTTAAGCTTTGGTACAAGCTGACCTTTCTATAGTGTGCTGCATTGGTAAATGAAAACAAAAAAAAAATGGGGCAAATGTTGGATTCTGTTCCTTGTAAATTGCCAGCATCAGCTTAAAAAAATACATGTTACATATCGTACCATTTTAAACTGTTCAACTTTCTTTGTACCTTCTGGCTGTATGCTTTCTCTTTTAACTTTTTATATTGTCATTTTATATTCGATTTCTGTGTATATAATGTAAAACCACACTTTTGGAATAAAATTTAGTTCCTGCAGCTTGATATAAATAGAGGAATTTTACTGGCACCTGCATCTTTCCAGATGCATGTACTTAAAGGAACTATCTGACAAAAAAATAAATAAATAAAAATAAAGCAAGCAATGCACTATGAATTATACATTTTGATGTTTTATCATTAATATTGTACAGTACATTTTGGTTCACACAATTAAATCCACTGTTTTCTCAAGTGTAAAATAAACCCACATGCAGTTCTTGATTTACATACATTGTCATGTCGTCATTATATTGCCTTTGAGGTGTTATTCCAGCTATAAGAGGCATCGTTTATATAATCAACCAGCAGAAATCTATTTGAAATCATCTCTCGTGATCTGTGTGCTGACGTGTCTCGCTCGAAGCCGTGATGCTGGTAACCTCCTAGAAGAGATTTGCAGCAGGTACGCACTGCGAGAGGTACAGAGCCAGAGCAGCACACAGCATTCTGCTCCTCACTGGGGCACAAGAGGGGTTGCAAAGGTTTTGGCCAAGTTAATTTCCCTATGCTGTATGACTGTACCTGTAGCCATTTTCTGTGTGTGTTCAAAGGCCGTCTCCTCCCTCCCTGCCTGCCTCCCTCCCTTCTCTGGTGAAGCACCTTTGATTTCAACAGTTTCACAGTCAGAGGCTGTGGCTCCTGCCCCTGCAGTCTGTTGGATGCTGCGGTGCCTGCCTTTCTGGCAGCAGTGAAGACCTCAGAGGCTTTGACACCAGTTTTTACTTACAGTACAAGGAGGCAGACCTGTGTTTCTCTGTACTTTTTAAATATTGCATTTTGAGGTAAGCTGAGTGCTATCATATCAGGTGTTTCCCTTAATCTTTATTTCTGTTCTGTTGAATACAGATGTCATTTAGAATGTAAAAGAGAGCTGTCAGAGCCTTCACTTCTCTATCTCCTGAGTGCTTTGACAGTTACAGTGTATGAAAGCCTGGGATCTGCTATCCATTACACTTTTTGGAGGGGCTATTAAATATGAGGACCTAGAGGGGTTTGCCTTCACATGGTATTAGTGATACTATTGTGTTATATATACTTCTGTGTATGTATGTATATTTCTGTTTCTTCTTCTCAATTCTTCTGAAAATAATTTACATGGAAGGTCTTTGCTTCCAAATACAGCACGGTTCGACATTTAATCTTTACTTTAGCTGCAGCTCCAGAAATACCCATGGAGTGTTCTGTTCTCTGTAAAAGCCTATCAGGTCCAGGTCAGTTACATTTACACGGTGTTTCTAAGTAGTGCAGGAAAGTGCCATGAGGGTTTTTTAAAACGTCCCTTACTTTCTTCACTGCTAACTACCTATGTCCTTCAGGGGATCTAGCCATTTAGACATTTCAGTTCAATTACTGGATGATTATGTGCTTTGGGCCCAAGGGGTGAGGAAGAAAAACAGTCAGGCCTATGGCCATAATACAGAGTCTTTAAATAATAACCCTTTGAAGTTTTGTTTACTTTCCCACAGGCCTGCAAACATGTGATTATAAAATATGCTGTAGTACATTGAAGTAGTGAGTGAAAAGGTTGAAAAGGAGAAATAATAGCTCTAAAGTGGGTTTGAATCTAATGTAAATCCATTAAAACTGATTTTGAAACACGGCATGTAAAGTGAGTTCTCAACACCAGGTGACTCCCTCGAGAGGTGTTTATGACATTGCTAAATCCATTCAGTTCTGATAGCTTCAGAATTGGACAATCACTCATCATCTGTGCCACTGTCTGAAGAAAGTCCATTTAGAATAAACCAGCGGCTTTACCTGGTGACTATGCTGATGTAACACTTTCTACGATTGAAATATGGAATAGATGAAAATTGGAGGGCTCTGATAGTTCACCTGCTTAAGAAAATTAAGTACAGTGACAGTACAATCTTTATTATTTGGATTTTTGCCACTTTTGTTTGAATATAGTATTTCAGAAAAAAATCCGTTTTAAAAAAGGAATTGCACAGTTTAAAACCAATATTCTTTTTCCCAGATTTTTTTTTCAAGCTTATTTCTTCTTTATTTCAATACGATTGCAATAAAAGTAAGTTTGTGCCATTCTATGAGTATCTCCTAAAGCTATTGGATGGAAGAGACCACATAGGTCTCTTTTAGGACTGATCTTAAAGAAAAGAAACTTAAGAGCTTTAAACTCCATTGTAGTCTCTGTAAGCCTGTATACCTGTTTTGTGATGTATGCAAAATCCAGTGTGTCTGATTCTTTTCAGAGATGTATAAAGCTCATTTTCTTCAGCATTGCATTGCTGATGTTAACGTTTGCTTGTATCTGTTCTCAGAGTGGCAGATCTTGGTTTACTTATTTTCACAGGTTTGATTTCTGTTTCAGTGCATTTTTCTATATTGCTGTTTCAAAGCTGGTGCTTTGAAAGTTAAAGTTAAGTCTTCTGCGACTTAACTTTGTTAAGGCTTTCTCTGGATGGCTAAACTAGTAATAATGATGCCAAAAAAATACAATCTGTCCTTTTCATGGAAGACACTAAAATGCAATTGCAACTGCAATTAAGTATAAAGGCATAAAATATACAAATTATCTTGTATTAGACTAATCAAGGCGCAGTGCATCAGCTTTTGCTTGTATTTTGTAAAGCCATCTCAAATTTGAGCGTGTGATATTCTTTAAATAATATGGCAGGGGTCCTGGTTAGGAGACCTCCAAGGAGAGGCCAGTTTCCATGTGGAGTGTTCTTGCAGCTCTGTAGGTGTTGGTCTCCTGGCTGATGCAGTATTGAGTTACTCTCCCAGCATGAAAGTAGCAGGAAGTGGGATTTCACCATCTGTTCACTGAAATTTAAAAGCAGGGTCCTTTTCTGTCCGTGGATGAGAACAGAATGCTAACCCAAATTTACTGGCCAGATACTAATCTGTATAATATGATTCCTCCAAATTTTTGCTTTCCCTGCTCTTGTGATTGAGTTTCTTCTGATTTGAGATATTCTTTCATCTGGCTTTGTATAGTTTCTCTTCATCACGGCATGTACTCAGCTTCATCCTCCAGGTAGGTGGAGAGACCACATTTTGAGATGAAAGATGCTATTTGAAGTAGAGGGTGATATCATAGCTACATGAAAATATCAATATCCAAACCTGGATGTGTTGTAAAAAAGGAGAACATTTTACAAGTCTAGATGATGTAGATTACCTGAGATTAGTATAATTCATGAAATGTGCTTCTTTATCCTACCTCTTCATTATCTCTGTTTTTTGACTGTTCATATAGCAGAACAGATTTTAGGATAGTTTAGCACCAACAGGTCAGGACTGCAAACACTGATACATGCTAATGGACCTAGTTATTTTCAGACAACCAATATTAGAATATGCAGTGATTATAAAAGCTGTAGACCTTCACACTGGGAAGGTGAAGCTAAAGTTACTCTGTTGTGGAGATCCTTTACTTTTAAACACCTCTTCAGTTCTGTCCAGTGACCTGCTGAATCAGGGTCAGCATGGTCAAAATGCATCTAGTAAGTTTTACCCTAACTACTGTAGTTGTTGCCTGTTTTTTTTCCCTTCCCTGTGAAAAATAAAAAGTTTAAATTTGATTACTTATAGCCAGTGTGTCAGAATTTGAATGGTTTTTAGTTCTGGATAAACTTCCTAGTGTCTAAAAGTCAGGGAAAATTAATTGTTAAAATTATGAGTTCTTTTTAAAGAAGCACTTGTCAAACTAAATTGTTCAGGGCACAATGTGTTGACCATCACTGCAGCACAAACTTGAACAAATTTAATATGGTGAGAGTGTGCTGTATTTCTGTCCAGATTGGTTGTGTCAGCATCGTCTGAAGTTTCAGGTTAAAGCCTGACAGGTTCCTGACCAGTCTTGTCAGATGTAGGGCACCTGTGGTTAAGTGCCACATGGTCACTTGAGGAAGGAAGGTTGGAGTCTGGTTGCCTGCAACACATCTGCTCTTGTAGGAGTCCAGAGCTGATGCATTTGCTCAGAACAGCATACATTATGAAATCTTAAAGGCTGGTGGGACACATTAGGCAAATACAGGCCAACCTTCAGGGTCAAGCAGGTGGAAGGCACCTCTCATGGTACACATGACAATTTGTCCAAAGCCACCTCTTTAAGAGTGTGTATGAACTGAAGTTTGTATTAGAGCTTGTTGTGAACCACTAAAGTGGAATGGCACCTGTATTTCCTACCCAAAAGATGACACCCATGATGGTGGAATCTGGAAATCAGCATCCTACAAGTCACATAGTTGGAAATAGTGCCCCAAGCTCATGACCAGCAGCTCGATATCTAGCCACTACATCATGCTCTTGGGCACAGTTCCTTACTCCTCAGAAGACTCATCATCAGAACAAGTAGTTGAGTTCCGTCCAGTATGATCTGGGATGGAAGATTCAACAGCTAAGAGCAAGCAGTTTCTTTCAAGTAAGTTCACTAGTGGACTGGTAGGTGCTAAATCAGTTCAGCAGAATGTATTAACCTGCCAGGTAGCACTTCAGTGTTGTTATATCATACTGTGTATCACCATGGTCAGAATCCTTTCACCCCTTGACTTTTCTTTCAGTGAGGTTTGTATACTCAAGACTGAACAGGGATGAGGCCAAATACCAATCCTGCTGAATTACTTAAAATTACAAGGGTTTTTTTTTGGACAATGACGAGATAGGTTATCTTGGAAACAGGCATTGTCCTCAGATACAGACAGACAGATTGGATCAGATACCATTTGCCCTATTCTGAAGCTAGTGGAAACCATTGCTGTAAACTCCTGAAGGTGGTCTCTGGCAGTGAGACACAACTAGGAAAAAAGAAGATTTCTGCCATTTTTTCCTCTTTCCTCCAGGAACTGCACAGTGTATTGGGATATGCAAAGAAATTGTGGTTTAACCCGAGCCTTTCTGAGGAGCAGTGCTCTGTCAAAACTAGCTGCCTTCTTCAAGTCCTGGTTAGGCTTAGTTTATCATTGCACTGTTCAAATGTGTAACATCTTATTTGTTGTCATGGAAGCACTGCTACAGGTTCAGTGTCAAGAACATCATCATCTCAGCGCTCTCCACCCAGCCTCCAGCATAGCAAGGGAAACTGGCAGAGTGGCTCTGCAAGTCACTATCGCTCTGCAAGGAGTTGGAGGGTGGACTGAGAGGGAGAGGAACAGGATAGCAGGGGATTTTGGTCCTGAAAAAGCATTACAAATTTTTATGTTTTCAGAAATATCTCTTCATTCATACGTCTCTTCACTCCAGCTTAACCCACTATGCATGGCAATACAAGAAGTAGGTCTTGAAAATGCTGCCCTTTGGCTTCAGGATTTTTGACATCCAATTTCTTAGTGCTTATAAAGGTGAAAAAGTTGTGTGGTAGATCCCTTCTGTTCATTCCATGTTCCAGGTGAAGCTAGACCCATTGTAGGTAGGATGTGAGATTCTTTAATGGCTTTTCTTGCTGGTATAAGTCACTCCCTAGGCATTTCATTCTTTTTTTCTCAATTTAGACCAAAGTAATTTTGAAGCAATTTAAGCCAAACTGGAAAAAGTCTCTTTTATTCTCTAATAAGAAAAACTGCCCAGGGCTGCTGTGGCAGGGAAACTGTGTAATGATACCAGTGTAACTTTAATGGTTTAACTGGAAAATTCTGCCAGTAAACAAGCTTTAAGTTTATTAATGTGCAAATGCTGTCTCTAAAAAACACTTGCAGGCTCAGACACTGCCCACAATTGGTATGTTACTTCGTAGTCCAAGGTCAAATGCACTCAGCATGTTTGCAGTGGGCATGCTGTATTAATAATTGCACATAGTAGTATCTGAATGTGTAGCATAATGATAAAGTATGGTTCAGGGAGGCACTGTATAGCACTGTGTGTCTTTATGTTCAAGGGAGAGTTGCACTGTTGGCTCTCTCTAAAGTGCTACCTTGCTAAAGTTTGTCGCATTTAGCATTAACTGTCTGTTATTTCTTGTCACCACTTCTTTGTGTCAGGATAATGTGAAAAATTAGATAGCTTTGCTCTAAAAAAGGCAGCAAGTCTAGACTTAACATTGCATGGGGATCCTCCACCCAAGTTTTGGGGGTTAGTGAGTGTCACATTTCACATTTTTAAATGTGCTTTGACAACTGGGAGTCTGGAAAAGTGCAAAGAAGAAATAGGACTTAGGAGTGACTAAGAATGGACTCTAATGATCAGCAGCCATCAGATGGGTAAAAGCAGCACAAAAAAAGAATTTGAGCTTGGACATACACTGTGAGAAGAAGGACAAGATGGGGAAAAGAAATAATAGAAGAAAAATTGCTATTAGCAAGAGCAGATGTCAGGGATTTTCAAAGCTAGGACTGAGAGGGGTGAAAAGGGAAAGGCTGGAAGGCCTGTTTGCCTGTTAGGAGACAAAAGGAGACCCAGCAAGGTAAAGCTCAAAGGGGCTCTGTGCTGGGAGATTTCAGCATGCCTGAGTGATGTTTGGGAACCTCTCTGACCTCCCGCAAAAAAACATGGAATGAGGCTGAATTTGTCTCAGGGTTTTGTAGTGGACAGCTGAAATATTTAATGTAAAGACTTCACAGGATTGTCTGTTCAAAAGCTGGAGGGTCAGGGAGAAGGAGGTGAGATAAGGATGGAAGCCTGAGCAAAGATTTTGAGTGAAGTATGCTGATGAGGGCTCTTGGTGTTGCATAAGATGGGGAGAGAAGCAGAGAGGAAAGCTATGCATGGGCAAAACGTAATGGTTGTTTTGTTGCTGGTGGTTGGGTTTTTTCCCACTTCAGTCTTTCTAAGCGCAATTACTACATCAAATTTGTATTGTAATAGCAATCAGAGTCCAAGGCCCTGAGTATGCTGGTTGCTGTTAAAATAGACATGAACAGTAGCTGCCACCTCATTTAAGACAAGACATAAGAAGGGAGTGTAAAAGCTATCAGAAACAGGGGAGAAGATGGTGCAATTTCATAGGCTGCACATGTACATAAATCGAGTGCTTGTGAGTCATTTAATTTTTAAAGACTTTATAATAGATGTGCTGCAGTCTCTACTGGCCATCCACCTAGCTGCTCGCAGTTGGCAACTTCACTATTGATATCTGGGCATCATTTTAAGTGAGCACTTAAGGTTGAGTATCAAGGGAAGGTATTTATAGTTTCAGCAGAGTGGGTTGATAGCTATTCCAGCCCCAGATGGGAATTGGGTTACATGACAGATCAGGCTGCCTTCCAATTTTATCCAATACTAGCGATAAGGGGAGGGGGGAGGGAGGACAGCTGCAACCGTATAGTCCTTCTAGGGTTAAAGATCCTAATGCTTTAAAGAGAATGTCTAAAAGAAAATTTCTTTCTGAAATAATTTATGGAAATGCCGTGCTCCCTTTGAAGGTTCCATGTCACTGCATGGCACTACGCAATGTTCTCTTTCTTCACCTGTCAGGCAAGGACCACCTCGAAGAGTCTCACTGCTGATTACTAGTTAATTGTCATTAATAAGTGACAACTGACATTATGGGGGCTTAATGCAGAGAGAACAGAAAAGAGCCACAGATATTCTAATGAGCTGACTCCTACGTGCCCTCTATTGTTGTCGAAAATGAGGAGCTGTCGTCATTGTTCAGGAGATGGGCTTCAATTGCTCTGGAAAAATATTCTCTTTTAATTTCTTTATGCATAGATAATTCCTGGTGCACTCTCTCTCCCTCTCTCCGTCTGTCTCTCTTGCTCTTTCTTTCTCTCTCATACACACACACACACAGACACACACACACCTTTCTGTGAACACAGTGAAAACTTTCACTAATGATATACAATATGTATTAAGGTACAGTAAAGCTTTATAAAGCACTTTGATTTAGGCATGCACACATGCAAACATTTGTGCACAGACATGCATACAATCTACACATAAATGCAAATTACCAAGATGATTATTGAATTTTTAAAATGCAGGAAAGAAGTGGGGACAGATAACTCCACTAAGGAAAGGAACCAAAAGGAGATGGTCAAGACTATAGGAGCTGATGTATGAAGTCAGGACTGGGGAAGTCCTGCTCTGTCCCTAGTGTGAGGAATTTTGAAGTGATGGCAAGGAGCACATACAGATTTCAGATACAGGTACCTAAAATTAGGTTCTTGCTCTTAATTTTAATAGTAGCTTAATGACTTGATGATTTTCAAAACTGTCAAACAGGCAGGAGCTCCCTGGGAGGCGGTGGTGGCTGCGGATGCTCAACACTGCCTGCTGAAAGTCAAAACTGTTCTTTGCATACTTTTGGAAAATCTCAGCCAGCAGAGGGCCAGAAATTTGGGGGAGATGATTTAATGAGGCATCAAACTCCTGGTCACATTTCTTGAAAAGTAGGAGTTCTGCTTACACCAGACAAGCATGATCAATCCAGAATAAGCTTACTTCTGTGCAATGCCAGATGAAATATATGCATACACATAAAAGAGACTCTATACCTTTGCAGATTAGGGATAAGCAAGGTTCTGAGGGTGCTGCTGACAACCACAATTGGGAACCTTTCCAAAAGTCAGGAAATCACCCATGATTCCTGAGGTGAAACAAACAGAAGCCAGAGGTGTTGTTATGATGAGGCCAGCTTCTCCTACCAATTTTGGAGCAACACAACCACCTGCATCAAATCTCTTGAGCATGGACAGTACTTGAGGTCTAAATTGTAGAAGAGGAATTTCCTATTTTTACCAATATCCAAGAGTTTCCATTCTGCAACCATAAATTGCATGTCTGTATTGCTCTCTAGCATTTAAGGCTGTGTGGGTTTGCCCGAGAAGTGGCTTATGCAGTGTCTTTCAACAACCTGCACAAAGGGAGAGAACATCATTTTACAGGGAATTTAATTTTGATTGCTTAGATTGAGTTTAGAACTCAAGACTTAAAGGAAAGAAAATGAAAATGACATGCCTCTCATATTGTGCTTGGAGTGAAGACATTCATTAGCATTCTCTGTCTTTCTGCCTGCCAAGGCCCAAACAAAAGATACAGTCTGGAACAATGGCCTGAAATGAGGAACACAACCAAAGCAGCCGTGCAGGAAGCCTGCTGTTTCCCATGGTTTGGGGACCTGGAGCCAATATATAGTGCCCTGAGCAGATGTGTGGAAGTGGAAAATGCCTCAAATGACAGTAGGTATATTTTTTATTTATTTATTTATTTATTATACTGGGCTTCCCACTGTGAAATCAAGAGATACCATGTCTTACATTGCCATAGTGCAACTTGATGGGTCCTAATTCCCAGCTCTGTATGTGACTTTGGATATGACCTCTCTGTGACTGAATCTACCCGTCTTTTAAAGAGATGAGATAATGCCTGTGTGGCAGAGAAGACACATGCTGTAATCGGTGGTGAGAGTTTGTAATACTGCGTAGAAAGCACTTCTTGACATTGCAAGTGTCTTTTCAGTTACTGCACTGTCTTTAAAATTTCCTTTTGGAGAAGACAGTTGAAAATATCACAGTCTAGCCATTTCACTTCCTGAGGCAAGAGGTCAGCTTGCTGCTCTTTGTGGTGCTCCTCTACCTTCTTATCCTCTGGGTTAGGAAGCTCCCCACTGCCCACCACTAAGCTCAGTCTAGGGTCACAGCTGCCAGAGCAGTTTCATATCCAAATCTATCACAACAGTTCTTACTATCCTCATAATTATTCCCTTCTTGCTTTCTTGCTGGCTGTAACAAAACAGTTTTGGCAGCTACTGGAACTTCTCTGCCTGCTGGACCCCAGCAAATCTGATGCTAGGTACTAGTTATGTCAGCTGAAGTTAGCGTGTTGAGCGGAGCAGGTTAAAGTTGGGGTCCTTGATAAACTGTGTTTAAACAAATCTGGGTGTTTTATTGCTTTTAATACCATTGATCTTATGAATGCTACTGGAATGTAGGAAGAACTAATGGAGTCATTCCTGAGTGGAGTTATTCCTTTGTTCTTCAAGAGTCCTGAAGCACAGAGTTGGAAACTGTGCTCTGCCCTATGTACTTTTTCCCTCCAAAATGAAAGTCATTAGCCTTATTTGCATTTTGTCTGTGTAGTAGAGATTGTCACTCAAGACCTCTTAGACATTTTAGCAAACACTTCCAAATGACTGGGACTCTGGCTGTGGTATTCTTCCTTCAATAATTTACAGTCATTAAAATGACATCAGACTATCTCCAGTTCTGGCATTCTTTCCAGTCACTGTCTCTCAGATGTCTACGTGGGATGAAGGTAAAGCTGGCTCTGTAATGATGGATGTGCCTTGCATAAAGTGGTTTAGAATAACCCAGGACACACAACAAAGCCAGAACTGGAGATAGTCTTATCTCACATTTGGAGCTGTAAATTATTTAAGGGAGTGCTCCAGCGCCAGGAAACTGAGGTTACAGCAAATATTAAGCTTCCTGTATGGCTATTTTTCTTGTGTCAGGTGGTGTGGCACAGTTTATTCATAGGCATTCAGGGGCCATGGAAATAATCAGCAAATGAGGAAAATATTTCATTTTCTGTTGCTATTTCTCATGTCAGATTTCTACAGAACCAAGGCTTGAGGTTTAGGGCCCTTTGCATTGAATTCAGATCCATAAAAATCCTCTTGATGGCTGGAAAATATTGCACCAAAATAATAGAGGCATTGTCAATAGAGATTGCTGTGACTTCACAAAATTCTCCAAGTAACTACATATCATTTATAGATAATCACATGCAAGATGCTCCAATCCAGTGACTCTTAATAAATAGCTAACTCAAGAAACAACACGATGAAGTTGCAACGCATGAAGTGCTCAGTGATAGCTTGTGCAGTCTATCTTGCTTCAGCTGGCACTGAAAGCTTAAACATGTTCCCTTCCTTCCCCACACATTCTTGCTTGATACATAAAATATACATGAAAATAAAAGCTGGAATAACGAATACCTATATGCCCAGCTGATACCTAAGAGGAAATTTCTGAATTGTCTTGGAGTGGGCTGCTTCAAGCAATAACAGCAGGGGAGGGAATGCCTCCTGCCCTCCATGGCCAGCGTCAGGGAAGGAGTCCCTTCACAGGGCAGGGCAGGGCAGGGCAGGGCAGGGCAGCAGCTCCTTTAGCCCCTCTAAATTCCATACCTCTCTGCTACCTATCCTGACAGCTCTACAGGGTAAACTAAAGCGGGTTTTTCCCTCTCCCCCTTCCCCAAGGTTGTGGTGAAGCCTCCAGAGACACGTAGCTGCTCTGTGAGGAATGGACACCTGCCATCTCTCATAGACAGGCCAATGCCTACAGGATCCTCCAGTCACTGCAGAGCACGTGGACATCCCCATCTGTGAATGAAGCACCATACCCTGCCTTCTTTCCTAACTGACACAAGGACAAGGAAGAACAAGAGGAAAGAAAGAAAATTGATTGTTCACATCCAAGCGTTAATTTCTTGAATTTGTAGGCAGAAAAAATGTGGCTTTTGTTCCACTAACAATTCTCGCCTTTGATTTCTTTTTAACATTACCCCAATGGTAAATAGGTAAAAAAAATCATACTCATTTGTGAAAAAGCATTTTTTGCATAGTGTACATAACAATATCAGGAGATAGGGGTAGAATTTCAAAGTGGTACTT
The DNA here is from genome assembly GCA_024500445.1 of Entomyzon cyanotis. Classification (NCBI taxonomy): domain Eukaryota; kingdom Metazoa; phylum Chordata; class Aves; order Passeriformes; family Meliphagidae; genus Entomyzon; species Entomyzon cyanotis. The sequence continues at coordinate 43,114,809 of JAKEPQ010001005.1, forward strand.
TTCTTTGGTTCTTTCCCTTTCAATAGCTGTTGTTTTGATTACTCTGTGCCTTAGGCTATCATTAGAATCTTTTTGTGTGTGGAAGTATTAAGTCCATAAATATGAAAATAAGCCTGTAATTGACCCATGGACTGAATTTATTTCCATTAGATTCTTCTGCTAGTATAAAAAGCACAAACTGGAAGAGTGATATTTATGTGCGTATGAAGCTCCCCAGCTCTGATGGTATATCATATATTTGATAACAAGGTTATGCTCTTAAAGGGACTGCTCAGTAAGGCAGGGTGGGGAAAACAGGTGTCTTATTTTAGTTTTGAAAGCAAAACTGGGTACAGCCATAAAATACATGCACAGCACATACCATTATTTTGATTAATCGGACTGCTAGAGAACAGCTCATAATGAAAGCTGATCAGCACATCCCAATCAGTCTCATTAGGTTCCTCTGCAGACACCTGGAGAAAGGCAGCCAGCAGAGGGTACTTTGAAGGGAAGAGGAGCTGAGTGATCTACCACGGAAAACACCGGGGTTGCCACACCTGCTTGTGTGCTGTAATGGAGCTTTATGGCACGCAGGGAGGTTTCTCAGCTAAATGGGATATAAAGCTCAGCTGCCTTCTGGGGAGGCCGTGTGCTGTTGCCGTGCCCTATGCATCACATGTAATATTCCAGTTGTTGCCTCTGTTTGTGGCCACAGCTGTAGTTCTGCTGAGCTGCTACATAAAGTTTTCCAGGGATGCTGTTGGTTTTTTTTCCTTCTGGATTTTTCCACCTTCCCACTGTGTGAAGGGACCATATGGCACAGCTATTACATCAGGACCTGCAGGCAATTCCCACTCAGGCAGTATACCAGAGCAGGGCTGCATGTCGAAGCAGAAAATGAAGGAGGGAGGGAGGGGAGAAGGTGGGCGAGATTACTTCCAAGAGCAAAAATCACAGAATATTCAGGGCTTGTGTCGTGAGACAGACAACTCCCCCTCGCCCCCATGAGCTCCGTTATCATCTGCCACAGCCTGCTCTTTCCAAGATGCAGGTACAGTTTGTCAGCAAGGTCAGCTTTGCTGCTCGCAGGCTGATGGTGCCCTGGCCTTGCTCAGGGAGTGACTCTGGGCAGCCTCCTCTGGCTGCCATTTGGAAGGTTTATGGAAAAGCATGGAATGCAAGGGATATTTGTGTTCCTGGATACTTTACACCCCCATTCCCTCCCAGTCTATCTTTTTTTTTTTTTCACTCATATGCTGGGGACTGACCAATAATATAAGCCAAAAGGGAATCATACAATTAAACAAAGTATAATTGAGATATTGAGGTTTTGTTTGCCTGACTTCAATCTAAATTTGTATCAAGGGGGTTAAAAGTGGAGAGGTCTTTCAACAGCCTTCCCATTTGTTTCTCCTAGTAGCTGTGGTGACCATTATTAGCACTGCTTTGAATTAATGGCCAATTGTCCTATCATAGTTTAAGAAATATGATGGGCTGTGAGACCAATCCCAAACAACATTCTGAGTACCTAACACATCTAATTAAAAAGAAAGGAATTAAACAGTGGCAAATAAAATTGGTACCTTATCTCTAGCCAGTGTTGCAAAAAAATAGACAGGAGTCTTGATTGTGAAGCTCTTCCTCCATTGAGCAGGAGGTCTCTGTGGTACAGGTTATAAGGATGACCCTATAAAAATTACCTGGAATATCATTATGTCCTTGACCGTGTGTTTGTCTCCAAGTGGGACTTTCTTGATGTTACGTGGGTTCTCATTACTTCTCAGGGAAAAGTGTCTGTGTATTCACACTGCATGTAGTACATGCTTCCTCTGCATGGATGCAGTCCATTCACAAATGATGTTCAACCAGTATTGAGAGGGAGGAGCACCTTCAGCATTGTGGATTTTTTGCACTTCTAGGCAGATAAATAATAAGATTATAAAACTGGCTAGAGGTCTTCAGCATAATTTTTTGTTTCTAAATGCTATTTGGTATTCTGATCAAGTATAAAGAAACCACTTTATAGACCTCAGAACCCAGAGCAGAACACCCAACCTCACCACTGGAAACCCAATGACCATCAGCCTGGCACAAGTGGGCTTCACCTACCCCCACCAGCAACCCAAGCACTGGAGGCCTCTCAACTAGAGGTCAGGGTGTGACAGAACAACAGGCCCCTCCTGGCTGGGTGGGTGTGGTCCTGCCCAGAGCAGGCAGCTGCACATCCAGATTTGTAAACAAGATGGTGTGTGACCAACAGCCACAAAGTGCTTGTGGATGTTCAAACTATCAAAGCAGCTTATTAGTGTACAACTTCTAGTTTTGTTGACAGTCGCAATTTTGTTGCAAATTTTTGCAATAGCTGGCATTGTTCTTCATGTCCTAGTGCCTGTAGCCAGGTGATTTGGGAAGAAACACATGTAAGTGAAGTTTCTAGCCCTTAGATTTGTCGATAAAAGTTTTAGGTTGTCACCGTAAAGCTTAGTTGCAGTGAAGAAAATCGATCCTCTTTTCAAAGTCTCATTATTGTCAGGCATTTGTTGGTTACCTATTTTCAAACTATTGTTTCAATTTGTAATGCTCCTGCACTGGTCTTAGTTCATCATGCTGGAGTCATGACCAGATGGTTATTTGGGTTCAGTATGGCCAGCATCACTAGAGAAACACCAAGGGGGGAAGAGCAGGAAACAGCCTTCAAGAAAAAACCAGCAAAATCAGTGGAGTCAGGACCTTCCCTTTTGTTGGTTGCACCCAAGGGAAAAGCAGGGGCACAAAGATGTGCTAAACCCACTGGAAGGTTTCCAGCACTTAAACCACAGCAGAGACAGTGGAGTGTTTCTGGGCAGGGAGAGAAGCCAGGGGACGACTCACCTGCAGTAAACAATGGAGAAAGGGCAAGAGCATCACACAAATTGCTCAGTCCTCATGGCAGGGGGAAAGGAAATGCCCTCTCAGTGGTTGTGTCAGCAACAGGGTGAGAAGGCTCAGCTGGTTTTCTGGGCCACTCTGCATTGCTCCTCTGAGACTGCTGATGGAGGAGAAGAAAAAGAGTGGGAGCTGGAGTGGTCTGTAGATAGTTAGCTTGCTGCAGCAAGGGGCACCATGTTTAGCACTGAGTGGAAGAAGTAGCCACAGAACTCCCATTAACAATAACGTGATTGCGTATGTGAGTTCTATTCACTGCACTGAAAATTTACCCCTAAGGGTCCACATAAATTTGAGCTGTTGACCGTGTGAAATGTTCTTTTATGGGCAATAAGGACACTGAGAGGCAGATACATGTTTTCCTAAGCTCTGGCCACATACCAGTATTTGTCTGCATAATTCTTTCATTTTTCTTCCCATATTCTTCATACAATGCACACATTGCTTATAGAGAGCAGGCAAAAAATGGTTTTAACAACAGCATACTTTGTTATTAAATTAGGCCTTGGAACTATAATTCCCCATCTCTGTATTTTGATGAGAAACCCTCTACAATGTTATCAAACTAATATATTGTAGCAAATTTTATATCTTCTGTCTCTGCCATGTATAATATGAACTGTATGAGAAAGAGCTAACTTGCTAGAGAAATTTTTTTCTCTCTCTCTATTTCTAAGAAACAAACAGTTTACTGGCAGGTCGAGTATTCAAGCTGCTGAATCTTACCTTTTATTTGATTATGTAAATGGAGAGGGACTATACTCTGGTTCATCTTGGCAAAATTTAATTTGTAGTTGATGCTTAAAACTTCTGAACCACCCCCCTCCCCCCAAGATTAGCAATTGTCAATAATGCTGTGTATTCTCACTCCCTCTCTTTTGCTACCACTTTCTTTCTTTGTTTTTCTCCCCCTCCTCCCTCCTTTTTTTTTTTTTTCTTCTGGTGTTATCAGGCTGTCTTTCAAATAACTAGAACAGAGTTTTGCAAAGGAGGTATATATCCTCTCAGCAGACACTTTCAGCATTTTGAACTCTAGGATCGTAAACAATGGACATGAGTATATTTTAAAATGAAACTTGGAGTAATTTATCTTAATTTAAAACTGACTATTCCTGCTCAGGCTCTTTTTTCTTTTCTCTTGGATTACTACACATATAAATCCTCAGACAACCTCCTGGTAATTCATATTAATACACTTGGGGAAATGGTTTGGATTCAAAACAAATGTTCTCGCAAATGTAGTTATCTCATCCTCCTCATTTCCTAGATCTTCAGATCCAGCTGGTTTAACTGTTTAACACCAGGAAACAGTAATGGATTTTCCCTGCAATGCTCAGGAGTGGCTGCCTGAACCCAGAGAGGAGAGTTGTCTTCCTGCATTCACCTGAACTCCACCAAAGGGATCCATAGTGGTGCCTGCAGGCATGGGGGGAGCAGGAACAGCAGGAGTTCCAGCAGGGATTCACAGGACTCCTGTGATTGGCTTATCTTGTGGGGTTATTCCTGTCACTAGTCCCAGGCAGATGTATAATAGTAACAGAGGAATCAGGCAGTGAGCAGTTAGGCAGCTAAACCCATGCTGTAGCAAGACTGACCTCCTAGAAGAGCGAATTTCAGTTTCCTTGACTAACCAGGAAACATCTCTTGTTTTCTTGGTGGTTTTTCTTCCTCTTTGTCTTCACTCAGGAGGAAAATAATGCAGAATGCATTTTTCCTTGCTAAGACAACTCTGGTGCACTAGACAAGCTGACCACACACCTGCAATTGCTGACTAGGATATCTGTTTTATGCTGGACCTAGAAAGGAGTTTGGAAAGCATCATCCTGCCTTTATTTCTTTGGCTTTTCCTTCCACACCCTGCACTCTTCTGGACATAATAAACCCAGAAATCACAGGCTCTGAAACAGTGCAACAACGAGGTGTGTGCACGATCTCATTCTGTATAAACCCTTTTACTTGAAAATTAAACTTTAATTGAAAAATAGGTCTCTGAAGAAATCCCCAGCCAGTGTCTGCCCAATTACAGCAATGTAGCTGTTACAATGGAAAGCTGTTAATGTTAGCCGCAGTCCACGTGGTATGTGGAATATGTTTCAGATTTAACATCAGCATTCAAGGCCATGACTATGTTTTGATGCTCCAAGCAGGAGATTTTATGCATTTAACATCAGTTTTATGCATTATAGTTCTTGCTGTACCTGAGCACGGACGTAACCATATGATTCTGTGTTATTCATTCTGAATTAACTGTGAACAAAATATTTGCATCAACTATTCACACAGTGACTGCTTTTGTTATGTGTCTCTAGGAAGCAACTAAGTGACTCGGTGTCTTATTTGATTGGCTTTTAAGCAGAAGGCTTTACAGGTACTATAAGCCACTAAAAGAAAGCACTTGGTCTGGTAGCCGCATTGACTCCCTGACAAAACCCTACATTACTGCTCACATCAGTGTGGTGGAGGCAGTTTTGTCTGTGATCTCTTGTTTGTCTCTTGAGCGAAATGAAGCTAACATGCTGAGAGCTGTCTTCGGCTAGTCACACTTTGGCATGTATGTGTGGGTTGTTTTTGTGGTCATAAAATTTTGAGTGGTGTAGAGCAGTGAGTGTGTTAGAATGATACCTGATAACAATGCTGCATCTTTACGATGTGTCAGGCTCTGTCTGATAAATCCTCTTGCTTTCCTTTCTCTTCCTCAGGATGTTTTAACTTCCAGAGGAAACACTGATTTTTAATGTAGAGGTGGGGGTGCAACCACTCAGCACATGCCAGGAGCAATGTCGTACCCCGAATTAAAGCAATCCATAAGGTAAGCAGGGGTTGTAGCAACATGGGAGCTTTTCAAAAGAACCGTAGGCACCTTTTTTACATTTTGCTATTTCCAGGCCAGTTGGAAATTAAAAAAAAAAATTGAAAACAATTTAGTCACCAGCACCTGGATGTTCAAGGCACTTCCCACCCTCACCCCCCTGAAATTTGGTTAGAATTTAATATGCGTATTTAGAGAGCTACACCACTGCAGCTCCAAAGTGGCTGTTACAATATTGATGTTGTTTTACACAGTCAGTTGTAAGTTATGGTCCAAAGGAAAGGTTTAGTGCAAGATATAAAAACAGGACGTAACTGAGTGATTTAGAAGGAAGAAGGGAGGAACTTCCAGGAAATGGCTTTGCTTTGCTCCTTTGTAGGAGCAGGAGGAGGCAAAGACTGAGTCCAAAGGTGAAGATCAGAGCAGCAGAAATATGAGTGGGTAGGAAAGTAGGCACATTTTTGATTTTCACATTTTTGAAGTGTTGTGAAAACATTGTCCACAATTAGTTTGGGGCCACAAAGATTGTTTTTCAAAGCTGCTCATCCTGTGAAGGAAACCAGTTGCCACAGTGTGCAAGCTACCTGCTAGACGGATGAGTGGAAAATGGATCAGTGATGGTGATGCAGGATCACAGAAAAACCTTGCTTCCCACTATAGGTAGGACTGTGTTCAGGAACAATCACAGTTAGGAAATGAGTAAATTGGGCTATCCCTCAGCTCTGCTGTTTATTTCTGGGAAATTCATCAGTTTCCCTTTCTTTCTTATTCACAATAAGCAAAAGCCTCCCTTGCTCCCACACTGGCTGAACACTTTCCAGCTTTAATGGCACCCTATTGCTCTGCTATACACTGCAGCAGGTCCACTTGCTGTGGTCACAGCTTCCTTTGGGCTTATGAGGACATGAAAGAAAAACATTGCCTGAACCTTTTCAGTAAGGTGAGTCTCATAGGCAAAGAGCCAGCATGGGAGCCACCTTAGACACAGTCCCCAAACCCCTTTTTCATATGTTTGAAGGCATTTTGGAGTAATGTGTTCCTCTGTTGATTCATTCTAGAAGACAGGCAGAAATGCTTCTTTTAGAGGGAAGTGACAAAGAAAAATGTTACACTTTCTTTTCCAAAGTACTCGTGAAAGGGTGCTTTCTTAATGTTGAGACATGTGCTTTTAGGACTTTGGGATTTTAGATGTACAAGAGCAGAACATGTCTTTTTTGTCAGTAGGGCGGTCACGGTTGCTCAGGAAGTGCAAAGGCTGTTGCTTCCACACCACGTCTGCAGTGCTCGCAGAATATCAGAAGTGGAGCTCCCTGTATGTGGAGTTTTCCAGCCATCCACAAATGCACTTAGATGCTGCTGACTCGTCTCTCATCTTCTCCCTCCATATTCCTGCCAAGTGGAAACGTCTTGCAGTTGTCTCATCCGCGGATCAGTCCGTGGTGTAGGTTTCCAGCACAAAGCAATCTGTGACAGGCTGTGCGGTGCGATCACTGCAGGCAGCCTGACTTCACATTAAATGTAATTCTTTTCGTAATTCTTGTTGCTTATTAACGCATTGGAGGCCTGATCCTGGTTTCTTTGAAGGCGATGACACAGCTCCCACTGAACATAGTGGGAGGTGAAGGGCAGCCTTTGCTGCTTGACAAAAACAAAACGCTGTGGTACTGGAGTTGCTTGAGAAGCATAAATACAGCAGTCCTTAAACTTGGCATATTCTTCTTCCCCCTAGTTTTCTTTTTTTAAAGCTATACCTCCTAATTACAGTGTGAATTAAAAAACCCATGCAGCTATTTTATCCTGGGCCTGCATTTTGCAAGCCTGGCATGCTGCTCCCCCAAGCCCCCACAGATGGGCAGGTGGTGCCTCCGTGGTCAGTGGCTGTGTGTGGAGTCTGCTGAGAACCACAACTCCTGCCTTCCCTGGTGCCCCACAGGAGAGCTGCGCCTCTGCCCTTGCTCCTCAGCAGCCCCTTCATCCCTCAGTACCCCCAGCCCTTTCTTGCGCCCCTGGGGTTTGCTTTTTGGGTGGGCAGCCTGCCTGCCTGGTGCTGCAATCACCCCTGCAAGCAGAACTGGGGCTTTAACTTGAGTGAGCCCACAGCCCCGAAAGCTGCCTGCCTGCCTGCCTGCCTGCCTGCCTCGCTTGGGTTTCAGCCTGCCGCCACCTCACCTATCGAGCTAAATTTCCCATTACAACTTGAATTTAAATATTCTAATAAATTTGTTTTAGAAACTCTTACAGCTCCCTTGTGCCATTTGCAGGGAAACACTCTCTGGGTTTTTTTCTGGGAGATGGAGATTTCTTTGTGCTTGGGGTGACTGATTGAATTTTACCTGCGCTAAATTATATTTGCACATTCTAGTAATTGCAAAGGGCCACACAGAGAAACAAAGCATTGACTGCCGTTGCACTGGGATTTCCCAGATGTATAATTTCAAATTGATATGAAAAAAACCCTTGCAATGCATTAATAATAGCAGAAAATGTAACTCGGTTGGCCAAGGGTGAACAGAGGCTTTTTTTTTCCTGAGCTGCAAAACAAGCTATAGACCTCAGGTGACTAGCATTTATTGTTAGAATGGGTTTTCTATCGCATACCTTCTGAAATACGAAATAAAGATTTATACTGAACAACTTTGTTGTATATAACAGATCTGGATCATACCTGGGAAGCAGTGTGGGTTTCTTTTTTTTCCAGAACTGAAAGTAAAAGGCTTTTGTCTAATTTCAAGGCACTTTTTGGTTATTCAGTCTTCTGTCAGGTCACCTGTCCTTTTTCCATAGCTCAGCTTTATGTTGTAGTTGGAATTATGACATTGAAAAAGAAATCTTTGGCAAACAGCACATTCTTTTTAAGTTATGTCAGAGTGCACCAAGAATGAGAGGGAATGATGCTCAATGAAGATACCAGTGGTGTACTTACATGCTTATTAATAAAGCATGAAATTTAGCTTTTTAAAGGTGTAGGCTTTTATAAAGTGTTGGAGAACTGATTTTCCCAGTCTCCACAAAGTTGAAGGACGCCAAAAGCCCTGATATATATTGAATAGTAATAACACATCTAACACGTGTTATGTTAAAGTATTAGAGCATACAGCTCTGCCTGGCTAACTGACTGACTTTAAGGCAGTTTCTCATGGGCCTGGAGCATACATGTATGTTGAGAATAAATAATTCACCAAAATCATGCCAGGGGAAGAAGGTGCAGGCTTGGACAGAAATGGACACAAAAGCTTCTAGCACATCTGTCTGAACAGGAGCCTCAATGTCTGGCCAAGCAGCGGTGGCACTTTCTAAAGGAAGAGAGGGCATTGACAAACCTTAGCCCTTGAATATCAATCCTTTGGGGGTCTGACTTGCACCCTGGTGTGGCCAGTCTCTCCTCCGTGGAGCAGACTATGAGCAGCTGCTTACCATCTCCTTTATGGGCATCCCAGCACATGTTGCCAGCCTGCATCACATCACTGCTTTCCTCTCTGGAGTTCACAAAGCCAGCACTGCAGGCTGCCTGATGGGATGTTTTGCAGGACCCTGTCTGAAGGGCTGCTCTAAGAATGGAAGAAGGACCCTCTGCTTGTGGCTGTGACCACTCCTGCCCACTGCAGATGTCCCAGGGTGGTCACTGCTGTGCAGCAGCACTCAGTGGCCGATTGCTGCTTCTGCTCCAATGCAGCCAGGACAGGGCTGGATCTCTGTTTCGCAGAAAGGGGATGCTCCGTTTTCTTGTGCTGTGTATTTTCTACTAGCACACTTGTATTTTTCTAGCACAATACTACCAGAAGCAATAACAAACCTCTATTATCACCCCCATTTTTAGTGCTGTGAGCAATTTTAACTGGAAGCCACCTCCTTGTCTATGCCTTATAAGCACTTCTGCCTTTCCACTCAAATGCTGGGAGTACACAGCTCAACTATCGCTGCCTTCATGCTTTTGCAAATTTTAATGCATTATTAATAATTTTGTAACATATTTCTTCAAGCTCTTTAGCAGAAAATGTTATTTCAGTGCTGCCTCTGATAAGAGTCTTAGTCATCATGTGCACTATTTCCAAGCTACCACACAACCTGAGCTTTTAATTTGTTCCCCCTGTTCAAACACAGGAAGGACCTTCTGAGAATAATATTCCTCATTATCTGATTGCTTTTGTGAATCGTTTCCTGCATTTCTAGGTATGCTTATCATCATATCATAGACAGTACAGATGGGAGACCTATTAACTAATCTAGTGCATGCTCCCCCTCTTACCCTCACGATGAGACATCATTTAATTTGTGGAACATATTCCCGTCCAGATAAATCCATATTTGTGCTTTGGAAAAAAAAAACCAACCAAACAACAATGCCAGGAAAAAAACTCACAAAAAAATCCCCACCAAAACAGAGGTTTCCATAATTGCTGAAGAAAGCAATCTGTCACTTGTCTCAGGTCACCTCTGCCTATCCACAAATACCTTTGCAAAAGCAGGGTCCAGAAAGGTGAGCAGGGGAGGTGCTGGGTAGAGCAAGAGGGTCTTGCTCCCTCTCCTGCCTTTGCTGTAGGGTGCATGAGGAAAAAGACCCAATTAGCTGAAAATTGCTAGCAGGTAAATGATCTCTACTGTGGGCCCAGAAGCTGCCAGATGATGGTGTAAGGAGATGCTGAGAGGTAGTTGCAAAAGGATCTGAGAAGAAAAGGAGATTGACAATTTTTGACTGAAAATGTATTTGTTGAAAAATAGTGAGCTGACAAAACTGAAATACTTCAGAATAACATTTCAACTTCTTCAGAATGTCCTGATTTTTCATAAAAAATGTGAAATAGAAAATGCCTATATAATTTTCTGCAAGTGTTAACATTTTTTTTTCAATTGACAAATCAATTTTTTCTCTCAATTTTATAATTGGATCCTATTTTATTTCCACCAAAATTCTGAAGAGGTAAAAACAGAAAAAGTGTGTGGGAGGAAAGGATGCTGGCACTTTTTTTTATCCTTTTTTTTTTTAAAATGCATTCTTTCTGGGAAAAAAAAAGATGGGGAGTATAATTATTGCCTCATGCTCTCCCCCAGGAAAAAAAAAAAAGAAAAGCTTTGTACCTTTGTATTTCAAAATGTTGTGTTCAGACACTACATAAAGATGCTCAGGGAGGACTAAAATCTTTTGTTTCTTGTTAATACCATGTATTCATGCACATATTGGTATGTATTATATGTAATCTAATAAGTATACGCAGTCCTTAATAATTGCAGTGACAAATTGTCTCGTGAGTGGTTGTTCATACCCCATCTTCTGTAGAACAGGAGTGAAGAGGATTTCATCTGCCCTCCTCAGAGAGTGAGGGGAAGCAAGAATGCCCCAGTGCTCTGGGCTGCTGCAGGGCACTCAGTGGGGTTGGGAGGAGAGCCCATCCCCATGAGCTCACCATCTGAGGGTGGCCACCCTCAGACCGGCAGAAAAGTTCATTTTGTGGGGTTGGGATGATATTTATGCCATTCAGGCACTTACCAGGGTGAGAGTCCAGCTGTGTGTCTGTAACGTGTGTGAGCTGAGGCACTGTCAGGAGGAGGGCAGTGGGATAGCTGCGTTGAGATGGCAGCATTTCTGCCACACTGGTTGCTGTTGCTTGGTAAGGTAAAAAACTAATACTGGTGAGGTCTGGCCACTGAGTGCTTCACAAGACAGGATTCCTTCTTTTGTCTAATGCTGCAACACCTTCAAGCCATTACAGGGAGAAAAAAACCTGTCATTTTTGAGGTGTATTTTTCTTTTTGGAAGCTTCAGAGTTCCATATTTCAGACAAATGAACCATTTTTAACAACCTGGAGCATGAGCCTGCAGATTCATGGTGGCCACAGAGCTGATGAAAGGAAAGGGTGCTGGGCTATCACTGTGCTTCCCCAGCTCTAAGCATTTTGTCACATCTGCTCTGCTCCAGCATATCAGTTTTTTTGGTCAGGGGACAAGGGGGAGCTGTCAGTCTCAGACAACTGGCTTTGCTATATCCTAAAGGGTAGTACCCCATTTATTCCATTTTTTCTGTAGCTCAGAATCCCACCTGCAGCCCTTTGCCTGTTCTCTGCTGACATCACTGGAGAAGAGCAGCCCTTGTGCTTTTCCCTTGTGGATGTGCTTCCTGCTCTTTCACTCCCAGTGCAGAACCCATTTCCACACACGCCATGTCCGTGCTTGGTCACAGATGGGCAAAAATCGAGGTTATCCCATGAGGCTGGAGCCTTGTCAGGGCAGTGGGGAGGGGGTGGCCCTGGCAGCAGAACCCCAGGATGGGGCAGTGGGTGGCTGCCAGCTCCAGCAGTGTCATGGCATGGTGGGAAGCAACTTGGGAGAAAGCAGAGGGGCAGAGGGAGGCAGGCAGTGCTCCAAAGGGTGGGAGAAAAGCTCCTGTTAACCAAGAAATTGTTGTGGAATAGCATTTCCTTGTCTTGGCCAAATGCAGATGATAGATAAAACGATATTTGTAAAACCATATTCATCTCCGTTGCTGGCTTCTTCTAGGTCAGAGTAAAAAGTGGGAATTGCAAGGAGAAAGGGAGGATAAAGGGGATGGAGAAGGGAAAACAGTGCCAATGGTGAGGTTTAGCCTGCAAATCTCTGTGGCTGGCAGTGACTACTGCAGCAACAGCTACAGTGAGAATACATTGCACTTTTTTGTTGACTTTTCAGTTTTTTAATTACCAGCAAGTTGGTAATGGCATGCAGAATCAGATTCTGCTTCCTTTCACACTCCAGACACTCATGTTTTGACCACAGGGCCATAAAATTATCAAAGGAAAATATTATTGGCTGTAACCACCTCAGTAATATTTTTACAACTCCTGATTGACCACAAATCTATATTTAATAAGAAAAACAAAGCAAACACACACCCCATTCACTTCAGCTGGTGCTATACATTTAACTGGGGAAACACATTCATTTTATAGGGAGGCAGGAATTGCAGACCGTGCCTAGGAAAATATGCTTATTATATCCATGACTGGAAAAAAATATAAATTTTCCTTTTTAGGTATTTTCATAAGTTGTCTCAGGCTTTATCAGCTCAACTGGCCTCCTGATAAATTATTGCAAATATTGTGCTCTACATACTCATTGTAGTGGCACATTAGAGAGACACTTTTATGTTTTGAGTACCTTACACAACATATTTCAGAAATTAAGTCTTGACTGGTTTAAAATCACCTCTTCAGGGATTTGGATTCCTTAGGAAGCATAACACAGCCTGAAACAGTCTTGTCTTTTCCAATCAGGTTTCAAGTTAGAGAGGTCCTTCTTTTCATCCTTCTAGAGAGCTGTTAAGGAAAATCGAGATAAGCTTTGAACATTGAGGAAAACACTTGCAGCCTCTGGGAAGATACTCTGAGGACCTTCAAAAGAAAATACATTCCATGCAGAATTAGCTCAGGCCTGGATGCTGAACTGCCCTTGGTTCCCACTCAAGCCACTACAGGCACTTGGGTTTATAGAGGGAGTAGCCTTGATGGTCTCAGGGTGGCAAGAGCAGGAGTGTCCCTGGGGATATTTTACTGTGTGCTGTGAGACCTCTCTGGCACAGGAAAGCTCCCTGCTGCTGGCATGCCCTCCTGATGGCATGCCTGCCATGTCTCCTCCCTGGTCCTGCCCACACAAAGCACAGTGGGATGAGCTCCTGCCACTCCTGGCTGCACGGAAGCAGAGTAGGAGGGCATTTCCACCATGGCTTGATGTCAGAGGAGGTGTGTGCTGGAGCCTGCATGGAAAGCTCTGTCCCCAACCACAGCTGGGGCTGTGTACCCAGAGGGTTTCCTGGCTGTGGACTGCTGTGTCTGGATCAAGATGAATGACACAAAACATGGTGTGATTCTTGCCTGCTTGCAGAGATGCGTGGTCTGGAAACTACTCTGGACATTGCAGAAGAGTGGACACCCTGGAGAAGCTGTGGCATTGTCTGTGTCACAGCAGCACACAAGGGAAGCTGTGCCAGCCCAGGGCTAAGTTCATTCAGGTCACAGGCTAGGAAATTTGATGCTGACAAGTTAACAGATAGCACCTTGCAATTATTTTTGCTGCCAATGTACCTGAAATTATAGAAGCCACACAGAGCAGCTGGCAGGAGGTGGCAATTGGCTCCCTGGTGTCCACAATTTGCTTCTGCCCAGACAAAAATACATGTGCACTGAAAAGGATGCCACTCCATCATCACACAGTGCTAGGTCAGCCACTGGATAGCAGTGTGGAATCCACTGTCTCACACGGATGGGTGTGTCCACAGACAAGCAGGAGCCTTATTCCTAACATCTCATGTGCTCATTAGCAGCTTGCCTCTCCTGGATGGCTTTCAGGAATCCAAATCACCTTCTGGCAGAAGAAAAATTGCATGATAGAAGAAGCCAGCAGTTGATGCAACCTATACATCTACTTGGATGGCAGGCAGGACTCTGGCATGCCAGATCTTGCAGAGAGGATCAGGTTTTCTCTGGGAATGGGTCTGCCAGTACCCACTTTGGTAGCACACCCTCTCTTCTAATGCTACTGGGCTGTGTCCAGGCGAGTGGTGGTGATAAGGACTCAAGATACATTCACATCTCTGTGGTTGTAGAGCCCCTGGGTTGACTGACAGCTCTCCCTCCAGCTGGGAGGCATCAGCAAGGTGTGACAGTACAGCACTGGAACCAGGAACGGAGTTGATGCTGGGACTTGTCATACACTGGCCATCCCAGACAATTGCCTTTGCTGCTGCTGGGCTCACATCCCCTGCTGCTGCTCTTCTTATGGACACTCCATCCATTTGGTCTCCATTTGCCTGCTTCTGTCACTGTCTCCCCATGTCCTGTGCCTCCTTGTCCTTCCAGCAGATGATCTGCTGCTCTGATGGGTCCCTCTGAAAGCAGGTCAATTCCATGTCTTGTGGGATGCTATTTCTGCCACAGCTTATGGGAGAGTATTTCTCTGCAGAGTCAGAAGGCCCAGCTAAGGGAGTGGAAAATCATATTGCTGTTTTCTGCCTGCATGCAGGAAAAATGAAATCTCTCTCATTTTTCATTCTGTAGCACAGCAAAGCCAAAAGTTGCTACTTTTATCTAAAGCTATGCACATAACTGACTTTTCAGCTGGCTGGCTGCATTGCAATATTGGAGGGAAACAGTCTTTCTTCTTGATCTGAAGCAACTTTTTTTTCCTTAGGCCAATTGAAAAAAAATCAGAAAAATTTAATTTACAGCCAAGCAAAACATTTCATTTGACTTAAATATTTTCTTCACTAAAAAGTGAGAATTCACAGTGTTTTCTTTTTATGAAGGAAACCAAAATTTTTCTTTTTTGGATAGAGTCAAAATTTTCTAGTGAAAAATACTCCATGATTAACTTTTATCTGTGGAATATGCTTTAATCCTTACTCTCTTCCTTGCTTTTGGGCCTTTGGCTTGACAGGAGCTCAGTGAGGACTCCAACAGGAGGAATGCATCTCCCTCCTGAAGCAGGAACCAAACATGAGAAATGCACACCAACCTCCCTCCCCCTGGATATCTCATTGCGTGCCTTTGAACAATTTAACTCTGAGGATAAAATCACCTTGCAAAGTGTAAGGGGAGTGTATGACAGAAACAAAATTAAAGGCACATGTTTATGAACAGCTCCTGGTCCTTCCTTGGTTTATGTGCTGAAAATATTTTTGTGTTCTGTTTCATGACTTGGACAGTGTTAAAAGCACTGAAGCACTTTTATTCACACATCATCAACTTGTAGGGAGAAAATAAAAAATAACAGTGCCAGCAACTTTGATACCATATATGTGACAAATACTGTGATACAATTAAAAAAGTGCTGTAAAGTATGTCTTGCTGGACCTTGCAATTAACCACCAAGAGAAGCCCAGCACTTCCTATTGCTGAAAATCAGAATATCTGAATAACTGAGGCCTCTGAATCTGTCCTTTGAAGAGCAGGTGTTGTGCCCTCTGATGATAATTTTATTCCACCCCACATTTAAGATCATCTGCACTTAGTACCCCTTAAAATAATATTTTCATGTTTTGTCATTTCATAAAGGCCAAAGGAGCTCAGCTGCTGTAGCTTTTCCTAAGGTATGTTACTGTGATATACTGTGCCATAAATGTTAAATATAAATGTGTAGATAAGTCTGCCATGAGGAAAGGCTTAGAGAGTTTGGGTTGTTCAGCCTGGAGAAGAGAAGATTCTGTGGAGAGTCATTCCGTACCTCAAGAGGACCTGCAAGAAAGATGGAAGGGACTTTTTCCAAAGGCATGTAGTGATAGGACAAGAGGGAATGGCTTTAAGCTGGAAGAGGGCAGATTTAGATTAGATTTTAGGAAGAAAATCTTGACTATGAGAGTGGTGAGGGACTGGAACAGATTGCCCAGAGAAGGGGTAGATGCCCAATCCCTGGAAACATTCAAGACCAGGGTGGACAGGACTCTGAGCAACCTGGTTGAGCTGAAGATGTCCTTGCCCATGGCAGGCAATTTGGACTAGACCTTCCAACCCAAGGTTGCTTCCAACCCAAAGCATTCTATGATTCTATTTGAATATAAAGGTCTTCTACATGGCGAGAGCCACAAATGATCTTATAAATATAGTTTAGCCTGGTTTTGCACTGGATTCTTGTTTATCTTCTTTAACACCATTTGTAGCCCTCCAAGAGATTTGCCTTGTTGCAGCTCCCTGGGGACCAAAGCATACAGTGGGCTCACTCCTGTTGTACACAGACAAGGGCTGCAGTGCCCCTGTGCCCAGCTCCCTTTGACACTGCCTGCACTGCATCTCTGTGAGATCAATAAAATGGAAATGTCATCTCTTCATCACCACGAAGGGGAGGTTGTATTAAGTTTCAGCAGTCAGTGTTTGCAGTGACAGAAATTGATACACATTCCTTGTGTTATTGCAGGGCTCAAAGGTGTTTGCAGCTGTGTCTTTATCAGAAATTCTTGCCTCTCTGCCTCTGTCAAAGGCTTCTAAATTACTTTATATTTGTAGCTTTTGAGCAGCTGGATTTCTCCGTTCATATTCTTTAATTTGGTGAAATGCAGCAACAGCATTGTGGCCGAGGTAACATGCTTGAAAAATTGTTTTACTTATGAAGGTGTAGCCTACTCTGACCAGTTCTGAAAGTAAGATGGTACTAAGCATGGACTGGCCAGAAAGCAAGGTAAGGGCAGCTTCATCTCTCTGCCTAAATCTTAGTCCTACCATGCAGCCCCATTGCCCTCTGCACAAGCTCCCACATGTCTGCTTGAAAAGCATTAGTCACCAGTGTGGGGGCAGCAGCAGCACCAGGGGCCTCAGGTGACAAGTTCAACAGCTGTAACCTCAAGTAGCTGTGAGGGAAAGAGAGTCCTTGTCACTAGCTTGTGCACAAACCACCAGCTGAAACAGATTCACGCAAATCTTTTGTCAAACAAGTTGGAATAACAAATGCACATCTGAAAAAAAGCAAAGAATTCATTAACAGAAAAAGAGGCTAAATTAGCTGAATAAATAATTCACCACAAATTCCTCAATTCTGTTTCACACCAAACATTTACATTAAATTTCTAATTCTTCAACATGCTGGAGGATTAAAGTCAATTGAAATCTGTGTTTATTAATGAAAGTAATAGTCCAAACCCTATAACTGTGGGAAGACTTGCAGCTAGGTCTTATACAGTTATGGTTTTTCACCATTCATACCCCAAATCAGGACACTGCTTCGTCACATGCTTAAGTGAAGAGCACATTTATCTATTTTATCTCTTCTGATGGCTCTGTAAGGAGCTGTAGCTATTGCTCAGGTAAATATGCTTAAGAAGGAAGTTAACTTGTATTTCAGGATAAATGGAAATACCACAAAAATGTTTGGGTTTTTCCATCTGCAAAATCCTCACAAACTGAGGGCACAGGACCACTTTATCAGAGTCTTAAGTCACAAAATATTAAAGTCTTTGGTACTTGGGGACACCATGCATAGCCAGCATCCTCCTTCAATATTCCCTCGAAAAGAGATGTATTTAGAGGATAGTTGGGTGGAAAGCACAGGTTGGGTGGAAAGCACAGGAGCTCCTCAGCAGATGCTCAAGTGCTAAAAAATATGGATGAGCTCTGGTGCCCTGTGGCTCTTCCCTGACCGTGGCCCCATGTTTCACCAGCAGCAGTGCACTGGCTGAGCAGGGGTATTTCTGATCACTGGGGTCAATACAGCTGTGTTGCCATCACTGCATTGATTAAGCATTAAAAATACAGCACTGTGAAACCAATGAGAACACTGTACTGTGAAGTTACAGCTCACCACTGCTTCCAGTCACCTCCACAGATAGCAATAAAAAGTGCAATCAATGAATTGGGATTTCATCAGCAAGATTTAACCTCAGTCATTGTTTGCAGTAGCCCTGAGGTTTTAAACACCACACCGTGACCTCTTGTTATGTCTTGGATACAGATGCCTTGGCTGAGCCAACCATCTCTGGTCAGGGATTTGTTTATCATCAGAGATGATTTTGTTTCTGCCATTACGGAATTCCCAGTGTGTGTGTATCTTCTCTTTGTCTCTGCCATTCAGAACAGTCTCCATTTCTTGTTAATTTATAAACAGTGCAATGAAATCAAATGAGACTCCCGTAGGGCTTTCTTTTTATTGTAAACATGGTAATACTCAGTGAAAACACTGAGGTATTTCAGCTACTAAACCCAGCAGGAAAAATAATAGTTTTGGGGAGGTGGTGGCAAGTCAAATACCACTTTTTTTTTTTTTTTTTTTTGAAGTAGCATCTAAAATACTTAGTTATTTTTTAAGCATCAACATGTTTGTTTTCCCCCAAGAAGGATTTTCTGACCATATCAAGAGGGAAATCTCAGGTAAGCTTCTCTGTGCACAATATATATTAAATGTAATTCCTATTTTGTGGAAAAACGAAAAAAAATGAAACAGATATTAGTTGAGAGTGTGTTTCATCTTTTGGACATATGAAATATTATGCTGAGTGTCTCTTTTGGGCACTCCAGACAAAATGATGGGATTAAAATGTGCTTAAACACTCCACAAAGTTCTGCTCCATCCCATCATCAGATGGAACAGCAAATTCAATCTTTTTCAAAACTAGAAAAAAAGCTTTTAAAATATTTGCTCCTGCTGGAATGGAGTGACTGTTTCCTGATTAAAAAAAGGCTAAAAAATAGTAATTAATTACACTGAATGCATAAATTCCAATAGAAGTAATTTCTGTTTCTAGACATGGGACATTGCTCTTTATTATTTTTATGATGTTGCAGAACTACTGAGGTTATAACATACATTAGAAGTAGGTGCCAAGCTTTTTTAAATTAAAGGGTTGGCTGTGCCCATGCTTTGCCTGCCATGAGTCAGTATCAATTGCTGTGTGTACGCAGTGCCTGTGCACCTGAGAAGGTATGGTGGATTTCTCCTCACTCCATGAAGCAGAAACATACTTTTTTGTAAAGTAGGGCAATGTGGCAGCAACACAATTGTTCTGCTGGGTGAATCCTTAAGCATAGTGAGATAGAGAGAACTGATAGACTATATTTAAAGTCTATAAAAAGTTAACAGCCTCTTCTCAATAATTATGTATCTATAAAAAATAAAGATGATACAGGGCCAAAACTTAATGGCATTTATGTTAATGTGATACTGAGCACTCAGAGGCAGTAGATATCTGCAAAAGTGGGTCACATATAGCTTAGAAGCTTTATGTTGTATATTCTATTCAGCATGTGTCTGTTCAAATAAGTTTTTTGTGTGTAAAATGAGCAAGTCACCTCTAGTACTGCACTGCTTCTGTGCATGCTGCCTGTGTTTCCATGAAATCAAGGAGGACTGAACTCCCCCATTTGTTGCTGGCTGATACTCTTTGTTTAATATTCAAGTGAGGACACATCTCCTGGTTCCATGTCCTTTTATTTGCCTCTGTTCACATAAAGTTCCATTACCTACCCAGGATGGGAGCAAATGAAAGTAAGGACATAATTCCAGGTGATACCAGTTCGCTGCTGCTATATACTGGTTTTGCAGCAGGCTGGTTTCACTGGGTTGCCCTGCCTTGCTGTTACTGTGGGTGAATACCTCCAAGTCTGTGTGATTGACAGAGTAAAAAGTAATCTCTGCAGAGGCCAGAGTGAAGAAGTATTTTGGGATGAGGGAAAAATACAAAGATCTTTGGGAATCCAGAGAAATATGTTCCCCTCTATTTTTTTAACTGCAAACTCTGGTCCTCATTTCCTTGCTGCTTTTATGGAAAATTCAAACTTATATCAGGCATTAAAATGACAAATTGGCTGATTTTGTCTGTTGTTATAAATATGAAGCACTATTTGCTTGTCAGGCAGCTTCATAATTAGCAGCGGGCTGTGTGCTATCAAGGCAAGAGATCATCAGATCAAGTTTCATGTTTATTCCACAGCCAGCATCTTCCCTATTGCTAATGAAAGTGTCTCCCAGGGACTGGCATATCTGAGCCTGGCAGCTATGTAACATCACTCTTTGAGCTCCACTTCCATCCCAACCCTCATTCTCATTTGGTTTTCGATCATATACTGTACTTATAAATGTATGCTTTTATGAAATATATTTTCAATACTGCTTTTTAAGGCAATACAAATCAATATGTTTTCTAGTAATTTTTGCTCCTGCTCAGTTTCGTTGTGTTTTTGTGGGGTGTGTGTTTACACTGTCCTGGAGCATGGTCAGGTTTGTTGTTTTGTATGGACAGGGCATGTATGTTCATGAAGAGAGGAAAAGCCATCAGGTTCCTGGTAGCTCACAGTTTGCCTTCTGCTCCTTGCCAAAGCTGGAAAATTTTAGTTGGGGAAAGTAAAATGTCTTTGAAAAGACATGATTTAATGAGGAAAAGAATTGCAAATAATGAAACGATGGAAATGAGATTCCTTAAGAGATTCCGTGCTTTCATTCACTAAAATTTTCCCTGCAGAAAATCTGCTCTTACTTTTTCCCAGTCCAGCCTTCATATTGTTGTTGTGACTGTTTCTGTGTGATGTGAAGAAGCTGATGGCTCAGTATAAGGAATAAGATCACAGGACTTTTGATACTGGAGCACTGGATCAGTTGTCATGTCATGACATACATATTCATAACCTAGCAGGCCTTGTAGTCGATTTATGCATAAGGGACTGATAAGAAAAAAATTGATTTATGATGATCTCAAAAACATGGTCTCCCAAGATGTATTCTGCAGCTTTGAGACCTACAGTTTAGGCTCTATTAATTTTACAGTGCTGTCTGGAATTATCCATCTGTTTAAAGGTTAACTGTCTTTACACTTTTGAAATGGGTAGTTCTGTTTTGGTTCTTGCTTTGTTCATGCCACTGATTTATAAATTATTAAATCTATCACTGCACAAGAAGACTGAAATTGGTTGCCAGATTACAACATCCCCTTATTTCAAACTTACTTTAGCAACTTTCTGATGTTATCTTAAATACTCCCTGTTAAGTGCTGGGAGGAGGGGAAATGTTGAACTTGATGGCATATGTTGTACAATGAGCTTCCTGCAAGAAAACACCATTATTATTATTACACAGATATTGACCAGAGGAGCACAAAACCTTCAACACAGCACTGTACCAGACACACCCTAGCATGTGGTCACACAGTAAAAGAGGGGGTGAGGTCACCTTGTTGAGAAAGAGCTACAGACAAGACCCACAGAGTTTCATCTTTTATTTCTTTTTGAGTGAAGAAGTCAGGCTACAATGTTTGGGCTTTTTTTTTTTTTTCCTTTTAGTAGTGTTGCTGCTCTGTTAGGACAACTGAGCTGGTTACTCTTTTGGCAAGTTGTTGTTGTTGGAGGGAAATTGCGAAGTGTGTATGGTGATGTGCTTGGGGGCTCTAAGTGCATGTACCTCCCAGCAGGCACACACCACCCCTTGCTGGAGTGAACAGCAGTGTGACAAATGACTGTGAGGTCCGTGGTTCCACTCACGCAGCCTATTACTATGTGAGTACAGGTTGGCTTTAAGATGCTTGTTGACAGTAATTAATCCACAGGTGACAATCACAAAGTTCTCATCTCTTCTACAAGCACCCTTCTGCCAGTGCTCTTCAGCAGCTGGGCAGTTGTTTTCGTTTTTGGCATGTGAGCACTTACAAAGACAATCTAAGAACATACAGCTAGCAAAGTGTCTGAATTTCCACAGGGTTTTCTTTTGTGTTGCATTTGCATGCACATCTCTGGGTTTCTGTGCTGCAGATCATTGCCATCTGAGCATGTTGTCCATTGTGAAAAGTACCTAATATGATCTTGGTAACTGCTGGGCAGTGACAGTTTTATTGAAGTGATAATGTCTTGTCTTGCATTTGTGTATATTTGTTTCTATAAAATCTTGCAGATATATTAGAGATTTTTTTCTGCAGAGCTAAGCTTTTAAAAAACCATGCTATTAATTTTCTAAGTTGATTTTGCACTCTTAATTAACTTTGGCTGCAGCACACAAGCTCCAGCAGAAACTTCCTTTCTCAAAGCATAGGAGACCTATCCTTACATCCCCTGCTGCTTTTGGACAGATTCTAACCCAGGAGAGCCATTTTGCTTGTCTTTCTTGCTGGATCAGCAAAAGCAGAAATATTGCCTGTGCAGTTCTCTTGTATATAGAATGAGCAACTCAGCTTCAGTATAGTTCTGTGAGAAGACTATTTCATGGAAAAAAAATGTGCCTTGCAGTATTATTCCATCCCAGAGCTTGAGAAAAACTGCATGAGCATTCATCATCTGATGATAGTCAGCCATGGGTGAAGAAGTTTGTTACACAGACTGATAAATGCTGAGCAACTACTGTTTCCAGAAAGTAATGTTCAGAGGTTCATGCACTTAATATTCGGATATTTGGCATTTGCATGTGTAAAACTGGAGAAACTCCCAAGAGAATACTGAATAAATACCTTATGATCTGGTCCATTAACTTCAATGGAGAGGTCAGCTCTAGAACTATTAGAAAATAGCATTTTGCCAATTTGCCCATATACAGTGTGTTTTTCTTTCATTTAAAATTGAAAATGGACAGGCTTTTTTTCAAAGATGTTCTATTGTTAAACGAAATTATTTTAGTTTGTGTTGAAAATTGAAGTTCTCGGGTTTGAAGTTCTTGCCTTTACAATGTAAAGTTGAAAATTTCTACATAAAAAGACACTTTATGTGAAATAAATTATTTAAATGAACTCCTAATTTTCCAGTGAAAGCCCAATTATGTTGGAAAATTTTTAACCATTTTCTCAAGAGTAGAATCCTCAAGAGAAATGAAATATAGCTGGTATATTCTCACAGAATCATAAAACCTATCCAAAGTTGGAGGATGCCTCAAGAGTTCACTTAATTTACTCCTCATAGTATACAATGTTACAGGCAGAAAAAGATAATGGTTTAAATGATGGTGATAAAGAGTTTAAATTCTTATTATCATCAGTATATTTTAAACAAGCATTGATTTCCAAACCAGAGGCAAATAAGTGTTTCTGTGTAACTCTTAATGTGTGACTTTTACCCGAATGAACTGCGGGATTTCTTTTCAGTTAGTTTTTCTTTTATCTCATGCTCAGAGATTCCAGTTAGGAGCAGTAGGTCCTGTTGTGCCAAAGCATGCAGGGATACAGAGCTTAGCAAGGAACTCCACAGGGAAGGGCATGTCATCTGAAGAACCCCATCTCAAAAGTCTTCCTAGAGATCACACTCATTCACAGAAGATTTCCAATACACGCTTAAATATGTTTTTGTCCGTGAACCACATGTTCTTTTTGAAGGTGGGCAACATTTGTAAATTCAGGTTTACCAAAGATTGCACACTGTGGGTTGAGCTTACCAATGTGTAACATCCATGAATGTAAAACGTCAGTCTACAAATTACCAGTCACTTCCTGAAGTGCTATGGTCTGTGAGCAGACAGGGGTTGCTTTTTAAGCAAGAGGCAAGTAAGTGAGACGCTGTTGTAGCAGCTAATTGCTAAATCCAAATCTCGTGGCTGTGATTGCAGGAGCTGTTGTGATAAATACAGGTAAAAACTGCAAGTTTGAAAATAAAAATGCATTTATTCAACTGCTTTCTGGCCACGATGTAATTGAAAAGGATGCTGAGATCTCATTACTGCTGAAAAGGTCTCCTCACTATGTGGAAATGTGGACTTAAAGCAGTCGAGGGGAGCTGAACGTTACAAACATTGACCTGCTTCCTTTGACTCTTGATTAGTCTGGGGATGAGGAAGATCTGCACACCCATGTGGCAATCTCCTGTAAATATTGACTTCTAGGGAACAATGCCATCCTGCCAGCTCGCAGTGGTGCCTTCCTTTGTTCCTGCCAGATTGTGGCATTGCAGATAATGGCTGTCCTGCACATGAAAACTTCATCATTCCTTTAAGGAGCTCCAGATACTTTAGGCACAACTCATTTGCCCAAAACAAGGTATCTAGGACCATCTGTGACACCCTGGGCATCCTTCTGATCCCTCAGCTTCCGGGTTTGGTGCTGGCAGGGTCTCCCACAGGTCCTTTGTCATGTCTCCCATGTGGATACCTAGGAAATTTCTAACTGCAGGGGCTACCTTTTTCTTGGCAGCTAAATGGTGCCCTTTGTGTGTCTGTGTCGGAGAGCACAGCTACCATGCAGTGGTAAAGCCACGGGCAGTCAGACACTTGCTCAAT
Organism: Entomyzon cyanotis; assembly: GCA_024500445.1. Lineage (NCBI taxonomy): Eukaryota > Metazoa > Chordata > Aves > Passeriformes > Meliphagidae > Entomyzon > Entomyzon cyanotis. Next base: position 43,139,150 of record JAKEPQ010001005.1, read on the forward strand.
GAGCACTCCAAGAAACTTAGAAACATCGTGGGAAAGCTTGCTGCAGTATTACCTTGGTGGAAGCACCCCAAAAACTAAGGGAATTCAGGACAAATGGTGCTGAACCTCATGCCAGTGGTAAATACTTGAGGCACTCCTTCAAAGATTTTGGTAGCTGCAGTGTTTTGCAGAATGAGATTTAACCCTTCAGAGATGAGCTTGCTTTTGACAGGTCCCACTAAAAGAGCAGAAAGGTGAAAACAAAAGCTAAAGGAAAAATTATCAGCTTCCCTTAGCAGGGAAAACAGTGCCATGAGCACAGCTAGAAGATTGCAGGAGGGAGACAGGAATGAAGAAGTGTGTGCACATTCAGTAAAGTGCAAGGCCTTGCCTGCCATTCCCATGCTCCTTCGAAGGTCCAGAGAGCTCTCAGACCAGCACCCTAGTGTGAAAAGTGCAGAGTTAAAGCTTTTGAAGTTTGCAAGTGAGAGGTGGGATTAGAAACAAATAACCACCTCAGCCCAGACCAGGGGCTTGTGTGGGATGGTGGGGACAGAGCAAGAGGGACACTTTTGCCTCTAATGTCAAGAAACATGCCAAAGCTATTTCTCCTGTGTATGGACTCCAGAAAGGGATTATGAAATAGCAAGGAGGACAGGCTACACTTGTGGTGTGGCTCTCCCTGGGCTGCCATAGAATTGCCCCTGGAGATGGATGGCTGGAAAAGAAATCTTGACTGAGTGAGTGGCATTAGCCTTGAAATAATTCTTTATGACTTGTATCCTCACCTGCTTTCAGATAGTGCCTGTGAAGCATGGGCACCAATAACAATTTAATTTGCCTGGGAAGTACTTGGAATTAGAGCTGCTAGCACCAGCAAACAGCACTGGTGACCAAGAGGCATTTCCCCTCTGCCTCAGATGCCTGGCTGAGGTCTCACTGTCCCTTCATTTACCTGCCCATGGAGGGGCTGGGGAGTGGCAGGTCACCTCAAGTGCTTGCTGCTGCCCCGAATTTGGGCACAGCAGCTGTGATGGCACCACTTACCCACCATCAGTGGGCAGCCTGAGCATGGCCCCCAGCACTTGTGACACAAACCGGCCTGCTGCCCCTGTTAGCTCTGCTCTTGGGTCGCTTGCACAGTATTTTGAGTCCAGATATGTGTAGGCAGATACACTTTGATAACAGCTGGGAATAAACAGGCATGGACTCAGCTGAAGTCTTATTCCATCACTTTTTACACAAAAACCATCATAACTCATGTAATAAGGCTGATGGTCAAAATAAGTTTGATTTAGGACAAAAAGGAATTAGGAGGAAAGGGAAAACATGGAATTTTCCCGCTGAAGCAGCTGACAGCCAACTTGTTATGATGCCATTTACTAATGATAGTGCTAGGGGTGGTGACCTACCTGAGGATATTATTTCAATTCTTCCACCTTCCCCTTGCTCCTACTCCCTCTGTCTCTTCAAAAAGATGTTTTCTTGCTGGATGCTGGTTCAAAACCTCTCAGAACTTGCTTGGCATGTTTTGTTGTTTTTTTTTTTAAGTGCCAGGTGGTGAAATAAAAAAAGACAAGCACACAGAGACTTTTTGTTACTGTGATTAATTTTCACATTCTTACAACTCCAGATCCCGGCTGCATCCTGATGTGGAAGATTCAGCATTTAAATACCATTCATGGGTTACTATTGATCAGGGGGCTGGGGAGAGAGTGCATTTATTCCTCCTGGATTACTCCTTCTCCTGCTATGTAATTATTTGTTTCCACTTGTAGTGGGTTTTGTTATTTAGTGTTTAAAAGTAGTTTAATTAATCTCTTCTGCTGTTGTTGTTTTGAAAATGTGACAGACACTCATGAGATAGATAATGGATTGATAAAGAACACTTGAGGGGACCCTGGAGTGCTCATCATTTGCTAGGTAGGGTATGTTAAACATAATACTGCTAAGATCAAGCCCTCCAGGACAAAAAATGAAAGAGGCATTTAATTGGAACACTTAGCAATCACAAAACCAAGACAGAGGTTAAATTGTTTTGAGCAAGAGAAATTAATACATTAAAGGTTACATTTCCAACTGTGAGGCTGCAGAGCCAGGCTCTTATGCAGTGTCAGAATTACATAAGGCAGAAGAAATGGCTCTGAAATGATTGTGGAATCATTAACAAAAGCCAAGGCAGAGTAAGACATTTCCCAGCAGGAGGGTGTGAAGAAGAATAAAGACATGGAGAGAGCTCATTAAGAATGAATTGCAGACCATAAACATTTGAAACCACTAAGTGTGGAGTTCTATCTGTTATCTAATGACTCAGAAATTATAAAACTAGCAATGACTTTCAGAAAAGGAGTTGACTTTGCAGGAGGTTGTTTGCCATTATGGAAAAAAGGTAATTTTTTTTTCTAGTTGGGAGAAAAAAATAAAAATCCTTCATCTTTGTAAATCAGCACAATTTTAGCAACTTCAGCTATACCCCAGAGAGATTTCCTTCTGTATAATTACACATTGTCTCAGATTTAGTAACAAGGATGTTGAAATGGAGGAACTGCATAGAGGATGAAGGAAGAGACAAGAGGTTCACTTCTTACTGTCTGACTGCAAATGATTAACCTCTTCATCTTTCAAAAGATCTAGCAAGTGCTGAGATCTCCCTAATTAGTAGGATTTTCATTTTCTTCATTTTGATTATGGTCTAGACCAATCTTTCCCTGATAAACAAATGGTAGCCAAAGAAACAAGGGTGAATTAAACACACTGACCAAACTCTGGTTTATGTGATGCAGCCTCAGCAGATCTATAAGAGCACAGAAGGTGGCAGATTACCTGGTACAAGAAGCTAACTTTTGAATAGAAATGCATATGACACAACAATTGCACCAAGCTACTAGAGCATTCCTCCAGTCTCCCAGAATGGGAGTGTTTTCTGTGTGTTGGATTTATACTGAAGAGGTTTCCAAACTAAGCATCCTATGGGATGAGTTGAGGGAGGAATAGGACAAGGACCAAACAAACAGGTTTAAAGAGTTGCATGAAAGAAATCCCCAGGGGGGAAAAAAACCAGAGGTTTGGGGAGAATAACTGTAAGGAAAATGACCACTACAGGTTGCTAAGAGGTTATAGAAAAGTCACAAAAGCAGGTCAGCTTGATCTACCCTAAATTCTTTTAGTTTCCAGTTTTCTGCTGATATGAAAGTCTTGTGCTGTGAAATAAGATATCCTAAACAAAACATGTCACTATCTTCAATCATTGTCTGTTTAAGATTTGGTCCGCTCTGAAACAAAGGGTACTTCCAAGGGAAACCTGTCATTCCTTAACTGTTCAGACTCAAGAATACCAAGGCAAAATTCTAACAAATTACCCCTTTATTTAAAAAAAGAAAAATTGCCGAGGAGCACATATTAATCCACAAATTCATCAGAAATTCATGAGTGTCATGGTTTACTTATATTTGCATTTTCAGACAAACAAAACTGGCAAGCCAAAGTGCTCTCCCATTCTGGTGTGAAAATGGAGAATAACAGGCTCTGGGAGAAGGCAGGCAGCAAGGTGGGATGACTGTAAGAAGGTCAATGGGAGAATTAGCTTTTATACTGTAGGCACAAAAACTTCTCATTTGAGGTGCCTGCACAAATAGTTAAATGCATGCAATGCCCATTTAATGGATCCAGCTAATAAAATTGGCTGCTACTTTCTAACCAGCATTTATTTTGATGGTTGGATGACTCACAGTTCCAATTAAAAGCAGTTAGATGTTTAAGTTGGGGACCGTGGGTATACAAAGTACCTCTCCTTTGTTGGCTTTCATTTGTACTTGTATTTAAAAAGTACACATGTCTAAACAGGAACAGGAGCTACGAATAATTTAGGTGAGCCGAATTTATCTAAATTTGCTGGCTGGACAAGCTGGGCTTTGTTCTCTCCTTCGAGAGGGAAGCTGACCCACCACTGCTGGCACCTTCAGCTGTGCATGGGCTCAAAGCTCGAGGTGACATTGAGGTGTCAGTCACAGCCCTGCTGTGTACTGGCCCGAATAGAAAATACCCTGTCTACACCAAGGACCTGGCCTGGGGATTTTGCTGCCAGAGAGAGTGTTCCCTGTGCCATCCCAAAGCCATTCACGTGGTAAAATGTCAGTAGATATTTTTCTGCTCCTAATACTTTGCTCCCCTTGGCAAGTACCACATCCACCTGTGTCATTAGAGAGACAGACCCTCTTGCAGTGACAGGGAAAAAAAGGAAAAAAAAAAAAGGCAGGGATGAATTTTATTAGCTAAAAAATAGAGGCAAATGTTGTGGGACAAATTCTGTCCCTCCTGAAAGGAGTGCTCTCCTGTTGTTTCCAGGAGACACGGCAAATTAAAATCAACAGTCCTGGACGTGACTGGGACGTACTGAGGGAAGGTGTGTGAGTAAAATGGCAACAAAAGCATATGTCCTTTCTGGCATTGTCCGTCAGCATGAAATATTCCTGCAGAAGTATTCAAAAAGCTGTGTGTTGTAAGGATCTATGCTAAGATCACGAAGTTCGGCTTGTCATTCAGATTTCAGAGGGGAGCTCGTTTGTGAACGGAGGAGGAAAAGGTCTGGAATTCATGAGAATGGGAAGGAAAAAAAAACCCAAACGACCCTGAAAATTTCTTTAATAAATAACCGGGATGGAACAGCTCCAGCAGGCAGACCAGAAGTGACAGTCAAATGTAACGTATCACTCAGGACACCATCAGGCATTTCCCTCCTGCTGCTATTTGAGGATCTCTGGATGCTGCAGGAAGAGGTTTATTGTGGTGCAGATTTGCTGCAGAGTGTGCAGCATGCTGCAATAACAGAGATATTTCCAGTGGTCTTTGCTGCAATACCATGTACTGTATGTACTTAGCTGAAATCAATGGGACATGTAAATGAGAATAGGCAGAATCCCTTCCACGGCAAGGAACAAAGCATCTCTGCTATCCTAAGCAAATAAAAGGATCAGCTCGTGCAGGATACACAAAGAGCTGTGACCGCACTGTACCATGAGGGGTCTGTTGTGAAGTTGAATATGTGTAATTTCCTAGTGGTTTGGGCAGGGCGAGGGGAACTTAATACAAAGCAAGCAGGATCTTTGCATGCCTCTAGCAGTGAATATTAGGTAAAGGCATAAAACAGGGGTTTGATGAAAACGTCTGTGATAGGAAAGCAAAATCTTTAATGGGAGGGAAGAAAGGAAAGGTTGCATATATATAACTACTGAATAAACAAATTATATGTCGAGTCTAAATGATTAATTGCCCCGAAGAAATATATGGAACAGGCCAAACTGGAAAGAAAAGAAAGAGCATATTTCAAGGACAAGACAAAACCAGACCCTAAAAGAACCACAGTTTTCAGAAATCCCCCCCTTGAAATAAATGTCCTTCTAAACATCCACATGCCCCTGACTAAACAAAATTCAAATAATGAAATAAAGCAAAGCCCAGTTACTTAAGGGAGAGATGAGGGTACGGAAGAGGGAGGGAGGGAAGAAATACACCAGATAAAGAGGAAATATACAGTGTAATATTTCATCTGCTGATATACCACAGTGAAACATAAACTAATCCTCATTCATATGGGAATATTCACTCAGAATTTACTTGTGGCTTTGGTACTTTTTCTTGACTGGTGAGGTTCCAGGTCTTCTGGAAGACCTGGAAAATTTGAAAACACAAATGTAGATAAGAATTAAGTGTATCAATTCACTGTTGAGTTGCCAGTTCCTCCCTCTCCCATAAAAAACCCCCACACCTTGCACATTGCATACCTTTTTGTGTGTATATAATAAAATAAATATGTTTAATGTAGTGTTACAGCTAGGGGTCATATGGATATACTTATATACATTCACACACAATACCCGTCACTCAGTTAAGTACAAGGGGGAAAAAAAAGATTTTCTTTTGAAGACCAAAAGTCAGACCCAAGGTAACAAAAGTAAAGCGTAATTTACCCTGTAGTTAAAAACCAAAGGAGTCTTTTTACTAGGGGGCTGCTGGTTCTATTCATGCCATTCCAGAAGAATATAAAAGAGACGCTTTGGGATTTTGAAGTAAAAATTCACAACAGTATGTCTTTACTTTTTTTTTCCCTTCAACCAAGACATCTTTTGCCGGAGTCCTTTATCTAGAGCTTTGTATACATATTTTTAATCCTATACAAAAATGATAGGATGTCAAGAAGGATCTATAATAACACCATTTTTTTTATTTCACTTCAAAGACTTGGCAATTTCTGATCCATGTGACATTCACACTCCTTCAGGGTCAAACAACATCTTGCAGCCTTCATAAAATGATTAAATATTTTAAACAGCTCCTGCTTATACCTCCATCGCCCCTCGAGACTGATACTGTTATCGTTTTTGTCAAAGCCAGTTTCCATCCGCATTTGTCATTCCTGCTTGCATTTATGAGTTATCAATCGCCACGTCAAAATGCAAAATAACTGATGTTCTCTGGGCAGGATTGGATGGTCTATCTGGGGCTTTTAATCAATGCTGATTTTTATTTTCCATACCCATACATAAATCTTTACCATTCTGGGCCACATATAATGCGTTTGTACAAAACGCAGTGACAGAAGCAGTAGTTATATTATCAAACATTATACCTCGGGGCTAACTGAGTATCAAGGGCTTTCAAAAGGGAACATTGGGAATTACTGTGCAGGAGAGATGGCTGCAGGAGAGAATATAAGGGATTGGTTGTTGCCATTTATAAATCAACATCATGCAAGCTAATCCTTCTCACTTAAATGCAGCCCAAATACTTTTCCTGATACTCTGAAACTCAGCCATATCTATTTTTTTTAAAGCTTGCATAATGCACATGAACAATGGTTATATGCATTTTCTTATTTCTTGAACTTTTCCCCAGGGACGTATATAGAAACTAGGCTGCCGTGTTGTTTTTTTCTCCCCAAGGCCTACAAGCCAGTAAATATCCTCTTTTTAATCATACCTGAATTATTAGAACCCTCTCCGCCCCCATTTTTTTTTGTCTGAGCCACTATAATAAAAGGGAATGTGTTTCATTCATTAAAAAGGGTGTCTGCCTCGTTTATTCAATGAAGATTGCAGTCAGCTATAGGAATGGCTCATCGCCCATGCGAAGCAGGCTCCAAGGGCCAGGGCAGGCAGAGTTTGGAGTCAGGATTGCAGAGGAGCTGAGTGCTGGGCTCCCTGGGAAAATCAGGCACCCCTGCAAGAGAGCAAAGGGGAGGGGAAATATTCTGCCTCCTTTGTAGGGACATCTGTGTGTACTGCATGGTGCAAGTCCTGGGCAACTGCAATTCTTTTCTAGCTGGAAAATTGCCCATATTGCTAATAATGGCAATAATATTTTTACCAGTGTTGAACTAAACTGCTTGGGACTCTCATCAGCGAGACACACTTTCAGGTTCAAGGGTGGAAATTTTCAGGGTGTAATTGTGCCTGTGAAGTTCTTCCTTCCTCCTTTCAGTGCTCATAAGGCTGAACTGAAACCTTGATAACATCTGCGAGATAAGGGGCTGTAAGTGGTGAGCAGCCTCTTTTCCTCTTCTTTTGTAACTAAGCTTTCTGCCATGGGACCAAAACCTTTTTATCAAGTTTTCAGCAAAACATTTTTCTGAATAATCCACTTCTATTATATGGTTTTCCCTATTGTGTACATAGGCTTAAAGGAAACATGTTTATAAGCCCTTTTTACTGAACTGCTAAAGGACATTCACTCCGGGTATCTCCTGCAGGAAGGTTACCAAAAATTCTCTCCATTACAGACTAATACGTTTTATTCTTCATTAACTAGGACAAACAGGAGAGTCTTTGAATTGCAGCCCTACTATCTCAGGGGTCACCTTATTTTATGTTTGTGACAAACTACAGTGTTTGCACTATGGCAAAGTAACCTTGATCATACATTCCTGCTCTGTGTCAGGGTCAAAGTGGCAAGTGTAATGCAAAAATTAGGTTAAGAGGACTAGAAGAAAGGTCTCTGACAACCCTTTGGGAGCCCAGCATTACTAACCACCATTTTCTGATGTCTGTAAAAGTTTTCCAGGAAAAAACATAGATAATACTGTACAAGAGGCACCAAAGTCCAGTGTTTATTCTGTTAATTTTTCTGAAAGTCTATGCCAAACCCATGAAGTTCCCAGCTGCAAAGTATTCCAATTGCCCTCATTCTACTCTTCAAGTATGGGTGAAATATTATTTCCCTTAACCTCTGAGCTGTCTTCAACACAGATGCAAATTCACTTTTCTATATCCTGATGCTGGAGTTGGAAGACCCTGGGTTGGGTGAGAAGAGCACTCCCCATTGGAAATGCTGAACTGAAAAGGTAACAGCAACCAAAAACCTCGTACTTGCAAATGGGTCTGTAGTCACAAACATCTCTCTGAGGTTTGGAGAGAAAAAAGCTAAAATAAAGACTAAAACATGGTTTGAGGACTAATAGTTTATATAGATATGTGTTGTACAGTAATTAATTACATATGGTGTTTTGATTAATAGAGGAGAGGTTATCCTTTCTACAAGCTTCAAGAGGAATCCTTACTGGTACCATCCTTCAGTCTTAATGAATCCAACTCCCTCTGATAATGATCCAAGGGCATTCACTACCCCAGTCAAGTTTTAGATCCTCATACAGCAAAGTACTAAGATATTGGCCTATCTGCCTTGAAGGATGAACAAATAGCCCTCCTACAGCACCAATGTATTTTCTACCTCATACCAGTCAGTTTTAAGCTGACTTCAGACCTGAGAGTGTTCTTATTGGTGTTATTTGGACTGGTCATGAGCCCTCAGCTTGATCCCCACCCTTACCCCTTATATGGCCTTGTCTGTGTCATCCACCTTCTTTCCAGCTCTGTGTTCTGATTGAAAGGAATCTACCACACTTAGGACCCAAATCTAGTGCCTCAAATGATTATGAATAGGACTCTGTGACTCATGTAGCCTTGCTGAAGTCAATGGTATGTCAATTGTATAGTATGAACAACTTGGTGGGAATAAAAATACAGGAATAAAGCCTCTATTTTGCTTGGATTCCTGGTAGTGATGCTTGTTTGACTTGAGCAGTCAGCCCTCATTTTAAATTCAGGTTTAGACTCTGCAGATGTAGTTAAATTCTCGTGGTTCTCCTGTTTCTCCTGATGGCTGGGATCATCAATGTTTTGGATCTCATTCGGTTTGTAATGTATTTTATCTGGCAGCTGTGTCTCCTGCACTCTTCTCTGGCTTGCCTGAATGAGTGGGTGGTTCTCTGACTCCTGGCATGCATTGAATTTTTTTTTTAACTTCTCCTTTTGGCTTCCCATCCTCTACAGTGGAAGTCACGTTAAATTCACTTTAAATAGCTTCTCTCAGTTTTGGCCTTCAAAAAAGATGGATTGTTCTGAAGAGTTTTAGTAATAAAGTGTATTTTCTTCCCCGTAGGATTTTGAGTAGCAAATTTCCATGTGTGTCAGAGACCAGCAATGTTGCTAGGCTTCTGGGACCCTTTGGAAAATTAAGGCAAAGATCTCACCATTTACCTTTATGTCTGTCTGTGGGACTTGCTTTTGAGTCACTAATCAGCAGATCTTACCTAATGCTTAGAGTTTGTTTTAATAGTTAAAAGTAGTGTCCAGTGGAAAAAAATATGGAGCTTCTCCCCTATCTCTCCTTCTGCCAGATTCATGTACAACAGTGGGAAGTATACCTTAGAGTTTTACATGTGAAGTCAACTTTATTTTTGCAAGTGTATGGTTTATGAGTGCTGAAGACATGAAGGGTTAAACAAAAGAACTTGTCTTTCATTGTCATTGCTCAAATTAAATATGAACTTAAAATTTCCAGGATTTGTCAGTCCATCCATCTTGAGGAAAATATGCCAGCACCACAGAATTTGCATGGTTCCTACAGGCTCCTGCCAGGAACAAAGTAAATTGACCTTCAGATATGTTCTGTGCTGTGTCAAGTCAGGATTTTCTTCCCCACCTTGGCCACTCCTAAAACGACGAGTATCAAAACTTCCAGGAAGTCTTTTCAGAAGGAACTGAGATTTCACAAAAATATGCTTTGCTCATGCTTCTGACTTAAATAGTAATAAAGATGGTCCATCTCAAGTCTTTGAGGCTCAGGAAATTTATAAGCAGAATGAGAGAGAGGTTTACTAGTTTAAAATGAAGTAAGGAATCCTATTGCTAGATTACCAGCAATTTGCAATTTTGCTAAAATGTGTAAAATGACAAGATTTCTCTTCATTAAAAAAATGATCCATCTTGGGTCATTTAGCAGTGGCTATAAATATAGGCATGCTATCAATACCTAATCTGAATAGTTGCTCTTGTCAGAGGACACAGTGCTTAAAGAGCTTAGTTTTCTGATCCCACTCTCTCCTACAGTTTAATTCTTGTGGTGTGAAAACCTTGCAGATTTTAAAGTCCACTCTTTGAAGGCCAACCCTTTGCCTCCACACAGCACCCCCCATCCTGCCTAATACGTGCCTGTGGACTAGGGTGGGGGAGAAACGTGACTTATTCCAGGCTCTCACTCCTCTGTGCCACACCTATCCAAACTGCAGTGTCCCCCACGCTTTTTCACTTGCAGAGCTCTGCTGGATGCAAGGTGTTTGACATTGTCAGGCTCATGGAGGAAATTAGTAAACCTCACATGTCCTCCCCATTTGGGAAGAATAACAGTGTCTCCAGAGACTACACCATGGCTTGAATAATGGTTCTGTATTCAGCCTTTTGGGGCTTTTCAGTTCCATAATGAGACAGAGGACAGCTACATGGCCTCAGCAGCCAAGGCAGGGTCTCATGATTCCTTCTGCTATGTGACTGAGGAGAAGCATGAATAAGCCACTGACTCTACAGTACATGAGTCTTAGTGGGATAGGGAAAGAGAAGACTGGTACTGACTTCGTTTTCTGAAGAGGTCTTGGTTTAATTGCTTTATTCTTTTTTATTTAAAATAACATGTACTTGCAAAATAAGACTGGTAATATAACCAGAAATATCTGCTATATACCAGAATATAAAATATATTTTCTGGATTGATAGATGCAACTCTAAACTGTGGGGTAGATTTACTTTCGTCTTTCCCTGTAATTATTTATATAGCGTCATCTTCCTCCCCCCCCATCACTCATTAAGCCTAAAAATAACTTAATTTGCCATTAAAATACCAGACATGTAAGTCAATTGATTCAAATTAATTAAAAACCTATGATTTCACTGAGTTTAATCCATATAAATAAGAATACAGTTGAAGTGATATTCAGGTCTGGCAAAATTCCTTTTCTTTTCAGTGGGCTCAGAACAACACATTTAGATGCATATCCTTCAGTGAGATGAAATGTCACAGCACCATTAATTTTTGTTGATCTAAAAAATAACATAATTTAATGTTCTGCTAAAGTTTCTGAAGGTAAACTAGCATAAGGCTGGCCTGAGTGCAGGAGAGTTATAACGTGGGTGATCATTTTGAACACACCTCCTTTGCAGGAGAAAGGGTTGCCAACACTACATTCCTGGGCAGAATTTACTGTGGAAATATTGGCAACATGTAATATGTGACAATTACAGTTCATTTTACTTGGGAGTGTCAGAATCAGCACCTGGAAAGTCACAAGGACCTTACCAATGTTTAAGTGAAGAAAAACGTTGCTGTTAAAAACCAAGGTCCAAACATCTTAAAACTTTAAATATGAAAAATGGAGAGTGTAAAAAAGTAATATGGGAAAACTGCAGAGAGGAGGAAGGGACTGTGGAAGACAGAAGGGCTGAGGTAAGGTGAAATAAGCCTGATAAATGTGGGAGTGTCAATAGCAAGGAAACAGAAGATAGCCTGGTATGCCTATATATGTGTATGTGTCGGAGGATATTAAAAAGATCCAAATGAATGCAGAAGCTTGGTAAATACAGTAACTTTTGGTCACATACTTTAAAACTCCGAATCTGAACTACATGCAGATACTGTTTCAGACCATTGAAGTCTGACTACCAGGAAATACTGATGGCTCTGTTTCATGGTTCTGGGGGCATCTCTAAATGGCATGTAGTCAACAAGAAAAAAACAGCAGTTTCTGAACAGTTTGTGCTCCTAGACTTGCTTTCTGAACACACACCTTTCTCGTTACCTGCAGAAAGGACACGACCAAGTCCAACCCAAAGTTTCTCCACAACACAGCAGAAGGAATCCCTTTTTCTTCTTAAATGAATGAAGAGGTAGGTATGATTTTTAACACTATTATAATTAGAGGAGTTTGGTGCCTCCATCTAGAAACATCCCCTTCCAGCTTTAGGTGTGGGGGCAGGGGGAAGCAGCCAACTGCATTTGGGCACCAGAGTGATAGGAGCAATAAGACATTTTAAATAAAATAAAACCCCTGTGTTATGACAAGTGACTAAAACCCACAAATGAATGCAGAAGTCTGCTATTTAATGTAGTGTATGCTGATATTTAAGCAGGTTTATATCTGTCAAACAAGCCTCTTTTCTAAGACTGGCACAGACTGTTCTGCGTTTGGTTTCCAGAATCAGCAAATTACATTGGCAGAACAAAGCTGTCATATTTGGTGGTATTTTGTTACATCCATTATCTCACTTAAGTTTAGACATCTCTTAGCAAAATCAGATCCCACTTAAAGACTGCCTTATTTTGCAACATTAAACAAAATGACAGGCTGCTTAAAAAAAAAAAGTTCATTAGCAAGCAATGAGTTGGTGGAAAAACTGCACGGCTGCTTCAGATATGAAGAATGAAAGCATGAAATGCTGTAACCTTTCCACAGCAGGCCAAGAGCATACATCAGGACTGTATTTGACTAAACAAGGGTATTAAATGGCTTCAATAAACAGAATTAAATAGAATGAAAAAAATCAAGGATACTTTGGATTTGATTAAGGAGGTGTTACCTCAAGGCCTGCTTGGAAAGGGTGGTACCATGCACCACTTATGTCTCAGTCATAACAAAAATGGGTCAGTCATAAATAGTGATATTGGAAAGTCTCTGCCAGCCAGAAGACAGTAGGTATACAGCAAAACTATGCAGGGCACACTCCTGCATACCCCTGCACACCCCTGTCTTTGAAAAGGAACATGTCCAGTGTTTCTTTTTGGTTTTATTTGTCTGAGCCTGCTGAGGGTCAGTTTATCTTTAAAAGTGAAATTTGGTTTTAACTCACTCTTCAGAAAGATAAAAAAATCAGCTTCTATCCTGCAATTAGAGACTGACAACAATAGTGGTGAGGTGCCACACTCTGGTTTATGTACAGACCAGAATGACAGAGCCATTTGGTTTTTAAAAACTTCCCATTTCCTTGTCATCTTTATTTCCTTGTAACAATGGCCATCCTGGTCTGACAATGGGGGATAAAGCATCTTTCACAGAGGGGAGGTGACACACAACAGTCAAGAATACCTTTTTGAGCTGGAGACAGCATTGCTGATACCTTTCTCCTCAGCTGCATTGCAAACTTTCTGGCTGTAATAAGCAGTGGTCTGTAGAGCAGCTGAGGAAACATGGGATTCATTGTGGGGATAAAAGCCATACTGTGCACCCAGGGGAAAGTGCTACCAAATTAAGGTGGCTCTGGAAGGCAAACAGTATCCCAAGCACAACCAAGGGCCTTTGCTGGGGCATATCTATGTGTGGATAAAGGCTTCCTTCCACGTTCACCTAACACTTAAGAAAGCAGGAGTCTGAGCATAGATAGATTTATTTTGGTCACTTATTCAGAGTTTTTAATCTGTCAAGATAAGAACTCTTTGAAGAATTTACTGGATGTAAAATCCAGTAAAATGCTCAAAAAAGGTTGATTTCTATGTTCTTCTATTGTCTGCACCTTAAATAGCACAAAGAGTTGCAGTGATAATATGGGCCCATAATTACAGGGCTTGGGGAATGACCTGTCTTTTCTGGTGTTTTGAATTCACTTCAGCTGCAATAACACAGATAAGAAAAGAACTTGCTGGCCAACCCTACCATTTTATCGAAATTCACACGTTGGGGTGTGCTCTGAAAAAGTGGGACTCGTGATTGCTTATGAGCATTGCACAGCTCCCTCTGTTGCCCCATTCACATGCACATGAACACACAGATGCACACCCACTTTAGAGGTTACTGAGTTTATAGGCATACAGACAGTGCACGTCTACTGAGGTGACAAGATGATCTAGAGCTGACTAAAACTAGTTAATAAACTAGTTAATAAAGATAATTCAAAGTTTTGGATGGCACACATTTACAAATGCCAGTTAAAAACCATGCTTTGGCATGTGCATGTTTGTTCACACACATGTGTTTTAAGGGAGGCAGGAGAGAGAAGCTGCTTTTTTCAGAAAGTGAATAATGTCATCGTTGATTTAATTAGCAAATTCTAGATGTGCTGACAAAGGAAATTTTCTTGGGAGATGCACTGTGTTGTGTCAGTGGTCTAAATGAATAGGCTGAGCTGAGTTCGTGGTAATAACAGATGAACAACACAACTCACCAAACCTCAAACAGTGCATAAATCAATTTGCTGGGAATTAACCACTTGCTTTAAAATTAGGGGTTACTTGACAGGGTTTCAGTGATTAGGTTGTCAGGGACCTGTATTTCTAGCTGGGATTTATCTTTCATGATATAAGTACATCCCCTTACAGGCAACCGAGTGAGTAGGGGTAGCAATCCAAAGCACCAGGCTAGTTAGGCAGCACGGCTTTATTCTTTGTAAGTACCAGGAGGCATTTGGAGGTGGACAAAGGAGGGCAGAACAGGGACACTTATCAAAAAGAAAATGTGCTGGCTTTGTGAACTACTAATAATGCCCAGGATATTAGTAGGAGAACTGTGAATGAGGGGAAGCATTTCAGAATCCCTGTGCATCACATGGCCCTTCTGTGCAATAAGGAGCTTAACAGTTTGTTAAATGAGATGCCGAAAAATGTTCAATTATACAGAGAAATTAATGAAAAGCAGTAAGCCATTTGGAGGTCACTTCATCTTCTGAAAGTTGAACATTCATGTAGTATACACAGCCAGGGCCACCATTTTTATGATTAAACTTATATTCCCACATACTTCAAACAATGGCAGATGGTAGACAGAGCAGTGAGATTAGGTACATATGGTAAATGTGGGGGCAAGGGGGGAGGTATGAGACAGACAAAGCAAAGGATCATAGGCTCTGATGGACAAATCAAAATGTAAAAGATCAATAAAACATTCATAGAAATTGGCCCAGGAAATACCAGGTGTCATCTGTCAGGTCTATTTATTGCAGCATTCCTGCTTTACTTTACTTAGACAGTGGGGAATGTCCATCCCCCTCACTTTTCTTTTACTGCTCAGGTACACTTATTTTCAGATGGGTTTTCTGATGATTTCCCAGACAGCTTTGCAGGATGATTATCCAAGCAGTTCCAGTGGTGTATTCCAGTTTGCATGGTATCCTTTTGTGTTGGTTCACAGCTTGAATTCCCCGTATGGCAATGGCTCCTGAGCTACCTTTTCTTTTTCTTTGGTTCTATCTCATGAAGCCTGCCAAAGGCAATACCATACATACATACTGTATTCAATCTCTGATGGAACCAGACATCTAAAATCAGTAATAAAATCTTAGTTGATGCAAAAGAAAAACTCTGGTGAGCCCAAAAGCAGTTAATGCAAGGTGTTTACAAGCAGTAGGTTGCTACTTGCTTAACATTACCAAAAACATGGCTGGTAAACACATGTACCTTCTTCAGGGGTTCTTTGTCCATCCTGTCATGGGGAAAAGTGTTTTTCTTCTTTAGTTTTCTCTTTCTCTTGTCCCTCCTTTTAGTTCTCTGCCTTCCACCAGCCAAATTTGAGCATTTGAGTGTTAGGCTATGCCTTAGCATTCTTTCTTCCGCTGGAGCTTCTTGTCCCCTCCTCCACAACTACTTTCTCATTTTCTCTGTCCATAGCTTCAGTCTTACTGTGATGCCTTTTTCATTCCCACTCCCTTCTCATGTGCTGCATGAGTCTCTGCTTTATTTAACATTTCCTGCTGGTTCTCTTTGATCACCTTTGAGAATGTAATAATTACTTCTAGGTTTTCTGAGCCCTGGATGTTGTACATGCCTTGATCTCTCACTTCTGCCCTTTCATTTGCAGTAACTCATTCTTAGCTGAGTTGTAGGTGCTCATTCACAGTCACTGGTTTACCTTCATTTGAACTCAGAGTCCCAGAGCTCTCAGATCAAGCTGGTTACGCAGGCAATATAGGCAAAACCAAAGTTGTCCAGGCACTCAAAAATAACTCTCTTCTGTGGTTTTTACCCTCCAAAATGCATCAGTGTACTCAATGACTGCCTTCATTGTGGTGACTCCTGAATCCTACGAAAAGCTCCTGAAAGCCCAGCTGGAGTTTAAAATATGTGTTCCTGTGGATACCAAAGCCTATGCAGAATTGTTCATCTGCAATACTTCTCATAGCCCCTGTACAAATATATTTCCCCTTGCTAAGTAGGGAGAAATCTACCAGCAGCGTGAACAAAGTAGTGGTTACTACAATGAAAGTGGTAAAATCTCCTGGTGAAGCCAGCTGGCACAATCAGGGTCATAAAATCACAACCTTTAAAATCATCCTGAGAATGGATACATTCTGTACTGCTTTCTGTCCTCGTTATGATCTCTGTCACAAGAACAAGTTATCTCTGAATCTCAGTGTCTGAGATGCTGTCTTCTCATTTTCATCAAATAATCCCTGTTCTTGTGACAAAAGATTGTAAGTAACAGGAACAAAAATGGCCCCAAATGAAGCCATTCTCATGACAAAGACTGTAATGAGAACAGAAAATGGCACAAAATCAATTCATTCTCATGACAACCTTAAGATTGTAATGAGGACAAGAAAAACAGTCTGAAATTTATCAATTCTTGTGACAACCCTGAGACAGTAATGAAAGCAGCAAATGGTATGAAATTGGTCCACTCTCGTGATAGACACTGAAACAAAACCAGAAAATAGCAACACGTTTATCCATCCTTTTGACAACCCTGCGAGTGGAACAAGAACAGAAAAGGTTAGGAAAATTAACCCATTCCTGTCACAAACAATCTGATAAGTGTAATAACCAATTGTCCTTTCCAAATGGTATAATTCAGCCATTTGAGCACTGGCTTCATACTAAACTGGAGTAGTAATTAAGTTTCAGAGTATCTTTGGAAGCAGCTCACATTTGGTTTAGGTATAAAGTAGCAGGAGTTCATGGAAACTGAAGAAGGCACACAAGGTGGGTCCACACCCACTGGTTAGAGAAGCTCTGCCTCTCCAGGGTGACTTTTGCCAATGCTAGTTTTACCAGAATAATTTTAATTATTTAGTTCCTTTGTGTCTATTCCTGGAATCCACAGACCTAGGGAAGTGGTCCTTTTTGAGTCCCCGCTTCCATGAGAAGCAATTGCCATCCAATGCCATCCCTCTGCAATCATGGATGAGATGATGATGTATGGATGACATCACTTGTATAAAACATCAACAGGGGCAAGTGTGCAGGGAGCCAGATTTCTCCTCAGTTTCTTTGAAGGCAGGGTTTGCTGCATATAAGTAATTGGGAGAGGGCAAAGGAGAATAAAGTAAGGGATGTGGGTAAAGGCCCAGGGAATACAGTGATTAGTGGGTAAAAGATGATCTGGCTGAAGTAACTGAGTATCAGAAAATTATTAGCATTTGGAAAAAAAAAAGCCATACAGAATTAACAAGCAATTAAAAACCAGAAGGGTAGGGGCAGATGGGAATAGGCAAAAGTTACCATAGGGATGAGCTCGAATATAAAAGCAGGTATGTGTGTGGCATGAAAGAGAAGAAAGCAGGGAGTGAGGAAAGAAAGGTGGGTAGCCTGTGGATTGCCAGCTTGTGCAAACAGAAGGAAAAAGACTGAGCAGGAGACTGATGCACTCAACTGCAAATGGCCAACACAGGGAAAGAAGAAATAAAAAGCAAATCCTCACTGAATACAAGAAATCTGGTTGGGGGGGATGGGGAGAGAGGGGAAAAAGACCTCTGTCTCTTTTTCTGTCTTTTTCCAGCAACTTCAGCTTTCTTTTCTACCTGTAGTTAACTGTGAGTGCAAGTGATATCATTAAGTTATCTAGCTATCTGACTGCACCCACTAGTCAGTGCTGGAAGGCTAAATCCTATCATTTGCACCCAGGGTTAATGCACTGGAGAGAATTGTGGGTGCCAAGTAGATTCCTGTGGAATTGGAGGCTGAGCTGAGGCCAATATAAAAATATATCCCAAGCGTTTAGCTGGCACTCTCACACCACTTGGATGACATCTGACCTTTGCTTCTGTGCACGTGTGTTTTTGAGCTGCCCAAGCAGAGAGGAAATCATTTTGAAGTCTCCTGCTATGAAAGTCAGTATCTCCCTGAGTGGACTGACTGTCCTCTGAAAAAGTGTAAATGCTTAACCTCAGTCAAGTAGGCTCAAAGGGCAACACACTGCATTGCTGGAGGTGGAACAGAGAGGGAGAAAGTGTCAGCACGTACATATGGGAGCTATTCCCTGGCTTCCTCCTGGGCTTTTGCTACCTTTTGTATTCACTCTTCAGATTTACGGTCTATTGGCACCTGCCCACGCTGCAGGAAGGGCTCCCATGCAAAGGCATGGATTTCATTACGCTTCCTTTTAAAATAAAAAGCAGGTCTCCACATGAAAAAAGAGGTCTATCTCTTTAAAAAAAATCCTAAAAGAAATCAGTTATGAGAGTCACTGTTGCCCCAGTGCCAGCTTTATGCCTTCGACTAATGCGCTTCTCCAGGAACAGTCTTTAAATGAGAAGTTACGGCTGCTTTTCTGATTGAAACAAACTAGTGTTGATTGCTGATCAGCCATCTGTAAAGGAGGGCATCTCAGGAAGGATATGAGCTAATGAAAAAATGGACCTGATTTGAAAGTGTGATGTGCTTCATGCCACAGGCCAGTCTGAGTGGCATGAGATTATATCAGTGCAAGTGAGAGGTAGATTGAGAATAAGTAACTTCTGTCTTAAAGATTAAATGGCAAATTTGCTATTAAATGTGAAAGACATAAAATGGAATTAACGCTTTGAGGGTGTTAGCTGTGGTTATATACACTCTGCAAATGGCACTTCCATCCTGTCACTTGCATTGTCAAACTGCACACTCTTCTCATTGCAGCTCAATTAATACTCATTCAGAAGTATCAATTAAAGAAATGAGAAATGAAGTGTTGACCCTTAACAGCCACCCACACATCACCCACTTCACAAGCACATTTCGTGTGGCATTACTTCTCCAAATGACCTTTGTAACTGGTAAAATAATATTGATGAAATCATTAGGTTTCTTGGTAACCAATTGATAATTTTCTTCTGGGTTGCTTGGTGCTGATAACATTACCCTTGCTGTAACTAAGAGACAAATGCTGCCATGGAACTGAACGGGGTTTATTGGGCATTCCTGCATTTTATGCCCTGAATTTCCAACAATCCCCAGTGCACAGCTTATCACATGATAAAACCCCAGAGCATTTAAGTTCTAAAGGTAGCCATTGCAGTGCTTTTTATATTTTGTCTCATTATTACTTTGCATCCAGATGTATGCTCTTCCTTTGTGACATGATAGGAAGTGACAGAAATAAAGACTCAGTATAGATTTGGATCCAAACTGGGATGTTAAACGGAATAGCTAAAATTTGGAAAGGATTTGATTTAGATTTTTTTTTTACTTGGGGCTGAGGCCAAGTACAAACTTGTCTGTGATATCTCATCAGTTTTGAAGCACCCCAAAATTCTGGAGTCAAATGCATCTCTAAATGTGTATACAGAAATACAGATGAACCACAAAGGTTGAGTGGGGTATTTGATAGTATTTCTGAGTCCTCTTTCTAACCCTAATTAATTTTTTTTGTCATCTGATTCAACCTATTCTTGAAATTCCAGCTCTTTCAAATCTTTGGGATAGCTGTGGATGGAGATTACTTTTGCTATACAGCTCCCTTGCATAGCTAGATCTTTAGTCATTTGATTCTTCTTTTAATTTCCTTGAATGCTTTTGATTGTGTGGGTGTTGCTGTACATGCCAGTATGCTTTGTGTCAGTTCTTTTCAATGCTTTGCCATTTATGCTTTGTACCAATTCCTTTCATTGTTGTGTGACATTAAATATTTTCCTGCAGGTCTTAAAATCATCAAGCACATTGTTGGGCTGTTTTTTTGTTGTTGTTTCATATTTGGTTTTTCATTATTTTTTAAACTTAGTACACATCAAATGAAAAGACTGTAATCCTGGTTTGATCCTACCTCAATAGTAGGAAGGTCTCTTTCTGGGACATTTGTTCTGCTCACAGCAATCAATTTTGCTGGAAGATGGGCTCGCTAAGTTTCCAGTCAAGCCTAAATTAAATGACCAATGCATATATGCTGCGTTTTATCATTATTATTCATATCACCACTGAGGCAGACTGTCATAGTTTTCAAACAGTAGGGCTTGCAAGTGAAGATTTTCAAAGCTGCTTCAGGGATTCAGATACCCCACTGCCATGAAGTTAAGTGGGGCTAATTGGAGATTCTCAGTGTCTGCCCAAGGGAGTGCATGAGAAGAACCTTCTGCATGTAATACATACTTTGCAATGCAGATACCTTGGTGGAGGGGCTCTGCAAAGAGGCAGGCAGAAGAAAATGGAAAGGCTCAACAGTGTCCTGTCAAAAGAAATCATACATTTTGCAGGCTGGATTTACAAACACAGCTTATTTTGGTAATCTCTTTTTTGGTCCAACCCATCTGGAATGGAGACCTACAGATTGCAGTGAATAACAATGGCTTAAGGTAATGTTGCTAAACATGGTCTATAGGAAGACTCCTGCCAGTTGTTTGGGCCCCATCAAGTCTAAACTGTTTAAGTGATGATTTCCATACTGACTAGTGGCCTTGTTCCTTCATGGGTGCAATGGAGGAACAGAAGATTAGAAGAAACTAATAAAGGTAAACAAAAGAATTTGTAATTGGGCAAAACATACAGATAAACCTAAGAACAATGACATATGCATTGTACTGTGGCTGAGACCTCAAAAGAAGAATGTCACAAAATGCCAGGCACTGTGTCTGCAACTTAATCATCACCCTAGCTCCTAATCTGCATAGCACTGTCTCTATGATGTCATTACTTTTCATTTTAGGACCTGTGTCTGGTCTGTTGCAAAGGACATTGTGTGCTCTGGTGATGTATCTGAGCAATGTGGTGACTGTAGGCGGACATCCTCCTTGCTTGTGTTGTGGGAATGAATAGATGTCTCGTGCCTGGAATAAGGAAAGTGGGTGAAGAAAACAGTTGTCCGTAGAGCTCTGTCAAAGGTGGGCATCATGCAGAAGAACTGGATGTCCAGAGGCTTCATGTCCAGAGATTTCATCTGTTGACAGGCAAGTTATTTCCATGGGAAGACTAATTTTTTGGGTCAGAGAGCTGGTTGTTAGAGCTGCAGACTTCCTGCAAACATGTGCGAGGTCAAGATGACCTCTGCTCTGAACACAGAAAGTATTGTGAACATGCCAAACACTCTGAAAATGAGACTGTAATTTTTTGAGTTGGGAATACCAAATTAAGTGACATATCTGGGAATGTTCATATTAGTCTCTCCCTCAGTTTTTATGCATGTAAACCAGAGAGAGTGATTTCACATTTCTTCACAGTAGTTATCATAAAGGTATAATCTTAAATGTGGCAAAAAATACAAACAACTGTTATGATATCCCCACAAGAAGAAGGGCAGCAGAAAATAATAATTTTGTATCTAGTGCAGAGCTGGACAGTGCATGAAGCCACATGCTGGATAAGGCTACAATATAATACTGAAAAATAGCGCCGTTTCATAAGCCTTGTTTTCCATAGATGAGGAAGTTAATGAAATAAAATAAGACATAATAATGTAATTAACAACTGTGCTATGGCACATAGGCAGAAAGAAGCCAAATACAAGTTTGTTACCTTAATAATGATCCCTTATATTTTGCCCATTTTCTGGTGAACCTTAGCATTTTTTAATGTGTTCTCTTTTTTAGACATTATTACAGCTACTTGCAGATATACCTAGATACTCATACCTAAATATATAATGAGATTTGTATTTACATATGCATGGTTTTGTAGGTGCTGAAGGGAAACTTTTCCATCTGGTGGCCAGAATAGCCTGTTGGATTTAGCATCTTACTTACACTGTGTGTGTAATGACTCAAGGGCAAAATTTAGAGGTACTCATCAGAAGAAAATGACATCTGTAGAGGATGGAAAATGAAAAAATATTCTTTAGTAATTTAAAAAAAATCTTTCTAAGCCACACTTTTTTTGTTCCTGGAGGTACCATTGTAGGGCTCTGCATAACCACCAGTATTGGCTATTACTGGGATGAAGCAGGAAAAACTAGGCTGATAGATAGATGTAGCTGCATTACAGACATTTTCCATAGTCACCCCTCTGAGGATGAAAGCATAAAAGAATGTGAAGGTGAAACTTAAAATGTGTATGGATGTTCCTTTTATCCAGGAAAGGACAACTCACAAAGCAGTTGGAGCACAGTATTTTCTTTGCGGGCGCTCCATCAGGTTTATAATGACACATCTTGGAATAGGAGAGTCACAGTGGACTCCCTTGCTTAACTATCATCATCACTTATCATTTGCAAAATGGAAGGCTTTCTGATCCTGTGTCGGTGTGCGTGACTCACCCTCGGTGACTCACGGAGAACAGGCGTTCTCTAAAGCAGCTTCGGCTCCTACTTGAGCCCCTGTGCACCATGTGGCACAGCAACACGAAATAAAGCAGCAAGCTGTGTCATTCCCTCCGATCTGAGCCTCACCCTCACCCTTGATTTTATGGCCAGAACCACACTGCAAGCTACTGTTCTGGCAGACCAGGAATTCAGGAATTATTCAGTAATGTTAATTGATGGGCAGATTTCTCCAACCGCATCTCTCTTTGGTTTTGGACTAATTCCAAACATGAACCACATGGATCATTTCCAGCTTAAGATTGGGTTTGCTTGCATCATGGAGGGGAATAGCATTCTTGTGAGACCTTGCATGTTTGAGGACTGTACGGCTGTCTGAGGAGATGATGAAAAAATTGATTATTCAGACTGCCCAATTTGCAAATCAAACTGGGTTTTGCTGTAGGAAGGCTTATGCAGTCTGAGGAGGAGACACCTGCCTCTGATATCTTCTGCCCACCATAAAAGTGCTAGGTTAAAAGTATTTCCAGAACAAAGGGTCATGAATGAATGGATTGGTTTAGGGAATACACATGTGAAAGTGTCTTACTGGTAGATTATTTGAAATTTGGACTGATTGCCACAGGTGGTGTGAAAAGCAAGATCTGCAGGGAGAAGACACACAGATTTAACAAAGAAGGATTTAGCTCTTCTGTGTTAGGGATGAGCTCTTTAGATTTACCATATTAAGAAAGGGTCGTCCTCACATCTTACCCATATTACACTACTCGGTTTTGTGGATAATAGGATGGATACTCAGCCCTCTGGGATTACTCCCTAGTTATCAAGTCAAATGCTTCATGAGTCACTGTTAAATGCCTGAAACTACTGGACTAATAGGGGAACCTCTTCCTAACCCTTTAGGAGCACGTGGCACTGGACTGAAATATCAGTAATTTGTAAGTGGCTGGCTGTTTGAGAAAGCTTTTCCCTTCTGATTCATGCACATTCACAAGATGTGTGCACCTAGATAAACTCACTGGCACTCCTCCAGTAATACAGGTCTGTTAGTGAAAGCAGGTGTCAGGGTGGGCTGAGAACTCCAAAAAAAAAAAAAAGGAAAAAGAAGTTTAGCAGAATTATTCCTGGGAAAAAATTTTGAATTCCCTTTGCTGCATTTGCACTCTTGTTCACTCCCCATGAATATCCTAATGAATGAATGAAGAGTGCTTAAGAAAGAGTGCTTGTGGAAATAGCATTTTTAAAACGTGAACAGCCATATCTGCCGAGAGTATGTACAAAACTCATAAATGGGAGCACCCTCCCCAGCAAAGCACCTATAAGCCAACCTGGAAGCAGAAATGAGGCCATGTGATTTGTTTGTTCAGACAAAACTAGCCCAGGCAGCTACAAACTGGTGGTGAAGAAGCTGCAGAACAAGAAATATTAGTATAAATTATTCATTGTGGATCATTTCGAATAATGAGCAAATCTGAGAAAATAATGACCCATTCACACACAATCCGCATGGAGAAAAAAGCAGCTAAAATTGATAAAATTCTTTGTTACAAATTATTTCCTCTGCACTGGGTGTTGGCATAACAGACTCTGAAGCCTGACAGTGCCGAAATAATTAAAATATTAAAATGGCTCCATTTTAATCTTTGATCACATATCTAGATCGCGTTGCAGAAATGTCATGTTTACTCATGACTCATAATGAAGAAATGTAGAAATGTCATTATTAGAAACCCTGTTTTTACTGCATCACGTATCAAAATTTGCAGGCAAACCATTACATTTCCTTCTTCATTTTGCAAGCATTTGTTTCCCAGAGGAGCTGAGGCCCACATTTTCAAAACCAGAGGACCTCCTTATACAGGAAATCTGAGCTACCAGATGGCTTTCACTTTCCTGCCACCCACCACCCAATATTTGGGATGGCTCCAAAGTCTCTGCCAGATTCCTACTTCTCCCCTCTTGCTCTAGAAGTCTGGCTCCCAATTTTATTGCACCCAGAAACTATTTATGATCAGTATTGTAGCATAGATTGAGAAAGAAGTGATGAAAAACTTACCACATTGCACTAGTCTTCCGTTGGTAATGAGAAAAATTTCCTTCTTCAGCCCAGTTTGACTGCCTCGAGGAAGTCAAAGTAGGACCTGTTACTGTGTTGACAAGTAGGACTGAGGACCTGCTGCAATTCCCGTACTGATAGTGGTGACATCACTTTCCATTTGGAGCAGTATGGCTGAGATCAGCATAGTGAAGAGGTCAGGATGAAACAGGCCATGACCATTTGTCCCGAGCCCCAAAAGAGCAGCCCCTAAGGAAGAGAAATTATCTGCTATGCTTTAAGTCCTACTGGTCCTCAGGGTGTCTTTTGATATTTAGCAAGTCTAGTGGAGTTGAAAGAGGAAAGGCATTGTTCAGAATCAGAAAGACCTAAATGAAACCACAATAACAGGAACAAAGAAGAGAAAAAAATAAATAAGTAACTAAAATTAGGCATGCTCAGGAGAAAGGAAGCAGCAGGTGTTTGCATACCAGCACATCTGTTCAGAAAATGCTCCTTTAAATCCAGATTAAATATAAATGTTGAAGGCTGAACTTTCTGATTAATTAAAGATTTTGATAGCATTTCTTTCAGGGAAAAACTAAAATAGACAAAGGAAGAAAATATTTCATTTCAAAGGAAGGGTAATATGAAATTCTTCCTTGTGTTTTCCATCACACAATTGGATTTCTGCATGAAGTGCTTCACAGTTTGGACCCATTCACAGTGGCAAGCTGAAAAGTTGGAATGTGCAGAAGTATAGCCCTGTAAGCTCTGAGGGGATCTGATGGAAATACCACAAGCTCAGTAACTCTGCTCTCATGTTTTTTGGTTTTGGATTATTTTAATGAAGTTTACCAAGGGCCCACCCAACAAAGAAGCACTGTATATTTCCACTGGGTTCTTGAGGTAGACTTAGATTTTTTATTATTGTTATTTACAGAAACCCTGGCTAGCACACCACAAGACAGTGAAAACTTCCCATTTCTATTATAGTTGGCAAAAGGAAGTTCTTTCTCATGATAATAATTCACATTACTGCCCTGGCTGAAAAGTGAAATTTTTTGGCCTTTTATAATCTGGCAAAAAATCAAGTTTTTCTACTTTTGCTTTCTGCAAGAAATTATCATCACAGTTCCACTCAATGATAATTTGTGTCTTCTTACCAGAAAACTAGATCTGTGTCACTTGTACAAAGGTCAGTGAATTCCCAGAGCTCTAAAACATCTCTGGGAATACAAGCCTGGCAGGGAAGAAGGCATTATACCAGATCCCCTTCTATTTAATTTCATTTCATTACCTCAGTTTATTCAAGGACTGATGCCATGCAAACAGTAAAACTAGTTTAACTTTTCATAGGCTCACTTTCTCTATTGCTCTTTCCCTTGATTTAAACCAGTCAATGACCCACCACTTGCAGGACCTTTGCAACATGCCAACACACCTGATACCCTGCTGGTGTACTTGATGCAGTATATAATGCTCTGCAGACAACACCTCTGTGGTAATCCTCGCTATTTGTGGCATTATGTGAAGGCTGCCCATGTGTCCACTCTTCTAGAGATGCAGGAAGAGGAGGAGGAATGCTGAATATCGTTTTCAGATGAAATGCTACAAAACGTTTTCAACAGCCTTTGATTCAGTTTAAGCAACATATTTACTATTAGGCTTTCATTACCATTAGAGGAGCTTTTTGAAGTGACTGTAGCTGGTTTCATGAACACATTGATTCTCTGCTACTACTGACCCCGTCTGGTAACACTTTCATTTAAATGTCCATTACTATTTACATTAACTAACGGTTAATTACAATGGAATTCCTGGGGAAGTGCATAAGACAAGCCATAAGAACGCCAAATGAGTGCATTAATGATTGGTACTATCACAGTGAATACCAAATGATTTCATAATGACTGGGGAGGTAATATATAATGGAAAGAATTGCTCCCTATTTGATATACTCACCAGAGAACTAGGACTCATTCTTGGACATCATTCAGAAACTGCAACATAGCCTGGAGGCCTTTCTTTCAGTCCTGCAAGGAGCTTGCACTGAAGCTCTGTCCACACCCTTGCAGAGCAAGACATGTGTTGGAATTTATTTTTTTATTGCTCATTGTTATGAGTTTCTGCTATGGCCCAAA
The DNA here is from genome assembly GCA_024500445.1 of Entomyzon cyanotis. Taxonomy (NCBI): domain Eukaryota; kingdom Metazoa; phylum Chordata; class Aves; order Passeriformes; family Meliphagidae; genus Entomyzon; species Entomyzon cyanotis. Next base: position 43,165,989 of record JAKEPQ010001005.1, read on the forward strand.
GCACTGTAGCTCATACTCAATGCTGGAGAGAATCTGAGCTTCATAGCATCACTTGGCCACTGCATTTGAGTCAATATTCGACCTAGAGTACAAGAGGAAATACTTTTACCAGAAGGGACTAAAAAATGTGTTTCTGGGCTCAGGTCTCTTATTAATGCTAGCTACCACAACCTTCCTACTCCAGTCTGGAGTGGGTTTTTTGTAGGACATTCATCACAGCACCTGAGGACCAGGGTGACAAACTCATGCATAACATCTGTCATGTGTTTCTTCTCTTCTTTGGGGGACTTTGCCCTTGCCAACTCACCATAAAATGAGTTCCAGTGCTAGGAAGCAGGACAGATCCTCAGGGAGGTGTGTACTTGTCTTAAAAACAATGGGGATATACAAGATTTGTTGACATTTGATGCTGTAGAACATGTCCATACAGTACTAAACCCAACATTTTTGTTTTAAATTATGTAGAAGGTTTGTTTAATTCTGGAAAAAATGTTTCCATTCAATCTGATAGAAATAGGAGTTTTGATTTCTTCTGTCTAACTATCCAAGTAAAACAGCACCTTCTATTCCAGTATATTTGGAAGAATAAATAGAGCAGGTGAGAGGCCCAATCTACAGCCCTCTGCAGTCATTTAGAGTCTGTTCTTTGGATGAAACTCTGTGTGAAGGACGAAGTGCTGCACAGCATAACCAGGAATTCATTGTTTTAGGAGAAAGGCCAAGCACTAGTAGGCACTGATAAGTGAAGTGGCCCATAGCACAGTGGTGAGTGTCCCTGGCACTGAATGCCTTGGTGGCAAAGACTACACATTTGCCAGTTTTGCAGCCAAAGAGTGGATTGACAAAATAATCTGATGTGTCTCTTCCCTCTTTAATTTCTGTGATTTAAGAGGAGGAGTCTGTGTTTAGTAACCAGTGGGCTCCAGCTCCACAGGAATAAAAGCATTAAATGCAATGTTTCTGATAACTACAAATTACCCCGTGACTACTGTAGCGCCTGGGACTTTCTGGCGACCCACCGCGAGAGCTAATGAAGATGCCCTTTTATAAAGCGCAGGATTCCTGGCAGTTATTTTTAATGGGTCATGCTGTGTTAGAAAATCATGCCTGCAAGATTCCCTGGAGTGGCAGTTGGGATGATATTACTTTCAATGAATCACAGCAGCCACCATAAGGGCAGGGCAGTATCTATGGCAGCAGCACCGAGCAATGGCGCAGCATCAAATGAACGGCTCAGCTGGTGACATCTGGCCCCTCTGATCATAACAAATCTGTAGTGCGTGGTACTCCAAAGAGTCCATCCTTCAAGATGATATGTTAAAATTAGGTGTCTTTTTCTCTTCGTCTTGGTTGACTATTCAGGCAGGCATGAGAGATCCTATTAAAAAATGCGGGAAGTAGGGAATGAAAGTTGGGCTCCTAGGTTCATCTTTCCACAGTAAACAATTACTTTGCACCTTGTAAGTGAATTTGGGTACAGAAGAAAGGCGTTACCTTTGTGAGATGCTCGGAGTAGGCAAAAAGATTCTGCTGTGGGCATGAAGGCCTTTGAGAAGTGTAGGTAGACACCAAACAGGATTTTCGTGACTTGCAGCTTTCTCTTTCAAGCCTGTGTGAGATCCTGCAAAGAAAAAAACTTAATGTTGGGCATTGCTTTCCAAACTTGAAACATCGTTACTAATTTCCTGTCTCACTGGCCACTTCATTGTATCAGGGGATGTTTTTCATGTGCTTGCACAGTGCCTCCATGAGAGAGAATTTTCTTGGTGATACTCGGGCATTGTGAAGGCAAGAGGTGGAACAGTCTGTGACAAATAATGAGAGTGAAATGCCAGCCTTTGAAAGGGCTTTGCTTTCCCTACACCGAGCACTTTAAAAAGCCATCTGCTTGCTTGAAATGGCTGCAACACATGGTGCTCTTCCCCAATCCAATATGTGCTGCAAATTGTAGGCACATGGATCCAGTCAAGGACACAGTGTCTGCCTTAACTTTGGATCTCCTTGCTGTTGTCAGTAGGAGTCTCATCCTTAAACTTAGCTCTTGTGTGTGTTAATTATTTCCTTCTCATGACCAGCTGGCAGAGTGCTTCAGCACCTTAAGTTGCTCAATTTGATCTTTGTGCTCAGGAACAAGGTAATTAAGCAAGCTACAATTTACGGAAATGTATTTGCCTTGACTTGTTGCAAGTCTTCAGACAGCGCTCCATCCTAAATCATTTGATAATGTAAGATGCTCTGTGCAGTTCCCCCACTTGACTGAGGGTTAGTTCAACAGGTCACAGAATCAGTAATTGATTCTCAGTGTGTCTCTGTTGGTTTTATTACAATAATGAGGACCATCTTTTTTCATCTCTACTAATACGTTACCAAAACCATCAGCTTCTCAGTTTGGTGTCAGGATGACTTTGACAGGTTGTTAGCAACTATATGATGTACAGAACATCACAGAGATGTCTCAAACTGTGTTGCTGTGTACCTTAGAGAGCCTTAGGTGGTCACAAAATAAGTGAAATAATTTCTGAGAAAAAGTTATAGCAACAATTGAAAATATTCCTACAGTTTTGATGTCCTAATGAACAAGTTCTTTATGCCAGTTTGTATTCTTGATCACTGAAGAATATTCTGTTTCACAGGAATTGGTGACATTGCAAAGCAGCTATCCTGGATTTACCAGAGATTAAAAACTTGAGGAAAACAACTTTCCTTATCTCCTAAGGCTTTTTTTTTCTTTTCCTTTTTTTTTTTCTTTTTTTGGTAAGACATACTAGTTAAGGCGTGTGGATCTTGAAAGACTTGTGAGCTTTTCAGATTGAAAAAAGCAAACAAATAAAGAGATGAAAGTTAGAAAGGCAGCTCTACTCCTGCCACTACTCGTTAGTTTGCCAATTTGTCTGCAACACCCCCAAATTTAGGGATTAAAACAAATAAAACTGCCTCATCAACATTCAGTCTGGGTTTATGTGACCTACAGCTTTTGCCTTTGTGTTCTTAAGTTACATTGATGCTTTTGAGCTGTTTCAAGATGAAGTTAGCATCATGTGGATATTACAAGGAAAAGAAGTTTAAACAACTCCTGGAGTAAAACATTGCTGAAAGGTCTGTTTGCAAAACCAAGAAAAAGCAAGGCACTGTCATTTGAAAACAACAAAGCACAATACTTATGTCTTTATACACTAAAACAGTTTTTATGTACATACTACTAATGAAATGGATTCAACAATGTAGTACTTTTATGGTCCATTTTATGACTAGGTAATTATATATTTTACCTAGTCTAAATTAATTGCCATTTTACTGTTCTTTGGTTTAAAGGAAAAAAGGTATTTACTAGTATGCTGAGAAAGATTCTCAACACAATCTCAAACCTTTTATCAGCAAGGGGAATGATGTGGAAAAAACTTCCTTCCAGCAGGAAAATTTTAGCTACTTTCTGGGGACATTTCTCTCACAAAGACACTCTGGGCTTTCCCGCCCCACACTATCCTTTGGAACACAAGTGATTATCTTGGTTGTGCTCCCCACATCCTGCTCAGAGGCAAAGAATGTTAGTGAGGCTGTTGGGGTATCACAGAGGCAGCAGAAGACAGAGTCAGATATTTGCAGACAGACAGTGAGCCTCGGGTGTGGTTGTGGTCCCAAATTCAGCAGCACACACACATTCACTGTTAGACTCAAGGAGAATTCCATGATGTATAATTAAGCATGTATGTATGTGTTGAACTTTCAAGCTGGATCAAGTCCCAAAGCCATGAAGGCAGAAAATATTTCACTGAAAAGTATTACTGAATGTTTAGCCCCTACATAAACTCTGCCTCAGGTGACCTGAGGGAAGCACCAGTAGTTTATCTAGCTGTATGTCTGTCTGTCTGTCTGTCTATCAGTGGTAGGAGCCTGACAGTTTTTTTTCCCCAGGAGGCTGGTTAGGTACAAGCATACTCAAACAATTTTACACCCCGTCTAATATTATGAGAAATAAACTGGATGAGAGGGAAATGAAAAAAGCAGCAGATTATCTCTTGTCAGTGGAGATTCAAATGGAAGGAAAGAGAGAATCACATCAAGTATTCCTGAATCAGAGATACCTAAATAGGGAAAAAAATTATTATGTCTTCTGAACCATTTTCCTGCCACTGAGGGATTGTTCCCCCCAAATGACTCTTTTACATTGTTTTGCTACTACATATACCACGAAGATGGCTTTTATACTGTTTTTCTTGAGAGATTAAGTTGCAACAGAGCTCTCTTTTTTTCCACCTGAGTGTAAACATCATTAGCTTTCTAAACATTATGGAAGTATTGAAAGCTAGTGAGAGGCTCTGAATATTATAAAGGAGAAAGAAAGCCCACCTGTGGCATCAGGAAGGAGCCACATGCACTCCACACCCATGGTCTCTGGAGCAACTTGGCTGCTGGCGATGCAGCACCACACTGTCATTGCTCTTGTAAGTACAACCCCATTTCACAATGCTTTGCTCTCCACAATACTGTCTTACATGAAAAGACTCAGGAAGAGCAACAGAGCTTTCAAAATCCTTCCCAATTTACTTTAAATAATTTATCTTAAATGTGATATGTTTTTAAAGCTTTTGTCCTAGTCCCTTAAATATGAAGGTAGGCTTTGGTAAGGAACTTAATAATTCTCTTATTGTTCTTATCCACCTCCCTATTACTTTGTTGATCACAGTAGCATCCAATTTCTATGAGCTTTCTCCCCATTAAAGAGAAAAAAACAATGCTATGACTACCTTTGTCATTATGCATACAGGACTGGAAGTACAATATTTAAATGATCCATGATACTTTTGATTTGCAGCTGCATGCAGAGGGGGAAAAAAGGAGACTATTTTAAGCTACTGAAGCAGTCACTCTTGGTGTCTCAGCTCACCATTATTCTCTCTCCCTCAGCAAAGCCTAGTCAGCCACCATCCCAAGAAAAGCACTGCCAGCTTTGGGGAGAGCTATTCTCTGTTAAGTCTTCAGATCTTAAAGGGCGGTGGAAAACTTCACATTTTCTCAGCAGGAGAGCAGGGACTCAGTGTAGGTGTAAATCTCTGGCAGCTGATTGTTGGAGCCCACAAGCTGTACCTTGTAAATAATTCACTTAGGCACAGAAAAATCTGCATATGAGGATGAAATGTCATTTGTAACTCATAGTATATTTGCTTCGCTGAGAACAAGTTTCCAGCTCCTTCAACTCATTAAGTAGCACTAAGGAAGAAGGGATAAAGGTGATGTAAAATAAACTTTGCTTTTGGCTTGTAACTAACAGAGAATAGTCAATAATAATCAAGAAAAATTAAATTCTCTTGGGGAGAAGGAAGGGGGTACAGTGTTTCTCAAATCAGTCAGCTCAGTATAAATTTCACAGCTTCCTTATTATTAACTCTGTCAGAACCTCATACTTCACATTATTGGTAGGGTTGGACTTATAAGGAGGCTTTTTGCTGGAGGTAAGGTTCTGGAAGGTGTTGGACGTGTTTCCCTTTATGCATTTTTGCGACTTGGAGTGGTTTGCTTGGAGAAAATACAAGGTAGTAAAACAGACCTCCTTTCACAGAAATTCTGTTCCATCATAACTGATATAATTTCTTACTTTAGTACATTACTAGCATCCTAAATCTCTGTTTTTCAGATGCTTATAATTTTGCAAGACTTAAGTAATTTACTTGAAGTGTTTCATGTGACCCCATGTTGAATGCTGTTGGAAAACTGTTCCCCAAAATCCTAAGGGGAATAAGTTAGTTTATGGAACAGAAGTAGGGAAAAGATATGTGCTGCCCATGTTAAAAAGTTGGGGGAATCTCGAAGAGAAGATGAACAAATGGTTCAAAGGGATGCAGGAAAGGAAACTGAGACTGAGAATTGAAGCAGGGTGCAGACTTGGTATTAATCATGACCTGATATCTAAATTAGGAATGTTTGTTATCAGAGTGTTTGTTCCAAGTGGAATAGTGCCTTCAAAATCCAGGCTATTTGCCTCTCTCACCTGTGAATGCTACGCTATCTGAATTCTGCTTGTACAATGAATGTGGTGGGTCTTAATCCCTGCTTTTCCACTCATTACCCTTTGTCCTAATGCCATTTTCACTGAAAACTGAGGCAAAGGTATTAATTTAGTTTTGGGCCATTTATAGGTTATCTGTAATCTCTGCTATATCCTCACTCTATAGCAGCTCCATTTCTCCATTCGGTGTTCTCTTTTTATTTAGACAGCTGAGGAAATGGCTGCTATTTGTTTTAATCACCTTTGCAAGGTTTAACTCAGCTTAATTTTCCAGAAAACTTTCCTTTTTGGGAGATTTTTACTTCGTGTCTGTACTTCCTGCCTGAGGAAATAGCTTTCTTTACTGTTCAGACCCTTTCCTTTTTCTTTGAGTCCAGGCTCCACTCCAATAGTATAGTATGAGGTGGTTGCACAGTTAAGTCTGGAGACTTTCCTTGTAATAGTTTTCTTTCTTTGCAGTCTGTGTGCTCTGCTGTTCAGGTAACTTCCTTAAGTACCTTCATTAATCTCTGAGCACTTGTGTTTTTCTGCTGAAGGTATCTGGCAGATAACTCACTTTGAGTGTCTTTTCTAATGAAAACATCCTTGATCTGACGATGTTCTTGGTGCTGAAGATAGGCAGTAGATTCTTCACTTTCATTGCCAGCTCCAAACCTACCTTACGCTCCCTATTGTGCAGTTTACCAGTTTGAAGATCACCTCTGGAGAGAGGCTTCCTGATTATCCTTCCCAGTCAGACCTGCTGCTTTGTGTGATCCTCAGCTCTCTCTCTTCTTCCTGAATGAAATTCTGGTTTATGAAAATCTTCTTACTGTTTACTGCATGTCATTCTCTGTCCTTTTTGTCCTCTGGTTCTCTTACTTTTGGTACGTAATTTTCTGCTTTGTCCCTCAAAAATTAATTTATTTTGCCTGTTTGGAACATGTCTCTTTGGAATTCTCGAAGCAAAACTTTCATCAAAAACTCCTTGTGATGCACATTGTGCATGAACGTGTCCATGAAAAATCTCCTGTTTGTGCAACTGGCTGGTTTTGCTCTCTCCCTGTGTTGCCCAAGTCATTGTTAGAGGTGAACTTCTTGGAAAGAGTACCCAACCTGGTCCAACCACCATCTCCCACGAAATATCCTTTCTTTTCTAATCCCTAGTTTCCCAGTTCCTCAACTAAATGGATGTTTCATTGAAAACTTCCTGTCTCAGGGAGTCCAGAATGATTGCTTCACGTATGCCATGGGGAGAGGTGTGTCAGTCAATGAGAAAAATGTTAACTCCAAAAGCTTGCTGCAGTTATGAGTTACATTAACTGTTCATAGCTTGGACAAGATAAAGTGTCCAGATCTTATTGATGTTACCACTGAAAAGGATAAGAAAATGGAAGAAGGCAGGATCAGGATCACACTCTTTCTTGTCTATTAATGATTAAAGGCTCCAAACAGGGAGTGGACACCTACTGTTTTGTACTGAAAGATTAGGCAGGTTGGACCTTGAGTTAGGAGGCTGAAAATATGTGACAGGTGAGTGAATAAGCAAATGGGGCAAGGTGGGGAGGAAGGAATGAGATTTTCATCAGATGGCAAATCCACTGGCACCAGGGGCACAGCTCTAAGAGCTGTCTAAGTGAAAGACACAGAATCCCAGAATTACAGAATTAACTAGGTTGGAAAAGACCTTTGAGGTCGAGTCCAACCTATAACAGCAACAACTTGTGAGTATAGTAACAAATGGTGGGACAAATAAAGTAAAAAAAAGAAACACAAAAAACCCCAACCACAAACCCATAAACCCATTCTTTATTGGCAACAGAGAAAGAAGCAAGTAAGCAAATAAACAAATAGCACCTTTCCCTAGTCTTGTATAAAAAAACGTACCAGAAAGAAAACCCCTCTGATTTAAGCTTGTTAGGACAGCAGGAAGAAGAATAGGTCAGCAATAGCCAAAGGGGTTCAAGAGAGGAAGAAAAACATATGAAATATGTGAAGAGAACAAAAAATATGGGACAGAAAGTAGACTCATTAACAAATGAGGAAGAAGATTAAATCAATGATGGTTCTAAAATGGGTAAACTACTGCAATGCTTTATAAAAATCTGTTAAACAAGAAAAATAAGGGCAGGAGAAATGGATAATTAAGTAGCAATAACGACTTTGTCAAAGCTATTGATGAAAAGCAGGTAAGAGAATACTTAAAACATCTGAATATATATACAGATCAGCAGGTGTGCATGCATTTCAGAGTGTTAAGGGAATTAGCTAATGAACTTACAGAAACACTAGCAATTACTTACAGAAAGTTACAGAGTGTGATGGGAAGGTACCAGAGGGCTGGGAGAAAAAAAGGAAATACTGAATTTCTGAAAGGTGAAAAGTAAAAAAAAAAGAAAATTAAAAAAAAAAAAAATCCAGGCACTAAGCATTCAGTGGTCTAATTTCTATTCCCAATAAGGTAATGGCATGTATATTAAGAGAGAAATCAAACCACAAGCACAATTAACAGCACGGTTTTCTACAGAGTGACTCATGACAGACAAACTTTATTGATTTTTCAGATCAAGTCACAAAAGTGGGCAAAAAAAGTAAAGGAACATGGTGCATCTGGACCCTCCTGAAATCCTACTTAAATTATGAATTAACATTGATGTGAATGTCAGCATTGCCATGTAAACCAAGAGTAAACTGAAGGTCCATAAAAGAAGGAAAATAATAAGTTGAGGTGTTCAGTTACTCAGCACTGCCTACAGTGTTGCTGTACAGGGATATGAGCTAGGTCTAGTTTTATTTAACATTTTTGATGATGATATGCAAAAGGGTGGAGAATGACAAGGAGGAGAGTAGCAGACTGGGTTTCTACATGGTGTGCACTAAAGCAAGGATGGTAAGTGATAACACTAAATAATAAAGTAGTGATAAATCTTGTAAATGATAGCCTGGATATGTAGGAGAGTCAAAATAAAACAGCAAAACTGAATAGAACTGTTCAGATCAGTGGCTACTGCATTCCAGCCAGGATGCAAAATGTGTCCAAATAATAAAAATTATTATTCAAAAATCAAAATGGGAAGCTATTTCAAAAGTAAAAATGAAAATGCTTCACTCTGAAGATGTTAAATCATTATGCTTTCTTATGGAAACGAAAGATGAAGCCAGTGGCATTTGGTTTCCCCAAGAGTCCCTCTGACAAGTTCCAGCAACGGTTTCCTTTTCTACAGCACTGTTGAGGCTGCATCAAAAGAGCTGTGTACAGTTTGGGACATGTCAATCTCAGAATGCTGTCAAGAAATTGGAGCCAGTCCAGGGAAGAGTAATCCAAATGATTAAGAGTCTCAGGGGATTCATTTATAAAGAAGATTAAGTGAATTATATTTTGATTAGGAGTGCATTTTAATGGTGTATAAGTAACAGAAAGACATAAACACCAAGCAGGGAACAGGGTGATTTAGGATGGCCCCAGAGGTTTTGATGGGATGAAGATCAAAAGAGAATTTAGACAGGATATCAAGAAACATTCCTTAGCTCTGAGGGATTTTGATTGCATATTTCCCCCTTTTTGATTTCAGAATGCGCTTCAGAAGACAAGGAGAATGTTCTCACTTCTGGAGTTGTCACGTAGGACAGAATAAAAGACTTCTCCATCTGGAGGGAAGGATCTTGCAGTATGATCTAGCGAGTCTCTGCACCTTTCATGCCTCCTGTCTCAATACAGAGGTGGGAGAGCACCATTCCCAGGGAGCTGGCCCCATGTGGTTTCCATTCCCCAAAGCACTTGTCTGGCAGTGTTACCTTAACTCCAGCTAATGAGTAGATCAGTCAGTAAGGGAACTCCCAGGGGTGACTGAATGGGTGAGGAGCTACATTAGCTGATCACGCTTGTTGTTTATTTCTTTATAAAAATAAAAGGCAGTCTGCTGCTGTTGTGTACATCTGCTGTCAGTGCTCGGCTATGATGATAAAGACAGAATCAAAAGACAGCAAGGTATGAAAGGACAAATGCAGGAAGCTGGACCTATGCTTAATGAAGACACCATAAATCAGTGACATTTCTCAAATTAGTGTCTTAGAAAATGCTTATTTTTTCTTGTAAGATGCTCCAGGAGCTTAAACAAGCATATAAATTCATAACTGAAAGTATACGTGAACTGAAGAAATCTCATTTTTAGGACAACTATCCAGTTTCTATGGATAGTTATATAGAATATAAGATAGTTATATAGAATATAAGAGCATTCCCATTGATTTGTGATCAAATAATTCCTTCCATCACGTGTCCTACTCTAACTGGTTCTGAGGTGCTGAAGAATTTCTGTAATCTAAATAATCTAACAACCTACTTAGGTTAAAAGGCTGATGGTTGTCCTGTTTGTTTAAGCTGAAATTAATCTCAGAAAACCCAACTGTGAAGAGAAGTGTAATCTTAGATTTCTAGTGAGAACCATGTGCTTGGAGTTAATATCTATTTTTATCACCTATACTGGTAGTTGTGCAGCCAGGTCATTTCTGAGTCAAAGGGATACATTACAATAAAATACGGAGATACTTCCTAGTACAGATTGTCTCAAATATTTCCTTTGGTGTCCTATTGGCCTAATTCTTATATATTACTAGCTGTACGTTGAAATGCTGCCTTAACATTAATGTGCCTTAATGACTGCTCCATGTGGGAGAGAAGGGTTACAGGGTGTCTCTTCCTTGGTGCATCTCCAGAAATGCACAGCCCAGTCCAGCTCAGATGCTCCCTATGCTCTGGGCAAGCTTATCCCACCCACAGCTTGGTCCTGTGTCACTGTGGGCAGCTGAGCTGGGGCACAAGGAGATACCTTACTTTGGATACACAGCAGTGGTTGGTATTGCTGCTGACTGAGAGTGCAGGCTGCTGCTTTCTAAATTAGGTGCCAGGAATGGTATAAAAGTCCTTTTTTTTGTTGCTATCCCTTCTGTGTCTTACTGTTCTTTAAAAGGTCTTCTCTGCCTTACCCATTCTTTTCTAATCTATGTAGATCACAGTTTCACTCAGGGAGAGAATTGACATTTTGCATTAGACTCTTAGACCTGCTTTGTTAATTTTGATTATAGTTCATTTACAAGTGCTGAATATTGTGGACTTTGTAACGTATGCACGGCGGTCCTTGTGATGCATCCAATTTGCAGGTGTCAGGTGCCAGGCAGCAGAAGATGGAAGAAAACAATGTACGTGCAGACAGTTTCAGTCAGTGGTTACACCCTGAGATGGGAAAGGATCAGCCAAAAGTTAAGTCTGTGTTTGGACTCTGAGCAGTACCCAGTTCATGGGTATTGCAGCAGGTCTTCTTCTTGCTGCAGTATGTCAGTGTCAGCCTCCTGCTTGCGAGTGCTTCCTGCCACTGCTGCTCAAAAATGCATCCAGTCCCAAAGAAACTCTCCTCAGAAAAGATGTCTGGATATGGTACTATAGTACTGTAAAAAGGATGTATATTCCAATTTAAAATATGCACAGATCATTCACTGAGGTAGCAACGATTCTTTTTCCCTTCCCCCAAGATAAGAGTGTAAATCACATCTTCTCAACAAGGCAGGTAGTGAGGATGACAAAATTCTTACATTCCTAAAGTGTTATTGGAGAAAAAATGTCACCTCCATGCATAATTGCATAACTTTACTACCTGTCATTTTCTATCAATCAAAAAAATGTTATACTTGAATTTGAGGACAAACATGTCTAATAAGATTTTAGATTGACAGCTGAATGGCTGTACTCAACCTTATTTTATTTTTTTGTTGTTGTTCACTGAATCAACATAGAGAATATTATACCAAAGTTAAGGGAAACAAATACTCAGATATATTAATCCCTCATGCACACTTTACCTCAAAAAACCAGAATTTCTTTCTCCATAGGTTTTGTTAGTCAGCTCCCTTCAGTCTCACCAGTGCTGCAGCAGGAGACTAATGTTTTTTCCATTGTATTTCCAGTGCAGCATTGTCAGATTCTGTTTCAATTATCAGAGAATTGTGTTGATCACATGTAATCAGCACCAATGCCCTTGGCACAGCAGAGGCTCCTCCAGCAGCACCCCATGTGTCCCCAAACCCTTCTCCTGGTTTAGGGCTCTGGCTTGATCATCCTTTGAGTAAAATATCCATGCCCTGCACCTCAGCATTTACCCTCCCTGGGCTGTGCTCTCCAGGGTGTGCAACAGTCTTCACTTCTGCACACTGGGGATTTATTCTCCTTCATCAGTAGTGAGTAGACGATTTCACCTGCTCTTCTTTCAGTTTTCCCTGTGTTAAACAGCACTCTCTTTCCTGTCTCTACATACTGTATTTTGTGTCTCTCTACCACTGCATCTTTTCTGACTGCCTCCTGAAAATCCCAGGGAACATTTTTGCACCACTTGCTTTCTTCCTTGAAGCTGCTTGTGCTCTTACCTTGATATCCTCTCCGTATTTCTTTTTGACTTTTCCAAGACTTCTCATCCTTGAATAGGTTACCAAGAACCTGTTTCTCAGTTTTAGGCCTTTTTCTTTTTTGTGTTCCTTTTCATTCAGCTCTGGTTGGACCTAAATTAACCTGTAATGCATTAGTAGTTCTGTATTGTGATGAATTCTTTCTAAGCCATCACAAGTGCTCCAGAATAGGCTTTAAAATGACAAAGATGCTAGCAGGACCTCTTTAACACAGACACACAAGGAGGCAAAGGTAGTCATCTAATCTTGGCCATCTTTTGCATTTTCTTTCAGTTCTGTATGTGAAACCACAACTTCATTTTTCCTAAGGTACACCTGGGTAAGGAGTAAAGTTAAAGAGAGGGTAGAGAAGACTGGTTGTTTTTGGAGAAAAAATGTCTTGCTAAAACTTCACACAAAATAACATGATTATTTCCCATCAGAGGATCTCAAAGCATTCCCAGGTTCAACCTTGTGTTCCCCCAGCTCTGCAGGGAGGCTGTGGTGACTTTCCCATACTCATACTGCAAAGCAGCTATGGCCAGAAAGCCACTTCTTTCCATGAACAACTGGGTGAGCAAGGTTCAGGTGAGAAGCTGGACTGTACCCCTCTCCCAGTTGCTCAATGTGCTATGATGGACCAGACACTCCAGGGACAGGTACTACAGACTTTACATGGTTGATCCACTTTGTTTCTCCCTTGCAGAAAGAAGAAAAGACCAGATGGGAATTCTGTGTCTAGATTACAATAAGTGTTGTGGAAGCAGGAGGGTTAGAGATTCCCGAAGCTGATCTTCATTTAGCTAATAGACCCTGCAGAAGCATTGATGCTGAGGCAGCCTAGGCTTGGGTGCAAGCAAAAGAAGTCTTCTTGGAAGGCAAGATACAAACTCTTATACCATGCTCTGCTGTGTGCTCCCCATAATTAGATGCAAACTGGCTTTGCCTTTACATGTGAAAAACACATCCTTGATTGCAGTGGAGGTCCCAGCAATTCCTGGTCTGCTTCTGAAGCAACACAGTGTATGCTATATGTGTTCATGGCTTGTGGCCAGAGCACAAGCTCTTGGTGAAGAGAGAGACTGCTCTTGGTGAAGTGTCAATATTGGAGCAGTATTTATCTTCCAAATTCTTTAATGCATCCATTCTGAGTTCCTGAAATTGTTTGGACTAACTTAATGACAAATGAGCAAGTATTTAAAAGAGCCTTCATATCTGCAAGAATAACCAAGGAGCCAGATGTCAAACTGCTATCAGCCAAAGTCACAATTAAGTGTAACCCACAGTTTCTACAGCAGGCACAATTAATTGCAGGCACAAAACTATGACTGCAAACTAGCGGTCATTAAAAAAAAGAAGATTGAGGCGAGACATTCTACGCATTCATGCTATTATTTAAATTAACAACAAATACTAATCTTTTTTTGCTTTGCAGGATCTTTCATATTCAGTCTTAAAAATCCCTTACAAACCGCAGTGGCCCTTTGTCATAATATTCAGTGAAAGGGAAAAATGCTAAGACTCATGGGAAAGTTTAAGATCAAATTAACTTGTTTAGCCCTGATATCACACATTCTGTTCAAGCCAGATCTTTTCCCAGTGAGGAGAACAGCCTTCTGACAAAATTAGAAGAGTGTATTTATTTTACTATTTCTTCTCTACTAATGATATTAATATTTCCAAAATTTTATTATTTGAATTCAAGGTACTGCCATAAAAGTGATCCATGGGGTGTAGGTTTTCTAGGGTCCCTATGCTAGTGCAGCAGGTTTACAATGGTGCTGAGGAAGGTCTGCAGGACCACATTTTCCTGAAGGAGCTGTGTCCTGGCTGGGCCCTCCAGTATGCCTTTCCAAAAGCAATTTCCTGTGTCCCTTGAAAACAGTGACCAGAAATTGTCTTTCTCAAAAGCAAAATGTTATGGACTGCACACACAAGAAACAGATGGTCTTTGTGCAGCAAGTGATGGAGGGATGGAAGAGGATTTGCTTTTTTTTTTTGTGACTTATGAAAACGTTTCACCAGCCATTGCTCCACCTCTTCATGGAAAATATTAGACTATGGGATCGTGCCGGCCAGATTTCTCTGCCTGTCAGGCTTCAGGATCAGAAGCACAGTGGCAGAAGCCCAAGAAATGCTCACAGCAGAGCATACCTGCCTTCTTCTGCTCTCTCTACAGTCTGTCCTCTCACCTCATGAATATCCTGCTGGGGGGATGGGGAAAGGGTAGATGGAGAGGGTGAGGGAGCAGAAGATGCTGGGGATCAAACAAAGTGCAGGAGGGAGTGGGGAGCTCTTGCCTGCTACATGACAGACAGATGCAGGCAAGTGAGCTGCTTTATCCACTGACAGCAACCTGGCTGCATCCTCTGCCTGCACCCGGCACACTTCCTCTGCGAAGCGATGGAGAATTACGGCTGTGCATTTAATCCCCATCCACATTTTCTGTCGTCTGAGGCATGCCAGCTCTCTGCCAGTGCAAACTAGAGCCAGTGCACTCAAGGCTGGGAGCTGAGCTGTGGGGAGGAGTACCATGACTGCTCCAGCAGGTGAACCCCTGAGGTGCTCCCACAGCATTGCCCATGCTGCTGTTCAGCTTTATGCCTGCATTCAGTGACCGGTTTTCCCCGTCTTCAATCTGTTTCATTGTGATGCTTGGGTAGGAAAGGTTTCTCGGGGTCCCACTTCTCTATGGTTTAAACGGGACATCTGCCCAAAATGGGATGGTTTTCAAAAAATCTTAATTAAAAAAAAAAAATCAAACCCATGCAATGTTTCTTATTTTGTCCATTACATCATCAGCCCCATCTGTTTTACTCCTTCATGGGGTTGCACTGGAACTGATACTGTGGGGCAG
Source organism: Entomyzon cyanotis (assembly GCA_024500445.1). Lineage (NCBI taxonomy): Eukaryota > Metazoa > Chordata > Aves > Passeriformes > Meliphagidae > Entomyzon > Entomyzon cyanotis. The sequence continues at coordinate 43,181,264 of JAKEPQ010001005.1, forward strand.
AAACTGCTGATCCCCCCTCTTTGCTAATGAATCAGCAGAAAGAAAGAGTGAGATGAAAGAGCCTTTTCTTTGTGTAGGACTACTGCAAATTTTAGGCATGAATGTTTGTGCTGAAACTCTTCAGCTCCTGTTGAACATTGGTGTGATGAAGGATGAATACAACTGAAACCTTATGACTGTTAATACCAAAATGCTTTTGATACTGCTCTTAGGACCACACCTGAAACAAGGTCTTGCTATGGCTCACATGCCATTACACTGCATTTCTTCCATATTGAGATGCAAAAATACCTTTGCCAATTTATAAGTAGTTTACATAATCCCAGAATGCAACATGGGAAGGCTTTCAAAATAAAAATGAATAATAAGATCAGCATTTATTGTTTTTTTCCTTCTACATCACTACTGAAAATTCTCATTGGTGTGGCTTTATATGAATAGTTCTCCAGAAGTAAATTATGAGCAAAATTCAAAGCCATCATAAATTAAATGTGCTTTTTTCCTGCTTTGGTGTACAAGACTTTCCATTAAGCTAGCCCCATATAATATACCTTGGATGTGTTCAAGAAAGCCCTGTAAATTATAGTAAGTATTTAAAATTGTAAGTAGACATTGAAAAAGGCCACATTAGGATTAATGAATGAAAGGGTTGATACTGAAAATGCACTTGTAAATAAATAACATGAAAAGTAAAGATGACACACTGTTAGGTTAGAGTTACAAGTGGGAGTATGCTGATAAATCACACGACTGTTTGTCAGAGCTTCACATGTGGGTGCATGTACTCCTTAGTCCCTTTCTTCCCTTCCCCTGAGCAAAACTTCTCCTTCCCTTGCCCCACTCACTGTGCCTCCAGGAGAGTAGTGGAACTTGTCTGCTTTCAGCACCGACTTTCTGTGCTGGAGGTGTGCTGGGCTGCCAAGTTCTCTACTTGTTAGGAGCAAGGAATGCCTATCATGGCTTTGGCTGGGCAAGGGCAGTGCTTCAGGCCTGCTCCATCTATTCTGGTAATAAAGAGAATGTTTCTGACAGTGGGTGTATGCCAGGTTGCTGCTGAACCTGGACGCACTGCTGCAGCCCACAGGTGTGTTGGGAACTTGGTTGCTTTGCTCTCCTTGGAAATGAGCTATCTTGGAATGGGACCTGATAGTGAGAGGGGAGAAGGGGAGAGTAGAGGAGATGATGTGGAATGTGATGCAGGGGGTGCAAGGCTTGCAGCAGGCGGAGGAGAAAGCATCTTCCCCTCTCCCACCTCTCCACTAGTCCAGGTCCTGATTTGTGCCTGGTTGTGACATAGTGCAGCTGGGATTGTAGCAGCAGTGCCACAGTCATGGTCTGAGGTCTGGTCACAATGGAAAGTTTAATTGAAGCTCCCTTTCTTGGGTTGAACAAATTCTCAGAAAATGCACCAATACCCCAAAACCTGGAGAAGAAAAAACTTTCCTCCCAGGCAAGATTTTCCCATGTTTTAATTGCACCAGCCATAAAAGCCATATATACTCATACAGGTATTGGTATCATCACATCTTGTACCTCATATCATGTGGTCATCTCTGGGAGCAGTTCTGTGCAGCCTGTTGTGGCTCACTGCTGAAATAGCTCACAGACTGTGATCCAAAAGCATGGAGCAGAAATTAAAGGCAGAGCGGGGCTGGGAGACCAGAAACATGTGTGTCAGTATGTGCAGATCACCTGGGCAAAGGAAAGCATCTGCCTTATCTTATTAGGGTTTGCATGTCTGAGAGAGCATGTGTAAGGTAAGGAGGTCTTTTGTAGCTGGGATTGGAAAGTCCAGGGTAAGATTACCTCTGCTTAGAAATGATATGAAGTGGCTGCATGCAGTCAAATTCTGCCTCCTAATGACATGGGGCAAGTCCAAAATATGATGGCCTTAATGGAACTACTCTGGATGCAGAGCAGTGCAAGACAGGATCTGGCTGTGGCATGTACACTACATGAAGTGATGGGTGGGTACATTTTTATAACCTGATTTTACTTCCCTCCACAGTATTCAATTTTATCCACATAGGCCCATTGAGAAAACAAGGTTCTGCTCTCAGTGAAGTGTTTATGGGCCCATACAGCCAAAGGAATACCTTTTATGTGCCTATAGCACTTTGAATATCTTTGAATAGGAAGGAATCTTTGTGGGCAAGAATAAATCCACATACTTTTTGGTCTGCCATGCGAGGAAGGGCAGAGCAGCAGTCAGTGCCACTTAAATCTTTGCCAGACCCCAGGGAAGGATTTAAGTTCAGGTTCCCTATTTGAGTAAGCACTAGGAACAAATGGTAACATAAAGGTTAGTAGAAGATTATAAATAGGATAATAAATGGAGAAGGAAGGATTATACTACCACATTAGAAATCATTTGAAGGGAAGGTAGAAACTCTCATGCTTTGCAATAATTTTTGAGTGCCCAGATTGATGGCAATCTATCTGTGTTATTTATTATAGAGATATATGTTTTGAAATAATTTTTAAAAGAGGGTTTTTAAATTATTAGAGCTACAAATACAGTAGAGTACCAAAACTCTAATAGGCTGAAGTAGAATGTTAATGGTGTAGATATAAATATTTGCTGTGGATATGTGTCTGAATATACCCAATCAGCTGAGAGAGGAAAAGAACATGTTTCTCATGTGGCCAGTATTATCTAAGTAATTTGGCTTATATTTTTGAATAGTTCTGATTAACTGTTTTATGAAAAACGCTCTGTCAGATAAACTCAGATAATTGGTAAAGGGGAAGAAACCACAGTCCATCCATAGAGGACTGTGAGTAGAAAGAGGTAAATTAGCCCATCTGCTTTGAACTCTTCATTCAGCTGAATGCAGTTCATAAAACTGAAAAGTCAAATGGTATGTAGTAAAAGGAGGGCTTAGGAATTGAGATGGTGGAAAGGTAGTAACAATCTCTGCTCTTTATTGATCTCCATAACCAGAGTTTGCAAGTGCCTCTCAACCTTCAGTTCTGCACTCTGTGGCATAGATACAGTGGCTTCTAACCAGCAGATGCAAAGGGCAAATTATTAACATCTGGCAAAGCTGAGTAGCGTCACTCAGCATTGGCCTGATTGAGCCTCTTCCCATGTGAAAAAAAGAAATAAATCCAGTTTTCAAGTCGAGTAGTATTTTTTACAGCTCTGCCACTGCAGTGGAGTTATGCAGAGGTGATCTGTCATGTCCCCAGCCTCCCATCATTTTATAAACAAGAATCTGAGGAGCTACATGACTTCCATGTGTTTGTAAGTCAAACTTGTGGTGGAGCAAGGAACATCTTCCCTGCCCCTGGGTCTGTATCCTTCCTCTTTAGATAAGCAGTTGGAAACTCCAGGGTGCAGGCTCTCTATGAGTTAGTACATGCCCTCTATCAAGGAAAGTGTAACAGTAAAGGGTTCAATATTTTTCATAGACAAACTAATGGGTGGTTTGAACTGCAGCTTCACTGCCAACGTTGCTCATTTTGAGCCACCCAAGGCTAATGTGGATGATAACAACTGTGCTGTGATTGAAGCCCGTCCTTGTGTTGTGCAGGTACATATGTGGTGCACTTTCAAATGAGGTGTCAGAGAGTGTTGTGTCATTGGCAAAGTTGGCATGGGATGGGCAATTAACAGCAGCAAATGAGAACAAGCAGAATTGAGATAATGAGCAAAATGGTCATGGAATATCCTAGGAGGAGGGTACAAGCCATGATCATGGTTCTGCTTCTGCTCATGATCATGAACAGAACATGAAAGGGCAGAAGAAGTGCCCATGTTGATGCCACTGGAGGTAGAGGAAGATGTGGACAACAGAAGCCTGTGTTTTCATTATTAAACATACCATAATGTCCCTGTCTGGGAAGGGATTGGAGCGGCAGAAGCCAAATGAGAAGGTAAGCAAGGGCAGCAATGGGAAAAACTACCCCTGCAGTAGAGAGAGCACTGAAGGTTTCCAAAGGACAATTTCCAGTAGGTAGACTTCCACACTCATTTTGCCCTTAGTCTGGTTGAGAAATCCTGCAATGAGATTTCATTACAACCTGTCAGATGTTTGGGCTGGGCATCCAAACTACTCACTGCTTTCAAAACACACCTGAAATGTAAGGAAGCCCCAGGAAACTGCCTAGCTGTGTTCACGCAATAGGAGTCTGAGGAGCAGCCTTGGCTTTTGCATCTCAGGGCATGGGTGCCTTATGGTGGTGAGGATGGTCACCTTCTGCTGCCTTTTTGCCTGAAGTGTTTTGGCAGGTGAAACTTGGAACCTTGGTTATGCTGATAACACTTCAGTGGTTTTGTAAGTCACTGAGAAATGTTCATGAAGTTGAGCTCAGCTCTGTATCTGTGCTTTAGAAAAGTTTCATTATATTTTAAGGGCTTGTTTTTTGTTTTTTCTTTTTTTGAACCTGAGAGCTTTTTACCTGTTTCTGCCACTCTCAGGTTTCAGATGATGAGATTAGTTTAACAATCAGGAAATTACTAGCATCATGCTAATTTTAGTATTGTTCATGCACTGCAAAGCAGCTTGCTACACAAGAAAAAACAACACACCACATTTGAGCAATATTTGTGCAATATGTCAGACATGTAGCAATATTGTCTGTGATTATCACCCCATACAATTTTCAAAGCCGTGATGAATTGTGACAGATCCTCCTCTGAAATAACCCATCACAGTTTATTAAATCGGCGGAAGTATATCAGCTTACATCAGCTGAAGATCTGGGCTGTGTTTCCAGCTTTCTGCTAATACATTTTTTTATGATGGAAGCGAATACCTGAGATGAACTGAGTGTTAACCTCGCTAGGTGCATTTTATATTCTTCCTGTGAGAAACACTAGATGTTTCAAATTCACTTAAACGAAGATTCAGCCACTGAGTATTGAAAATTAATAACATCTCTGGCAAAGCCTGGTGTAAATATGGTAGAAACTCCCCCCATTTGTAGCAAGGATTAGGGAATCTAGGGGAAGCTATTGGTTCTGAACTGTCAAACAAAGAAACTTTTAGAAATTATGAAAACAGAAAGCAGACTGTACTTGTTACTTCTTTTTTAATGTAAGCAATTTGGTTTTATCTAGAATGTATCTCCAGTATGCACAGAAACAATTTTTAATGAATATTTGTAATTGCAGTGAAATTGTAGTAATATGGTATCTATTACAATATAATCAGTGTAGTTTTAAGCTTTACCATGAAATAACACCATTTTCTGTGTGTGAACAGTGGAGCATGTGGATTAGCAATGTGTCACTTAGTGCAGTTCTGCTGACTGGCTAAAAAGATACCTATCCCTTTTTCTTGTCATTTAGAGGTAAAGAGGAGTTAATTCAGAAAAAGCCAAGTTACTGACACTTTTAATAATAAAGCAACACTTCAGAATGGTGGTGCAAGATGAATGATTTGTAATGACCAGTCTATCCAGTCTCTAAGAAGGTGAGAGAGACATGTCACAAGTTTCTCCCTCTTAATATGCCTAAGACTGTTCAGTAGTTACTATCCTTTAGGAGCTTCCCTAGTAATTTCTTTTTATCTATATGTCTTTTTTTTCCCAAATCCACCAAAAATGCTATTTAAAAAGACCACACAAAGAACTGATCTACCTTACACAAGTGTCTGGTGGGAAATAGTCATGTAAATTTTGATTTACTGAATGAACGAAAGAAGGAGGCCACTGCCTAAGAAATGGATGACAGCATCTGAAAGTGGTTCCAGCATTTTAAAAGCAATTATGGTGGGTAGATTTATGCATGAAACCTGCTCTGTACATTAACTAAATTTGTGGGTTTAATCACTGGAAGGAGAAAACCAGCTATGAAATACTCAAAGTAACAGGTCATTGTAGATATTCCCTTGAGGACATAATTTGTGTCGGTGTGTGTAGACAGGACTGTGCATATGTGTTGCAGAAGTGACAAAGGAAAAAGTCAGTGAACATCCTCCAAAAGCAAATACAGGATAATGCTGGAATATATGGCTTCCTGAATAAAGAAAATAAAGCTGTGACTATGTGAAGATTTCTTAGTATGGGAATGGCAAAGGAGTAATGCATTCTTCACTCCAATGGAAATTAATGGAGCATGCATTCCTCATTCTCAGTCTATTTGAGGCTGCAACAGGGGATATCACATCTGGCAAAACTACTTTGAGTCATGTTATACCACTTATAACATCATCTGGACCTTAGGAAACAGCTTTCTGAAAATAAGGAATGCTGTACAGTACTGACATTAGCCCTGTTGAAAGGTACTGATAAGTTGCAGAGACCTAAGAAATTAAGGGCCACATTTGCATGGAATTTCCCTGCACTTTATTACAGTCAATTCCCTGGTTTTGTAATTTTAACTGCCCTTTTCCCTCAAGTGCCTCCCCCAGGGTGAGTAAGTGGTGCTTGTTTGTGAAAGGGAACCGAATCAGTCAGAAAGGAGAGCATCTGGGACAATAACAGAGGAACACTGCATACCCAGAAACATCACAAAATCTGGTATAAATTGAGAACATTCATTATTAATAGAAATACTATTCTCAAACTATGTCGCACTTTCATCTCTGAGGGTTTCACATGCTACAGTCCTGATCCTGTGTTTGTATTCCTAACTCCCACAGTTAGCTTGATCAGATTTCATAGAATTAGTGGTGTGAGGAGGATGCACACTTTATAAAGCTTTGTGGAATTTGGCCATAGAAATAAACAGCTTCATAAAAACTTAACTACTGCTGTGATGGAAGCCACTGTCCTCTAGAATTTTCCATATATTCTGTAATTACCTTGCAGAAGGGGGATGAAGTGGATAGTGTACTTTGGTTTTTTTTCCAAAAGCACCTTAGGATTCATACAGCACTCACAGAGCAGAAGAGAGCCCAGGTTTGTTGGTACCTGTGAGTGAGAGAGGTTCACACACAGCACTGCGTTGCATGTGAACGGTTCACATTTGCCCCCTTAGGTTCATATTTACCCCCATGTGAAATGGCAACACTATGATGTCCAGGAATGCCTGAAATAAAATGAACAGAGACCCATTTCCAGGAAGGGTTAGAGCTGTCTAGTGTTCATACCCTGAACTGATTGGAGACTTGGAAATGCAAAAGGGAGAAGGAAAGTCTGAATGTTTTAAAATCGCCTACTGAAACACACTGGCTATGGATAGATTTAGGATTTATCATTGAACCAGAATGTGATTCTGATCCAAAATACGAGATCTGTGCACCCCATGGTTGGTGACCCTTAAAGCCAACACCTTCACCTAAATATGGGTGCCACTTGGCATCATTTGTCACCTGGTATCAGGCAGCTTAATCGAAGAGATGTGATCATAGACCGATACAGAAATTCTTTTATTTTGGGGGGAAAAGAGGATGGGGCACAGGTGAGAGTGTGTTAAGGTGTAAAGGGGTTACTAAGTGCTTTGTTCAGGGGTCAATAAATCAGTGTCTGAGAAAGACAGTTACATACTGTAGCATGAGGTTTACCAGGCAAAGTAAGATTACACCCTTATTAAAAATGTACAAGGATGCTCATTTTTGCTATAGATTTTAACATTTAGATGTTTTTAATTATGTTTTTAATTATGTTTTTTTAACATTTACTTGTTTCTACAACATCAGTTGTAGAAAGTCCCTGGTGTTCTGTCCTGCACCCATGATTATAAAAATATTTAAAGTCACACAACAGATATATGGCTAGGCAGACACATCTTTTGATTTATGCTATACTATGGTTGAGGCACACATTTGAAGGCAAGGTTTTTGGCTGACAACAGCATCACAATAGCAGTCTTCCAGCCATATATTATAGTGATGACCCCTGAAAATTATCAGGGTTTAATACAAGGCTATAATATAGGGTTTCTGGAAACTCTACATAAGCAACAGACAACATAAAAAGTCGCACTACTATTTATGTGCCATCAAATCACATTAGGGGGGATTTGACCACATAAATAGTAAAATGACTTTTTGGGAATATGGAAATTAAAGAAAAATGTTTCAAATAGAAACCATAATTTACAGAAAAATCACAAATATGCAGCCATGTTATGAAAGTAGGAAAGTAAGAGGCAAAAAGAGAAAGAAAGACTTCTTGGAATCTTTTCCATATACTGTAAGATTTTATTTTTTTTAACACACACAATCAAAGATGCATCCTGTCATGTCATATCATTATTACCTATATTTTTTTGTATTATATTGTGAGTTACGTGGGAGTTGACTGATATCTATGTTGTCAGCTGTTTGCCAGCTGTTTGCTCCTGGGATGAGCGGGGTGAATGTTAGCTTCTCAGAACCATCAAAATAAACAGCATCATTTCTCTTTGTTCTTTCTCTGCTGCAAAAAAAAATGCTCTGTGGATAGAAAAACTTCCCAGCCCCAAAATCTCACCCTCTTTTCTTGACTCACTTATGAGTACATATCAGTATTTATTTGGTTCTCATTGTTTGGTGATGCCAATAAAAACTTTAAAGTATGGAAGAATAATAACTGTGGCAGCTACAGAATATCCAGACTGTAATGAGTGCCATAAAGACAAGTGTGAAATTAAAGGGCTACTCCAAATAAAAGCCTGTTACCCGAAGAATGTAGTGGAAGTCTATGGAATTTTTGACATTGAAGTCATTGTGAACTGGATTGAACTTTGGCCGTGCAAATTTAGTGGTAGATGTGTTGGTTGTCTCTGTGGAATAGCACAGCACTGTTGAGCTGCAGGCCTAGCCTGGTGGGATCACCCATGTAACCCTCCATTCCTCCTCCATGGGAAGGGCAAAGAGAGGACTTCTGTTTGCCTCCAATGACTAGAATGCCCAAACCCAGCATATTCAGTAGCTGAATAAAATCGTTACAAATGCCAGCAATTATTAGCCTAGGTTTTTGGGATGTGGGGGTGAAGATGGAGTTTTTATACTCCCTACAATCTCATTTCTTTGGTGAAGGAATTTCTGTCCTGTGGTCCTGATTGGGTAAGTGGTTAACACATGCCTCAAACATATCAGCAGTGCCACTCACTTAAAAGTGCATTTATCTTACCGTCTGTGAATATAACTCTTCACTTGCTTAAACTTTACCATTTGCCTCAGTGTTTTGCTGGAGAGATGGTCAATATTCTTAGAGTATTCTTAAGGAAAAACAAAAGGCTTTTATTTTCAGGTGGTAATAAATACTATATTCTAGGAAGATTAAAGGATTGAGGAGACTTTACATGTCACTGCTGTGCATGCACAGCTCCCTTTGAAGTCAATGGAACTTGTGTGTGCCAAAGGGCAGAGATATAGGGTGGCAGAATTTCATAATATTGTGACTTAGGAGCCAAAAACATCAGGGGACATCTAGAATGAGTATATGAACTTTTAAAATGCTTGAATGCTTTGAAGTACTCTTTCTTTCTTCTTTTTTTCGGTGTTGTTGTGTGTGTTGATTTTTTTGTTCTGCTTTTGGCTGTTTTGGGTTTTCGGGGTTTTTTTTGGGTTTTTTTTTTAGGAAAACAACCTGAAACTTTCTTTTTAACCTAGAATGTAACAGTTAACATCCATTTAAAGGAAAACTTGTCTTTCAGAGAGCTTCCCTGATAGTAAAACAGAAGACCAGAAGTTATTTAGAAAAGCTGAGGAGAATCTTCAGCATATACAAAAGAGACAAGAGGCAGTCTAGAGGCAGGAGGAGATGTTGCTAGAAACAGGAAAGTAAGCTCTTGAGCATAAAGGAGAAATACCCAGAAAGTAGAATGATCATAAGCCAAGGGAAGGTGTACAAACCATCCAGAAGAACTGCACATCAGAATCTACCTCTGGGAAATCTCTTGAATCAGGGAGGCTGTGATTATTTTGCACCTTGGATTACTTGTGTGTGCTCAAGCAAGAAAACTATATAGCTATTTTCCTTGCTTGCCAAAAGAAAACAATTAGATAGTGTTCTCACTGATGCTCTTAAATGAGATTATTTTTGTTTTACAAAACATTGCTCTTATTTATTGACTTTATTTTGGAAGCCTTCAAATGTTGGATTTCTCCCAACATAAGGGGAAAGTTTAGAGCTCTTCATGATTCTTTCTTTCCACATGAGCTACATCTAGGAAAGTGCTGAGCAAAGAACGAGGCGTGCTTAGCATTCTGCTACACTGCCTAACATCATTAGAAAATTGCACCTTTCAAGAACTGGTATAGAGACTGTGAGGCTGAACTGCTCCATTTCTGGTAACAATAGCATAATATTAATCACTTATTAACAGTCTTGGTCATTTGGCTTATTTCCTCATTTTCTACCAACCTTTTGAAAATCCAGTTTTGCCCTTGCTGGTCTCTTACTTGCGAATGGCATTAGCAGCTGTATCTTGGTTTGAAAGGATGTGTGTGTGGAAAGGGAAAGGAAGAGGGATGACAGGCTCTAGCCAACATACTTTTGCAAACGACTGCTAGCTTACCACATTGCACCCTTCGTTTTTTTGCTAATTACAGGAAAAGTGATTTATTAATATTTGTGCAATGGTAACTTCTCAGCTCACCCACAGCTTTTGCTAATCCAGCCAATTATTTTTAGTATTACTGTTAAGCTCTGTCTTTAATTAATGGGGTGCAGAAGTTTAAAGCATATGGGGTTGCTTTTCTTAAGTCTGGGAAGAAGCAGAGTTTAAAAACCCTGCAGATACACTTCTCAATACTGCACTTAAATTCTGTTTCTGAAAATACTACATATAAGTTGTCACATTTTCTTCAGCTTGACATAAAATTCTGTGACGTGTCACATCAAATAGCAACAATCATGAAATTTTTAGGGATGTGTCAGTTTTGAGATACATACTTTCTTGCTTTGATCCACCATGGTTCAATTGGAAGATAAAATAATCACTTCCATTTCTCACTACTTCTTTATAAAAACATATAATAAAATATATATATTTAAAAATTTTCAAAGTATTTGTTCTGAAGCCCCTTTAAACAGAAAAACTCTTGTTGCTGCTAAAACCTGCTGCAAAACCATCGCTTGAGTTGCAGTGATGTTTTTTGCCTGCTCCATAGTAAAGCTTGAAAGGCACCACCATTTTTGGGATTCCCATGGTCATAGCAGGCCAGTCCCGTCTTCCCACATCTGGAGCATGATCCCAGCCCCCCGAAGTCAGGGCTGGTGGCAGATACTGAGCGCTTTGTCTGACTAAAACTTCAGCTGCCTTTTTAAGTGACCGAAGAGGAAACCTCCGTCGGTCACTCACCGCGCTCCCTTCAGCAACAGGTGGAGCGTGGAGTGTGCAAACTTTGCTGGGGTTTCAGGAGGAATCCTCACAGCTCCAGCACCGCCTCTTCCTACCGAGTGAGCTGGGCTGAGGGAAGGAGCGAGCAATCGCTGTGGCCCCGGGCTCCCCCCATGCGGTGCCCCGGTCCCTCTCAGGAGGTCATCCGTGTCGGGCGCCCGTCAGGGCCATGCTGGGTGCAGCCCACATATGCGGGTCTGGGCACAGCTGCGGCAGGGAGCCCGCGCAGGCCGCCAGCCCCGTGCGCGGGGCGATTCATCAGCAGGACGGCTACTGCTGGGAGGAATTCCTCCCCGGCGGGATGAACCTCCAGTGACTCTTCTTGGGGGCCAGGGACGTCCCCCTCCCGTGCGGGCAGGGCCATCGCTCAGCCCGGGCTTGAACTTTCCCTCACCCCCTGACCCCCTCGTCAACTCCCTCACATGCAGCAAGGCGTGAACCGGGGCTCGGCGGGGCCCGGAGGCCCCCGAGCCCACCCAGCCCCGTTGCAGCTTCTCGGCGGACACGGGGGCTGAGGGATGGCTGTGCTCAGCCCCCCGAACCCACCCAGCCCCGTTGCAGCTTCTCGGCGGACACGGGGGCTGAGGGATGGCTGTGCTCAGCCCCCCGAACCCACCCAGCCCCGTTGCAGCTTCTCGGCGGACACGGGGGCTGAGGGATGGCTGTGCTCAGCCCCACAGCATCATCGCTGTCTCCCCTCACACACAGCACCAGGCCGAAGAGGGCTTGTCTGCTGAACCTTGACAGGAATTTTGTCCCATGCTGGAGGGTGCAGCCACCTTTTAACAGTTTAGTCTGAATCTCCTCCTGGCCAGACCCTCCCAGGGTCTCTCCCGGACCCCACTGCCACTCTTGGATTGTCCCTGTATGCACAAACGGAAGGAAAACTGTGGACTCACTCTGGGACTTTGACTGGTGTTAGATGGGGATGTCCCCTCTGTTTTGGAGGAGTGAGTGGTAGCTTTTGCTTGATGGCTCTGGAAGGCATTGCCAGGCTGGGGGATCCTGCTGAGATCCTGGAGGCGTGTGACAAAGGGTACAGAAGGTGTCAGTTCCTGTTTCTGAATCGTCTGGTCTGACCGTGTTGTGCTGGGGGAAGTGATAAGGAAACAGAAGCACAAGGACAGCAGCTGAACCTTTGTGCTTTCTTGTACTATTTTTTTAAATTTTTTTTTTCCAAGGAAGCTTTCAGTGTGCTCACCTGCTGGGTCCTCAGGGAGTAACGTGCTCTGGCAATTTATTACACTGTCTCTAGGCAAAGCCTACCACTGCTATATCAGGGAATTACTTAAGGAGTAACTCAGGTCCAGGTGGCTGTTTGAGAACTTATATCAAGAACTTACATCACCTGCTTTCCCTTGTAGTTAAATTTAGGTCCATTCCTTTGTCTCATTTCTCCTTTTATCAGAGCATAATTTAACCACTGGTTACTGGAGACAAAAAGAAGCCTAAATAAGCTTCAGAATACCTGAGAAATACTGCTGGGGAAAACTAAGAAACAGCTTTTTCTTCTGAAAATCAGTGTTCTTTCACAATGACTCTAGTAGTGTCTGCCCTCCATGTTGGATGAAGAAAGTCGCAGACAGGAGGAAAAGATAGCATGACAAGAAGTACCAGGAAGGCCAAGGGAAAGGCGAAGAAAAGGTATTTGCTCACATCAGAGAAGAAGAGACAAAACTTTCATTTCTTTACACTTAAACTCCTTAGTTAAGTTCACTGCTGCATTCACAAACAAGGGCAGGAGGTATCTAGAGAGTGGCATGAGTGACAGCATCCTGTGTCCCAGACTAGCAAGATGGTCAGGTTCTCCAGCACTGTCATTGCAGGCCAGCAGAAGTGGTTAGGGTCAGGAAAGGAGGATGTGGAGGGTCACAGTTCTTAATACCAGAGAATGCCCAGTTCCGGGGGCTGATGGCAGGAACTCTTATGGGAAAGCAACTTGTGAATGCTTTAAGATTGTATTGCAATTAAATGCATGTTTTAGTGCCTTGGACGTTTTTGTAAAAGCACAGTGGCAGATATAGAGTACATTTAAGTACATTTGGACTCTGACTTCTGGGGGCTGCCTGTATGGGGACCAGTGGTAGAGGTATCTCTTTCTATTCTGGGTCATAATCCATAGAATTCAGCTAGCAATTACAGTGAAGCATTTTAAGGCAAACCAAGACCAGTGACGGCTGCAGTGCAAAGTCTGCCCTGTAAACTGCAGTGCTTTGGGAGCTGATTGACAAGTAGCTTAGACATCTGGACACCAGGAGCAGAGCAGACAGCTGGAGCTGCCAACCTTTTCAGCTTATCCCGAGGTAAGGCTGTCCCAGCTCATCAGTCAGCACCCGTACATTTCTTAGGCCTTCAGATTTTAAAGAGACTATACTGACCCATAAAGTCTAGTAAGATGAATGGGTATATTTTATGTTTTGTTTTTGGTGCAGAATAATATTAACTCAGAGCTTTGAAATGTTTGAAAACTTTCCTTTGCTCACACCTTCCAGTGTGAAGAATGGAATGTTTCATAGAAGTTTTGCTTTTTCCTTTCATTGTGGTGGAATCAAAATGTGGTGGAATCAAAAGTAATGAGTGCAGAAAGTGCCTATAAGTAATTTAATTATGCCACTGTTGGTTTTTTTTTCCCCAAGGAATGTGTAAGCATTGTACAAACTTGACAGCAAAGACCGTGTGGTGCTGTGGACCAGTTGTCTTTTAGCTCAGGAAACCTGTGTTCACATTTGGATGTGAGATGTTCATAACAGTGTATTGGATTTGCTTCTCTCCTTAAACATCTTTGCATCCATTGCAAAACTCATTGCACAGTTCAGTGCAAACTGTAGTGTCTTATCAACAGAAGGGAGGGAGACTTTAACAAGGGTATCTGGACAGATTGAGATGTAATGGAAGTCTTGCCAAAAATTCAATGTATCAAAGAGTTTTTAAGGCATTTGTAACGTATTTCTGAAATTTTTCTGTGCCAGCAGCATAGGCAGTGTGAGACACCCAAAAATTCAAAGTAAGACCCTGTCATGACAGTCCCTGCATGGTGCCCTGAGCAGGTCACACCCCTTTATGTCTAGGTAAAGGAGTTTCATCACTAAGCAAAATCCTTCCTCTTGAGCAGGAAGAATACATAAGTCCTTTAGGTGATCACCTGCTTCATTACAGAAAATTAAAAAAGAGGGAATGGAAAACAGACATACAGTTCTAAAAAAGAGAGAACAGAGAATAGACATATAGTCTAACTGCAGGCTTGGCTTTAGAACTGAGTGATAAGCTATACCTTTCTTTCTCCACCATGAGGTAGAATAGGTGGCTGTATACCACATCCATCATCCTAGCACTAATCTGTCTCTGATCAGCAGTTTCTGCTTAGTTGTCTGCGAACAAGAGTCATTCCTTCTGTGACTCATGAGCCAACCTGAGGCAACCATAACCTACCACATGTCCAGACCTCCTTACAGGTATAGACACACATCCGATCTGACTTGGATTGTACCAGAGCCCATTCTCAGCAATCTGCTTTGAAAGCTATCTTCCATTTAGTCTATTTAGTAATAAGAATCAATAAATGATTATTGGTGGTCCTGACCCATGTCAGCCAGATCAGTCTCATTTTAATTTGCAAAGATACCTTCATGTATCATGACCACAGCACTTCATCAGTGTGATGCTGAGAGGTGAGATGTCTGCAGTAAAGTGGGCATCAATTCTAAGAATGTCTTGAGTGACATGGGACTGATCATCATCCTGGCATGAATAGGTACTGTCTCAGAAATGTATGAATAATATACCATAAGTGTTGGTCATTTGTCAATCCGGTGTCTTGGAAGAGACAGTACCTAAACCAGCGTACATTAATCTTTTGGAGACAGATCTAAAAAAAATATTTGTAATTGTGTTGGCCAACATGGCTTGAGTTTCTTTCCATTTCTGGGCCCTCTTGAGGAAGTTAGACAAAAACATGGGAAACATTTTGTATTAAAATTGTTTTCATGTAGTATGGAATTGAACAATAATGCTCAAGTTATGGTGTGTCAATCACACTGGTGAAATAACATGTGATGTATTAAATAAAACCTACCTGCCCCCTTCCTTTTTTTCCTGTAAATATTTGTCTTTTTCTATATGTAACTCTGCAGCTTCATTATGATCTCCTACAACTAGTGCCTCTTTATTATCAGGTAAAGAACAAGCCGAGTGATACTGCCTTTTTCCTTCTTCAGCTACTATCAAAACAGTGCAACAACCCCAGTCACAAACTCAAGAGTCTTTTGACAGCAGCAATTAAGTAACTTAATTAATGAGTGAATAAAAATGATAATATTTACTGAATGGGAGCATCCTGTTTTGCATTTTTATTCAAACTGTGCACCTGAAGAATACCACTGAGTATACTACCTCCTCCCCTTCTGCTTGAAAGCTCTCTTCATTTTTTTTCCCCATGTTATTTCGACTTTGAAAGCACCCGAAAACTATTGCATGCCCAGATACAGGCATGATGCTGAGACACTAAAAGAGTCTTCCAGGCAGCTAAGGGGAATATGCTGCTATCTTTCCTGTGGTTCTGCTGACGCTTAAAACTTGACTTATATTTAAGGGACGATTTCCATGGTGCATTTTTAAGCTTGAAATTTACATCAAAGTAGGTGATTCATTACTGATAAATGGCTAATAAAACATTACTTCATTTTGTAATTAACAAATCTTGGACTGCCAGTGCTTTTTACCCTCTTTCTCAACATGTTTCACATGCATGTATACGGACTTCTGTTCCCCCATATTCTTTATTTTACTGTTAATCTCTTCAACCTTCATATATTACATGCATACATATAAATATATCTTTTAGTCTACATGGGTTTTCTCAATGAAATATATAACCCATCTCAAGAGCATGTAAAGCCCCATACATAATTATTTTGGAATGACAGACAGTGAATTCCTTAGCTATTATTTTTGACGACCCTGTCATGGATGCCAGGCATATATTGTGGTAAGAGCCTGAGAAACTTGGGAAAACCCACCTGGGGAGCAAACTCCTTTTTTCTTTATGGAAAGGTTCCCCAAGTGACAGGCCTGCAATCCTGGGTGAGCTTAATTAAAGTCAATAGAGAAAACTAAAGCATTCAAAATTGCTGCCTTTGGGGCTTCCCCACTCTTCTTTTTCTTCATTTGCTGACACTTTTAAGGGTAAGGTGCATTTTAAATTCCTTATTTGGGGCTTGGGGCTCAGTTCATCACATTCCCCTTCTGTTCTGTATCCCACATTAAATCTCTCTGACACTTCAAAGTGTTGTTTCCCATGATTTATGGCTAACTAATGCAGGTGCACTGGGCCTCCTGTGAGGTGCTGAATGTCCTCTTTGACATCAGTAGTAATGAATGAAGTTTTGGCATACAAAGCCAGGTAAGGCATGGTACCTAAAAGTGCAGATAGGTAAACTGAGGCACCCAACAAGACAGCAACAAAGCCAAATGATGAATTTAACCTTGTTGGCTCCCAGAGTCCTGCAGTATTTACTAAGCATGTTGTAGTATGAGGTAAGCTGAGAGTATCTCCTTGGGTGTTTCCAAAATCTGCTTAACCAGACTTCGTGACCCTATTCCCACCTCATTCCTTCTCCTCTCCTGCCACAGTTGCCCATCACAGGCCAGAGATACACAGAAGCAGCAGAGCTGGGAGCATACATCAAAAAAAAAAAAAAAGCTTTTGTGTAATAGGATCTTGACCATCTGCTGCACCTGCCATTTCAATCCCTTGTCTGTTTTGAATCATACATTGTCAAATGTCACAGTCACTACAAGGCCTGAAGCTTGGATTAGTTCTTGAGCTTGTAATGCGTACTTTTGAAATGAATGGCAAAATGCCTACTGACTTCAGCACAAGCAGGGCTCATCAACTGACAGCTACAATCACCTTCATTTGGACCCCACCCATACTGGCAGAATATCTTGGAAGTGTGTCAGCAACAGCAGTGGGACTGGGGCATTTGTGACAAACTACCTTTGGGGTTTGCTTTTGGAATAAAATTCTCATTTACCAGCCTCTGGTAATGAGGTGGCCACATGACTTTAGAGTGAAGGCATTTTTATTAGTGCTTGTGGTAGATATCCTAAATGAGGTTTGTGAATTAAGAAAACACTTTAAACATTCAAGTGATCAAAATCCCTGAGGATAAAGATGGGTGTCAGAAATTCCCCAGTTCCAATTGTTGGTCCCATAGCACTTACATGATTCACTTCGCATTAATCTAGGCTGTCTGTACATTTATTGTAGAGGTAACTGTATAGTAGGATGATACTAATTACATATTCTGTCCTCCACAGCACTCCGAAATGTAAGAGGTATGCTACGGCAAGAGCAGGGGTAATTCAGAGACCAGTAAGTGTACCTCACTGAGGTTAAAAGGAGAACTGCTTGTCTTACTTGTGGAGCTGGAAAGGGCTGAGGTGAGGAGATCCACTCAGATTCTTAGCAAAAAGGGCTCTGTGCAAAATGCTATCTGGGATCTCAATTCTGAAAAGAACCCCGTCCCATTCTGTTGTGGGATATCTGAATGCAGCAGATCCAGTTCTGATCTGTTCGTATTTTAAACTGTGCCAGACCAAGTATCTCCTTTTTTCTGCTCCTCCTTTCTGTGCTCCCGTGGCAAACTACTCACTTCTTTACTTCTCTCCTGGAGGAAGGATATCAACGCTGAAAAGGTTAAGTGGGCTGCCTTATGAGTTGGGATGTTGTGAAATTTACACTCATTAGCTTCTCTGGGTGGCCATCAGGAATTTAATTAATATCCTTGACATGGGTTGTTATAACTGGTGTCATGGCTTCCAGATGCCCATTGCTGAGACAGACAGAGATTGCACTCGTGAAGAGTGACAGCTTTCAGGAGTGCGCAGAGGCTTTGTACTCTGTCTTGCAAGAAGAAAGACAGCTCTGGTTGCCACCTTCTTCCTGTGGGAAAAAAAGGGAGAAAAAACCCAGCAGCCTTTTTGCAGGTAGCCTCACTCATGACAGTAACATCACGTCTGTTTCTGCCCTTGTCAACACATCTCACTGTCCACAATCACTCATCATCTCCAGACAGACAGCACTGGAGGAGATCATCAATTGCCAATGCAATTCAGCAGATACACTTCATAAATTTTAATTACATTCCCACTGAAAATGAATGGTCAGAAAATATAAAACATCTGCCATCCAGATCATTTACATTTTTCATACAATAAATCATTGGCAACATCCAAAACAATGGATTAAATCATGTGGAGTGTGATAGGTCAAGAAAGAAGAAACGGCACCCATTGTGTGATTACTGTTTGGATGAAAGCCATTACACGGTGTACAGTATCAAGGAAAATAAAAACATTAAAAAATAGTAACCATTTGGACTTGTCCTCATAAATAAAAAATCCCTGGTATCAGATAGACCCTGCTAATGGATCTATTACTGCGTTTATGGAAAAATGAGGGATTGTTTAAGTAAAAGAATATTTAGTTAATTAAGATGGAGGGAAATGAGCATTTATCAATTGAGTGTCTGGGCTATTTAGCTTGTAAATAGAATAAAGAAGTGATGTCGGTGGAAAATAATCTGTTAATCAGGTTTAACTAATATCATGACTGTTAACTCAATCAACATTTTCTTTGATAGAGTGGTGTGAAATCCTAGTGTGAGATCATCAAACAGTATGTCCAAATCATGTATTTTACCTGACAAAGCATCACAATACAGGTTTAGCAAGCCAGGTCTGGGACTCAGAGGGGATCTACTACATCCTGTCATTCTTTGTTTGGCAAGGGAGCCAGCCCTGATGGTGATGGTGCAGTGATGCTCAATAAGCCCTGCCCCAGGAGGTGAGAGACTGTGCTCAGCTCCTGTTCTCCTGTTCACCAAACTGCTGGAGAGACGGGCCACGGTAGCAGGATCATGTTTCTGTCCACAGATGGTTCATGGCAATGTAGCCAGAGCCACAAATGCAAAAAATTACTTTCTGGTCTAGCTACCACAGATTTCTTCAGTTTTCCTCAGATTTAGTGAGATTTGGGTGCCTCAGACTCTTGGAAGCTTTTAGCCCTGAACTGTAGGTGTTTTGTATTGTTCAGTATTATATGTCTTTTTTTTTTTTCCTGAGCAATGATACTGTTTTTATGTCACCTTGTGTTGCATTTTCATCCAAACGATGCTTTGTTCAGCAATCCTTCTCACTACTTGCACTGTTACCACAGCTGAGACATTGTTCTCTCTCCCTTGAAACATCCTTATTTTCTAAAAACTGAAAGCAATTTTGGTTGGATCCACCTCAAGGCTTGTTCTTTTGTTTGCCTTTTAAATAGTACCCATACAAAGGCATGGATGTCCATGGGAGCAGTAAACTGTGAACACACTCAATCACAAGTTGTTGGATACAGCACATCCTCATCCCTAGAGCAGATGAGAGATTAGTGTGTTTGTTAACCTCAGTATCTTTCCTGTTGAATGAAATGAGTGGAAATCAGGTATACACTGAGCAAATGTTTATTTTGACTGGAAGCCCTGTCACTTTGTGTATTTATGTGAAATAGAGAGATGTATGCTTAGCCTGAGGAGGTATCTGCACTCTTCAAAAAAAGGCCATTGATGAATGGCTGTAAAAGCTATACTTTTATCTGTTTTATGTTCTTCTAATGCTGCTAAATTGTTGTATATTAGGTTAAAAAATAGTTCATTCTGACGTTACATCATGAGCACGTCTCGCAATGGTATGTGCAATATAAGCCTCTTTCATTTGACGATTTACTGCTGTTAAAGGGAAATAAAAATCCTCATAACATATGAGGGAACAATGTAGCTGAGAGATTTTTCAAGGTGTTCAGCTTGAGTTTCTTGAACTAGGAATAATGGTTTTTTGACTCGATGTATCTGCGTATTTTTAATTCAGTTACACAAATGTCAGGGGGAAAGAGGTAGCAATTTTTTCCCTCATAGAGATGTTTTACTTCATACTAAACTCCTTTACAACAACAGTAATTATTGAAAAATATCACAGAAGTGCTGCAGCACATGTTATTATTATTAGTTACTATTTATACAGTGACACATATTGCTCTACAGACAAATAAAAACAATGTGGCTTTTCCTCTCTCACAGTGATGGTTTATGGGCTTTTTATTACAAGTTTGGCCAGCTGGTTTGGATATCACAAGTAATTCTCTCCAAATCTATTCCTCTTGCCCTTAGCCCCACCTCAAAAGGATAAGTTTTTTAAAATCACAAAGCATTTGTGCCATTTTTGACTGCACTTCCCTTCTTGTGCCCCATCCCTTCCCCCCCCCCCCCCCCCAATCTTCACACTTCTCTCGTTTTCTAACCTCTTTTTTTCCTGTTTTTTTCAGTGCCATTTTTGCCATCTTCACATCTGCTTAGTCCAAGTCTGGAAGCAAAACCACCAAGCCAAAGTGCAAAATTCCCAGTACCTCTGCCCATCCTGGAAATAAAAGGTACTGGCAGGCCAGTTTTCCCATTGTTTTCAGTCTTTGGCCTCAAAGATGCTCATCTGTATATGGGAGGATATGAGATAGTTCATTTCACCAACTGCTTCCTTCCAGCCTTTCCCTTCCACCAAAGCACAGTCCACGCATTATCCACTGTCCATTGCTTCCTCCTAGACTTTCACAGGAGTGCCTGAGGGAAAACAAACTATGCTCCCAAGGTGCTGGCTGGCCCAGCTGTAGAAGAGGATATACTCTTCATGTCCTTAAAGGAAATAACAATTATGCTTCTGCTCTTCAGGGAGTGCTAAGTTCTGCTCAGTGTAACTATGTTAAGTCTTCCTTATACGTCGGATTTACAGATTTCGGGTGGCCAGTTGAAGCCATATATTCCCAAGTACTCACTCAATCAGACAAAACCAAGAAGTTTAGGAAGTTTGTCCAGTCCCTTATGTGATTACAGCACTTCTTTCTCAGTGTACCTCCATTGTGAAACATTCCCTGCAAAAATTATATGGATTGAGGAGAAAATTCAAAAAGGCATGTAGGCTCCTAACGTGTTAGTCTAGCATAATGTCATTGCCTAAATTGATGTCATCCATATAATTTCTTACACACCTGAAGATCAGCTCAGGTAGGGTACCTAGAAGTTTCTAACACAGCTCTGGTTCTGGTGACTTGCTCTGCATTAAGTGCGTGCTGTTGATGGTGCCTCCGGATCACCCCCACCAGCTGAGCTTTGGTTTGTGTCCAGGAGCAAGGCCAGAACGCACCAGCTGGGTTCCTCTTGGGTAAAATTCATCTAGAAAAAGCACTCTGGGAGGTCCCTGGACATGCCCAAGGCACACATGGGTGTCTCAACTGATGGGACCAGGCTGCACTAGTCCAGAAAGAGTGCCCAGAAGGATGTGTGCCATGGCCATACACGGCTGGCTCCCAGCTCTTTTGCTGAACACATCTGCTCCTATTGGTCTGCATGACAAGTGCAGGCACAGCCACTGTAGCTGTGCAGCTCGTCCCAGAGCTGACTGCATGTGCACATACATGCGTGGGGCTGTGTCACCCGCACTTGTGTGTGTGCACATGTGTGTGCATGTGTGATTTATCATTTTTTTGTGGGTGATACGCCAAAAATAATGTATGAGCTCCCTCTGCTGCTTTATACAAAGAAATTAATCAAGAAAATTGCTTGCAAATCTGAGAGCATTTTATTCATATCTTGCTGATAATGCTATATGCACGAGTAGTACTAAAAATAAGTGTGTATTATGCTTGCAAAGCACTGTCCAAACATTAAATAATTAAATAAACAATCTGTGTTGGGTATTTTTGACTCATAAAATATTCCAAATATATCTGTTTTTATTGAATGAAATATGTCAACATTTTAGGTAACAGAGTGTTTTCTGCCTTCCGAGAAGGTATCAGTAAAATCAGTGAAAGCTCTAATGAGAGATAAGATGTATTAAATACAGCTAGGTCTCTTTCTCTTCTTAAAGGGAATAAATAATTTTTAAATGTTTGGCAGTGATATATTATTGTGTCAGAAGTTTTTGGATATCTTTTGCACTTCGTTAAACAAGCTTTATGTAGTTACATGATGTGACATAAGCTACTCTTGAAGTTTTTCTGAACTTTTCAGTCCCATGGAAAGAAAAACTAGATTACTTCAGACCCGAGCTGCAGAATATTGTTCTAAAGACTTTAAAAAGCTCTAAAATATATTTTTTGTCTTTTCTTTCTTTTCTTCCTAATTCTTCTGGTTTTAAAATGGTGCAAGAGCACGATCTGAAATATGTTATTATTTTATGCATTGGAAAGGTAATTTTGATAAATTGACTTGCAAGCAGGTTATTTCCTGAAGGGGCAAAATCAGAAGTGTAGTTCTATGAATATATTCAAAGAAAAAGTTAGATCTGGATGAAAATTTTTTGTCAATTTTACATCCTGAAAAGTATAGATTTAGTTAAACAGGGAAAAAAATTATGTATTTCTATCAATTCAAAGAATCTGTTTGAATGACTTTTGAAAGACTTTTTTGACATTTTGAATTGCAGAATAATAGACTGAAGGTACCCCTGGAGTCATCTGATCCCTGCCCAAATTAAAGTGTCTCAATATTGCTTAAGTGGATGCTTTTCTATAAAAATGTGCTTTACTTTAAAAAAAAAGGAAAGGATATGCAGAAAAAGCTCCCAAAGCAGATGAACATTTTGAATCACACTAGGCACTAAATGTGACATAAAGCAATGCTTGATTTTGCCTTACAATTTACGAAGAATTAAATATTTAACCAAAAAAGTAAAAGAAAAACAAATTTATTGTCAGAAATGTTCATGAACTGTCATATTGCATGAGCAGGGGTGCTTGACCTCAATTGAGAATGACAGACACTGAGAACTAAATAGAAGAAATTTTTCATGGGGCTTGCACCAACCAGGTAGGCTGAGCGAAACACCAGTGGAGCTTCCTGCATGTTACAGACTCCCAGAATCATGAAGGTTGGAAAAGACCTCTAAGATCAAGTCCAATCTTTGACTGATCACCACATTGCCAGCACTGTGTGCCACATACAGTCATTCTTGAACACTTCCAGGGATGTTGACTCCACCACCTCCCTGAGCAGTCCATTCCAATGCTTAACAACCCTTTTCATTAAGAGCTTCTTTCTGATGTCCAGCCTGAATCTTCCCTGGCGCAGCTTGAGCCTGTCTCTCATCCTGTCACTGGTTGCCTGAGAGAAGAGACTGACCCCCATATTGCTACAACCTCCTTTCAAGTAGTTGCAGAGAGTGATAAGGTGTCATTGTCCCCGTCCCCCCCCCCCGCCCCCCCAGCCCCCCCCCCAGCTTCCTTTTCTGCAGGTTAAACAGCCCCAGCTGCCTCAGCTGCTCCTCGCAGGACTTACTCTCTAGACCCTTCACCAGAAAGGCAATGAAGCTAGTGAAGGGTAGAGAGTAAGTCTGATAAGGAGAGCTGAGGGAGCATGAATCTGCAAGAACTGTAAAAGATAATAAACTTCAGTAGTTTCAAGTTTTCAGAAAATTTTCATTAGTGTGACTACTTCTGTGTTTTGACTTACAGGACTGAGAATTTCCTTGGCTTTTGAATACTTGTCTATCTAGAATTCTCACAACACCTGTGTTTAACAATTATTTGCTGCATGGTCCCTGTATGGGCTGGGTGGGATTATCACCCTTTGCGTAACTTTCACTCCATATGTGTCAACTGTTGCACCACACACCTGTAACTGAAAGGCAATTTATTGCAGCCACTTCTAGTGTCGGGTTGCTATGTCATTTGTCATAACTTTTTAAACATCTGTAGCTTATTTCTCTATGTGTATACAAATTGATGCCAAACTAGACTAAGCATGTAGCTATCTGTATTTTCTTCACCATTAACGACTTAGCAAGGATAAGAGGCATTTGAGATCCTCTTTTTTTTGTCAAGGCTTGCTTCTGGGAAACTATTAGAAAACAATATTTCTATCTGATTAAGTGTCAAGCTAGGATTTTAAGCTTTGCTAAATAACAAATATAACAGTCTTCCTTAATTGCTGTGTGTATTACTGGGCCATATTGCACAGTAGCTATTGGGTAGTCACATTGAAAATAAATGCACCTCTTACAAAACCTGAGCTTTAATAAGCCATCATTATTTGTCCACATTTGCCAGCCCTTTCTACCATGGCAATCTCTCTGTAAACACTTCTGATAACCAAATTTTGGTCTAATAAATACACTATTCACTGATGGAGCTATAATTATCCAATCTGCAGGCTTTGCACATATAGGAGTTGTTGAATCAGATATTCTAACACGGGCCCTGATGTCTCTTCTGGCAACTTCACCACCTCAGTAGTTTGTGTTTTTCACTTTTAAATTGGTAACATTAAATGTCTTTAATAGGTTATTACTGGAATCCTTTACACGACAGAGACGTGATGAATACAAATAGAGTACTTGACAAATCACAGACTGTAATGGTTGGCAGATCCCATTGGCAATTTAGTAATGTGCTCAGGATCACAGATATTAGAGTTGGAAAAGACACATTAGGTGAAATCCTCGGTTGAATGAAGAAAATGGTGGAATCTCTGTTGAGTTCAATGGGATCAGTTGCATTATTAGTGTTGCATTATATCACCTTCCAGTATTGATCATAGCAATCCAGTCTGTGTGCAGTTCTACAGGGAGCTCCTCGAATCCAAGCACTGAGGCTTGGTAGGAAAGTATGTAGCTATAAGCTTTATTGATTTCTGTATTCATTTAGCACTGGCCAAACTTCCAAGACCCTATCTCTGGGGCTTATTCAAAATTTACTAAGTTTCTTCTTGTTATATAATCCTGGTCAGGAATCCAAGGGGCTGTACCTGGGACATTGCACAGAACAGCTTGAAGTGACTGAAAACTCTCAAAAGATCCAAAATTACTTCTGAGCTTTCCAGATGTTTCCAGCAAGCACAGCAGACTTATTTAATGTTGTGTGTTGGAGCCATGGGCTCCTTCTTAAACCTGGAGTCTTAATATTTTCCAGTCATCAGAAATATAAATGATCCATTAAAGAGACAGCTGAGTATGCCTTCCATAACAAGGTCCCCTCAGGTGGCAAACAGGCAGGAAGCTACCAAGGAAAGGAGTCCGTTTATGCTGAGGGTTGGGGTTACAAGAGCAGTGCAAGACACACCAGTATTCTGTAGCAGATGCATAATTTAGAGCACCCTAAACCTCATTTGCCCTCAGGTTGTCCTAAATATTCCTCAAATCCATTCCAAAAGTTGAGGTTCAAGATCAGTAAAGTGGAAATGTGACTTCAGTGCTCTTTTCTACTTGTGGTCGTAATGAACATAAACTAAGAATTGAGTCCCTGGGGTGATTGCACAGTTTCACTGTCATTTCTCAAGGCTTTAAACTTCTGTTCTGCTAAATGGAAGTTAGAGGCCAGTCTCCAGATATGAGCCCTTGAGAAGAAAAGCTACTAACAGCTGCAAAACTTTACCTGGCATTTAACTGGTGCACTAATATATTCTGCTGATAAAATCCCATGGTCATGTATCGTTTCAAATCCTCCCACTGACTTTCAGGCACTAACTGAAAAGCAAAAACGCAAGGTGATCATTGCCTCAATAAAAACCTTTCAAAGCCAAGTGTAAATGAATGCTGTAAATTGCACATTTTTTTCCCCGTGCGTCTCACAGATCTGAACTCTGAGGATCAATCAGTTGCACACAGGAGTCATGACCCTGCTCTCATTGCTCTAAGGAACTGTTGTCTCACTGCATGTTATGACCCTTGGCATGAACCTGGTAATATTACTACTTGTGGGTCTATCAACAAGCCCTCTGTGGTCCCAATGTGCTTAGGAAAACTTAATTCCTCTTGTTCCAAACGTAGGGATCTCTTTTGTGCCAATTACCCTTTGACACTGCTATTGAAGCTTACTTTTCCAAACACTGGTCCCATAAACACTGCTCCCTTCACAGGGACATAGGCTGGCAATAGCAAGGAAAACTAGTTCAAAAATGTTTTCTTTTGATGTTCTGATATTGGGATGGTTGCTAAATATATGTCACTGCCTTTTAGGAAACTTTGCATAGTGGCTGGATAGCTGACTTCCTCGTGACTTAATCTTCAATTTTCTTGTAGGCTTAGCAGACAGGTTGTAAATGCTTTGTGGTCCTTGTGGTAAGTGTTAGATCTTGCTATGCATCTATGGGTGAAATCAGATTCCTACAAATTACTATTCAAATATGCGTTGGCTTTGACTGCCTGGGTGGTCAGTCACAGTCTCAAAGAAACCTTCTTTGTGGCTATACTAGCCTTGGAAATACGTATTTCAGTTAGTTCTGCATTCTTGAACCAAAATCACTTCCTCTGACAAGGAGGTGAGTCCTGAGCAAGCCAGTTCAGGTGCTGCTGCAGCAGGAGCACTGTTAATACCCAGAGTTGCTCTGCTTGCTGATTCCATAGAAGGAGCATCTGAGTGGTGCATGTATGTCTGTAAGCAACCATTTACCTGTGAACTATCTATCAGGGGCTGGGACATGAAAATTTGGTACAGAACACACCAGAGCACAAGGGAATGCTTGGCCTTCTCCACTAACTTCTTCACTGGCGACTTTTGTCTACAACTCTGCTCCTTTACTGAGCAAATAAATACCTTTCCAAGGTAGGGTCCTGGTACCTTTTCCAGCTGAGTGGCAGACTGCCCCACCAGCAGGCAGCTGGGCAGCACGGTTTAGGCTGTCTGTTTGCCAGGTGAGCAGGCTGGTGGCCCTGGCTTACAGCAGCACTTGAAGGAGAGGAAGCACAACTGATGGCAGCTGATAGTTTGACAGCCTGGAGGTCTTTCACATGCTCATTCAGAGCACAAATGCCACTTCTGGGTCTTGAGAAGGGCAGAGTACGCTTGAAATCGATGAAGGCTGACATTGCAAGGAGTGTTGTTGGGGTAGACTGGGCTCTCTTCCTGGTCACTGGTCTGCTCAGGGGCTTTCAGGAACATGCTACCTTGTGCTTAGCCATGATTTCTGCACTTCGCTGTAACTGACAGAGCTAGACTATGTTCCTCAGGGCAAGGCTTGTGCTGCCTGCTCATCTTCTCAGCAGGGCTCCTTGGGTTGTGCTCAGCCCAGCTCCTGACATACCACCCTGGCTGCTCCTCTCCCTGGAGGGGAGCAGGGGAGCTCCTGTGCATCTGAGGAGCCCACAGCCAGATTGCAGCTGCCACTGCATGTGAAGTAAGCTGGGTGTTTGTCTTGTGTTGGGGGCTGTAGTTGGGAGCAGCCACCATGCAAATAAGTAGCTGCTCCCCTGCCTCTTCAGCAGCTGAAATGGTAATGAAGTGCCTTCTTGGACAGATGAAGGCAAATGGAGCAGTGAGCTGCAGTAGTTAACAGCAGGCAGGATCTGCTTCTCTATCTGTGCCTGTCATTCCTTTGCCCAAAGAGCACAAGGATGGCCTGTGGTGCAGTTCATCTGGCCCAAATCTTTCTGCTTTAGAAAGAGAAAAAAGATTAACTGTCTGCTTCTTTTATTCCTCTGGTCATTCAGTGAAAATTGATGTTTCTCTTGCTGTTGATGGCATTTTTAACAGAAAGTCAGCAGCTTGGGAACTGGTGGTCTGCCAAAGCAGTCACCACACACTGCAAGGTAAGGGCTACCCACACTGGCTATAGGCTGGACAGGTTGTGAAAGGGAATGGAAGTGGATGAGGGAAAGGGAGCAGGGAAGACTGAGGGTTGTAGCATCAGGTTCACTTTTCAGGGTTACACCAGATGGTCTTTTTTATTGGGATGTTTTCTGCTTCCTTCTCCCCAGGATGTTTCAATCGTGTCCCATTGGGGTGCTCAAAGAAGCAACAGTAAATTTCCTTCCCTTAACAAGTGGCACTGGTGAAACTATGGTCCCATTGCTGGTTGATTTAGTGAAGAAACTGTTGTCCTGGTCTTAGTTTACTGCCAAATCCTGTTGTAGTCACACAGCAAAAAGGGAAGTTTTATATATACTCTTATGTATTGTAGATGGCAATATTTTTTGCTCAGAAAACTATTTGCCTAAGTTGAAATAAAGAATGGGGTTACCCCTAACCCCAAGAAAGAGAGCTTTGGAAACTTACATGTGAAGGAAAGAGAAATATACAGCCTATCCCCTGAATTTGTACAGACTGGCTTTTTTCTGACATGCTAACTAATGGCACTGAAGTTTTAGTAGCCTTTGATCTTTGATACTGATTATAGCAATTTAGTTTAAACAGCCTGACTTGGGTCATCTATTATTATTATTATAGTAGGTTTATAGTAGGTTTAGTGTTTTTGTTTGAGCAGTTCAGTTAATTTTAGGTGGAAAAGGCCTTATTCTCCTGTGGTTAGCACTTTGGGTAGTCACTTCCTGAAGAGCTTCCTCTCTGACGGCTCCCTTTGGGCACTTATTTCCAGTGAGTTAAGGTGGGCTTTTGGGTCAGAGCTTAGAGAGCTGTGAGTCAGGAGAGAATCAAGGATGATGTATTTTTCTCACTCCCTCTATCTCTGTGCTGCTTTATTTCTGGAAAATCAAATATAACAGTTTAATCAAAAAGGAAGTGGGAAACAATGTAAAAATACTGCCTAGCTTTTGCACAAATAAAGAATAAATGAAATAGAAGCATATTCATCAAAATCCAAGTCAATACTGAAATAAAGTTGGCCCCTGTTGGTATATGCAACATAAAAGAAAAAGAAAAAAAAGATAGGGAGCAAAGCACTTATGAAAAGGATTTTTTTGGGTGAAATAACTGTTTTTCAGAATATAATAGCAGTAACAGTCTATGCATAAATGTTACGAGGGGGCAACTTAGGCTATAAATTAGATATTTTTCTTTCTATACAAAAAGAACGTCAGAGAATAGCTTTGGACACTGTTTAGGCCTGGAAATTACAACCTGGGTAATTTGGAGGGGCTGAATTACAAATATCCAATGTGATTGACAGTAACAGGGCAGATGGGCCCTTTAAAGTCCTGGCAAGGCAGGAGGTCACACTCATAATACTGTGGTGTACAGGGACCAGGAATTCACCTAGGGGACTGGGAACCATCCCAGGAGCTCCCAGCCAACAGCCTTAAATTAAGTTCTGGTGCAGAAGGAGTATTGAAAATGCTAATAAATAAATAAATTAAAAGGAGAAAAGACATGACAAAGTAGGCTGCAAAGGAACTATCTGTAGAAATATTTGTCTTACAGTGTCCAAGGGAAACTGCTGCCTGTTTTTTGTTTGTTGTTCTTTCTCTTATACTGGGTTTGGGGAAGAGCTGCTAAGGAGTTTGCCCTATCATGAGTACAGTATTTGGCCTATGATCTGGTGGAAAATGAGTTGGGGTTGCCCCCATCAGCTATACAGTGGCCCCTAAGAGATGACATGAGTTCCACTCAGATCAGCTCACCTACACCACCCTCATACAGAGCTCTAATATCTTAATTCACCACCGTGCCAGAAGGTACCCACTGGGGCTAGAGAGCCTTTCATCCTCTTGGGTGAAAGAGTTCCAACCAAGATGATGCAAGGACCCACCCAAAACCAGACTCTAATAGGACACAGTGACTTCTTGCCACACTGTAAGTAAAAAAGGTAGTTTGGAAAGTGCTGGAGAAAACTCAGTGATGATCTGTTCCATCAGATGATCAAGAGATGCATCAGGTTTTCTGATGGAGCACTAAGGTGCCGTCAAAGAAAGGCTTAAGGAAATTTGATTCCTTATCATTTGTTCTGGTCTTGTTCTTTAGGATTTAGAGAAGCTTTTGGGGTGGGGGTGTACATTTGTTTGAATAAAAAGTTGGGTTCACTTATGCCAGTATAATTCTGCTGTGGCTTTAGCTGTGTCATCTGAGTGAGATCTCTTGATGCCAAATGAATGATTCTGGTTAATGTGAAAATAAAGCTGTACGGATTAAGCCAGACTTGCCTTGCATATTGTCCAAGAGCCATAATCCATAAACCAAAGGAAAAGGCAGGAAAGAGCAGAAGCTCATCAAATTTTTCCTTTCCCTTTCCACTGATGCCTTTATGATGCCTTATGAATGATAATTCACATAGATTTTATGTGAAACAAATATCTGGAAAATAAATGGGACCCAGCTT
Source organism: Entomyzon cyanotis (assembly GCA_024500445.1). Lineage (NCBI taxonomy): Eukaryota > Metazoa > Chordata > Aves > Passeriformes > Meliphagidae > Entomyzon > Entomyzon cyanotis. Next base: position 43,211,561 of record JAKEPQ010001005.1, read on the forward strand.
CCACTTGGCCTTGAGGAGAGACCTGTGAAAATTCATAGTGCATTTCACAGAAATCTTTAATCAAACCACCTTGGAGTCCTACACGGTCATCGGGGTTACAGAAACTCCAGTTTACTGTGGTTGGGAGGAGGCCAAAAGATGGATCCCATTGCCAAGTGGTTGTGGTACCTGTAAAGTTTCTCTCAAGAGGTTCCATTTCAAGCGCACTTCACATGTAATGAAGGCATTGCTTTTATAGTGGTTTATGATGTGGCCCTCATTGGATGCAACCTAACTTCTGGTGCCAGAGACAGGTGGTTTGTTCAGTGCAGGATTCAAAGTGACCTTTTAATCCAGAAAAGTGGAGAGAGAGACATCCTTCTTCTTCATCTTCCAACATCCTTCTTCTGAGGATGTTGGTTAGGTAAAAGCACAGAAAGAGAGGACCAGAGGGCCAAGGGAAGCAGAAAAAGACACCAATGCAATGACACCCTTATGGGGAGATTTTTCTGTCTGAGTATCCCCTACCATGCTCAACAGAGGCTGTGCTGCAGCTAGTGCCTATGATGAGACCCTTTACCCCTACTGTCTATGAATGTGCTCTGGCAGGCCTGCATTTCCTGACTTATTTTTTTACCATGAGTATTGGAAAGGCAGATGTGTGGTTTGCCTCCTGGGCAGGAGAGCAACTGCCTGCAGAATGCTGTTAGCTGGGAAATTTAACTGCATAAACTGAAGTGCTGTGAGTGATGATTTTAGAATTGGCATGTTCTCCTTTCAACTTATAAACCTATTTTGATATTTATATAGAGCCATAAAATATAGCAGAAATGTTTTAATATATTTACATTCATAGGACAGCTACATATATCCTGAAACCAAAGCTGTTATTTTTGTTTTCTTTACTTGTTATCCAGATATATTTAAATTATTGATCACATCCACTCAGGCTTAGTAAATCTTGCATTCACATGCACTTTTTTAATGACTGAAATAGTGATTTTTTTGAGTCTGTGGATAACAACGTTAATAGGCATACAGTACAAAAGAACTGCTTTAACCCACCTACCAAATATGTCTGCCATGATGCTGTCATGGTTCTCTTTGATGTGAAATCTTCATCTCACTGTACAAGAAAGGGAGGGCAATATTGTCTGGAAAGAAAAGTTCAGATAACAATGACATTGATTTCTAAGATGAGGTTCTGCTGTTATCGTTGCGACTTTGACTTTCCAGGAGCTGTTAAGATACAGCTGAGGGCAGAAATGAAAAAAAAAACCCAAAAACCGTGGCTTATAGAGGAGTAAAGAGTGTTCTGGCAGAGAAATAAAAAATGAGAGGGGAGGACCCTCACAGATTGTGATGTATTTGCTAAGAAAGAGACAAATGAAGGTAGAGTGAGTGGAAAGTTTTGATGGAGTTGGAAAGACTGAATAAAGGAAGTTCCATTCAGAGTGGGAAGTGTGGTCTTCAACATCACCACCAGTTTGGCTCCAAGTCAAATTAAATAATAGATGTTTTCCTTGACCTTGTGCTACTTTCACAGTGTGTTACATGATATGTTCAAAAATTAAACTGCCTCTTAATAATGCTCCTTACTTTGGTGTTATTGTTGGAGTACCACATACAGCCTAATCTTCCAGGCTTCACTTGGACAAAACTGTCAGTGTTTTCAGAGCAGGTTTCGCCAAAGTGTCCAAAGGAGGCTTGTGAATACAGTCTCATTTCAGAGCAGTACTAAACATTCCCAATGCTCATTGAAATGGTAGCAGAAATCAGTTGGACATATCACAGCAAAAATGTTTGAGATACATCAGCATTGTTTGTTTTCATCAGTCTGGAAATACTACAAGATTTTCTGGAAGCAGTAAGAGTAGAGTGAGTCTGTACAATGGGAAAGAATGGACTCTAGGTTAAGCTGGAAGGCACAGGTGGATTCCCCTTGGAATCAGCTTGTTCACCTCTGGCCCCTAGAAAACATTCAGTAGTGGGCCAACACTACCATGGACCTGTAACAGTGAGCTCAGAACTCTTTCAGATCAGCATAAATAGGATATGTTTGTGCTTGTAAGGATGCCTAGTCTGCATTTTTATAGGTGCATAAATAACTTGGCAGACTAAATTAATGCACAAGCCAGGTTAAGACCTTTATAAAAGAAAAAGATTGTTGCATTATTGGCATTAATATGATTGAAAGGGTGAGTGCAGAGATATGATGCCATATGGTAGCAAGCAAGGCCTGTGGTAAGCTTTCTGCTGGGAAATGGGGTGTCAGCATAGGGAAGTGGAGCGGAGAGTGACTAGAGTACCACTCATGAAGATCTTCCTCAGGTTTTCCTTGTCATCATTGCTAGAGAAGAAATGGAGAATTTGACTGTCCTGACCTGCTGTAGAGTCTAGAGAATTTATAGACTTTCCCCTTGGGACAGGAGAAGAATTTCTGTTGCTCCCTATACAGTACTTTTCCTTTATTTGTATTTTGCTTGCCATCTCCAAATATGCATGCCATCCTAACCTCAAAGAGATCTCATGTTCAGGAAAATGCTGCCTGAAGTAAAGACATTGAAAGAGCTCTCAAAAATACACTTGGATGTGATTAAGCATTCAGGTTTGAAATAGGTAATGATCAGAATGTGCACAATGCACTGGAGGGAAGGACAGAGAATGAGAAGGAAGAAGCAGAGCTCAATGTTGTCAGAAATCCACGAGACTTTTGAATTATTACACTGAAAATTGAAACTACTCCATCAAAATTGATGTAAGGTTGTTCTCCACTGTACCTTATGTCCAAAGTTTACACTTAGAAATATGTTTTTCTGTAATTCAAACCTAGCAGTCTGAGTGACCTCAAGTTATTTTCTGAAGCAGTCTCTATTTACGTGACTTAATGCATGATGACCCTTTGGACACAGAAAGACATGTTGATGTGCTTTGAAATCAAAGTGAGTACATACACATGCGCACACACACACACACACACATACCCCCCTTCCATTCCACCCTTCCCCATGTGGCAGCTCCTGGAAATTTGTCTCTTTTTTTGCCTCTAGGAAGAGATCACAGAAATATTGGAATGTTATTGTTAGAAACTAATGCCATAGCTTACAGTATTACATGTGTGTGCAATCCCACATGCACATACTGTGCAAACATACTATGCCATGTGAAAGCACTTCAGAAAAATCATTACAATTCATCATATATTGTGTGCCCCCCACTACTTGAGGATGAAAGTTTTCAATACTAATGCTGCAAAGTGGGTATTATGTTGATTTATGCTAATCGGTTCTATACATGCTGTCATATTATATTGTTAAGTGATGACACTGGTGAAGTACTGTTGCTTCCAGTGTTAACAGCCCACCAGTGCTCATTTGTAAACAGCAGGGGAGCCACCCACCTCCGCAGTCTCCATGGTCTGTTAGATACAGCTGGGAGCTGGTAACCTCCTCTCATTGCTTTTCTTATGGCTTTATTGGCACAGCTAGATATAAGGAGGTTACAAGGGTGTTAAAAATTAGCTTTTTCTCAAATGCCTTCCAATTTATTACCATTTGGCTACAATAGGGCCCATTACAGTGGATTTGAGACTTTCCTTTGGACCCACCCTGACTAAGGAGCTGCAAATGTCTATCTATGTGCCACATGGTAGAGTAACTTCATGTGAGCCAAAAATTTCTGTGCCTTATGAGCAAGAATTATATGTTCCTTGTCCACAAGGAAGATTGGCCAGCCTCTGCTCAGATGGGGAGGAGTTGCTCAAGGCCTCTTTACTGTCTGCAGTAGCAAGACTACTTAAAAGGACCGAGGAGAGAGGGGTGAGGACTAAGGAAGGGTGATGATTGACTGCTCTCCCTTGGCAGCATGGACATACTGACTCTGCCTCCCTCCCCCCCCCACCCAATGGTAGTGCAGGCTTGTGTGTTGCTGGGTGCCTTGTTTGTTTCCCTTGTCAGTGCTTAAGGGTACAGAATAAAATACTGGTCTTAAAACAGCTGTAAAGGATCGCTGTTTATTTGTCTTGTCGATGCGGGGTGTACTCTCAGTTGTAGATGATACAGCACAAGTACAGCCAATGAATGCTTCAGCTGAGCACTAAGGAAGGACTGCTGTTTTCATGTCAACTCTGAAGGAAGTGCTTTAATGAAAGGGAAAAATTTCTTTGCACTCCCTTTTTGTGTGATTTTGTGTTTGCCTTGTCCTGTGCTTAGATGCTCTGGTGCAAGACCTTTACACAGCAAGTCCAATCAGGGACCATCACAGATGACTTTCACTGTCCAAAATAGGATATGGAAATGTTTTGTTTGCATTTGGTATTTTATGTTAAATAGCAGAACATGTAGGACATATTGGCTTCTGGTAAGTGTATAACCCAGCTGATGTTTGACAATGCAGAAATAAAACACTGTACTATTTTAAAGCAATCACTTAGGTCATGCTATATTGTGGCTAAAATAACATGACCTTCAGCTGTCTACCTGTTGTAAAACTTCACCTCAAAGGATGCATTCTAGATGTGCAATTTATCTTTCAAGCAACTCTAGATTTACTAAGCCCAGCCTGAACTCAGTTCTCTGCTTTTGATCAGTATATTAATTTAACTGAAGAGCCTCTAAAACAAAAGGAACATTGATAGAATGGAAGCAGAGGATAGAGAGAACACAGCAATACAAGCCCTTCTTGTGAAAGGAAGTTGCCCTGAAGTAGTAGCAATAGATCAAACACTCTTCATGACCAGGCATGTCTATGGTAATTGAAGTTAACACCAGAACATTCATCTTATTGACACATCGTTTGTTTAAAAAGTAAACTCGGTTTGACTCATAGACTGTAATGATCAGTTTGTAACATATGGTGGAAAAATTTTTAAAGGCTGGCTTGTGAGTTTTTTTAGCACTATCTGGTACAAGGAGGGGTTGCAAGAGGGTGGGATAGGGAAGAGTTGCAGCTATTGAAGTACAGAAGGGGAAACACTGAGCACTCTTGGGAGAGACTGTGAGAAAAAGTTCTTGGTTTTCCACTATCTTATTTCTGAAGCTGGTGTGTAGCAAGAAGCTCTCAAAAACATCAGGAATACTTGTGTGCTTCTGTCTGCTCGTGACCACACTGGGGGCTATGCCCTCCAGCGCGTGGCTTAATGACATGGGGCAAGCAAACCCCTATCACTGAACATTCCTGCATCAGCCCTGCAGGAGGATAATATATCTCCACACTTTCCACATGTAGGGTAGAGGCAGAGATGCTCTCATGCAGGCCATGGGGCTACTGCTCTCTCCCCTTACAGACACATTTCTCCTCTGTACCCTGATTACCCTGATGCATGGGATTTCAGTTCTTCCTCAGAGCTTGGTGGCATCCTGGTTTTCCATTAAATACTGGCATTCTGCATCCAAAGGACCGTCAGCAAGTGATACTGTAATAATCCTTAGTTATCTTGTGGGGAATTGTCTCCACACCTCTTTTTTCTGGGGGCATGTAACACCTGTGGCTGTGCCCTTGTGTGAGAGTGTTATGTGTGTGCATGTATGTGTATATGTAGGAATGAGTGTCCAGAATTTGCTGTGCACATTTTCTTGCACAAAAGAGACATAACAATCTGTCTTGCCATCACTAATAGGAGCAGCAGCAGTTCTAATCTAAGAAAGAGAACACCTCACCAGTAGCACATTTGTGCTGATTGCTGTTATTGAAGCAGTTTATTAAGTATATAAGAAAGTCCAATACAACAAATTCAGAGGAAAAGAAAAGTTGTAAAGGCCAAGACAACAGCTTTTCTGTGAATCTATTCATTATGGAGTCATTTGGGTTGGTCACTACTTTAGAGGGAAAATGATATTTTTATGGGAAAAAAAAAATAAGGAGAAAAAAAAATTTACAAAAGCCAAAGTGCTCTATCCTATTTTCCTCCTTTTCCTGAGCTCAATTTTCTGATAATCTCTGTTATTCACTGAATCAAATGGTGACTGCTGATTGTTTTGATGATAAATTGCCTGCAGTGCATGTGGGACTAATTACGAGATGGCACATTTGATTCTGCCACCTGTATAAACTAAATTTTAGACAGGCACAATAAGGGAAGAATTCCCAACAACACAACATTTGGAAAAGCTGCAGACCTTCTCCCTGTTCCCTCCCCCACTCTTACTAAGGGAAAAATTCATAATAAAGAGTTGGGTCTTGGGTCTATGATATGGGGAAAACCTGAGGGAATAAAAGGATAAGGAAGAAATGAACCTGAAGGATCTACAGGAAAGGAGAAGTGGGGATCTGGGAGAAAAGAAAGAGAAGGGCAATATGTCCATAGAGAAGGAGAGATCAAAGGGAGGAAAAGACCTGAAAGCAATAAGATTGTTTTGGCACATGAGAGGGAGATGATGAGGCTTAGAAAGTTGGCCTGGGGAAGTAGATGCTCAAAAGGTACAGGCAAAGAGCTAAGAAGAAAGAGACAAAATCTGGGTCAGACCCTCCTTGGTGACTGAGGATGGCTTGATATGGTTTGGAAAAGTGAAACGGTGAATTTTGACCTTTTCCAAATCACTGGCATGGCTAGGACACAAGCATTGCAATCACATGAGGCCAAAAGTAAACCACAGATGCTTTTTTGCCTAACCTTTCTCTTACTTCTTCTTGGAGGTTAGATGGTGTGCAATTTCAATTAGTATTCTTTTGAAAGGAGAACATTTTTTTTTTTTTTTTTGGTGTGAGAGAAAAGCTCTAAGTCATTATAAACCATATTATAAGCTTCTTTTGATATTTCTCTCACTTAGTGGGAATAAAGCAATGGGACAGAACATTCAACTGTTCTAGTTTTTTGAGCAAGAAATCCTTCTTTTCTATTTTAGCCATCTACACATTGTTTTTCTGGCTTTCCCTTTGCTCTCTGCAGATGTCAAGAGAGTGCAAGTGTGCATGAAGGTCCTTGAGTATGAGAGAGAATAAGAGCATAGAATTGTTATTTCATCCTGTGCTTTATGCAGTGATGTTGTCATGGCCCCTTACAATAGCAAATAAATAATCTTTCTCCTGTCTTCTCTGCTCCAGTATTGGTGCTTGTATCTTCCATCTTGTCTAAAGGTCCCAGTGCAATAGCTGACATGGAATAGCACATCACTGCTGCTCACCCATGCATGTATGCATGTATATGTATTTACACATTATCATCACATTGACTGGCTGGAGCCAGCTTTTGGTTATATAGTCTTCAAACACTTTAAGTCCTTTATTGCCATTGTGTTTTGTACATTGCATTACATCCCACAGAGATATCACCAGGATACCAGTAATATTGCTTTGTGATATGCATTTAATCTCCCAGAACAAGTATTTGTGACCTAATCTGTGTGTATCACTCTTTTCCTGCCCAATTGCCATTCAAGCACAAAGACATTATTTCAAAGAGAATTATCTACATGTGTATTTGCTGTTCCTCTTGCAAGAGACTGGTAAAAGTCATAATAGTTCTCTTAAACCTTTCCGTATCACCACAAGGGACAGCATTTCCAGTGAAGCAGACTTGCCTTTTTCCTGGTGTTCCTGAGAAGAAGAGACCAGATTCATTCTGAGTGAGTTGAGTGTCTGTCAGATCTTCCCTAAAAACTCATGAATGCACTGCCCACCTTCTCAAACGGAGACTGAGGCATCAGGGTCTCACAGAGTTTGTGCACATACGTCCTGGATAGAAGAGACACAAGTTAGTACTCCCACCAAAGACTGCTTGAAGACTGAATTCATCTCTATGTCATTAGACTCCAGGAAAAAATGGGAGGAGACAATGCTGGGAATGCAGAATCTTGATGAAATGTCTTCTCTGGGTAAAATTCTGCTGTGTCCTGTCCTTCAGCAAATACAGATAAATCTGGACCTGAAGCTCAAAGGCATAGAAGCAGAGTCTCTCTAAACTTCACTGGCAATGACACTATGCAGAGTTTTTCTTTTGTCATCCATCCATCCACCCAGCTAGCCAGCCAGACACCTGGTTATACTTTGGAAAATCATAGCCATTTGCTGGGTTTTTTATACAGTAACAGACTGTAATTCTGCCTTCCAACTTTCCTTTTGCATAAGATTGGTTTATGGGCTACCTTTATAGATGAACTATTTGAAATGCCAGGGAAAAAACCAAACCTGCAAAAGTAGTAGGTTGGTAGACAGGTATCAGTATGAAGTCTCGACAATAAATCTTATTTTATAGTGATAGTGTAATCTTGGATTTGATGGACTTCCTTTGCCTTCAGATCTGAGTGTACATGAGACAACTTTGAGTAGAAAAGAGTTTATACATGTTGTGGTGGACATCTGTGCATCAAAGACACTGCCTCCCAATTAAGGGCTGAGTCTGGAGATGTGGGATGAAACAGTCCTCTCCTTGGACCCACAGAGAGGAGGGATGGGGAGCAGGGCACCTGAAAATTGGAAAATGAGAGAAAAAAATGAAAGCTATGGAAGAGTCCTAGAGTCTTCTGGGACCTCAAATCTCCTTGAATCTTTTTAAACCCCAAATCAAACTTCCTCTCCAGTGTCTGCATTTGCATTCTATCTCTGAATCAAATGAAAACAGTAATGGCACTGAAGTTAAATAAGCCACTTTTTTACAGTTAGAAAAAATAAATCTGTTTAAAGATGCATTACTACTTTTCTTGAGGGATAATTTAGACTATGTATCAAAAGGAAAATCAATAGTTTTTTCCTTTACAAATAATTACCTGTTTGACTCCTTTCTACTTTTTCTTTTTTATTTATTTTGTCTTCAAAATATTTTTACTAAAGGTGTCTTCTGCCTCAATTCTAAACCACTAACACTTTCAACACAGAAGCAGCAAAATCACAAAATCATCTCAGAAAGCCTTACCAGTGGAGGTTTCGAAGGCCATTCATGCTCTGCAGAAAGTAGCCAGACATTCAGGAGTTGGCATGGGCTCATGTTCACTGCACTACAGCATGCAGAGGGTGAAACCCATGTGCTGTAAAAATGAACACAAAAGCAGTTAGAACAGAACCTTTTCATGGCTGGGAAAGCTTTAATTTTCATCAGGTAAGGTTTCCCAAGAAGATTTTGTTTAGTTTTCTAGGCAAAAAAAAAAGTTTAAGGCCATCTGAGACATTAAAAATTAGAGGTGGGAAAATAGGAAAAAATTTTAACAACATCATGTTTTCATAATTTCTTCTCAGTATGTATCTATGAGAAAAAAGATTTTGCTTATTCATAATTTTAGTTTGGTAAAATCTGTGTTCTCTTTCCATTTTATTGATGAAACAACAACAAGCCCTGAAGTCTCAGGGAAGAGCAGTAACCAAATAAAAGAAGTGTTTTCTTACAAAAGATAATGCTTTGAAGAAGCATTTTAAAAGTCAAAGCTGAAAGTACCTGAAAACATGAGGTAGCCTGAGTGATGTCCTGTCTTTCCTAGTCTCCTGTTCTTGTGAATCGAATCTTCATATATTTAGCCTGGGACTATTAGTAGCTCTCTATTTTTTTAATATATATTATTATGTTTTAAATAAGATTTTAGGTTTGAGATAACCCTAAGTGGTTTTTTATCAGTATCATTAAAGTAGCATGACTTTGTGTGCATGTTTCAAGTTTGCCCCCTTCTGCAATTTTAATCTGTAGCTGTATTTGGGATAATTATATCAAAGCCAGATTTTAAATGAATTAGCTGAGCTACTGGCAGGAGCAGAGTGGCTGCTCACCTTGGACCATGTCAGCATGTTTCACCAGGGCAAGCTGGGGCTCCAACTCCATCAGGCTGCACAATTATTACAGCTAGGCTGGATATGTCAGTAGTAATTGCAACCACACGTTCCAGTTACAGAGCAAATGGATTTTAAGGTTGTTTAATATAATACTTACACTATTTGCATCATAAGCATAGTCAAAACTATTAAAAGTGCCCAAGACAGTTTGAAAATGTTTAAATATATTCACTGTTCACTTCACTGAAGCTCAAAGATAAACTTATCTGTGAGTTGTATAGGTTTAATCTTCTGAAACTCCACAGGATTTCTGTCAGAGGTTTTGTGAGCAGGGGAACATGACCACCACCATTTTCTGGGGAAGCTTTCTCTTTGCATGTTCCATTTGTGAAAAAACATGAGCTTTTTGGGCCTTAGATTCACTGACGCTTTGTGTAGCTCCTGTCTGCCCATGTGTTTGTTGAAGTACAATGGCATTCATCTCATCTGGTAAAGGCTCAGTCTTCCAAAGAAAAAACCCCAAATTTTTAAGACTCAGCATCTTCCATTTCCTGATTGTCTGTTTAGGCTGATATTTAGTTCTAATGAAGGGTAAATAGTTGGCAGAAGCATATTCCTCTCACTTGCATGGGGAAAGGTGTGTGGGAGTGGGGAGCTAAGAAAATCTTAGTGAAAATGCACATGGTTAGAGAAGATGACATTTATTTGAGCATTCTTGTTCCTTCTTCACTCTGGAAAGAATTTGAAGTGATAACAGGGAGACCACTAGAAGTGGATGTTGAGTAGTAGGCAGAAGTTGTTACATGCTAAAAAACGCATTTCATGATGGAGAACTACTGAGGGATCTAAGACTCTCTTGAATGTGCACATTAATAACACCTTAAACAAGTGCCAGACTGAAACTGCTGAAAAGGGATAGAAAAATATTCATTCATTTCCTATTAAGATAATGTTAAATTCTGCTCTTCAAAAATAGATCATAGTGTATGTAAACTTTCTTATGAACAAACAGGAGGCAAATCCACCCTTTCAAGGCTGGATATATTTTTATTGCAAAGTAACAATAACTTCTTCTACTGCTTTTATTTTTTCTCCATAAAAATAAAAAATGTAGCTAGCAGCAGAGGTTGTTGTAGTGCCAGTTCTGGAAAGCATTTAAGAATGTGCTGAAGTGTTCCCTGTGCAACAAAGCCCATAGTACATGGTTTATCTTAAACACGTGCTCAAGTCCCATTGAAAGCATCAATGTTTAAACACGTGCCTGAATGCTTTGCTGTACCAGAGCTCCAGGCGCAATTCGTTGTCCTTTGAAGCCAATGGGAATCTTTCCAGTTCTTTCAGTAGGTATCCCATCAAGCAATAAATCTCAAATGTTAAATAATCAAACCAGAAAATAAAAAGAAATCTGTTAAAGGTAGTTGCTGACTACATTCAAATAACAAATACATATTGAAAAAAGCAGGATGTGGTCACAGCTATTCCAAAAGCAGACACAGAGAGACATGATTCAGTCAATAAATTCTTTGTTCAGTTGTACATTGAGCATATTCCTTCTGCTAAGCTACAAACCTGTATTTACATAATTTTTTGATGTTTCAGTTCACTGTGGCCTTGATTCAGCAAATTACTTAAACAGGTGCTTTGCTTTCTACATCTCTAAGTCCAAAAGTCAAAGTGGATCCACAAGTATTTGTGGTCTGTCAATGAAATGGAGCCTAGCAAGATGGCTTTGCTGAATGTCAGATCACAAAACCTTCCTCCACAAAGAAGCTACTATCCAAAGAAGAATTCAATATATAGTAATTTTAGAACCTTTATCTTCTCACAGTCTGACATTAGAAAAACCATTTTGTACAAAAGAAAAGTGATAAAAAGCAAACAAAAAGAAGGCAAGTAAACCAGTGCATTGTACTCATTTGATTATGGTTACTGTAGCTTTTTAGGCTGAGAACAGGTTCATGGTAACAAAGCTAATTTACTCATTACAGGATTCTTGGAAGTGATACAGGTACGCCATCAAAGGCAAGAGGCCAGACAGAGAGCACCAAACTATTGTTCTGGATGGCAACAAATATAATACAGAAGAAGATCAGATTGAAACAAATTTTCCAAAAAAGCTCAAGGTTTTCAGGTTAGATACACATTTTTCAACTGAAATATGATTTTTTTTTATTACATAGAAAGCGTTAATATAGCAGAAAATTTGTTTCTTAGTGATAGTAATTCCTTTTTTTGTTGTATTGCTTAACATCTATATCACATTAGAAGCCTACATGGTATCTTTATAAAATAAATTGACACATTACATTAGCCTTCAATACGACAATTTTACATTCTTGACACAGAAGGCATGACAATGACCCACTTTAACTACTGCAAGGCTGAAGCAAAGAGAGGCACGCTGATGTGTGTTTCATGAAGCTTCAGTCCTTGGTGTTGCAGCACCTTTGCCACTTGGGCTGAGTAAACCTCATCACTGTTCTCCTATCTTCTGCTGACAGCCCTCCTTCCTCCACAGGGAAGGGACACAAATTACTCAGGTGGCTTGGCTGGGGTGGCAGGACAACCCTCTGTGTGCGTGAGAAGCAAAACTGACTCATGACATTGGGACAGCTCCAGGCTTCTGACCACTGAGTGACTAGGTGGGACGCTTATCTTACCTAGACTATTGATTGCAAATTATAAGCAAATTCTGGATGAAGTCCAAAATGCACTGGGTCATCTTCAAGTATCAGAAGCGTTTTCTACCTTTTAAGACAGTTTCAAAAGCAGAACAAGTGATTCTGGAAACATTCCTTTCCACACACCAGGTTTGAGCCCAGAACACTTTCGTTTAACGTTTCATGGCTTTTCTCTCTTGCTTTCTCTAGCTGTAGGATTTACTGAGTGTACCCAGGAAAGGAATTGCCTTACCTGAGGGCGAGGCTTTGGAAACCTCACTGTATCTGTTGTCTTTGTGGTGCTGTTGGCCTGAGGCTGGCCAGGCTCATGCATTGCTTCAGTGCTGGACGATGCTTCAGCTTCTTTTGTCTGTAAAATGGGGATGGAGACGTGTAATACATGGAAAGCTGATGATGCATGAAACACTACAAAAATGAAGTGCAACATAAAGGCCAAGTCATTTTATAATTGTTTTCTGACTAAAACTGAATTAGATTCTCGGTATCAGAGCACTGAATGATACACTCACATAGATTATAATGTGGCATGATAACATAGTCAGGTGTTGGTAAAAGCAAACTGATATTCCTAATCAGTCAACTTTATTAACCTCATATAAGAGAACACAGCGAGCAGATATTGCCTTTCCTTTGTATTTTGTTAGCAACCTGCTATTGCCGTCATAACATATTATGAGTAAAACTGCACTGCAGATAAAACATCTGTTTTGAATAAGCAGGTGTATGGCAATTTCAGAACCAAACCCCAAATCCTAATTAAATGTTGCTATTCCCATTTAACAAAAAGTGTTACTGAAAGTTAACCACAGTATAACAGTAGCATATGGATGCACACACTCTTCTGATTATCAGGAGTCACCTAATAAGCAAGTGTATCCACAGCTTGCAGAAGTTCTCCAATGGTTTTTCTTTTTCCCATTTTTAGCAATGTATTTTAGCATAAACAACATACAACATATTTTTAACAATTAGAAAGAGGGTGTCAGACACCTTTGTATCTGAAAAACTGGTATTTTTAAGCCAAATGGTGACCATTTCATTGCTACTAGTGACATTTCCCATTTACACCATGTTAACTCTTCTTTGAATTAATGACTCTGCTGCTGATCCTAGCTTTATTAACAGCTGTTCTAAGATCAATGGAGGATTCTGCTGCTGCTATAAAGCATTTGATTTCACTTGTCCAACTTAAAAGGTGGAGAGTGCTCTGCTCTGTTTGGACCTCTTAGTAATTAAATCTATTTTGGAAGGGTTACTGGCTCTTTTAGAGAGATGATTAATAATGCTGTTTTTTAAAAAGTAATTAGGAGAACTAGAGAATTCAGACAAGTCAAATACTTTCCTCTGGATGTCATCTGGATCTAGAAGGTTAAGAAAATGTAGACACAACCTGAAAAGCATAGATCATAAAGCAGGAGTCTTTTAGTGCTTTTGAAGGAGAGGGAAACTTGAGACCTGGCCTAAAGTAGTCTTTCATCAACCCTCTAGATCAACTTCACTACAAAGTCCGTGAGACCTTGGAAATAAAGCAGTTGAACAGAGGCCTGAAGAGACCATGAAGGTGGTTAAATCCAGTGCTATCATAGACAGTAAATCCAGAAGTTATAAATTACCCTTCCCATACTCCATAACAACTTGAGCCATTTTGTACAAAGGGCCCAAATGCACAAAAATTGCTGTGTGCTACTGAAAAAATGGAAGAGAAAGAGAGAGGAGATGATGGTTCATTGACTGCTTGTACTGTAGCCAGATAATATTAAGATCTGAACCCATCCCAGGTACTTTTAGAGGAATGTAAAACTGAGCAGCCTTAAGGTGGGCAACTCAATACCTGGGTCTACGTCTGAGCCCTTAAAAATGATGTAATGGAAGATGTATGTTGTGTAATTAAATATGTTATACAAGTATCTCATGCATTCTGGAAACACTTCTGTCCTCTCATACAGTTCATCAAGCTCCATCTTCGAACTCGGTTATTCCTCCTACACACTCATGCACACATTTGGACTACTGGTTTAAAACTTTGCTACTTTCATGGTTAATGCTTATTTTTGCTTGCAGATTAACATTACTAGTGATGACCTTAGACTCTTTAAAATGTCTTGAATGTTTAAAGGAATAAAAAAATTAAGTACTTTCATCCTTCTCTTATAATCTTCTAACTCTCAGCTGTTTTAGCAGCCCATGGGAGAAACACTCTGAAAAGAGCTGGGTATTTATGAGTAGGATTTAAAGGTGCAGTGCCCCACAGATAAATGCATTTTATCAAATTCCAGTAGGTATGATATTGAGCTTATTGCTTAAGAGTTCCTACATCTGTCTTGCTTGGAGTAAATTCTCCTTTACATGTATGAGACATGAAGACATAGCATTCTAATCCTTGCTTAATACAATGTGTTTGAGGTGTGATTCTTGTTGTGCTCAGTGCTGTACAAATGCCAAAGACAAATCTTTCCTTTCTTTAAACTTCTCACAAACCATCATAATTTCTTTAAAAGTTGAGCATCATTTTTTTGCATGAATGAACAGAAAACATGTATATTCAATGCAGGGAGAATTATAGCTTGAAATGTCAGGACTGATGGAATAAGGGAAAAGGATAAATGTTCTTGTTAACTACTTTACCATGTACAAGTGAACAAAGTAGAATGGAAATTACTTATCCAAAGTGATGTAGAGTGTGCCAGATTTTATGGCAAGACATAAGATTCATGGCTGTTATAATGTTATTCTATTTTTATTGTGCTGGATACCAAGCAAATGAAGGACATGGAATATTTTGTTGGTGCTTTACTTATACGTGAATCAGTCCAAAATACAATGCACCTTTTCTTTTCTTTTTTTAAAATAGTCATTGAACTGGCTTAAAAAAAATTACTGTTCAAGACCAAAAAGTGGTGGCAATACTCTGTGTGATTAGCAAAAAGTGAGCAGAGCTTCAAGCTATGTAAGATTTTTTTGAAAACATTGTGATAGGCTTAACAGCTTGCTGCTTTTTGAGCCTTTGGGGAGCACCTGGCTCACATTTGCAAGCTTTTCTTCATGTTCAGGAGGGTGTGAAACTTGCACTCCAGAGGCAAAAGCTGAGATTTGTTTACTCCTAGCATGGCTCCTTTCTATAGCAAGAGTATATAGATAGATACTTCTCTACATATACTTATATAAAAGAATGCTTATAACCTGTGCACTCTTTTAGATATAAATTAACCCAACAGAGGAATCTGCAAACTTTTTAGAGTCCCTGTGAATCAAATATGGAGAAGGCTTTCTCAGGCCATGAACTGCAGAAAGTTTATCATTCACTTTTTGCTACAAAGAGGTCAATACTGCAAAGGCAGGAGGAAGCAGAGCTGAGTTCATCTGCTGATGATCACCAAAGGGAAATTAGCTAAATTTTTTCGGGGTGAATTTTCAGTCATACTGAATTTTATCCTACAGTCTATTTGTATTTCTATCATAATCTAGCACTGCTAGAAATCTCAGCTATGCTGAAGACTGCTATTGTTATAATACATAAACAGTATGGGTTATTTTAATGGACATATTGCCTTAAACTGAATTTTCACCATCTGTTCTGCCCCTAATTTTGAATGCAAAAGAACATATTTCACAATTACATCTGTAAGTAATGATATAAGTAATTTAAATGCATGTATATGTTCACACAATGCAGAAGACAGCTGGGATATTTTTTCTTTCAGGCACAAATCAAGGGAAGAAATCTACTAACTCCTGAAATAGCACTTCCCCCCTTCCCTTCTTCTTCCCCCATTTAGTGAAGCTGTTCCATTGCAGGTGTAGTTTTTCCAACAAGCCAATTTTGCTGTACCTAGGAGTTAAAAGCTTGCTCAGTAAACTAATGCGCAAACTCATTTTTACAATGCTTCCCCTGTCTTCACCCAAATCCCCTCTGGCTTGAATGACAGTTTGGCAGATGCAAGGCATTAAATCAATCAGTTTCAATAGATGTTCAGGAGGAGACAGGTCAGGCTGTGTGGGCCAGTCTGTCTGCTTCTAGCTTTGCTTTCATGCCATCCTTTCACACAGGCTTTGGCAAAAGTACTCTTCTGCAGGTGAATTTTGGACTGTCTGGGATGCAAGCTGCCTGGCCACAGAGTGGGACTCACTACAGCAGAAGTGGAGCACAAAGCTATCAGAATATGATAACCACAGCTATGTGGAAGGCTGCTATGAGACAATGAAGCAAGGAGACAGTTTTGGCTCCTATTTGCAAAATGTCCATTTTCAGAGAAGACCTTTGACTGGAATGCCATTCCTCAGCCAGTGTTTACAAGGTCATGAGATGTCAGTTTAATCACTCAAGTCATGCTATTCACTACCGCTGAATATTGACTGAATTCCTTTAAAATTTGCAAAAAGATCTATTAAATGAGAATTTGAGATGTATAAAAAAATGAGTTCTTAAGGTTGCTGTTAAGATAAAAGCTGATTTAACAGATTTTATTAAAGGAAATCACAAAATCTCTAAAAGTTGAATGGGTTTTGCAGGCTAGTGGTGTCCTTCATATGTGTCATATGCATTTAGTTACGTGTGTGTACCTGCTGACACTTTCTTGTCATGTCTGCTAGCAAAATGAACTGGGATACTAGAACTCACTCTAGCAGGAAGAGAAGAGGAGGCAATTGTAAATTTCTGAAACCAAATTTTAACAGGGAGTTTCTTCCTGTTGTTTAGTGCAAATTGCTACTAGGGATTAGATAGGCTTTTATTTCCTTTATCATCGCTGCCTTTTTATGTGGCTGTACGTTTACCACTGCTAGCTTTTTGCAATCTATGAAACAGATAACAGCAGTGGATTTGCATGGGCCTTATATTGTAGTTTGATAGGATTCTCTACAATGGTGCCCTTCGGACCATACTGCATTTCTTACTTTTTAACTGATAACATCTTTTTTATTGTAAGGAGGTTATAGCCAGAAACAATGAAATGCTGATTTATGACAACTGTCCCTAAAAGCTTACAGAGTTGAGAATGACAGAGGAAAATTATCAGTGAATATTTAGGCAAGGTGGTGGAGTCATGCATTAGGAAAATTGGAACTATGTTGGAGATATAAGACATTCAGATTTTCTTATAGTATCTTGAAATTTATATCATTTTAGCAACTGGTCCTTTTCTCCATGGGGATTGGGTGATTAGCTATGTAACCACATATAAGATTTAGTCAGATAACAGATGTCTGACTATTGATATGCCAAGGAATGAAGAAGTGCTGGGGCCAGCCTCTGATTTGGGTTGTGTTTGGTGCTGCAGCCCAGTCAGTCCAAAGACAATGGAAAGACTACCCATCTCCATCCCTCCATTGGTTTCATGCGACTGAGATACGTCTCTAGATTACTATTTGCAGGGCTGGGGTGGGTACCATCAATGGAGAAAGAGAAGCCCCCTTGAACTGAACTGAGGACCATAGAAACTGATTTTTCAAAATGATTGAACAGATAAAACCTCAGTTTATAAGTGGATCAGTGAAAAGGAATTTTGTAAAATCTTGCTACAAAGGGAAGAGACTGTTTTCTCTAAGACCTGAAAATAGGATCTTTAACAGCTGAAACCCACAAAATTATTAAGGCTAGAATGAAAAACTTAACTGAGTAATGAGTGCCAAGGGGTTGCCTCCTACTTGTAACACTAGATGATTTCTCTATGCAGGTCACTTATGGTAACAAAGAAAATCCATAGCTCGTAGTTTCTAAACAATTAAGACAGTCTGTTTCAAAGAGCTGATGAATTAGTTTTCCTGGGGGAGGAGAACAGCTGTATTCCTCACAGAACACCTTTCTGGCTTATTTCTTGTAACTTCTTAGATCAGTGTACATGAGGAAATTTTCAAAGCAAATCTTTTCAGAAGCAAGTGGTAAAATAAGAGCATACTTTGGGGAGGAGACGGAGTGAAAAAATAGAAGCCAAAAGAATTAATAAGAAAATAAAATAGAAAAATCTGGTCAAGGAAAAAAAAAAAAAAAAGGAAAGGAAAAAAAGGAAAGGAAAAATAAAGTAGAAAGCTGCCAGATAAAGAAGGTGTGGTACAGAAGATTCTGTGCCATACACAGCTTTAGTGCTGGCTTGGAATACAGAGTCAAGGCCATAAGAATCAAACACAATTGCATTAGTTTGCTAATTGAACAGCCACTGCAAGTGCCTAATATGAACAAGTGCAAAAGCTAAGCAAGACAATGGCAGGAAAACATCCTCTTAAAATAAAAGGGTATTGTAACAGGAATTGGCTATCTGAACATTTTCAACCTCCTGGAGAAAAAGGGAGATTCCAAACTGAGGTAATCAAACAAACTATGTCCTGAGCTCACTCATTAAAATGGACTATTTAAAAATTGTGGTTCAAATATTTCTGATGTTCTGACACAGGCATGCAACCTTGATATGAAACTGTGTTTCAGGCCCCTGTTCAGTGAAATCTTCATTCCCTAGCTTTATCAGAGACTTTGATGTCTTTTATTATTTTTAAGCATATAACCTCTAAATGGAGAGATATGTTGAAGGAGCAGGAGGAGGAGATTTTGTTTAAAAAATAGAGAACTGCAAATATAAAAGAATAAAACCCAGATTTTATTTTGTATTTATTCTCTGTAGAAGGAAACCTCTATGGCAGATATGCCAGCCAACTCTCTCATCATCAGTTTTAAGACTTCAATCAGTGGATGACTCACAGTTAGTGAAAGAAAAATTGTTCCAGCTTCACAAGGAGAGCATAAATATTATGTTTCACTTGGTATCATAATTAACTGCATCCTTCAGATATTTCTTTCATGTCTGCTTTCACAATAGGTAATATAATTTACCATTAATAGGATTAAAATGTCTTAAAAAAAGTAAATACTTCATTGGTTTAAGAATGCTTTCTGTTTGTTTTGTGCAGATACATATTTGGCTACAGGCATAGTATTTATACCTCAGTGTAGAAAATAATCAAAAAAAAAGAAGATAATATGTATAGTTCAGAAGCAACTGCATTTTTCTGTCTTGCTTGGCTTAATAATAAAAACCGGTTTTCTCTGAATTCTGGAAAATGAATCCTGAAGTACCAAATCATGTACATTTTTTAAAAATGTCATGCTAAGGAAGAAAGTAAGAAATACTGCAATGTCAAAACACAAATGTTTGCTTTGGGGACTTAACGTTAGTAATGCTGAAACTCCCAAATTCAGAAGGGCCCTTTTGGTATAGCTTTTGGAATTAAGAGTTGAGAAAAGCCACCAAATTTTCAAAGAAAAGAAATTCTGTAGCATGGAATATCAGTTACTTCCCATTATAACATCTAAACAAAGAGCCATCAAAAAAACTGAATGGAGGGAAATTCAGGCCGGTCAACAAAGAAAGAGATGGAAGGGTGAAAACAGTATTAAGATTATTATTAGCAGCATAAGTTTTAGATTTTAAAACTCAGCTAATAAGCACATAAATGTCCATCACTTAATTATTATGGAGTTCCTGTTCAAAAGTATTTTTCTAGTGTATTTATGATTTTTTGTTTGATTTATCCTCTCATTTTGCCCGATCTTTAACTAGTTTTTATTTTGGTCACTTCAAGTGGAATTACTCTGACATCAGAGAAAGCCAAAAGAAAAAAATATAAATCTTACATATCAGTATCCTATATAACATATAGTTTTCCTTATAGGTAAAGGGAATCTTTATTACATAGGCTATCATCATTGCATCTGCTGGGTGGTTTGTGCAGAATCTGCTTGGAAGAGATTTGGTCTCCCTGTTCACTGCAGCAAACAGATTTTGGCATAAACATTTGAATGTACTCACTTAACTGCTGATCCATCTATTGAAGTTTCATTAGGGAGCCATGTGCATTTGCAAAGGATGAATGGTTTCATTAGCACTGAGACTAATAAACTTATAAAAGTTAATAATGTGAATATGTTTGATTTGGAATTATGCACATAGACATTAAGAATCACAAAAAGGCAGGCTTAGAAATGCCCAGTTTTTTCCTAGACTTACACAGCTGGTGTATTTTTCACTTTTCTAAGACCTTTTAACAAAAAACACATCTTGATTTCTTTCACATGTGTTCCTATGATATTATCAACAGGTTCTAGTATTACACTAGGATTTCAATCTAAAAGCACAAATTTTATTCCCTCTAAATATTATTTCCAACAGGGTTTGCTGTAGGTTTTTTGATTCCTAATTATAGCAATTTTTGTCATTAATAGCTTAAGGTAAGATCATCAAAATTGTGTTACAGCTAAAAGCACATCCATTTTGAAATGTCTGTAAAGGCGTGGAGATCATATGTAGTTTTTATGTATTCCTTTACTTGAAGTCTCACGGAAAATTATCTATTAAAAGATAACTTCTGTGTTCAAACACCCCAACTTAGCACAACAGGGCTCTTGCATTAATCCCTGGACTAGTTTGGTTGTTAGCATCTAAGTGAAGGCATTTTGGTGCCATTTTCTTCTTAATCATCATCATCATCATCATAACAAAATGTATTTAGTTTTTGTCCCTCCCCAGTTTACATTTCTGATGCCAGTGTTACCTGATCACCTCAATCCACTGTCTGCATTCTGGTTTCCATCTCTGAATATTCATGATGAGGTCTGAGTAATCAGCTCTCATCCTAGGAGCCTGACTTAGCAGCTGATCCCTAATGGTTACCTCCAAACTTGTAGACGTGTACAGAATGTCTGTTTTAATGGTGGAAAATTAAGGCATGGTTATCAAAGTTACTCAATTACAGGGTAAAAATACTAAGATATGGTGCAGAAAGCTCTATGTTTAGGGCTGGCAGTAGTACAACAGTTTCAGTACAAGCTGATACTCAGATGGCTACAGGGTTTCTAGGACCTTAGTTCACTGCTGAATTTAGGTCATGGGTCTCTGACCAACTCTGAGTGTAATGTGAAGAGCCCAAATCTTTTATCCTTCTCCAGAAAGTTTCAGCAGACATGGACACAAAGAGGAGGACCCTTCCCAGCCTGGCCAGCATGTTTTACCCCACATCTACATCACTAAGTCATAAGTCAGTCTCACTGCCTACACATCTCTCTTCTTGGGGAGACTATCAGTAATTGCATCACTTTTGATACAGGTATCTGTCTCCTCTCATGGGGAACTGGGGTGAGACCACATCAGGTTCCATCACAGATAGCACCAAGTGGTTTGGGGAGGAACAAATGCCAGGCATACATGCCTGTCCATCTCTGAATTGAAGATCTAGAGTTAAAGATTCTCTATTGCCCATAACTTGAGTCACCATCTATTTTCTTTCATCACTTTCTTTCTATTAGAAAGACAACTTATCTCTGACAAATCTATCAGTGGCTCCTTTCTTAGACTTAACTAATAGCAGGGCTGCAGCTGCAGGAATTATAAATACATCTGGCTTTGTGCTGCCTGGTACAACACTGTATCTATTATTGTGATCTGACATACATCCTAACATCTCCTTCAGGTGCTGGCACATCATTTACAATAATCTCAGGTAACTGATGTTGTGACACCTCTCCTGCATGTGTGCTAGGTTCCTGTTAAACAACCATAAAGTGAGCTACTAAAGGGAAACATCATCAGAAAAAAGCAAGACCAAATTCAGACCTTCTGTAGGCGGGTGCAACGCCACAGACGTGACATACTGCAGCAGGCTGGACAAGACAGAGATTTGATCTGCAGTGTTATGTGTTCTTTTTATATATAATTTTTTCCAGCTAGAGGACAACCAATGCTCCCACCTTGCTGCAATTAATAGAAAGTATGCTGCATTGAGTGGCTGTTGCCTAAATTATCCTCCCAACTCTTTGTTAGTTGCCACCAAGCAATAGTGATGTAGGACATTGTCCAAAACAAAACATACAGTGAGAAATTTTGGGGTCCATTCAGAAATGAAGCCAAAATGTTACAAAACAAATTTTCACTTTGGACTGAACAGAATGTGAAAGTTTTCCCTTAAAATTTAAACCAGGAAAAAAATTTATTGTATTCATTCACTGACTTGACCTACAGCTCCAGGCTTTAATTCAGATATGAAAGGGCCTAATCTAGTCTAAACTGGAAAAGGAATTAGGGTGATTTCTTTTTTTCAAAGGGTCTTGAAAGTTGAAAGATACACGAAAAATCTAAGAACCATCAGATCCAAGATAAATTCCGTCCTCTGCCTGAGAGCAATCCCCCAGCTCCAACCTCCACTTGGGTATGTGTGCTCCCACACTGTCCCCTTGACACTGTCCTACTTCATATGAATAAATAGACCATTGAGTCTCATTTTAAAAATAAACAGTTTTTTGGCATGCAAGCTCTTTCTTCAAGACCTGAAGAAGGGCTTGTGTGTCTGAAAGCATCTGTGATTTTTTCCATCCTGACACCTGTGGGTTATCCTTCTTCTGGCAGCTGAGGGAGGAGGGAGATCCCCATGTCTCCCAGAGCAGGGGAGTGCTCTGGCTGGTGGGGGCTTCTGGGTGAAGGACATGGGAGTATCCCCAGCTCTGAATTCACTGCTGCTTGCACTGCAACTGTAAATCAATCCTCCTCTTCTCCCTGGAGCAAAGGAGGAATAGACCTCCAGACTCAAGTACTTGGGCAGTGCAAGTTTAACTTGCCTCTTTGCATAAGGATAGGTAAAATACTACTCTTTATGAATTTTCTACTCAATACAAAATAATGATAATTGTTCAATGACAACAACAATGATAATAATGACAATTATAATAGTAATGACAGCAGCAAAATAATCCTACACAACCCCTAGGGGTAACTAAAACCTCTGAGGGCTACCTTGCAGTGAAAGTTGTGTTCACAGCAGCTGGTGAGGCTACTTAAGTATAAATGATAAAAACTCAGAAGCATGGTTAGAAACTCAAGACAGCTTCTGAAAGCCCACCCCATCCCAGCTTCCCCCTGGATTCCTTTAGAAACAGTACCTGTGATTTTTTTTTTGAGAAAAAGGCAGTAGAGTGGAGCAGCATGTGGTGCTGCAGACAAGGTAAGGTAGTGGAGTGAAAGCCAAGGAAATTCACTGCCTGTCCAGCTTCAAACAGGCATCATGGATCCTGGCAAGGGATATGTAACGTTGTTTGGACAGTGGCTTTGAAGGGGCAACATCTAACTGTGGGAGTTTGTTGTGGTTTTGGTATCCAAAGTTTCAAATCAACCTCTGGAAAGCACTCTTTGAACAGTTTCAGAAATTCTTTGTGTTGATGAACCTAAGATTTTTCAGGGCTCAAAACTCAGCAGAATTAGGGCAGATTTTCCCAGTGAGCAGTTACAAAAGCTCCATCTCTGTCTAAAGGCAACTTCTCTGTCAAATTGCAAATCCCTTGACCACGGTCAAATATCTTACTCTCTATAAAGCAGTTGTAAATTTATTTCGAACTTGGTAAACTGTATTTTTTCCTTTAACATATTCTCAGAAAACAGTGAAAAAAATTAGGTGATGTAATAGAGAGACAACTGCCCAAAAGCCTCCCAGCAAAATTCTCCTCTAGAAAGGCAGTCAATATAGCTCATTTCAGCATAGTTAAAACTGGGGCAAAATTCTAAGCAGTAAAGCTGGGGTTTTATAATGAGAAGTACTGTGCAAATTTTGCTGTAGGCAACCTTTTCAGATCTATCAATTTTACAGCCAAACACAAATGGACAGACGAAACTTTCAGGATGGCCTTATTAACAAGCGAATTAGACAAAATGAAGTCATACTGAAAAAGCTCTCCTTTAACATGTTTTTCAAAACACCTGTATTTTTGTTTAGCATCCTCCAAATTCAACATGTTACCACTTTTGTATACCTCAGAAAGCTTGAGACAGATTTATACCACATTGCATGTGAACTGTGAGAAAAGGTGCTATCAGTGATTATGGGCAAAATCCTGCCCATACATGTGTGCATGATTCCTGTTGAATTTAGTGAAGTTTCTTGTGCATAAATGAGAGCAGGGTCTGGTCCTTAATCTGATGACATTTTTTCTGTACAGCACAGCAGGTTAATAATAAAATGGCATCTCTTCATTTCTGCATGCAATTTTTTTTGAAAGAAATAACTGCTATGTCTTTGGATCAGGTGTTAATTATTCCCAGTAAGGTTTGGTGGGTAACTAGTGATGCAGATATCAAACCACCCACTCTCTTTGTAGATGAAGGGAAAGTATCAGGAGGATTTCTGCTGAAGTATTCATCACATCTCAAGTCTCAAATTGTCCAAACCATTCAATTATAACACTTCACTCAATGCGTGTCAGCATGTCTGGCACTGTGTTTCAAGAACAAGTTGAGCTGGATTTCTCAAAGAGGCAGACGTTGGCTTGTCCCCTTGAGGGACAACAGAAATAGAGTCTATTGGCTCAAAGTTGAGACCAGTTCCTGGATCAGTACACGGGAACTATGGGAACTATTACAGCTTTCTAACTTTGTAGCCTCAAGACTCACTTCACACATACATATGTAAAACACTGAGATTTCCTGTGGTCACAGCACAAACATCCTATTTGCTGCCGAATAAATAGGTAAAACACTGACCTGATGATGACAGGATAAACAGGTCTAGGGATGTGGGTCCTATCAGTGCAGATCTAAGCCTATCCTCACCATCTCTTAAGCAGTAAATGGAAGCAATGCCCAAAGGAGGAGAGGAAATCCTTTGAGTCCTTCAAGGGTTATATGAGATTTTGTTGTTAACTGCAGAGATACAATACATCACTGTCAGGAAGCGGTGACCCTGGATTATGGTCACTGATGATAAAAAAGGCTTTCAGAGGGAGATGATGGACACCATGTCTATTATGTAGAGGGAAAAAAAAGGGTGGCCAGAGAACTTCTAAGCGAATGGGGACATCATGTGAGCAGATACCTCCTTAAGCTCTTTGTGTTTGCTTTCTGTGCTTGGCCTGGGCTGTACATGTTCCCAGAGCAACGAAAAGGCTGCTCACAGGTTTTTCGTGTTAATGTTCAATTTGATGTATCAATATAGTTCTGCTTGCACAGGCTATAATGAGCTCAAGATCATAAAGCTCTTATCAGCAGCCCTGTTTAACTTTAAATGTAGCTCAGATGATTCAGGCACCTCTTTACTCTCACTTCAGTCAGTTTTGACTTGAAGCTGTGGAATGACATTGGTGAAAATTTGCAAGGTCAGTAAATATAATTAAGGAGAATATTTCCAACCCCCTCAGCTGGATTTAGCCAATATCAGAGTCTGTCTTTGTGAGCTCCATCCTCAGTGTGGTCATGTTTGTGTCAACTTCCCTACTTTTAGTAGCACTCCTAACTGTGGAAGTATTTTGGCTATTAAAAATAAAAGGATAAAAATTGTTTTCAGAAAGCCTTGTGTCTGTAGACAAGTCAGGTAGTGTGTAAGAGAAGCTAACAGAGGGCTGTTTCCTCTATGGGCAGCCTTACTAGCCCAACCATAAAAATGAAGGCTGGGCATTTCAAGAAAGTGCTCATCATGCACAGAAACACAGGGAGGTACCTGCATGAATTCTGAAACAACAAAGTACATTTGTGTCTGACCTCTTGTGTGAGCAGAGGAGCTCAGATCTGCCTGCCCATGCCGGCAGACATGAGTCCTGAGTCATTTAGGAGCATATATCCCATTAAGACAAATTCCTATTCAATCAGCTCAACTACATTAAAGCCTATTCACAGGCTGTGTAGAATCAGTTGCCAGCCTGACCTAGTTGTCAAAATGGTGTCTCACGCTAAGGCTGTGTTTGTTACCACACATTTGAGCTACTGGGGAACTCAGGATACCTGCTTCACAAGCATGACCAGCTAAAATGGTATGGTTTTAATTAGGAGAAAAAAAATATCAAGACAACAGACATCTGAGGGCAGTTTTGTTGAAAGCTAAATTGATGATGAAAAGCTTTCACTTTTTGAAACCTTGCAATAGCCAGGTGTTTTCTTGTGGTTCTTCAGTGCATTTCACTGCTGCATGTCAGTATTACTTAGCACTATCACATTTACATCAAGTCAAATGCTGTAACGCAGAGAATATCACCATAAGGAATGAAATGTGTCAGCCTGCATACAGGGATTCTTGGGAAATATGTGCCTTTCAACAATCCTGCGGCTTTTATACAAATTCTTCTCACATGTTTTCTACCCTAAAATTCACAGGTAATTACAATGGGATGAATAATCCACATTAATCAGGTAAGCAGGTATTTGAGATCCAGCACATCTCCTATCAGACAATGCACATGAAAATACAGTAATTGAAGCTGCTGAGAGAATTCCCCACTGACAATGTCTATGTAAATCCACTGTAAAGAATAATTCTACGATTATGTAAAATTTGAACAAGTCCTTTTATCTTTAAAAGAATGCTGCACCTTATTTCGCTTAGCACACCAATCTGGAGGCCCACAGAGTAAGAAGCGAATTGTCACAGGGTCCAATCCTATGGGATTCACAAAGAGCCAAAGCCATTGCTGGTGTAACGTCGGGGACTACTCTTTAGTCCAGTTGTCATCTTCCTGCAGAAAACTCCTCTGAATTAATGTAGTATATCCATTCTGTGCTTCACAGTACCCTGAAGTTCTTTGTCTCCCTCTACCCCTCTGACACCCCACATCACAGTATTTCTTACTGTAATCTTTTTTTATATCCTTATCGTAGCAACTTTCTGTTTGTATTTCAGTTATTTTTGTATGGTTGGATTCTCACATTGTCTCCAAGTGTCTCCAACTCTCTCAAGTCTCAGGATGAGTCTGAAGGGTCAGTATGTTGTAACCCTATTCTAGTCCCCCTGACACGGGAAATTGCCAACAGGGAGTTCATAAACCCCTTGAAATGGGACAACAAAGGCAGCAGGTGAGTCAGGAGCTTTCTAAGCCTCAGCAGAGAAAATTTCCGCCGGACATGGCACTTAAAGGGACATTTCTGCTAATTAGGGTACTCAGTCTTGAAACTCAGAGCTGACCTTTTCTGGAGTTTGGAGCCCTTCTTACTGGAAGGGGAGGTCAACATTCTGAGCCCTTAGCCCATCTGCACAGGAGAGGACATGTGAAAAGTGTTTCCCCTCATTGTCTGAATGTATGTGCACCTCTACTTTTCATCTCTCAGGTGAATGCTGTTGTTTTTTCATGCTGTGCTTTGGGAGCTTCTGTTGAGCCTCTGGTGGGCCACACAGAGGGGTTGTGAGGGGCAGATGGTTATTTGGTTCTCTGTACTTCACAGTATGAGCTTTCCTGGCAGTGCAATTTGGATTTTCATCCTGTTTGAGTGAACATTCATATAACGCTTTGACAGATTCTACCCTCTTGTCTCTTGCTCTATGTGCTGGAACCACACAAAGACCTGGCTGTGAGTTGGGATGAGGTGCTTCATGCTAAACATTGGAGGACCTTGCAGGATTCTGCCGGGGTCAAACAGGAATTGTGAGGTTCTAAGCATTGCATATAAGACATGCAGCAGCACTTAGAAAGTTTTCCGTCTGAAACCTTTTCCCAGAAGTAGTGTGTCACACAGGAATGAGGGCATGTACTGCACACTGGAGTGATATGTCAAGTCCAAAATCTCTTTTTCCCTGCCTGGCAGCCAGCTTGCTGAAGCTAGGTTGAGGTCACAGGATCACAGAGTGGGTGAGGTTGGAAGGTACCACAGTGCCGAGTGGTGCAACTTCCCTGCACAAGCAGGGTCATCCTAGAGCACAACACACAAGATGAGTTTGTACCACTAAGACCAGTCAAGTCTCCTGCCACTACTTCTGCAAGCCCTGGGCAGGAAGGCAGGGAAGAAGCATGGCCACATTTCTCTCTTGGCATGAGTTTTCTGAGACAGTCATCTTTAGGAGGAGCACACACCCTCCTCTTTGAAAGGGGAACAACATCTGATCCCTCAGGAGACTGTGACAAACAAATTGAATATAAAGCTAATAAAACAAATCACAACTTTGTTAAAAGGCGTATGAACAATTCCCAGAGAGACTCTCACTCATCACCCCAAAGTTGCCTTTTTAATACATGACCTTGCTGTAACAGTGTGTCTGTCAGTGACTGTCCCATGACCTTGCACTGGTGATCATCCCATATATCCTGGATATACTATGTCTAGTATCACATGTAGTCTTAACTGAGATAGAGCCTAAAAGCAGTGTCCTCCTGCAGCAAAAAAATTGTCTCTTCACATGTTTTCAACTTAACCATCTTGGCTACAAGTTATGATTGAAAAAAACTGAGGTGGAGAAACTGTGGTGCTGTGGTAGTAGTTTAAATATTTTTGGTAAATTTGGGGAACTGTTCTGGATGTACAGTGATGAGACAAGGAAAGGTATCTCTTCAAACAGCAGGTTTTTGAAGAAGAGAAAAATCCCTAAGAGAAAACACTGGGGTAGATATATTTCTGTCAGAACAATACCTGACATAAAATTAAAGTATTAAAAGACATCAGCCAAAGTGCCACCATCTGGCGAGAGACATGGGAACCAGAATCAGTGGGTTTATTCAGGTACATAAGGGCACAGTCAGGGCCCAAATTTTCACACTAGTATTCTGTATGCTGCATCCCACTGCTAGCTGAAGTATGAAAACAAAAAAAAAAAACCTGAAAAAAGCTGAGGTTTATAACAGAACTATCTCACCTACCTTTCACCAGGGGCTGGCTGCTGGGGTGTTGTTCTATAACAGCAGCATTGGCGACTTCTCCAGCTTCACGTCTTTGGACTAAGGATACATAATGACATATGACTGCAGCAAGGCTTGAGTGATGCAAGGAATACGATAACCCACTGCCCACTGCCTGTGCTATCCAGGCGGCTCGGCTGTGCTGCGTGCATGCTGCAATGCCATCCCCGAGCTCTCACAAACAATAATCAAGGCTCTTACAGCCAGAAAAGCCCGCCAAGGCCAGCAGTGACAAAATCACAGACACGCAAAATAGATTAAGCATATTTTTTATCCTATTTTTGAAAATTTTCCTTTCCCCATTTCTGACTCATCTGCAGCCTGAGTCTTTTCATCTTCCAGCCAGCTACAGAGATCCTCTGGGAAAGGGAATAGTTCCATATACACAGCTCCTGCTTCTCTCTCCTCTGCAACAAATAAATACCCTCAAGCCCTTCAATTTACTTCAGAATCATCAAGCACAATTTAAAATTTAACCTGATGGTGTATTTTTAAGGGGATTCTTATGTAAAGTTTGTGCATGTGTGTACAGGCATGTTTGTGTGCCTGCAAGTATTTCTGCCTGCTGTCCCAGACAAAGCCATCTCCATGAAATTTGTTTAGCAGCTTCCCTGAAATGACTGTAATGCCCCTGAAGTGTTCAGGCGTCATAAAATCCTCATATCACAGATGGACCGATTTCAGAGGCAAGAGGAGATCTTCGGATGTGTGAAACTCTTTCTGGGCCTAATTCATAAGCGCAGCCAAAGCGAGTAGGTTTATCGATAATATTGGATGTTAAAAAATTGTTTAGCTGCTACAATGACAGCCAGGTATCCCTCTATATTGCTTTTTCTAACCAGATAGGAAGTGAGTTAGCAGAGTGAAAGAGTTCCTAGTTTTGTTCCATGTTTTCTAGCCTACTTTTTAATGCTAATTTCCACTTATCATTCTCCTGCCCTGTGACTGAATTCTTCTGCAGTCCTTTCACGGGGACTCATCCATGAGGATACTTACTTGCATCTTTACTGCTTTTAAATTTCAGCTTTCCCTTTTACTCTGCTCTATTTCCATATGTCATTTTCCTTTTCTGCCTGTCTGGGAGTTGCTGTACCTAACTCTGTAAAGCATTATCTCTCCATCTCTCTAAAGTGTTTTGTGGTACTTTGTGTGAAGGATGGCATATAAAAATAAATTGTATTGCACTGTATTTTTGGACTGGCATCTAATCTTTACTGAGCTCATTCAGCCTATTTCTGAAAAACATTGGATCTTAAGGACTCTTCTGATCCAATGAATCTTGATGACTTTTCTGATCCTAGAAAAAGACTCCCTAATTTTCAAGTCATCTCCTGACACTAACACAGAGATAGAAGTCAGGAGAGTAGCTTGAAAAATAGGGTTTGGCAGAAAAATATTCCTGGAACTCTTCCTTGTCTATCGTGTGCCTCAACCTCACCTCTGCCCTCCACCCCACATTTTACTTGCAAATGTCTGCCATTATGAGAACTGGGGTTGGGGGAGTGGGAAGCAGGCTGATGGTGTACGGCACTCACAGCAAAACAATCCAACAGCTTGCTTATGCATCTATTTGGCTTAGGATGGAAAATTAGAACAGCTTTAATCTGCTAGCAGCATCAAGCAGGGAAGCACTCCCTGGAGTGAAAGCGTTAGGAGCATCACAGCAGGGGCTGATGAGAGACAGCCTGCCATGGTGTCACAGCAAGGCAGTTGTACTCAATGCACAAAAATCTGGGGTGCTAAGAAGGACCAGGTACCTGACTGGGAATTGTAGGGGGAGAAAGAATAAGCCTTTTTTATTGGGCTTTTCTGCAGTATGAAAATGTTTTCAAAGACATGCTCCCACATTACTGTCTTTGCTCTTCCTCACCTTTTACACCCTGTCACATCAAGGATTTGGTTGCTGCCTCATCAACCACAATATGACTGTGCCATCCTACTGTGTCATGGGAGCCCATTTGACTCAGGGAGCTTCTGCATAGGTACAGCCATGATTGTATGTGAAATGCTCAGGATTTGGCCTTACACTGGAAAATGTAGGGAGCAACAGCCCTATCTTTGCATTTGTTATGCAAAGCCCAGATATGTTTGCTTTCTACTAAATAACTCTATCCATAATAATTAAAGGGCAACACCTGAGTTACTAAGGAAAAATGTAGGGTGTAGAGATCTTCCTTGCTTGCACTGAGACTCATTGAAGTTTGCAGGACTGTTCAATGCCTGGGAATCTCAGGGAAATCTTTAGTTTGTGACTTTCTGTGAAAGTAACAGATTTGAGGAATACAATGTCCTGGAAAGTTGTCCTGCTGTTTGTTGCATTTGTTCTTTGTCACAGACAGTGCCTCTGGAAAGTAACTCTACCCTCACTTGCAAATGTGCTTTATTGCAGCTTGACTGCACTCTGGGGATACACATGGGAATGGAAAGGTAGGTGTAGCACATACATTTAGAAGGTGAGAGCTGAGACCTGTAAAGACAGCAAGTTGTAGTAAGATCTTCTTACCAAAACAAGGAACATTGGATTTTGCAATATAAGATAGGCACTAGCTGAACACTGGAACTAAGACCCAAAGGCAAGAAGTGCCTATTTGTATGTGTGTGTGGGGGGGTTTCATATGTGTATTATATTTTTAATGTATTAGGACAAACCAACACATGTACAATAGTAATGTTTAGTTGTGAACTTTGGCCAAAGTTGATTATTATCCACATGATGTATGTTTCTGGAAACAGATTATATTATATACTCTGTCTGGCATTCATAGATGGTCTTCTCCAGCCTACTTAAAGCCTCTGTTCCTGTTGGAAATACTGGCATGTTACCAACAGTCAGAATCCTGC
Source organism: Entomyzon cyanotis (assembly GCA_024500445.1). Lineage (NCBI taxonomy): Eukaryota > Metazoa > Chordata > Aves > Passeriformes > Meliphagidae > Entomyzon > Entomyzon cyanotis. Next base: position 43,243,370 of record JAKEPQ010001005.1, read on the forward strand.
CATTCTGCATTGCTGGATGTGAAAAGCAGGTAGGACTTCAATCGTAAGCACAAATGCCTTCCAATCATTTTGCATTCCTGTGAACATCAGACCTGGAAACCAGCTTTCAGACAGGGTGTAGCAAACCCCCATTACCTTGTCCAACCTCACATAGGACTTATGTGTCCCACTTCTTGGAATTTGTGCAAAATTGTGCTGAAGTTTTCTGGTCTCTTTTCTCCTCATTTCATAGCTGCTGACAGCTGTTTCCTCCACAGCTAGTTTTTTGGAAATTAATCTGAAAGTGAAAAGACTACCTGCTTCTAAAGCCTTTCTCTACAAAATGCACCCACAAGGTCTCTGATGACAAATGGTGATTCACTCATGCAGTGTTCTTGTGGTTCTGTGAGGGTTATATAGAAGGTGGGAAGTTTGCTGTCCATATGCTGAAAGCATCAGGTGCTTTCTGGTGTCTGTATGGGCCAGCAACAATCAAACTAACATGCAGTGAAGAGTGCGTGTACAAATGTGTGTACATGGCTAAGTGGGGAATGCAGGCTATGCCCCTTCCACCAAAGAACATCTAGTTGCTTAAAAGGGTTGGAAAAAGCTGCTGGAGAATGACAGCTGTGGAGACTTTATTCTTGTTCCTTAGCAGAGACAACTGGGATTGGCGAGGTTTAACATAAACCTCTGCAAAGTTATTTTAGTATACTCTACTGCCAAACTGTCAATAGCAGTAGAAAAGCATCTCTTGTATAAAATGGACTTAATGCATAAACTGTATGGTGTGGAGGCAAGCTCAGTGTGCTCAGAAATGGTTACATGCTGTAGAGAGTGGACAAGTTTCTCTCTGGAGCTGAGACCACTGCTGCATGCAGGAGTGTGCTGGAGTGCATGTTGTCCAAATGACTGAAGCACCCTTGAAAACAAAAGCTCAGACAGCTTCCCTGCAAGCAGCTTGTACAAATTAGTTCTAGGAAAAAGCAGATAGCTTGAACTTGCCTACTCTGAATGACTGGATGGGTGATATGAGGAGAAACTAAGACAGGGCTGCCCTTCAGCAGTGTCATCCTGGTCCCAAGTGTTCATAAATACATTCAGATATGCATTTCAGCATCTTTCAGAGATATTGTAGTCATGCTTTCAGTGAAATCTCTGCAATTTCAACACAGCTACCAAAATAATATCACTAAGAAAGGATATGTTTTTAAATATTTCAGCATCTCATGTGTGATATTTCTAAAGATTATTGACACAGAAGACACAGTTCATTCTCCTTCCCTGTGCAGAAGTGAGTAAATAATACTCATCATTAACCCACAATATAAAATAATCTAGAAATGCAGAACATCATGCTTAATTTTTTTTATTTTCTGACTAGTTTTGGTATTGCAGGATGAACCTAAAACTGAAGAGCTCTTGCTTTGATAGTTTTCCAGTTTCCAAGAGACCAGTGGTAACAATTTTTACATCATTTCCAAGAGTGTGTGAGTGCTGTCACAGGAGTTCACAGGATCACAGAATAGTTACAGTTGAAAGGGACCTCTGAACATCACCTAGTTGAATCCCCTACAACCTACATCATAACAATATTAAACTAATATGCAATTAGTACCATCAGGAAAATATTGTGTTTTTTGGAATTTGAATTGAAATGATGACCTTACCCACTGAGAAATTTTATAGCAATAGTAAACTTCTGCCTTAACAATGTTTATACAACCTTCCTCCTATCAATTCATTTTAACAGGCTAAATTCTAAGGAGATCTAACTCTGTCCAGGCTTTCATATTCAACCTTCTAAAATGTCTTCCTAAAAGTTCTTGCACTCCTGAATGGTCAAAACAGAGTAATTTGGATCATAATTTATCTGTTTATAATACCCATGAACCGTATTTCTCCTTTTGTTTGAAATATCTTACCAATCTTATGAATCTTTTATGTTATCTTTTATTGTACTGCATTTACATGCTTATAAGTTTCAGATTTTAAATTAATAAAGGTTGTAAAAACACCCCACCAAGTAATATATCAAAAAGTAGTTAATACTTTTTGTAAATTTAATCTTGGGAAATTAACTAGTCTCAGCTCTTCAAATATATTCTCTACCTAACACGTAGTGATGTTAATAGGAAGACTTGTATCCACCTTCAGCATCCGATCCTAGTGCTCTGAAGTTAGTAGAAAGACCCCTGTTGATGCCAGCGAGCTGTGGTTCAGGCTGTCATTGCTGCAGAGTAATAAATCCACCCGAGCAGATGTGTCTGAATCAGGAGACCAAGCATCTATAAGGACCTCTCCATCTGGTTCTCCACAGTAGACATTCCTTCATCTTGTCTCTTTTTCACAAGGAACATCAGTGGTATCCATGGTTGTCACTTTGTACTTTGTTTTACGATCCCTTTGTAGAGTGGCTCATATGCTAAAGCCAGACTGAAAGGAACCACGTGTGTTTGACTTCACTCAGCAGTGTGAGAGTGTGAATCCTCAACCAGGCATCACCTTCGAAACTGTTATTGAGTAATTAATCTACAATAGTGCAACTGGCAAACAAATAGCTTCAACAGAAGAATTTGCAGTTACATGTCCAGAAAACAGGGAATGATTTATTATTTTACTCATAGCTGAAAGCAAATAATCTTTGACTTGACGATCAGTTACCTAGTTGGAATAGGAGATGCTTTAGAACTAAAAGAAATCTTCTTATTATTTTAATCCAGTCAAGAGCCCAAATGTACATCAGAAAATAATTTTAAAAATACCAAAAGCTGGAGCCAATTTGGTTGAGAATGGACAGGGGTTGTATGATTTATTAGCAGCTAAGGTACTGCTATCTCTTGAGCTATTGTATTTGTTGTTATTATTGACTTTATACTTTGAAAGAAGTAAAACTTAAGCTCCAGAAGTCTAGAGTGTAAACTGACCACCAGAACTCTTTGGTCACTGTAAACAGTTCACCCAGTTTCTGTATGTATCTGTTGTCTCACTGAGTCTTTCTTCTGTCTCTAGGCCTGACTATGGCACAGAGAGCTTTGGTTGCCTCTTGGATTAAATGAATGGAAAAGGGCTGCATAGAAAATTATTACACCACCCAATAGGACTTACCCCGATCATGTTCAGGCTGCCCAGTGCATGTAACAGCCCACAACAGGGTGCTCCTCCTGGCTAAGACATTCCTCTGAACTTATGGAGTGTCCCTGCAACTAAGCCTGTGACAATATGACATGGAAAATGTAATTGTACGTAATTAATGGAAATGTTCTTTTATTTCTCAGCAGCAGGTTCCTTGTCCATCTTTGCAGCCTAGTTTCAGGACAAGAAGTACTGGTTGAGATGCAATGTCTGGACTAGACAAAGTTCTGAAAATACTCTCCACACAACTCATGTCCTTTTAAGAGGCAGAAATCACTGTGGCTTGTGTGCATCTGCACACAACATGGGGCTTGAGGTATTCAATTTGGTTTATACACACAACATTTACACCGGCTATCACTAAAATAAAGTGGGTGTCAGTCCTAGTGAAACTAACTGTAGAAGGCTGATTAACAGGTTATCTGGACCACAGTTAATCAGTACCTGAGGTGGTAAACATTCCCTCTGTTTACTTTAGTTCTCATACTGTTACATTGATCTACTTTTAGTTTTGCATTTGTGGTCCTTAAATTTGTGGAATCATTGCATAACTTTTCCCCACTTCCTTAGCTCATATGTTGAGTAGGGCCCTACACTACTTCTCATTTTTATAAGATTTTCTCATTTTATTAGATATGAAATAGGGAAGTGGTAAATCTGCTAGGCCTTGCCAGCAGTCATTTAAGATCCTGTGGTTTCCATGTTCATTTGACACCAGCACAGTTGAAATCATCATGAAAGTAGAGCTGACTTACATAGAAAATAAGTTCTCTAGTGATCAACCAGCTGAATGTTCAAAGCAGATCTGCTGAATCTGAGACATTCAGGAAGGAAAAAGCACAGAAGCAAAAAGATAGTTCTTATTCCATTTTGTTCATCTGGGTTTCCTCTGTGCAAATTTCATATTGTGCCTTTTCCTCTCAGGGTAGGAAGAAAGTTTATTTTGATGATGAGGACCTTACTGTATGTACTGGTTAGTATAGACAGTGCAATTATCACTAAGAAAACCCAGCCAGTGTTAGCAGTTTTGATTTACATAAACTGGTGACCTCCAAAAAATGCCCTCACTCAGTACCATTGGCGTAAAGTCCTTTAAAGCTCAAAGCTCAAGGACCTTTTCCATTCTCTTTGTGTGAATTGTGACATTGCAGAACAGAAACAGGAATTTGGCTATCATCTGGATTTCATTTCACAATCTATATATCTCAGCACAAAGTCACAACCAAGAAACCCATTACAAATTCATGGCCTGTAGAGCTTCACTGTTCGACTGACAACATTTATCATGAGCTCTTTGCAAAATCATATGAGATTTCATAACAGGTGTCCACTTCACACAGGTCATCACCACTGTGGCCTGTGTCAAAATCCATTATACAATAGCTGAAAGCTATACATATGTGTTGCCAGCTACCTTCTTTTGCAATGTGTGGTGGAATGCAGTGAGAGATGAGCAGGAGACACGAAGTTTAGATATGAACTTTCCTTTGCATCTGAATTTCATCCCTGAAGTTGAAAATGAGATGGCAGCACTGAATGCAGAGTTCTCTTTTCAGTCAGCCTTCTGCTGTGATACAAGGAGATTAAAAAAAAAAAAAGTACCATGAGCATAGAGTTTAAATAAAAATCCAACACATTATATTATTCTTTAGTGGCCACTTTTAAACAAAACATAACCATATAAAATTCTACTCGTTCTTCCTGAATTTTGTTTCAGTCTTGTCAGACTGGGCTGACTTGATGTGTAATGAGTCTCTTATCTGACATTTCCTATTGTCCCTAGTGGTTGTAAAATCATTACTCCTGAGAAAACAAAGTTTACATGTTGATAAGTGGTGAAGGGAAGAATAAGGCTGTGATGAGAAACTGCAGCTACTCTTCTCACTTCTCTCTCATGCTCTGTCTCCAACAGGAATAATTCACATTCTTGCAATTTAGAGAAAAGTTTCCAAGTCCTCTATTTGGGAACATATTTCAGTTTCTCCTGGGAGGTGAAAGCAGTTTGCTGTGAAATGCTTCAGACTCTCACAGTGACTGATTTTCTGCTTCCTTCTCTTGGGGTAGAATCAATGACGGTGGGGTAGGTTCCAAAAAATTTATTGGAATAGGGGAAAAAAAAAAGACAAAAATAGTTGAACCCATTTAATAGCTGTGATATCATTTTACTGGCTTCCCCTGTCTGCAGGGCATATGTCAGTGGCTGATGTTGTGCTTGGAGCACCAAAGGAATGGTCTTTAAAGGCTTTTTCCATCCCAGTATCAAAAAGAGCACCCCAGAGACAGCTGTCCCTGATGTGATTAACCACTGAAATGGTACTTGCAAACAGGGTGATGAAAACCTCTGAAGTCTGCAATAAAGTGACTAGGCTCAAAGTCACCTTGAGACAGCGAAAAAAAGATTCCTCGTATTGGGAGAAAATATGTGCATTATTTATATGAAATATAATCCAATAATATATTAAAAGTAATATCAGAAAACATCCGTATTGCATTGAGCAGCTTTCTAAAAAATGGATGATTTAAAATGATTTAGCTTAAAATAGGCATATAAACAACCCTTAGGTTCTGAAGAAAGGAACATTAATTAATTTTTTTCAGGTTCTTAATGCACACATGTATTTGCATTGCATTGCCTATGCAAGGAAATTATCTGCTAAATTAGCAAACAATACTTGCTCTGTCAAATCCAGTTTTCCCATCTTAAGTTGCAGTGATGGTCTTTCCCAATTGGACCCACATCAGCTCCTATTATCACAGACATCAAGGAAATATGTTTTGGACTATACCATGGTATTCAAAAGGCTTTGGCTTTCTCAGACCAATAAAACTCCGAAGTGAAAGTCTTTTCCCACCAACAACCACAGATTAAAATCAGGGCTCTCTACACCTTTGAGAGCTTCAGATGTACCTAACTGTTATGGTGCCATACAGAAGAGGAGGGACCCCTATCAAAATTTAGAGACAAAACAAAATATCTTTGACAAATGAACAAGTTTAAGAAAAAGTAAATTCTGTTGATTCGTGATGTAAATATCTGAGTACCACTAAAAATTATCCATCCATTTTTCCCATTATATAAAAGGTAACAGTCAGTTTCCATTATTCTGCCTCAGGGATCTTACAAAGAAAAAACTTACTTTCTTAAACACATGTCTCAGTTTGAATATTATTTGGAAAACAAATACTATTAGCACACCTACCCTACCTAGTTTAATGGATCTTCTGTCAGTAAACCTGACATTTAACACCAACTTGTTTTGGTAATTCCAGTTATCCACCTCACAAAAAAAAAAAAAAAAGAGTAAAAAGATCCCCAGAAAAACACTACTTTGCAGAAATGAAGCCTCTCTGTTTCTCCCTGTCCTTGTTTCTTCCTTTGGCTGTAGCTTTAGAAAGCATTTAGAATCTCTGCTGCACCACAGTCCTGCAGACCAGACCAGACCCCATGCAAAGAGCTTCTGCAGTGACCCACGGACCATTCTCCTGCTGGCAGCAGCTCCGTGACACCATGCCATTCCTCCTACCCCAGACAGAAAAAAATTGTTTTCCATACCTCAAGCAGGCAGAGGCAGTCAGTTTGAATAGCTGTAGCTCCTCAGCGTAGGTGAGAAAAAAGGAAGAGAAGAACCAAAAATAGCACCTTCTCTGAGAGCGTGCAGGGCTTGATTCTTCCCCAACACGCTCTATCAACGCCGCTCCACAACATGGCAGCTGGCTGGCAGGCAGCAGCCTCCAAGAAAGATGAGGTGGTACTCCCTGGAAAATTAAATAAGTGGTATGGAGCTGCAAATCCTGCGGTGCTGGCTCCCAAAATGTTGGCTCAGGGTGGGGTGAGGTGTGGAGGGAGTGTTGTCATGCAGGGCTGGATAGCCTCAGGGACATTTGCACGGGAAAGGAAGGAGATGTGGAGCGGGGATAGGATCATGTAGGTTCTGCTCTGAAGTCTTGCAGCCCTGTGCTTTTAGAGCAGTACATTTTCCCTGCTCCAGATCCTGAACAGAGCAAATTAATGGAGTGCCATTAGTTGACTACTTAATGTTTCAAGCATTTTCCCACCTCACACATATTTTTTTAAAGCAAAACTCAGAAAAAAAAAACCCCCACATTAAACTTCTGCCCACTTTTTGAGAAAATGAAAAGTGCAAAGGGTGAAGGAGAGAAAAGCAACAACATTTTCAGTTCTGTTTGTGTTTTAATTAAATGTAATGGGTCTGTTTCCAAGATTTACACCGATCTCTTTTTCAAAGTGGAAAATGGCGCAAATTTCACAAATTCTCTCTTAAAATGACCCTGAAATTAATAAGCCTGTGATGTTGATGAAGTGTTACAGATTTTTATTAGGCAGAATCTGAGCAGCTTTTATTTCATGCTCCTATGTCTTCATACCTGTACTGGGTGCAGCTCTCAATGTGAAACTCTGAACTCAGTAATTATAGCTAAAAATTGTGACAGAAGGTTTTAAATTTCAGAGCAAAAAGGAAGCAGAGAAATATACCACAGCCATATGAGAGACACAGTCATTTTGTCTTTGCTTGAGAAATCCCAATGAAAAGATGAAATTGCACTTGGGTAAAAAAAAAAAAAGTAGGAGCAGAATTTGGCCCTGCTTCTTGGAAAATCTGCCCTTAATTTAGCCGAGAATAAGGATGCCTCCTTTCTAAATGAATGGGGTATGGCAAATTCGCTAGTGTGAGAAGAAGCTTGTGTAACATTTTAGCTACTGGGCAATATATTCTCTGCTAAAAAAAAACCTTACAGTGCCTCCTTAAGTGCAAACAGAGGTAGCCAGCAGACAGTGTACAACATGTGTAACTCTGGGCACTGAGAACTTTGTGAGTCTGCCAAAAACTCATCTCATTAGTGTGCTTTGCAGCTGTAGAACAACCGTTTGGCTGAAATTATGTAGACTGAATATAAAACCATGTCCTGGAGGGGAAAGGCCCAGTGGAGGGGGTGTGCTGGAACTCCATGCACTAGAATGATGTTCTAGGAATTCCCTGGTCAGGGTGCAAAAATTCATCTGCACATCTTGATACCCAGCTTTGACAGGAGAAGGTATATTCTCTGCAACGAGATCTTTCTTTGCAGCTAGCTCAATCCTGGAGCTGTGAGCCTGGAACAGTACATCTTTTATACATAACACTCACAGACCTGATATACTTGCATCAAGAAGGAAATTAAGACAGCTGCCTGTCCCGTAGGAGCACAAATTAAATGCTGAAGCCCAATACATTTATGCAATGTTTTATACACCTCCAAAACACAAAAGCTGTCAAGTCACAATTTTGGTGGTTTTTTGAATTGTTTCTTACACACTGTCAGGGTTTCATGCACCATTCTTTACATTTAAAGAAAGCAACACAGACTGATTTCTGACATGCACCCTCCTCTCACATCGATCAGTGCAGTACAGTGAGTGTTAAATGAATGTCACCACAGAGCCTCTCTCTCTCTCTCTCAAGTTTTAAATTTCCCTTGCTAGTGTAAAACTTAATGAAAGCCCTGGAGTATACAATAGCATTTTGAAAACAGGAATTTGTGACTGCTGTGAATCATCACTCACAGCAGGGACCCAGAAATGTGAATTGTGGGAGGAACAGGCTCAGTCCCCCTCTCTTTTTTACTGGGAATTTATTACAGGCGTGTCATTATTTACAATGCACCATTCACATCCTCTAAAGAGCCAATAAACTGGCTGCTGAATATGCATTTTGCTCTGTGGTGAACACAGATGTTTCCAGCTAATATCCATTTCATTTAATTTCTTTTCTTTAAAAAAAAAAAAAAAATCTATCTTGCTATTTCTGTAGCAGCTGGGTAACTATTTGCCAGTCTTCGGTTTGGGAATCACTCCTCATATTTATTATAGTTGGTGCCATTTGTGTTGCACAAAGTGGAGGTCTGTCCATATTACCAGTCTCTGCCTGTGTTTGCAAGGGTACCAAATGCAGTTGCTGAAATTCTCTCACAGTTTAAAGACAAGGCCGCTTGAGGATTCAGCACAGGTTCAAATTTCACTAATGATATGTGGCAAAAATAGTGTCAGATGTTTTTGTGTTCCAAGAGCACATCAGAAACCACTGGTGTTTGAGGGGAATTTGTTTTGATTTTGCATTACTGTTAGTCAAATATATTGTTGATTCACAACTGACAGATTGGTGGCCATTAATTTACAGTCCCTTCGGGTATTAGGGAGGCATAGGGAATGATGGTGAACTGCAGAAGGTTTGTAAGTTCAACTCAGATAATCATTCCTAACTTTAGATACTTATCTCTGCTAGCACTATCCCCTGAGAATGCAAAACTGGTCTGTCATTTCTGTGAAAAAAGACTCTCCTGAGGTCTTAGTTTCCTGCATCTTGTCTGGCTGGAATCTGAAAGTTCAAAGGTGACTAATAAATACATTTCTGATTATCATCATCATTATTATTCATAGTCCTATAGCAATTTTTTAAAGCCTCACAAGAGCTGCGGTTTCACAGTTTGAATACTGATAATGGCTGAGGAGGTGGCAAAGAGGGGCTCACGTTTTATCCAAATCAGATTGTTCAAACTAGATTGCTATTCTAGAAATTCCTCCCCTCCTTGTGGTGTGGAAGGCAGTGTTATTGGGAATCACCAGATGGCTGGTTACAGATGGTGTTATACATTCTATCTTCAATTAGCTCTTGAAGAAGTGCTTATTGTTAGCTGTGGTGCAGTTCTTCCTCCACACGAAAATACTACTGCTAAGACCTGCCCTGCCTGAACCTCTCTGACGAGCAGAGCACTTTTAGATGTAAGAGTGTGAGAAAGACTTCTCAAAAGTGCTCCCAGGAGAAAGCACTGAAAACCCAGTGTGAGTGAATGACTGCGACTGAGCAGCTTCCTGAATTTTTACCTCCTACCTGCAGGTTATATCCAGTCGAGGAATTAAAATGTTGTTTGGGTCTAGGCTGTGGGAGGTGAGAAAGGCCTTACAAAAGCGGAAGGAAGAGAACCTAGTGACTGTAGCAAGGTGACAAAGCATATCACGCTTTGCTCTCCCACTCTGGTCTCCCCGCTCCACCTCCATATGCACAATCAGCCTTGTCCTCTGCCAGAGGCTGTGTGTCCCTGCTGAATGTCTGGGGAAGAGGAAGGAGGGCTGGAGACATCAGCCAGTGTGTTCATGCTTCTGACTCACCGGAAGGACATCTGAATGAGTTAAGATGAGGCAATTCTGCTCGGAACACCATGCTTGGAGACATTGTCGGCATGACAAAGAGAGGAACCTGCAGCCCACATTACAGTGGTAGGAAGATCTGGTTGGAGTGTAAGTGGTAAATTTCTCCTTTTAAAGAGTTGGAGTAAGTGTTTTTTCTGACCTTTTTGAGGGGGGTCCTTACACTTGTAAAAACTAAAATGAGGAGTCTCCAAGTATTTCCATGTACGCTTCTGTAGGAAAGAGGTAGGTGTGGAAGGCACCTAAGTTAGTCATATTGGACCAACATCTTGCCCCCTCTGTGCCTAATAAAAACATCTGTACAACCCCTGTAGCTGCAGACTGATTGAAAGGTGCAGGTCAGTAAAGAATTAAGTCTTTTGCTTTGGAAAAAATATCTTGCAATGCATATTACTTACTTTAGTATGGATTTCCCATGAAGGAAAAACTTTTGTTTTTCATCAAAATGTGAAATGACCAAATACTGAGGTTATTAGATAGACTCAACAAGGGCCAGTTGCACCTTTTAGAAAAAGGCAGGAATCCTCCATTGTCTTTGAGAACTGGGTCAGATGGCAACATCTGCCAACATCTGACAGCAGGAGAAAGTTGAACACAGCTCTCCGTCTCTCATGCTGCAGTGCAGGCTGAATGAGCAGGTCTACATGCCTGTGAGAAGGGGTCCTCCTCTACCTGAGCCTGGGCTCCCTCTCATGCACCAAGGTGACAAAGTCTTGGTTTTTCAGTGATATTCATGTGCGTGGGGTCTTATAACAACGGGGGTTTTAACATGCTTAATCATGGACTTCAATAACAGCAAATAACCAGGTGTGGAAATTAAATACTACATGTGCAGAACAGTTCTTAAATATGTATTTAAATGCCAATAAAAGCTTTACAAGTCCCCTGGTGCTTGTATAATCTGGCTAAACAGCTTCCACCTCCCTGGAGTCCTGTCATGGTGGCAGGCACAGGGGGTTTCCCCTTGCTTCCCCAGGAGAGAGGGTTGGAAGGGGCATGGCTACCACCTGCTGCAGAGCAGGTGCCAACTCAGCTGGTGGAGGCTTGGGGGTCACTGGTCTTTGGGGCTGTGGTATGAGGAAGGGATCCAGGATGTCCTCGGGGGAAGCTAAGTGAAGTAGTGGGTGAAGGCTGCAAAGTCATTAGTAAGCAGATACCAAAGTTGCTGGAGAAAGAAGCAATGGGGCCTTCTACTCCACTTCTTGCTTTCATCTTATGGGGAGAGAGGCTGGAGCCAGCAAAATGCAAAACAGGCTTTTCAACCTCATTCCTTCTTTAAACAAGGTGTGCTATGCTTCCTTTCTGCTTCATTATTCTTCTTTTCAGGCTCCTTGCTCAGACTTCAGAGTCTCAACCTTTGCAGGAGTGAAGGATTTTTAACCGGATTTGAATTTAGCCTTAGCCTCATAGTCAAACTTCCTATTTGTGATTTGGGGAATTCTTGGATCTTGCTTATAAGCAAGCAAATATTTTCATTCTTTTTCCTTGTTTGTATTTGTTCATCTCATACCTTCTTCCCTTCTAGCCTTTTCCCTCTCTCATACCCTCTCAAATCTGCCATTCTTCTGCTTTTCTCTCTGTGTTTCTCTTGAACAAGGCTCACACAGGGACACAGGTAACAAGGAAATCACTGAAAAGAGCAGGTTCAACAAAATCATGCAGGTAACAGTGGTCAATATGAAAAAGGGGACAAAGGCAGAAAATTTTTCTATATAACAAAGTCAGTAAAATCCATGTAGGCTACCCTTCCTAATAACCCCATGCTCAGCACTGATCTTGGTGGCTGGCATTTTGTCTGTTTTCTCTCCCCAGTTTGCTGCTGTGCTATGCTCTTCTGTGCAGCACTGCCCTGCACAAGCCTACATCCCTCTTACCCTCTGTAAGCAAATACTGAGGAAGATGATGCAAAGCCAGCACAAGGGAAGTAAATTATCATAACCCAAGTGACTCCACTTGTTCTGATCTTGCAAGGCTTTCCCAATTTGTCTCTGTTTTTATTCAATCTAAGTAGAAAATACAGATATAAAGTTAGCAAAACCGTCCCTTTTAGACAACTGCCTAAAGGTCTTATCCAAGCTCACTGAAATCAATGGAAAAATTTCCACTGACAGTGGGGGACTTTGGGATAGTTTCTAAATATTTATTCATATAGGAGACAACTGCTCTTTCAGGTGGCTAATACACATTTCCCAACCTTCCTTGAGGGCCTTTTAAACCAAAACAATGACAGAGAATAAAAAACTTTAAATAAGATTAAGGTTAGATGCAATACACTTTCAGTACCACTCTGTAAGTCAAAGGTTGCTATCTATGCTCTGGGCACAGTATGGGACATTTCCCTTCCTTTTTGTAAAGGGAAAGAGGCCTGAAGGATTGATTTAGCAACAGTTTTAACTCTCAAATTCTTGTTCTCTTTGCTGTCCACTCTTTACCTTGTTTACTGATAATGTGCTCATACAGAATACACATGGGTATAGGGTTTATGTGGTACATAGAATATGGTGGAAGATCACATTCTGGTTTTCATCTCTCAACCTGCCAGTGAAAGAAACAAAAATTAAAAAACATTGACATTCTCTTCAAAGGAAAAGGCTGGTTTTCTCCATAGATCTTCATTACATCACATTGGATGATATTGCTCAATGCAATTAAAGAGTGCCACAACAACACTAAGGAATGAGCACTGGCTCACTTCATTCCCTGTGGCCAGCAGTGTTTAATAAGTACAAAACACATGGTTTAAGCAGTGCCCTCCAGCTTGTGCACTGTAATATTGGCAATAATGTATAAAAAAGGGGTAGGAGAATGTGTGTGAGGGGTTTGCATGTGTGTTGTGTATACCACAGCAGGAGCATGTTCCATGTAGACAGAGGTCGTCCAGCACAATACACTGGGGCTGCACTTAACTCAGCATCTGTCTGAAGCAGAACCAGGCACAAACCCTAATTAAACCCAGGGTGTGAATCCCTGGAGGGCAGTGATAGAAGGGTCTGTGTACTAATCCAGCCCGTGCTGACTAACAGCAGCGCTGCACAATCACTGCTGTATGAATATATTCTTCTGGCAGCTGCATGCAAACGGCAGTCTTTGCGATTCTGATGACTTTTCATTTTTATGACACTGTGTTTTAGCTTCAGGTGTGAGTGTGAGACTCCCAGTTAAGTGGCTGTTCTGATTATTTTAAGTAGTCACTAATCAAAATGCTGAACAGAGGGGGCCGGGGGAGAAGGGAGAAAGGGATGGAGGTAAGAGATGTAAAGGAATGTGTGAGGGTTAGAAGGGGAGGGAGGAGGGCTTTGCATCTGATTTTCCTAAGCAGGGCAATTTCTTTAGTGAGGAAGGTGAGCCTGTCACTACTTGGCCCCTGTCTGCTGCAAGTACTTTAACTCCTCGGCAACCCAAATGATGGTTATAGGGAAGGGGAAATGACTGGAAGGTTTCTAGCAGCAACAGCAGAAGCAACGGCAGAGAAATGCATCGTGAAAAATCAGTTTTAATAAAGCCCCAGCGCTGACCTTGGAAACATAAGTATTTATATTATTGACTTCTGTATGAGGTTATTTGTTAAAAAAAAAAAAAAAAAAAAGGAATAAAGAAAGAAAGAAAAGAAAGTATTTCTGTTCTTGTCTTGAGACCTGAGGAAAAAAATAACTAAAATTAGAGAAACTGGAGATATAAACGCAGTGAGTAGAATAAAGCAAAATACCTCTGGGGTGTTCATCTGCCATAGTAGTCATTTCATATCTCATCTGTTATATGAATGTGATAGCTCTTTCCCTTTTTGATAGGATCATTATGTAGACTCCACAGATTCAATTCCATTTACAAGTCAATGGTGTGAGATTTTATGACAATTCTTTTTACTGGGTTGATTCTGGATGATCTTCCTCTACCGAAAAAGAAGAAAAAAAAGGAAAAAAAACTAAGGAGAAGAGGACAGTGTCATTTTGGTGCTCATACATAGTATTCTGGATGCACCAGACATTACTGTGACAGATCTAACAGCACTATCCTGTCACGAATGTGCCCAAGTGTTCTTGAGCCTCAGCATCAATGCTGCCAACATTTGAAGAGGTCTATGCTCAAAGCAGATCTGTTCCTGTGGAGGAACCAGTTGCTCTGAGGAAAAGGGTAGCTGGTTTCAGCTGAACTTGTAGGTCATACCTCACACAGATGATTTACTTGTTATCATGCTCAGGGTCCCTCATTCCCTAGCATTTCCCTCAGGCCTCCATGAAGCCAGCTCCACCCTGGAGCTTCATAGAGCCTGTGGAGTGGTGGTGAGCATAGCTCCAAGCTCCACAGAGGAAGAAATGCTCTTCTCTGACTTTCTGCTGTGCTTACAGCAACTGGTCTGGGTCCCAATGTGGGCTATTAAATAGGTGCCTGGAAAACTTACGTTATAGGAGGGGTGTGTGTATAGGTCCATGGTACCCAAATCACTATATTCTGCTGGAAGTGTTTTAATTTTGCCATTTCGTCACCTCAAACAGAAGTTTCACAGAAGATGTAGGTTACATACCTTTAGGATTAAAATGAAAACTTATATTTTGTGCCATGTAAGTGAATGAGCTGGATTGGTGAAGGATTGGACAGTGAACGTTGTCAGTACAGGCATATGCTCTCAGTGAAATCCCTTTTGCTTAGGGTGCCATTTTGCTGTTTGTTGTCAAGCTCCATTCTGTCACAAGCAGGATCCACTGGAGTGGATCCCTTTTAATGCCAAGAGCAGCATTGAAAAGGGGTGTACCAATGTCTTCAACACAGGAGGAGCTGAAAAAGAAAATATTCTCCTGTGTGGGGCAATGTCAAGTCAGGAAAAAACCCAGAAACCTCTTGATGTCCTTTGTGGCTGTACCTTTACATTCCTGCAGAATATAAAGAAGGAAAGGGGCATGAATGCTTGTGCAAAGCAAGACCCTACCAGCTTTCTGCAAGTGAATTTTTGTTAGGGCATGTCTTCATGCTATGATAAATAGCTTCTGTGGAAATGTTTTACTGTTTCCATGCATGTTCTGAGCATGTCTAATACATGAGAGCCTCCTGGAAATAGGAGCTGTTTCTTCTCCCCCTCCCTCAGCCACCTCTCCTACAAGCAAAGGTCTGTCCATCAGCAAATGCTCATGGACTCACACTCTGTCACAGAGCTGACTCCAGCTCATGTCCCGCCCTGCAGAGGAGGTCTGACTGGGGAGGTGGTACTCACCCCCAAAAGAGGGGAGAAAGGGCACTGAATAAACAAAGCAGGGGGTAAAAATGTCAGTGATTCTCTAACCCTTGGTTAAAGCATTTGGCAGGATAAAAGGAGACCTGGGGACTAGTCCCCATGATAATTAATCCTTACAGAGTAACTGGATAAACCATTTCCAACTGGTTCCTGGCTCAGCATGTCAGCTTGTGACAAGGCACTCTCAGGCAGCAGACTTTCTGATTTTGAAAGGGAGCCTAAATGCATAATTTAGGGGTTTAACTCTGCCTTGCAAAGAAGGTGCATAAAGGTGAGGCTGCACAATGCTCATCATTAGTCCTTGGTGATTTAACCTTGGGAACCTCCACCTCAGCCAGAAAAATTTATGAGGATACGAACTTTAGGAGACTCCAGTAAAACTCCACAATTTTTTGATGCATTTGGAGAAGAGCTGAGACCTTTTACAATGTTTCCCCCAAACAACACTGCTTGCCGCAGGTCCTGCAGGACCCATTACACACCAAAACACCTCGTGCCCTCATGAGATGCAATAGCATAAAAGTGAATGTAGCAGCTGCTATTGATTAAGCCAAGTCATTGCTTCCATGCCTATTCTCATGGGGATTTATCAGACATTTATGCCACATATAATGTTACTCCTCCTGGGTTTGTGACTGCCCAGAACACACATTTTACTTGAGCTCCTTCTCAGCCCCAAATCTCAGTGGACCTCCAGTCAGGCAGAATTCATACACACAGCCATCCTTCGAGCTACAGGCAAAGGGGAGGATGACAGTGCCACAATCAGCTCACTCCTCCTCTGACAGATTTCTGGACTATTTGAACCAGCTTTCTCTTCTGTGGCAAGACTCAGAAGGGATGAACTAGCTAGCCAGTCATTTGCAATGCTCTTTGGTGAAGCAAAGTCACTTCATAAATCTAAGATATAAGTATGATAGATGAATTATTTACTAATAGGAACCCTTACCCTCTTCCAATTTAAAGTACACCAGAAAACTAGAAACTGCTTGAAAAAGAAAAATACTTCAAGAAACCCACCCGGCCACAGATACCTTTGGGGTCATATGTAAAGCATATCTTACTGTGCTGCTCCTCCACAAGAGGTAAATACTTTGATTTGCTCTTTTATTAGTCATAGGCATGGCCCTGGAAGGCTTTTCCTATTGCTGTAGCTCATTGATGCCTGTTTGCATAGGGGTAGGGAAAGCCTTGGCACCTGGTGACTGATAAAACACAGCACCCATACCCAGCATTCCTCTCAAGTCTCACTTTTCTGGTCATAACAAATGCACTGAATTCAGTGCAATTAGGCCAAAGGAGCTGTTTCTATCTTTCATTTCAGCATAGATTATATGCTATAACATGGCATTTTAAGTCATCAGCACTTTAGCTTAAATAATTATGTTTTACAGTGAGAGGGTTTTGTTTTACCTCAGTCAATTAATAACAAGCCATACTCAAATTTAATAAGTGTAATGAGAAACGCTTGTTTGATTTTTTTTGAAGTCACGTGCCAGGGTAAAAGATGGAGCAGGCTATTCTTTCTGACTGGTGCACGAGGTCAGTGGGAAACCAGTATCGCTCAAGGGTGGTGTCTGTCAGCTTAGTTTCCAGACTGTGCCCTGAATGTTTGAAAATGTTAGAGAAATCCAAAAGCTACAGGAATATATTCTCAGACAATGTGTTTATCATCAGAGGTTTGAAAAAATGCTTTGAATCTTTGTGTGTGTGTGTATGTATATATATATTCCTTTATTTCCTTTTTTCTTATGTACTGTTTTTCATTACATATACGTATCTTATTTGATCCTCTGTTGTGGTAAACATCCTTGGGTGCAACCAGTACATCTGCACTGCCCCAGCTTTAGGCCAGCCAAAGGAAAGGTTCTCCACAGTAGATATAGACCCCTTGGCTGTCTCCAAGGCTGCAGGTCCTCTTTCCCTCAGTGAACCTTGGGCAACTTAAAGAAGGTTCTTCTGGATCTCCAACTTGCCAGCACATGGGAAAAACTGAGGCTACAGTTACAGCTCTAGAAGGGCTGCTATGTATTTTTTCAAAAGTCTTCCTTAGTTCACCCCCCCGTGGTTTGCAGGGTGGGTTATGGATTACTGATTTTACTGGCTATGCCAGTGCATTATGGTGTGTGGCAGGTGCATCCAGGGAATCAGCCCATGCAGGGATTGGTCCCAGCCTGGTCCTTCAGGGGTTTAAATGGCCACTGAATGCCCAGCTCATGGCAAATGTCCATGTGTGGCTGAAAGAGGAGTGCATATCCAGAGGAGGAGAGGGTGCAGTCCTGATTCCCTAAATTAGATTCAAAATTAATTTGTAAAATTGTTGGAGGTGTAATCCCTTGGTGTGGGAAACCACTTAAGTGCGTGCTCCAATCTATCCTTATTTAGGCAAGCAGTTTAAACACTCCTTGTTAGGCAAGTGCTTACGTTCCTTTTTCCTCAATAGAGCAACTTTCCTGAATTAAAGCTTTTAAGCCGGAGTAGTATGCTCACAGCATGTGCCATTCTGCCTGCCTTTGTGAATGTTAGATCTGTACTGCAAATGTGATAATCTTTGTACAAATAAGAACACTACTTATCAATATGATTTTCAGTTTTTCACTCACATAAACCAGAGCAAATCTTATAGCACAGTCTGTGCAGATTTAACATTGAAAAGCTATCTTCAAACTGCACATAGGAAGACACTTAGGTGGATAATTGGAAAGAAACTATCTTTTTAATGCATTTTCCTCCTTTTTTTTTTCTCCCAAGGAGCAGTTCACAATTTCCTGAAAATGGACTCACTGTTCAAAACTCCTGCCTACATAATTTCCACAAAGAACAACTGGTTTGTAACCCATGCATGACTGATTGGCATTAAAAGTCTGAGCCATTTTGATTGGCCATTTCTCCCATAGGGTGGTTCTTCCCTCTTGCTGAAAGGACATAGCTCCTAGGTTTAGGTGCCCACTGTAGTCCTCTCTGTTTACATAATGCACACTTGGCTTTCCTCAAACATTCTAGCATTGTTGGGTTAAAATCCACTTGTGAAGAAGAAGAAAAAATTCTCATTCTCTTGAATGTAAAGGGAGGGTATTTGGGTTATATTAGCACTCCAGTTTTAGCCATCAAGCTCTGTGTAATCTATGCCTCTGCACCATGTGCCAGTCTGCCCAGACTTCTGCAATGAGCAGAGTTTTTGAATGCACTGAAGAGTTATTAGCGTGCTTTTTTTTTATACAATTACAGTGCAGCTGTATACGTCTGTTCCTCTGAGCCAAGCATTTTATGGGCTAGAGGTTGGCATGTGTTGGAATGATACAAGTAAAAAAATAAATACAGGAGAGTAATGTAGTTGACACCTGTGAATCTTGATGTTAAGGTGGGCTCACAATGAAGCTCAGGTCCCTGAAGATAGATGGGACTGTATCTGCTATGCTGCTGGTTTAGAATTGAAAGATAGTATTAAGAAAGAAAGGAGAAGAGGCTGGAAACAAAATTTTAAAAGACAGTTAATGTCTTCCTTAAGAATAAGAACTTTACTTGCAAAATAACAACCTCATGACAGAGCATCAACTCAGGACAACTGCTGTGTAGCCAAGGCAGAACTTGAATCCTTTTAGAAACTTTAAGGCTTTAATCTTGCCATCAGCTGACAATGATCTCCTAGGCTGCCCACTTGGACAATTCATTTATGTCACTGACCTTGCCATGCCATTTTTTGCATAAGAAGGGTCTGCTTTTGGGGTGGCAATGTCTGATAGGGCTGGCTAGAAAGAAGCTTGCAGAACCCTTCCATCAACAGTATCTCTCTGGGACACGTGTTTCACTCCAGGGCTCTTTGCCAGCTTCCCTTGTTGCAGACCGTAGATGAACATGTCTTTCTCTGCCTACACACTGTTCCACTTCTTTTGCAGATTTCAAATGGACAAACAGGTATTTTTAAATGCTTAAGGACTTAACTCTCTTTTCAACCTGAGCTGGAGACAAAAAAAATCTGCTGTGACAAATGTATATAGTATGTAGTATGCATGTATGCATGTGTATATATATATGGTGGAAAAAAAGCACTAATTATTTTTCAGCATTTTGAAAGTGCAATTTCCACATACACATTTAAAATTGCTTAAAACCACTATATAAACAGAAAAACAGTGAACCTGAGCCCAGCTGCTATAATCTCTGAACTGTCCTGATGTGTTCAGTATAAGAATCTGTACAGGAAGGTATAGGATCATGATAGAAAGGTTGGTTGCTCTTGGAATAGAGCTCTCCTTGCACAAGAGAAACAGTGAGTGAATTATTCTCTCCCTTTCTTTAAAACATTTTTGGTAGCAAGATAGATTTAGACACAAAAATCCTAAAAAAATATATAAGGCTCATGATGTGGGGAAGAGATTTTTTTTAAATTTCATTTGGGAATAGCTGAACTCAGAGGCAGTCTATCTGCCTTCCTGTCTGATGGCCCATATTCTTCACAGCACTCCTGAGGCTGCACTCTCACCACATATAATTCCTCCCCGGTCCAGTCCTGCGTGCAGCATGTGGACTGCTCTCTGAGGGGAGGGGAATCTGACTTGGCTGGCAGTCAGAGCAGCAGGAGCAATTGCAGATGCTGCTATTTACACTATTTTCACATTCTGAAGAACAAAGAGCAGGAGGCTGCCAACAAATCTTAGAGGCTAAGCCTTTGCCCTACACGCGAGGCACAGCCAATGAATGCCGGCAGAAACATGCAGTGCACCACTTTGTGAGATATTGCATCTCTGTTTTGGTGAAAATGCAGTCAAGATCACTCATGAGAAAGCAAAGAAAAGTAAAAAAAAGGAGCTTCACTGCCCAGGAGTGTCAGCCTTCCAGGAGTGCAAGGCTGAATGAAATATTTCTGTCTCACGTGAATGAGCCATTCCAGGTCTCGGGGATGACTAACCCTTAAAATTCATGGTTGTGGTGGTAACAAAGATAGATGTTTATCCAGTGCTCTTTAATCTAAGCTAGACATGTGCCCAAACACAGTGCTTTGTATGAAGAAACACTCTTTCTGTGCAAAAGCATTCTAGACATTTGCATTGCGTTGCTGTGTCCATTGCCTGGACATTTTTTGCCCCTGTCCATGGGCTTCCTGTACGGCCTCAGACAAGTCTGTCAGGCGGAGGTTTTCAATAAGATAAAAGAGGTAGGCTCTCAGTCTTCCTTAGAAAATCAAGGATAATTCAGGTTTCTCTGAAAAAGGTCCTCTAAAAAAGCCCAAGATTGATCCTGTTGTGTGCCTTGCCTTTTTTTTTTCTCTCTTGGTTTTGTCTGTTTGCCTTTATTCTCTACTTATGAGGCAAACTGCAGTGTCTGACTGCATGCACAGTGAGTGGAACTCATACCTCAGTTAGAGCCTCTAGGTGTAAGACACATAAATAATAATATTAATAATTTCTATTACTTATGACAGATATCTGTGTATCTGTAATACCTACACCTTGCATCTTTCATCATTAGAGTGTCAGAAAAGCCAGATGATAACTTAAATTTGAGTTTATTAATGAGAGTTTACTGAAGTGCTTTCTAATTATTTGTAGCCATCTAAGGATATTTTCGTACATGGACAGACCTCCTTTATCTTCTTTAAATCTGGGCTTGGATTCAAAATCAGGTATAAACACTGGAATTTGGGTGAGTTTTGGTGGTGGGCTTTCAGTTTGCTTCAATTTACCATTAGAGGACCTTTGCAAAGAAGTGAGCTATGGAAGTTGCTAGGGATTCAGCACCATTTTCCTGAAAAGGAGCAGATTCACAGACTTGGAATAATTTCAGATTTAGCTTTAATAATTATTCTTCTACCAGAAACTGAAACTGTGGCATTTCAAAAAAAGAAAATGTCACAGTTTTAGGGAACTGGCAACTTGGAAGGTCTCCCATCCTCAGTGTTTCTGTGTGTTAGCTGGGAGAAATCAGCAGAGAATAATTTCGGTGTCAGATCCTCCTGACTTGTGGGAGGATTCACAGTAATGTGAAAGAAAAATCAGTTTCAGATAGACAACATATCTCAGGACACAAGCATGATGGAGTTTGAAACTCCGGGGGGTACACAAATATGCATTCCAGAGGCATATAATTCAGATGAATAAACAGTCAGAGCAGGTCCTCTGTATTACAGTACCTGCCTAACACTAGCTCAGACTTCAGTAGCAAACACTTTCCCTGGGAACAGCCACAGGCTAATCCTGGATTTGTGTGCCCACAAGGAGTGAATATTGGCTATGCCTCTAGGGGACCCCTTTGGGTTTACTTTAATAAAAGGAAGAAATCTCAAGATTTGATGCAAAGAGCATATCCCAAATGGGCAGAAACACAGGCCTTTGGGCCTTGCACCTTGTGTAGTCAGTTCACTCTGTGCACAAGGAGTGTAAAGTACTAGCAGAGCTGCGTGCTGCCATTTTACACCAGCTTTTTACAGGTCTTGCTGACAAGGTGCAAGGTATGAGATGACAGAGAATAAAGGCCTTTTGGCTCTTACTCAGACTCTCCTGCTATTTAACTAGTTCTGGGACAATTATTTTTTGAGGAAAAAAAAAAAGAAGGAGAAAAAAGGAACACAAACACTGCAAAGAAATTACAAATTCTTACAAGCATATTTTATATTCAAGCAGCACACGTGTCTGTGAACCTCAAAGTACATTTAAAATGTGAATTAAAAGCAGCGCAATTTCGGAGAAGCAGGTTTTATCACAGATATTAAAAAGGAGAGAAAACACCTTGCAAAGAAGCTAAGTGTATTAGTTCTGATTCCTGCCATGTAGTGCAGACGATAAACAAGGCTTTCTGATCACTAACAAGTCTCAAAAATCTGGGGTGAGCTTCACTTAGGCTCTTATTCCTTAAACCCTGGGCAGCCAGAGAGTTACTGTAGACTTACACACACAGAGGCACTCACACACACACACATGCATACACACACACTCATTCCCTGGGGATGGTTACAGGTGGGGAGCAGGTACTAGAGGTCTTTATTTTCAGATACCCACTGAGTGATTTTATAAGCAAATGGGAAGATATTCTGGGTATTCCTGGCCAAAAAGTCCTTTCAAAGAAGCAGAAAAATAAATCGAGCTGGATGGTATAAGGGGAAAAATTGAAAAAACTTTGTTTCCAAAGCCATCCCCACCTCAAGGAAAGAATCCTTCTTCCAAAACTCACTGGTTTGCCAGGAAATAAACTGTCTGGAGGTCACATCTCCAGTTGTACAATATTAACAGCTATTTTCCCCAAATCCTGACAAAACCCAAGAGATACAGTAGCAGCGGGGCCATCTCTGTGCATCCACCTGAGTAACAAGTTGGAAAGATGGTGCCGTGAGAATTAAAGGGCAGCCGGTGAGCAAGGGAGAGGAGGGGGTGAGTGGTTTATATAAATAAAGGTAGAGCTAACATCTCCTATGTGACAGTGCTGTGACAGTACATACACTCTCATCTGTACACAGGTACCTGTCGGAGCAGCTACTGTAACCATGTTGTAAAATATTCAATGACTCACTGTGAATAACTGTCTCATTTAGAAGAATAATCTGGTGACAAGACCAACATTGTTAAGTTGTGTCAACTTGTTAGGAAAGACATAAAACAAAAATACCACTAACATCCAAGGGCTGGAGGCAATGTCAATAATTTTTTGGAAGTGAGCGGCTGGAGGAAAGTGAGGCTGGGCTCCAGCAGCTTAGCACAAGCTCAGTTTGCAGAGAGGAATGCAGTAAATGAGAGCAACCATTCACAAATCAGCACCACACTGATTTACTGGGGTGAACATACCATGGCAGAGATTCCCCTGCCTCAGACATGAGAAGGTATCTGTCCTTAAGTATGAGATGCTATAGATCCAGCTCTACCTTTCCACGCTGCTCTCCTCCAACATGTGTCTCTGCTAGAGCAAAGAGTAGATTACCAAGAGACAGCTTCTTATCTGACCCCATTCCCTGTGCTCCTGAAGCTAGGATACCCACTTCTAATTTCAGATGCTTATTGAAATCTGTTGCACTGCATGAGAGGCAAGAATGAGGGGAGCATGAGCCTCGTTTACCTCTTCAGCCATCTCACGGGCTGGATGGACACCTGCAGAGAGCAAAACATGGTGGCAGCATGGACTCTTCCAGACTGGGAAAGTGACTCAAGAGCAACACTTATATGATGTGATGTAACATTATGTAACCAATATAATATAGTATAGTATATATAATATATGCAATAAATACAATTATTATAATATAAAATAATTCAATATAACACCATGTGATTCTCATTCCCAATAAAAATGAGGATGCCTGCATGATGGGGTATAGGGGGGTGACCAGGCCAGTAGAAAGGTGAGACAACAAGCTCTGGTTGCTGGTTGCTGCATCTGATTTGACTGCACTAATTGCCATGGGTGGTTCAGGCCTTGCCCCTGTCAGCCCTGGGACACATCTCTGCAATCTGCTGCTGCCTGCTGCTATCTCATTTCTCTTTGTGTGCCTGATGCACAGGCTCTTGGCACGCCGGCCAGCTCACACACCTCAGTAGCACCTTGCGATTAACCGGCAGAAACACAAAGACTCCTGGTGTGCTGGCCAGCTTGTACTGCCCACTAGCCTTTGCTCTCTTGTGGCATTGTGCAAAAGCTGCTGGGAGACACAAGCTGTCTGCCAGGTGAGACAAGGAGCAGAGCCAAAATGCCACAGACCATAGAGGAAATAGGAAAAAAGGAAACGAGGGAGGAGTCAGGGAATTTATTCCCTGTGATAGCTCTTGAATAGTAGTGCCTGAAGTAACCATAATAAACAATCAGAATCTCAGTACAATTAAGAATCTCTGGAGGTTTTCTAGTCCACCTTCTTGCTGAAAGCAAGACCAACTTCAGAGCTAGGTTAGGTTGCGCAGGGTGTTGTCCAGTCAAGTCCTGAATGCGTTCAAGAATGGAGATGGGCAAACTGGTACAGAGCTCGATCACTGTCACCATGAAGAATTTTTACTGTGTCTCACTGTAATATCCATTGCTGCTGTTTTATTCCATTACCTCCGGTTCTTGCACTGGGAACAGTGTAGCTCAGTCTCCTCTATAGCTTTCGACAGATAGTAGAGTTATCAAATGGATTCATCCCCCAATCAGGCACCATTGTCTCAGCCTCCCCTCATGTGACTAACCTACTGGTTCTCTGCCAGACTTGCTCCAAATTGTCTATGTCTTTTTTGTGCAGCAGAGTCCCAGAATTGGGCTCTACTCAGATGGGATCTCCCAAGAATTGAACAGCAGGAAATGATAGCTTCACTTAACCTGCTGGCTACACTCATCCTATTGCAGCTTGCCTCCACTGCTCTGATTCACACTGAACTTGTCCACTAGGATTCCCAGATGTCTTTTTGGAAGTGCCCTGGCCAGTCACTCGCTGTCCTGTACCACTGCAGTTTTTACACCCTTGATGCAAGGTTTTACTTTTGCTTTTTTTGAACTTCTTGAAGTTTCTCTCAGTCCCTTTCTGCAGCCTATTGAGGCCCCTCCTACTAGCAGCCCTGCTCCCAGCCTCCACTGGCAGCTTCCAATACCACAATTCCCTGCCCCATCTCCACTTTGGTGTCATCCAGAATCTTTACAAAGGTTCATCTCATCTCATTTCGTCACTCAGATTGTTAATGACAACAATAGAGAGCAATTAATGACAACAATATAGAGTATCAGTATCAGTCTCCAAAGAATGCCAACAGTAACCATCCACTGCATGGTCTTCAAAACACTGATCATTGTTTTTTGAGCCTAGACAGTCCAAACAGATTTTACCCACTGTGCAATCTTCATTCCAGTCTATATCTTTCCAATCATCTACAGTGGTATTATGCAGAAAGGGCAAGGGACCATGCTTAAGTTAAGGTGGATGACATTCACTGCGTTCCCCTTATCATCTACCAATCTACACCATCTTAATGTTGTTGTGCCTGTTGTTCAGGCACAATTTGCCTTTGGTAATCCCAGCTCATTGTTTCATTGTTCTGTTCTTTGTGCATTTGATAGTGGCTGTTTGTAAGCTTTGATCAATGATCTTTCTAAGGGCTCTCCTTAGTCTGACCGACTTGTAGTTTCTCAGAACTTTCTCCATTTCACTGATCTCCACTCTTTAAAAAGGACAGAAAGTTCACCCACAGTAAGACTGGCCTGCTCCCTCAGGAACATTAGATGCCCAGCTGGACTCGTTTTGTTCTACTTTCCCAGTCCACAAATCTGGTTCATAGCCTGATCTATTTTGGCCATGGGTTGTACCTCACAGTACCAGACCATGTGTCCAGCCACAGGTATTTGGGATGCCTGAGAGTGGAGCTTGTTGATGAACTCAGGAAAAGAAGGCATCAAGCTGTTGTGCCTTTCTCATGTCCTTTGTCACAGGTGCCCTGCATCCCTCAGCAGGCCCACACTTTCCTTCTCTTTCTGACTGACCAATTGCACAGAAGGACAATGAGTTCTCACCCAGGCAGCTGTCACAGCTCCCACCAAGGCAACCGGCACCAGCCTGGCTGCTCCATGCTGCCAAAAGAAGGGCAGAAGGAGACAGACACCCTCACCCATCTGGGAGGGATGCAGGTAAGAGAGTGCTCCCAAGGGCTTCCGAGTGGAAAAATTAAGAGTATGCTGTATATGACCAATAGGTTGCCAGAAACCCATCCATGCTGGGAATACAGACAGAAATCTGAGTTCACCTTAGAAGACAATAAATGTCTTCTGGGAAAAGAACCAGCAATCAACCCATTGATCTAACCAAGACTTAAACAACCATAATTCAGCAAACTATTAAGACACCTATCTAGTTGTCCACTTAATAGAACTACCCTGGAAAATACCCATTCACTGAAGTTGAATAAGAATGAGTGCATTATAACTTACATTACTGCCAGTCGACAGATGGAGCAAGCTAAGATGAAACCCGGGCCATTATAATATAGTGATCTTTTTGCAATTTTTTTCTGTCTGAAACCACACATAACTTTTGAAGATGTAAATTTGTAATACGTCATGCTTTATGTATTACATTTTTGGCATCTACTTTAGTTTTTAAGAATGGATGTTGTCTAATTATGCAGTGCAGCTTTGGATGAGAAAATATACTAAGTGTGCATTAAACAGACAACTTTAAATAATGGCACTTGTGCTAAGAAGTGTATTTTCTGGCAAGCAACTAATTTATAATGGTCATAGATATATGCATTAGTGTATGAAATGCTTGTCTTTATTTATTGATTTGAAGGGGCAGTATTATATTTTTGAATATGTCTTCTTTATTGGATCCTGTTTTAATCTGTAACAGACCTTGTTATATTTCATGTCTCAGGGTATTCACACCACCTGAAAAACAGACAGTGAGAATAACTATACAATAAATAAAACAACAATTAATACTGTGTGTTTAAAAAGACATAAGCATATAAAATGACAAAGTTTGGCTCTGTCCTTTTCTTCTGACTTTTTACCATGAGTCTTCGTTTGCTTTTAATGTGCATATCAGAGGTAAAGAGAATGATATTAAATGACCAAATTTACAGCGTTCTTAGTGCATAAACCACTACACTAGATCTTTCTAAGCCAATTTAATTTTTAGCTTTATTCTTGGCTTAATGCAATGTTTTAGTTCATTGCACTTTTTGGATGTGCAGAAGCAAAGATAATGTGTTACACTACATTCATTTAATGTTTCATCAGACTTTTTTGGTGTATCTACCTTTTGGTTATTTTAAAATGTTTCATCCTTATCACTTCAGTCATGAAATGTAGATTCATTAAATTACTGTGCTGGGGTAGCTCAGTGTAAAAGCCTTGTTTAAAATACAGCACTGGTTTGTTCATCAAGACACTGCTTAAAAAAAGAAAAGGCTGCCTTGTCAGTCTCTACCCCCTAACTAACTAACTCATTCCAGGCAATGAGCTTTCAGCTAGACTAACCATCTGATCTATTATTAAGTGTATTTATAAAGGTGGCCAATATATTATTCTTTGACAATTTCAAATAAAATGTAAAAAATATATATACTGAAACCTGAACACATAGTGAGTAGTAACCTTTAATTCACAACAGGATCTTGCAAGAGCTCAACAGCTGTGTGGCAGAGTTCATGACATCTCAAGAAAGGGTTAACAGCTGGTCTCACTGGTGAGCCACCAGCCTGCCTCCTCTTAAAGAAGGAGAGAACATGTCACTGTCAGAGGCAGCACAGAGGATTTTCTGACTTCTCTGCTGAGAAAGTATATCATACCTGGTTAGAACATGGTTTAGTCGTGGTTAGCAGGGTGCAAGGCAGCAGGGAGCCACTTGTGTCAGTCTTTTATTTCATGTGACATATTACAAAGTGTAGGATAAGACATTTAAAGCACGGGGCAGTTCAGTAGTTCACAATCACTAAAACCAAGTGCACCCAACTGTATATGAGAATTACAGGGTCCCTGTTTATCAGATGAGACATTGGCAGCATTGTAAATCAGGCACTGTCTTTGGGGTGGGGGTCTCCAAGAGGGGAGCCTTCTTGTTTGACTTGGGATGAAATTCTGGGGAGGCGTAGGGCTTCTGTCAGATGCAAAGCTACCTGGCTGCATCCTGAACACCAGGAGTGCATGTGGGCCACCTTTTCTGGGCACTCTTTTAAATAGGCATCCTTTTAAAAACAAAACAAAAAAAAAAAAAGAATAAGAAAAGAAAAAAGGAAAAAGAGAAGGGTAATGTGAAAGTCTCTGCCATAAAATGGCTTCTATCTACAGTCAGAATTTCTCTTGAAAGATTGTTTTGGGCTCTGGTTTGGAGTCCACCAGAGGTGCTCTGCATCAACGCTGTTTCTGCTGGGCTGAACTGGAAAGCACAGAGCTCAGCTCTCCGCCCTGGTGTTCTCAGAAGTGCTGGGCCCAGGTCTCTGACCATGAGGCCGAAGGTTACGTTGAAGCCATGTCTCTCCTGGGATGATGCACGGGACTTGATCACTGCGGCAGAGCTCAGCCTTCCCAGGCAAAGCCCCTTGTCTGCTGGCCTCCTCGTACCCGCGACGATGGGCTCGCCGCCTGCCCACCCACCTGATATGAAGCTGCTCCCCAAAAAATAAATAAATTAAAAAGGAAGCTATTTAGGCCAGCATTCCCATCAGGTTTCTCTGCAAAGCAGTTTAACTGTAGTTAGTAAGTGCTTAGTGTAATCTAATAAAAGCCATTTTGCAATATTAAGCAAAAAACATCTGGTACCCAGAATTCCCTGATCATTTTTAACTAGATGCAATATCTCTCTCTCTTTCTCCTTCTCTTCACAGACATGTGAAAAATAGCCTAATAAGGATCCTTGTGGTAAAATCAGATGGAAAACGGGGAGGAAGAGTTCCACAGTCTCCAGCAGCTCATTTCAAGCTGCTCCTCCGAGTTTCACAATAATAATCAGTGCTGGCCCAGTGCCGCCGGATTATTTTGTATATTCATGAAGCTGCTCATCAGCCGTCAGGAGAATGTGCAGTAATCCTTGGATGAAATAAGGCCAATCAGTGGAATAATGAGGAAGGTAATATCTCCCAAGAGGCCTGGAGTGGGTTTTCATCAAACCCGGCTGTAGCTCTCCAACTATTTGCTTTACAAATGCAGCCTTTGATCTTTGATTTGGGGAGAAGAGGGGGAGAGACAGACGTGCTGTTGTATTGTCCAGTGTGAAAGGATAACAAGCTAGCACTGAGGAGGAGTAGGGAGGGGGGCAGAACCTGGCTTTTAAGTATCAGTCAGTTCTTGTTAACTAAAACCTCGTAGCCTTCTATTTACTGCTCTCTAATATATATTCACTTAGCAGGTCAATTGCTGGGAGATTTTTCCATGTACATATGCAGACCATAAGCCTGTTCTAATCACGGTGCACCGGGCCTGTAAAAATAGCCCCCCTCACGTCACTCACTCCTCCTAACCCCCCTTTCTCCTCTCTAGAAAGCGATGGAGAATGGCTGAGGAACCTCAGTGAAATTACATCTGGAGCACTGAGATCACACAATGGGTACAAAATGGAAAAGGAAAAAAAAAAATCCCGGTTGTTTCAAGGGGCCATTTTATCTGCATAACCCAGAAATAGTCCTGAAAGAAAAAAGCTCAGATTACATAGATGCTGTAAAGCATCATGTTGATATTTTTTATCACTATAAACTAAATTTAGTACAATATAATTAGCAATGCAAATCAGTAGAACACACTGCCTATAAGGCTGATCTTGAAAGCCCAGTGACGTTTAAGGGCATATTATAAAGAGAGTGTTCACAAAGGCCTTAGATACAGTTGGGGGACAGAGACAGGAAAATAACTGTTTACCATAATCACCTTTGTTTCATTTTTTTCTCCCATAGCTCTTTACATCCTCCAACTCCTCCTCATGTACCACATTAAGACTCTCTTGTTACACAGTCACAACTGAATCCTTTCCTTCTTTACTGCCCTTACCCACATCTTTGTTAATTTTTTCCTACATTT
The DNA here is from genome assembly GCA_024500445.1 of Entomyzon cyanotis. NCBI lineage: Eukaryota > Metazoa > Chordata > Aves > Passeriformes > Meliphagidae > Entomyzon > Entomyzon cyanotis. The sequence continues at coordinate 43,273,369 of JAKEPQ010001005.1, forward strand.
TGTGTTTCTTTACATAGCAACTGAAATAAAAATTCCCTTTATCTTGTTAAGGGAGTACTTGGTTGTCGGCAAAACAGCAGAGTTGTGGTTTGCTCCTGAGCTGTGTTTTCCTAGGCACACATATTCCACAGGAGTCTGTGTAGCATATTCTCTGGATGAGAAATTCATGGCACTGTATGTATTTACCCCAGCAGACAATCTTTTACCCCTGCTCAGTAGAACCAATCCTGAAGTTTGAATTTTGATTTTATTCAGATGGAAATATTCTATGAAATTAATTTGTAGTTTTTCTTGTAAATATTTTCATATGACTGCAAGCTATCCCTATTAATTCTTTTAATTTTTAGAACAGGAGGACACTGGGATTAAAAGTGTGAACAAAGAAAAGGAGGGAAAAAAAAAAAAGAAATGAAATCCCAGCCATTGATTTAATATTTTTGTGGTTTTTCTATCTTTTAAGCAATCTGTTTCAGGAAAACATGGACTATAATATTCATTCCAACTAAAATTGAAATGTTGGTGAAAGGAAAGGCTTTGGATAAGTATCTGATCATCTTTATAAGGTCATACCCTCAGAATCTTAGACCATAGCAGATTTCATGTTTTTACTCTAAACCCAGTTCTTTCACCAGTGTGTTTGGCTTTCAGTGTGATACCTAATATTTGATTGTTACATGTCCATGGCAATGCCTCACCTGGCTTACATCTGATTCAGAGCTGATAGCAGGTCAAATCTTGGAAACCTCATTCTAGTCAGACTGCTATGAAGAGCAGTGGCAGTGAAAGTGATTGATCATAAAAAATAATACCCTCATCAGTCTCCAAAATAAACAGGATTTTCATCTTTCTAAGGTACTTTCTGGGATGTATCTGGGGCCTGATTTTGCCATCATTGTTTGTAATAGTGAAACCCTTGAGCTGATCCTTCTCTCCATGAGTAGTAATTAAGGGGCTGTTGCCATCCCTACAATATTTCTTTGCCAAAGAAAACATTTTAAAAGGTTGAAGAGGAGTGAAACAGCTTTAAAATATTTTAGAATGCAAGAATGCCAATGATACCAATACAGACCCGCTTTGAGCCTCAACTTCAGAAGCATTTTGGGCATTTGTGCTGCTGGAATTAAGGATGCTCAGCACTTCTGACTCACCCACTCAATTCTCAAAGAACCACAGGCAACATTCTCAGTCAACTGTTGCTGCTGCAATCACAGACACTGCTGCATGATGTTGGCATTCACAAGTGCTGCGTGGCTGGTGAGAAGCACCTACCATGGGGACTAGAAGTAGAAATTATATTTGAGTAGGCAGTGATACACTTTTTCTGGCCAGAGCTCCTGATCTGTGCGTTGTTTTCCATTACCTACAGCTAAGAGTCCTGAGGTAGAAACTTTCAGGCAATATAGATATTATGAAGCTGACTTTAGGAGCCTAACTTAATTCGTGCTTGTGCTGGATGTTAGAAAGAGACCGTTTTAACTATCTGTGAAAGGGCTAAATTTGACATTTTATTCACCCTATTCTAGGATTTTAAACTGTGATGTAAATTAGTCAGAAACCAGTCTTTCTTCCATTTTCTCTTTTCAAAATGTAATACAGTTAAATGACAGAGATTAATTACTAAAGTAATTACTGTTGGAAAGCAAAAGGACAGTTGTATGAGAGAGTCTCTCTCATGATGACCAAGTCTTTCTTGACAATTATGCTTAATTCCAACAATGATTATTCTGTGTGGCAAAATCTATCAGCACAAGGGCACACAAGCATTGATGCATTTTCACTCACTAGGAAATATGAGAATGAGGTAATTATATTTGACTGAAGCTCAGACGTTTTCATTCCCAGGGGCATCTGTAGGACCTTTTTTTGGAGGGATACATATAATCTCCTCCCTTCCTTCTACTGAGTACCCCATTTATTCAATTTCTGCTGCTCATTCAGTTAGACTTGAGTAAAATTAGCCCTTTCTTATGTAGGCTGCAACTCCTTGCTGTCTGGTACTTACACACAGACCACATACACGTGCACATGCACAAACTCATACACGTGAAAATTCCTGTCTGCGTCTCTCGGTGTTTATGGGATTTGAGACTCAGCTGCATTGTTTCTAGCCAAAACAAGGAGGCTGTGTTTTCAAATCACTAAAGATCTTGTTCTATTCACTAAATAAAGCAAACAATTCAAACAATTTTTTGGAAAAGAAGACTAAGAAACTATATAAGTAATTGCTGATTGATGTGAGTTTTTCACAGTACCCAAGTTCCTAAACCCACTGTAAATTAATTGTAATCACTTCTAAGAGCAAGATACTGTATGACATTCATATGTTTGATGATATCTCTTTCAAATAGCTCGGCTAAAATTTGCCAAATGGTCTCTTCCCTATAAAAAACACCCAGCTACCATCTCATTAGTCAGTGCTGAAATCCTTTACCCACAGTACTAGATGCCACCAATATGTCACCAGAGGCAGAGGATGTTATAGTCTTAAAACGAACAGTTCATTCTAAGTACTGATAGAAGAAAAATGAATGTACCCTACCACATGTTCCTTTATTTCTCTGAGTTTCTGTCCTAACCAGCCACAGCTGCACTTTAATAATCTTTGAAATAAAAGCTTTTCTTCCGAAGAATGTGTGTACCTAATTGTGTGTGTGTGTGTGCGTGCATGTACGTGTGTGTGGGAGAGAGAGAGGGAGAGAAGAGGCTTCAGGCTCTAGTGCTTCCTTCCAGGTGTCTTCGTCTGCATGATTTCATCTGTGAACCATAATCAACTTCCTTAATGAAATACGTAATTAACATATTATAATTGTGGTAAAGATGATTTTGACAGAAATCATTTTCCATATCTAATACTATGCTAATTTAATCTGTTCCTCACTCCCCGACATGACCTTTAGTGATTAAGTTTCATGGCAGAATTGTTTTTTTTTTTTTTTTTTTTGTGATGGATTGATTTATCCACAGCAGTTGATACCCCTCTGCCTCCACGGCTGTCATTTTTCTCTGTGTCTCTGCTACAAAACGAAAACATGGTGATGAGTGGATATATGGGGAAAGGAACTGAGGACTCGCTGTGAGGTTTTGTTCTGAATAGGGTTCTAAAAGCTGATTATGAGAAGATTCAAGGCAGGAGGTGATTAGATTGGCTACTGACAACAAATTCTCCCTCTGGTAAAAACCTCTATAACACAGAGAAAAAAGGTACAACTTGGTAGGCAAGAGGGAACAGAAAAAGCAACATAAGGTGGTGTTTGTTTATACCTAGAATGTATATAGCCATTTAAATGTTAACTCCCTTTCCACCTTCAGGTACATAGAGGTGGAATATCCAGGAACCATTTTAAAATGAAAGTTGTGTCACTGGCACCGTAGAGAAGGCTTTGGTAGCACATTGCTGCCTTCTGTCAAGGAGGCAATTTTCTGGTCGGCTCCTGAGAGCTGACACTGAGGGGATGCTGGAGGACTGAGCAAGTTTATCAGGCCCAGGTAGAAAACTGATTCTAGACAGAATATTAGACTCCCAGTTTGCTTCCCTACTGAGATGATTTACTTCAGATGACAACAGGCAGAAAATAAAGAGGACCTCAGTTTGTCATGGGCACCCTCCAATTCTTTTTTTCTGTAGAAGGGAAATGAGAGCTTTTCAGCGAACTACCTCAATCCTTGTGAAAAATCTGGGATCCATTTGTTCTGAGATATGGAGCCTATTTATTTTTTATGTGAAGGAGACAGACTGTGGATAATAATACAGAAGGTAAAGCTGGAATACTCATTTTCATGCCACTGCAGTATTGTTCCTCAGAATACATTTGCTGGTGTTTGGGCCAGCCTGCTTTGTAACTATCACAGGTGATTTGCCTTATATTATGGTGCAACTGAATGGATCCTATTGCTGAGAAGTCTGAACCATCTTGAATTATTCTTTCTCCTCCGGGTGTTAATATTACTTTCAGCAATTAGTAGATGGTTGTCATGCTAACCTCTCTTCCACCTCCATTTACTCATTTCTTAGACAGCCTTTTGTTTTCTTTGCAGTTAAATTTCTGTAGCTGAAATCCCTCTCTGGTTCAGGATTCCCCTGGTCATGATGTGCACAAAGCTGAACAAACTACTTTAAGTAAAGTTTTTATCAGTGCACATAAAATGGGGCTTTTAACTACACACAGCAGAGATATAATTCCCCACAGAACAGGCTGACCAAAATCACAGTCATGGTTTTACACTGATGTATGACAACACAGAAGTTTTGTTCATCACACATCACCTTTTGGCGTTATCACTTCTCACTTTTCAAATTCCTTATTCTGCTTGGATATTTGCTTTACTCTTTAGATTATCTCCTGTACTCCACTTGGACATAATTTTCAAAATTTGTCTCATTTGCATAATCCTGAAGGTTTGTGGGTTTTACTATTTTTCAGTCCAATCCTTATTTCTAACAGTTGTCCAGCTACATTACAAATTATAACATGATCTGTGCATGATCAGTATTCTGAAACCTAATTAGATATGTTCAATTATACAAATGAAAAAGAAATCCAACAGTTTATGAATATGATAATGTTTATCTTAATGCAGCATTATTTGAGAAAAGAAATTCCTAGTGTAGTCTTGAAAAAATCCTTTAATTTTATTGTATAAAAACATGCATGTATTTTTTAGTAGATCTTGTAATGTTTAGCATTCAGAAGAACAAGGAAGGATGTACAGGGAAGAATGACAGAGGAAATCAAAGACTTCTGTATCTGGAAAGCTAGACTAGGACTCTTCAACCCATAAAAGAGATGAGGCAGAAGAATCTTATATACCTCTGTAAAATCATGGGTGGTAAGAGAAAGGTGCACAGAAAACAATTTGTTGTTTCTGACAATACAGAAACTAGACAGCAGCAAACAAAATGAGTAGGTATGGAATTTAGACAAACAAAAGTAGGTTTATGGTGAATATAGTCAGAAGTACAAGTCATTCTGGTTGCTGATGATGTTCAAATCAGTTCCAAATGTGACTAGAAGAAAAACAATCAAGACACATCAGGACTGGTAGAAATGAAGACACAGCTTCTGTTTTTCAATATAATGATTTTATTTCAGATCATGTACTCACATGATAGAAATACAAGGTTTGAAAACACGATCCTAATATCATACTGACTTTAAAAAAAAAGTAAAATAAATGCAAGAGTTACCAATCTGCTTTAATATATAAGGGTTGGGAACTGTCGTGATTATTAATTTTTATATCCACAGAGTTGTCAATGCAAATTTTTAAAATTAAGAATAACATGGATATTAATAACCCTCACTCTTTATGCTACATCTAGATTTTGTTCCTTAAAATTTTCCTGTGTCCTGGGTCTGGGGTTTTTGAGGTGAAGGTTTAATCCTTTACTGCAGTGTCTCATCTCTTCTTACCACACACAGCACTTGTACAGCAAGAACCTGACAGTGTGGCAGATCAAGTGTGAGCAGCTTTTGACTGATCTGTGTAGCAGAGCTTGTATCTCAGCTACCTCTGCAACAGTTCCTGCTATAATTAGTGCATTTAAGTCTCTTTATTTCATTAGCATAGAAGTCACATATACACTTCAGTAAGGGAACACACTATTTCCATCTAGACTAAAAGCATGATATTAAACTAAATACCTTAATGTAAATATTTCCCCTGCAATAGTTTACAGAAAAGAATCATGGTACTGAAAATCATGTTATTTGTTGGCTCAGTATTATCAAAGAAGCTGAGAACTGCAAATTTTGGCCCTGTCTTCAAGCAGTACACATCAACATTGGTTTTGCTCTGGTTTACACAAGTAGATGACCAGTGCCAGTCTAACCAAATCTTATTTTATAGACTACATTCAAGAGTATGAAATAAAACAAAAAATCTCTTAGAATTTATTGCTGATGTGATTCAATGCTGTGACTCTTTGACTCTTTGTTCTGTAGCTCTGCAAATAAAATCTCCACTTTTTAATTAACTTATTGCCTTTTCTTGGTTTTTATTTCAACGTAAATTTGTAATGCCAGTAAAACTCATATGTGCTGAAGATGAAAGTTTGTATGGGAATACCTTAACCAGCACAGTGTCCTTTCTGTCAACCAACTACACTTTTAGCAAGGTTATCTACATTCTGGTTTTTTTAATACATACACTGTGTTTAACTAGGCATTTTCTTGAACTCCAAAGTAACGTTCTGAGCAGGGAAGAAAAATTTCCTTTTCTTGAAGTCTAAAATACAGCTAACTTAGTTCACAACAGGTAAGGAGCTGAAGGGCACAGGAAAGAGAGTTTTCTGTTAGACTATGCATATGCATACCTAGTATGATTTCCAGCTCTGGTTTCCCCAAGGATATTGTTGCTCATGTTTTGGTCTTTTTAGTAATAAATGGATTCTTCCCACAGTGCAATTTTCAACATATTCGTATATCGCCTGCTTGGCAGGTCCCCAAAAGGTCATGTGGTCGTAGAAGATTCAGTCAGGATTCTTCACAGACTCTTGAGCTGCAAGGCAATCTGTACATTTGGCATCCCATGGTGTCCATCCAATAACTCAGTTCTAGCCAAGAAAATTAAATCTAAAATCAGTAATGTGGAACTGTGTTATATATACGAGCAGTGTGTCATGATTTTTCTGCCTTGAAAAGGCACAGTGGTGAGTCACTAGAGTTACATGGCATCTCTAAGTGGCCTTTATGAAGCAAGTAAGCAGGTTCTGAGGGGGTCATGGTTGCTATAAAAATGAGTTTGAAAAAGAAATACAATAGTGGAAGTTGTGGATCATATTCGAAAAAGTTAGGTACCTAACATCTTGAGATATCTGTGTGACCCCAAACGCCTGTGTGTGTTCTGTGTTTGTTGGGAAGAGGAGGAGGGGAGTGAAGGGATGCTTAAAGATGTCAGCACAGGGAAGTTGCCAAATTGGTCTGGGTTTGTAATGGGCTTCTTCATACTGCTTTCACCTTAGGGATTTTTAAATTTGTTTGTTTTAAACTAGATTGCACTGCTCTCTTTCTTGCTCTCATCAACTCATGTAACATAGCTTGCTATAGCATAACATAATGTTAAGCAATGAAATATTGAACAAAACCATTTTATTCTCCTCTCTTCTCGTCCCTTCCCTTGCCAAAATAGCATAATTAAGAGCCAGGTAGAAGATGCTAATCTGGGAGTAAATAGGTACCTCCATGATAACGCAATGCAAAATAGGTATTTTGTTACCACTTTAGACCATTCATTAAAATTAATCTGCCAGTGAGAATGGAGGATTGCCTACAATTTCTTTCAGACCTTACAGGGAGGAAGAACACAGTTTGTGTCATAATACAAATTTTTAGCCTACCCAGCGGCATGAATTCTGTAGCCATTATGTGTGCCTGGCTGTAGGGTAACATTTAAATATCAGTTCCATATGACTAGAGATGTGTCAATAATTGTAAAGATAGAGATGTGTCAAGAAGCACTTGGCTGAGTCAGCTAACTGCGATATTTGCTGACTCTTACAGCCGCATGCAGTCACCAAACCACTTCCATTCAACGCTTCAATTTTGTTGGTGTACTGATAAATTGACAACACATATGGTACTGCATCTAATTTGGAGATGAATTGTATTCATTTTCATTCCAGCTCAAACTCCATGCAATATAACAATATTGTGCTTAAGCAAAGCAGCCCAGTTACACCAAGGAACAAATACTTATTTTCAGTATGTTTCTCAATTTGTTATGTGATTTTTCCCACTGGCAGCTGCACCAATATACCTCCAGAAACCATTGTTTTAAATTTAAAATCCTGGAATTAAACTCAGTTTAACTGAGGATAAAACTGTAACCTCTGTATGCATATCTGGGGTATTCAAACTTAATTTAAAGGACAAGGAAGAAAACAAGATCATCCACAGAGTCCAACTGGGATTTAGTGCAACTTCAATTATTAAGGTCAGAATAGTTTCAAATAGTTAATTTGCTTTTCCATTGCTTGTGTCCTGAAAGATGGCCCATATTCACTGTTCTCTGATTAACTTTTCTTCCTGACTTTCATTCACAATCACTCTACATTTCACTGAGTCTTCGCACAGTGTTGAAAAGGAAAGGTTAAACAAAGAAAAGCATTTCCAGAATTGTTTGAGGAACCATTAGACTATTCCTGTTCCTTGTGTCCACAGACATGTTTTGTAACACCAAGACTGCTGAGGTGAATTGGGCCTTGGAACCTGACTACAGGAAGAACATAGAGAATTCACTGTTCCACTGATGGCTTGAGGACTCATCTTGGATTTCACCAAACCTTCACTCCTATACTTCTCCTACAGCCCTTGCGTGGTTTAAGGAGATTTGGCAGAAAGTCAAAGTGACTGATTGCCATCAGTCAGCCCTACAAAGGTCGGAAGTTTGGGCATTTCATGAGAGTCTAACTCAATTCAGTGTATTCCCATAATGAAACTGCTTCTTTACATTTTGAGGCCCTAAACCTAAAGATAATGGATTTCCATTGTCTTTGTTCCTTTGACACTTTCCACCTTTGAATGACCAACTTATAAATTTAGGTAATGCCAGTCAATGGAATCATAAGCAATTTTATCTATATAATTTTAAACCCAGATGAAAAAAATTCAAGACATTAATGAAATTGTGATGCTCAAAAGATAAAGCTAAACCTGGGTCTCTCCTGTTGTCATAAATGGTGGAGTCATGTTTCATTTTTTATGTGATAACTTTTCCAATTTTAAAGTGACAAATAGCACCAGAAAGCAACTTTTTGCTCATTAGACATCTGTATATTTAATAATCAATTCTTTCTTTACTAGGCATGCTTACTGGAAATATTTGTAAGGAAAAACCACAACACAGCTCCATCTTCTCTGCTAGTTCCAAATAAATAAAGGGGACATCCTTAATGGGGTTTCATTAAAATGAAAGAATCATCCTCCCTCTAAAAGCACAAAAACCAAAGAAACAAACAAACAAACAAACAAAAACAAACAAAAAAACCCAGTGTTGTTAAACCTGAGCATTAAAAATTGCCAAAACCCAGAAATTACCCTGTTATGTTTCCTCCAACATGCCCTCACCTTTCCCAGGTGTTCCAATGGTTTCTGCTATTTACAGACAATCAGGTACTTCAGTGTCATTGGTGTGAGGAGGGGTGATTCCCATCATTTGAGCAGATAGAAGGAGATTCTATCTTCATTTTAGCCTGTAAAATACAAGGGTCTGAGAGATGCTTGATATATTTTCCCAATGAGGAATTTTTGTCTGAGGAAAACTGTTACACTACAAGTGAACCTTCCTGAATGAATTGGCAAAAGATAGTTTCAAAATCTCAGAGTAACATGTTATGGCAATTGTTTGCTTTTTAATTTGACAAAGTAAAATGATGGCAAGAAATCCTTACCTTTGCTGGTCACTCTTTCTGCCTATTTGCCTGTCTACATGGTGGCCTTGCAAAGGCATGTGACTCTTCTCCTCTTTTAACAAAGAATTCTCCCACCTAGTGAAGAACCTCCTGTATAACTGACCTTCTGCTGACCATCTTATCTCATCTTGGATCTCAGACTAGAGGAAAAAAAGTTAAATAAATGCTTGGGTACAGCAGTAAGAATCCAGATGCAGGGCTGAAGGCCTTTGTCTGATGCTGAAGATGCACACTTTTAAAAATAATGCCACAATCTATGTGCAGACTTTAAATTTCAAAGACATCTTTTAATTTCTGTTTTATTGTGTATCAAGTCTGACTCAAATGGATACTTTCTCAGCATGGAATAGTTTTCCCATGTATACCACCTTAAGTAGGTTGGTTTTAGTTTTTTCCTTCTTAAAAATAAAATCAAATAATAATAACAGGGTCTTTTCTTTCATCGTATTGGAAAGTTTATGTATTCTTATCCCCTCCTCCACAAGTCCTTCAGGGATTATTTAATTATGGTCTTGTAGAAAGCTGTGCTGTATGGGATTTGGGTTTATGGGAAGTTCAGTTTTGCCTTTTCTTTTCTTTTATTTCTGCTGAGGGTCTCTTATGCAACATTCGACTGTTTTATTTTTATGATTTAAAGCAATAAATTGTGTTTTAGAGAAAGAAAGGAGACAAGGTCTTTTTTGAATTTGCCTTTGTATTTCCTAGAGTACAGAATGCAAGCAATAATTTCTGGCTGTAACTTATATATATATTTTTGAGGGGGTGGAGGAAGGAAATTACTACCTACTTTTTATATACATATCTATTTTTTAACAAAGCAATAGGGATTTATATAGATGCAATTGTTTAGAAAGTCCCAGAAGAATAATTCTGAGATGATGTGAAGTTATACACAAACGCAAGTCTTTCAAAACGTCCACATGGCCTACAGTCTTCAGATTTTAAACAGCTTCTGACTGTTACACACATAAAAAAAATGTTTAGAAAAATGACATATTTTTATTACTTTTATTTGACAATCTAATTGAGTCCCCGACCATGCATATTTCAAAAAGCCGTTATCAGCAGTGGCTTAATGCAAGGAAGGGGCACCCATCCTCCCCATCTCTTTTGCTTAGCCCCAGGGCTTGGCTTCTTCATGTGAAAGGTGTCTAAAGACAGAGAGAAATCTTACCACACAGAATATAGAGAGAAAACAAATCTTTTCCCACCCACCACCACAACAAAAATATTCTTTGCTATTCAGTGAAACAATTTAGAATTATGAGCTGCCTTTGACAAACACAGCTCATAAGGGCTTTGTCACATAAATCACACACTGGGTGACCCTAAGACATTTTACTATTATTTAATATTTAACAAAGGATTTGCACAATGGTGACACCATGCCAATCTTAAACCCATTTAAATCTTTAACCAGCAAGTTTTTAATCATGGTTGAGTGGGTGAAATAGACTCTGCTGAACAACACTTCTTTTTCACCAAACAGATGCAATTTGAATGCTTCTGTTCTCACTAAGAATTGTTGACCATCTAAATATGGTAGTAATAGGTGATTTACACATCAACCACAATCAAATTATTACAAACCAAATAGACAAAGGGTTTTTTTCTGCTTCTAGAACTAGAGTGTAATTCATATTAACAATTGAATGGGTGCAGATAAAATAAAAGCCGACCTGAGCCTCTGAACAGAAAGTGAACACAGCTAAAGCAAGCCTTTTCACATGCAGACTAGTTCCTCTCCTAGCAGAGAAGTTCATTTTTGGGTCACATATTGCCTTTAAACAACTGGGTTAGTTAAGGTCAGTCAGTCTGTGTCCACTGACTGATGAAAGCATCCTGATTGCCTCACTAAGGAATATTTCTAGCACCATACATCATGTCATGTGTACCCAGAACAATTTGGATGAATCCTCAACTCTATGCATTCTTCAAAAGCAGGAAAGGTCAAAAGTTTTCTTCTTGCTACAGGATACTCTGCTACTATATGTACATCAAATTAGATTGCACATACAACAACCTATGAAGATGACTTGTGTACTCCTTTTATTTGACACATATTAAACAGTATACAGCATACAGAGGGCTGATAGATCCTGGGGCCAAAAATGAAGTTTAGATTCAGTTTTTCTTTTTAAGTACAGCTACGTTGGAGGGGGAGGTGGGGGTAGTGTTGTTTGTTTTGGGTTTAGTGCAGTAGCAGTTCCATAACATCAAGGAAAATATCACTGCTGCATTTGGAAACAAATTTCTGTTACATTGACAAGGTGAAAAGAAGGTTCCAGTTGAACAAAACTGTTTGCTTTTATGAAATCAAAAGCTTTAAATCGTTTTTATTTTTAAAGATAATAATATTTAATACATGTAAAATACAACTTCAGTTTTAAACAACATTGAGGAACAAATTTTGCTGAAAAATAATTTTCTCTAAGCAAACAATAGTTTTCTTATGAAAACACAAGTATATTTTTTCTTTCTAAATTGTTTTCAATAATTAAAAAAAAAATCAATGGAATTTCTATAATTTGCAAAATATAAATAAACCAAAACTTGTATTGTTATTGAGGTGTCTTCCATGTAGGGCTTTAGAAAATACAGTTGGTTTATAAGGAAAAATCTCTGATTATCTTTCTATGTAAAAGACATAGGTAAGGTTGTATTTGGAGAAGCAATGAAACATCTGGATTTAAAAGCTAAAATAATCCTTTAATGAAAGCACTAATGGAAGCCTTTTATTTTTTTCCTTTAAATTGACACCATTTTACTTAGTAGGTATTAGAGGTTTGTATTTTATTGTGGTTGGCTGGCTGTATTTGTATGAAGCAACACCTTAAACCTGAATTGCCTTGCTATTTTCAAGGGGACTTTAACTTACAGTAAGGCTGGAGTAATGAAGAAAAATCCTTAATAAACAATTTTTGTAGTTTTAAAATAGCTGTTCAATCCTGATCCAGCTGTTTTATGTTGATATTACATAATAAAACAACTAAAAAGCTGGATTAACCTGCTTCTCATAGATTCTCTCAACACTGAGCTGAATAAATTGGCATAAAGCCACTTAGAAAGCTTTCCCTCCTGCCCAACAACAGGGAAGTTAGGAAGGTACATAATTCTTTTTCTAAAAACTAAATCCCAAAACATTTTGTTTAAAATTTAAATAGTCCTGCATTATATCCTCAGTTTGCAGTTTGGGATTATTCAGTTATCTGGATATGCCATGTTTTTCATTACTGGCAATGTTACTGCTTTTGGATGATAAATTTAACATAGAATGCTGGTCAGCTAGATCTTAATCAGATCCCTTTTGGCTTCACACATGGCAATTTTTTTCTACCAACGAAATCAAAGGCAAAACCCCTCTAACTTCAATCAGAGTACGATTTTTAGCATCCCAGCTTCTGAATCAAAGGGAAGTACACTCTCATAATGAAACAAAATTTGCAGGCAGGTAACTAGGCTCTTGTTTCTTGTGTTATTACTTACCCTTTCAATTCCAACTTTCCTAGTGTATTCTAAGCTGCTTTTCTTTTCATTATTATCTTTAATATGGTTCAACTTGCAAATGTATTATCATTTCCTATTTTAATCTTTAATATGGTTTTATTTTAATGACTCAGAAAATACAAAGTTTTGCCCTCTTCTGACATGATCTGATAATCAGATTTTTCACATCTGTGTGGATGTATCTGTTTATTCCATACATAAGTGCTATATATATAAGGATAATCATTAGAAACTTATGGACCAGTGTCTGTGCCTTTCCCAAAAATCGTGGTTCGTGTTGGGAACACTAGTCCTTTGTGAATAAGACTTCCATAAAATTTTAGTCAATAACTGTTTAATACAGATATTGATGAAGTTTTATAGGGTCTTGATTCATAAAGGACTAGCACTAGCAGTATTGAACTCTATTCATGATTTGCATTCTAAATCACCTTGCAAATTGATGGCACTTATCTGAGATGAAAGTTAAAAAGTTAAGTGTTGGGTTTTCACCGCTCAGGAAAGTAACAGATTAAGTACCAGACCAAACAGAGCTATAAAGAGGATTTATGCTACTCAGAACATCTTGTCTAATTGAAAAATAAATATTTATGCCAAACTGTAGTAATGAATGTGTTTATGCTTTCAATTTATTTTTCAGTGGCACAATTCTTAGCATTCTGGCAGTATCTTGTTGTGGAGCTTTGGGATTCTGGAGGTGATGCCTGCAGACACAGAGAAATATATGTGGATAATAAGTATGCCTTAAATAAGTTATCTGCACTGTGTGATTCTCTTGGAGCATTCCATGTAATGACTGTAAGACATTCTCAGATCACCACAGACACCTTACTTAATCACAGGAGTTACTGAGAGTCCTTCTACCAAGAGGGAAGTTCAGATGGCTAAGAATTTAGGTTTACAAAATCAGGTTCCCTGTCCAGCAGTGGAGAGAAGAGGTTAAAGCACTTGCTTGTCATTGTGTCTAGCTTAAAGACTAGTGCTATCTGAAAACACCCACATACTTCAGCAGATGGTAAGACTACCTGTATTTATTACCTGTATTTATTTTGAATCACATCAATTTAGGAGTATGTTTATGGAGCAGTTCTTGATGTCTGCCCTAAAGAAATTTCATATCAGTCCATAAGCATGAGATTCCCTCCAGAATCTCCTTTAATGTGGGGATGCTTCTGAATCATCTGGACCAGTTTTAGTTTCTTCATTGTCTTCACATACGCCTTGTGATCTAAAATAAATTACACAAGAATATAATGATCCAAGAGTAGGAGTCTACTCTAGACAAGGATTGCAATATAGTTTTTCAAGACGTGCATGATACTAGATGAGACCAGAGACAAACTAATATCCATGAGCTGGAAGATGTGACACTGGAATGGTGTGCTGGTTTTGGCTCAGGTAGAGTTAGTTTTCTTCCCAGTGGCTGGTATGGGGCTGTGTTTTGGATTTGTGCTGAAAACAGGGTAGATAATATAGAGAAGTTTTTATGGCTGAGCAGGGCTTTCACAGAGCCAAGGCTTTTTCTACTTTCCATACTGCCACACTGGCAAGGACATTGAGGGTGCATGGGAGCTTGGGAGAAGACACAGCCTGGACAGGTGATCCAAACTGACCAAAGGGATATTCCAGACCATATGGCATCATGGGCTGTATATAAAGTGGGGAAGAAGGAGGAAGGGGGGATGTTTGGAGTGATGACGTTTTTCCTCCCAAGTCACCATTACATGTAAAGAAGCCCTGCTCTCCTGCAAATGGCTGAACAGCTGCCTGCCCATGGGAAGCAGTGAATGGATTCCTTGTTTTGCTTTGCTCGGGTGCACAGCTTTTGCTTTCCCTATTAAACTGTCTTTATCTCACTCCATGAATTTTCTACCTTTTACTCTTCTGATTCTCTCCCTGATCCCACTGGTGGGGGAATGAGTGAGCAGGTGCAAAGGGCTTGGCTGCTGGCTGGGGTTAAACTACCAATGGTTAGGCACAAAGTGTTTACCTCAGATTTACGAAGGAATCAAAAGAACAAAATTCACTAATACTATTTATCTCTCCAGATTTCACCCACTGGAAAGTTTCTCACGTGGTGGACAAATGTATTGCAAAAAGATAACAAGAGACAGGTGGGCCGAAGAACAAAAGAAAGCTAATGCATCCAGGGTAAATCATGACTGCAAACACATTTGGAAATCTTGTTATTGATCTTCACAAGAAAAGGATATGAATGCCTGCACGTGTACACATGCATTAGCAAACTTTAACCCACCTGCTGACAAGAGACTGCTCTGACAGCTGTTCATCCAGTTGGAGTGTGGTTTGAACATGGTTACAAAAGATATGAGCCTGCCAATTTGATAGATGGCCTCTTTTTTTATTGTTTAGAAGAGGAAGAATACACTATTCTGGAATTTGATGTCTTTTATTCCACAAACTTGAAAGAAGAATATCAGAAATGCTCAAAGGATGCAGAATTATGCCATTACACACCTACAATTCAAAACACACATATTCCAATAATGCAAACTGACTACAATGTGCTTAGCAAGAATGGAAAGATTTGCACCCTGGGCACTATAATATGTGACTACCTGACTAAATAACATTTTTGTTAGCACCGTATGACAAACCATAATGGAAAGCAGCTATGTCTGTTGTCCAGCCAAGCCTTTGTTCTGTTTTAAAATCCTGTGGCAGATAAGTCAATCTGTGTATTATTAACACCTCTACCTTTACAGAGGTGTTATTAATCCTTACTTTTATACAAATCTCTACTTTTCCTACAGCTAAGGTGGGTAAGGCAAAGGGATATATGGCTGAACTGACTCAGAATACTAGGGTCACCATCAATATTGGGGTCAAATTTGGGGTTCTGACATTTTTTACTTTAAAGTAAATCTGATCTTTGATAAAATCAAGCGTATTAAACAGGAATGGTAAATCATAGTCAATTCTGCTTTGGGTAGACTTACATCAACATCCTCATACTAACTCCTTTACAGTTTATACTAATTTCCAAAGCTGATTTTGACAGCATGGTGTTGTGTACTATCAGATCAAAATCTGTTCCCTAGGCTTACTTTCTTCATCACTTAAGCAATACTTCCTTCCTCCTGCAGTAGCTTTTCTGCATAGCTTGTGGACAGAAACACATGTTTGTATGCAGAAAAATGTTTCAAAACTGTTTGGAGGCTCTATGCATCACAGCAACACAGGAATTAACATATTTGATTTGTGGTATTAGGTCTCTAGTTATTCATATTACTAGTTAAAGCCTAGATACTACTAATCTTCAGCCATCCAATTAGTCTTTAGCTATTGAAGCCAGTGAGACTTTTTTGTATGGGTAGAGTCAATTTACATGAATCCAAGTTTTTGATAATAGCTTTTTAGTTTTATTTGCTCTTTCAAACACTTACTTCAATATAGCAATATGTAAGCATATAATTTCAAGATCCTGTATGGATTAAATCAGCTGACAATACTATAAGGAGAAAATATATGATATTCATAATAAGAAAATATATTCATATATCTTGGACACTGCCCTTCATCTAAACTGACAGAACCAGGAGAGCTCTATGATTTCTGATTCAAAAGTTTACCTGTTCTGATCCCATGTGGGGGCTGGACAGGGGTTCCCACCCTCCCCTCTTCTTTCCCACTCCCCTTCTTCCCCACCACATACACACACCACTTCCCTCCCCCAGCAAGAGGGAAATACAAAAACTTCAGGGCAGAAAATGAACAAGACAAGGCAGGCTATTTATCTAGCAAGGACAACTAGGAAGCAGGATTCTCCAGCATGTCACTATAAACAGTCCCTCGGGAGCATACTCTCTGTTCTTTAGGTGCTTTGAGGTCCCAGTCTTGCTCTCTCTTCTAAACACAATTGCGATAAACTAAGGAGGCAAAGAGGATGCTACCCTCCTACTCCTGCTGCCAATGACAACAAAGAGCTGCACAAGCTGTTCCTCAGAAAATGTGGAGCAATGTATTCCATACACATAAACAAACTCAAGGCACTCTAACCCATTTGTACTCTGTTTTCTATAGGGTTTTTTGGAGCCCTGTATATTTCTACTATGCTTACTTAGTGCTTAGAAAACCTGGAGCACCTGAAGTCTTAGCTATCTTCTAACATACTAAATAAAATCTTCCCATTTGCATTGCTAACAACTGAGCTAACTTCTTAAATGTAGTTAAATGTTAATAGTCATTATACAGAGAAATTTAACTTTTGCCACCTAGAGAATCTTTATATTTATGCCTTTGAGAAGAGAATTACCTGATTTCATCAGTTATTATCCACTAGCATAGTCTTCACATTCTATCTAGTGTTGCAGGTTTATTATATTGACCTCATTTCCACTGTCACTGCAATTTAACTTCTGTATTTATATTTCACAGATATTTTCTATAATTTAAAAAATTACAGCTGCAGTATGAGAGCAGTAACAATTACACAGCAAACTTTACATTCAGATGAAAGTCAGTGTTCCCAGTTTAAGGACTCAAGAGGAGACAACCTGAATAAAATCTGATTAAAGTGATAAAAATGGTCAGATAGAAAAATGACTGGGAAGAATAAGATTTCTAGTATTAAAATCATGGAAATGGTTTCTCCTGAAATATCAAGCATCAGAATTTCTTCCACTGTGATCCAAAGAGCTCTTGGAAGTGTGTGCAGAAAGGAAACGTGCTAAAATATTGGCTGCTCCTCTACTGTAAAGAAATAAAAGGAAGAAGACAGATACTTCTTCCTAATATTGTCTTGATCATAGAGGCAAAAACTCTGAAGGTCTGCTAAGGTAAGTTAGAGAAAAAACTTGATCATCACATGGCTCAGTAAAATAATCTCCCTATTAAATACTAGTTTGGACGCAAAGATACACGGATGATGCTGTAGGAGAAAAACCTACTTTTTCTCATAATGGTTTGGGGCTGGGAGGAACAGGAAGGTCCAACATGTGCATCTGGACAGTCAAGCTGAAAAGTTCTGCAAATTTATAATAGCATTAATCAGTATGTAATTACTGAGTATTAAAACTAAGGATAAGTAAAAAGGCAGTTTTTTCATATGAAATAAATTTTAGAAATTTATCAGTCCAGACTTTTTTGTGTGTACCTGAAAATGAGGTTTCTGTCTCTCTCTATGTATTTGTCCCTTTCTCATAGTCATGACCCATTTGCTTTCTCTTCATTGCATATCCATGCTGGGAATTCCCAATCCTTAGTTGCCTTAAGCAGAGCAGCAAGCTGGTCTAAGGACTTTAAAAGCCAGTTTAACCTTAAATAACCTGTATGAAAATCTTCAAAACTCTGATTCAAAATAGATACCATCAAGAAAAGACAAGATTGAAACAAGAAACAATTCCAGATTCAGTATGAGAATCTGGCAGATCTTTACAGTCTGCAGTGCTTGAGCAATAGAAATATATCATTGCAGCTGCTGAGGCATGGGGCCAAGCCATACTCTGGTTTTGTACCCAAAAACGTTCTTAGTCAGCTTAGATGAAAGTATTTGGCCTCCAAGCCTAGAAATGAATGCTGCCCAGAAGACCTACTTCTCTGGTCTCATTTGTGGGCCACTGTTGGAGAACCTGTTCTGGTGGCTCATTTACACCATGGAGATCAGCATGTCTACTGTGGGCACAATTATTTAGAACAAACAATCTTTGCTGACAAAACAAAACCAAATTATTAAAATTAATCTTAAAAAAAAATTGAAAGTATACCTGGAATGGATGCATAGTCACCAAAATGAAATCAAAGGCATGAAGTAGTAACTCTTTCTGAGGGTTGAAGGTGAAGGATGTGGAACCTCAGCACTGTGCCCTTGATTCACTTCACATGTCTCCTGGCTGTCAGAACAAGACATGACAGACAGAGAAAAGGAATAGTTTTCTTCAGCTGTAAATTCATCCAATCCAATCCAATCCAAACCAATCCAATCCAATCTATAAAAGTCTGGCATTACAGTTTTGCTGGAATTTTCTTTCTGTGAAAACTACTCTTGCATGTGTTTCTGCCTAGCAGCAGAGTTTCAGGCGGAAAGATGATGACTCACAGCGGAGTAGAGTCTGCTAAAAGGTGAAAAATATGGGTAAATACTCCCTGAAGCTGGGGAAGGAATTGAAAGCAGGTCTTTTTCATCTGCAGTGAATACCCTAGTTATAATTACATCACAGGAATGGGAAACATGAATGATCTTTCAATAAAACTCTTTTTTTTTTAGTGGATCTGAACAAGATCGTTGCCAAGACAAGCTCAAGTGATATCTACTGTACTAGATCCATGGGACGTTTCAGCATAACATGTGGATCCCAGCTAGATCCAGATATTAAACACCAAACTACTTAATTATACTGCTAAAATGATGGTACTTCTGTTTATGCACAGAAGCAGGACTCTGGAAATCAGAGCAATTCTACAAGTGAAAATGTTGATTTCCACAGATTTCCAAATAGATTTTCACTCAGGGACTAAATTCCACCCAAGAGCACCACTGTATTCAGCAAAAGCCTTCTATGAACTGGTTCTAAATGACTTGAACAACATACCAAGGAAGCCCTTGTTGGAGTATGAGATAAGACCTTGTAATTAATTACTAGCCTCACAACTGGATTCTTTTTCCTCCATGCAACAAGAAGGAGCATTTGTAGGTGGCTCAAGAGCCCTTTGCAGTCATTAAGCTGCTTACTTATGCAGCACTGAAAGACATGCCACACACTGACATGGATTCTCAACTGCAATTCTGTGTATTCGTCCAAGCAGAGTTATCTGGATAATCAGAGAAGTAATTGGGCTTTCTAAGTACCCTGTCTTTCTCATGCTAAAATGTTTTAAAATGGTTGAGAGTTTTTTTTGGAATTAAATCTTTCACCAACAATTTGTAAATGGTTATCAGAAAGTTTCTGAGCACAGTAAAGCATAAAATCCAGGCATGTCCTTGAGATACTCCCCTGCTTTATGCTGTGGGAACACAGGAATTAGTGGAGGATCTCACTGTTTCTGCAGCACATACATTGTAGTTTCCATATAGTCCTTCCAAAGAAGATCTGAGAATCTGGTATTTTCTATTATTCACGAATAATTGTTGTCAAAAGTCTGGAGTCATTTATCTTAGTAGATCCATCTCCATCTCATCTCCCCTCCCATGATTAATCTTTCACATCTCTAAACAAATTGATTGCTTTTGGATACAAATTTATCACAATTTTATTTTTCATAGCAAATCTGAATATAAGTGACCCTTGCCTATCTCAATATATCTGTCATGGTAGAAGAAGAAAGGAAAAGAGAAGACTGGAGGGGAAATCCAAAAAAAGCGTTGAATGAAAATAGAATGAACCATGGCATATATATTAGATCTGATATTTTACTTGCAAGAACAGAAACAATCCAGAGTTCAGCAGCAGACCTGGATCTAAATATCCAAAAGCAGTCTGGGTTGTTCTGCTCTGTGATTTTAATTCAGGTTCAATACTTGTTCTGAGAATTAATCTCATTAAGATAGGTGTAGCAGCCAATTGTACCAAAAATTTGCCAAATATTTTCAAATGCAACAGTAAATTCTTGGTATGGATTGTTTGGTAGAACCACAGAGGAGGAATTGTCTGAGCTTGAATAAATGGATTCCTCAGGAAGAAGGATGTGACACAACTTAATCACCAGTTATGTTATTTTGGGTTGCCAGATTCATTTTTCTGTCTTGCTGTAACTTAAATATCATCTGTTGAACATGGCTTTCCCCAGAGGAATCTTGACACTGCCAGATTCCAGTGTCTTATCTCTTGTTATGAACGCACCCCTGCAACTGATGAACACCTGAATTCCATTTTTAACTTCATTCCCCCAGCAGTCTCTGAAGATTAACCCACAACATTATGGACGTTATAATGGACATTATCAATGTAAAAGAAAATTGAATCAAATAAATTATTTTGCATTTGCCTTAGACACTTAGTGTTATAAGTCACTACATTCCTGAAAAATTAAATATATTTAAGCCTTTCCTGAAGATTTTGAACACAGTTTTATTCAACAGCTTCATCATGTTCACAGGTCAGCAGCAATCCCTGTCCTCCTGTGTGGTTATGAACACGAGGACCAATTTTTCAATGCTGTGGAACAATAAATATTGCCATGTACTGAAAAACTGTTCCCACATAAATACACTTCCCCTGATATTGTAATTTTAATATATAGCAAAGGAGAAAATACGAAAAACATGAATGAACTTGATGAGGGGCAATGGTGACACAATAGGAACTGGGAGAGAGAGCACCAACCTCAGTGAGCACATTGATTTTCTGGCCACTGCTTGGTGCTCCACAGCAGAGCAGGAATTGATGTGAAGACACGGAGTGCTGCTGGGCACAGCACAGAGGGAAGAAGCAGGGGCTGGCAGGAAACTTCACATGGCAGGTAGTGAAGGCCTGCTGGGTTTATTTCAGATTAAGCTGCTGGGGTATGAACTCATGAGACTGTCCACTGCTCAGCAGTTCAGTCTCCATGGAAAGACCAACCCATGGGCTGCAAAACTGATTCCTGAGGTGAAGGGCAGGGAAAGAATAAATTGGCCGCTGAGGATGCTGTGTGTGTTTGTTTGTACACACCACTCCTCTCTATGCCTTATCTGCAATGCCAGCTTAGCTCTGGAAAATAGGTCTATTTTAAATGAGACCAGGGATCAACCGGAGTATCATTTTTAAATATGCCCAAGAGATGTGGTCTGTCCACTACAGGTACCAGTGCCAGTGTCTTTGGAGATTTTAATGTGAATCTTCCATTATTTCAGTGTTTAAGTGAAACCAAAATGAAATACTTTGGAAAGCTTCATTTTGTGAAAAGAAAAAAAAATTTTAAAAAATCTGAGATTTGGACTTGTTTCAATTTGGAGTGACTCCATATGTTAAGTTCTTGGAATTTCCTGTAGGAAATACCACTTTTCAACCAGAGGGTAAGAAGAGGCTCATTGGCAGCAGAGCATGAAGGAGCCTCTGTGTCACCATCTTTGTTTTAGTTATTCTTCAGACAAATTGAAGTTTGCCAGGACTCTAAGTGAGAAGACCCATTTATTTTATACAAACCACAGACTTCCAGGTGTTGTGGCTTTCAGTCATTACCAATCTTTCCATTTACAAAGGCAAGAGGCAATCTCTAGTATGCTTCAATCTATCTCATGTACAGCTCCACAAAATTCACCAAGATAAACCTGAAGAGACTATATTTTCTGTGTTTCTTTATTCCTTAAAAGAAGACTAGTTGTTGTTCGTTTTGGTCAAAGCCTAGAACTTATTCACAGGTAAATTGAGATCATTCCAAGAATGCCAAGTAATCACAAAGGTCATTTAACAGATTCATGAGCAGTTTCTAAGGAAAGTGAGGAAGTCTTTATTTAAGATTAACCTTACTCAGGCTGATGCTGGTGACATGTTGCATTCTTGAGGTCCTTTGGGATGGAGGCACTAAGCAATTGGAGCAATTATATGCAGTGGAAATATGTGCTTTACACATGGATTGGCAGATACTGTGCTCTCATGTCTGAATATATTTCTCCGTACTGGTTCAGCTCATAACTTATTATAAACATTTTTTATTCTTTCTTGCTAGCATATGCCTGCTTTTATCTCATCCATTACTGGCACAAGTATCCTCACAACATTTTACCACAGCGGCCATTTTAGTATAACAGATGGGCAAGAGGATTATTTGTCTTGATACTTCATTCAGAAACCCCGTTTTGTTTATATTTTGTATTGACATTAAAAAGCTTTTCAACCAATGGGGGTTTTCTTTTGAGTTAGTTTCATTTTATTTTATTTTTAGTCATCCAAAAAGGCATACTCTTTTTTTTCCACTTCAAGACAGAATGATAGCACTGCCTGGGGGTTACCCATAGCAGTAAGCTAACTTCTAACACAAATCAAACACAAAGGCTGATGAAGAAGAGATGCAAAATTGCTACTGTAACATTGGAAATAAAACTTAAACATGAGATTCAAAGGCTGCATGCTTGATAATACAACGGGAAAAAAAGAAAACCCTATTACAAAAAAAGCTATTGGAAATATTCAAAGCCAGGGAAAGAAAAAAAGAGCAGATTTGTCACATTCTAAAATGGATTTTTCAGATTTATCAGATACATTTTTTTAAAACTTTTGTACTAAAATCAAACAGGCAGACAAAGCAGGGAATAGTTTACTGCTTTGGGGAGGAATGCATATTTTAGTGTATGGGACTTCTGACTGCATGTGGTCTGTCTCTTTTTCTTCCTTTGGAGCACTGAAGGTTTATGCTTCAGGTATGGATGACCTGATTGTGCAAGTGCTCCTCATGGTGAGTATAGCTATTGTCCCTCTGCATTGGAGGTAGGACTTCTTTGCCCTTGCCTTGTTCAAGTTTTCCCACCTTTAGCAACTCTGGTACACTAATAATGCAAGATTACTGCTCTTTACAAGGATCTGCAAAAAGAGGTTCATATTCCAAGAGTTTGCAGTCCTCAGTGAACACATAAATCAAAGTAAAGTTTTTCTGCCCAAGTGACAGTATGGCTGGAATGTAGCACTGGGGGATTGATATCCCTTAGGTTAAACAACTGACACTAATTGAAAGAAAGAGCAAAATCTGAATTGAGATGCACAAGTTTGAAGTCCATATGTTACAGAAACCCCTGATTTGGGGGCTAGATCTGCCAAATTTCCCACTTTCTGTACTGGGACTGAAGTCAGAAATGTTATTAACTCTGATCTTGGGTGGTCACTTTCAGCAATTTCTGTGTAACTGCAACTTAAAACCCCGTTTTGAGTTCATTCAGTTCATGAAAATATCAAGACTGACATTATGGAGGAGTGCACTAAAAAATTAGTGATAAATGAGATCAGTTCCCGTTAACAATGAAACAGTAAATCCAGGTTCAGATGCCCATCAGGAGAATTTTAGTAACATCTAGAAAAGCTAAAAATATCTCTGTGGACAATTTAACCCTACATCTATAGGTATATAAGGAGTTTCCCCATAAACTTATATATAAACTAAGACTGGAAACATTCTAACTTGTACATTACATTGCATCATTCTTCCAAAAGAGAAACAAAATATTCTTGATTTTTCTCTGTTTTCTTATACAGAACAACTGAACTAGAGAGCGGAAAAAACAAAACACCTGCATTTATAAATTATACAGAGATTGTTCTGTGTGGAAAATTTCCAACATTCATCTCACAGAGCTCCACTATCTGGAATATACAGTGAATAAAATTTGTTCCCAAAATATTATAAGAGGCTAAGAAGGCTGCAGTTTCATTTTCCTGATGATATTACTATGACAGATAATTTTTAAAAAACCCTCAACATTTTTACATGTTTCCTAATTTCTTTTGTTTAATTTTAGTTCTTTAGTGGGCATCAAAACAAACATATGTGAAAATGCATACTAGTACTAGTAAACTTTTGAATGTTGCTATTCCCCTGACATTCCAATTACTTATAGAAAGTTTGGCTTATCTAAAAATGTTTCTGTTTGATTCATCTTCTCCCCCAACCTTTTCTGATTTTCTGGATTTCCTGGTTATTCAACTGAGCACAAATTGCTGTTCATACAGATGCACTGCCATGATTTCTGATTTGCAGGCTGTCACTCCCATTAATAACCTACTAGGCTGTCATGCTGTCATTCCTTGTTGCTGCAACGATTTGTTTCAAACATAGGGGCTGATTCATGAAGAATCAAAAAAGCAGTTGTCCTGTTTTACAGGAACCTCAAAATATTTATGCAGAAAATGTGTGAAAAGCACACACGCCACTTTTATCCTGAAGTATGTGATTGCTAAATAGTCAACTTGTTTTCCTGTGAGAAAAGAGAAAGAATATAGACTCTACTCAGGTTTTTTTCTATATGAAAACATAATACTTTTAATAAAATCTTCTCCTCATAAAATATCTGAAGTTCAGTTCCAGAGCCACGATGTGAAAAATACCCAGGACAATGCAACGGCCTAAAAACTGATTTCAGAGCTGATTTTAGGGATTTTTTTTTATTTCTCACCCTGTCTTTCTCAAAAGTATTAATGGCAGCTACATTAGTAATGAAAAACAAAAGTATATCAGTGTCCTCCAATCGTTTTTCTTTCCTCATTCAGAAGCACTTTGCCAAATTTCACTCTTGGTGGTACAGGTGATGTTTCATTGCCTCTTAGGGGCATGTGCTTTTGGGAAAGACAAAACATGACCTGTTGGACTCATTGTTTGATATTCCTCTATACTGTGGCACTACTGCATGACTGGGAATGGTGAGGTAATTTTTGGGATGGGAAAATGCTGCTGATGAATAAACCAGCACATGCATCCACACAAAGCAGAAAATGAACTGGGACTGAACCAAAACCTGCAGAGGTTTTGACCCATTGGCAGGTGTCCAGGGACTCCCCTGTCCCTGTGGGCTGGAGGCAGACAGCTCTTTGACAGGTGATGCTGGTGACTGTGGGAGAGCAGGGCAGGTGTCCTGTGCTGTGCCTTCTCCCCCGAGCGCTTCCCAGCACATCATGGGCATCACGCCGGGATGTCTGTCTCAGCAGCAGTGGGGCTGCCCAGCCAGCCCCCTCTTGAAACACCTTGTCCCAGCATTTGCCATTCAGCTCACATACCCACAGCGTTTCAAGGAGATGGAGCTGCCAGGAGCTGAGCTCCTGCGCTTTTTCCACTGCCAAGGCCCGACAGTTGGCACATCTCCCAAAGAAACAGGCAGGAGAAGGTTTCTGAAGAAGGAAAAGGAATAGGAGAACAACACAGGATGCTGATGTAAATCAAAACTGGGAGAGAAGACGAATGTGGAGGATGTTTGGATCTCAGCTGCAGTTCTGGCTCCTGTTTTCCCATTTTTCCTGTCATCCCTGGGTTGCTTCTCTCCAACCCAGACCTGCGCTGTTCAAGCAGTGCAAAAGTTTCTGCTCCCCTTCTGTTCCTCTCCCCACGGCTCTCACTAGGTAGCCTGCTCCTAGTGCTGCCTACATGGCTGCTAATGAGTGAATACTCTGAGACACCTATGCAAAATACTTAAATCATTAGGCTGACTTTTTGCATTGGGATTTAAACCAATATTTTAAACAGGCAGTCTCCCAATTGTTATTAGCTTATTAGCTTATTAGTTATAATAAGCATTATTGTTATCTTCCATAAGGCTTACACATTAACCCACTTGGAAATTTGTCCCTGCCAAACAGTATCAGCAGCCAGTCCCAAACCTGTCAATGGCATAGTATTTTCTAAATTGATGCTTAATTAATGAAGTATGATAGCAACAGGTTCTCTCTCTCCTTTTTAATTTGATCTCCATGGCATTATAGGAACCTAAAGCTTCCACCAGGCATACATTCCTACCATTTCCTTGTCAGAGGAAATGTATATTATTTCAGACTTGTGGAGGCAATTACAGTAGCCACCAGTTGCCTACAGCAGCTAATCAAAGTGATAATCTGCAAGTTCTCAACTCCCCACGAGACAGCCCACTTGCCTCCAGCTGATGAATGCCAAAAGAGCAGCATGGGCCCACCAGTAATGACACCGTCATCTAAGGGAAGTTTTTAACTAACCCATGGTTTTATAAAGACTCTATTAATGTCTCATAAAAAGAGGTCTAGATAAAACACTCTAATAAGAATTTTTTTTAAAGGGAAATACCAGTGCTGATGTAAATGTCCATTCTAAAATACTAAGCTGGTATTTGCCTACTTGTAACCTTTGCACTTCTCATGTTCTGGAAAGTGCTGAAGCCTTCCCTGAGTGTTTTCAAGTGTGTGACTAACCTCATATGTAAGCAACATATGCTATCATGTCCTTGTCTATGTCCACCCACCAAGTCAAGCACGTGCTTCATCTCAAACAAATGCACAATTCCATCAATTTCAAAAGGGGCTTAAATTTAAATGTATTGACGCATCACAGAAATGTGGGCTGTTATGCTGCCAGAAAGTAGTATTCCAGATTTTTAATTTAGATATTAAATGGCGTTGCCTACAATTGCAATAAACAAAACAAATTTTAGAAGTAAAGGAAACAGCATTTATAAATAGCTCACAATTAATTGCTAGCAGAAGGGATTCACCACATTGGTAAGAAACATTTAGATTCTTCTGCATGACCAGTCCCTTGCTTTTGCTGGAATTTTATTATTTACAGCATAGGCATACTTGGCAACAATATGACCCCCTCCACAATCTGCCACTCTATTAGTGACAAAAGCAGCATTAAAGATACACACTATATTTTTGCTTTATTCCATCAACATATTTCAGAGAGTTTAGTGTATAGAAATTTAAGGTAAAGAGAATTAAAATATTTGAAGGCTGCTTCTCTGACCTTTACTTGTTTCCATGTGACAGGCTTTGTAAGCCAAACAAAACCACAATTTTGTGGTCTCATTAAGTTTCTCTAAAAAAGAAAATTTAAAAAAAGACCCCAGGACCTCCTTCCCCTTGAAATGTAAAAGCTACCCGAATGAAAAAATTCTCTGTGTCTGTGCTGTTACTTTAATCGAGTTCTTAAATATGAGATTTCTCTTTAAGGCTTCCAGCCAGGTTTTGACATTGAATTTCGGGATATTCTAATTAGCTGTGGTCCCAAAGGAAGCGTTCCTGGCTTCTTCCCTGCATAGTTGGGAGTCCTGAAGGACTCCAGGCTGCAGGCTGCAAAGAGAGTGGGTTAGGTTTGTACATTTCCTCCTCATGTCGCTATCATCATCCAGGGAATGGACTTCTGCTCTGCTATTTCCTAGTCTCATTAAAGAGTTGGTGAGATTTCAAAGGCTGCAGTTTCCAGTTTTTAGGACTGTCGCCACCTGCAGTGGTCATTTCGTGCTTTGAAAGACACACATCATCATGCTGTCATTATCACTTGCTTGCACTAGCACTCAGAGGGCCTGAACAAGGCCAGCCCAGAACTTGGAAACCTCCTCCATCGTAAAGGAAAAGGTAATGACCACCTTGGGAGCTCAGGCTATGCACTGCTTGAAGATCACACCATCTCAGGCATGTAAGCAGCACCAATCTTTTTCTCCATAAAAAATGAGAGGACAAATAATTCATCTTAAATTGAAAAATAAAGATGAAAAAGTCTTCTGGCACTTTTCTCTCTGAATAGCACCAAGACAGCAGGTGTGGGTGCCAGCCTGCATGGTCAGCTCTCCCCCAGCCCCAGGGAGGTAAAACCAGCGGTGAGAGGGCAAGCGATGAGCTCTACATCCAGGTCATGAGCTCATCCTCCACAGAGATGTGTCCACAGAAGATTTTTGGACTTCAGCAAAGCTTTTGATGCTGTCTCTTGAATTATCCTCCTAGACAAAATGTCCAGCACACAGCTGAACAACCAGGTTACACAATGGGTGAACAACTGGCTCACAGGTCGGGTGCAAAGAGTTATAGTGAATGGGGTGACATTGACTGGTGACCTCTCACTGGTGGGGCTCTGTAGGGCTCCATCCTCAGCCCAGTGCTCTTCAACATTTAATTAATGACTTGGACACATGACTGAGGGAATATTAAATAAGTTTGCCAATGACACAAAATTAGGAGGAGCTGTCAACTCCCTTGAGAGCAGAGAGACCTTGACAAATTAGAGGACTGGGCAATTCCTAACCGTATGAAATTTAACAAGGGCAAGTGCCAGATTCTGCACCTGGGACAGAGCAACCCTGGGTATACCTATAGACAGAGGAATGAGAGGATGGAGAGCAGCCCCATGGAAAGGCACCTGGGGATCCTGGTCGACAGAAAGTTAAATCTGAGTCAGCAGTGCTCTGACAACCAAGAGGGCCAAGAGTTTCCTGTGGGACATCAGGCACAGCATCGCCAGCCAGTCAAGGGAGGGGATGGTCCTGCTCTGCTCTGCACTGGGGTGGCCTCACCTCCAGTCCTGAGGGCAGTTTTGGGTGCCACAATATTAAAAAGATATTAAACTATCAGAAAGTATCCAAAGGACAGCCATGAGGATTGTGAAAGTTCTTGAGGGGAAGCCGAATGAAGAGTGACTGAGGTCACTTGGTTTGTTCAGTCTGGAGAAGGGGATACTGACAGGAGACTTCATTTGGACAATGCTTTCAGCTACACAGTGTGGTTCTTGGGGTGTCCTGCGCAGCAACAGGTGTTGGACTTGATGATCCTGACAGGTCCCTTCCAACTCAGTATATTCTATGATTCTATGAAGATGATCCCTGGGGGCACCAAGGCTGCTCATCTTGCTGAAACACTCTTGAGAAAGCTCTGTTTGCAACATAAGCAGTGTATAACTAATACTTCAGTGCTGGCTATTTCATTCTTTCAAGGGATTGCTAGGAATAATGAACAGAAGCCAGGTATGTTGATTGAAATTAAATGACAAATCCTTTAGTTAATAGATAGCAGACATTCATTCAGGAAATACGTATTACACAAGTATGCAGCTTTTCCCCAAGGACCCATGGTACACCAGCCACTCTTTGACTGTCCTACGCTCATGAGCTACAACTTGTTTTCTGGGGTCGTGATGGGCCTGACTATGAATTCATGTTTAGTGAGAGAGGCATCCTGCGAGTGAACCCCATCTGATGGGATGATGTGACAAGGTTTTAGCTGTCTTTTCATTTTAATAGGAGCTGTGCTCAGCTGTCCTGAGGCTTACCTCAGTTAGTTCTTGTCTCCAAATTTCTTTCTCTTCAGTCTCAGATTTTTTCTATTTCCCCACTTTCCACCAATTTTTAATACAATTACAACACAGCGGGAAAAATCATCTAGAAAGCCACTTTTTTACTCAACAGTCCGCCTTTATTTTCATAGTACAGTCAGCATCAAGGATTTTCTTCTGCTTTGGAAAACAAAAGCACATTTCTACAATTTTTCATCCTCTCAGAACAATGTGCTGTAGCTCACATACCAGGAGGACAATCTGGCTAATTCGGGAAGAGAAGCTTAGAATTGCCTGGAAAGAGGGATATTTCTGTGAAGATCTTGACGTTTCATTTTTTGCATTTCAAACTTCAGCAAAACAAATATAAACAAAGACTCAGAACTGAAAACTTCAAAACGTTTTGATTCACCTTTTGAGATATTGGTTAGTTGAATTCTACCTCCAGGAACAAACTCACTCATAAACATTTTATATGAAATGTAAGAAGGTTGTTGCTTAGGAGTGGTGAGACAAATCTGAAGACAATTTAGAAGCAAGAGAAGCAGAATTTGCCCTGTAAAATCTCTGTTACAAATAATGATGACATGTGAGGAATGGCTTTCCTTCCTTGAAGACAGAAATGCCTTTTGTGAACTGCATTCATTTGATCTGAGACACTGAGAGACAATAACTAAAATAGTTCCCACATTTATAGTTCTACAGGCAGTTTCCAGAATCAAGTTTAGATTTTCTCACTTTAGAAAGTATGCAATAAGAAAATGACCCTCTGTATTTCAGATATCTATTGAAATGGGGTGGTGTTCTTAAAGTCTAATTTTATTTTCCTCCAATAACACAAGGAGATGACACCCAACAGATTATACTAGCTGTCAGCTTTACACAACCATATCTGCAGACTTCAGACAATTATCTGTAATCAATAGCTGTAGCATCATGGTGATAAAATTATAGTACTTACATATAATTACACTTACATTCAAATATAACCAGTTCCATTCAGAGCATATGTCAATGGAGTAAATCATGGTAAGTCTGTAATTCTCAAAAGAGAGGAGGGAAGGTCAGATCCATGTTTT
This sequence comes from Entomyzon cyanotis, assembly GCA_024500445.1. Lineage (NCBI taxonomy): Eukaryota > Metazoa > Chordata > Aves > Passeriformes > Meliphagidae > Entomyzon > Entomyzon cyanotis. The sequence continues at coordinate 43,304,011 of JAKEPQ010001005.1, forward strand.
CCAAGAAATTTAGTTCAGAAAGAACTTTCCTTTTCAGTTAACCTTCTAATGTTCTTTTAGATTTTAAAAGAAACTTTTCTGAGTAAAGCTTTTGCAGAAGTACCCTTGCTAATCCTACACACATAACTCTTTATTTTTCTACTACATAGATTTCTTACAATTACGTGAATATGAATGAGCATAACATAATTTATCACATGTTGATTCTTTTACTTAAAGTCAGAAATTAGTGGACACTCTTGAATTCACAATCACTTGTAAATCCACCAAGATGAATTTTTCATGGCAGTATAAAAATAGGCTTTTATTATACCTTTCATTTTGTGCTTTCTCCATTCAGTTTCAATACCAACTCAGTGTTTCTTTTCTGTTCTCCTTCTGTTCTTTCATTTCCTGGTCCTCTATTCATTCTGTCTTTCTCCTTTATTTCTTTCTCCTTCTACTACTTTTTATTCTTAGCATTGATCTTGAAGATAGAATTCTGTGCTGATAAGGTGTTTGCATTTGTTTAAAGAGACTTCTACTCTATTACTTCCCTCCCCTCCTCCCCCATATAAAGACACTTTAATAACTTGGTTGTGCTACAGATCCCAATTTCAGTAGTTACAGGACTTTTCCCTACATAATTAAATCCTGAGTCCTAGTCACCCTGCTGTTAGGAAAGGGGAAAAAAGACCCTTAAAAAAGTCTTAATATTCAGCTCTCTGGGCATGCAATCCCCAGGTCACCACTCATGTTTAAGTACATTAAAAACCAGATCTGTGAAAGCAACAACAGGTAGGAAATGAAAGGCATTGTGGAAGGACTGACAGGATCAGTCCTTCTTTACGATTTACATATGCAAGCTGTTGGCTGCTAGTAACAGTTTCTCCTCTTTCAGGAAGAAGCACCTTTCTCGAAAAGTGCAGTGTTTATGGTGAAAGTCTCAAATTTCTACAGCTTTCTTTACAAAGAATACAGTTTAATCATATCATTTCACACAGAAATATGTAGTTATTCCTAGTCACCACCACCTGCAGCTGAGAAGATTAAAGGGGTGATCATTGATGGGTAAACTGTTTTGGGCGTGCCTATGAAGAAGTCATGTCTGTTGTTCCTATCGGTATTTCTGAGTCAATTTTAAGCCAGGTACATTGGTCCTGCCAGCAGCACAAAAGTTTCTCTCCTCTCCCTTGAGTTTTGCAATCCATACAGGAGTTGGTGCCTCAAATGTGGCAGTACTAGCAGGACACAGGACAGTACGGGCTGCAGGCAGACTGCACCAGCTGGGTGCCTCCTGTGGGTCCCATGGGCCTTAGAGAGAGGATGTTCTTGTCCTGGAGAGTATGAGAGCAGAGGGCAAGGAGAGACAGCTTACCTAGGAAATGCTTCCACAAGCTCTTGCAAGCTGTCCTGATTCTCACTGGGAAAACAGACCCTGCCCTGACCCAGGAGTGAGGGGCACTCCCATTACTCCCATGTCAGATTTCAGGCGGTTAACATCAAATCTGCAGGATTTCCTGCATCATGGAGCTACTGTCAAAGTGAGTCTGGGAACTTAAAGCCTACAAAATGAACATTTTTGATGAAGACTTCCTTTTGGGAAAATAGGTCATGTCCTAAAAGCTAAGGATAGCCAGAAGATGGTCAGCACCTTTTTGAATATGGTCTATAACTCTTCAAGTGCTAGCTAAAGAAATAAGGTGCTGCCAAACACAAAACTAGAGCAGTCAGAACCTGAAAAATCTGATTTATGAGAGATTTTTCATTTTCTTTTTTCTCTACTCACTTCTTCACTAACTAGAGGTAAAACCAAGGTAATCACACCATAATTATAGCTTTGATCAGTTCTCTGCTGAAGACAAAAATGGTTCTATGTAGGTAATTTTCCGATATCTAAGACTATCAAAACAGATTTATATGACAAAAATATCAATCTAAAATCACCCATGGCATGCACACACAAAACCTGCAACTATTTCAGGTATTGTCACTAATCTCTTATTACATATTTCCTTATAAGCTGTTCATAAATTATGTTTATTGTCTTATAATTAATTAGTACTAACAGTACGTAATATCAATAAGGTCATTAAATATGTAAACAATAAATGATAGCAATATTAATGCCACTAAGTAGCAATGCTTGACAGCATTATGCATATTCAGTCAGCCTATGACTATATTTCTCTGCACTGTGACAGCCAGACCTGGAATAGTGCCAGTCACTGGTTTAATGAACATCAAAATGAGCGCAGAAGTTGAAAAGTTAGTTAGCAGTTGGTTAAAAGAAAAAAGAAAGGCTAATGAAGTAAGTGTGTCCTAATCCTTTCATAATTTATTTATGAACTTTTCAGATTTTTTTTTATCACATCTGTTCCATATGTTCATCCCCTTTTCCTGGACAAGCAGGGATACCAAGCTCCCTTGCCGTAGTACCCAAACTAGTGGGCCTAGCGAGTTTGCTGTGAGAGCTGAAATTATAGATTTGACCTCTAGATCATATAAGGATAAATCAAAGGCAAAGAACGAAGAATTAAAAAGTGAGTAGATTGGATGTTTTAATTCCCGTTTTTTTTTCTTCCTAAAGTTCCTTTGGAGGGGGTCACATGGGTTTTGGGTTTTTTCTAATGGGAGTTCTACACTCTGCATAGATTTGCTATCTGCCAAATTTGGCTGGCACTACTGGAGAGGCCAGTTAAGAACTGAAGGAACATAAATTATTTGTAAACCAATGGAAACCTTGTCAAAGCTTTGCATTAGGTGTTATATTGACTTTACCTCTTCAGGTGGAGAGGGTATATAAAGATGCCTTTATACTTACAGATTGATATGAAGTGTTTCATTTTCCTTGTCCCTCCATCTTAGAAGACTAGAAATCTGTTCTAAAATGAAAATGTAAACTCTTTGTCAAAGAAAGGACAATGCCAACTTTTTGCTATGATTAGGATGGCCAGTTGAGAGGGACGGTGCACTCATTAACACTGGGGATGTGATTCTGAAATATACTGGCTTTTTAAAGCTGTCTTGACTTATCTGTTTATTTCAGAACTAAAGAGCAAAGCCATGGGATTTTGTTTTTCCAGTCTTTTCTTCACATGTGTCCCAAATTAACGACTGTTGTCCATTCAGCCCTCGTTGTTTGCACTGGGAGTCCTGCCCTGTTATAGATCAGCTCCTCCATAAAAATTAGCCCTACATAGATTGCCCTAAACTCCACCACTGTGGCAGGTGTTAAGAGGGTTTTTGGTCACTTCACAATTAAATTTTCCAAGAATTTGCGTGGCTGGCGAGCTTTTAGGACAAATATAGCAACATTTAATGCAAAAGCAAAAATAAACACACTTTAGCTGCTCTGCACCCAGGCTACTTGTGACACTTTGCTGGACACAGCTAAACTCCTTTCAACAGCATTAACATGATCCCAAAAAATCTTTGATGTCATTCTGCTCTGTTTAACAAGGATAGTGAGTATGCACATTCTTGTCCATGATGACAGTAACAATGCCATATCTGATGAGTTCAGTTAAGATTGTCTTCAGCTGTGTTACTATCCTGGGAAATATACTGTATTTTCCTTTGTACTACAATGGATAAATGTCCACACAGCATAAAAACTACTACTCCAGGCCTGTCCCATCACACTGCCAGAAGAGGCTTATTGCTGTCATGCCTAGACCATGTGATTTGAGATCCACCATGACAGGATGACTGATGATCCTGGTAGACAGCTAACTGACCATGAGCCATCAATGCACCCTTGCAGCAGAGAAGGCCAATAGCATCCTGGGATGCAGTAGGAGGAGTGCTGCCAGCAGGTTAAAAATGGTGAACCATCCCCTCTGCTCAGCACTGGAGAGACATGCTGGAATGCTGTGCCTAGCTCTGGGATTCCTAGTTCAAGTGAGACATGGATACCTGATGGACAGGAATCAAAAAAAAGGGACCCAGATTATTACTCAGTCTGCTACTTGTGGTGCCCAGTGACAGGACAAAAGGCAAAGGGCACAAATTTAAATATTGGAAATTCAATGTGAATACAAGAAAACAATTTTGTACTGTGAGGATGGTAAAGCTTTGGAAGAGTTTGCCTGAAGAGGTAGTGGAGTATCCATTCTTGAAGATATTCAAAGCCCTACTGGACATGGTCCTCGGCAACTTGTGCTTGAGGTCCACGATTGAATGAAGGGGTTGGACTAGATGAGGTCAAGAGGTCCCTTCCCACCCAGAAATTCTGTGATTCTATGAAGACCCTCAGACTGAAGAAGAAATTAAATCTGAGGTTATGTCTGGTCCAAGTGTGCCAACTACTAGGCACAGTATATTAAGTAAGATGTTGTACTGCTGAAATTGTTATAATTCACAGAATTTCATGGAATAAGCTGACTTGGAAGGGACCCACAAGGATCATCAAGTGCAACTCCTGGCCCTGCACAGGAGAGCCCCAAGAGTCACACCATGTGCCTGAGCATTGTCCAAAGACTCCTTTAACTGAATTAACTTCTGGAAATTGTTCCATTTGCTACAAAATAGCCATATGCATCTGGTAATTTTGCTTCTTTAAAACACATGAACACAACAATAAATCCTGACAATGCAAAATCCAGGTACTGCTTGAAGAAAACATGAGGACAAGCTAAGGCTTTCACACCCAATACCTCATGTTTTCTCATCAGTATTCACCTGTTCTTGGCAGCCAGAGCTGACCAATGCAGCAGGAATAATTCACATGATGAGCAGCACTACCAAGTGGCAGGCACACCTGAGCTAGCCAAGGTTACGGATTAGGCTTCAAATATTTGGGCTTGATTGATCTCCTGATAAAAGACATCTTGAAATCAATTTTTCAATAATGAATACAGTTACAAGATCATTGCTCCAAAGAATACCTAGAAACACTGCAACTGAAATTGTTTAGGAGCATGTTTGTTCTTCTCAATGCTGTATATCAAAGTGCTACAGTGCAAGTGAGAACAATTCTCAGATTCAATCCAAATATTACCAAATCCTTTCTGAAGATTCTGAAGACTCTTTAATCACTTAAAATTAAGTCACCCCTAATCTCTTGCTTGAGACTGGGAGTTCACACATTTCCTTAAGAGTGCTTCCTATTTATCACCCCATCTCAGGATTTCTTCGTTCCTTTTGAGGATACTTATGTTACAACAGGTGAGATCCCAAGATCCACTCCATCCATTCTTTATTCCTGAACTATAAACTTTGGTGGAGTACAGGGACAGTTTTAGGTCTCCAGAGAAGCTGGTTTCAATTATTTTAGATTTTTTTTTTCAAGCCCATTCTCTTTTTTTTCCTGTTCTAGCAAAATTTTCTGCATGGAACAGACTTGAAACAATCTTTTTTCTTTTCCTTTCTCCTACTTAGCTGTTTCATAATTTTGTCCATATTTTGTTTTTCCGGTTGCAGGCACTCTCATTTTTTGGTCCTCTCTGCTTGTCAGACTCTCACTTCCAATGCAGAGCCCTCCTCCATTCTCTCACTAGAAATATGAAGCTAGATGTTTAACATACGGATCTTTGAAAGCGCTGGGCACCCTCTAACAGACAGTGATAGATCTTCCCCAGTTTCTACTGGAGTTGAATTTCCTTGGCACCTTCTATCATGCCTGTATACTTAGGGCTCTTCCATTTTGGAGCACAGCCTTCACTACCTTTCAACACTTCTCCTCTTTCTGAGGACTGTCTTTCATGCAGTTCCCATTGCTCTCTTTCAGTCTGCTTAACATGCTATCTTTAGCTGTCTTCAATTTTAGAAGACTCCAATTTTGTTTGGAAAACTAAATCAGACTTTAGCAGTAAAACTATACATGAGCACACATTCATGCATTTGATATTCCAGGCTGCAACTGAAATGCATCTCAGTTTCTCAGTGCCATAATTGCTTCCATGTAACCAGGGTTAAAAAAGAGTTGTGAATAGGAAGCAGAGATTCTGCCTCATAGTGCACCACAATCCTAATAATGCTGATTAAAATAGCCCAGCTACATTGCTTGCTTTTACATCCCAAATTCCTGGCTTGAAACCCCAAATGTTCTGATATTGAATTCCATGCTCATTTCTAGAATAGTATCAGTATGAGAGGAGGGCCATGGAAATAAGTTTTTTGCTTACAGCTGATCAATAGAGGGCATAATTAATTACTGTAGGCCAAATCCTCAACCAAGGTAGTTCACAGTGGTCTACTTCACCTGCAAATCTGGCTCACAATACAGAATTGCTATTGGTAACAGGTTAAATCAGTCCCATCTGAGACAGAAAAGCCATATTCTGTGCTTACTTCCCCATGTGCACTTCTTTGAATTTTCCACCATTTGAGCACCTATCCCTTGGGACATGGAGGTGACCACTTCCTGAAAGAAAGCAAACATTAATTTTAATAGACAGTCTGTTTGAGTCCTCAAAGCAGGTCAAAGCTGGGACAATTCTGGGTATCTGACTGATGTTCAGATTCTTACGTTCCCTGATGAATCCGTAGCTAACTCTATGCGATAGAAATATCTCACATTATTCTTGTGTTTGCCAGCTTGCAGTGTCATTCCAGATGGCAAACACAAAAATAGCTTGAAAAAATTCTCTCTGAAATTCGGGCTGTAAAAGGATTTTGTTAATCCTGCAACAGATTTTCCAAGATGTTCAAACCGTCCATTCCTTACTGACAATAAAACATCCCAACAGGAGTATCTTGTAAAACCATTGTTACAGTAAATTTCAGGCCATTACTAATTTCATTACTGGCTACTTACTAAAAGTATATTTATTTCTTCATCACTCCTCTTGAAAACCTACCTCTGCTACATTTTATTCTTTGCTTGATGCTACTTTCATTAGAGTAGGAGTATCTTCAGAGCAATAGAATCGTAAAGGTCTCAGTTGTTAGCATGAAAGTGGGACTGCTTAAATTTGATTACTGTGTTTAATGAAGTGTCACATTTATTTACAAGATGACATGATGAATCACATTACAGTTATTATAAATCAGCTTATAAGAATGGACAAATGGTTCAATAAAGCAATGGATTTACAAATCTGAGATGAACGCATTCGGGTTCCTTGTCATATTTCCCTTTAAAAAAAATGGCAGTGCACTATTTACTTTAGCCCAGGAGCTAAATTGGCAATTTGTTTAAAAAAGAGAGAGAGAGAGAGGAGAGGGTTCACATTACATTTTGCATTATACTTTCTGTCTCACTGACCAAAAATGTCAGATCATTCACATGGACAAATCCAGTTCACCTCAACATGTTTGTTAACCTTAGAGCCATACATATGTGCTGTTTTCTTCTTCTTCCAATGCAGTTCTGTCCTATGCCTACCCAAAGATGCTTCCCACATTCATACCAGATATAATATCTCCTGGAAAAATTGCTTTGCCTGTCTCCTTCATTTACCTGTACGCTGGGCCTTTTACTGGGGTTCAAACTACCCCCAAGTCCTATGATTAACATAAAATTTTATCTGCTTGCCTTTTGGCACTTTCAGCACCTTGCCTTGTTTAACAACAGTGATGTGAGTGGCCCAAAGCCTGAAGAAAATCAAGAAGTAAATAAGCATCCATCCAGCAATCCCTCCCCGGCCTTGGAGTCTTCATTAAAAAGGTCTTAGTTCACTTCCATATGAAGGAAATCAGCTCATTTGTGTGCTATACTCTCTCCCTCTCTCTCTCTGCCTGACTTACAAAGAAATTTGTTTGAAACATTTTTTTTTTCAGCACATTTCTGTTTATTTGTGTTTGCCCTGCAGAAATGCTAATGCAGGTTCATTGCATTAAACAGGCCTGATAACGTCTGAGTGCACTCACATATGTGTAGGCTGAAAAGCAGCCACGTCCTGGGGAGGAGGGGAGCTCAGGACAGCATGTGTGTGTTTTGGGGTGTGTGTGCACCCTCAGTGGGGGAGGCTTCCGAGTGAGTGAGCTCAGGTTTTTGTGCCACATCTGTATTTTGCTCTGTTTGAGTGACAGGTGTACATGGATGCCACATCGGCTGCCAATATGCTATGAGACCATGGTAACAATCGCTCATCTCTGGGGAGCTATGCTGCCTCATTCCTCACTATCAGACATGAAAGAAATAATTTCAGGTGCCAGAAAAGGAACTGTGATAAAAGAAAACATTTCGGCTTTCATGGCACTGGAGTTTGCCCTGAGGCAACAGCTTTGATAAAAAAAAGTGTCTCTTTCTTTACATTCACAATTAATCCATGATTATCTACAAGCAATCCTTTGGCCTATAGGATACTGTCAGAAAAAGTTGTTTTTCTTTTATTTAATTCCTTGTACACTTCACCTCTGTTTTTTCCTGCTACATGCACCTATTGTATCATGCAAATCTTCAAACCCTGCTGAAGCTAGAGACAGCCTCCCACCCCCACTTTGGGAACTTATGTGGATATCAGACATATCTGTGTAGAATAGCTATTGTTAGCTGAAGTATTAGCATATAATGTTTCTTCAGTTGTACATTTCAGAAAGATATGAAAGAGGACTATTATAACACAGGCAAAGATGAACCAAGCCCTCTTTTCCGCAGTGTTCTGTGTCATCAGCCAAAAGAAAGTTTGGATATATTTTTAAGAGCAAAACAATGAGCTTCATTCAGAAGGCAGTATTATCCCTGTCTGCATGAGTTCACTTTCACTTGATATTGGCTGTATCTAGCATTTATCATGTCCATCTGATATCCATAAGACCATGCTTCACTGTTGAGTCCAGGTCCTGGGGGCCAAGGGACATGAGAGGTCACAATGTAAAGCAAATAGCACCAAGGTTTTGGCTCAGGCAGCCTCACTCTTCTCTTGGGCTTTCATGAGTACTGGGGACAAACAGCCTCCTCCACAAAATCTTCACTGCCCAACCCAGCAGTGGAGACTAAGGGAGACTGAAAACACATATAAACATTTTTGCGAAAAATAACCAGGAATTGTTTTAGAGACAATGCTTAACATGACGTAACTGTCACTAATAATGAGAGTTCAGATTTCTCATTCATCTCAGTTGTGGTTGACTTCCTGAACCCCTTGCAACCTTCAGATTTTATGGTGACTCTTAGATTGCAATAAGGTGTGATTACTTCATGTTACTCTTTTCAAGTTTTTCTAAGGGGCACAATGACATAGCTTTCATACAGCAGATCAGCTTTGGCAAAAACTGTCCACCTACAGGGTCTAGTAATTAGGCAGTTTGAACAAGGAAATGGAAGAAAAAGCCAGAGAAATTACTGAGCTCATCAGCTACCACAGATGCAGAAACTCTGTTTCTGCTTTCCATATTTTCCCATTTAGATCTATCTGTCCATATGGATGGATGTCTCTTTTTGTTTATCACTTTCTCTCTTTCTTTCTTTCTTTTTTTTTTCTCATCAGCATGCATCATTGTCCTCCCCATCAGCAGGTTCACGGTGATCTCATCTGACTAATCCAACCAGCAATATTTTCAATGATGGGCTGATTAGTAGAAAGGAAGAAAAACAGTGTGAAGGATAATAATAAACAGACTGGAGAGATGAAGGATTATCAGGCAGCAAAACCCTAACATGGTATTGCTAAGTTATGTACTCATTGCTCCCTTGCTCTAAGCATCAGCTGCATAGAGCTAGGTAGCTTTTCTTCTCAAACAAAGCTAAGGGGAGAAAAACAAAGCAAGACTTCTGTGTGTATGTTGGTACGTGTTTCAGGGGGGGAAAAAATCAGGACATTGTGAGCAAACTGGCTCTGCAACAGATCGACAAGGGTTTATTATTCTGAGCAGCACTCAATCAAATGTGGCCCCTATGAACAGAGAGTAATGTTGGCGAATCATCCTGGGGGCTTTTTTTCTGTGTGTGAGTGGTATCCATCTGTCAGCTGTCAGTGCCAGTGAGAGATATACAGAGCTGTCACTTCTTGTCAGCCAGCATTTGTGAGGCCTTTTGCAGCTGCTACACAACACATACTGTCCTTATTGAAGGCCAACAAGGAGTCTTGGAGAAGATTCTGCTGGGCAGGGTGAAAAGAGGAAGAGAAATGTCAGGACCACTCTAGGAGAACAGCCTTGACCCATCAAAGATTTTTAACTTCCCTCTCAAAATCCTATTTTTTTCTGAATATTAATGATAATAAAAGGCAGATGGAGAGATGAAGTAGTGGCACAGCTATATGCTCTGCATTCCGAGATTCAAGGCAAGTCTTGCACTCCCTTTGGTACCTCTGGAACCTGTAATAATAAACATGGTGGGATGTGGGTGGTGATGCATTCCAAAGAGTCCAGTAGTGTATCCTGAATGAAATGGGAGAGGGCACAAACAGTCGTTCCTCTAAGGAAAAAAAATCCACATCACTTCCAAGATATACATATATATGTATACATATATATATATATATATATATGTATACACAAACACACACACACACATACACACACACACACACACAAGATAGATGTGTGTGTGTGTAAAAACTTAGATGCGTATCCACACCTTTTAGAAGTGTTGGAACTGTGCTGGGCTTGTGCTGAATTTAAGGCTAAACCAAAATTCAGGTTCCAAGGCACTGAAATCTTGCCAACTGTTTTCTGAAAATGTTGGCTCCAAATGTTGAAAATCTCATGAGATCAGCTGTTCTTCTGAGTTTTCCTCCACCATGGTTGTATCAGAACCAGCTCCAGCCCTTTTGGGTTTGTGATCTGCTGCAGATTTATAGCATTGATAAGGACAAAAAGTTTTGCATCCAGCCTGTTTGTTCTCACATATTATTAATCACAGATGGAATTGAAATACTGTTTTTAAGTAAAGGATCCTGATTTTAAAGTGTAGGTATGCCAAATTTTTTTGCGTCATTTAAAAAGGATAACTGAATAAATATATAGAGAACATTTTGGTTTGGTTCATATGTTTACAGCTGCCTTTGCAACAATGCTAAACTAACATGGCAAAAGTGCAAGGCAACAGAGTTAGGGGAAATGAGTGCACATGGAGCTGAAAAGAGCTAAATTCTACTCTGCTTTTCCATCCCAGTCGCCTCAAGCTAGCCTTGTCAATTCCCTTCCTGTTTCCCATTTGGTGATAACATTTCATTACCACTCTCACAAGAGCATCAAGTTGATGGATCTTTCAACCAACCTTTGAACTTCTAGAGATCTCTACAGGTACAAATCTCTCCTGAGTATATCATGAAACCAAGTTGTGTGATTCTGGTTGTGGATTCATAATGCAAAGCTAGAAACTTAGCCCTACTTCTGCACCAATGATTTTGCAAGGAGAGAAGACCAAGGGATATTTACAATTCTGAGAGTTCACTGCAGCTTTGGATATGAACAAGTCATTATTTAAACATAAGGTCTCACACCAGAAAATTTTCTTTTAGAAGTTATTTTGCTCTTACAGTGAGACTTTGTCAAGAAATTTAGAAATTCAGGATTAAAAAATGCAATCAAGGCTACTGTAGCAATGAAGTCCTGTTCAATAGATGGAGTTTGTACATACTATATAAGCCAAATAATATAATAACAATATCTATAATACAATTATTAGATAGCAATATCATATAAAAATGCAAACAATTAGTTTAAATTATTTCACATTGTTCCATTACGTTACATGTAGATAAAATTTAAAATCCTGTAGAATACTAAAACATAGTTAGACTGGGTAATTGTATTAGGTTTTTTTGCTAGGGTGACTGGTTTTCTCAGGCAGACTGCTATTGTTAAGCCCTAGCAGCAAGTACTTCACTGATTCATTTTGTGCCTGTAGAATTACTTTTTATTTAAAAGATGCAAAAAAGATTTATAATTTAGCTTAGGGTTGCTTGAAAGACTGCTCTGTTTGGTTACCAGTTTCAAACACATATGGTATAACTCATATTGCTGCAAGTAAAACAAGACTGACTGTTGAATGAGCATAACACTGTAATAGCAGAATGTCTGCATTTAGCCCTTTTAACTCAGATCTGCTCGCAAGCCAAAAATCAAATGGGAAACAATTAGTGCCTGTCAGAAAACGATTTCCTCCTTCCCCCTGAGAAAATACAAAAACGCAAAAGAAAAAAAAAGAAGAAATTTTCAGATGAAAACTATTAATTTTATTGTGGAGATGCCTTTCCAATGTCTCATGGGAATTGTAGTTCATACGCCTCATAACCCAATTCCTTTTCAACAACTTAATCCCTTAACAGACTGTCTCTTGCCCTAAGTCCCCCCTACGCCCTTCCATAGATAGTTTACCCATAACATGGAGGATTCCACCATTTGTGTAGTAGAAGATACAGGAAACTCCACGAGAGGAACACCATACATACATGACAGAGAAGTCCGTGACTCTGAACAACAGCTTCTGCCAAGCCTTGGGGCAAAGTTCAAAAGTCTGGGCAATCTTGTGATTTTGATAAGAAATCACAGACATAATTGTCCTCTCTGAGTAAAAATCTAAATCTTATCATGCTGCAGGCTATTAAAGCTTAGGATACTCCTCAATTTCTTTTCCTTTTTAGAATAAGAGTAGCTAAAATTTTGAGGAGTCCATCATGACTACTCCTGAAATAAATCTATCGAGTGAATGACACAGAAACCATACTGCCAAAGCATGGTATATCTGAAATGTTTCAGCATTTCTTGTGAAAGTTAGAGGTGTGCAAAAGAGTTCTAGGCCCAGAGAAGAGAGCACTTCCTCATGAGTCCCTGGAAGAGCTGTATTATGACCTTTGCCAACTAAAGCACAATTTGTTGGATTACCACAGAGTACTTTAAAAGTAATATTCTTTCCTGGGGGAGAACAAGAGAAGAACACTACTTCAGATAGGAGTAATGAGGGGAGCATAACAGGTATTATCATGGTTAAAAAGAACAGTGGATCTCCATAAACTCATGTTATTCTTGGTTTTAGAAAATGGCTGAAGTAAATTGGGATTGAGATAGAGAAGCCTGTTTACAGCAACTTGCTGTCTAGCATCTATTCTGCAAATTCTGGTGGGCACAAAGACATGCTGATTTTCCTGTGTTGCAATCAAAATAGCATGGTTATCTCGGCAAAATATGTCTACTATCTGTTTTTCTGTTAGTGACACATTTACATATTCCATACCTCTCTAAACACAACCAGGAGGACCTTGAACCCTTTTCAGCCCTCAAACATTATCAAATTGTATGACTCTTCACCCTCAATAATATGTGTAGTTGTTAAATTTAATGTTGGGCATTTCCCCAGTCTGCCTACACCATTTATATTTTAAAAATTTATTTTATTTCCTTCCCAGATTCTCCCTGATTCTCAAGTTTACATGCTGTCTCTGCTGATCCTGACTCTGCTTTCCCTATTGGATCTGCCTGGACTTCTCCCCTGCTTTCTCAGTAGATGGGCCAGCAGAAGACATGGAATAAAAAACCCCACTTGTGTAGGGTGGCAGCCAGACGTGGTGTTGGACAAAACACAGTCCCAAACAAGAGAGAGACATCTCAAAAGCATCCACAGAGGCCTAGTTATCAAGATTCCTGGGCCCATAAGCCTTAGTAGATGGTATTTGTTGACCCTGGTGTTCAGCATCCCTGATGTTTCAGGCACGAGGACAGAGTGGGATTAAGTCTGGAGACTAGCTCTGCTCTTGCACATCTCATTTTCTCACTGGCAGAACTGTACAGGCTCAGCAAAACCAGCTTAGCACAGCCAGAAGAGCTTCCCTGGCCTTGACACCCAGAGCTTCAGAAGATGGTGTGGAAATACTGTTCCCTCAGAGTTTCTGACTAAGAACATTTCAGATACCCTCAGTGAAAACAAAATCAGGTAACTTGCAAGAAACCAGAGTAGTACAACAATTTCAACGTGTATTGAAGACAAAATATAGGTCACTGAGACTAGGCAAAAACCAAATAACATTAGGAATTAACAGGATCAAAACAGAAGGAATAACCTTAACTATTTGATTAGTAAGTTGAGATCATCAGCATTAGTTTTTGCCACCTACAGCAGAAGTTTAGGTTTCCAGCCTCATCCAGGTAACATAAGTGGAGGAAGAACCCCCATGGGAGTTCTGTGAGGAACAGGACTTTTGAAAAGCTGTGAGGACACCAGGGTTAATTACAGGACACAGACACAGGGCCAACATAATGTCTGATTGACAGTGCCAGCAGCTAAGAGGACCACAGCTTCTGGCAGCTTTTCTCTGTCCAGTGTAGTGATGACTCGCAGATTTCCCTGTCGCTTGTTGATAAGCCTGGAAAAAACAGAAAGAAGATGTATGTTGTGGCTTTCAGAAAAGGAGAAAAGTGATCAGAATTCACCTCTAAGATGGTGATGATGTATTCCAAGATACACAGGTACACACACTCTAGTGGGATTGACCCCAAAGACTGGGAAAAAGGACAGTCTGCAAACAAGAAATGAGCATGTCTGCTTCACACATTCCAAAACAGGAATGAGCAGGACCACTGGATTGCATAGTGCCACCTATTATTCAGCATTGCTTAACTCCTGGCTTTGTGGGAGAGTTTCCAGTTGCTCAAAACACTAATAAACTTTATTCACAGTGGCTGACATTTTCCATGCCTCAGGCTAAGTGCTTGTGGAATAGCGCAGCCAAAATGCGGCTCAACTATTTCTAAGTATTCGGCAGTCATGCTTATAGCTTGAGAATTACCCAGCTTCATCCTCTGCATTGTGGCCAAAACAGTTGATGAGGCTCAGACACATGTGTTTGTCTATCAGCTTGAGATTTGGATGTGCATTTGTGCCACCTAGAATGTGATATTGATACAACACTTGATATTATGTGGCAGTTTAAAGGGTTTATTTGGCTTGGGACTGACTAAGTCATTAATATTCCATGAAGGCCACACCAAGTTAGTCACAGGCCAACACCTCATCAACAATTTCCTTGATGCAACACTAGAGAGAAAAGCCTAAAAAAGATTAAGTTTTTTTTTTTTATACATTGCCATATTTATAGTCTTGTGTTTCTTTGTTTTTCAAGCCAAATTGAATCACTGGCTATGTTCAGACAGTTGTGGAAGGGGAAAAATATGAGCATAAGTTTGAAAATCACTTCTAAATCATTGAAGATAGCTTTTCTATGCAGTAAAAATGTGTTGTGAAGTGAAGATCTGTAACTGAAAGGTTAAATTTGTTGTAAGTGTGCTGCAGTTATCAAAAAACAACTATTAAAAGACAGGAAATTCTGACTTAAGGTTAAACTTAAAAGGAGCTCAAGACAGATGTTAGGCCATGACTTCAAGGAATAAGTGTTAGTAAGATTTATTGGACCAAATTCATCCGAATCAAACCTAGTGTAAGCCAACAGAGTTTTTAAAGTTAGTGATAAGAAACCACTGCTATGTTAGATAGATAAGAGACGCTGACTTTTGTTTTTCTCAGGTTGTTAAAAAAAAACTGACTTCAGGTGGCTTGGATAGCTTAATCACTAGCTTTTGCCACTGTAGAAATTTATTTACCTTTTTTCCTTTTTTTTTTTATGCCCGTTTAAAAAGATGGGGTTTGTCTTTCTTGATCTTAAGCTAGGCACAGTATCCCTTTATTGATTTGATGTATTTTTTCTTGTTCTACTTTTCCTGATTCTCTTCCCACCATTTTAAAATATCATTTTATTGTTCTCTTTCCCTGCTATGCATATGATAATACAGGAAAGCAGGAGAAATGTTCAGGGATGAACAAGTCTTTGTAGAAACACTCATTTTCCCGTCCTTCCCATTCTGGAGACCCATGTGGTTGTTCAGTTCCAGAATGGTGTCCCATGAAAGTCATCCACATTTTTTGAAGTTCAGATTCATAGTCTGAGGTGCTTTCCTGTTAGTGAATAGGAAACAGTAAATAGGTAAATGCAGATAGAAAAAAGGAGAGAGAAATCCTTGAGAGGCCATCTTAAGAACATTTTTAATATTTTTATATAATTTTATATAATTTTATATAATTTTATTACATGCATTGCATTTTCATAATGATATTTTTGTCAAGAATCTGAAATAAAATGCAGACACGAGAAAAGAAAAAGGTGGGGAATAATGTATATGTATCAACTTAGCTTCACTTGAAGCATATCTGAACAGCTGTCTCCCACATGAAGTGTTATTCTTCTTAGTGATTGCCAAAAAGAAAAAGAAAAGCCAGCGGTATTAGTGTATAGGGCATTCTAGATTTCACTGGCACCACAGCAGAACAAAGAAATAAAAAAAGTGGTGCAAAAAAAAAGAATAAAGGTTACCCCAAAGCAGGTTGTTCACTTGCTAGCAGAAGTGTCAGTAATTTTTACTGACACAGTCACTTTGAACAGTACAGAAGTAAAAACAGGGAAACACAGGACAAGAAAGATCAAAATATGTCTATGTCCCCAGGATCTTCCTGCCTTTCCTTTACCAATAACTGCAGGATATGAATCACATACACCAGGGCCACCAAGCCCCAGCAGCTGATCTCTGCTCTGCTTTCCTGGGAAAGGAGACACTCTTTTCAAATTTCTGTCAATATGTCACAGGGGAAAGGAAAGCCATGCAAAAATCACGTCAGAGCTTTCCCAGTGATGAAGCCTTTTTACAAAAAGCAAATGTTTTCCTTAGAATTATTACCATCTGAGTTATTTCCATGTTGCAGCTGAAGGCCAGTAGTTTGCAAGTGCAAATACTTGGGGGGAGGAATAGGGGAAGAGGGATCGTTTCCATTTTTGCCAGTAAGTAAATCTTGTTTTCTGCTGGCTGCAGTCACCCTGATGGACTCGCACTCAGTGAAGGCCCCACTGTTTCATGACATGAATATGATTTTGGAGTCAATAATGTAAATGCTTTCTTATACTCAGCATAAGCAAGGCACAAGAGCAAATAGTCTCATTTACCGTGAAGGTGGCGTTTAAAATAACCATTATATGTGTATCTACCCAAAGCTCCCAAAAGATCTGCATTTGTGTGTCAACTGCCTAGGTCTTTCCATTGAAAAAGCTGAGAACATAGTTAAGTCTCCTCGGACTCATCAGCTGTAGTGCTTTTGGCACAGTTCTTCATCACACCATCCGCTTCTGCCTATTTGTTTTTTCCATTGTCTGCCTATATAATCTGAACCTGTAAATACATGGAACTCAAAACAGTCTGTGATTAAAAACAGGAATACTTTCTCTTGTGATAAGTAAGGTTAATCAAGCTCAGAAAAGGGCTCTTAATACAGCATCCCAAATATCTTCCTTGAAAATGTCCTATGGGCCCTAATTATCTCTCTCCAAATAAAAAGGATTGAGTCAAGAGTTCTATGTATCTGCTTAGTTTTCAACTGGATTTTGCTGGTGGTTTAAATAAGCATGCTCATTAGCATCTGTCAGCTGCCCAGGCTTATTATTTTATTGCTGTGTGTTGATTTGACTTTATTAAGACCTACAAGCCTTGATCCTGCCTGAGAGATGGACTCCAGAGCAGCTCTGCCACAGCAGTCACAGTCACCTGCACAGGCTGCATCAATGCCCACAGTCATGTGAAGTCTGCTGCCCTGCCCTGCACAAGGTTTTCACCTGCAGGTTTTTTCTTTCTTCTGTCAGCTGAGTCTACTGTTTCTGACTGTTCGAGCACAGTGCTGAAACATTCCCTCTTCAGTTTTTGATGGAAGCTGCCCACTTCTTTCTCTAGCTTAAGAGGAAGAACGGATTCCTGGAACCTGGAAGAGCAGATTAATTCTTCCAACAATAAGACTAATCAACAACACAACCAGCATATTCATCCCTTTCCTTGTCCTCTTTTCCCTTCTCAACCCTGTCTCCCTTCCTCCCACGTGAGGAATGCTGAGAAGTGATGTAATTCAGAAGCAGTTTGGGATGTTCCTTGCCTGCCCCAGAGATGATGGCTGTTTGGACTATGGCATAATTTCTTCTGTGGCTGCTCTCAGAACTGTGGCTCCAGGTTTGCAGACATTGTTGTCAGAGAATGGGAAGAAAATATTAGTGTGGCAGCCCATCTTCTTTTTCCAGACTGGGGAGAAAACTCATTAGTAGCTTTTGGTCATGGTTTTATAATTCTTAAATAAGTTTCTGAAGGATTGCTTGTGGGAAAGGGTGACTATTGAGTGAAAAATCTATGCTTGGGCCTTCCAGATAACTGTGTAATGGAAATGTTCCCCCAAGAAAGGCTTGCAGAGTATGAGAGCTTTTTCGTTTGAATTCTTCTAAAACTTCAACTCACATGGTATGAGAATCTCTTCTGTGGACATTGATACAACCAATCTCTATTTTATTCAGTTCGTTCTTTCCCAATATTTCTCCTATCTTTGCTTTCTCTGCTTGAGAGTGAACCTTTCATTTTCCTTCCAGGTCCTGTCAAACATTGCTATGATGCCTTTTAATCCATCTGTTGTCTCCCAAAACTTTGGAGTCTGATGATATTCTGAAGAAGGAAGATCATCCCAGACTGCCCTCAGCTGACAGAGGCCTGAGACAGGACTGAGAGGAATCAAAAAGGATGTGACCCAAAGGAGCATGCAGGGATCACAATGCTGTTGAAAAACAAGAGGTACCTGACACTGCAGCCTGTCTGCAGCCTTGTTTTGCCTGCAGCCCACTCAGAGTTGCCTGTGATGGCAACAGAGACAAACTCTTCTCTGGCAGTCAGGCAGGAAAATTTTGTGCCCGTATTTTGCCAAGGTAAGGATGAAGAAGGAAATGCTGTTTCCTCTCAAGAAGCGAAAGCAGCTCCTTATCATCTGCAAAGGGTTAGTTATGATTTCACCACACATCTTCCCTGAGAGACAAATACTCACCAGGACTGATGAGCTATATCAGCCTAAGAAGAATTAGCATCCATGTACTTAAGAAAGAAATGCTGAAGCAACAGCCTGCTATGCCACTTAGCCTGGGACAATGAGACATCAATGATCTCTCATTTCAAGTCCTTTCACCTAGCAATGTGTGTTCACAAAAGCACTGTCCATTAGCCCTCCTCCAGCCCCCCAGTGCCACCTCTAGAAATGATGAAGTAAAATTCAGTTTGAGATCACACTTATTCCTGCATCCAAATCCATCACATATTATAGCCTCTCATGTTAGCACAAACATCCTTTAGAATGAAACTTTCCTATTACCATTTCCATTACAGAATCATTTCATCTGTAATAATTTTCCATCAGAGGCTGGAGAGGAGTCTGCTGCAGCTTTACCTGCTGTTCATACCAAGCACGATTGAGAGATACCATTTTTCTTTGTGTTTGAAACCAACAGGAGGAGGAAAAGGGTCTATAAATACAGACGATCAAGAGTCTTTTACATCTAGCAGTACGCTGTGAAGCACACCTGTAACAAAATAGGAGAGCAGAAGGGGGTGGGGGGGACAATTTAGGAAAAATCGGAGCAGAATTAATCCTTCAGGCTGAACTGCCTCTGCAGAGCACAGCTATAGAGTCCTGCTGACTCGGAGGGCCATTATTCAAGGGTTAAATGTCACTCAAATCAACCTCATTATGAACTGAAGGATGAGGAGGGGCTCGGGGGAGACACTGCTTTCTTATGCATTTACAATTGAGCCGCTCTGGCCTGGAGATGACCCGCCGCACAATTTTTAAATTATCTCTGCGCGCTCTGCTTGTTTTGGAAATGCTCTAAATAAAAATAATGGACTGTCTTTTAATAAGTCTCATTGTGAAGATTCCACATATCAAACAACGCAGCGCAGCTTGGAGGCAAGCGACGGGCATGTGTGATCTAGCTGGAAGAGAGACAAATGGTGATGGGAGCAACTCCATCTAGGGACCGCTGACAAGAAAATGGCATTCGCAAACTGACACATCTGTCAGGGTGGAGAATATTGGCACCTGTCACGCAATTTCAGTCATGACTTTTAATAAAGCTGCTTTCCCTTAGGTAAAATTGGAACTTGACTGTAATATTAGCTGCAAGCACGTCTTGTTTTCCCCTTCAGAGCTCTTTTGTACGTGAGACATTTCAAATGAATCTTAAAGCTGAAGTAATGATGTTTACTACTTCTTTCCTCCTCCCCCCCACCCTTTCCCTTTCCAAGTCTGGATTTGAAAGAGATGTTGTGCTGAGTTTTTTTCTTTGCAAAATGTCTCCCCTTCATCTACCAATACCAGATTTTTTTGTGAGTGTGTGTGCATGCGCGTGTGTAGCGCTTTTTCTCGATCACTCTTTTTTTTTCCCTTTTCCTCCTCCTTTTCAGCTGGGCTGTTGTTTGAGTGAATTTAGCCTGGGGAGGCATGTATATCATAAAAACTGGGTTGGGATTTGTTGGCTGTCAGTCAATAAATCAGTCAGAGTTTAATTACCAGGCATGTGATGGGAAGCGGTGACAGGCACCAGGTCTGTTGGATAGCATTTCTTATGGGGCAGCAGCTACTAAAAACAAAAAGTTAGAGAGTATGTGTGCATGAGTAGATGCCGGATGGGAAGGAGGGGGAGAGATTGAGGGGAGAGGGGGAGAAGTGGAGAAGGAGGAAGGGGGAAAGGAAAAGTTGAGGAGTCCTGCAGCTGGAATCCACTATTACAGGAGAAAAAAAAAAAGTTTTGTGTTCTTAAAACAAAGACTACGAGGCTCTATTTCAAGACAAAAATTAAGCTTTTTGAGCTGAAGTTCCCATGTTTTGCTTGAAATATGTCAGTGTGTTCTGAGTGTTACCTGACGCCTACATTAACTTATGCAACACTAAAGTGCACCCCTTTGTTTAACACTTGCAAACATAATATCAGAAATATTTTTTTAAGGAAAGAAAATAGCTACAGTTGAGAGAACACATCAGGGAGATGGGGCTGGAAGGAGCTGGAGAACTATTGTATTACAAAATGACATAATGTGTTAAAGGACCTTTCACAAAGTGAGAGTAAAGTTTTTAAATAAAATATGAAGGTTATATAACATTCCCAATGAGGAAATCAATAACTTTTTTTTTCCCCCTTTTCTTTTTCCCCTCCTTTTTCCCTCTTTTTGGAAGTTTTCCAGGACGTCTGACCATGGAAATCATGTACAGTATTTTTTTCAAAGGCAATTCATACTTGACATGGTTTTTATTTTTTGACTAGTGATGAGAGATGTCATCTTCTTCCTGTCATATGCCATGAAGCATTATGTGGAGATACTGCAGGATGTTTTGGCTGAAAAGATGCTCTATTTTCTTTTAACTATCCTCCTGTGGTGTGTCTCAGTATGTGTTTCAGAAATCTTTTGTCCACTTTAAGGCATTATGGGTAATAGACACAAAAGTCTCTGGCTTGAGGTAGTCTAGCTGCTCCTCTCCTGGCAAAGCGTTTGTCCATGAACACGAGGGAGCACAAGGATTTTGTGAGAAGAGGAAGAAAACGTTCAGCAGAAGGAGAACTAGTTACAAGTGGACTTCAGCTGAAAAAACTTACTGGTTCAAATTTCATAGGGACCTCTGAACACAAAAAAATGCTAGATTGTATAGGGAAATTTGCTGTATTTAGACATCAAATTTAAGCAGTGTCTTTATGCAGAATAAGAAAAAAACCCAATATGCTTTGCTCAGTTTGCTGGACTCCCATGCCAGCAGCCTGCTTATCTCCTTGTCAGATTGCTCCACAGCTGCCTCTGTGACTTCACCTGTGTGAATCTGGATGTCCAACAAGACCTCCTAGAGATCACCTGCAGGACCTCTTCCTATCTGTACTTTAAATTGCTCCTGTCAAGTCCAGCTGACTGCATGCAAACTTCCCATTGCTTCCCCTCTACCCTGTGTCAACTTTTGTCACCATTCTTAGATGGCAAAATGCTTGCAGCAGAAATCTTTCTTCCTGAATGCCTGGCCTAGCATACAGTGTGGACTGCTATAAATGTGAGACAATAACTCCAGACCTTAACCTGTGTACATATTCAAAGCAATGAGCTGCAATACCCAGGGTGCAGAAACTGTCTCTCAATTGAATTCACAGTGAATAAGAAGAAGGAGAGGTTGGAGAGGAAAAAAGAAAGTTCCAGGTGGGAAGGGATACAGCCACAAGAAAGTTTGTATTAAATGGAAACTTTTGTGAATATTCTCCCTTTAATGACCTTTCCTCCCCCATTCCTTCCCTTTCCTCTGTCTGTGATCTGGTGATACTGCAGCAGAGAAAAGCAGTTTTGAAATGCATGCCTTGTTCCCATTCACACTCGACCAACAGCACTGGGTTAATCAGTCTAAAAAGGCCTCGGTCTTAAATGTGTTGTGGATCTAAAGGCAAAGAAATACATTTAAATCCCTCTTGTGGGTCTAAAGGAAAAAAAAATACATTTATTTAAACCTTCTTTTTGGAGTTGCCTGCTCCATTCCCTAACCCCACACCGGCTATTCTGGAAATCGTAGGTCCAGTTTTCTCTCAGACTCCTGGTAAGTCCCATGGTGTCCTCCCAGAGTTAGCTTGTCCAGCATCAGTAAAACTTGTGTAAACAGAACAATGGTAAAACACTTTTAAACAGACTGCACAGCGGCAGCAGCACCTTGTGGCTGGTAGGAATTCAGCCAGGTCCCACAGGGCATCCCCCCCAGCTCCTGCCATCAGTACACAGTTTCATTACAACAAGTTTGCCCTTCATGGGATGGCCATCCTAAATCTCACTGCCCTGGCCAGAACTGAAGAAAAAAAGCCCCAAAGGACTCCAGTGCCTGATGGCACAGAAAGCAGGCTGAGCTCCATGCAAAATGCTCCCCAGCAGCAATGCAGGGTGTCTGCTCATTGCCAGTGGTGGCTGAGAAACAGGGAATCAGGGGAACAGTTTCATAACTGGTTTAATCTCCTACTACACAGCAAAGATACATGGGAACCCATTGGGGTTGGATGCTTAAGCCTCATCTTAACACAGAAATAATAATAGGACACAAAGCAGATCGACTCTGAAGTTGTAAGTCAAAATCCGCCTCCCAAATGAGTCACTCTGGCTATTAATGCAATACAAGAATGTCAAATTATTATAATCTTTGTCAGAGGTCAACCTACATTAGAACAGCAGCTCAACAGACATAGAATAAATACCTCTTAATAATATAGGAAAGCTGATTTTTTTTTTCTGCCAATAATTAACTTTACTCTCCAAACATTTGCCTCTGCCCTGCTGTTCCCCTTGGGGTGAGTGTGGGCATTGGGCTCTCCCGTGTGGAGTTCAGCTTAATCACAGACCCATGTGGAAGCACTGGTAGTATCCCTGCAGTAACACTGATTTTGGTTAGTGAGGTTTTATACTTCTCATTCCCATGAATTTTGGAATAGAATAATTTCAGGATTTTTACTGACTTTTTACTAGATTTAGATCAAAATCAGGATTTTTCCTGGATTTCCACTGAAAAATTTGAATGTCCAGGACTATTAAAGTTTTGTTTATCAGAAAATCACCTGTGCCTCCAAATGTCAGAAAATGTTTATTCAAGCCAAATAACTCCATAGTTCCTCAGCCTGTGCTGCAAATGATTACAGTTTGTCACAAGGAGTGAAGTGATTTGGATGTAGTAAACCAGTCCAAGCCTTCCTCTGCAAGACAGGAAATTTGCCGAAAGTGGAAGTGAGCAAGGCACACACTTAGAAGCAGGTAAACTTTCCCCATTGCCCCATTCACCTGCAAATGTTGTTCACTGGTCTCGATAGCCCGAGAAAAATGTACTCCTGGCATGCTTTTATTCACTTTCATTTGATATCTACTTGTCATATTCAAAGGAAAAGAAATGTCTGATGCATTCTGCATATGGACCAAAGGCTTCCTTAAAACAGCTTCTCTCTTGAAGTATATCTTGCACAGATCTTTTTGCTAAAGGACCTGAACCCTGAACTGAAGTACTAGTGCTGCAAGAATAGATTAAGGGGCCCAGGACCCATTTCCTGGTATTCCCCAAAACCAAGTGCATTAATTGGTATTTATTTAGGGAAGTGTGTGATGGCCTCTAGTGGTGCACAGTGTCGATAAACAGTGAAACATCACAGCTTCTCGGCTCTGTTTTTTGAGTGGCACTGGAAGAGAAGTGTTGTGCATGTAGTGACACCGGTGTATCGCTGCCGCGTGAGTAACAAGACAGCCCAGTGACAGACGGGCCTGTTCTGTTTATAGCTCCCTCCTTCCCTCTGCTCCGTGTGCTGAGGAGGAGGCTGCACAGCACACGCTGGGAGCAAGTGCACAAACTGATATTTAGCAGTGACACATTAAGTACTGCAGATTTCCTGCAAACACACCACCATGTTCCTGTGTCCAGCATCAGGGAATAAAAACAGATTGACTTCGTCACAGTTCTCTTTTCCTGCTAGCCCAGCAGGCTCACACCGTGCTCAGAAACAAAAATCTTGATTTAGTTCTTTTTTTTTGCTGCAAGGTTTTTCCCCCTTTATCACGATATATTGATGGCATCATCAGATCAAGACCATGACAGGAAAAATCACGACTATAGGACATTTACTCTCAGCCATCAGATGGACTGAACCTCACCAGTGTGAACATGCCGAGGCTTCTTGCTGTGAGTGCAGCCTCTACCATTACTACAGTGAACGTGATAGCCATTAACTAATCGTCATCAGAAAAAAATATAGCACTCTCTCCCTCCTCCACTGCACACTGAGGCACATACCATATAAACATCATAAAGGACACAGTGAGAGAGAAAAAACACACTAGAGGCCATAGTAAACCACATATAACCCTGATCTGAGAAGAGACTGTTATTCAAAGCAGTGAAAGCTTTCATATACTGTACGGCCATAGAGTCGGATGTTTTCTCAACAGTTTTCTAAGCAATAATACATAGATAAAGAGGCTGGAATCTGCCATCCCCTTTATAACATATGCACGTCTATTTATGGAGACACTTAAGCATGGATTTAGTAAGTCCGAGACAAAGCTCTAGAGGCGGCTGTCTCTTTAAATCCGTCTCCTACCAAGTGAAATTTGTGGCCCTGATGAATGGCAGAGCAGAGTCATCCATAAAAGGGCAGAGGAAAATCACACTCATTTGCATACAGTAATTATTCTCTGAATCGGGCCACCTTTATTGCTGCCAGAAAATCTACTGTCAGCATTGCTCTATAGATCATGTTGGAAAAGCCAGCAGCTGAGGAGCGGGGTGGTGGCTTCAGACCCACTGGCTGCACCCCGGCCAGCCTCACCACTGGGACAGGCTGTGCTTTGCCTCTCTCCCCACCCTGGGTACCCATAGGTCCATCTTCTTTTGGTCCTGGGTATTTTCAGCAGAACAGCAGCATAGCAGGAGGGTGAATATTTGCACCCAGGTAATTGAGAGGTGGTGGGAGCCATGCAGGGTGGCTGGGGAGGTTCCCAACTGCACTGGGATAGACTGGATACTTTTTCACCTTTTCTTCTTCTTACGTGATAATCTTCTTTACAGAAAAATAAAATAAAGGAGAAACATTGTACGAGCAGGGTAACATCAGCCTTATAGTTGTGATACCTATGTTTATGCTCCTGTTTGGCTCTACATCAGTGAGCACTGGTGGATTAAAAAAAGGGAATAGCTGACTGGAATTTAGCCTGCTGGCTAGAAGGCTAGAAGCAGTAAGAGGGGAAAGGGCACAGGCAGGGACTGCACAAGCAAAACCGAATAGGAATCCTGAAAACTGAACAAAGGTCTGTGGGGCCTGATTCTCATCACAGCACAAACAAAGCTGTCACCCATCAGGGATTCTTGTCTCTGTGATGCAGCAGGAGGGCCTCAACACACAGCATGGAAACAGAGTTTATTAGGGTGCCCTTGGAGAGCTTTAGAAGAACACCTTCCCATCCATTTATGTCTGTCTACTTGCGATGCTACCAAGGAACTGAAGTCTGATAGAAGCTCTGTGGCAAGTATGTCCCTGGCAGGAATCCAGTTGTGATCACACTTCCTGTGAAACCCAAACCTGACATGCAGAAAACGCTCACTACCAGCAGTGAATCGCAAAGACGAGAGCAGTTTGGAGCTGGAAGCGATAACGGCAGCTCTGGTGCCAGCGCTGCAATTTGCCACACTCTGGAGCAGCTACCACCCAACACAAGTGCTTTCCACCACTGCAACAGCTGGGAATACAAGATTGATGGCTCTCATTTTGCAGGACCTGTCCACAGCCTCAGGTGTGCTTGCACATCAGTTTTTGCATAGGCCCAAATTCACAATCAAATGTATAATCAAATTTCCTGTTCAGGGTGGCTGCCAGAGACTTTAGGGGGTCTGTGTGGATATGGGCTTCCCATGAGGGTGGATGTGAGGATTTCTTGGACAATCATTGTCCTATGGCACCATGGCACCCCATGGCATCATCAGGTAGCCAATGTTTGGCGCCATATAGAGTCCTTCCTTAAAAGGATCCAATTTTGTGACACATAAGGAAAGCAACAATATGAGACTGAAAAAAAATCTAGAAGTCCTGTGTTCAAATACCACAGTTTGCATCTTCTGTCTGGAGAATAGGTGATGACTTCCCAAATACCATAGCAGTGTTGCTTGCATGTTATGGATGTTATGTTAGTGGAAAGCTTTGTTAATCATTATCAGTGGGTACTGGAAACACTTGGTGTGAGAAAATGGAGTGAGAAGTACACTTGAAACTCCATGGGTGAGAAGTGTTTTAAAACATATCCTGAATAAACCTGACCCTAATTCTGCTATAGACAGAGAATTAGTTGATCAAAACTCTGCCTGACATCACTAAACATAATTTTTGCTTGATTGATTGGAAGCATCCTGAAGTAGCAATTTTTCTCTACATTCCCACCTGAATTAAGAGAGCAACTTAGGATCTTTAGTCTTTGTTTAATTTGTGATCTAACCAAACACTCTGGATTTCCAAACAACCACAAACACATAAAAAGCTTTCTAAAAACATTTTTATGCCACAGCAAAAATGAAAACTTCGTGATAAAACACAATGGTTTTTCAGTGTTTCTGGCAGCTGCTTTCAGTATTACCATACCATCCAGACATGGAATTACTGAGAGGCTGCTAAAGTAAGGATGGTTTTTATCCAACCAGAACTACCAAACTGTTACAGATTTTGTTAGCAAACTCTTTTATACTTCAGATCTATAACAAAAGTTTCAGTCAAAGCAGAACCTAGTTTCTTCCCCAATAAGTTTGAGGTGATGGAAAGCCATTTTGAGTTAGACAGTATTTGCTGTGCTCAGGTATATAAAGATTATATATATATACATTAAAAAATAGAAAAATGTCTGCAACCTACCACGGCTTTGTGAATCGTCGTTGGCCTATTTGAAACAGACTGTATTTCACAGTCCTGTTTCCAGAACAGGCATGTGTCCACATCAGTTCCACTAATTTTTTTCCTTTGTCCCTTCTCTGATTCCTCAGGAAGGGAGTATAACATGCCAGAGGGAGACACCCAGTCCAAAGCAAGTTTTTGCTGACCAAAACATGTCCTGCCATGTGCATGAGAAAGGCTTTTCCCTTGATCAGGCTGGTAATAGGGTATTTTGCAAATATTAAATTAACTTAAATAAGAAGCAGTAGAAAGAGAAAGAAAAATGAAAGAAAAAAAGGGAGAGAAGGGAAGTCAGCATTGCTGAACAGGGATACTTCACCTTGCCTAAAGCTCTGTCAAAGTACCTGACCCCTGACAGATCTAAAGTAAAATCTTTTAAATGATGTAAGGGATATATATATATTTTTTTTTTTTTAAGCAAGGGGCACAAGCTCATGGCTTTGCTGTTTATTAGAGGATGAAGCTTCCAATATTGGCTTGCTGAGATGAGCACTTATAAAACCACAGCAATATATGTGTTTGCATTCCTCTTCGGGTAAAAATTTGTCAGAGAAGGAAGACATTAAACCTGTCACCTCAGATAAAGATCAGATGTTTGATTTCAAACAGAAGAAAGCAAACACTCCACTACAGGCTGCATTAACCCCTTGAGTACCCCATGGAAACTGCAGGATGGGATGGGCAGCTAGTGCTGCCCGTGTCGCTGACTTGCAGCCGCAGAGTCTCCTTGGGGAGCACGTCAGCTACAGGCTATTTCTTTCTGTCTCCTCCATCTCTCCAGCATTTGCAAAGCAGAGTGCATCTGCTGCCTGCACAAAGTGGTGCAATTCAAAACAGAAACTAGCTTAGATACTCGTATACTGTCCTGGTGCCACTTGCTGGATCTGCTTTTCTTAAAAATATATTTTCAGGGTATCTGAAGCAGAAGCAGTGCTCAGATCCTCTCCACTGAAATAAGAGAACTAGGGTATTGTGGAGATCTCTCCGTTATTTCTCTGGCAACAAGAAGCTACACTTTTTGTACCCTCTTTTCCCCTCAGACATATATCCAGGTTACAGCTGTTCAAAATGTCCACTGGTGTGGCATTACATTAGGAACTAAAACTCCCTGGCAAATTTATCTACTGTAATACCTGGAACTTTACCATAGCTAACTGGTTTAGAGTAAAATGAATAAACTTTACTGAAGGAAAAAAAAAGAGAAGAAAAAGCAGAAATCAACCTCCTCTTTCTAGACACCTTCGTGCATAAAGTCAGGGGTTAAATCTTACAAAAGAAAGGCATAATAAGAGGTACTAATAAATATTTTCATCTGGAAAATCTGATCCATGCAAGACTGGGAATGTAACTATGAGGCAAACTTTTATGATCTCCAGTTCGAGGCAGATCATGTGGAACATTTGGAAGTATGTGAGATCATGCCACACAAGTGTTTGCTATATTAATCAAACAGCACAATAGTTGCCTGGATACCCACATCATTTCATCAGCTGTGGTGGCCTGTTACCAGTTTTCAGAAAATGAAATGTGACCCCTGAGGACTGTAATTGGGTGAGTATAGTAATTTAGGAACGTTCAGGAGATCTGGAAAATCTGTCCAGCCAATTCACTTACAGCCAGCCATGGCAGAAGGGTATTTCAGCACCAAAGAATCACGCATGTTGCCTGTTATCAGTGCTGATACCCAGTTCTTTCCCTTTGCCTCTCTGCTGCTTGGTGCCAGTTACGATGAACTCCAGAGTCCTAATGAGCCTAGAGATAATTTTGTTTAACGAAGGATTAAGGCCATGCCTTAGAATACTTGAAAAAAAGGGTGGAAAAAAAAATAAAAGCCAGTTCTGTGCTGGCAGAAACTGTGGTGCATTTGCAATATAAACTGCTGTATCCTCTTACACAGAATGTTTGTTGTGATACAATTTGAAACATAAAGGGCAGCGATTTCATATTTTAGCACAGGAGGCAAAAGCCCTTCTGGATTCATCCAAGCTTGTGGCATTTAGTTTAACCCAGTGTAACCTGATGCAGTTTCAAGGCAGGTAAACCGTGTGCATGTTTTAATTACAGTTGGGCTATGTAACCAGTCCAAAGTTCAGGTCAATAGAGTGATGAATTCTCTAGCCACACAATCTTTAATACTGGCTCGGCTGGTTATTAATTTTCTTTATTTGTACTGTTAAAGACCTATATAATTTGTAGCTTTGATAGTTTGTTTTTTAAAAGCTCAGAAATGCCCACACACTTTAATAAATTCATTTTCTTGGGGTAATAAACTTATGGTGTGCTCTTTTCATAATTTATACAGGGTGCTATTATTTACATATCACTTATTTATTCTATTTCTAGTAGGCTATAAGGCTTCCTATTTCTGTGGCAGCAGATTGCATTAGATGCATGACATAGGAATACTAAAGGGCAGAAGACGACCATATGCTCCATCATAGGCTGCATTTTAATCCCTGAAATACCAAATCATCAGCCTAATCCTTCCAGTTGACTCAGGAGTGGTCTGTTATAACCCTGGAACTCGGATGGAAGACAAAAGAAGGCACAGAGCCAGAACTTCTGCTAATGTAAATCAGTGTGCTTCCACTGACTTCAGCAGTAACATCTTTGACAGCAGCTGAGGTTATACCCCAGATTGTTTGGCTCAGTGGTGTCAAAAGGAAAGGTGGTTTCTCAGAGCCTGTTTTCCTGATCAAACACTGGTAACACGTTATTCAGAAGTAAACCAAACTCTCTGAAGTGCTCTGAACACTGGTAGGTGCATATTGTTGTAATAGTTCATAAAAATTTAATATGCTTTTCTTCAGAAACCTCATCTAAGGTCTTTTCTAAACTCATCCAAGCAGAATGCATCCTTCATACTGTATGAAGACAGCAAAAGTGGCAATATTCCATGTTTTGATTAGTAGCCATCTGAGAAGCGTGAATCATACATACATACATACA
Source organism: Entomyzon cyanotis (assembly GCA_024500445.1). Taxonomy (NCBI): domain Eukaryota; kingdom Metazoa; phylum Chordata; class Aves; order Passeriformes; family Meliphagidae; genus Entomyzon; species Entomyzon cyanotis. The sequence continues at coordinate 43,334,088 of JAKEPQ010001005.1, forward strand.
TAGAATCATAGAATGGTTTGCATTTGAAGGGACCTCAAAAATCATCTCATTCCAACCCTCCTGCCATGGTTGCAACACCTTCCACTAGACCAGGCTGCTCAGTTATTTACTGTTTTGTAGGGTCAGTCATAAGTTCATAGTAAAGAAAACTTCTTATTGTGCCAAACAACAAGTGACAATAGATATGCCTGCTTCAAGATGATTTTGTTCTGCCACTGTTCCAATTGTTGGGAGGCTCTTCAATTGTTTCATTGGATGCTGCCACTCAGCTAGAAAATGCTCTGGCAAGCATGGCCATACGTTTTAATTGCGCTGCCAGAAATTGCATCTTTCCGTGATAATTCCAGCTGCAGTCAATACCCTGTTGGCATTCTTTTGGCATGTTACCCAGGAAATTTGTAGCTGGTTATCTTAAGGGTAGCCACCTTCTCTGAAGGTTTCAATGAGTACTGGGGATGATCAGTTGTGCTCCTGCAATACCATTCCCAAGAAGCTATCCTATCACACATGGCAGCATTCCGAGCTAGCTTAGGCTGATTCAGTGGGGAGGCTGTCTCTAGGAATATTTCAAAAGAGTTAGTATCAGGCTGCCGAGACACCACAAGTGCAACTTTTCAAAGTGAAAAGTTGCTGCTTCTCCTTCAAGGCTCACCGATAGCGTCCGAGTGGGAATTCAGCAGTACACTGATATTGTACATGATTAGCAGCATGGCTGTGGGATGAGAACAGTTATATACTGGATAAATTTAAGATGACAAATTTACATGTAAAACCAGAGACTCTTGTCAAAAGAAAGAAATCAATGAAGAGCTGTCCATCTGATGACAGGTTGCCTAGGCTATCCACGACAGCTAACACAACTTTAGTCTGTCTCAATGTATTTTAAAATGTTTTGGGAATGTATTAATAAAAATTACTTAAGATTTTTTTGTATGATTCATCCTGGTGGTGAGCCTTCTAAGAAACAGCTGGGGAACAGAAAACCTTTAGCTGATTTTGTAAATATTCTCAGTTCCGAACTGTATGTTATTTTATTGATATACCCTCACTCCAGAAGGCAGATTTCACTGCAACAAGATTTTCTTACCCCAAAGAAAAAAAGAAAAACCTGAAACAAGAAGATGGGTGCATAATACATGGCTCCTCTGAGGCAGACATTCGTACAGTTATTCAGAGGTTTCTGCAAAACAGTATTTCGTATTCTCTGTACTGGAGAAGAAAAAGACTAAATTTGAAACATCTCTCTACTCCTGTGCACTAATAATATTCCAGCCTTGATGCAAGGCACTCTAAAAGTGAAGAAAACATTAGTGGGTAACAACAAAATTCTAGAAGCTACTGAAACTTATGCTGATCAAATAAATACTCTGATTAATGCAGTGCTCAAAATAAAAAAGCTAATAAAGTGATGACAGTGGAGAGGTGGGGGGGGAGAAGATATGTTACATTGCATTAGAAGCCCCATGATTTTGTAATTTTTTTTTCCCCCTAGGTAAATTTTTAATGAAGGGGCTATGGTCTTGGACAACTTTCAGAGCTTTGAACCTCTGTTTCCATTTTAACCAATGAATTACTTATTAACAGTTTGCTGAATGTGTTGGATATTTGTGAGTCAATATTTGCACAGATTATTTAATCCCCCCCAAATCATCTGGTATAATATTAGTAGGTTTACACAAGCTTTCCATGGAACAATGCAAATTAGAAATGGTTTCCTAAAAATGTCTGTAGGCAAAAAAAATCACCAGCTAGACTTTTTCCAAGAAAAAATGGCCATATATCATGTCTCTTAAGAATTTTTGCAGGGATCTTTTGAGATATATTTTTGTCTATTTATACACATAAAGGTTGTCATCACAGTAGTTAAAAATTGCAGTCCTTACTGAGTTTATGTTGTGAAAACAGATTTCTAAGTCATAAAACTATATGACCCAAAGCAAATTAAGGTTTCTTCCTGCTTAAACTGTACAAGAGTATAACTTTTCAAATGCTAATTGGAAACTAGACTTTTGGATGCTCCATATAAGCCCTTTAATAGACTTGATTTTTAAAAATAATTTTACTTTAAAAGTCATATCCTTTGTAAAAACTCCAAGTTAGGTGTCAAGGTGTAAAGACCTAGAAAAATACTATTCTGTTCTGTAAATATAACCATTCCATCTCTTGGTGGTTCATTCTTAGCAGCCTGTGTCTTACATTTGTTTATATATGTATATGCATGAGTGTGTACATATGTGCTTATTTGTGTGTTGGGAGTATAGATAAAATTAATTTTCTGGACAATCAAATTTGGTTACCAGAAAAAAAAAGACTCTCAGCAGGTCACACTGAAATTTCTCAAAGTGGTGAGACTTTCCCACAAGGCCTTGTCAATACAGGAGCAACATTAAATATAGATACAACACATACAAAGGACCAGAAAAACTTCCTCAGTGATGCCATCCAGTTACTTGCTATTCTTGACCAATATGTCTTAGAGTTCTATGCAAATATATTAATCTTCATCTTTAAACCAGCTGAATTTCTGATTAGTGTCTGTTCAGAATCTCATTTCTCTGGTGAACAAAATGAACAAGAAGGCTCCCACTAATAGACCTGCCTGGTGACTTTCTCTTCTTCAGAACAAATAAGCTCTTTGCTGCTCCCCACAAACTCCCTTTGTATGGAGGCGATGCCAGCAGACAATAAGGTCTGGTTGCCCATCTCATTTGCTCCATAAGGCTATGTGAACCTCCCTCCCTACTCCATCCCATCTGGTTCTCATTTCTGCAGCACACTGATCCTCTAATGGGTTCCTCAAAGCTCTTACTTCATCTCCCTATCTTAGCCCCTTGGTCTGTCCTAATGCTCTTAAGAGCATTCCCTTTCTGTGCCCTGGAAAATATCCTTACAGTTTGTCTGCAGCTGCGGCAACATGCTCACTCAGAGACCAGACAGTCCTGCCTTCATTCTCTATAGTGACCCATCCAGGAGTTTGGGTAAAGTTCACCGTTTTATACCGATTACTCTCATTCCTTCATAGTAGTCTGTTGAGTGCAAAGACAGGCTTACTTCCCCATCATTCAAATTCATCCAGACCAAGCCAAAATGCTCTCTGGCTCTCTCACTGCATTTTCATCAAGTGTCTACTTTGTCCAGAGCCTGGATTACCAGGAGGCTCTGCACTGTTAACAACAAATAATGAATAAAACAAGTAATTAAAAATTATATTGTAGTCAAATTTTTGGATGTCAGAATTTCAGACTTCTCACATATCAAAGTTTAAGGAAATATAAGGTAAACAAGGAGTACTTTGCATGCTTAAGCTCTTGGCACTGGAGAGCTTTTAGTGTGATGCTTTGGCCAGACCAGGATCATTCAGAGGGTGATCTTCTACCACAGTTCCTGCTGAAGTTTTTTGGCCATAACTAGGGGGGATTGTTTCCTCTCTTTTCCAGATGTGGACAAATTACCAGAGAAGCAAATACACCACAGTCCATAAAGTATTCCACTCCCTTCTTTAGTGTCACCTCTGATATGATCAGGCTAACTAATTCACTCTGAACATCCATTATTACACTGATGAGGTCTGACTGGCTGCCCTTACTGATTGACAAGGAAAAATGAGCCTTCTGAATATGGTTCTAATCTATATTCCAGACAAAGAAGGAGGGGGAAAAAAAGCAAGAGGAAAAAATTAATTTTGTCTCTTTAAATTTTGGAAGTTATGACAATTATGCCTCCAGGTTTTTAATTTTCAATTTACAGATGTGGTGAAGTACACTGAGCCACTTGACCTCTCTAAGGAGCAGCCTTGTCCTGGCATCCTCATAGGTGTCTGTGTCCATCTGGCAGAGATATTGTAATTCAAATCTCAAACTCCAACTGACTGCTGAGCCGTGAGCTGTGCTTCTTTCGTGCATCCTGTCATTTCCCCCTCCCTAACTTCAAAAGATTTACAAAAATGCAAAGGGAACAATATCATATGGCGAACTCTGTTTATGTGGCAGGGCTTAGTCATCCTTGTTTACATCACCCTGCCACCTAAACAGACCTATTCATAATGCATAGCTGTCATTCAGCCTGAACCTTAGATTACTGTTAATGTTTGCAAGGGCATGGTTATGCAACACTACACAACTGTACATCAAATACAGAGCCCAAGGACAACAAAACTTGGTCCAAACTGACCTAAGGACTCTCAGATTTCTGCTCTGCATACTGATTTATCTGATTACACAAGACACAAAATACAACTAACAAATTTTAAAAAATATATATTTTTTTAAGTGTCCAACTTTTTCATCCAAGCTGTCTGTCTTCTCTCATGTTGTCAAATACACCATGTACCCAACCTCTATGAAAAGTGATCAGGTCAGGTTTGCTTGCAAATAGAAGACTATACTTTAATTTCTCTATGAAGTGAACATAGCAATTTTGCAGACAGAAAACTTTGGAGCAGAAGGACAAGATATCTAATGTACAAAGAAACATCAATAGAAGAGCAGCTCACACAATGGTTAGGAAACATAAATTTAAATTTTAAAATCAAATTATCATTAACATGAAGCCCTGCTCTGATTTTCTATCCTGATGCCATTCAGTCCCTCCTCTTCACCCCCAAAACAAGCTTAGCCATCATCATCAAGACGATACAGTGGATGGCCTAGAGCATATTTGGATGGCCTAGAGCAAGCTGAGGCAGTTCATGGACTGAAAAACCCAAAGCTGACGCAGAGGCAGTGAGGCTTGCCAGAAAGAGGCACATTTCCAAAGTTAAATTGACCCTTTGTAGTGTCCGGATCTGTTCCTGGAGGGTGCTGGCAGGCAAGGAGCAGCCAGATCTACCACATGGCTCAGAACCTGGCTGGTACACCTCCATCCTGAAGCTGTGTGAGAAAACCCATACAATTTGTATGGCTAGCCATGGGGGAGGATTAGGGTCATGGGCTTTCCTTCTTCCTTTACAAATTCCCAGGAAAACTTTCTAAAGTACTGGCTCATCCACTCCTTTGATACTCATTACACCACACTCAGCCAGTCTGTTGAACCCAGAATTCAAAGAGGAGACCTTTTCCTTCACACCCATCCTCAGTAACAATCAAAGACAAGTGGTGACATCAGGCATGACTCTGCAGTCTGAGTAAAGACTCTACCCAGAGATCATCCTGGACTTTAGAAATAAAGTCTTGGTGATGATGCTTATGGAGAAAGAATCTATGGATAGTTTTTCATCAAGTATGCATCGGCCAGTACATTTTATTTCAGTTTTTAATGAAACTTTGTAACTGGTGAAGCTAAGGAAAAAAACCCTTTAAAACCCCACTCTTCACCAGTCGTAGTTTAGCTTATCAGCCATTTCTACTTCAAACAAATCTAGAGGCACTTTCCACTCAGAGAGGCCACTGTTACTTTTCCAAATGAAGATGCTAATGCATGGAAGTTAAAAGCTTCACAGATGTGTGCTCTGAACACACAAAAGAGTTACACTGGTGAGCTAAGGGTAGATAATAATAAAAATTCTCACAAACAAGACCTACTCTAGTGTTAAAAAAGGCAGGGTATACATCTGTATTTCAGTTTATATTCTTGCCCAAATTAGTTTGGCAAAGGCGATTAAGGATACATAACGGCTCAAATCCTCAGCTGTTATCAACCTGGTCTGTGGCAGTTTACCTTAAAAACGTGGAGTTGGCCCCCTGCAAGACCACCAGCCAACAACATAGCCTATTTCCAGAAACACAAGCTCAGGGTAGAAACACAAGAGGAGAAGGAAGAAGTGCCTGGGTGGAAGAAGAGAGCAGGACAGCAGAGTGGAGCAGGCAGCAGGAAATTCTCAGTAGTTTTGCCACTACCATTGCAAAGAGCTTTTCAGGCAGTTACTTACCAGTCACCCAGAACTGCACTGTTGTTAATAAGTTATTACTTATATCTCAATAAACTGAGACAACCAGGTAATTACTTAAGGAGGTGTTCCCTCCCCCTTAACTCCTTTCTTCACAGAGATTTTAATGTGAAAGCCATCTTCTATGTCCCTGAGCAGTAACGTACACTTGAGATTTCAAGCCCATGTATCATAGAATATAAGAAAAAAGCGACAAAATAATAGAGAGCTGTAATTCTACTGATGGGTTTTGGTGATAAGAAAAGCTGCAGTGGCATGGCTTGAAAGGGTTTGTCACCATAACTCCAGGATCAAATTTCCTCGTATTAAAGAAAGATGGCAGAAAGAATCTGCAAAGGACATTCAAGGAGACATGTAATAAATGCCATGAAAAGAGCAATTCTTTTTGATAGAAAAGCTTTAACACAGTCACAAAGTGCCTAATCATGGAAGTGCTGAGTGAGTTCACCCCCCTTGAACTTCAGCAGGATGCAAGGTGCTCAGCACCCCTTTGCGGAGACTCAGCACTTCAGAAAATTGGGTCCCAAACCAGGAGGAAAAATTGTTTTCAGAAATACAGGTGACAAGATATAAATTCATACTTAATAAGATAAATCAGCTTTTATTTAAGCATTGGCATACAGAAGAAAGAGATCCCAGACAGGGCAATATATTTAAAACAACCCATTTGTTTCCTCCCCCAGAGTGGAATCCAATGTAAGAGCCATTTTGAGAGTTTGAGAGGCATTTGACTGACTTTAGCTTGTAGAAGCCTCCTGCACAGGGGAGAATCACAACCTTCACAAAGTACTTCATACATGTGGAGGGCCACAGCTCAGTCAACTTTAAAGAGCATCAGAGCATGTAAGAAAAGATTTTGTGCACTAAAGGCTATTTCTTGGCTACGATTTCAGGTTCTACCTAATTATTTCATGGTAAGATTTTTCTGCAACAAAATCAACAGTGTTTTTTTTTGGTTTTGTGGGTTTTTAATTTTATGAAGATCAAAACCAGCCTAAGAGAAGATCACATCTGGAAGAGTGGCCTATGAATGGAAAAGAGGAAAATTGTCCTAGGGATGTCAAATTCCTTTTGGGTGTCCCTACAGACAGCATACAAAATACATATAAATTCCTTTACAGTGAAGCAGGCTGTTGCAGGGAAGTCCAGCCTGAGCAAAGTTTCTCTCTTTCCTATTTAATTTGGACTGCTGGAACAAGCCAGCCTTGTGCTGCCTTCAGATTTGCAATTTGCTTGTCTATCTGGTCTTTAAACAGCTGTGTCAAGCACATCTGTATATGACTTAGCTGCTTTATCATGAAATTTAAGGCTGGATCCATGAGTGAAAGGTCAAGATAGCAAACATGGAGATTAAAGCATTTTTGGTTCTTCTCCTCAAACTGCCACAGCATACAAGATGTCTATGAACATTTAATGTGAGATTTGTGATGCTGTACTGCTTCAAGAGGCCATAATTGCAAGGCATCTTAATAAACAAATTCTAAGCCCCAGACAATTTGAAAAGGAAAGAAACCCACCCATTCTTTCACACTGCAGTTCCACTTGCATAGTCAAAGTCAGTGAGTATGTGTAAATTTTTTCTGAAGAGCAATCTTAGAAGCAGCCATAAATATTGAGATACTCCTGGTCTCTGAGACCCTTATGAGTCTCCCCTCAGGCAGCCATCACAATTAGGGCAAGCTGATATTCATTACAATTTTCTGAGTGTTTGCCAAATGATCTGGTAGGGTTTTCACATAAAGCTGGAACTGGTCTAGACTCACTCAAAGCACAGCCCAATGAAGTTATGCCTAAAGCAGGGAATATCTGAGAAGTTATTAGTCATTGTTTTAACACCACATGAGGACAAGCTAGGCACAAAATATTCCCAAAAATATAAGCTGGAAGTAAGTCTGAAGAATGATCTGAACAGTCAGAGGGGTCTAGGATTTAAGGTCACAAAACACTATGTACAATAGAAAACAACAAGAGAAAAGCTACATAAATGAATCTTGATTGGAAAGAACCAAAAAATACAGAATCCTGTTGAACCCTGTAGGAAGCTACATCATTCTTTCTGCTGGCCTCTGCTCCGGGCAGGCTTTGGGAACTGTCTGAAGCTGCTATCACAGGACTGGTCCAGGAACCTCTGGTTTCATGGCCATTCAAAGCACATGAGTGTTTCTGGTCTTTATTATGAGAATTTGTGTATTCTCCTGTTTTTTTATTAGTTATTCTGAAAGCTCCTTTGTTTCATTTTTCCCCCCATCATATACTAAGTATTTCTCTGACTCATAGCACCTCTGCATCATAGCCTTGTTACTCACCAGTAGAGGGCTGAACCTCAAGCTAAGTGAAATAAGCTGTGTGTCCCCCTCTATCTTGAAATGCTGGTGTGACTTACAGATACTTGAAATCCATCTTCAGGAGTCACACCTCATTTTCTGGTAATGAGCTGTAGGGTCCGTGCACTGGATTGCCTCTCACTGATTGCTAAGGTGCTAACATTAAAGAATCCAGTTTGCCCTATAAAATCACACAGTTGTAAATAGAGGGCCTTTCCTACTGAGTTATCTTCATAAATGAAGTTGCTGTAGCGAGCTTTTCCAAGAACTAGCAGTCCCACATGCTGCAGTTAAACTAGGATAATGATTTACTGTGTAGTGAAATAACCTCCTAAAGCTGAACTTTTGGGATTGCACAAGGGACTGTTCATCCACATTCCAGGTCTGATTGCTCAGAATTTATCTTAATTATGAGGGGTTCAATTAGAGTGAAGCGAGAAGGACTGAGAGAGTGAGAGTGAGCAATATTAGAGCTCTATGCGGAATGACTGACAGTGACATAATGCCATCACCTAACTAACGCGTTTCAGCACAGAGTTTAAGTAGGCCCCATTCTTCAGGCAGATATGAAAGGTTTGCTTGGTTCTGCTGTCTCTTGCAGGTAGCACAATGGGGAAAGGGCCAGAGGTACACTCTGCAGACACAGAGCTTTGTTGTTGCTGGAGTAACCACAGCTATTTAAGCAACAAGACTCCACGAGGTAGAGTGACATTACACAATAAAAACCTGTGGTGCACTGTGAGAGAGGATTAGAAAAATAAAAACTCCCTTAACTATCCATCTTGAACAAGGATGAAACACATCATGCCATGTTTTCTCAAACAGATTCAGAAAAAAAGTCTAATCCCCCCAAAATAGTGTAATGATGACATGGTCCCATCCAGCCTCTCCATTCATTTACTTCCCAAAAGCTGTTTATTTTCAGGTTATTAATGTAAAAATATTTGATTCACGTGACATTACATACACAAAGCCCAGTTACCAAAGGGCCTACTAGCACCCTGTACATGGAGCATTGAAGTCACAGAGTGGGAAGAGAGAACAGGAGGACAAGGCACAGATGCAACAGTGAGATCATTCAGTTACTCACCACAGACACACATTCATGATGCCAGAGTATTTTTTACAGACGGTAACTGAGTGAATCACAAGAGAAGCTGCTCCACACTGTCATGATGATCTTTAAACACACTTTAAACCTTTTCTTAGTGGTTTGAGCACACACCATTTGTACCTCACCAACAGCATCACCTGAGCAGTGTGCAGCAGCTGGCCTTCAACAGTGCCTCCAAAGCATGTGGGACCGACTGGGAACAGCTGGTGCAGTCCTCATTATTTCCATGGCAGCTGAGGATTCTCCTACACTCCAAGAATCCTCAGCTGCTGCTTTTATCCTCCCTCCCCCCTTTTTTTTTTTTGCAAGAGGGTATATATTTCCTTTGAAGAAGCAATGGGGGCTCATAAATTAGACTGACTTCTCCCTGTGACTGTTTCTCCTCCATTTTTCTGCATTCATTTACTCCTGTCATATCTTTCAGTAGCAACTCATGAGAGCAGCATTGCTGACTAGAGATGCATTTGTTCATCTGCATAAGAGGAAACCTTCCCTTCTCACTGCCGTTCTAACGAAAATATCACAGTGGATTCTCTGTGGCCATAAATGTGGGCCAGAGCCACATTCCCAGACAGGGAACCTTGATGGGATTCCATCCTTCTATCTAAAAACAAATATGTGCAGAAGAACAAGACTATGGTGAAGATGAGGGGAATATGGGTTGGGACAGAGATTACCTCTTCTTCTCACACTAGCAAATAAAACATTCAAAGCACCAAAACATGATAAACTGTCCACGACTTTGTGGGGGAGGCTATATAATTGATTCAAGTCCCTCCAGCTAACAAAACTCAGAGGCTCACAGAGAAATTTTCTAATAAACATCTGAAATTAAAGCTCCACTGCTGACAGCAAAATTACAATTTACAGTTTAAAGACGCATTCAATTATAGTTACTCAGAGACAAAGAAGACAAGAAAAATAAAATAAATCTGGAAAGAAAAGGAAGGACTTCAAATTTGCATCAAATCTTAATCCAATAATCTGCCTTTAATTACCCATGGCAGACTCTCTCCTAAAGTGATCGGTTTTGCCTCAGATCTCCAAATCTTTTGGCCCAAAGCCAAATGTATAAGTGCTTTATCACTTGAGACTGGGAGAGCATCCGTGTCCGCAGGCTCAGTGAGAACATTTATAGCTGGTATGCTTGGCTGCCATTGTGGATTTGGTTTAATCCACTGAGAGTCTTTTTACATCTTTGACTCTGTTTCATGCTTTGAACCAATGGTAAGATTTTACTGGATTACTCCATTTCTCAGGACAGAAAGAGTATTGTTCTTTAGCCAGCTTCTGAAAGTTGGCATTTTAGCCTGTCTGCATTTTTCTTCTATTTGTGTACCCTTTGTCCAATAGTGGAAAATTTGCCAGTGCAATAAAGGTAAAAGAGCAACATGGATGCCTACTCTGGGCTTTTTTACTTAAGTTTCTTAATTTTTGTGTATCCCAGCTGTCTGATATATTAGGAGCAGTTAAAGATGTGGCAGAAGAAAAGCATTCTTAGAGGCAGTCCCTTCTTTTTCTTCTATTTTGTGGCATTAAATCCACCTGATCATGTGAGAGAGCTATGCAGACTTTCTCTTTAGGGGGAGAACCTGGAAGCAGTAGCAATTCTTGGTGCTGGGAATCCTTGCAAGACAAGCTCAAGCAGCAGTCTGTTGTAAAAGCATCACTCACAAAGGTGCCAGAAACCTACGTTTATTGGATCAAGTCACACATATCTGAATGACAATTCCAACAATTATAGTCCTGTCCCATCTCTCTGTGTTGACACCAGCGGTTAACATTATAGGCTGCTTTCTCCTCTGATGATGGTAAATCAAAGAATTATAAAAGCTGCTGTCATCAAAAATGCAACCAGTAAATAAAACACAAAGTTAAGAATTATCTCAGCTGTAGGATGGACTGGAGCAGAAAGACGTCATTTAATAACCATTGCATTAGCATGATCTAACCCTGTTCTAACACAAACCCATTTCTGTGGCCTCAGAACCACCACTGGCAACAGACAGTTAGCTGTGGTTGGATAAAAAATTGGTAATACTGGAAGAAAATAGTCTGTGCTCTCTGCTGTTCTACAATGTCTTCTTTGTTTTGCATTGCCTTTGTTCAAGAGTTTGCTTTGCAGAAAGGCGACTGATAACACTTCCCTATTTAACACAGGTCAATGTGACAAGCCTGGTTTTCACATGCATACTTTTTTTTTAATGTATGCTTTTCCTTTCATACCCTCAATAGAGCCTTCAGTGCAGACAGAAATCAGAATCAGTATTTGTGAAATACTGAGATCCCAAGTTCAGAAGATGCTATACAGAAGAATCACAGACTGTATTTACATTGCTATGTGGATATTGTTGACACCAGTCAATCATTTAATCTTTCACTTTTCAAAATATTTACAAACTAACTGCAGAGTTCTTAAAGTTTCCAATCTATAAATCACAGAACAAGTGTTAACAAAGCTAGTTTGTTTCAAAAGAATTGTATCAGGTAACTTCAGAGAAAAAAAATTGTCCTTTCCTAACTAGGTTCCCTCTAGCAAAGAAGATCTTCATCCTTATTTCAGCAAATATGTTGACCAAAAAAAGGAGTGACTGATTGCAAACTGGCTCTTATTGCTAAATTTCTTCTCATTTACAAGGGACTTTCCAGCATGATCTGTGATGAAGCAGCATACCCTCTATTGAAGTCAAAGAAACCCAAATTTTTTGATTGAACTGGCTTTTGCCTGCTGTTTTTTCTCTCCTTTGACCATCATTGAGCATCCAGTGTTCTCCACATCCAAAACTGAAGCCCATCAACTACTGCACCTCCTGCCTATGTTGTTTCATAAAGTTTTCCAGGTATCTCCCTTCTTTTCACTTCCCTTTTCCAGTGCATCTGTGCAGTACCAAATGCATTTGGCATTCAACTCCAGATATTATTGCATTTTCAAGGTTATTATTATATTTTGGGTAAGGCATATGTTCATACCCAGTGTACTGAACATCATACCAGCACTCAGGAAACAGCATGAGTTGGTCAGACCATGAATGAGATGCAAGAAACAGTCTGAAGAGATTAATCACCACAGAAGATATTTGAGGCTCAATTCTAGTACAAATCAGTAGTGACATCTTTCTTTGTAGACAGATGCACACCAAAATAAGATCAACAGAGATGAAATCAGAACTGGATCACGGTAATAAGTATACAAGTTATAGCACAGTCTCTTAAACCTAGTGTTATTTGTGTACCAGGGTAGAGCAGATGTACTTTCTGAGTATCCTGATTTGAGGGATGTTTCTAAGAAAGGACAGGGTTATATTGTGAGCCCTGTAAAAAGAACTATAGTGTAAAGCACTGTAGCATGCAGCGGGTAGTACTAGAACATACTGTTATGGTTGGCTGTACCTGTAAAATTCATGAAATTATTGGCTTCTTTCAGCTGCAGTACAGTACTTTTACAGTAATTTGTCACTCTGTTTTCAGCAGGGATAATGGACCATGCCTTTTTCTAGGAGCACATTATTTGGCCACTGGCAGCTCTTTATATTTGCCATGAGATCCCCAGTAGCTACATGTCCACCCTCACCCTCCCTCTGCGGGACACTGCAGGCAATTATAGACCTGTGGGGTTAACGTTTCTTTACCAGAAGCTAATGGCATCTCTGATGATTGGTGTTAATTGGCCAGGCTATGTCCAGTGTTTCTGTACTGCCCCTTTCAGTATGCTAATCCTCAACTTCTGCCTGCACAAAACAGCATGACACCACCGCAGCCAAAATCATCTAGAAAAATACCAGTCATTGCTCCTCCCTATCTCACCTGGCGCTGCTTAATATTGCTATTTTTATATGGCCAGTATCTAGAAGCCCAGTAATAACCTCTTCTATGGCTGGAGATAAATGCCATGTAAAAATGAATGAAAAGGAAGACCAGGAAAAAAGCCCCTTCTGACCTGAGGGCTGATATTTTTCAGCCTTAAAGTTCTCTCCTACCTACACCATAACATCAGTGATGAAACTACTCTTCTCCATCTTATTTGAAAACCCTAATATGTTACTGGCATTTTTTTCCAGGAAAAATGGTAAGTCATTAGAATTAGGAGGGAAATTGTTTTCCTGTCTAAAGACATGTTGTGAGATTTTCAAATTTTTCTCTGTTCTGTAGTGCAGCAAATCCAAAGCATTTCTCACTCCTCAGGAGAAAAAGTAGGGTGATTTTTGCTCCAAAAGGATGTAGAAATTTGGCATCCTTCTAATATACAGTTACATTGACAACAGGGACCAAACCTCTTCCTCTCATGCACAGCCCCCTGTTAAAAATATATTTTCCACATGACAAAGTCTTTCACTCTCTTTTCCACCTGGATTTTGACCACATGTGTGGTCATCCTGATGTTAAAAATGAGACAAGTCCCCTCCCCACAACCATCAAAAGGTATTTTTCACAAAGTGTGTCAGATTTGCTAACCATCACCTTTGTAACAATTCTTCTGCAAAGCATGATGCAATGCAGTGCTCCAGAGCCAGAAAGCACATGGTTGCTCTGGAAAAGGCATCTGATTTCAAGGTCAAGTTATTTTCCCCCAAGGTAGGTATCATTTACACACTCTCCAGAACCAGTGGAGCTAAGCACATGTTTCACAAGGAAAAGGACAAGTTTTTTTTTTAAAGCAACAGTGAGGAATATGCTGAAATGGAAATAACACCTTTATTTTAACTACTTCATGTCTATGAAAAAAACAAACAAAAAAACTGCCCGAAAAACAAATAACAAAAAACCACAACAAACAAACAGGCAAACAAAAAAAAAAACCCCCAAACCCCCCCAAAAACCCAAAAAACCCAACCAACAAAAAAAAGCCAACTCAATCAAACTGAAGCAAAAACCCAGTAATCATGTTTAAGCTTAGAAGGCGGAAGAACGTTCCCAATTTATTTTTTCCAAACACTGAAGCATGCCACTGCTTTTAGATATATGTAGTGTCTTTCAATCTGCCCAGGGTTACTCAGATGCTTAAAGAGGAATATGGCGAAAGACAAAAGTGCCGAAGCACTTTCCTGAAGTAGGATTTTACCAGTTCAGGAAAGGGAGAGGATTCACACCAATCAAGTAGTGAAGCAGGCAGGCTTGGTGCCATATACAGCCACAGAAGAGATGCAGGCTCTCACAGAGCTCCCATATTCATCTTTTGTACTGGAGGCATCTCCCTTCCCATGACTTACCCTGGCAGTTGTGGGAAGGTGGTGCATACTCTTGACACCTGGATTCGTCATCTAGGTTGTGTTACACATAATCATCTTTGTCTTGTTTTACAAATATCATTTGTCTGTGACTCCTGCTAATCCTAGTAAAACAGAATACATTCCTCTGTTGTACCTAAATAGGTAACTCTGCTCACATTTGTGAGAATAGTACTTGTTAACTATTGTTGCAAAGCATTAAAGAACAGACAAAATGAATAAAGATTTTTTCTGTATGCAAATATTAGGATATCCAGCATTATGTACAGCAGATTACATGTTCTAAAAATCATCTTTTAAGCTTAATACAAGCCAAAGTCTTCAACCATCACCTGCTGAACTTGAAAATTACATTTGCATTGCCAGCAAAAAGCTTTTGCTATAAATGTGGTTGCTGAACACAGCTTAATCATCAGATGCACTCTCCCATCCCTGATACTGCACATGGAAAAGAAGTCCTCTTAAGGTAGAGAAATGCCAAGAAAAGCAGAAGTAGCCATTGAAGAAACCATGTTCACAGATATTTCCTGTATTTAGATCTTCTCATTTATCTATATTCAAGTTAAAATTTTCAAACTTGCACTTCGAGCCCTAGACACTAACAAAGAGGTCATTGTCTGGAGGTAAAGCCATGGATTTATGGATATCTGAGCTCTAAATCATTAGAGTTCAGCAAAAACCCTGAAGGAATAAAAATTGTAAAATTACTGTAAAACTTTCTGGACTAGCTTTGAAGTCACAAAGTCTGAAAGAGGAGAGTTGTAAAGGAGCAGAGAGATAGGCTGCTTTGGGAAGCATGTAAGAGTGCCTTGGTAAGATACAGCCATGCTCTACACTGTGAATGAGCTGTAGATTTTGTCCCATTTTCCCATTATAAATTCCACTCACAAGCAAAGTTGCTCTATTCAGGCATGTTAAACTGTATTTGCAGTAAAAAGGAACTGAGGCAAAGGGCACAAGCTCATGTATCATATTTGCCCTGCCATGTCTGTAGTGAAGAGATACCACAAATAACCAGGAATGAGTCTTTCATGTCCTAGCTGCTGTGTAGCCATAGCAGGGAACTATGTCTGGGCGTATTTTCCTGCAATTAAACTTCACCAATACCATTGCCAAGAAGCTGATATTTGGCAGTTCGTTTTGTTCTACTTGCTCTTTACCAGCTACAAATTTCTTGGTTTTCGCTAACAGAACTATGCCATAAAATCTTGCAGATCTTGTAAGTGGGCAGAGGAAAACCTTTATGCTTTGGCTTTATCTAAAATCCTTGAGTCATCCTCTGACTACATAAGAGCATGAGCAACTTGTCCTTTTAATTATTAAGTGAAAGGACAATAACGTGTTTTGCAGGGTTTATAGCATTTCCACAGCAGTATTCTGCAACACTGAAGACTGCAGTTTGTCTCAAGGCAACTTGCCTTTGCATGGATTTATTCAAAAAGTCTTATCCTTAAAAATCTTCCCTGTGACCTTCTCCTGCATGTGGCATGTCTCGTACCCTCCCCCACCTAAGAGCACTACTGGTGGCCCTGCTATAAGCTGTGCAGATGTTTCTACCCCATTATTGCAGCTTTATATTTGCAAGAGCCTTCCTTGAACAGATGTTCTTTCTGTGTGCATATACCATACTTCCCACTGCAAACACTTTTACAACACAAACAGCAGATTGTCTTGCTTCTGTCGTTCGGATCAAGAGAGAGCAAATGCCTCATTCTAATGATGTGGGTTTTCTTCCCAGGGTGCTTAATGTCTTCCATTCTCACTGGCCCTGCTCACTTCAGGTGTTTCATTTCTGTTTTTTGGGCTCTTCATCACTTATCTTTACTCTAAAGGGTGTCCCTAGTGATATCCTCTTCCTGAATCTCCTTTACTGCTTTCACTCTCTTTTAATCCCTTTTGCTGTGTCCCTCTCCTTTTGTAAAAGCTACTCTGCCTTCTTCAGCTCTTCTCAACAAGGAGCTAATTCAATGGGTTTAAAGGACAGTGTATTTTCTGGAGTAAGAATTAATATAAATTGGTGGATATAATTCCTACAAGTTGTAGAATAAGAGACAATAATTCAACAATGAAAGAAAGTTTGTGTTGGCTAGGTATTGCAAAACCAAGATTTGAACACACCAATCCCTCTGATGTTTAACCCAAAGCCCAGTTTGTAAGTAGAGTAATTTATACAGTCTTGTAAAATTATTACAACATTGCATAGATCCTTGGCCTGTTTCATGATGATTATGATTGCTTTCAGAGGACATCTTCCTTTATAACTGTTTCAGATTAAAAATTATCTGTTTCTATGCTTTTAGCTCCTCCTGTTTTTCATAAGACATTTGTCAGTAATATAGCAGCAATAAGAATATAAATTTTGTAGCAATTACAAAAAGTAACATTTGTCACTGAATAGTAATACATCATGAAGAAGCAATGGTGTGGAGATTCCTGCTGCCACAGCTAATTTGCTTTGGATACTTGAGCTGGACTGTTTAGAGGTACCTGAAGTATCCTTATGACAACTTGTACAGCAGAGATGTGACAGGATGCTGACAACATCTTTGAATGTCTCCCAGCCTCAAAGTCATGGAAGATATCACTCTTGTGCTCTGCATCCTCCTGAAACACAAGCTCTGTCACAGTCCTAATATCTGTGGTAAAAATCCTACCCTTTGTTTCCTTATCATAATTTGCCTTTTTAAAAATCTTCTAAAATCACCTTACATCTAGCTTTTCAATGGACCATTTTGTTCCATTTTTGTTCACCTTGTTTTCTTCTGCATCCTCTCTGCTATAGTTCTCTCCCACATTAACACCATTCCACTGAGAAATACTCTGTCACCTCCCCGTATTTGTTTCAGTCCTTGCATTACAACGTCCCTCTTACTTCTTTCACAAATGGACTAAAAGCTGTTCTAAAAGGCCTTCTCAATTCCAGCTTCATGGATGCTGGCACCTACTATGCAGGCAGTCTTTGAGGGTTTTGCAGCTAAAAGCTGTACTTACAAATGGTGGTCATACAGCTTGAAAAATAGATCAGGTTCCACTGACAGTGAAATCAGACTATGGTCATTTTGAATACAAGAATTAAATTACTATAGGCTGCAGACACAGCTCTGGCTTTCATGCAAAGCTCAGTGATACCCTCTTTTGCCTTTCTTAAAGCACTGTAAAATTAATAATAAATTTATATTTGTTTGAAAACCATTGATTTCTCTGTCTGGTAGTCCATGAAACTTTCTACATCTGCTTAAAATTACTTTGGAAATCACAATCTTGACACAAATAAATTTTCCTCCTTTTCAGTTTTTTTACTTGTTCACAAATGAAATCTAGCCAGCCTTTAAAAGTAACTGTATACCAGTGCATCAGTAATATAGTCCAGCTGTAAAATTTTCTGTCTTAGAAATGTTTATAAACCAGTTCTATTAACTCTTATTAATACATTACAAACACAATCCGCACTACACCCATCTTCTCTGAGATTATGACCCTGAGCTAAGCATTAGCACTAGTTAAAAATTCTTTTGAAAAATAGTAGTTGGGTAGAGTGTATACGAAAACTGAGGAAAAATAGATTTCTACTGTCATCCTCTCTGCACCATCCCCATCCATCTCACTGGCATCCACCATGGGCCTGTTCAGTTCCCTTCCAAGATGCCCTGTGCTGGCTGCTGCACAGAGGAGCAACACACAAGTGTAGCTCTCAAATCACTGCTCAGTTTGGTCATGGCTTGAGATGGTTCTACTTATCAATATTACCAATATTAACTGTGGATTCCCCACTGGGTAAGGCAGTTCTACTGAGCTAGACCCGCAACTGAGACATTTAAAAGTGAAAATTAGTATTTTGCAAACAAGAAATAGTTGCTATATCCAGGTAACTGCAAAGATATCCCTTCCACAAGATAATCATCATGTTACTGTTGAAATTTAGCTATTATTTTTGAATACTCAGTTACACCTTAATGCTCATTATCTTGTAGGAGCAAGAGTATAATTATATTTAACCTTTTTCTCCCCATGAAGAAAAATAAACAAATAAATAATCAGATGCCAGGAGCTGAATAGTTCACAGAATTTAAACAGTAGTTATATTTTACTGAAAATAAAGGAAGACTCACCTAACTCAAAGATAACCTGGAGTTGCTCAGATGTCAATTCTGTCACCAACATTACCAATGTTTCTATCACTTCTTCAAGTAATTATGCTCTAATGGAAGTATGAGAGGAAAAGTGCATGCACACATCTTCTCACAAATCTCACATTTTCTTAGCCCGTATTTCTTCTTAGCCATCTTCACCCACAATCTCAGTTCTGTCAAGCCAGAAGAGAACGAGCTTCATCTTCTCTGTATAGTGCTTCCTCTTCCACCCCAGATTTGCCAGTTCCTGTTTCACAATGAGATGCGTGTTCTCATATTTTACAGGAGGACAGTAGATCCATTTTCTGTCTGCTACACCCACATAAAACTGAAGAAAAGAATTTATTGTTTGGAATGAAACTTTATTTACCCAAATAAGTAAAAAACAAAACACCCCAAAAACTAAGAGCAGGACCTACTAAATATCAGGAGCTTCAGTTTGCTGAAATACTGTAAAGGGATTGATGAATTGGAAATATTTCTTCATTATGGCCTCCATGGAGGGTATCAGCACTAAGAAATTAAAGTCCTGTATTGACACCATGAGCCATCTGAAATCACATCTATTACCTGAAGACAGCACATATGTTGAAATATTAGTGAAGAAAGTTCATTGTATTTCCAGTGTCAGTGTGTTTAATTTGCTTACTAATTTAATAGAATTCATACTTCAGGGATGGAACAGGCATGGAACTACCCAGTTTTGGAAACTATTTTATCTGGATGAAGTGGAGGGGTTGAGATTTTTCTTTTCTTTTTTTTTTCCCTTTTAAGTGGGGAGGATGTGGAGCAGCTGCCTAAAGCAGAAATTCTACAAAACTCATTAGCCATAGTAAAATTAAATTAGTGCTCTCTAGATAATCCCAAGTTATTATCCATGAATCTTTGTATAACAGTGCCCTGCATCTCTTTTCCTCTTTCTGCCTTTAGACTGCTGTTTGGTGCCTTTTAGAAAGTCCGTGATGGAGGCATCAAATGACTATGATCCCTGAATTAAAAATTGGGGTGATTTTTATTCCACCTCTCCTCGTGGGTGCATGAAATGCTTCTTCTGTAGCCCTCTACTAAGAGAGGAGATCAAATTCTCCAATGTCTCCTATTCTATTTAGTTGTTTGGATCTGCTTGAAAAGTCTCCAGTCCTTGCCTATGGTCAGGGAATTCAGAGCATATCTAAAGAGGAAAACTGCTGGGATAGCCCTGAGTCACATTTTTGAGCAATGCAGTTATAGGGGGTATTAATTATAGGGGTCCAAATGACCCACAGAGCAGAAATCAAAGCTATGGATCAACATAGCACTGGGACATCTTGTTGCTGCTCCCTTTTTCCCAGCATCAGAGACTGGTTGAAATTTCAGGGTGTTTTTAGGAGGCCAGACCAATGGGGTAATTCCCCTCAAGCCCTCCCTTGAGTTCTCTGAGATGTCTGTCATCTCCACTGCTCTCCATGCTGCAGAACTGAGCCTTCAAGGATTTTCCCAAATAAATTGCAGGAGGATCTTTGTATCCTCCTTGATACATGGGAGAACTGTGAGAAGGTTTTGGAGGATTTCAATAATTTCATGGTTTGACTTCATTCTTTCCTGCAACACAGGTCGACTACAACACCACAGGAAGATATCTGAGACCAAGTTTATAGCCAACGTTGAGGCAGCTTGCTCAGTTAGAAGCTCTGCAACACTTCCAAGCTAGATACTTCGTAGGTGATTGGGAGACTATTGGAAACAACACTTGACTTAGAGCTTGCAATTAACTATGCAGTACAGATGCACTCCCAAATTCTTTCACTCGCTTTCCCTTGCAAAGGCAGCCAATAGATATTTTCTTAATCAAAGTGGTTTTATTTTAATCTCAAAAGGCTTCCATAAAAAAAGTCCTTCGGATTCCTTTTTTACTTCTTGAATAAAAAGCTAAGAGAAAAATTTGGTTTTCAAGAAGCTGAGTTAGGAAACCCAATCCTGTTCCAGACTAGCAACAGTTGAGTGCCTAAAGGCAGTCTCACAACACACCATCTGATTAACTTAGAACAAATCTGGACAGCTTTCAGAGAATACACAATGAACGATCCTCAGCCACGGGAACAGAAAAGTAAAGGGAGATGACGCATACAAGGAAGATAATAAGTGAAAAAATTAATTGAAGAATCATCTACTAAAAAAAATTTCCTTTTGTAAAATGATGATTAATCAAAGAAAGAAACAGTCTGTGAAGGGAGAAAAAAGTTAATTTTGACAAATCTCAGCAATTAAAAATCTTATAAAATTCTCACTTAAAAATCTTGTAAAATTTTATTTATTTAACTATTTATTTTTATTTTAGCTGGGAACAGGTCAGAAAAAACTTCTAAAGTTTTTATTTGCCATCGCCAGATCAGGGCTGTATAATGCTGAGAAAAATGCCGCAAGAATAGCATCATAAATATGTACGTTTCTCTGAAGCTAGTTTTTACATCTCTTTCACTAATCTTCTCTGTGCCATTGTGAGGAGTAAAACACCCTCCTGATATCAAACATCTGCATTAATTGATGGGTAGAGAACACCTGCATGCACAAAAATCGTACCAAGTGAGGTGCTCACCACACAAGGTTCTAAGAACCTTTTACTCAACCACCTACAACTTGCCACTGTTACCAGCCACATCACAGGTTAGACAAATGCCTCCAAGAAGCAGGGATGTTTGAGAGAAGTTTTTCCTGGAGGCATCCTTGTGGTAGTTCTTGCAGAGATGATTTTTGAAGTTTTTCTGCAAAGATGAAGGAAGATGTTGGCCCATCTCTACTTCTCATTGAGAATCATTCCTTCCGAAGCAGTGGTAAACCATCTCTGCTACGTAGCATCCCTAGATTTGTCATCATAAAGTTAAAGGACATATTTTAGTCCAGATTACACCAAGCAAAGATGGCAGATTTTTTCATTTCCCAGTGAAATAGCCTCTGCTTTTTTTCCCATTTTCAGCCTGCAAGAGCTATGTCGTAATATCAATAAAATTGGTACATCACTAGAAAGCCACAGTTCCCAATCTTTTTTTCATGTGCAACATGTTGCCCACAAGACTTTCTGATATTGCCTCATGATACAGCAAAATAAAAACTTAAAACCAAGGCCAACAGAGAGAGCAAACCTGTCCACAAAATGCAAGTTGCTCAGTATTACTCCTCCTGGGACCACTGTTCTAGAGTAATGTGCAAATATTCTCAACAAATCACAGCTTAAATATCTGCTTGTTTGCCAAGTGATTCTCCCAGCTCCCTGTTTACAGCCATGAGAAAACATTTTATTTATTAATTATTATTTGTAATTTGGGAAAACAAATGGCTGTATTCCCAGTCAGTCAACTCTCCTATCCACATATGTGCATTCCAGGAGCGCAGGCTTTACCTCTGGCTTACAGAGGTATTTTTTTCCCTGGGATCCTTCATTAAAACGTTAGCAGCACATTACTGCTTAGCAGGTGCACAGACCCCATAGCCAAATGTTACTTGTTAACTGTGGTGCAACATTATATGGCCATAAATGTCTAGGTATTAATCACATGTTTTGATTTGTATCCAAAATGTGATTTATGCACCAGATTTCTAAGACTGTATGCTAAACTAACAAGGAAGAGCGAAGGAATTCAGTTCAGTCAGGCAGCTGAATCACTCTCTGCCATGAAGTGGATGTACCTGTGTGCAGGCAGGGCAGTGCTGGAAGAGGAACTGGAATAAACCACACCAGCAATGGGGGAGGGAAGGGAAACAGAAACCAGAACTATGTTTGACAAATTCAGCTAAATTCTTTCCTTTGCTAAGCAAAGGAGTATAAGAACAGTTCACAGCATGGTTCAGGGTAAGGAAAAATACAAACAAACAACCTTCCCAAATCCAGTTTCCTTTCAAATAAAAGAACAGAGCTGTTCCCACTAGAAGTGGAGGTGTTCCACTCTATTCAAAGCAGGATTTGACAACAATGTAGTAGTCTGTTGGTATTTATATGCTAATTTATATATGATTCCAAGAAGGAACAAAGCACTGACTGGCAGAATGTGTGTAGTCCAGTTTCACTAAGTCTCTCCGCAGTGCTATCTGTTCTACTAAAAACACACTGTGCCACCATGAGTGTCAACAGTAGAAATTTTGTTCTCACTGTTTGTACTGCCTGATAAAGTGGTGACCCCTTGACACTCCTGAGTTGTTTAGTTGTGCCAATGAAAACACAGTGCAGATCATGCTTCAAGCACAGCACCTCACATAGAACATGGATGCATCAGAGAAGAGCACTAAGCAAAGCTGCAGAAAATTCAGAGGAAAAGCTCATTGAAGGATGCTGCTTTGCAAGCAATTGTGGCTTGATGGTCTCCACTAATTTTAGGAGAAAGTCCTGTATGATCTGGCCTGCAGCAAAGCTTAGGAATAGACAAGGATGCTGAGGTGGATTTTTGCAAAATCCTCCATTCTTCTTTTGAACTTCCTATTCCATACTTTGGCCTAAGGACTGTATTGAAAAGCTCATTCATGAAAACAGGTGAAAGCAGTACTTGCATCACACCTGCACATGCAGCATGGTAAATAACTGGCAACTGAACTCCAAGAGAGGAAAAAAGCATGGGATACCACCCCAAAAGAAATATCTGAAACAACATACTTCAAAACACCTGAAACAGGATAAAAATATATCCAGTTTCTCAGGGAGATATCCAAGGACTGACTGAACTGCATCCCACTGCATAAAGACCCTAAACTTTCCAAGGGATTCACTGTGATGCTCTACTCCTCATCTTTCATTCAGAATCCTATTTACTGGCACTGCTTTTACCTTCACCCATATTTGCCATGATTTGCTGTGCTTTCTGTTATAAGGGAGGAACCCTATTGCTGGCCTGAGACATTATCAGGATAAGGCATAACATACACAAGATATGGTATATCCTTCATCCTTGACATCCACCTTCCCCACTCTGACATTCACTTTCTCCCATAATTTCCAAGTCCAGTTAAGCAAATCACAATAATCAATTATGATCTATGAAATTTTTTATCTGTGACCTCCCTTTTGTGTGTGTGTTGCTTCCTATTAGCTAATGCCACACAATTAATTTCTTCTTGATAATCCTTTTGTGCTCAACAAGTAGTCATAGTTGCAGCCAACCCATCTTTTGAATGTAAACCTTGCTCTAACATGGGAATGAAATCACTACAGATCTATTATTTCTCGGAACAGGATATTTCATTTGCATAAAATATTCTGCATTTGACACAGTGCCAGGAAGAAACACCTAATGTCCATTCTTCATTGCACTCTTGCTGTGGCCTTAGGAACAGAAGGAATCACTGTGTTAGTCTCTTGCCTATTACTCCTGAGTTCCTCACTTTTTAGTCCCATCTCTGATTTACACTCTCGTGACTCTCTGAGAGCCCTGTCAAGTCAGTGACCAAGGTAATGGACAAAAAGGAATTTCTTACATGATGTAATTTCACATTAAACAGGATGGTTCACAGGTTGTAATAGGAGGTCAGTAGCAGATATTATAACCCCTAAATTGGTTGGGAAAAAAATGGTTATTTGAATCAAAACCTAAATAAAGTTCCATACAAGTCAAGATAGCTGAAGGGAAGTGTCTCCATGCATGTCAGTGATATGCATGGTCTAATAACCTCAAAGGAAGGCAGATCCCAACCTTGTTCATTTTCATAACAGCGGGACTTACTGGCAGGGAATGGCATTAGCACTGTCTTCAAATGTACAATGTCTCTTTTTACTTTTAAGTTGGATGGCTATATTCCAAAGTAAAAAAAATTATCTAAATGTCATTAGTCCAATGGGAATGCAGAAAATGTACATTTTGGAGACAGATCAACCTGTTAAGCAAGAAAAGGAGACCAAGAAGAAATTAATTAATTGAATGGATTCATGAGTCCCTCATTTGTTATTAATAAAGCACTGAGGAATAAAATGTTGATGAGACACAGTCATTCACCTTGGATCAGTATGCAAAAGGAAAATTCAGCTCAATGTAGATAGTTATCCATGCCATATGCACAGCTTTTTGTACTGAGTTATGGATGTTATTATAAATGGTAGACTCAACATTGCGTACGTACACTTTGCCTAGGGATGAATTTCACCCTAAAAAAAAAACTCGATGAGGCAAATTTTAGAGAAGAAGAGAGCTGATTTAATACAATGTATAGCATGTAGTCACTAATGGACTTCTAGTTATTCCCAAAGATAACTGACCCCATAAAGGGTTTAAGTAATTCTTAACATTATTTTCATACACTTCAAAGACAATCAGTCTCTTAAAACTATTTCTATATTTCTCCATATTACAGAGCTATATGCATCTTAGAATATTACACAATTACATATACACACTACTTTCTGCTTTCACGGACAAAAGTGTCTTGTGGTAATGACAACCACAGTATTGAATGTTCCTGTTTCAGAAGCTTAATGTATTTTGACTCAGCTCTTAGGTCTTCTTTTTCTGTTACTTCTGTTTTATATATATCTATATATCCTGTTATTTATATTAGTCTGGCTTTTGTTTTTTATCTCTTATGAGATACTACCAATATAAATATTATTTTAGCCATTGTATGGTGTAGTTAAGGCTTGCTCTAACACAATGGTGTCCATCTGCAAGACCTGCTGCAGTCCACTCTCTGAAGAAAACAGAGGTTATAATTTATTGATTTGCTAAAACTTTCTTAAGTTACTTGAAACTGTCAAGTGGTGAAACCCACTCCTGAACATGAGGCCAGGCACAAGGCCTAAGAAGTGCTTAAGCTCATTTTGAGGATATAAAAGTGATTGAAGTGGTTACACAGGACTGGTGCTAGTACTTCACACAGGAGAGGAGCTGACCATGTGTGAGCACTTCAGGAAATCACACCAGGTTCTGATTTTCCTCCAAATTTCAGCAACTACACTAATAATTCTACCAGGCCCTCACAGCCATCCTACAGCTCAGGACTGTTTTATTTTGTCTAAGTAATCACAGAGGGATAAAAACCACTCTAGGTCATGGTAGAAGCTCAAGTCATTAGAAATACCTCCTAACATCTTTAGTGCTATGATTGTTCCAAAGGAAAAAAAAAAGCCTCAAGGCAATTTTAGAAAAAGGAAAGAAGGGATAGATTCATCTAATCCACTTCTACTAAAGATTTAAAGAGTACTCTGCTTTTTGCCTTTGCTTGAAACCAGATCTCCCACATATCCCTGAAGATATGCCATGTGCTGTGACTGGTTAGGACCAAGCCTATTATTCTAAAAATGCACTTTTTTGGTTCACTAAGTGAGCCCAGACTGTACTGATTTGCAAAAGGTAGAATCAGAAAGGGGGAAGAGGTTCTTTCCCCAGCACAGAAAAGACTCAGAAGCTTCATTGCGTCTGTTTACTGTTTTATTTCTGAATTTCTAAATCATTGACAAATTTAAAGAAGGGCCAGCTAGTGTTGGAAGAGATCCTGAATAGTCAGCAGTAGTTTAGTGAGATCAGTCAGGTCACAAAACCTTGCCAGAGTTGCTCCTCCCTCAGAAATTTTTGAATCTCTATTTAAACATCCTTGATCTGGCCACAAGAGATGTGATAGGGCTGACAGCGAGCAAAGAGGGGCAAGGAGGAAATTAGGGATTCCAACAGAAGGGGGGTGGGACAGCACTTCTAGAAAATCTGGGCTCTTTGGACATAATTGTCTGGCAGTGTGTAGGTATTACTAAAACCCAGGATTATTTCCAACACTACATCATCATATCCACTACTACTGTCTGCCAGTGTGTTAGTAGTAAATCTGAAGAGCCAGGAAAATAAGTGGAGCCTGTCTGCCTGCAATGAGGGTCTGGCCTCTGCACTGCAGCAGTCAGTGCCTTTCTCAGAGAATTAAATTATCTGCTAAATATCTAAAATATTCCTGAGACAATAAATGCTCTTTGCTAAATTTCTGGGGGTGGAAGGTGGGAGCAGGCTGGGATTTGAAGAGGAGAACAGCTACAGGTATAAATGGAAAGCAGAGTGCTCCTGGAAGTGAAAGTCCTAGTTGGCATCACTACACTGGCTTCACCAGCAGCCAGACCCAACCTGGCAAAGGTGCACACTTTATGCTTTCCTTTCTCCTCTGGCATAGTAAAACTGCTGTGAGATTTGGGAGGAACTCTTTCCACTTGAAAGAGGAAAGAGCCCTCATTCTCTGAGGTTGTTTCACATTGAGGCCTCAGGGGTGAGAAAACCAGTGCTCCTCATTCAACACTAGAAAGAAGTGCCTGTAGGAATGATGCTTCAGAAGAGGATGAAGGGACAGACATATCAAATCTTGTGGATTTTGGGTAAAGGAGGGAAAACAAAGCTCAGACTGAAGGTAATCTCATAGGCTTGTGAGTTGAAACAGGAGATACACTGATTTCTGAAGGCTAGCTTTTGAAGCAAAAAATTTTGAATTTTTAACAAGAAGCATTTTGCCATTCAATCAGATCTCTCTTGCGTAGTACCAGTGCTACTGGAGGAGAGACTGGAACAAACTTAAACCAAAGTAAGCCTGCTCTTGTCCTTGTTTAGGCTGTTCTATAGGGCAAATAGGGCCTTATGGTCTTTTAATCTGTTTTAATTACAATTTTCCATTGATCTCAATGGGAAGTTTTGATTTAAGATAAATGTCGCTCCATTGCCTTTGCATTGTGCAGTTGAAAGTGTTAAGGTACTGAAGTGGACACCAGCTGCCATGGTAGGAACCACCTGAAACTCCACAAAACAACAGCTGTAGGTGCTGGTAACTGCAGGTGTCATGTGGCCAGTTCAAGTCATTACCTTCCTAGAACCTAGATAATAGGAGAGAGGCCTGTCTTTTGAAGCCATCCCTCCATAATAGTCTGGGATAGAGATAATTTTCTTCATACTAGCTGGTGTGGTGCTTCTTTTGGACTTCAGATAAAAAAAAAGAGTTGATAACACAGTAACACACGTGTTAGGTATGGCTGAGCAGTGCTTACACAGTGTCAAGGCCTTTTCTGCTTCTCATGCCACCTCACCAGAGAATAGGCTGGTGGGAGTACACAAAAGATAAGAAGGGATGCAGCTGGGACAACTCCCCAGCTGACCAAAGGGACACCCCATGCCATAGAGCCTTGTGCTCAGCAATAAAAGCTGGGGGAGAAGTTTTTCAGGGCTGCAATTGCTCAGCGACTGTCTGGGCTTTGGTCAGCTGGCAGAGAACAATTGTGGGTCGGTTTGCATTCCTTGTTTTTCTTTCTTTTTTTTTCCTTTTGTTCTTTTTTTTTAAATTTAAAGTGTCAATTCACAAATTTTCACACTTGTACTCTTCTGTTCCCAGCCTCCATCCCACTAGGGATGGTGGTGATGTGAACAAGCAGCTGTGTGGGGCTGAGTTGCCCACCGGAGGTAACCCAAAGCACAGGTCTAGGTCTGTCACTGGGCTCACCAGAACACTCCCAAGGAAGCCCCTTGAGGCAAGGACAAGCAACAGACTCACTCTAAATGTACAGCAATGTTCCCAGCACTCAGAATAGAAAGGTCTTCTACAAGCCTGGGACTTTTCCTTCAGTTTCCAGGCTCAATTTGTTCCCATGCCTTTTCATCTGTTTGCACACTGATATCATCCTTCAACTCAAACAGTTTATCTTCCATATTGGTGTTTGTCCTCCTTCACCCAGGAAAAAAATTAGTTTCTTGATCTCTATGTGAAGGCCAAGCAAACCAAGCTCTTCTAACTTTCTCTCACTTCACATGCTTTTCATGCTCCCAGCCATCCTAGCAGCCATCCTCTGAACTTCATATCCACTTTTTTAAATGTGGAACAACACAAATGCATGCAAGACTCTGTATGAAGTTATCTGCCTGAATATTCTTATGAAATCTAATAAAATTATATATTCAGGAATTTTTACTGCTGTGAAAATCATAGCCATAAAGAGCTGTTCTTTCATATCTCTTTTTAGTATGGCTGATATTTAACATGTGAATGATGGCAGACATATGAAAGAAAAAGTAGGTGACTGAAACCTGGAACCAGAAGGACAGTTTTTAATCAACATTTTTCTTGGTATAATTGTAGTGGGTATTATCTAACAGTTATACTTCATCCCAGAAACAAACAAACAAAAAAACCCAACCCAACCCAAACCAGCAACAACAAAAAAAACCCCAAAAAACCAAAACCACAAAAAAGATCCGCCTCCCCCCCCCCCCCCCCAAAAGCTTAAAACAGAATTTTACACTGAACATATTAGTCAGAGAACAGAGCAGGATTCTATGGAATTTTGCATGCCATGAGTGAAGAGACTTGCAGAAAAAGTATGAGATAAATGGCTTGTGGAGAACCACAATTCCATGCAATTAAAGCCTAATAAAGCCATTTCAAGAAGCCTTTATCAACACACTGTAAAAGTCCCCTTTTTAGAGAAAAATGCTAACACATCTCCTACATGTGTGAACAATTGGTTCTACCCCTTAACATACCATATTACCAGTACTAGTAAGTAATCATAAGAACTGAATAGGAAAATTTCCACCTCTCTTAGAAAAATTCTGAAATTTTTCTTTAGAAATACAAAAAAAACATAATAAGCAAAAAACAAATCCCCCTCAAACCACCTTTTCCTAACAAAATCTTCTAGAATTTGCTATACTTTCTGTCTCCAAAGTGTGTTTTCAATAGAATTACATTTGTCAATGAAAGTACTTTTACTGAAAGGTCTTGCTGGTAAGTTTTGATAAGTATGTTGAACCATGGATTGTTCTCCCATTTAGAAGAAGCTAAAGGACCTAACACATTTTGTGCCTACAAGCTGAAAGGATGTTTCCAGACACATCTTACCCGATGCTCAGTAACTCTCATTCCTTGCTGACCTTCTCCAGCAGATTCATTCAAAATATTGGCTTTAGCAGAAGCCAAAGAAAATTTCCAAGTTCTGTGTGAGATTTCACTACCTTAACTCAAGTTGACTGACCCTTGCTCTAGATAAAGGAATTTTCTTTTTACAGGCTTTTCTCCCTCTGCTACCCCTCTTCATGTAGGACAGCCCTGGATCTCCTCCAGCTGGACAGTTTTCCTGTCTGGTTTGTGCAAGAGGAAAGGCTATGGCTTTGCCTGCTCCTTTACATTTGTGAGACTGCTTTCTTCTCAAGAACAATTCTGCCTGGCTCTCTCATGAGCTATATTAGGTTGCAGTTGCTCTGAGAAGCCCTGGCCACCACAACTGTCTTGATTTTCTGTTTATGGTATTTGTTGCAAATGTTACTACTAAATCCTCCTTTTTCTCTGTAGCCCACAAACCTGATGATAGCGCAAGCCCTGCTGTTCTTTCCAGTTTAATACATTTTCATCCTAAACAGTTTCTCAATAGAAAAAAAGACTCTCACAACCTTTAAGGATGAACTTGATGCCTACTACTAATGCTTAGGGGTTAAGACTTTGTGGCAAACA
Organism: Entomyzon cyanotis; assembly: GCA_024500445.1. NCBI lineage: Eukaryota > Metazoa > Chordata > Aves > Passeriformes > Meliphagidae > Entomyzon > Entomyzon cyanotis. The sequence continues at coordinate 43,364,180 of JAKEPQ010001005.1, forward strand.
CCTGCCAACTCAGCTCCCAGTGCTACTTACATAAATATGCTTTTGTTCTTAGAACACGTTACGCCAGGTTTCATAAAAGCACCCGTGTATAGCTATAAAAGATTTAAAAGATATAAATAATAACCTAGGAGTCGTTTAAAGTTAGGATCAGCAAATTTCAAGGAAGGGATCAACCAACTTTGGTAATTTAGCAACTGTTTAAAATACATTAGCAATATCTGGTTTAATCTTATGGTAATTTATAAGCTATGAGGTTTTGTAAGAAAAAGTCAGTAATTTAGGAACAGGATAAATTAAGTACAAGCCTGAAAATGAGTTTTTTAAAGAAAAAGTCTATCATTCTACAGGATTGTTAAAGACACATGAGCATGCACATAAACAAAAAAATAAATATGCAAAAGAAACTATGTATAAAAGCATTTCAAATAGTTGTATAGGGTTGGTTTGAAAAAGATCAGCTATATTTAATTTGTCCCTTACATTTCTGTTCTGTGCCACAGCATTAATGAAGAGCAGTTATTCAGAATTAGCACACAGGCATTTTTCATGCTTGAAAAAGAATACAGCAAGCCCCCAGTATCCCCACTCAAAGAAGACATGTAAGGAGCTGATTCATTGTGTGCATACCTAGTGTCTTGTTGCATATGTACCTCATTATGTTGTGTCTGGGGGTTCAGCACTTTTTTCAGCTTTTCTTACATGTTTTATTGCCACTTTAAGGCAAGGAGCTGAAGTGAGAGCTGTTCACCCTCCTATCCAAACTTGGGCAGAACCAATTGTCCAGTGAGGTCAAAACTGCTCAGCATAGAAAATACAGTATAAGGAATCTTTTGAAAACATAACAAGGTGGCCATACACCAGGTGCTCCCCACTAAGGTTGTTTTTCAACACCCCTCTCTCACACTTTGAAGCCAAAGCCCTCATCAGGAAAGTGAATCAAGACATGTCTGTCTGCACAAGGGGAGCAGAGCTGGCCTTCTGCTTTAGGAAGGACTGGAGGCTGGGCTGGTACCTGAGAGGAAGCCTCAGGTAGTTCTGGCAGTGCCATGCTTTCATGTGCTGCCAGGCAGCATGGCCAGGTGTGCCCCACAAGGCCTGGGCAAGTCCCTGTGCCCAGGATCTGCAAAACAGCACAGACTTTTCTTGGCATCCTGTTGCCAGCAGCAGCCAACACAGTACAGCCCCATGAGCATGATTTCTGCTTTGAACAGTGGTTTCATACATGGACATGCATTTTCATGCTTGCCCTTCAAAAGTTTCCACTTAAAACCGAAAAACATTGGACCCAAACTAGGGCTAAGGACAATTGTTATGCTTTAGAGAGGTTTAATTAGTGACTTTGTCTTACTTCTTCTCCTCTCACAGAAGAATAAAACTTACTGAAATCTCACAAAACTTATTGAATCTTACATAAAGGTTCATGGAAAAAATCACACTCTTCAGTTTTACATTCTGTTTTAAAAGTCAATTCCGTTCTTACAGGGCTTTATTTTATAAATAATGCTGAAGCTAAATCTATTCTTTCACTAGAATTGGTGTTTATGGCTTAAGAAATCAAACAGGATCCTTAGCATTGTGAGCCATGAAATCTAGACCTATTTTGACGTACTTCTGTTAGGTGACTTTTCCTAAACCAACAAAGGGTAAAATAGGGAATGTGCTCAAAGAGTAAAAAAAAAATATTTATTCAAAGTTCTTTGAAGTAGAGAGATTTTCTGCACCCCATGGTCCCAGTCTTGGCTAGGTTTACCAAGTCTTTCCCACAACACAAGAGGTTAATTTGTATTCTGTGGATAATAAAAACAGCAAGCAAGGTAATACAAAACTGCCATTATACAAATGGACTTTGGACTGCACAAGAGGAATATCAATATTATTAAAGGAAGGACTTGCCTTGTGTTATATGTTTCCCATTAAAAAAATTCCTGCATAGAATTCTGCTGAGCTCTAGTGCTCTAGCAATATAAAATATCTTTCCTTCACTTTCAAAAAAGATCAAAGAGGCAACGGCGGGACTATGTTATTAACAAAGTCATACAATATCAATAAGGATAGAAGATAGTAAAGAAAGTAATGTAAGTGCAAAACTCATAGTGCACATTTCAAAGTTTTTAAACACACAGATTTGCAAGGGAATATAATATTTCTGAAAAGAGGACAGTCATAGGATTGTCTTTTGTGGGACTCAGACTGCTGAGAACATCTCAGGATTGGACCTCAGAGGTCAGGAAGACGTGGAAGAAGTAGCCTGACACAGCTCTGCCAGCCTACTTCCAACCTGACCTAGAAAAACCCATGCAGTTTTTGTTCTGAATCTCTCTGGAGAAGAGTCTGCCAATTGTACCAGACTGCAAGGTGGTTTAATGATGTGGACAAACGGGCCTTTTATGTCTCCTGTGCTCGTCTGGGAAAATTTGGAAGCCATACATTGTGGTACCTTTCTGTGTTCCCACAAACTGAATAGAAAGCTTTCCAAGGTCTACAATAAGTTGCCAGAGGTTCAGCAACAAGACAAAAACCTTGCAGCCTGTTATTGATAGTTTGCCTGCACATATAAAAGAAATGGTCTTTTATAAACACATTCAAAAATTCAGAAAAAAATGTTTTTCCTATTGATATTTAGAATATGATTATAGGAGTAAAATTCTGTGTGTTCATATATGGTATTTAGGCTATGTATTCATAGCCTAAAAAGACTACAAATGTAAGAGAGTACTTAAATCAGTTCGTAGATATTAAAGTCTCCCAATTAGAATAGAGTCTCAAAAAGAGACTGAACTCCATCCTCCCTCTCCCATATCCACTGTTTTCTACATTTGCCCATGTATCACTTGATTGCCCTTATCATTCCCAGAGACTTCAAAATATTCTTTCTCAGATTTAGCAGTATAAGTTACACAAGAAATAGAGAAAGGCAGAATCCAAAGGAATTCCTGTAACTTATATATATACTCTTTTACAAAAGATAAGAGCTTATGAACTGAAAAAATGATAGTGTCTATTCCTGAGCAGGTTTCTGGTCAATACCATTTTACAAGTCATCTTCTCATAATGGACAGTCCTTCCACCAAAGAATTGTTCCAAATATTGTTTTTATAATTTGCAAATTACTTTGCAAAATTTTGTCTCTGTTGTAACAGGAGTTGTGCTTAATCCTCTTTGTAGCTGATAATCACATTTCCCATTAAAGTAATCTTCTCTCATACCCATAGGACAAGCTGGAGAGGAAGATTTCACAAGGGCATGTAGTGATAGGACAAGGGGTAATGGCTTTAAACTGAAATAGAGTAGGTTTAGATTAGGTATTAGGAAGAAATTCTTTACTATAAGGATGGTAAGGCACTGGCACATGCTGCCCAGAGAGGCTGTGGATGCTCCATCCCTGAAAGTGTTAAAGGCCAGTCTGGATGGGGCTTTGAACAACTGGCCTACTGCAGGTGTCCCTGCCCATGGCAGGAGTTTGGAACTGGAGAAACTTTAAGGTCCCTTCCGACCCAAACCATTCTGTGATTCTATGATTCTAAGGCAAATAAGCATGAGATGATTCATGTGTATATTCACAACCTGGACAATTCCTGCTGTTCATAACAATCAGAATTTTCTCACTGGAAGTCCTCTCATGTCCGAATACACCCTTGCCATTCAACAGCCACTTAGGCAGGACACAGGAAAGTGAACTCAGCTCATTCAAACTTCAAGTATTCTATTCCTTTAAGCCATATTTCTTAAATTTAAATGTTAAATTAGTGGGGTTTTATGAATTGTAACTAGGAATGACATAGTTGTTCTTGTCCATCTATTCTCTGTTCTGTCTCTCCTTCCACATGGAATTATACTAGGGAATATTCTGTCCTGACAGGAAGACGGATTCAGAGATACAGTTACCTATTCCAAATCATATCTTGTCTGAGTTCATAACTCCCTGCACACATGCAGACTCGTGCTCTTCCTGGGTCCCTGGTTTTGCTCCATTTTTCCTCCTCATTACACCATAGTTCCTCATCACTGGAGCACCAAAATTTTTGTTTCCTTGAGAAGCTTTGATTGGCCTCTGCATAAAAACATCTGTTTTGCAAATAAAAGGTACAAAACTGGTTTTGCCATTAGTTCTGTTGCTTTCCTGAAGGCCATCATGACACGGGATTGGGATTCACATATGATAATGCTGACATTCAAATCTACAACTGAACTGCCTAAAGACAATCTCCAAACACTACTCCAGTGATTAATCAAATGCACATTCACAAAGAAATATTTGATGTACAGCTCTACTCACCAATGTCTTTTGTTGTACAGTCAAAGGTTCTTTGGAATTTATCCATCACCACCAGGTTGGACCTTTCTATTATTAAGCAAAATTCAACCTGGAGGGCAGGGAAACTGTACAAGGAATATGGAGTGTTTTGATTCATAAAAATACTGAAAAGTAGGTTTGGAACCTAGATTTAGAACCTAGATTGGAACCTAGATTGTATCAGTCTTTGAAATTAGTCCCCCACAATCACAAGCACACAGTACATGTGTAGTCCTGAGGGGTCACAAGAATATCTGTTCCTCAGGTCTCCATACACCACATAGCCTAATGTCTTAGAAAACATCTGAAGAAGGCCAGAAGTTACAGCTGTAAATTGCCATGGAAATGTTGCCATTCTGATAGTTCCCTATAATAGCACAAAATTTTCCTTTCTACTCGTCTTTTTTCAGATGGACACTTGCTTTAAAGCTTAAGCATACACATTGAGTTCAAGGAAAGAAATGAAAGACAGGCAAATACTAGGATTATACTGCAAAGACAGACTCAAAAAATCCCTAAAATTCACACTAAAACTCAGAATCTCTACTCCCTCTTTCACTGTGGAAGAATAGCCATGTCTTTTCCTAATATTTGTTATATGTTACAGGAAAAAAAAGTATTCCATGAAAAATGTGCATTTTCAGAATAAAATAATTCACTCCCCTTATTGATCTCTGAAAGGAAGTTTTAAATACATCTGGCCTTATGATTATAAACTACACATCTCAAAAGATTTCTGAATTTCCATGAAGCACAAGGACTGCATACTCACTGAAGAGCAGGAGTACTTCACAGTCCAAGTACCTTCAGTGCCCAGAGATTAAATTGCTCTTCAGCTCTTTCCACACTCATGCACCTGTGTTTCTTTCCCAAAGTAGCTGGAAACTGCGTACCTGGCACCAGGACTCTGGTCCTGTGTTGAATCTATTGTCCTGCAGGTTGCCTGGACAGACAAGAAGCCGTATATGGAAATGATAAAAATGTTGATTTCTGAAGACCCAGACAGTGACTGAATCTACTTTTTTGTGTATAGCTTCTCACCTCTTTCCGCTTGCACATCTCTTCAAGCTGCACAAAATAAAACATTTGATGAGACAAGAGAATGTTGCTGCCATAGAATGAGAGCATTTCACATCACTGGTTTTCATTCTTGCCATAAATGAGACCAGAAATTGGTAGGACACCAATGTTTCTGCTGAGACCAATTTTGGAACCATGTAGTGACCTGATGGATCTGCCTATTACTATCAATATTATTCCTTGTTAAGTGGAAGAATAAGGAAAATCACTACCTGGGCTCCTGATGCCTCTCCCAGTTGTCCCAGGGCCCCAAAGCCTCTTTTCTTTGCCCTCAGCCTTCTCTTCATTATTTCTGCCCTGCCAGTTTGAACAACCAACAGTGGACAGTAATCAGAAGGCCTAACTAGACTAGAAAGTTTTCCAGTCGTGTGGCTTCTCTGAGCCCCTGGGAGACAGCAGACTTCCCTGTGAGTAGCATCCAGTCTGCATATCAGGACCACTGCTCCCCTCAGAAGGGAGTCTCCTATTACAACTACCCTCCTTTTCCTGTTCACAGAGGAGGTCTTGATGCATGGTAAAGGTGGTGATGTTTTAAGAGGCCCCACTATCCCAGAATGACCTTCTCCCATCTCATCTGTTGTCTGGACTTCTAGTCCCACAGCCTCAGACCTGTTGTAGAAGGTACCAGTCCCACTTACCAAATTCTGAGGAGGAGGAGCCTTCCCCCTGCTGTGTGCAGTGACCTGCTTCCAGCCCTCATCTTTAACAAATCCTTGATTAACAGTCCTTTGACTAATTACCCTGCAGGGTTGTGAGTCCCTCTGCTTCTCCACCACAATGCAGGTTCAGGACTGGAAGGGACACGAAGCAAGATTACAGACAATACAAAACTGTGAGGAGTGGTTGACTCCCCTGAAGGCAGGGAGGCCCTGCAAGAGACCTCAGCAAATCAGATGCCTGGGAAATCTCCAGCAATATGAAGTTCAAAGAGGGCAAGTGCAAGATTCTGCACCTGGGACACAGCAACCCTGGATGTATGGACAGATTGGTGAATGAGATGTCGGAAAGCAGCACTGCAGAAAGGGAGCTGGGGGTCCTGTCAGTGGCAAGCTGAATCTGAGTCAGCAGTGCCCCGGCAGCCAGGAGGGCCAAGCATGTCCTGGAGGGCATCAGGCACAGAATCACCAGCTGGGCAAGGGAGGTGATTGTCCTGCTCTGCTCTGCACTGGGGCAGCCTCACCTCCAGTCCTGGGGGCAGTTTTGGGTGCCACAAGATAAGAAAGGCATTAAACTGCTAGAGAGTGTCCAAAGGAGAGCAACAAGGATGATGAAAGGTCTGGAGGGGAAGCCGTATGAGGAGTGGCTGAGGCCACTTGATTTGCTCAGCCTGGAGAAGAGGAGACTGAGGACAGACCTCATTGCAGTTAAAATTACCTCATGAGGGGAAGAGGAGAGGCAGGAACTGATCTCTTCTCTGTGACAAGACCAGTGGCAGAACCTGAGGGAATGGCCTGAAGTCCTGTCAAAGGAGGCTCAGGACAAAGTTCAAGGATCATTTGGACAATACTCTCAAGCATATTGTGTGACTCTTGGGGATGGTCCTGTGCAGGGCTTGAGTAGGACTCAATGATCCTTGTGGGTCCCTTCCAACTCATTCTGTGATTCTGTGTTTCAGTTACTGCATAGATAATTGACTTCACAAATGGTGAAATTTACCCAGTCTTGAAAAAATTCTGCAGTAACCAGTACTCTTCTTTGACTTCCACAACCTTGATATTGAAATCAAGTTCAAAGCAGATCATTTGGGAGCCCCAAGAAATTAATCTTTAAGCCACCAGTTCTAACTATGAGGACAATGATGAGCTGAAAAACACTATATGAAATGAGATGCTGGTCTTACTAATTTTGTTTGTGAATTACATCAGATTATTATTAGGAAAATCTCTATTAAGTTACCATACTTTTATTATACTCTCAGAATAAACACTCAAGACCTAAGGAATCTTTAGCCATCTGGAAAGTACCTCTAGAAAAGGGGTGAGACAATGGAAAAAAATCACAGAATCACAGAATATGCTGAGTTGGAGGAGATCCACAAGCATCATTGGGTCCAACTCCTTAACCTACACAGTACCATTTCTGTACTGAGGATATTTCAAGCTTAAGAGCTAGAAAGAGTCACTAGTGAGACACATTGTTCCTACCTGTCTCTCTTTCTATAAAATGTACCTTTTTTTGAAATGAAAGAAAAGTTTTGATTTTATGGAATTTGAATTCTTGTGGTCTAGTGATTTGCCATCAGGAAATACGTGCTTCTACCCTAACATTTAATGTGATAATTCTAAGACTCATAGACTATTATTTTAGCACTAACAGTTTTGTAATGTTTTATGTGAGTTAAATTCACTATGCTCCATTTTGAAATGCCAGTGTTGTTTGAATAGATTGCCTCCAAGCTCTTTCAGTCTCTCTTCCAATATGATGTTGCTCATTCACACATTCCCAAGCCTTAAAGAATAATTCAGAAAACATATATAGGGCTGCAGAACCAAGACAGTTCAACTCTGTTCAGTTAGCAACAATTTCACTTTCACCACAGGGAGAACTATAGTACTAAAAGTTAAAAACACAGAGGTTATTTACAGGGACAGCTTGTTGGGACCAGGAAAATAGCACTTACATTAAAAGTTTGTTTTTCCTAAGGTTTTACATTAAAGCTCAGTTGCTCTTTATTTTCCTTTTTTTCTTTTTTTTTTCCCCCACTTTCCTTAAACCTCAGTGGAAAACAGGCACTTACTGTGAAAGTAATCCAACCAGATATCTTTAAAATCTTAATAGGCAAAGTGGATTGACCTCAGTTCGTCTTCATGGAGCTTAGGACAAATTGATCAATTTACTTCCTAAATAATTACCATTTGAATGTTGGTTTTACCTTCCTAAGATTAGTACATTAAAAAGCCTGTATTCAAGAATGCTAATGCAATGCAGTTCTGCACACACACACAGACTCACAAAAAAACCCAATATATTCTTTATATAGACAAGCTTCAACTGATTCTGGGTAATGAGGATTTACTTATTCTTTTGTTGAAGAATGAAAAAAACTCAATAGAAATAAAACAGAGAAATGGATATAGTTAGAGCTCTGGAGGGAAAGACTTTATTTAGAATTTTAGATTTTTGAGGTTAGACATTAAGATTCTATGGATGCAACAGCTGCAATCCAAAGTTTATCTGTTTAAAATAAGCCCATGGAAGAAAGAAGGCAAGAAATTATTTATGTTTGAAAGGAATGATCTAAAATGGGAAAATTAAAGCACCATATAATTATTTCATAAATGTTGTAAGTTTCCTTGTAATACTCCAATGGAATACATTGACTGAGCAATAACTTTTGAAGTTTATTTGCAATAAATGGTGGTTTTTTTGTTCTCCAAAGAAGTCAAACACAGAGGCAGGGTACATACGTAGGTGTATATCTGTTTGTCTCTGTGAAGGTTGGGGTAACTCAACTGATCTGGTTAGAGTTTCCCAGGTGGACGAAGACTCAGCAGTCCAGGCACTTAGCCATACCCAGGCAGGCTCCATTCCCATAATCAAGCTCTTGCCATAATCAAGCTCCCTGACAGTCTTTTTTTTTTTTTTTTTTTTTTTTTTTTTGAGAAAAGGTTTCTCTGCTGCAGCACATGCTGACAGATCTCCCTCAGCATCTTAAAGGAAGAGGAGCAGAAGAATTTACTCTGGTTTGGCATCAGCTAGAGCATCTGGCCCTCTGAATGTGCAGCAAATGACGAAAGCTAAAATATATGTATCCCAATTTAACAACAAAATTATTTTTTTCTTTTTTGTATCCCTGTCTCAATTTCTCCCATTTCTTTTGGTATTAAAAAATTTTACCTTTTTTTTTCTTGCAACACTTTGCATTCTGATTCTTCTCCATGAGTGTTGTCAATATCTCTCCATTTATCATCATTTAGCATTTGTCTCTCCTGAAAATTCTCCATGACAGCTTTAGTATAAGTTGCTTTTTGTGCACTATTTCTCATAAGAAAGCTGAAGTCTTCCTGTGCTTCTTTTTAAAAGTTTTAGAGTTCTGATTCCAATACCTCAGGAGACTGTTTTTTCCCCCTCTCTGAAACAAATATAGGCTCTGAGGGGACCTTTAAAATCCATACAATCTGATAAATTCTTTTTAGAGCCAGTCTCTGCAAGATGGGTCTCATCTTTTATCCAGTCCTTTATCTTGAATATTTCAAAATTCCCATCAGCAGATTACAGAGACAATGGCTGGGCTTGTTATAAAACTCATTAATTAGCTTAACCCAGGTAACAGTCACTTAGGTTATTTACCTTCTCTGGTTTATAAAAAAAAAAAAGCTTAAGAAATACTGTTAATAATTATAATTTTTTTTTAATGGGAAATGGAACTGGCTACCCTCAGGTTCTGTATCAATTCAAGCTTATACCAGTAGTGTCTAAGAACTGCCAGCAGTTGGATGGCATGAATTAAGTCAGTTTCAGGTGTCAGTCTTGGCTTTGGGAGACAAATGCATATGTTACAAAAAGCCACCAAATATAACACTAATGGATGTTTAATCAGATTAAATTTTGGACAAATGTGGAGATTGAACTAGGCTGTAAAGTTATCCTTCCTGGTTAGAAAAATAAGGCCATGGCATGAAAAAGCTGTGGTGGTAACCAGCCTTTCTAAAGCTGTTTAGAAGACTTTAAAGGACTTCACACCTTTGTGCTCTTGTTGTGAGTGCTGTTGCATTCTGTGCATATGCATATATATGTTGTGTAAGTGGTTTCGGTCTTTTGTTTTCAATGGCATCTTCCTAGTCAGGATTCCCCTCTCTCTTTTATGTTTTCAGTATTATTAGTATTTTATTATAATGCAATTAACCTTTTATTATTTGAAAATACCTGTAATGCATTAAAAATGGAGAAAACTAAACAGGTTAGTATTACATAATTACACATTCTCTGGACATGTCAGTTAAACAAAATGGCTTGTGCCTGGAAGAATTCATAGAGAATATAGAGAAAATTGATGACAGAGAACTCATAGGGAATATAGAGAAAAGGGATGAGGCAGAGTTTTAATTTAATTATTTATGTGCCCAACTAAAATCTGGAAAAATAGAATTGTTTGTAAGTTGGATTAATAAATGATGATTAATGTATGTATTATTATGTATTATATTAATATTAAAATAATGTATGTATTGTAACTGCAAAAGTTTAAAAAAATATTTTCATGTTGTCCATTGTGAAATTTCTAAGTTATACTGTCCAAAATAGCTAAGCTTGGCAAAAGATTGAGTTCAATTAGCACATTTCAGTCCAATACACCAGGAAATGTGATTACTGTCCCATCACAGAGTTACTTTCTGAAGGTGAATAATCTTCAAGGTGATTACAACCTTAATAATTTTTCAGCACAGGTTTCTTTGAGGATGCTAAGGGAACAGAAACACTGATTCAAGTCACACACATATTTTCACCAGCTGGGATTTGGGTGCTGAGAACACCTCTCTTTTTCTGTGTCTTTGGACACTGGCAGCGAGTTCCCACAGCATTGTATTTACAAACACAACATTCCCATTGTATAGCAGTGATACTGCCAGACACAAAATGATGCAACAAGTAGCTCAACACATCACATTAGGTGAGTTCCTTTTAATCATGCTTCCTTTATAGTATCCTGGCATCTTATCAGACCTGTTTTCATAGAGCCAAACGTGCCACGTGTAGAAAATGTGTGAAATTTGGAGCAGACCATTTGGTCTTAGCCCTAAGAAGTAACACACGGAGTGAAAAATGCTGAGAGCCATTTATTTAGACAAATAGACTCCAAAGCAACATTTGTATTTTGCTCTCATTACTATAAATACTTTGTCTTTTTTTAGGGAAAGCTGTTCCTGGATGTTATTCTGAGAGGATCAGTCACAGTGCTTTTGACCTTTTACTGTACACTACTCCATTAACATCCTGTGGAGAAATTCTCTTTTTATATGTAATTGATGCATTTTATGAGACACAAATCAAAATAGATAGTCAAAAAATAGATAGTATGGAGCTCAGGAAGAGCTGCCTGCCTGAGTACTTCGTTGGCATATTGCCTATAGTTGATAGTGTCAACTCAACATATGGCCCTTCAAATGCACTGATGAATCCTCTTATGGGAATAAAGTCAGACTTGTCTGTGAAGTGTTTAAAGTTTCAAAGTCCAACAAATAAAGTGAGATGTAGCTCTAGCAAGGAGGAGACCTTACAGCCTTGTATGCAAACAGTGTAGCTTTCCACCAAAAACACTTTTTAATAATTTCCACGGGCCAGTGTGAACAGCCTTGCACATGATCAGAGAAATTGTTAAAACAGTTACTACTTGAACACAGCCAAACTATGTCACAAGCTGATTTAGTTGGATGAGTACTGAACTTCAAAAAAAGACAGTTGTTAAGCTTGTTCTGAAGCTGTGGATGTATCCTCAAATTAGGGACAACTTGAAACAGTGCAGAAAAGAAAGGATGGCAGAATTATGCAATTAAAATTCTTTTCTAACCTCCTGAACAAGATCCAACAACCACAGAGTGTCTGAAATTATATATTCAGTGTTCATATGTGGCAGTGATAGAGTAAAAGAATTTGTACTAGTTTGGCTTTTCACATAGACATGCAAAACAAACACAGTCTCCATGCCAAGAAGTACAAGGGTACATGGCAGAGGATGGGGAACAGAAAGGCAGCCCTACTGCCTGCTCATCTGAATGAAGTAAAGTGATGGGCACATGCCTCAAAGGGTATATAGGTGACTGAAATAATGGTCCTCTAAATGATGACTCTTTTTAGTGTTGCTGTCGTTAAAATGAAGCAAACACTGCTGCAAAAGGATTTTTTTTCCCAGTATTTTTTGCCACTGCTTCTAGTAGCCCTCTCAGGCAATGAATAAAACTTGAAAAAGGGCAGTCTGGTGCACAAATGTTCTCATTATCTTAAAGGGGTCAATGGTCAAAGGTGAAAAAATTCATAGAGTAGTTATGATTAAAGGTAGGTTTTTATACGCTTTTGATAAAGACTTGTAAAACAGCCAAAAGAGATCCTGCAATTTTAATGTTAAGTGGCTTTTGTATTGGAAAAATGCCCAAGGGCCATGTCTAGCACGGTCACTTACAAATGACTGATGGGAGATCAATACAGACAGAGTGGGGATGCAGCTTTGTCACAGGGAGATGTAGTTAGTATGTGATTAGCCTTAAGTAGCATTGACGTGGATGTAGATGGGCAGTAAAGTGCTTAGTATCCAGTGAGCATGATAGCTGTTTGTACACAAAAGTTAATGAAAGAGGAAAACCACATTATCATTAAACACTCAAAGGGGCTTCCAACACCCATTCAGGGATTTTAGGAGCAGATCAGTCTGACAATGAGCTGTTTAGAGCCGCCAGTCCCAACAGCATTGACCCTGAATTTGGTTTTCTTCTATGAGGAGCAATCCCACAGGACTTGGTAAACCACCTAGTTAAGTTCCGTGTGCTGCCTGATTATAGGAGAACAAGTAGGCCAATTCCCTTTTCTGAGATACAGAAAATCCTGTAAAGTAAGCACAAATAGAAATTTAAGAGTGGAGAGAGGAAACAGGAACATACCTTGAGGAAGGTAAGATCCTCTGGCACTGATAACATACTGCACTAAATCTTTTCTGTTCCTTATTGTGGGGACCATTATGGTTAATCAAATTCAGAATATCTCACTAGACGTTTCAGTTTTATTCCCCTTTTGTTCAGATGCATTACTGGTAAACAAGGATTTTTAAATGCATTTGATTGCATTTTTGATAAAGTATTTTTACTCAGGGATGTAGTGGAGTTCCTATGACTGGAGGTTCTAAAGATGCAATTGGACAGGGTACAAGATGATCTCCTCGACTCTCTTTCCTGTGAAAGTTTGGACCAGACAATCTTATGAACTTCCTTCCAACCTGAGTTGTTCTATATTTCTGTGATGTTGCTAAGAAAAGAAATAGCACCTTCTTAATTCACAAGCACATTTACACATGCCCTCTCTTTATTTTCAAAGCATAGATTTAGTGGGGAACCCATAGTTTTAACTCATGCATGTTAGATTTGCCTCAATTTGTCTTTCTGGAGGGTTTAGGGTTTCCTTTTTCCTGCAGGTATCTCTGTATTGTACCTCTGTTAAACAGCAAATTAACCTAAATAAAATACAAATCCCACTTGTTATTAAATTATAAATTCCCTCATTTGTTGCACAAAAGAAAAAACAATCACACTACTGGAGAAAGTGAATATGAAACGATGAACAAGAAGTTTGCAATTTCAAGTGCTCTGATTAATGTTTACTTTTTCTTTTTTTTTTTTTTTTTGGTTTTTTTGCTACACGGAAAAGAATTAATCACATTCTGGAAAAGCATCATCTGTGCTATCTTCTCTGACCTCCTACCCTGCTACTCAAGAGTATTAAAAGGTTTGCCTCAATTTTAGTCATGTGGTGTAAACTGAAATTATTTCATGGCTAACCTGATATTTCCAGGGCCATGGTGAAGCCAGAAATCTGTGTCCTAGGGTCATCACATGCCTTTCTAATGGACCCTCAGTACACAGTTAATTACAGGGAGAATTTGGGTATCCCGCTGTCAAAAGCCACTGCAGCACAGCACCAGTCAGAAAAGCTCCTCGCTCAGCATCTCTGCTGCACTCAAACCTGGACACCCTTTCAGGATTCCCACTAGAAGTGGAGATGACCCAGAAGAGACCAAAAGGCTTAATGTTGGACAGTGCACATGTAAAATTTGGGGGCTTTATAGCACCATTCATCTAAAATCATTACACCCTTTATTAGCAAACCATAGTGCACACATCATCAACTAATTAAAATTGGGCCAAACTACTAATGGAGCCACATCCCGGGTCATTGATTCCCAAAGCATTTCTTCTTTTACTAAGCTAAAAGAGAAGCTCTGTAGCTCAAATAAGGCAAAATCCCTGCTATACTTAGTCCATCTTTTTTAACTGTCTGAACTCACTGTTGACTAAAACTCGTCTGACGACGTTGAACTGAGTTAGTAGCTCAGGATTTGCAGTCATGGTTCTTTCTTGCCTGTTTGATTGCTCCTAAGTGAAATGTAAAAAACATTATTTATTAATATTTACAAGAAGGAGACATAGTTTGTTCTGTGAAGAATCTATGTAAGCATACTCAGAAGACTAAACAATCTATTTTTCAAATTACTTTGTACAATTTATCAAAACTGAATAGTTTGCCCAGGCAAGATTTGGCCACTTGTCAGAAGAAGCATGGTTGTCCAGTCATTTTCCAATAGGAGTTATAACATATTGGTGTCCTTTGGAGTGTTTTGTTAAATGTGCAGTCAGCTAACACTCAGGAGTAAATATATGGCCCACAGCTGAGGCCTTCAACTCGACATTTCCAGGTTCACAAGTCCCAGACCTGTCACACATTTCCTTTTTGACCCTGGACAAGATATTTAATCTCCCAGTCTTCCATCTGTATAACAGCTAATATATTACTTGCCTTTATTGCTCTAGACTGTAGAACAAGAACAGTGTCCAATTACAAATATGTTCAGTGCTGGATATGATGGAGATGTGTTGATAGCTGAGGCCTCAGAAAGCTGCCCTAAAAAAAAGCAATCAGAAATTAAAAATTATGATTTTGTCATGTAGTTTCCTGACTGTGTTTCTGTAGTCTACTTACCCAGATTCTCCTTACATGTGAAATTTGCTAGAGCCTGTAAGTCTAAAAGGACAGGTGAGGCTCCACCCAAGCCCTGTTTCCTCCTCCAGAGGTCTCTGGATGTATTTGAGAACCATGCTGATATGGCTGCCAAGAAATTCATAGCCTTTGGAATAGTCCTGAATCTTTATACCTTTGACACAGCAAAGGAGAATTATTAATGTGGCCCTCAACTTCTATGGAAAGTATTCAATTTGTTTGCATGGTCATATATTTATCCCACCAGCTTTGTCTCCTAGAAATACAATGCTTGCCAGTGAGTTGTTTCTCATGACCTGAGAAGCTAAGCGATGTCTAATATTGATCAGTGGTTCATACATTAATGGAAATAGCTAAATTGAAAAAGATCCTCTTTATACACTCTGGCAAATTGTATCTGTCTGACTGGAGAGGGCAACCTTTTATTGAACTGCATAGTGGTTTGCTTTTAGTTCAGTTTATTCCTTTCTACAAATGATTTTCCCCTTTCTGAATTGTTCCACAGAAGAAGTGTTTTTTCTATCTCTGCTGAACATATTTAGTACATGTCTGTCTTAAGAGCAACCCTCAGTCTACCTTCAATCATCCCTGTGATGTAGGAAAAGCCAGTTTGAGTTTCCTATTGAAGTACAGTGCAATAGGGGACTAATTTATTACTACCAGCAATGGGCAGGACTTTACTACATCCTTTCCTAGCCTTTTGCAGGGATAAGGAAACAGGAGGTTCATCTCTACCCCTTTTTATCAGGTGATACCAACTTCTGAATTAATGCTGCCTTCCTCAGGCCTGGGAGATGTTGCCTTCTACTGTGCCATAATTATCTCTCCTCTGGAAGAATTGTACAAATTTGAAAGTTTGCACCAGGGTCTCAGATGATTTTTACCCAAGTCCAGATCTGTTTTGTTTTCTGTGTCTCATTATTTTACTTCAGCGTGCCTGAATCACCTATGTCCTTGCCCCACTTCCTTCCTCTCTGCTGTCGTGGTTTAACACCAGCTGTCATCTCAGCACCACACAACCACCCAGTCCCTCCCCGTAGTGTGAAGAGGGAGAGAACCTGGAGGGGAAAACTGAGAAAGTTCATGGGTTGAGATAAAGACAGTTTAATAGGTAAAGCAAAAACCACAAGCACAAGCAAAGCAAACCAAGGAATTCATTCACCACTTGCCATGGGCAGGCAGATGTTCAGCCATCCCCAGGAACTCTGGGCTGTACCACATGTCACAATGACTTGGGAAACCAAATGCCATCTCTTCAAACATCCCCACTTCCTTCTTCTTCCACTAGCTTCATATGCTGAACATGATGTCAATATGGTATGATATGTCTCTTAAGTAAATTTTGGTCAGCTGTCCTGGCTGTGTCCCTTCCCAACAACTTGTGCACCCCCAGCCCACCCAAGGTGGGGTGGCATGAAGAGCAGAAAAGGTCTTAACACTGTGTTAGCTCTGGTCAGCAGTAATGAAAGCATCCCTGTGATTATCAATGCTGTTTCCAGCAGAAATCCAAAATATAACCCCACAGTAGCTACTGTGAAGACAATTAACTGTATACAGCCAAAGCTAACACATACACTAACCAGCATCAGTAAGCTGGTTGACAGGAAGACAAAAAGCAAGCCTTATAGGACAGAGCAAAGGATAGCCCTTTATTCAGGCTGGATGAGAAGGAGCCAGGTGAGCCTGACATTACACAATAGACAAAGGAGATTTTTCAGTTTAACAGCTTTGCTTATGAAGAGACAGAACAAATGGAGTTAGTGCAAATCAAGCTTAAGGTGAGCTGATAGAGCAGTTTTGTTTCTCAGGAAATGAGTGCACTCTGCTTGGCATCAGTCATTGCCTCCTGATCCCATCTTTGAAAGATCCCAACATTTTATATTTATTTACCAACACAAATTACATTGGCAGCCAGTCACTTCAAGCAATCTGCCTGGTCTGGTACAGCCAAGCATACAGGGTTTTAACAAAGAAAAATAAAAGATCTGTTCTTCTTATTCTGAGAGAGACAAATATAACCTACCCCAGGCTCTTGGTCAGCCAGCTGGCACTGAATTACATCACACTTTGAAAAAACACCCAACTCCTTCTTTAATTAATAGTCTCAATGTGACTAACTATTACAGAAGACAATTATTGGCAGTGCAGTGTCTTTACTTCAGCTAGACTGAATCTCTTTCTGTCTCTAACACATTTTTTGACACAGCACTGAAATGTGATGACCTCAAATGAAGATATATCTCGGCTGTGGTCAAGCTGTGTTCTCCTCATTTTGTTTTGATTATAAATAAAAGAAGCAGCAGAGAAAAGGTCCTATTGTGGATTTGGGCAAGAATAAAGCAGCACAAGCAAGTAGAAAGATGGTCTTTGTTCTATAGGGCCTCTCATTTCCATAAATTTTTCATTTGCTGTATTTGGTGAATTCCCATTAACACGCACTTTCTCTGTCCCACACAGAATTACTGCCTAGTCATCCTACAGAATAAATAATTAAGAAAGAATCATCACAGTTCATAACAAAGGGGTATTAAAAAACAGCTAATTGTAGATTTTCAAGGAGATGTGATCTGCAAAACAGAAAGTGCCCTAGGTGCAGCATGGCGCAACAGACTAAGCTTAAGGCAATGATACATTAATCAAGTTATTTAAAATGTTAATTTTCAATTTCCCTATCTGTGAAAGCATTACCATCATGCACCAAGTGAATGCTGTGAGGGTTAGTCAAGGAGTCAGCTTCTTGCCTTTGCACTTCCTGGGTGGCCCTTTGGACATCAGGAGAACTTTTTCCCTGAAACAGAAAGGTTTGACTCAACACACACATAGTGGCTCAAATCCACGGAGCACTAAGCTTCATGCAGATCAAAGTGACAGCCCCGTCTTAGCATGAGATGTGAGGTTTGTTGTACGTTGTCAAGCAAGACTCATCTCACAGTCACATCTCATTACTCCCATAGCCTCTTCCTCAAAGCACTTCATCTTCGCCTGCTGGAAGGTACTGGCTCTGTTCAAAAGGTTAAACTGTTGTTTCCAAAGGATCCAGAGGAACAAGTCTTGACAAGGAAGAGAGCTGCAAACCCCTGATAAATCATGCACAGAGCTCGGCCATGGGGCTTGCAAAGTACAAAATTAAATTGTGTTCGCATTGGCCTGTGCTGATTCACAGAAATGCAATATGCATTGTTTTAATCAAGTCACATGTGTTAGGTCTTTTTGTAAAATAAAAATTAGAGTGGGTTATACAGACTAAGAATAAACACTAAGGAAAAGAGAGTGGTCTGTGGAGATCAATCTCTCCGTTATATACTCCCAAATTATACTCATAAAGAAGAGGCCTCCAGCAGCTCTGTCAGTCACGATAAAGCTATCACTCTCAGATTTATTACCAGTTCTCTCCTTGTGTTTTCAATAGAAAACATCCTACAGGTGTTTTTGCATTACTACCAAAGCTATATGAAGATTAATTACATGTCTAAGAGATGAAATTCGTGGACATATTTTCAAAGATCTAACTTGCAATCAAAGTCATGCCTTAAAAAAAGGTGGGGAACTAGCTGAAAAAGCCAGAATGAGAATAAAATACTTCCAAGGATCAAAGAGTAATCACCATTTAACTCTCAGAGGCAGTAATGCAGCCTGAGCTTTCTCCCTGGTGCATTAAGGAAGCTCTGCTTTGTGTTTGACCTCTTTTGACAAAATCCTTTTTTTTTTTTTTTTAAACTATGGCTGCCACTATAAAGATGTGTATGAGTACCAAAATCCTCATTTCCCATTTCCTACAGTCCTTGGGTCCTCACCTGGGACAGCTATTTCCAGTATATTCAGTCTACACAGAGTGGCAAAATCAGGCTTTTAGGCAATATAAGTTAACCACAGCTGTCAATCTACACCATTGATTAAATTATTTTCCTCTGCAAGGAAATAGCGCGTGCTGCTTAATTTCCTGGAATGGGAAACATTGTCATTTTGTATGTCCTGCTCTCTCTCTCTCACTGACCCCTCAAGAGCAGGTAGAAACTGGAGTTCACTGTGTTGGGGAAAGGCTAGTAAAGACAAGATCTCTCTTTTTCTGCACATCTATGTTGTTCCCAGGAACACAGAGACTGTCCCTAAATTGCAAAATAAACTTGTTTGGAAAGGGGAAGTGTTTAAGGTCCACTTTGCCATGGGGTTAGACACATAAAATAGTAATCAGATTTGCTGTAAAAAAGCTGCTATGTGTTTTAAAGCCACCATCTTGACAAACATCATCTAAATAAGTTGCAGCAGTCCAAATGTATTGGTCCTGTCATGAGAACTGAAGGTAGACCAAGAAAGGATTTTGATTTACTGCTTTTCAAGGTCTTAGATGAACAAACAGAGAGTGGTGCTTTTTATTTATATTCTTGCAATTGATGCTGAAGTAGCACTTAGGCAATGAAGTATATAGGTTGCAATTGAAATCGGAAAAACTTAATCCCTAAACATTGTATATCTTTGTCCAAGTAAGGAAATGAAAAATCTAACCAATACAATCCAAAGTGTCTGGATCTTATTCAGCAGAAAATCAAACTTTCTGAGAGCTGAATCAGTGGTATAGTGGGGATGGCAATGACCTGGTGAGAAAAACAAAACAGAGCCCAGTGCAAAAACAGACGTGTACTTGACTCACCACCACCCTTGCCCTGCCTCCTTAATCCTCCTGAGTCTTCTTAGCCACTGAGTCCTCTCAAAATTGCAGAACTAAACACTGTTTCTCTCTTCAGTTAAAATAATCAGTAAATAATCAGTGCGGAAAAACAGAGTGAGTCAAAGAAAAAAGAATGAAAGCCTGTAAGACAAGTGATTCATTATGAAGGATATTTCCAACACTGGCCAAAAGAAAGAAAACATGAGTGACATAGGAAATCCTAACAAAGTCTTTCTAGCTGAGAGCTAGCAGCTTTTCAGCTCCAATATTAATCTATTTTTTTTAATTTCATTGTGTTTGAAACAGCAACTTTTCAAGATTCATTTCCAAAAAAAAGGATGATTGACCCTTACGTGAAATTCCAGTGGTAGGTTTTTCCAAAAGTAGCAGCAGAAGACACTATAAAATAGGACTACATAAGACAGAAAAGATATGAGTGGAACTTACTGCTATTATCACTACTTCCAGGCTTTACTAGCCTAGGGGTTATCTGTAGGCAACAGTAGTGGCCAAATTTTTATGTGGGAGGCTAATGGTTCTCTTTTAATGAAAAGGTTAAAAGTCTTTAGCAAAACTGACTAAATGCATCAGGTGAGCAAAGATGTGTTTTCTGCCAGCAGCCAGCCCATCAGTTTTCAAATAATGTTTCCAAAGCCACATCTATTAGGGCAAAAATTGAACATGGAAGTTGCTGATCAAAACTTATTGTCATGGAACTACTGTCAGTATTGACAAAACTCAAAACCAAAACAGGCACACAACAGTTTTGCAAGGGGAGGTGACAGTGATCTGGCAGCTAATCCATTAAGTCAGAAGGTAAATCCAACAGGGTAAATCTCATCATCCATTTGTGGGCTAAAATGATACAGAAAAAAAAAGTGAAATCTTACTGAATACAAGGGGTAGATTTTGATCCTTCATCATGGATTATGAAAAAATTCAAATAAATCAGCCCTCTCTGTCACTAAATCACAAGTGTACAATTTAATGTCAAAAGCTAACTTTTTGCAAGTGTGATACTTTCTCAACTCCAGTCCAGCAGGTGCAAGCTTTCCCAATAGTATTCTCTGCAATATTCCCTGTTACCAAAGGACTACACTGGCCGCAGGACACAATGGATTTTTCTGTCTCCAGTGTCTAGAGCTGCTTTCCAGCCAACTGTATAAAATTTGCTGTGTTCCTGCAAAGACCTTTGACATGTACAGCCAACTTAAACAAAAAAGAATGATACATCCATGTCAAACATGTTTATCTATTATCCTTATTTAAACAAAACCCCATAATTATATATGCAGTAACTATAAAAAAATTTAAAATAATAAAGAAAAACAGTCTTTGAAATAAAGTGTTGCATGATTTTTATCAGTATTGCATGCAGCTTCGCTGTTTTGCACATGTAGTAAAATCTTTTGTGGATGGCATTCTTTCACATAGCAGAATGGAAGAAAAATGTTTGTCAAATTGGAAAATCTGACATGATCACAGCTGGTCCAGGACAGATTGGGAATCCAGTATTGACACACATATATGTTTATAAATCGAGACACTGACTTAAAATCAGATAATTTTAAAAGCAATGTTGTGTTAATTTTTTTGTTGTATGGGATTTAAATTTGTATGTGTCGTCATCAAGCTTTTTCATCATTATGGTGTTTAGAAGCATCACATTTTGTGATGAAAACCAAACTTTTCAGGTAATTTGGTTAAAACTATTAGGCCTTTAAGAAAAAAATAATTTATCACAAAATGGGCAATAATGTCCAAGTATGGAAAAATCTGAAACCACATTAAAATAATTCTTTGGTAATTTGTACCGCAAGATGAAATTGGAAGTTTCTTTAATATAGTAAAGGGTATCTGGGTTTATAGCAATTTATTAATTTCTGTACTGGCAAGGTAAGGCTACACTATATTCCTGCACTTTTAAAATCTCTTTGATCAGGGCAATAAAACATAATCTAAAAATATACAGTAATGTATTACTGTCTACAGAAGATTGTAATTCAGAAAATTTTGTGTCTTTTTCTAACTTTTTTTTAAATTAAAAAATAAGCTCAGTTAAGAGAGAAGCTGGACATGAAGAATGTATTGTGAATTCTGATTAAGATCAGTGGAGTTCTACCAGAGAGAGATTTGCAAGAATTCACAACAAGCACAGTGCAACCTACTTGTACACCAAATGAAGTCTTATTAACCAAAGAGATGAAAAGGACTAAATTTTAAAATAATTTCAAATTTTGCAGGGGAGTCAGGTTAATTGCAGTGTGAAATATGACAGAGACTTAATTTACATGTAATCGAAATTGTCCCTTTCTCTGAAAGTTTAAAACATGTGATGGGAAGTTCACCTTTGGAGAGTTTGGAGCATTCTCAGGAAGTTCACAGATGACACCAAGTTGGGCGGTGGGACTGTTTATGTGCTGGAGGGCAGGAAGGCTCTGCAGAGGGATCTGGACAGTCTGGATGGATGGGCTGAGCCAACTGTGTGAGGTTCTGCAAGACCAAGTGCCAGGTCCTGCCTTTGGGTCACAACAGCACCAGGCAGCACTACAGGCTGGGGACAGAGTGACTGGAAAGCTGCTGGAGGAAAAGGACTGTGGGTGCTGTTTGACAGTGGCTGAACATGAGCCAGTGTGTGCCCAGGTGGCCAAGGAGGCTGATGGCATCCTGGCCTGTATCAGGAATAGTGTGGCCAGCAGGAGCAGGGAAGTGATTATCCTCCTGTACTCGGCACTGGTGAGGCCACACCTTGAATCCTGTGTTCAGATTTGGTCCACTCACCTCAAGAAAGACATTGAGGTGCTGGAGTGTGTCTAGAGAAGGGTAATGGAACTGGGGAAGGGTCTGGAGCACAAGTCTTATGGGGTTGTTTAGTCTGGAGGACAGGATGTTCAAAGAGAGACTTAATTGCTCTCTATGAGTACCTGAAAGGGCATTGCAGCCAGGTGGGGGTTGGTCTCTTCTCCCAATTAATAAGTGATAGAACAAGAGGAAATGGCCTCAAGTTGCACTGGGGGAGGTTTAGGTTGGATGTTAGGGAAAATTTCTTTACTGAAAGGGTTGTCAGGCACCGGAACAGGCTGTCCAGGGAAGTGATTGAGTCACCATCTCTGGAGGTATTTAAAAGATGTGTAGATGTGACAGTCAGGGACATGGTTTACTGGTGAATATGGCAGTTCTGGGTTAATGGTCGGACTTAATAATCTTAAAGGTATTTTCCAACCTAAACAAAGTTATGATTCTATGAAAAATCTCATGCTTTAATAATTGCAAAGGAAATTATGTCACAAGCATGTCTAATCTACAAACTAAGTAAAAATTAAGTTAAATCACATTTTGCTGGAAGAAGAACAGTGACAATAATAGGAAAAACTCTAGATCTTTGAATATTCAGCCAAGAATTCCAGATGCACTTAATACATCATATCAAAAACTATAAAAATACTACTGGTCAAAAGTCAAAGCTAGATATTTTCTGATAAGAAAACCTTACTCCCTGGCAAGATAAAGCCAGTTACCTTTGCTTCCTTGTGATATTAAAATTAAAAAATCACTTGATCTCCCACACCTTCATCAGGTGGAATTTTTCATTTCAGTGGAAGTTTTACTGAATAAGAATTGCAACATCAAACCAATAGAAAGGAAACACTTGTCCTGTCTGTTTCTTGTAGCAAACAGTTGGCATCTTGTCTAATGTGTAGTTTTTAAGCCTTAAGGGGAAAGTCTGTCACTCCATTATATGTTTATAAACTGCCTCCCTCAGTATAATTCAGACCCTCTGATGATCCCACAATAGTGACATCATTTTAAAAATATATTTATGTTTTCTCCTCCAATCCTGGGAAATGCAGACTATACATAAAAATCTATACCAAATTCATATTTATTTGAATTCAGAGTGGATTCTACATTCCATTTAGCCCATTGCTAATCAATTTAACATTTTGCATAACCAAAACACAGAAGTAGAAAAGGTAAGTGATATATAAAATAAATCTCAGATAATTTTTCCTCCTAAAATTCCACTTCTTTACTTGGGAGTCGATATTGCTAAGAAGAAAAGAAACACAAACAATTGATCATCTTAATAGTTGAATTGCAGTGTAGAGGTCAGAAAAATATTTGGAGATATTCGTTGAAAAAGCACAATCTCTTCTTAATCTCAGTAATTTCTTGACTGTATATATAAAGCACAAAGTACAAAAGCCCTTGCAATATAGATGTTCTAGAATTATTTCATATACATATGGGTATGCCTTACTTTATTAAAGGATTTCAGCATAATCACAAATGTTACTTTTTGTGGTTCATAACGCTTGTTGTCTTGTTTCACTTTCTTCAGCATAAGTATACAGCACTATTTATAAAAGTAACCACATTTTAACAGTCCTTTCAAAAAAAATAGCATCAGTTTCATAATATTTCTTCCCCTCATGAGTCTGAGATAGTAGAAAAAAATCGACAGTGTCCATGTTGTCACTTAATTAAACATGTAGAAACTCTGGCAAGTAGGCAAATGTGAAAACTTAAACACAGCAGGACATACCACAGCCAGGTAATATTATTGAGTCATTGGAAATTGTTTCTTTCAAGCACTTGGAAACTGTTGTTGCATAAAACAGTATCAGTGGTTTTAACATCACAGAAAGCTGCAATATGAAAATAATTTTAAAATTTCTCTCCCTGAAGGAGTCATATTATTTAGGCTGTGTTGGCAGCTGCTGAATCAAGCGTGGTTGATAGTCATTGGTAGCAAGGGGTTCATGTCTACACTGGTGAACTGATAAAACAATTCTTGATGGCAGTGTGGTCTCTCCCAAGTAGCCAGAACCTCCCTTAGTATTTTCCAAGCATTGTTTGCTCTCCAAGCACCTTGTGCCATAATTCATGTCCAAGTTCACTAGAAGACAGCTCACTAACAGTCACTGAGGCTGTGAGACCCTGCCTCCATGCCAAAGAATATTCCCAAATATGTCAGATTTTCCAGACTAGACATAACTGATTAACTCTAGACCTGAAGGTAATTCTGTTTCAGTAATATTTCTAATGCTGACCTGAACCTAGCAGTTTTGGATGTGATGGACACAAGCCCAGCTCATAACTTTTGCACGCAGCCATGGGCAAATCATGTCTATGAGGAATGGTGAGGAAGCCTCTTTGCAGAAATTTGAAAGAAAAAGTGCCATAACTGTTGTCCCTCTCTCACACTTTCTTGCTCCAGTTATTTCTGGCCATTTCAAGCATTTGGGACAGCTCAAAGGTTCAATTACACAGAAGGACCAAAGCAGCTCAAAGACTGAAACATTTCACAGCATTTAGCATGTTTTGTACCTGGTTGCAGAATTACTGTAATTCCTCTGGATCAATTCTGGCCTCACAGAGACTTGCAGTTTCCAAGTCATTAATTCTTCATCAAGATAATCTATCAACAACAAAAAAGTAATAACAATAATTAAAAATTGATTGACATGAAAATGATACTACTTCTATATATCTTCACATAACAGGGCTGACACTAGTATATCATGGCTAAAACTTCAGTATATATATATCAAAACTCTTCAAATGAGGCATCCGAGAGAGACTCATGTTGTCTGAGCATTTCCATGTTTTCATTTAGATCTCCTATGTTTTCATGTTAAGCATGGACAACAATTTAACTACAAATCTAGACCTGCCCATGGAGATCTGAAGGAGGAAGGTTTCTGAGCCTTGTGTTAGTCAAGATTTCAATGTGGTGACATCACTTTATATCAGGTGAGGATCTTGGCTAACCGTTTTAAAGGATAGTATAAAATAAGAAAGAGGAGAAAGCAAAATGAAAGTCAAGGTTACATGAACTCTTGCTACTATTCTTCTGTTAATGAATGTAGAGAATACTTTTCTTAATGATGAGGTAACTTGTGACTAGCCTGAATCCTGTGGATGAAATCGCATTAGTCCTGGTATGCAATAAAAAAAACTTGCTGATAGTGGTAGTATTAAAGGAGAAGCAGCAGGAAAGGAAAAGAAATTGTGTAATTTGTAGGGATTCAAAACATACATCAGGGTTTAATATCTGAAACTGCAGTGCAGACGCAGATGCAGCATTTAAAATTTAAACAAATACTTCAGAGGCTTCTAGATATGTTATGGTCTGTAGTTATTTTGCACACATTCCTACATACCTCCAAAGAGTAAAAAAAAGTTATTAAAAAAAATCAAAACTTCACATAAACAGAGCCCAACTGCATCATCAGTCATCTCTGCAGCAGTGGCATATTTCCCTTGAGTGTTTCCAAGCTGTATGACAAGGTAACTCCACAAGGCAGTGTATTTTATTGGTCAGCAACAAGGAGTTCATATCTACACATTCTGCTTCACAGAGATGCTGGCAGTGACCAGCCTCTAGCTCTGTCACAAGGAAGGAGAGAGACACTCATTTTATACCCTCTTTCGATGTGAAATACAAAGCAGCCATGCTGTTCAATGTGATAACAATGATTAAATTTTTTGGTAAAATTATTGCAGCCAAGTCAGGGAATTAGAAATTGCTGCGATGGGAGTATTTAGAAGACTGATAAACCAACTTTAAAATAAAATTTTAGTAGACTGACATTCATTAGCGACAGATGTGCCAATGGTTAGCTGTTACAAATTATCACCACATAGTTCACACACAAATCCACTAGTCCACTGTATCCTGAATTAGCTGTGAGTATGTAATACCAAGAAGATGATGCACCACTGGATGCAATACTGGTGATTGGTAGTTGAGGAGGACAAGGTGATCAGGTTTGAGAGCCGTCTTATGGGTAAACTTCCTCTGGAGGCCTGATGCTTTTTGCAGCTTGTCTCCCTCCCAAAAAGGATCCCCCTGCTCCCAATACTGCTTATCTTTTCTTGGCTTTGCCAGTCATCCTGATACTTGCATTCAGCAGGATATTCTGTCTGTTTGCTGTCCCTTTTGCTTACGTTGTTCTTTGTCCTGAAAGTTCTGTTACTTCTATTGTTGATGGTATGTTTTCCCACATTTCCTACTTGCAACTACACAAGTATTTGTTTACTCTTGGGTGGACACATTGTTCATATACTTGAATGCAATAGTTGTGCATGCTTCACTGTGCAAACCTATGTGTTAAACATATAGATATATGTATGTTTTGTAGGGCACACTACTTTAGTATGCTTCTAGCTGGGTTCAAGGCAAGAAAATAGGAATTATGACTATGCCTATACTATAATGTGCATCCTGACTCTTCAGTATGGCAATAATTCATCAGTGTCACAACCTCTGGTTTGGCTGTAATGCCTAGAGTTGGCGCCTGGAGTGACCTCAGGTAAAACCATTCTCTGTGGCAAAAATAAGGAAGCAAAGAGCTGTCTGTAAGACAGCTGGAAGAACAGAATAATGAGCACACTTCAGCAGTGTGCTTTAAAATATAATTACTTTACTTGTATAACCACTTTCTTTAGTCAGTACAGTGCCACTGTAGTGGTGGTCTGCACATTTACTGAGATAAAATCTATTTCAGAGCAGCAAAACAGAGATCATGTGAAGATGACATCATAGGAGGATTCACTATTCATAAAATGAATCTATTCTCTCTTGTGCTGCAGAAGCTGTTAAATTAAAGAACACAGTAGTTAGTATCTTTGATGTAGAAAAGAAGGCAAGAGAGAAGAGAAAGATGAGTGTTATCATCAGCCTGTCGAAGGGAGAAGCAGAAATTACGGATACAGGAATAGACTGATTTTGACTTAAATAAACCACTTTTTTCAGCCTTAATGAAATGATTTTTTTAGCCCTAATGTGCAGTGGAGCCAGCAGCAGAGGCTCTCTGCTTTGATACAGATGAACAAGTGAGAAATGACATGCAAGTATGTTTAGGAAACCTGACATGACAGCTGGTTACCTAGTCTCTCTACTCCACAGATGTACTATTGCACTGGGGAAGAAAAGGCATCAGTCATACTCTTCAGCCAGAAGGCAGAGGAGGATCATTTCAGGAAAAGTTTTCACAGCTTCTCTGAAAAAAAATGGAAGCCATGCCAAGAAAAACTGTATTCTGGGTAAAGCCCAGAAGAGCCTTTTCTGTGGAGAAATTTCACTGCCAGGGTTTGCTATGGTACCTGGGCAGGAGCAGTGCCGGGGAGTCTGGGCTAGCCCAGCCCAGGGCGAGTGAGCCAGGTCATCCCAGCGCCCTTCAGCGAGGACAGGCAATCAGCGCTGCTCAGGAACCTCATTATCATTACTCTCTCCTCTGGTAAAACAAACTCTCTGCAATCAGCAGCACAAACCAAGCCGTGCATCAGCAGCAGGAAGCCAGGTGGGGTGAGGGGGTGTGCAGAGCACAGCAGGGCCGCTGGAGCCTCCCACCTGCCTCATGGATGGCGGTGGCAGAGAGTCTCCAACACCTCTGTGCCCCAAACCCTCACTGCTGCAGGGCTTGTGGTGCTCACCACCTCATGAAGGTCCAGGATTCCTATTACCAACAAGCAGCAAAAGGACCAAAGTGAATTTTTTCCCCAGTACTGGCACCTGTCAAAGGGTGATTGAATACTGCATGTGTCCTTGGGCCGCCTTAAAAGGCTACCACTGACAGTGGCAGGAATTACTGACCCACCTCCCATATAAACCTGGGAGGAAGGATGTGTAATGCATGCTTTCTGACTGCTCTGTTGGTGATCTCAGTCCTGACCCAATGGGTCTAGTCTGAAATTAGTGGGCTTCTAATTGCTTTTTAATTTAAAGCAATTACAAAAGGGGACACTATCAAACGTCATTTGTACTTGTGGGATCACACATGGCATTTAACTGGGAAAATCACTTTGGGCAATTTTTTTCTTTTGAAATCTTATTCTAACCACAGCAAATGATGGAATACCCAAAATTCAGAATTTATATGGCAAGTTGTACAGGCATTTTTATCAACATTTATTTTATTTAGAATATTGAAGGAAAAACCAGACTCAACTATTTAGACCAGCCTGAAACTTATGATTCATGCTCTCAGCTTTGTGGCATTGTTCTTTATTGTTTTAGCCACTTAAGAAAAGACCATTGTTAAAGGTTAACTGAGCCAAAGAGGCATCTAGAAAGAAAATAAATTCCTGGTGGTCCTTTATCTTCCTTCAGAATTTACAGCAGTGTGGACCATGACCTTGAGAAGCCACATTAACTGACACAACGATGACCATGGGCTTGCTGTCATTGCAGACAGAAATAAGTTGTGTCCTGCAACAACTTGTGAGTCAGTTCTCACTAGAGTAAGGTATTTCTGTGATTGAGAAAACACTTTGCTCCTGCCTGGGCACACTGTTGTCACGGTCATCATTGCATTAGTTAACATGAGTTCTCAAGGACATGTTTTAACTTGTCATGCTGTTGCAGTGATGTCAAGCCCACTGAGAGGGACATCAAGAGGGTATTCATGAAGGATGAGGCCAGCTCCATCAAAAAGGACAGATTCTCCTGCAGCAGTTCATAACAGAGAAATGACATCTCCAGATTGCCACTTCAAGCCCACAGTGCTATCTGAAGTGACATGTTCATGTTGCAGCATGAAGCCCATAGTGTTATGTGGAGTGACATCTCCACAGAACTGACTGAAGCCCATGCTAATTGCAGCTCAGTCTTGAGAAAAGAGTTTTGCAAAAACATTACTGGAAACCCTCTGAGGAAAGCACCAGCTAGCAGTGCTGAGCTCCAAGTACCAGGAAGTGGCTACTCCTGTTAAACAAAAAAATAATGCGACATTTTCCCCTCAAGTTATAAGAACAAATCACCTGTGATAATAAGAATTCATTGCACTGTTTATCTGAAAGGAGAAAAGTAACTTCATTTTTCCTCTTGCAAATATGTCAGGGAGAAAGTAAATCTCTTCCCTACACTTACAACTGCTCAGCTTTGCCTAAAAAAAAATAACACATGACTTTCTCCCCTGAAGAAAATGTGGAGTCTTACCTGATTTCTACCAGTGTGAGGCTGTGCCCGTATGATTGTGCCTTTAAGCAAGAAATCTTAAGCTCTTACTGGTCCAGGAATCAAGGCTCACAAATTCATGTCTATCCTTTACAGCTGAGTAGTTCTCTTTCTTTGAAGGTCTCACCAGGGTTGCCCCTCTAATTCTGGCTTTGATGTCATTATCCCAACATCCCTATTGCCTTCCCAACAAAAGTGCCCAGCAGACTGCAACCAGCCAGAGTCCAAAAGGGTGCTGGAACAGAAATTAAGACTTAGGGGTTACAAAAGACATAAGCCAGTGTGTGTACGTGTGTGTTTGGGGGAGGAGTGGGTGATAATGGAATAGCATGCTTCCATCACCCTGGCTTCCAGCCTTTGGAAGTGAAAGGCCAGAGGAGATACTCCTTCTCAGGACTTCAATGCAGTTACTTTATATATTTGTAGATCATTATGGGAGGCCCAGGAATCTGGTTTTGAGCATTAGCCAGTATTCTCAGATGGCCAAATTTTAAATGCTTGACTCAAATTTTACCTTAGTTAATGACCCTTATGCTGAAGTCACCATTTTTTTGCTGGTTTAAAGCACTTCAGAAGTAAAGAATGAATTACCTGTGTAGACATTGACCAAATCAGATCTCAGCTCCTGATAATTTTTTTTCAGACACATTTTCAACCTTGAAGGGATCTGATTTTTATTCCACATTGGTTAAACTGAACCCCTTTACTCACAGGTTTTGTTTTTGAGGTGTGTACTTCTAATAATTCTAAGTATAGGGAAAGGAAAAGCTTTCTCCTTTCCAAAATTCTCTTTTGAGGATATTTTACAGACCCTTGCATGCTTTCTTCTGCTATACTAGTGGAAACATTCTCCCCAGCTGGGGATATTAAAAATTGTTATATTTACCATGAACACACATTTTGTTTTTCATATATGGGTCTGGTTTAAATTGGCAGTGACAGAAAAGTTACCTAATATGCTGTACAGGGGAATTCAAACTTGCTTCACCAGTTACTCTCAGCATTGACCTGATGCAATTTAAGGTGCAAGGTGAATACCCATCAGTAGGAAAATGTCATTATTCACCACAAATAAGCAGAATTACCTGTTCTGAAACAGTAAGGTCATCTGTTTCACATTCTATCCACCTTGGGCTGATTAGAGCAAATTAGGTCGTGTGCTAATCAGCTGAAGACATGTGCTGAAAATGTAGAAATCCGTTATTTGATTTTCTTCCAGTAATTATCAGAGAGTTTGTGTGCCCAATGAAGAATGCAGAATTATTTAACCTTGGTAGGGTCTGATCCCACAAGTTTTTTGGGATTTAAGCTGAGTGATCTCAGAAGGGTAAATAGGACTCCTCACACAAGCGAACACTGAATAATGGTCGTGGCGGGAGGGTGGTTTTACAGCCTGCCAACAGCATCTTTTTAGAAGATGTTGTTTATTTTTTAGAAGACTCCTTCTACCAGTACCTTACTTACTTACTTTTTACCAGTATCTATGGTATCTTATCTACCCTAATTTTTCAGAATTTAGAAATTAGTAGGTTTAGCTGCATCTTTTCACTCCCATCAGGAATGAAGTGACAAGACCAACACTGGACAATTATCACTTTATATTAGAATGAGACTTCAGTTAGACATGAAAGGTCAGGGGACAGTTAAGTCACTCCTTTTTTAATTTAAATTTCATTAGTTTTGCACATTACATTTGTCATGACTATACTAAAAAAAGTCCTAATTCAGGTCATCTATGAAGAATGTAGGAATGAGAGTCTAAGTAGATTATTTCTATTCTTTGCTTTACTGTTTCTTCCCATATGAGTTTGAGCAAATCATATAAACTTCTTTTTCAGCTGCTAAACAACAAAAATAATATGTAATGTCCTCTGTAAGTTTTATGTTACTCATAGAATTAAAATGCATTCAGACTCTCGTATATACTAAATACATCCATATATATATATACACATGCCAAATAAATGCATTTATTAACAGTACTTTTTCATTTGTTATATCATCATTTCAAATATATTTCAATGTCGCACTACCTCAGGACTTTAACCATTATCCTCCAAGAGATGCACATCTCTGCCTCATAGGTGACTGCCTTAAAATCCATTCATGTTTTTAAAAAACATATTCCTACAGCCTGTTTTTTGGAAAACTTTGCGGATATTGTAATAAAATGCCCGAAAGGCAAAGTGAGAAAGCAGAGATTGAGCAAGTTTACAGGTCAGAAGTAGAAATTCTGCAGAGACACATATCATACATTTTAGCTTGTGTCTAGCACCATACTGGTGAAATTATCCTTCTTTAAAATTTCAAATTAACAATGTCATTATATTATCTTTGCTGCGTCAGAGGTGTGGGGAGTTGTCCCCATTGCATTTATTTGCACAGTTCTGAATACAACATCTGTTGGCTGATCTGTGCAAGTGTCCCATCGATAGCCTAGAAATAGTAAGAGTCTTTTTAGTTCAAGGTAAAGATGCTGTAGGTTTGTGCAACCAGGGATTTCCTTCATTACAGGTGAATTCAGGGCCACGTTGAGGGTCAGCACCAGGAGACCAGACACTACGTAAATTCCCAAAATGGGAATGAAAAAGAATTAGTGGCTCTATGACTTGTTACTGGATGAATTTCCCTG
This sequence comes from Entomyzon cyanotis, assembly GCA_024500445.1. NCBI lineage: Eukaryota > Metazoa > Chordata > Aves > Passeriformes > Meliphagidae > Entomyzon > Entomyzon cyanotis. Next base: position 43,396,515 of record JAKEPQ010001005.1, read on the forward strand.
TAAACGGGAACTGCTTCATTAGCACATACCCTCTCCTTATCGCAGGACTAAAACCAAATAAATCAAACCCTGGCTAGACTTAACCAATATTTTTTGTCATCATAATGTCTCCTTTTCAAAAGAGTTACATGATTCAAGTTCATTTTAATAGCAAGCAATGAAGAAATTACAGTTGTTTCCATTCACACATAGCTCTAATGGGAAAAGCTTGACAGTAACTGCTGTTTCAAGAAATTCTTAACTTTTTCAGGAAAGGCACTAGTGTTCCTACAAAGGTAATTACATCATGATTCTGAGGTTTTCCAGAGAAAAAATGAGACAATATCTTTTGTCCCCTAGACTGGAGAGGACTAACTGGGAAAAAAAATCTCTTCAGGTTAAAAAGTAAGTGATTGTGATGGAAAGAGTCAATTACATCATTCATTTCCATAGCAACAAAACTTGTAAAATAACAATAATGTTAGCAGAATTCGTTTGAAACAGCTTCCTTGTGAGTTGATCTAAAATTCCAGTGAAAAGATGAGATAGATAAACAGAAAGATTTGCTCCTATTATTGAGAGCTGATCCGCTATTTGTCCTCCTAGATCTTTTTCCCTTAATAGTTTGAACTTCTTTGGAACAAAGAAATACTCCGTTGACTGATAGCATAAAAGCAATTTTCTATTTTTCATTCATTCTTCCTTGGCCACTCTACTTCCCTGCTGATCTTCTGCTTTCCTATTTTGTTTGTTTTCAGCTACTTTTATAATTTTCCTTATCCAAACAATTTTCTTAACAGACCCAACAAAAACAACAACAACAACAATAAAAACAACAAAAGTAACACTGGAATAAAAACAAGGAGGTAAATCCCAGAAAAAAAATCACAAAATACCAGAATATTAATGGCTGATGAAATCTCACTGACAACCTGCATCAGCAAGCATTCCTTCACTTTTACTTTTGGTCTGAAATATTACCATATTTTTCTCTACTCAAAGCTGAATTTAAAGGTTGAGAAAGACTCAGGGAAAAATGCTTATCTATTGAAATCAGAGGTTTTTTGAATTTACAGCTGTGACAAAGCCTCTCTTTACTCACGATAAATAGAAATGTGTTCTGTAAGTAAATCCTGTAGATTTTGCTGTGACTATTTTCAAACCAAATTGCTATGCAAAAGTAAAAAGGATACTAGGGTAAAACTAGCTGGGAAGTGCAGCACTGAAATAACTCCTAGAAATGCTATGAACTTTGCTTTACAGCCAATGACTTTTTTTACAAGAAATGTGGAAAACATTAGCTAAAATTGTGTTGGTCTGTACAATTTTATTCTGTTAAAGACAGGTTTTATGATACATTTAGCCTTTTAAATGACACTAATAGTCTCTGGAGACACATGGTCTTTCCTGCAGTTCAACAATTAAGTCTATTTCAATGTTATTTGGATAAGTTGAAACAATTCAGTTACTGTATGTCTGCTCAGTGGCATGTACTGTAAGGCTAATGGAAACCACCTAGAGTTAACTTAATAATAAGGCTTTAGCCAGCCTTAGACATCTACCTAACTTTTGGAGGGAAGGCTGAAAAGTGAGAGGGTGGAAGGGTCATTTTATTGGCAGAGAAAGGAGTATATTTTTCATCTCTCATTCCACACGTATGCACCCCTCCTCCCATCCACCACCACACACACACTTCAAAAAAAATGCCCTAAAATTTACACAGGTCATAAGTCTGAGTTGATAATGAGCATGATTAATCACAATTGTGTTTCTGTTTCTCCTCTCTCTCCTTTTGAAATGTGTTACTTGCTAAATTGTATTAGCATGGTTTTTAGATGTGTATGTATATATACACACATCATGCAGTCCTTACACATATATATATGTATATTATATATATAATTTTTACACATATATAATATTTTTTTTTAATACATATATATATATTTACACACACACATATATATGACATGTTCTGAATTGCTCACACTTTTGTGTATTAAGTGTATGTTTATATAAATTGTCTTATGCTGCTATGGCTAGACTGCTTCCACTACCAAACCAGCTCTTTTAGACCTAGCTTAAATATCTCCACAGAGAGCAACTAAGTAGACATATATATAAAATCAGATTTTTATCAGATGATAAATTTAAAAAAAATTGGGAGGAAGTAATTAATAGCACTCCAGATATAAAATCTTGGTTTTATTTCAAATCTCAAGCCTTGAACTAATCAGACATAAGGAGGATAAAATGTACAGAGAGAGCTAAATTAATTACTGGTTAAACTGGTTAATAGTTCTCTATCAACCTGTACTGGGATTGGGAAGAAATGCAAGGGTGTGATATAAACCTGCTTCCTACAAACCTCAAGCTTTTCCAAATTTTGTGTCTTGAGAATCAAACTGAAAATCTTCAGTTAGGGCTGACTTAATGCCAGTTAATTCTTTGGGCTCAGTTAAATCTGTGCTAAAACCGTGAGGCTGCTGAAGCACATAATGAACATTGGTATGACACAGGATAAACCACAGGCCTGACCTGTACCTGAACTATGAAATGAGACTTGTCTGATCATTGGAGGTACAGATGAGAGAATAATTGCAATCCCATGGATGAAAATTACACACAACATGTGGCCATTCAGGTCTAGAGAACCTGAGAAAAGTTAAGAAAACCCCAAAACATAGGAAACAGATGTGTTTTCAAAATTTTTTGTGCTGCCAAAATCTTAACTTTACACACACACAGGCAAAATCAAGATGTTGCTCAAGACTATTCCAATATTACTGAAATTACTCAGTCAAAATACTCAACAGCTAGGTATTGAGTTGCAAGTTGAGGCAATCTACCCTCCAAAACTGAATTTTGCCTAGGAAACCATCTCATTCATCAGGACCAAAGGTGGAGAATTTTTGGGGTAGAAATTTTGTCAAAGGACAGCTCCAGAGGATTCTTCAATATCAATTGTCAAGGATGGACTTAAACCTCACTTTCCTCCAAAAAAGGATCCACACAGGTGTTTGAGTGGCTGTACTTAATGATGTCCCCACATTAAAGTCTGGACCATGGCCACAGTCCAGACCCACCAACAGAAACAATAGCAAATGCACCAGGCTCCAGATGAGGTGTGTTGCATACATCCAGAAAGCCACTAGATCCTTCCCAAAGCAGCAAAATAGTAGCATACAGATAAAAGGGGTGATCTGACACCAAATCCAGTAGGACTGGAAGGTCTACAGTGCCCTTCTCAAGGGCTTTGCTCTTCTGAAGAGATTCTCTGTAGTGATGACCCTCCTGTGAATAGTTACAGCAGAATTTCTCAGAAAACTCCTGACAAAACATATATCCAGGTAAAGCCATTAACTATACTGAATGCTGAATTTTGGGGGGTAATCAACACAGAATTCAACCTAGAAATTATTAGAATACAGCATTGCAAACCATTGGCTCCTTTGTCCAAAAGGTGTCTTTTTGCTAAAGTGTGGTGGGTTATGAAGACTGGGCTCATCCTGCATTTATTTAAGAATTTTCAAGGGACAACAGGAATACAGAATAAGGTCTCTGGAAGAGCTTTTCTTTGATCTAATACAAACAGACTACTATTCTGCAAGCCGCAAAGGTACATTTTAATTACCACAGTGAAAGCAGATGTAAAATCAATAAGGTGTTTTATTTCTCTCATTGATGTGTATAAATACTTACTTTACAGCAAGGTTAAGCTGAGTTTTCTGTCATTAAATGTAAGGATTGATGCAGACCATTCAAACCAGGTTAGAGCACCAGAGAGCAGAGTACCCCCCTCTGTCATACCATCATCTGAAAATGTTCATCCAGTGCTTCAAAAACTATTTTCTGGGATATTCAGAAATTTCTGATTTCACCCGTTTGGGATTGAAGGCTATAATGGACAAAACTTTATTCCAAATAACTGGGTCAGTGATTCCAGTGTTTATACAACTGTGCTTGCTTGTCTTAATTTATGAAGTAGTTCAATTACTATAGGATTTCTTGGGGATGTCTCATTTTAATCGAATCATTAATTCTATGCTCAGAGGATGTATAGAAATTGATGGTCAGTTCCTGTTCTTCATTTTAAGCAGAGATGGATCTAATTCAGAGCTTCCCACTGAAACCTTCTCAGACTTTGAGGAAAATTCAGGCTGTATTCACAAGTACCAGAGGCCTTGATTTTTTTCTCATTTTTATTTTTTTAATTTGTTTATTTATTAGGTGAAAGACTCATAGTCTCCTACTATCATTGACTGACTTCAAGCACACTGTCATGACCCCTTTATCCCTAAAATCCCTCTGCCAAAAACACTGATGATCATTCCTACAAACCACTTTTTACTTCACTTTGAATGGAAATAAACTTTGAAAAACTCCATGGGAGGAAAGGCTAGCCCAGCCGGATCAGGACCAAAATGGACTATGCCTTTACTTCAAATGCATCTGAGACACTAGACAGAAAAACAAACCCAAAACTTCAGAAGATTTAAAATATTTAAGCATGGACTACCAAAGCACTGAAATGAAGTGAAAGTTTTACATTTTAAATGCAAAATCTTCATAGATTTTATACCTTGGTTTCCTTTTTTAGAAGTCATTTTCCTCCCTGACAGTGGTGCTGGGAATATGCCTTCAATTCCGAGAGGCACACAAGTGTGTTGCTACTAGGTGCTATAGAAGTACTACTAATTACAATCTAATTCCACATTATTCCCATAATTTTATGTCTTCATTTATAATTTGGTTTAAATGAATATACCACTATTTACAAGGCTTTTCAACTACTCCATTATGCACTCAGGGCCCAGATGACAGTCCAATCTGCCCTACAAAAATCTGTAATTTTTCTTCTGCTTTTTAAGAAGTACTGTCTGCATTTTTAAATTTCATTTTAGCTTAGTTTATGACCTGTTTTCACACATTCCTCATGTATTCCATTGTGAGGCTTCTTGGGGAAATCTATAGGAAAGAGGTACTTGTAGTGTCTGTTCAATGATGTGCAGAGGGACCCAAACTACAAAACATCTGGTTATACTGTACAGACGGGGGAACCATGGAGGCAACTTTGCCAGTAGCAGAATTTTAGTCTTGAATAAATTAGAAGGGAGAGATCATTCACAGGCTCTTTTCTAGCAAAATTATATGAATATCAGATTAACATGGGACAAGAACCCAGTGAGAATAGAGCCCTTATGATTCAAAATGCAGAAATATCAGAGGAAACATGTCACAGAAATAAGGAACAGCAAGGATAAGGATGTTATGATTCTGGGGTTTTTTCCCCTTTTTTACTGCAGTCACATAAGACAAAATGCCTTATCGAGGCATATGCTTTAAGGGGCCACTTTTGCATCTAATGAAGTCAATAGATAAAAAACATTGAGTTGAATGATGCAACGTAATGTCCTTAATGAAAAAAGTAATCTCATGTTAAGACCCACTTTTGAACCCATTTAGCTTGATGGAAACCTTTCTTTTGATTTCAAAAGCATCAAATTTAAATACTAAGTGTTAGAGAAGGAAGACATCTAGAAGCTTTCTTTACATGGAGCACATCCCATCTATTCAAAGTTTGAATTAAGTCATGGAGAGACCAGTTCATGATCCCACAGATATGGTCAACTGCCCATGTGTTTAAAATAATCCTGGGCTCATACATGGCAGGACAATAGTTCCTGAATATCTTTATGTTTAACTCTTTCTGCAAATAAAATTCTCTCTGACATTTATGGACCCTGCCATTTTGACTTACTGTGTGCTTATGCTAAAATTCCAAGGAAAAGGCATAATTTTTTTCTCTCCCCATATAGTCTACCTTAATAAGGAACAATTCATTTTACTTAGACTTTTCTTTTTTAATATCACTGTAGCCCTGAGACCAGGCAGAGAAAATATCAACTGGAATGTTTAAGACAGGAGGTACTGGTGGTGGGGGGAGGACACAGAGGGAAGAATATTATGAAAGGAAACCACTGTGCCTGGTCCATCTTTAAGAAAGAGCAATGGCCTGGAACGTGACCCTCCTCAGTCTGAATTCAGAAAGCCCAAATTTGGGAAATAAAGGGATCAGTACTTCTGCTGTTGGGCCAAAGTTTACCTCAGAATACAAAAAATTAAAAACCAAAAAGGTCTGGTGGATCCAAGAGTTGGGCAAAGCTTGTTTTGTTACTCAACTAAATAAACCTTTAAATTTAAAAAAGCAAATTCTTATTGTCAGGCATGAATTTTCTCCAAATCAATAGGAATATCACAGCATAGGAGAGCAAGAGAATAAACTGAAGTTATTTTTTTCATATTGATAAGATCCTCTACTCAGTGTGTGATGGGCAGGTCATCAATACAGGGCCAACAAGGCTGGGCCTCCACCCCAGTGTGCTCCAGGTGCACCTTGGCCACAATAAGTCCCCAACACCTGCAGGGAATGTGTTTCAGGTGTTTCAGCACTTCTCCCTCCCTGGTACTAACCATAATCTAATCCTCTTCTAATCATCTAACTACTAAGAGAACCCAGATTATTAATAACACATCTGAAGCTTGGAGGTCAGGAAATGAGGTTTCTTCCATCCCTAGAAAGGAGATCAACAGAAGTTCTGTTGCTGAAGACAGCAGAAATAGGAGGAGGAGCACAACTTCCACACAACCCCCCAAGGTGCTGACATTGAAATCAGAACAGGGAACCTGAATTGTAATTGCAAGACTCGGTTTCCTAGATTTAGATTAATAAGGAGCAGAGACATCCCGCTGGCAACCAGGTCCTTCAGCAGGAAGAGCAGTGTATCCATGGACATGACTTAACCTGGCCTGCTCCACTCAAAACTTTGAGGTACCTGAAACACATGTACAGTTATCTATGCTTTTCTTTTTAGATAGGAAACTTGGGGGCAGGGACTACCTTCTTCCATATATTTGTACAACTAGACAGCACTAAAGAGACCTATTTAACATTAGGGCCGAGTATTCATCCTTTGATGCATATTTAATGTCAGTTATACATCACTGTTAGATCAGTATATAAACACACATATGCTCTTGGACAAAAGCATCCATGCATCAAAACTCTGCATCCATACTTTAATGTATCTAATTGAGTAAGCCATTATCACTAATTATGGTTTATATTTTCATAATACTGTTTTATGGTTATTACCTATTCCTTTCTATCTATCCATCTTTAAGCCTTACATGCTATGGTGCTATCTAAAGAGCCCTTTGTTTCACACAAGGACAGAAATCACCACCTAAGCTGATCTCAGAGCTTTGACACCACCTATTCTGCCATATCTGGGCAGCACTCTGATTTATTCAGTTTCACATACAAATTTCACACTTCCTGAAATGTTCACACGTGCATGAGCACACTCCCCAGGGAGCTTTCCCTGTGCTATGGTGCCCTGCATAACAGCAAACACTACAGGGAGAAGAAAGGTGGTACAAAGATGGAACCAACATTTCAAGCCTTTTATTGATTCCTTCTAAGAACATGAAAACAATGCATCAATACAGGCAAAACAGCACAAAAGAGAGAAATTATACAAACTGGATACTTACAGAGAAAAATATCAAAAAAGGTACATTTTTAAATGAAAGCTAAATTTTGAAGAATGTTGATTTGAGAATTTCTTGGATCCCCTGAAAACATTTCATTCAAAGGACTGTCACTGGGTCTTTTTAAATGGAGCAAAAAGACTTCACCTCCAGTGATGTCATCATACTACTGATGGGCACAGCCTTTCTCCTTCTGAGGGTTACTCCACAGGCAGACAGCACAATTCTGTTGGCAATGTGAGGATATGACAGCTCATGGTTTCCCCATCACAGAGCAGTAACAGCATACACCACGGCAGAGGGAAGAGAGCCACCAGTGTGCAAGCATGTGACAGGAGAAGTAAGTACCATGTTAGCCCAGCAGTTAAGAATTGCCTTTAAAGAGTACTTTATTTTGTTCAATTGTAAATACTTGTCTTAATTGAAAAGTCTGAGGATGAGAATCAGCTGCCTTTTAATTTATGATAGCACCTTCAACAAGAAATAGTATCGCTAAATAACCAAAATATATTTTGTAAAGAGAATAGAGCTTTTAGGCTAACACCTTACTAAATTATATTTACCAAGGTTTTTTGGAAAATTTTTCTCTCTCCGCAATTCTAATTCTTTCTCCTTTTCTGTCCTATTTCTTCACATCTGGCTCAGTATATACACTAACTGAGAAAAGGATTGTGCTTTCGCAATGAAATAAAACAAAGGAGTGAGACTAGTTTTACAGAATCATAGAGTATTCTGAATTGGAAGAGGCCCACAAGATTATCAAGTCCATCTCCTGGCCCTGCACAGGACACAGAATCCTACCATGTGCTGGAGAGCATTATCCAAACAGGCTCATGCATGTGAAAGCCACTGCTTTCCTGGAGATGTTTCTGACTTGCAGTGGTGTGCAGGACATGGGCTTCACACCCTCCCAGCATTCAGGGAGAAGGTCCCCTTCAGGCAAAGGCATGACTGGGTGTTTGCACACAGCAGTGTGGGACTGAATCCCATTCTGCACAGAGTTCACATGCAGCCCTGACAGGAAACTGATTTTTCTGAACACTGCTGGTGGTGCAGGGGCCACAACCGTGGCTTGGAGTCAGAGCAGCGCAGGTTCCTTGGCTATACTGCAAAAAGAAAAGCTGCCTCCACAGAGATCTGCCAGGTCTCCTAGATTTTTGACATATGATACACAACCTCAGCTGGGGTGGTCACTCTACAAAATACATTGTTTTTCCCAGTCCATACAGCTGCCTTTTGTTTTTCACAGGTTGCATCTGACATCAGGCACAGAAGAAACAGGGTAATGTCTCAGTTGCCAGTACAGTGGTGCAGAAAAACCACAGCAAAAAACCCCAAAAAGTAGGACTATAAAACTTTTTTTGGTTTACTACGACATGAAGCCCCAGCTCCTGATAAAAAATTCTTAGCAGGAATCACTGGAAGTTTTTTAAGGACTCCAACCAATCCATGCAGACTTCAGCAACAATGGGAAGAATAATTTGGAAATATTAAAACAGATCAAATAAAGCTCAGTTCTCAGGAATAATAATGGCAATTTTTGAGCCACAAATAAAGTAATGCATGTTAACATATGTATGAAAGTAGGCAGCAAAAGATCCACATGTAATTCAAGTCAATTTATTCTGCGGCTGTAATGAGCACAGAGGTAAATTCAACTTGTTACACTGCAGCTTGGTCTAACATAGGCTCAGCCTGACCCTCTCATCTTATCACTGATTAAATAAATATTATACAAAAAAAATTCAAGGGAATAAAAAAGAAAAATAAGGAAAAAAAAAAAAAAAAGGAAAGGGTAGACAAAGAGACTAAGAAAGAAAAGAAGAACTATTGAAAGCCTGTGCAGACAAGTATGAATCAACTGTTCTAAAAAGCAGATGCGAAATGAAGCTGCTTAAACATATAAGGCACTTCTACATTGTATTCAAATAATGCTGAAATTATAGAGCTGTCATTTGCAGACCTGTCGAGGGTGCCTTTCTTACCACATTATGATTTAGCATTTCTCTTGGAAGGTTGTAGCAATTTTGACATTAGAGTCATTGGACAGAAAAACCATAAAATGTATGCAAAGCATCACCCCTCTTTTTTGTAGTCTTAAAAAGAGCTCTGAGACTTTGCTACTAAAAAAAGAAAAATTAAAAGCCCTGAAATTATTTGTAAAAGTGCAGAAATGCTAGTCTCAAGGGAGAGAATGCACACATCTGTAGAACAAATGTAACTGTGAAGATTTAAATAATTTGATGGCATGTAACCTAATCTGACATGGCAGGAGGTTATTTTACAAACTGTGAAGGGCTCTGCCCACTGGTGTCATTAGAGCCTCCTTGAGAGGCAGCTCAAAGATATGGATTTTTCTGGAGGCAAGCACCCAGGTAGTAGAAATGGAGATTGAGAGAGCAAAGTAACTCTTGACGACTCGCTTCCCAGATTTCTCAGGTCCTGGTGAGGCAGCAGGTGTGGCATTTAGACACAGAATCCCCATAAAACCCATGGGTAGATCCAACCAAACAGCAGCAGTGTGGAGCTGTGCATGGATGGCTCCAGAACTGCTTAAGAGACAGAGCTGGGTTTCCTCAGCAGGGTCCTGTGCCACACGCGGGTGGTGGGGAAGGGCTGCAGATACCCCTAGGAAGGCACACTCTCCCCTGCCTGCTGCTTGTAGGGCTCCTGCCTGGCTTCAGTGTGCAGCTCCAGGAGCTGACACAGATAAAGGCATCTCTGCCAGGGAGCCTGAATTACTCAGAGGGAATTGCTGACCCTCCCAGGTCCTATTAGCATTCACACTCTCCCCTAGACAGCCCACCAGAACAATCCTTTTGTGCACACACGTATATTGAAACTTCCAGTGTACACTGTATTGTGTCTACTAGCTTTGTAATTGGTGTTCAACAAACCAAAGGTATATCTGGAAGGCTGAACTAGCTCTGGACATGAACAAATATATGGATATGTGCGTACCACCAAAAGATACGAGCTGCAAATACTGTTAACTGTGCAATACATTTAAGGGGGTATCTTTAATCACTTTCTCAGATTGTTATAATTTGATAAGCTAATCCTAACCATTTAGCTCTAATAAACTCACAGATCACGAACAACGACTGCGTTAAATCTATTGTCAGTGGCAGTAACATGAGGAGCAAAGGCTCAATGGCTCTTCTCACAGCATTTGATTTTATTCACTCTGTCTCTGATTCCACATCAGCTGCCATCTGGACAAAATCCAGAAACCATGACACCTGCTTGAAGAATAAGATGCTGATCAGATGGAATGGGCTGGGACTTTATCTTGAGAGCAGAAATGTGAATTGTTGGTTACACAATCGCTTAAAAGGTTTGTAAATTATGTGCCTTCAGCTCAACATATGGCTCATGTGAAATATGCACTTGTGAACTTTTCTCAAAACTTGAGCTTGCATGATATAGTGTGGTTGTTCCATAAACACAAGGTATAAATAAGTAAAACTTTGCATGTAGACAAACAAGAGAGTGTGTCAATGGTTTTCAGCACCCTTTAAAATAATGATACTGTTTTACTTTTTCTTAGCAGCATAAAATTATTAATTTTACCCAAAATATCCACACAAACCTCACAATACTGCTGTAAAATCCAGGCAAGGAAGAAGGATAGCTTTCTGGTTGTCCTGTCCTGGTGTGGAAACTAGCCCCTTCTGCCATTCTGCCTATCCAAATCTGGAGATGTAGTTCTCATGTTAGATGTAGAGATGACCCCTCAACACCTCCACCCCAGCAGAACTGCAATTTTTTCAAGAAGAGCTATGGCCAGCAAAAAGAATATTCTCTCTGGGAGAGGTGATTCTGTCTCTGGAGTCTCTGGAGTCAACAGAGAAACCCACATGAGCAACCCCACCTTCTGCAGACCAGAGAGCAGAGAAACTCCTGATGTCTACTCACTAATGAGTTTGTAGAAGCATGAATATCACTTTGCACACACAGGTGTGGACAATGCAAGCGTTTCAAGCCCTGGTTTTTTTTAATGTTCTGGGCTATATGTCTGTGTGGGTTTTTCACATGTCATGAGGGGATTTCTGGGTACTGATAGCCAAGAACTGAATCTGAAGAAACATGGCTTCTTATTACCCTTAGTGACACCAGCCAGTGCTGCTGAGACATTAATGAATTTCTTTCCATTTTTTTCTCAATTTTGCAGAAAAAAACCCCAAACCCTAGCTTTTCAGAACTTTTTCAGGAGGATGATACAGATTTTAAAAAATTAGTGCCCTACTCTAATGCCAAGTTATGGTGCTTTATAGCAGCCAGCTTTGCAGTGCTAAATGGTCTTCTGCAGCCTCATCTTTCTGCCTGCCTACAAGAAATAGTGATAAATTACATTTGGGGGGTGGGGGGAGACTGAAGAAAGAAATATTCCATTTTTAATTGCCTTTTCATTTTCTTTTTATAGCCATGCTTAAACTGTGAGTTATCAGAAGCTGTTCGAAGTCTTTCTTTTACCATTTTAAAATATATTCCTCCTAAAGCCAGATGAAAAATACGGTTAATGGGGTTTTGTGACTCCCACAAAGTCCCCTACAAATTAGGGACTTTGAAAAAATGTCAGCTGCCCAGCTCCCAAGAAAGAAAAATTAAACAATAAAGGCTTATCGACTTGTTCCTGAGAAGATAAAGCACTTATGAATGAGACCCTCTCATACTCTCTGGTTTGTGATCAGAGCAATTTCCAAGATTCACAGAAAATATTCTGATTAGCCAAAAAATGCTCTGATGAAATGAGGTTTAAGATTTTATAACTGAATCTCATCCTCCCTTCAACCTGTTTTCATACAATGTGCTGTCTCGTTCAGTCATGCTGCTATCACTACCAATTACAACCAGTGCCATAAAAACATCACATTCATGCAGATCAGCTGATTGTGCCAAGTTCAAGAAAGGACAGCAGGATAGAGATGACAGCAGCTTCTGCTGGCTCTGATCCAAAGTCCCTTCAGGCTTGCTGTTTTTCTCTTTCGCAGACCCCCAGGATTTCACTCTCTCAGAAAAATTACTGCTGGGCCTCTCTCTTAGAGGACCTGTTTCCCAGTCTACTGACACCATTGAGGGTTTTTCTATGACTTTGACTTGTCATCTGCAGAGCTCTTCATCTTTCCCGTCTTCCTCTTTCACGTTATTTTTTATCTCCCTGCCATGTGTCAGCCCGAGCAAAAGCCTTAAATTGCAAACTCCAGTCCCTCATCACATATTCAATACATACACACCACAAACAAATAAAAGGAGGATTATGGCTGCTACCTTTGCTCTTCATATGGCTTCTAGATGATCTACAAGACCTTGGAGCAGAGCGGGGTAAAAGCAATCTGTGGAAGACTTCCAATTTTAAATTTTCTGACATATGAAGTGCTGTCCTATGCCAACTAGTGAAAGGGAGATAACACAAAAGGAAAAGGAGGACTCATACTATGTTTTTACTGTCCAAGCACAGTAAACCAAGCATCTTTATAGAATTTTGCTGGACTCCTATTGAAAGCCCATATGGATTTCTGAATTAATTTCTTTGGAAATTGGAAACTGCTTCACCTGGAAAACTGTAACCGTAGCTAGCTAGCTGTATTAGTCAGAATAGAAAATTGGTTTAAAATGTTCTACTTTAGCTAATGCCATTACCAAGGTAAGCTGAAGAAACCACCTCTTCTTACAATGCACAAAGGAAAATACAATTTTAAAAACATCTTTTTTGTTCTTTTTTTCTCTTTTACTTCATTTTCCTGACATTAGGAATGTGAGGGCAGTTTCATCAACAACAAGACAGTGGTCAGCTGCAAAAAGGAGGTTTGTTCACATTTCCATGCAAGCAGCAGCAAAACATGGCCTATTGTGTTCACTGCAGATGTTTAAAAAACCCTACATAATAATTAAAGATAAATAAAGCATTTCTATCTTACTTATTCTAATATTAAAAGAAAATCAAAAATCTAATATCAAAATAATTGAACACCATGTTTAACTATGTTTTAGGCTCCCAACCTGCCCAGAGTTGCATATTTTTAGCATTCAGCTGATTTGACTAACTAAGCAGGGACAGCATTAATTGCTGCTGAGGGTTGACGTGGAAGAAGAGTCACATTCTTTCCTTAAAGTGGCACAGTCTGCCATGACTCTGCAGAGTGACACAGCAAACTCAGAATAGCAACTGAACCAAGTGAGTCTTCCTAACACCAGACAGGGATAATAGAAAATGATGGAGTGTCTCTGAATGAAAAACAAGAAGCAGAAACTATGCAAAGTCTGTAAAGGCAGCTCATGCCGAAGGAATATTTGCTTTGATTTAATTGATGATAAAAGAAAACCCAGGAGAAGGATGAGTTTGGATGACATTCAAGTGTGTGTCCTGTGTTAGGAGGAGGGTAGAGATACCATCTGCTTACATTACCCTTCATTGCTAGAACCACAATGGTACATTGTACATAGGTACAACTATGAAAAGAGCCTTTGCTACACAAGAAGAGGCCATGGCCAACAAAGTCAAAGATTAGCTGTTTAATCAACTGCTGGCCTCTGCTAAGGCATCTCCTCTGGAGTGGCTGGTGGAAGGCAAAGCTAGCAGCTGTGGGGTGCAGCAGGAAGGAGCTACCTGCTCCTTTTGGAGTGAATTTTCACTGTACCCATTCTCTTCCGCATAAGAGAGAAATATTGAAGCAGTGCATCTATGTTTCAGTTGCTCCAGCAAAAGTGACTCTGGATCTTTTGTCAGTTAGTTGTATGTTGAAATTGATGCATTGAAATTCTGAAAAATGAAGGCTTTTTTTTTTTTCCAAAGGTGATAGAAACAAATAAGGAAGCAGAGAAGACATTTTCTAACCTCCAGAACAGAAAATCCTTTGTCTCTTCAAACAAAACCAGGTTGAAAAACAATCAGGCTTTCTGTATCTCATAAACTACCTGATGACCACATCTCTTTCTCACCAGTATGAGATACAGGAGGTATACAATCAATTTCCTGGTCAAATGCTAAAAAGGCATTGTATATAAAATGCACAGACAAGCAGAATAGGTTTACATAATGTTAATACAGACAAATGACATGTACAACATATCTAGCTGCAATTTAATTAGATTAATTAGATCAATATAATTAGCAGTGGTATATTATGCTATCAAGGCTTAGCCTTGCAAAGAACGCCTCTAAAAATGGTTTACAGTCCTAAAGCATTGTAACAGCGTATGCAGTATCCATGCTATCACGCATCAATATCACCACTAACACACTATTAATACTGGGAGTTTATAGGACACTCAGGAGACACATAAAACACAACCCTTGCAGAGGAAAATTCTGATAATGGAGCCTGTGAAATTATTTCAACAGTTGAAAAGAGCTCATGGAACTTAATTCCAAACAACAGCATGGTCATGATTATATAGCAAGTTAATTTAACCCATCCAGGCAGGAACAGACATAATGAACAAAACAGATTGAGGCAGCATGACTTACCAATGAACATTTCGCTGAGAGTTCTCCCAAAGTTTTGTACACATAATAAATCACATGTGGCTGTGTAACTATTGCATCATCTACTTGGACATAGACTAGACGTCACACTTGGTGAAATCTTATGCAATTGTTATTTTTATTAATAGTGATTTTGCATTAAACAGGTCTGTGGGATTCTGCTTGGACATCTAAACCTCCACAGTGGTAAAAAAAAAGTTAATTTACATCTGCTAGCACTCTCAGTACACTTGGGCTCAAAACTTACCAGGTAAACTGTGTATGTATTATATCTCAAATCAACTACTGTGACTTGCTATATGCTAAAATCATAGCCCTTCCAAGGAGGAAAGAACGAAAACCCAGCACTTCTAGCTTGTTCAAAATAACAACAGCCAATAAGACTCAGCAATACAAAGTGATAAATTCACCAGAATTCATGTTTATGTTTTCTCCCACTAAGAAGAGAAGGTCATCATAACAAGTCAATCTGCATATTTAATGTGAAATTTGCACCAAAGTCTACTAAGGAATAAAATCTGGCACACAGGCTACTTAGCTAGAGAATGTTTGGGTGGTTTTTTTTCTCTTTGCATTTGGACACATGCAAGAATATATCTATTCATGGAAGGGATAAAGTTAATGCCTTGAAGCTGCAATGCAGAAGATACAGAGACAAGGTAAAAATATCCAAATGCATATTTCCATTTCTTAGCCTTTTTCAGTGAGAGATGGTTCAAACTGTATTTCCATTTGACCATGGACTACTGAGGAAATAAAATCAACCCATTTCATAAAGATCACCTCATAGTTCAGCTGCTACTAGTTTCACCTCCCTAGAAGAATGAAGAATCTAGTACACAATTGCCATGTTTCAGTCTGTGTATCTTGATTTCCCACAAGAATTAGGTTCCAGCCATTCTCAGACATATTAGAAGTGCAAATGCAGAAAGTTTAGATGTGGCTCAGATATTCTTTAGAACAGATACAATTAAAATGTGTGTATCTCCCCACAACTGCCAAAGGAACTCATCCCCTTTTCCACAGTTTTCAGGGTTATACTGCTCATTATTATTGATACATTAAGATTTACACTAGTGGTACTCCAAGTCATCTGTCCTTGATCATACATTTTATGTATTTTTCTTTTTACTTACTTTCAAGAAAAAGTTACATGTGAAGTGAGTAGTTCCACTGCTTGTCTGTTTGGAATACACATGAATGCTTTACTGAAAAAACACCAGTATCATTTGGGCCTTATCTGCCCTCAGTACTGTGCTGCATATGCACTACCTGATTTTGACTTGGTTGATTTTTCATCCTTATTACTTACAATCTACAATCTGATCCTCACCAGATTTACACTACCAGATAAATAGAATTAAACACAGAGGACTAAAATAGAGTGCCTTGTGTCTGGAAATAATCACCTATATTATGGAAATTGTGAAAGCTGAAAGCAAACATTATAGCTTTCCAGGTTTTTTGAATGTGCTGATTATTTTAATTTCTCTGATAGAAAACTTTGCTTGCTCACTTTCTGTGTGATATACTCAAAAGAAGGTAGTACTATTTTCATGTGTGAGTGCAATTAGTAAAAAGCAGGTAGGTAGTCCAGCTGATATTAAATTAAAAACTTGGGAGCAGAAGCCATTTGTGTCAATTTTCCATTTTGTCACTCTCCTTTCAAATAACTAATTTAGGATACTCCGTCATACACTACTGTTTTATGGTATGTATATTTTATGACAGCTTAATGACAAATTTGTCTGAAACCAAGCTATTCTTTGAAGAGTTAATTATAACCTGTGTAATATATTAAAGAAAATCAATATATATTTGGAATGAGTCACTATTGAGTCTTATTCCAAACAGAGCAAACCTATTCTAAAAATTAAAGCTCCATTTTTAACTCAAGTTTTGCTAAAATAATCCAACTTGAGAGTTAAATAGTAGAAAATAAATAATTTGGCAATATATCTGTGCAACAATCTCTTTCTAAGGTAACATTATGTAGTCTCCTTGCGTGATGTACAGCTGAAAATTTCACATTTAATATTTTTTGACTGCAAAACAATGGACCAGACTGGTCTAATTGCTGAGCACCTTGACATATGTGATATTTGGACTTCGGAAAGCATCACCAAATTTTGAGTATATTTTCCAATCTTTCAAGCTCTAAGTAATTAAACAGAGATCTGAGAATTCACTTGGAGAGTTTCTCAAGGAGTAAATGAAAAAAACAAAACCATACATTACGTATTTTCAGTCATCTCCACGAGTAGTGTTTTTGTTCTCAGATAACTACCAGTAATGTCAGCATATGGGTTTTGTCACTATAATTTTTATGTGTAACACTTCCTTACAGCAGTAGCATCTCAGTTCTGCTGCTACAGCTATCCAAAGCATAATGAACCAAAATTTTAATATTAAATACCTCAAAATGTTTTGTACTTGACCCACCTTTTCTAACAGTGATTACCGTGCTTTAGAAACAGACTTCAAATGTATCATTTGTACAAACTACAAATACAGTATTAAGAGAAAAAGATCCTGAAACAGAGAAACAAAAAGACAAGATTTATCATATTCATTGGTTTTATAGCTCCAAAGGAAGTTTGAAGAAATTAAGGACATACGTTGAGCCATTCACATTCTACTCAGGGAAGAGATCTTAAGAGTTATATGTGGATGGTCACTTCACATATAATTATCCCTAGGTATCTAGCATTATCCTGTCTCATCTGGTCATACTTTGGTCAGGTAGGTTCTGCAAATGCACATTTATTTTAAGAAAACAGGTTTTATCACTGTAACTGCAAAGAAGGCAGGGGTAATGTAAAACCAATCCAGTGTTTGCAGGATTATGGGCAGATTATGACCAGGATTACAGGAGCAAATCAATATATCATCTGCATACAATGAACCAAAATTTATGGGGTTTCCAATTTTCTTTCCTTGAAGCAATCCTCAGTTGCTGAAAAATCAGGCTAAATGTTCCATTACAATTGCAAAAAGAAAAGAGGATAATGGACAGCCTGGTCTAGCTCCCTGGTGTCATTTTAAAAAGGGCGAGTTTAAATTGCTAGTATGTACAGACCTGGTCAGGATATTACACAATATTTTTAATCCAATTTTTATGAAGGTCTTTCCAAAGTGAGGAGTGTGAGGGTTTGGAGGGTTTTTTGTTTCATTTTCATGTATTGTTTTGTAAGAACAGTTACCAAGTATTTTCATTTTAATGAGTCCAAAGTGTTACCCTGTCAGTCAAGTGGACAAATCTATATTATCCAAGTTCTTGTTTGGTATGCAAACACAAAACACCTGAATCATCCCCAGTGAAGCCCAATGGAAATAAACCAGACTGACCTATGTGGAAATCATTTGCAATGAGCCAGGGAAGTGTCTCTGATATTTGTGTGCCTGTATATGCCCTTTACATGCAGGAGTGTATTTCAGCACTGGTAAACAAATTTTGTCCAGCATTTAGGACCAATATTCAATGATGCAGATAGGTAGGAAAACCAGTTCACTGAGATTGTTGAATTGTGTAATAACAGCCTTTTTGATTCAAATGTTTGGTTAAACACTTCCAATAACAGTTCACTTGTATATCTATGATTTCTCACTGAGTTTTTACTGGCATCTCATCTAAGCATGCATCTTTCCCCAGTGTTAGGCTTTAACAGCATTTATTATTTCTTATTAAGTCTAAGGTTAACACTTTGATCTGTTGAAAGTTTCAATGAAGTGCTTTTGTTTACAAACTTTATCTCCTGTTTAAAGCAACTTGGAAGATTAGAGTGTCTGACACTGCTCTTTGAAAGTGCTATTTATGATTTCTAGATCATGTGTCAAAGTTTGAGCCTTTAGTTTTATTAATTGACACAGTTTGGGATACTTCATCCTATTCTTTACACAAAACATGTGCCAGCAGTTTCTCATTTGTATTCTTGCTGGTTTACTTTATACAAAAGCTGTTCTGCAGCCATGGCGTGATGCCGTTTGTTCACTTTTTGTCAGCTAATTCAGTTGAGGTTTTTTACTACACATATTAGTATTCATTGATTTTTGTCATTTTAAAACTATTATTCAAAATTACTATTGTTGTATCTCTCCTTTTTGAGGTCTGCATCATTGTTAATTGTGGTTTTTAATGATTCACATCTTGGATTTTATAGCATATTATTACCATCACAGAATCAAGTTTCAAATTAATATTTTGGTCTGAAGAAAAGTACTCCTTTTTTCAAGAAATGCTTGATGCTGTTCATGCTGTTTCTTGCTTGTGACAGTTGTAAAATTATTTTTTTCTGCTACTTCCACAGTGGAAAGACCACCCCAAACACCTTACTTTGGTCTTAAAGTCTGTGACAGATTTGGTCAGTCCGTGGCAATGGAAATTTTCTGTGGAAAAGAATCCAAGTCCATCTCCAAGATACATACCCTTAAGGTCAATCATCCACAGAATCCTCACAACAGTGGGCACAAGACTACCTTTCAAATGCTGCAAATGCCAGGTTGGTTTGGAAGAATGAAGCCCCAGATGAAAAGTCAAAAATGCATGCGTAACACATGTGTGACATTTTCACCTGGCCCTCCTTTTTCTGCAAGATAGATCACGACATAATAATTGATTTTCCATGTGCTGTTCATACGTGGCACAAGACAAAATGAAGTGCTGTAAGCTGGAGACAGTTTATGAGAAGATCTCTGAAATTAGTCATTCACCAGAGGCAGATGAGCATATCCTTCCTACTAACCCCAAAAGAAGACCTTCCTCAACATTGCCACCTAGGTACTCATGACTGATGGCACTCCCAGCTGAAACTTGGGTCTGTGCATCACACTGACAATCCATGGGGAAGAGCCCTCAACAATAGTTGAGTTCTTGAAATATTGCCTTTCCCTGCCAACCTCACATGGTCTTATCGACAAAAAGCTGGATCCTACTTCTTTTCAACCATGTAATTATTTCTCACAGGCATGGAGACATCTGGGCAATAATACTGACTGCCTCTGCAAAAGCAGACAGATAGCTGTGCATGTGTGCTCCCAATGATGGATCCCACAAAGGTGTTGCAAAAAATAGAGGATTGAAAACTACATAGCCCACAAGGGAAGGTCTTTGTTATTTGTCCAAGAGCAGCAGGCAGAGCCAGCTCAGAGCTGTGCATCCAGCCCAGCCAGGTCCTGTGAGGGAACCAGCTACACCCAGGAGACTGCTGATGTCAGAGGCTGTTGATTGATCCAGCAACAGAAACATACACATCTTCCCAGATGGCGTTCACCCATCAGGGTCACTAAAGCTATCTCCATGCTGTACTCCAGACTGATGCCTGATTGTAAAGAGCACTGGATTTTGGCAGCTGGGGTTCTAGACACTCTTTTCCCAGTATTTTTGCTTAGACATAAGAGTTAAGAAATCTTAGGTATTCATGTTTCACAAACTTGTTAAGGTGAAGATAGATGGCAGAGAGAGGTCTAAGAAGATTTAAGCACCCTAGCTTTCAATCATTTCTCAGCTTAGCTTTAATATAAAAATCTATTATTTCTGACTCTAAATCTTCTGTTAGAATTTTAACTTTAAAATTAAAGGCTTCTTTATCCTAAGAGATTTAATTTCTTTATGGATTTTTGGATTAAAATACAATCTTATGGTTGGACTTCTTATTTTTATGATACTTGCTTAAATACAAGGTTCTTAGTCCTGTACAAGAAACAAAGAGGGAGAAAAAGGAAAAAACTGTACTTGTCTGATAGTTTCACACAGATAATATTTTCCAGTAATACAGAAATAAAGGAAAAAAGGACAGCAGCTATATTATGCATGATAGTTACTGCTAATCGAGAGCAATGGTGATGAAGTTTTTGCTACAGTGGTGACACATATACCACAGTATCATGGGAATTATCCAAAACTCTTGTACTAAATTTCAACACATCTCACATATTAACTGCCCACAAAACCTATATTACAGCTACACATTGAGAATGGGCAAGTAAATTTAGAAACTTGAGATAGCTCATCCTGCCTATAAAGTATGAGAGAAATTGGTAAGATCATGAACACCCTTAAGCTGACCATCATATATCAATGTCCTAAATTCACATTTTATATCAACAGAAGTTCCCACAAAATCTCTAATTAAATGCAAAGAAATGCTGAAGGACTGCAATTTATTTCATCCATGCCAAGACACCACATACAGCTGATAGAACTGCAGATGCAGTGCTAAGCAAAGTATTGATATGTTGCTTACAAGTATTAGCAGGCAACCACAAGAGCACCAGAAGGAAGGTAGATATTAAATTTGCATAGGACAGGGTCTATGCCCTACTTTTGTTCACGTTAATATAACAAATTAAACAGGAGAGATCTTGCTAATAAATAGCTCCAGTTTGGGCAGGATATTAACTGAAGGAAAAATTATATGAAGGCTTAGGGTTAGGTTTTGATTGAAGATTTTAGGCTACTGAATCTATTTAGTAATTAGATGAGGACTAAAGGGAACATTTTATCTCAGAATGAATACGAGTTATTTGTTGGGTCAAAGATCCAAAGTCCCAGGTGCCATGTTTTCATCTACTTACAGCAAATGGAGGAAACTTGGCTTCTCAGCAGTGGTCAGTAATCAAATGTGAAAATTCAGTCAACTTAGTGTTTTCTCAATTACAAGGCTTTTTAATGTATTGTTTTAAAATAATTGAAAATAAGCATCAGTGGGAATAAAATTCTCATCTAAAAAATGTTTCTGCAGCAGGAATGTCTAAAGAAAATTCAGCAAATAGATTCATTTTTAACAGTTTCACTCTGCCTATTGTAAGTGCTAATGTAAATTACAGCAGGGTTCAGAGCTACATCATTTTCTCTACTGTATTTTTCTGTTTTCATTCCAAGGGCAATAGGAAGGGTGAAAAGACCCACCAGGAGGGGCCAGGATTGCACAGAATGAGGGATTTTTTCACATTAATTTTTCTTTTAGAGGACATAGCCTTAGAAATTGTTTTAAAATCTTCTATGTAAAGAGATGATTTCTTAAGGTGTAATTCTGCTAGATCAATTATAAATGTGTACTTACAAAAATTTGGGCATGGAATCTTTGCAGTCAGTTCTTGTTCAGTCAATATTATTATGTTCACTATTGCAACGCAACAAAAACATAAAAAGAGAAATGGCAGGAAGAGATACCACAAACTACATCTAAAAATGACACAGAAGCAAAAGACAACCCTGCTTTACATCTTCAGAACACATGCATGATGGCAAAATCCACAGAAAGGGAGATGTTCTGTTCAACTGAGGGATATCTGTGCTTTCTTAAATAACCATAGCCTCCAATAAATTTGTTTTCCAGGGTCATGTGCATTGATAATTATTTTTTTCCTTTGAATGTCACTCTAAGACAACACAGAATTCCTGCAAAATTTAATTATGAATTTGTGTTCAGAATTCAAAATGTATTGATTTCCATTTTTTTTATAGTAGAGCCAGATTCTGAAGGATCAAAAGAATTGGATTTTGTTTATAAACAAAGGAATTCATTTATCTTCTGGCTCTAGTTTCTTGTAATCAGTCTCTCTAGTGAAATATTCAAGAATCTGATCCTTTACATTCCTTCATCTTCTGTTGATAAAAGACAGGATATGAAGTGACATGATTTCTGCATTTGCTGCTAAAGCATCCATTCTGCTCTTGAGGTGTGAAAGCACCAGTGCCATGGTAAAGCACAACTTTGCCTAGTAACTTCTGGACAAGGAAGGCATCCAAGATCCTTCACAGAGAAGCCTCATGGGGAACAGATTAAGGATACTAAGAAGAGAGTTTTAGTAATATTTCTATCTGAAATCTGGGAAGCATCAAATGGTGGTACGCAAACTAAGCCAAAATTCCTGAGACAACCATGAAAGTAAGTTCAGATCTGTCATCTGATTTTTGTCTCAAGAACCCACAATTTGAACTGAAAGTTTCCAGAATTTAGCTATGCTGAAAAATTTGGAACAAGTGGACTGCATTTGGGCATTTAAAATGAATGTACTCAAGAAGAGGATGCATTTTTTAAACTCCTAGGAAGAAAAAAAAATTCCAGGCATGACATTTGTGTAGGAAGGCAAACTTGGGCCAAAAAAAGAAACAAGAAAATCAAAGACAACATGATTTCTGTCTGCATAGAGAAGAACTTTTCAGAAGGGCACACAGAGCTTTCAGATTTTAAGTATTTTAGAAATCTGTTTATTAAGAAAGTCAGATATATCCCCATGATGCACTCATGCATCAAAACAAAATTTAAAAATTATTTTTTACTCTTCTCTGTTTTGGATATTGAGGGATGTGGCCATTAAAACTTTCAATAAACATACAGCTAAATCAATCAGTTAAAATTGTGATTAGAGAAAAACAAGCTGTAAGTGAAGTAGACAGAACTGCTAATATCAGGCAACTGGGACAGAGAGTAGCATAATAGATTGATCAATTTAATGACTGACTGAAACTCAGTTCTAAAATAAGCTGCAGGACAAATAGGGGTAAAAATCCTTCCCGACTACACAGTCGTTTCTTTATGATCAATTCCTTCATCTGCATTGCATAGTGTTGCACAAACTGGTTGAGATTAAAATCTTGAGGCTCTGTTTTTTGGATTTGCCTCAACTGGCAGCTTATTCAAGGTTGTTAGTCAGATCTGATTTATAATTCTCCAAATGTCATAAAGAGGACTCACATAAAAAAAAAAATCATGTATATCGTGCAAACATCGTTCTGGAGATGACTCAGTCAGCTGTAGGTTGTGCCTCAGCTCTGTTCCAGTGTGTACTGCTGCTTGAGTCATTGATACTAACCAGGCTTCTTGAAACCTGATTTTTCCTGGAAATCCCACAGATTCTTTCTTTCCTTTCTTCCCCTACTCAGAAGACCAAGAAGACATAAATTAATAGATCTCCTGCATGTTACTGTGACCCTGCCATACCTTCAACACACCCCAGAAATGGAAAGGAGTAATTAAATATGAACATGTTTATTTTCCAATTATATATTGGTTACAAGCAACAACAGCAAGAAATAAAGTCAGGAATCTGGGACAGAAAAATTTTGTTTTCATTAAGATGAATCAGTCACCAAAGGATTGCAAAGTTCTTCAGGACAAATCATCTTTTCTCATGATATTTCAGCTTCTGGATAAGATGCTGTCTGAAGTAGACACAAGAAATGTGGGGGGAAAAGTCAGGATGGAGATGCCATTTATGCTGAAGGCTTTTCCATAATCCTGTGCTTTTCCTTACGTGCCTCAAACCCAGTTCTCAGACTAAATAGGGAAGGTAGGCGTGTTATGTTGAATCAGTTCAGTTGGAACCTCAGGACATTAAGAAACTGAGCTGTAAACTCTAGAGCCTGACCTGGATAGCTGAAATATTCTACTAAGTAGAACATTATTTAAAGACCTTATATGGAGTTAACAACAAAAGGTTAAAGTCCTGAATACAACTCATTAAAAATTGTTTCTCCAGGTAGCTTTTTTTCAGAAAAATTAGTTCACATTTAGTAGTAATTCAAACAACAAAAATTTCCTTCAAAAATTCAAAACATGATGATATGGAAACACTCTTATGTTACAAATATATATATATATATATATATATATATATATATGACATTGTCTGCTCTCCTTCTGTCCTATTGGGCCATTTTCCAGGCAGCTTTCACCCCCAGAAAGTCATTTCAACCTTTCCTCTAGGACAATGCAAAGGCAATGTGCTGGAAAGCATCACACAGTGTATTTCTTTGGCTTCAGCGCCTGGGTGATAAACAGTGTATCTGGAAAGACTGTCCCTGAAAGAGAATGGAGACAAGAAACAATATACTCACAAAATCTTATTTGCAAATCAAAATATGTTGTTCCTTGCCAAAACTGTAGATAAAAGCTTTAAAGAAAATGCTTCTTTTCTTAAAAAAAAATTCTCCCTTAATGAAAACTGACATTAAAAAAATAATAATCTGTCACTAAACTAACAATTCTGATGAAAATAATTTAACTATATAGCCACCAACGTGTTTTATCTTTCTGCTTTAAATAATTACAATTTTAGCTAAAAATGGTTATTACAAACATTTGTACAAAAATTACTAAGGGTTCAACTAAGACTTATACAAAAAGGTTCATATGCTTTTAAAGAAAAAAATCCAGAAATCTCAAATGATATTTCAGAGTTGCTTTATATGAAAAAGTCGAGACATAATTTTATATTGTTTCATATTTCAGAAGAAATTAAAGTCCATAAAATATAAAATCCATCTTTTACCTGTCTATTATATAGTGTCATGAAAGGAAATAAATAAATGTTTTATCACTGTCAACTTGAATATGCAGCTTAGGCCTTTCCTGCTCCATTTTAAGAACAGTCAAGAAGGAAAAACTATATCAAAAGTTGATTAACATGTTCTGTACTGGAAAGGTTAAAAGGCATATTTTGGTATTGTCTGCATGAACACATCCTGGAATTTTACCACAAAATTCTAAAATATATTTTGTTTTTCATACTTAAGCTTGTAAGTAAAGCAAATTCTGCTTATTTCAAAAGGCCAATACAATATTCTTGTAAGTATTTTCTAAATAGATGCAAAATGTAAAGGGTTTTAGTTCCAATTACTTCTTTTTTTCTTTTTTTTTTAATTTCACAATCCTACTTTGGTTGCTTAAAGAATAAGCTTGTATTTCTCCAGTTTAGGTACGTTTAACACACAATCCACAAATTATATTGTTTTTTTAACTAGGACATTAAACATCTTAACAAGATATTTTGCACCTACCCAAGGTGTTGCATGTCACCCAAGATCACCAGATTCGAAACAATTTTTCTCCACTTTGCCCATGACTTCATACTGTTGTTATCAGCGACAACCAGAATTATTTTCTATCATGAAAACACAGACATAACAGAGAACACAAGAATGTGGAATAAGGCTGTCATACTCTGAAGTGGGTTGTGTTGCTCTTAAGAGAGTCACATTAAACTTTTATTTTGTTTTTTCAGCTGAACAATTGAAAGAATACAGATATATTGCTACATCGTTACCACAGCAAATTCTGTACGTCCCCCTTAATATATTTCATTAATTTATACTTCTATTATAGCCAATATTATTAGTACTAACACTAATGTTTTTGGTTTTTTGGATTTTTTTTTTAAGTGTACCTATTTTCCTGGAGATGAATGTGGAGACCATGCACTCAAGAACATGAAGAGTATTGCCAATACAACTGGCTGGAAATACTTTTGATGGAATAATTTTTCAAAGGAAAATTCAAAAGTGTCCCAAGTAAGACGTTTTGAAAACTTACATGGGGATTTTGCCAAAATTATTTTCAGAGAATAATGAAGACAAAAGTTCTACGAATGAAGAAAAATGTACTGTTTGGATCTCTTCCAAATGAATCAGTTCAGGGTTTTTTAATGCATTACAAGCTTATGCTTTTCAATGCAAAAGCAGCAAGAGGCAAAATGGCAGAAGAAGGATGGGATTTTTCCAAAGTGGCATACCTCTATTGGTAAACAATATTTTGATACAAGCGGAGGATGGGAACTGAAATTTTTCACTGCATAGAAATTTAAAACTTGCATCTTTTACATTTTCTTTCCTTCAGCTGCACTGCTTCAAGTGTGCAGCAGAACATAAAAATTCAGGTTAAACATGTGCCACGGGAAGATTTTCATAAGGTGATTTTCCTTTGTCTGCAAGCTTCAGCACCAAAACCTTCTATAAAACAAGCTGAATCAGCCCTTATAATGTTCAATAAATGGCCAAACAGGAACACGTGTAGTTTAGCCTACAAAACTCTCAGTAGATGTTATTTCCCAGGGATCTAATTGCAGACCATGACACATCCTGGAAAAGGTCCTGCATAAGTAAAATTTCTCCACAAGGTACATAAAGCCTTTCACCCAGTAGCATTGCCAATGGCACAGAGAGTTTCTCAAATTATTTTGGTATAGTTGCAAATTGGAAAAACATTTATACACCTTAGCAAAGGAGCATTCTGGGTACAAACTCAAAAGCTTCATTTCCTCCAGTGCATAAAAAGAAACTTGCAAGTCTACACACAAATCTCTAGGAAAAAAATAACATTAGAAATAACTCCTGCACAGATTTTTGGCTGGCATCAGTAGTTTTGTCTAAGGATATTTTCTGTCTAATGCTGGCTGCTTGCTGCTTCATAACACTTGACAAATCCTTGGTTCCTAAAATCAACCATAAATGTTTTGAGAATTGCTTCATTTAGCAGGGAGTTTTCAGGACCTCACCATAGTATTCAGTGCAGTTCTGTCTTCCCTCTTTAGCTTATCTCTATTTTTATACATTTTCAACTCTGAAAACTTTCTTTGTCTCCACCCCTCCACTGGACCATAAGCATGATTTACAGTCTGCAAACTGGAAGTTCCTCAGGCATGAGATTTTCTCCTGGAAGGATCTCTATTTTGGGAAGGCTAGGGCATACAGAAGCGGCACTTCTAAATCCAGTGTTTAGAGGAACAAAAAGAAGACAGTAAAACAACTGGGAATTTTTTGCAAGTCCACAACAGTTGTGAATTCCTATCAAAGTAGTATAAAGGGATTACCAAAATAGCTATTATATAATCTCTCTCCAGAAGTACAATAGCATATGTTTTGAATAATAACCATTCAAGAGACAAGAAATTACATTCATTTTTTAATAAGGGAGGAGGATTATGAAAAAAGGAATTTAGGTAGGTAACTTAGAAAAAATCACAGACTGAGAATCCAGTTGAAGCAGAAAGCCAAATTGACCAACCTCATCCAAAAACTAGTCTTCAGAAGGCAAAATACCAGCACCTTGTTTGGAATATTTTGCTGGATAAGTTCTATTTAAAATGAGATACCATACTGTAAATATAAGATCATCTGTTCAATGGTTGTGTCAGCACTCAGGGCTCCTGATTCATTCCCCAAAGTGCAGTATACCAGATATTATACCAAGGCTGTGTAGTACAGGTTTCCATCACTCAGAAGTGCTACTTTAAACCAGAGCTTGTAAATGAAATATTTTACTCTGCAAAACCAACCTTAGGACTAGGGCAACATAACCTTGATTCACTGCTGTCTGCAGTACTACTGAAAGTAGAAATTTTAATTTGCACTAATGAAAAAAATATGCCTAATTTTACTAAGAACCTAGACAGTCACTTTAATAATAATTCCATGTTCCTAGCTAGATTAGCACAGCAACTCCCAATTCAGAATGAAAAAATAAAATCACAGAGCTCAAGGTGTTTTAATATCTGCTTATGAGTAGCTCTGAGTCTGCTTTGATTGTATGCTCAAAGTCCACTTTTTGAGAGTTGTATAATAATTGCCTGTATAATATTTGTTTTGCATGCAACTGGAGATTAAGGCAAAGAAGGTATTTTCTCTAGTACCTTTAGGTAGTAGTCATGGTAATGCCCAAAACAAATTATTTTTGTCAGCTTCCTGAATTTTTGAGTTCAAAAACTGTATCAGAGGAGAGTGATTCCTAAGCAGCACAAGCAGAGCTGCACAATTCAGCCACATAGGCAGCATATTTGCTAGGAAATACCATGTGAATCCTTGGAGATACTCCTAGGATCTCTTACTCATTCCTAGGACAGCCCTGGCTAGTGTTTCTCTCCCATGAAAACAAAGACAGAGACTAAGGAGAAAGAGAAACCTCTTGGAGTTTCCCTTTTATTGGGACATAATCTATCCTCTGACAAAGCAAGAAACTAGCCTTGAAGAATAATTGCTTTATTTACATCAAGGGAAAAAATTGGTTCTTGAAATTTGGGATTGTCAGGGCATTGAAAGACAAACACAATGACTAGGAAAAGGAACAAAATGCCATGTAATTCATGCAATTCATGCTACTTTAAAACAGCAGGCTTTTGGAAGGTTGTTTGGAGGTAGTGCTGGCCCTTTCTTATTCTTTTACTGCACTTAACTTATCAACCATGCAGTCAATATATGGGTATCTGCTCCCAAGTCACTATTGTGCATGAAAAGCCATGTTGGACTGAACAATATGAAAAAATAACAAAAATAGCAAAAATAAAATGTTTCTAGGCAGCAAAATTGTGTCTGTTATTTCACCTGTGTCTGTTATATTCACTTTCCCCAAATTTTGTGAATTCGTTTGGCAGGGCCAAGCCCGCCTTTTTTGGCAAATAAACTATTATCTCTCCAAATTTTATTTTCTTCCAATCATAAGAAAAGTGTGCCAGCACTGAACAACCCCTGAAAGCTCTCTGAATTTCAGTGCAATGCTTACAGAGAAAGAAAATCTTCCTGTTTCTGCTGTTTTCTTGGCGGATGGAAGAACAGTTCACACCATTTGAACTTTGATCATCCACAGACCTGTACCATTTTGACCCATATGTTTTATTGAAATAGACTAAAATATATTCCACCTTAGAGCTAGCTATCTAAAAATAAGAGTATATCTTGTACATCCCTCTGTAAAAGTATTTTCTATGTTCATTGCTGCATTTTGGAAAAGCTGCTATTTTGTGTTCAATTTTTTATTGATTCCAGCATTTATTAGGAGTCTGGACAGGAAAGGAAAAAAGCAGTAGATAAAAGTTGCATGTACCCCTGCAGATGACCTCCCATGTAGACCGCTCAAGATTTGACTGCTCAAGGACATCTGCTTTACCAGTCAGTGAAAACACTCTGTTACCTACAAATAAGTTAAAGTGGCAAAGGATCTTTGAGAATCAAAAACACAGCACCACAAGCATTGGCTAATGCTGGAATGCGAAGCACAGTCCTTGGAAACAGATGGTTTAATACATCACAATAAATCTCTTACCAGCCTTTGAAACATAGTACTTCAGATAAAAATAAGTTTAAGTTACAATCTGTGGACAAAATGCCGTCCTCAGAGGCAGAAAGGAAATGCTTTTGACTTTACTGAGAGTTGCAAATCAGAATTTAATAAATGTTTCTAAAGAAACTGATCAAAGGTTCCTTCTCAACTTATTTCATAATTATGAAATCCAACCTAAAAGACTACATAGTAACTTAACACTAAAAATCCCTTCAGCTAAAAAAATTGCTATCCAGAATTTATTCTCCTCACCCAGGAAACCTGAAAGAGCAGCTCATGATACACCTGTGTCACAGATGTTAGCAACTGCAGGACAATTATCAGAGCAAAGTAAGGCTGTCATTTGAGCTAAAAAGTATTCATGTTACATACAGCTGTCATGTCAGAATACCTGACTGGATTTGCATAAATGAAAGAGCTACAGACCATGACTGTCACAAAGATGTCACATCAATTGGACCATGCTTCCTTCCTTGTTAGGTTTTTATGGGGGTCAGTCCTGGGAAGGAGGAAGAACTAAGGGAAGAAAGCAGGTATTTTGGATGACATAGTACAACTGCAGTCTCAGTTTTTGACAAGTTAATGATTGTATTTTTAGAATTAAGAACTTAAAGGAGATTGGGTACAAGCTTGTAATTTCTTGATCTAAGGAACGTTAATATTCATTTCTAATTCATATAAGTTGGCGTGCATCTTCAATTGCATCTGCAATGCTTATTCCATCATTTGCTTCGTTTCACATGAGTTCTTTCATTTAAACAATATTCTTGTACAGTACGGGTGATGGGTCCTCAGCTCTCTCCAGTGGCATCAGCAGCATCTTATGTCTCCCTTGGCGAAGTTAACAGGGGACAGAGTTTGTACCGCATAATTTATCATACTCATGAATGCAGTTCGTTTACAAGTTTACAAGTTCATTTTCTATTTGAAGCTGTCCAATAAATGTTTGGGGCAAACCAATTTCAATCTGCAAATTGCTCATAAACTGCTCACTGTGAGTAGTGCTCCCAGTACTTGCTACTTGTAATTCAGCAGTCAACCTTTCAGATTGGTCAAGCTGATCATAAGGCTTGCTTTCCTTCCTTGAGCATTGAACTAATCCTACCAAACCCCAAGCAGAGGAGAATGAAAATGGGAGGTTGACTAGGTAATAAACCAGGACATGTGCCCAAGGGGGCTGGCAAAGATATGAAGGTCAGTAAGGATAGACCACTAAATGTTAAAAAATGGTGTCAACTTGTATGTTAGCAGAACCAGAAAGTGCACAGCATTCTCAGTGAGGAGATGAAAGTAAGTTTATTTTCTTCTGTATTTAGGAGGATGGCCCACAAGAAGAAGAAATTCAGGCTTGACATGACCGAAATTGCCAAGTTTCCCATGATGAATAAAACCATTTCATCAACATTATAAAAAGTTGCATTTTGCACTACTTGACGTACAGCCGGACTATGCCCTTCCCATCAGTTCACAACCACCAGGTAGGGAAGTAGAAAAGTTTGTGAAAGAACATGAACATTGACTTTTCAACAGTTCTCAAGAAAAAAAATTAGGTAATCTAAAAATATTCTTTGATCTGTATACTGATACTGTTCTCTACTTCAGGCTCCATGTTCTAGAAAAGACAGAAATACCAAGCATCCAATACCCCCTCACACTCCTCAAATAGTTGCCTTAGAATTGAGAGAGAAAATAAAAATGTTATTTCTCCATACTACATGTAAGTTTAATCACAGTGCATTTTTCATTCCATTTGTCTCAAGGCAAAACAGAGATTTTAGAGAGGATTGAACAGTTACCAATAGATCATAGAGGTAGGTAGAAAGGCAAGAAAAAGACACAAAGGTATTATTGGCAAAGCAGAATAAGCAAAAGTGGACTCAATAGAAGAAATGTAGGTCAGAGCTAAGGTACTCATGTCCCTTGAGGCTTGCAAAGAAAGTCTGAAGCTACAGCAAAGTCACACAAAGTAAGTATTTTCCAAGGTATGGTTGTGCACAGGACTATTGGCACTGAAGAAGCTTCAAAGAAATTACTATAATAATAATTAGTCTAATTTCTGTAGTGGGTATTGCAGGAGTTAAATTCTAAAACACTCTGACACATCTAGCTCCACACAGAAAACGGTTCCAAACAAGGTCCAGAAGTATTTTTCTTCCAGCCCTGTAATCAATATTGGAAGAAAAAATAAACTTGATGCAAGTGAAAAGAAGTCCAAAAGATCAGGGATTTGCATAATTTCAGATGTGTGGGGGTTTATGAGATTGCGTGTGCTCACATCTTGCCAAGGCTTCAACAGCTGGCCACGTTGTTTGCTGCTTCAAACACAGCAGTGGCCCAGAGCTTCCCAGGGCAGGAGGTATCCTCGTTCCCAATGCAGACCTCAGATATTTTAACGTGTGGTGTCCTGTCAATTAGGGTCACTTAGTTGTCTGCAAATGTTAGGGAGAGGATACAATGTGCTGAAGAGTAAAAATAGCTCATGAAAATTTTTTTAGCTGATGGGGTGAGATTTGGAGGTATTCATCATAACTTTTCAATCACCAATGATGAAGAGAAAAACTCTTCTCCAACAGAAAACTATCACGGAAAACTTGATAATCTGAAAAGTCAAAGTTCAGAAGGGCAGCAACTATGAAGTAGAGATAGCACCAATCACTGTTCCTCCATCAGTAAGTGACAATAGCATTGAGAAGCCAAATACTCACCACATCCCATTATTCAGGTGAACTGTAATTTTACAGACTGCAGAAATGATATCCCTCAATTATATTTTGCTTTTGAATAGGTAGCAAAATATTGTCATAATGTGTATACACATACCATAAGTCTTTTGGTTCTTGTTTTTCACAGAAAATTTCAATCACTAACTTCTAGGTAAATTAAATGAGGTCATACGTAAAATATTGTTACATGAAAACCAGCAACACCTAGATTACATCAACACAAGTAAAGAAAGCATCATGCTAACAACAATAACAAAACCATTTGTCCAATATTGCTGGCTACACACATTTTCAACTCCTGTGGATGGTAGTTATTGTTCAGAGACTTCTAGAGTAATAATGCATTATGCGTGTAACTCTGTTAGGAGACATAAAATAGGGACAAGACAGATGATCTTTCCAACTTTCACTCACTGGATTCTTCTCAGCACTTGGTTTCCCTAGTCCATCCATTTCATCTGGTCACTTGGGATGTCAGCAAGCAGTGATGATACAAGCACACAGTCAGGTGCAGCTATTTACCAAGCACCATGCTACACCTATTGCTTGAATAAATCTGAACAGCATCTTAAAGCAAAGGAGACACTGCTGCAGTAACATTGACAGAAGACCTAGCTATTAAGCTGTCTACAGAGTCTAGTATCAGTGAAATGTTTGACAGCCGCAGGGACAAATATGTATTAGCAACATTGCTTAATCCATGTTTCAAGGGCAGAATTGAAACCATGCCTTCACCCTATGCAGGAACAGATTGCTGGAAGGATACTGTCATAAATAACAGTGCTGGAGGCCATACCATTATGCACCTCCTCTTCTCCCTCATCCTTCCACTTAGCTCCCCTAGGCCAAGTATATCTCATAAAGCAGAAGATGCACAAGCTCCTGGAACATCACAGAGTGCAAAAGAAGTAATCACAGCATACCTATAGTTCCTGGGTCTTCCTTTATCAGCTCAGAGTGGGGCAGTACCTCCCAGGAAAAACTCAATTTGTCCGTATCATGGGAAGAATCTGTCCATTATGAAAGGTCTATAGGTGTCATGGGAGACCTTTTCATATGCTGGGAAGTGAGAAGTTGACTTTCAAAAAGATATGCTCTAGTTCAGACAGGAATTAATTCAGCGAAGCCTATGGCCTGTGTTAAACAGGAGGTCAGATTTGATGATTGTAGTGGTCCCTCCTGGCTTTATAATCTATAAAGACTAACTACTTTAGGGGGTGGGGAAGGGAAAAAGACAAAGAAAGAAACTAATACCGCTACTTTTAAACCTCCGAATTCCCCACTATCCAATATGTGCTCAGATTTCTTTTTCAGGTATGTGCCGGGCACTAAGACATATCAAAGAAGTGGGTTTAATAAACCACAGCATAGAGCACCTCTTTCTTAAGGGAGTAACTTGAAAAGCTTAGCAAGTTTTACTTGCAACATGCAGATGACTCTTTAAATTAACCTAATAGAGGAGACTGCAGAGGAATATATCAATCAAAATTCTTTCAGGAAGGTGAGGAGACATTTTACCAAGTGCTGTACTTTCACTCCTATTCCCTTTTTCCTCACTTCCCAAATATTATAGAAAAGATTTTCTCTGCTCTCTGCTTGAATAATTTGGCAGAAGATAAGAATTGTGCAAATCTCTCTTCTGTGAGAGCTTTTCTTGAAGCTTTGATTCACCTGGGTTCATAAATCTCTGGGTTTTGCTTCGAGGTTTAAGGACACGTGAGCTGCAAAACTGCAAACTGATCTCACATTAATAGCATGCAAAATTGCAAAATTACAAAGTCAGAAATGGATTTACATTTGCAACTTAGGAACAATGGGCTGACTTTCCCGTTTGTAACAAAGATCTATAGCCAGGCACATTTTACCGTATATCCACAGCACATGTGCCCACAGATACACATGCAGACAATTTACTTGCAGGAAATTTGTGAGTGAATCCAAAGAGTGAAAGCTCATAGCAAGTAAACAATTTGTCGAGTATTCTTTCTCAAAGTATCCTTCATTACAGGCTTCTGGATTATTTCACTTTTATTTTCTCCTGTAATACTGAATGCTAAATCAAATAAAACCCATACCATGTAAAACAAGAAATCAGTCAAACTACTGAGACAGTAATGCTTGTGTTTGCACTAGAATATTTAAACAGAAAATACAAATCCCAGATTTGAATGCACACATTCAGATAAATTCAGCAGGTATGCTAAAATGGAATAACCTCTATTTTCACTGGACTAATTTCATAACACAGGAAGCTCCTTTCCAGAATAAACCAGGAAAGAACAGTTGTACCAATACTAAAGTATTGTGTTTACATATTTTCACTAAAAGCAAACTAAGCAAACTGTAATACAAAAATGGTAAATTTATCTTCATTCAAAAAGTAATATTGTTGTGAGGATAGTTACAGTGACCAAAAAGTTCTATTTTGCTTTGCTAAAACCAATTTTTCAGGGGACAGAGAGAATTAGGTATTTGCTTCCCATTCTCCATTCCAATTTCACATGTGAAACAAAAAGGGAGGGGTCTATCTCACTTTTGACAAATTTTTGGCTTGTGAGAAATCACCCAACCCAATTTCCATCATTATTCCACATTGCAGAGATGTGTACGTGTTTCTTCTCCTGTTATCATTATTGTTATTCTTTTTATCTGTGTGACAAAGAGAGAAGTCAGGCTTAAGCTTCATTGTCTTAAGTGTTAAGCTTTCTCCTGATGTTGGGTCCCCACAAGTGTTATCCATATGCCTCAAATGGGTAACATTCAGGTTAGATGCAACTCTAAGAAACTACTAAATGGCAACAGCTAGAGATGCAAAGTTGAGATGCAAAGATGCATAACCAGAAACAAACCATTTTCAAAGAGATTTAGAAGCATAAGAAAGCAGAAAATTTTGAAAATCCCACCCTTAAAGACTTCTATTCCCATGAGATACATGCAAGTCAGGCACATATAGCAAGACACATGGTAATGCAACAGATTTTTGAGGTCCC
Organism: Entomyzon cyanotis; assembly: GCA_024500445.1. Taxonomy (NCBI): domain Eukaryota; kingdom Metazoa; phylum Chordata; class Aves; order Passeriformes; family Meliphagidae; genus Entomyzon; species Entomyzon cyanotis. The sequence continues at coordinate 43,432,084 of JAKEPQ010001005.1, forward strand.
TGAGCCGTGCAAAAAGTTCAGCTGAACTGTCCAGGGGCTCCTTCACCTCCTAGCATTCCATACAGAAAGCTCTGACTATACAGATAGGTAGATCCTCCCCTCCTGAGCAGGAGTGCCAAAACAGCTAATTTTCCTCTTTTAACATTGCAGCTTGGAGGTGTGTAATCTGTTACATTAAACCCCTTACTTCCATGACTCCCTGTGTCACACACTCCACAAGGATCACATTCCATCTGCCATGTGGGATAGCAAGGACTCATGCTTCCTGGTGCTATGTCTAGGGGAAGACAGTGTAGGCAGAGATGGGGCTGCCTGACCAGAAGGCAGCAAATCCTCTTGATCCAGCTCTCTGCAGAGAGGAAGAGGAAACATTTCTTGCCTGCAAGTACAGCCCCATTTCTCATCTTCCAGCTGTATGAAGCTCTCAGCATTTTAATCTCAAAGGTACATGCATACAAACCCACAACTGCTAGGTCTCATAGAGCAGGTCAGGGCTGTGTCTACTCTGTCACTCTCAAGACAAGATAGTAAAAGAAGAAACTTCTTTGAGACTTCTGCTGCTGCCAGATAGCTTTATGAACACCTCCTAGGTAGCTTTATGAATGTCCATGAAGAAAAACTTAGATACTTTTGGGCAAGGAGTGTGGCCATCAGATACACATGTGACTGGGAAACATTACTGCCTTCATGTTCTGGCAACAAAGCTGCTGCAGTTCTGGGGAGGTCAGTGAGGCTTCATCAGATAGCCATGGGCACTGAAAGGTTTCTAAGGGCCAAGGTCTAGAGCCTTGGCTTCACTAACAACACTGAGAATCCTAATGCAAAGGTAATGATCTTTCCTGTTATCATTGTATACACTACATTATTTATTCCCACTTGGAACAGACCTAGTAAACACGGATTTAAAAAATACTTCCTGCAAGAGAATTCTCAGTGGTTTTGGACCTGTGAAGCAACAGAGAGAAATATCTGCCAAAAAACCTCCTCAAAGCAGGAAGCATTAGGAAAAAGTCTCAGGAAAGCCTAATCCCTCAGTATTTTTAATTCAGAAAAGTTTGGCTGAGTCTCCAAGCCCTTGGATGCTTATGTGAATTGGAATCACCGATCTTTTTAAAAATTCACTTCTCCCTCAGAAGCATTTGAAACTCTCTTTTCTTGCTGCTCATTTGAGCTCAGGTAAAATCAAACAAGCTTTATTTCCCCATTGACAGTGAAGGCATGCCTACAGCACAGAAAGGCTCAGGCTGGCATGGGTGATGGCAGAACTCTTGGCAAGAAATTTAGCTCAAGCTGTGGGATCCCACCAGGACTTTCGGGTATGTGCTCACATCACCAGTCCCTACTGGAGCCTGTACCAGTGTGCTTCCATGCCTCTTGCTACAACTCAGCAAATTCCACAGTTTCCTGTCCAAGCAACTCAGTAAATGTGGATCACCAGCAGTAAAACATTTTTTTAATGAGATGCAAGGGGAAGTGGGTCTTGGCAAACTATGCTCTATTATCACTAGCCAACTTTGCTTTCCAAGGGTGGCAAAGTTCTGGAAAAAATAAATATATAAATAACTAACTGCAGCAATCAGCACAAGGGAAACAAACAGAGGAGAAAGCTTTGCCCAGCAGCAGGCTGAGAGGGGCTGATAATGAATGACTGATGATGATTACATGTAATTTTTTACTTCCTGCAAAATGATAGATACTGGCCAAGTCAGCCCCACAGCACCAGAGTGTCATAGAGCTGGTCTGGAAAGCCAGCTCGACAGCAGAGCTCTGCTTCCATGACATGTGGAGCATCCAGCTTCAGGAGGTGAGCTGCCCTGGGCACCCACAGGGCACCTTGCACACAGCAGCTCCTGGGCCACCACTGTGGGCAGCATGGTCCCTTGGCAGGAGCAGTCAAGGGAAAAGAATGGCAGGGGGATGCATTCAGAAGGGAAAGGAGAGGAGGAGAAACCCACATAACAAAAGTGCTTATGATTGATGAATTGGAGATGAGGGGAGAGTTTACATATGCACTTGGAGAGGAGGAAAGGATGTGTGCAAGCTTCTTCCATGACAAATGCAGGCAAAAAACAGGGAGGAAAGAGCTATTAATCAGTGGTACAAACAGGTTTTTTCTTTTCCCCCAGGAGAAGCCAGTCCAGGTAAACTGCTTGAAACTGCTGCTTCCAGCTTGCCCTTTAAAGGGCTCTGCTCAGCAGGCCCCAGCACTCTCTGCAATGAGCCAGTGCCCTTTAAGTGCAGCACCACCTTTATCTCCTCACACAAAGTGGAAAAGAGTCCTAAAGACAGCATATGAGTAAAATCCTTCCTCTTCATGTTTAAGCCACTGTTGTTATTCACAGCACACCTTGCAAGCATGGCCACCTGCCAGTCAAACAAATACCACTCTGCTGAGTCCCCTAAACAGCCATCTGATCCTTTTCTAAGTGTTGTTTAGAGTTGTTTAGGGGTGCCCATGGAGTGATGATTAACAGCCCCAGGCGCTGCACAAGCACTTGGAATATGCATTTCTTTCTAGTAGGGACATTTTTTCTTTCATATTTTTATTGGTTGTGTTTTATTAGTCACATTGCTCTTCAGCCTCCCTGCAGCATTGGCAGCAATGCCATTAGCTCGAGATGAAGGTGCATGTCCTCCCTTCATGGCTGAGGTGAGGTACCACAATAAAGGCAATATCAATAAACAGTACATTGCAGGAAATTAATAAGCAGTGCAGAGTTGTCAGCCAATAGTGACTACAGAATAGGTAACACATTTAATATCAAGTCATTTCTTGTTTTGGTTGTTTAGAAAGTATTTAGGAGACTCGATAGAATATAGTAAAACAGACTGGAGAAGGTACACAAATATTAAGGGAAGTCCACAAACATTAATTACTTCATAAGAGCTTGTAATTATCTGACAAGTGGAGTAGCTTGGTTGATCTGGCATGTGTAGTGTTACTCCCTTGCACCAGCCACTAGAAACATTGTGGAAACATTGTTATGTGATAAAACATCCTGGTCTCTTACCCCGGCGTTTGACAGAGTCACACAGCAGGGCAAAGCTTCTCAGCATCCCAGCAGTTAGATAAGCCTTTCCATACCCATTTTACAAAAAGGCAAGGGCAGGTAGGGACTCTTGGAAGGTCTTAAACAATACCCTGAGGTAAAAAAGAAAAGCATTACCAAGCACCAAGGCTCTCATACAAAAATAAGGATATCTGTTTTTTAATTCTTGGCTTTGTCTGGAGCCTCATTTTTCCCTGGTTAGAATAAGGATGACAGTACATCTCATCATCTCCACATAGGTCCCACATGATGATGATTAACACGTCATCCACCCAAAAGGCACTTCCGTGTCACTACTGTCACAGTTTAATACTAATTCATGAACATCACTGCCTACAGGAGTGCAGTCTCAGGTGCAAATTCTTCAGGGGTGAGAATATACTTTCCCTGCACACAGGTGCAGAACAGAGCACAGAAGGAGGCTGATTTTGTGTGATATTTTTAGGTGCTGCTGCAATCCAGCCAACAAAGAGCGTGAGCACACACAGAGAATTCTCCACGTACAATGGCTGAGGCACACAAATGGAGAAGACTTTGTACACCACCTGCAGATTTGCAAGGACAAATAAGAGATTCTCCTACAGCTACCTCCTTTTTCTTTTTTTTTTTTTTTTTAATTTCCAGAACTTTCTGGAATGCTTTATGGCTTGCTCCTTTTATTAACTTGTTCAAAGGCACGAAGGAAGAAATTATGTAAAGGAAAGAACAGAAGATTAACATATTTCCAAACATGCTATTAAAAAAAATTTAAATCACCTGATCCCTACCAGAACTTCACTGACTAAATTGTTTAAGGGAAGGGGGGGAACCCTGTACAACATCCCATCCAGATGGTAGTTCCAGTGCTCTGTGGTCAGCCTGTTTATTAATGAACATCTGTTTTCCTTACAAAACAGGGTGGACTTTCTACTATAAATTCTCCTTTCATATATTTCTTGGAAAATGACATTAGGAGTTATTCACTGTCACAGAGATAAGCCAAATTTATTTTTAATTTTGGAAACTGCATATTAATTATAACATTTCTGTCACTCACTAGATTATTGATGAATGTATCACTAAAACATACAGCTAGTTGAATATTGAAAAAACAAAAATATTACTTTCTCTTTGAAGATATTTGGCTCCAGTCCCTTTAGTTGTCCTTTCCTTTTAACTTTCTGCATAACTGGATGAATGCTGCTGGTAAAGATGATAATGGACATCAGACTTCAAAGCACTATACATATAGTGCTAGAGGTCCCTAAAATAATCAGCATATTTCAGCCTATCACTGTCTGGTCATGGATACTTTTTGAATAGAAAAATGGCCTTCTCGTAATTCAAGGTAAATTTCTCCTTAGTTGCAACCATATCTTATAATTTACTGAATGTTATACATTGAATCACATAGACTATTGAGATTTAGTAACCTAAAAGGCAATTAAAATTTGGAGACAGGCTAGAGTTATAACTACACAACCATATGTAGGGTAATATTTTTATTACAAATGAGAATGTGATGGAAGATTTCAGTCCTGTCTCACAATTTTGAAACACTACATCAAAAGAACTTGAAAGGCAATGTTTGGATGCAACCACTTGAAAAATAAGGTTTAGTTTACATCCAAAAAGATTTAATTGGCTGTTAATGATATTCACCTTCTAAGGATCTGGAAACTCATCTAGAATTTTTTTTTTCTCAATACAATCTCTCTTTTAAAACTGTGGTGCTGACCAATAGTAATCTTACAATATCTTTCTTTTTGTGCTCTGACATCACCTTAGGAAAGAGGCGAGCTTGGAGCTGGTATATCTGCTCATGAGAAATGTTTCAAAGGCAAAGACAAATTATTTCTTTTTGGGGTGGTTTTTTTTTTTTTTTTTAACAGGAAGAATTCATGGCTTTGAAGTTATAGGGAATACATGCGTATGCATAGGTGTGTACATGTGTGTACAAGCATATCTTTGTTTCCACGTTCAGCCTGATATTCAAAGTAGATGACTTATCTGCAGTTCAATGGCTATTACTATGACATATTACAGATCAAAACACTGAATAAATGGCATATTACTTGTCTCCTGAAAGCCACATTGCTGAGGGCAGTGAAATTGTGCTACTTAGAAACCACAGTTCCTTGCTAGTTTCAAACTGTGTAGCACAGCCACCATCAAACTCAGCTTTTTGGCTCCACCAGTGGTATTTCAGCTAAAAAATATGAAAAAAATGAGCAAAAATCCCCAAGCAATCAAATGCATCAGACAAAACCCAGACAAATCCACGTGATTAAGTCATTACACTGCCTGTGTTGTCCATCCTGCTATCTGCTCTTTCAGAATAAGTGGACATTATCAGAGGGCAAACGAGGACTGAACTCAGGAGAGGAGGCCTTGGGAAGGCATTTGGCTTTTATGAACTGAGGAGCTCCCTTTCTCCTGACTGCTTTCTGTCTCAGGAAATCAGGATTTCCTCAACAGGAGGTAACTAACCCCATGCAGGCAGAGAGGCACTGGCTCAGGTGTGGCTGTAGCTGGGGATCCCAGCCAGCTCAGACATCGAGCAAGCTCCAGACAACCTGCAGGGACAACCAGGCAGCTTCCAGCTTCCTCTTGTGTTTGCCATGCCCTCCTGCCCCCTCCTCTCCCGTGGGAGGGTTGCACCATCCAACAAGATGCTCAGCAATGGACAAGAGCTCTGCCTCTGGTGCGAATTGTTGCTCAAACAGTTTTGGCATCCAACCTGAAGACTGAAATAAACACCTAGATACCTAAATGCCCCCCTCTACACCCACATGGACTTCAGGGAGCAAAATTAAACCTGGGATTGTTTTTATCTACAGATGATCAGCAGAAAAGAGGTTTTAAATATCTGGTCTTACATGCCACTGAAAATGCAAGTGTAAAACCACATGGAAAGATCTTCCTTGAGGAAGGCTTGCAGCTGAATCATGGACCAGAAACTGCTCTCGGGTCTGTTCCAAGTCCATTAGAGATGACACAAGTCATATCATTTTTCTGTGCCTCACTGCCACCTTTGGACTACTCTGCTCAGGCAGTAAACATTTTCCAGAAGGAATCATCTCTGGCTGTGTCTGGGTTACTCTGAGTTCATTGGAGCTCAGCTGAAGCAGTATTGTAACTATCTGTTTCTCTGCTGCAGCAGCAAATCTCTAATTATAAGCTTAATTGAATGGCCTCAAAAACAGGGCAGAGCATCATCTCCTATGCATATACATTTAATAAAAATGGGACTGCAAGAGAGAGCTGTTACAGCTCTCATCTTTCAGAGAAAAATTAAACACAATAGGTTATTTCAGGATTTTCAGGGTCAGCTCAAGACACCCCTGCACTGCTGTGTGTGGGAGACATGCATTTTAAGCCCCAAGGTTCTTTCAAAAATCCTGGCCTCAGTAGCTAACACTGTTTTATCACCAATCAAGGGATCCTTTCTAACCCTAGGGGAAGTCAGTGTGATCTGGTGAATAACACAGCGGCCTGGAACTGTACAGATTTGCTTCTAATCCCAGCTATGCTATTAGTTAACTGAGATGACCTTGAGTACATCATCTCACTCTGCAAAGCTTTAATTCCCCATATGAAAATGGAGACCCTGACAGTTGCTTCATTTTTAAAGAACTTGAAGATCTACTAGTAAAGATGTCTTAGGTAACAGGCTAATATTATCATTAATAACTCACAGTCCTTATGTAATATTCTCTGTGCCAAAGATTGAAGTCATTCAATTTGCAGAACTGCCATTAATTGCTCTCTTGCTGTTAAAAAAAGCAGAATAAGACTTGAAAAACTCTTGCAATAGAAGTAGTGGGGGCAAAATAAAGACCAGCTTTCATGTGCAGCTGGTGGAATTTATTATTGGTGCAATTGCTTACAACAGAAGGAAGGTAGGTCCACTGACCTGAGGAGCTTCCTCCCCATACTCTTTCAGGAGTGTCCTAACTGTTCTTAAAAAAATGCTCTTTTCAGGTCCTCAATCACCAAGTCTCTAATTAAGCTGAAAAATATTTTGACCCTTTGCTCTATTTCAGTATTTTACTCAAAATAGTGTAATGCATTTTAATTAAATGTAGACTTTAAGGTGTGAGGGTTTTTCTTTCCTCACTGGCACCTTCAATGTACCAGGAAGCTGTAAAAGAAGGTAGACTGTTTGCAGGGCTTTTTAAATGAAAAGGATTAAAAACATGGGAACTCATATGTGTGCAAAGCAGATGTTTGGTAGGTAAGTTGCAAGCTCTTCTCCTTATTCCATAATTAGAAGTGAAATGTTCCTTAATGTTCAGTAATAACATTCAAGCTATGCTATTTTGCAACTAATAATCATATACAACAGCATGGGGCATGATAGCTAGCGAAGTTTTTCCAGCTAAATGTATTGGCTACATCTATCTGCCTTATTTTCCAGTGCCTTGGCTTTTCAATCCAGCCTTTATGCTGAAAATTTGAGACTGAGTGGAGCCAGAGTTACTTACCTTTTTAAGGAAAGAGTTTTGAAGAAAGAATGCTGAGTAGCTCAAATCATTCCCATACAGAGCTGTATACAATAGATTTCTTTTTCTTGTTTGTTTGTGTCAAATAGAAAAGCTGGAGATGTGAGTGCTTGATTCCTTTAGTCCTGAAAAGCCCTAAGTTCTTTGCAAACTCACACAGTGTTATGCAAACAGGGGAAAACTGACAGGAAAAAAAAAAAAAAAAAGCAGAGGTCATCAAGACCTAGCAATGTGCATCAATTTTGCTTGCAAATGAAGGAATAAATTTATCATTGCAACGGCTGCATTAGTTACCATAGACTTACACCATTTCCAAGATTTCTCCGGGGGTGAGAATACTGCTTTCCAGAGCCAGCTTCTCCATTAGGCTTTTAACCGCAATGCTTCCTTGTTTTCCCGATGAGGAGTTAGATTTAGAAGCACAGGGAGGAGAAGAAAACACATAGAAAAAACACCAACCCTCTAGCTAAATTAAACTAAAACCTAGGTGAAGCCTCAGTGGGAAGTCTGCTGCACAAATTTGATCTCCAAATGCAGAAAAAATTAATTATGTGATGCACAGCAATGAAGTAAGCAACACCTTGAAGTTAACCTGGACAGAGTTATTGATTCAGCAAAAAAATAAGCACTTTGCTTCACCCTCTCTGTTGTTCTAATGCTAGCTTGGACTGTTGCCTGACCATTTCCAGCTAGCATTTAGCTCATTTGCAGCTGTTCTAAATGTGCACTCTTCCCCAACAGGTCTCACGAAAACCTGATCCCATCTGAGTTGATGTGTTGGTTTGGGAGAAAATACCACGTGTGCAAAAAAAGAGTTTGTTGTAAACACAGCAGAACAGACCTTGCCACCAGCCTGGAGCTCGGAAATGGACATATCTTAAAACCTCTAGGAGAGCAGCTAGAACTACTCAAGCAGTTTTGTTTTGAATCCCTAAATAATTTGGATCCATCTCTTCCTAGAGGTCCATCCAGTGGTATTTTCTTGACAGACAACCCTGGGTTACCTGGGAGCAAGCTTGGCCACAAGACACTTCATGCGAGGGGCTCTTGGTTCCAGATTTTTTATTTCCCTCCTTGGTTTAGCAGAGCCAAGATTTATTGACCTTCAAGCCATGCTACAAAACCTTGCTGTTTTTCTTGGCTTTCCTCAAGCAGTCTATGGAGGCAGATCGAGACGCTATGGAACTCTGTGTTGGAGTACTTTTTCAGATGTTGAGCTATTAAAGTCTCTGTTCTTTATGATTGCTGTTCTGTCTGAGGTTTCAGTCAAGTGCCTTTATACAAACCAAAAATAATCAATCAATATATTTTTCTTTGTGGACAATGATAAAATTCCATTACTTGTTGGTGGCTCATCTTTTTTACTTCAGCTTCCACTGTTTTACATAAATATGAAGGAAATTAAGACACATTTAGAAGAAAAAAATTACCATTTGCTTCTTACTTGGCAGACTAGTCAGGGCCAAAACATTGCACATAGGAGGTTCTAATCAAGTTTCTCTTTTCCTGTCCTCTATTCTACAACAATGAAGACAAAGTAAAATTTTCCACTGTCTTAATTAGGAAGAAAACAACTTTGTTGCAGAATGAAAATAAGGCCCTCCCCACCAGCACTGCAGAGTCCTTTCAGCTGACTCACAAACAGGCCTAAAAGAGCATGATCTCACTTTGCAGAAAATCCTAACAGCTGACATCTTGTGGATTGAAGTGTGTCAACACTAAAGCATTATTCTTTATGGTGGGAAAAACGTTACAGTCATGAGGCTGGAATGAGGATACAGAACTCTAAGTATGGTGATGCATTATTTTACTTAAGGAAAAAGTGAAAACGTAGATTGATTCCCTGAAAACTTTTCTGAGGAGTACAGTCAGTTAGACTGTGAATTTTTTTAGAACGGAGTCTGTAGTAGAAGGGGAGAAAAGTAGTCAAAAACTCTAAGAAGCCCATTGAATATTTCTGTTGCATTTATTAATTCTAGGCAAAACCACAAAGAGTTAGATTCACAAAAGTATTTTGACTTGTCACTGTAAACTTTGTGTTTGCTATTTTTGCAATTAACTTTGGCACCTAATGGAAATGCCAAATATGGGTCATGTGCCAGCAGTCAACTACAGGTGGAATTCACAGAAAATGTCATGGTCCACAAAAAAAATGCCTAAGACAGCTCAGGTAAACTGTGCTCATAAGCAAAAGAAGTGGCATAAGACCTGGGCTTGACTCTATTAACTGAAGCTTAGCATTTCTCTCCCCTGAAGTTTCAGAGCCCTGTAGCATTCCCTGGATGTTGAAGAAGCAAGCAAGAAACCAAGCCTCAAGTGCTTTCTTCACCAAAGCAGAATTTGATTCTCCCACATCCGAGTTTACCACTGTAAATAGCTTATATTAATGAAGCTAAGAGAATAATTGTCTCAATATTATAATTTCTGAGCACTATAATCTATTAAGATAATCCCTACCATTTTAAATTCTAGCTAGAGATACAGCATGTGAGTCCTACTAGGTCTTAAGCACAGGCTAAGCTCAAAGTGCTTTCACATTATCAAAACAACTGATTTTGCATAAAATAAAAAAAAAATAGGCAAGAATCTATGTAATTAATCTGAAAGTCTCTCTAGCATCAAACAAGAGCTCTGAGGTTTAAAAATTTCAGTCATGAGTATCTACAAAGACAGCTAAACACACAGATCCTCCTCCTCTCCCAGCTATGATGGTAGTAAAATGAAAGTATAAAGCCCTGAAACAGAACTACTTTCTGGCTTGTACTTTCAACTTCCAACACTTGACCTTGGATTATTGCTACTAGGATAAAAATCTCCTTACACCCATGAGTCACCCATGACTCTCTGTCCCTCTGAACACCAAACTATCTATGTCAAACGTCATGACACTGAGCATGGTTTGAACTCCAGTTTCTCCAGTTCAGCACTTTCATTCCCAAAGGGGAAGGAAACTACCATTTTCGATAAATAGCAAAGAAACCAGTTTTCCAACCCCTGAATCACTGACCAACACAGGAAACAATGGATTCTCAGAATTTTATTTCAGACCTGGAGTAGAAGAACAGCACAGGGCATTGGATATGAAGTGGACTAAGACAGCAAGAAGCAAATTAGCTTGATGGTCTTAATATATGATACTACATCATTATGATTTCAGGTAGCCAGTTCAGTTAAACACAGTTAAGTGCTTAAGTGACAAAAGCCCAGAAAATTTAGTCAAAGTTGTCATTGACTTTGATGTCTATTTTTAACACACTCAGTCCCTTGGTGCCACTAAGTTGTTGCAGGTTAATTAATGACTGCATAAATGTAAAGAGCTTTACATTTCTTTTCATTTAGGGAACGCAGACAATGTTTCAAGGAAAACAGAAAGCTCACCAACGTGTTATCCAAAATGATTCAGAGCAAAATATAGACACAAAGTCCATCATTAATACAGTAGGGCAAGGACACTGAGTATGACTTTGTTCAGAAAAGAGGGCATACCATTTCCAGTGAATAAAGTTAATCAATTCTCTAGGCCTATTTTTTTCTCTATGAGTTACCTGTTAAGTCCCAGTTGTTTCAAGTTTGCTTAATGTAGCCCTTGGATTCTTCATAAACATATGGCACAAATATTAATGAGTCACTGTTGCTCCTCTGTAATTGGTCATCTAACCAAATGGCTCTGTTTGCATTCCTTGATTGGATTACCTCATTTTCTTTACAGAAGTGTCTAAAAATTGATTGTAGCTTGGTTTTTTCAGGAGGTTTTTTCATTACCAACCCCATCTTCACCCAAACTACCTATCCTAACTCGTCATCCTTAAAATTATTTCTTAGCCCTTATGTTCCTATGCAGCAAGATCATTCTTTTTCTCCAGTTTTAATTATCTACATATGATAATGAACAATGCTATGGTAGCTTTAGCTAAAATGACTCTCATGGATGTTATTTGCACACTTGTGATTAACACTGTTTCCTTCCTTGACTTCAGTTGCTCAGCTAAATATTCCCAAATAAGAGCCTACAAGAGGGTGTATATCCCAGTAAAACAAGTATATATATATTTTCTTTTTCTTTCTCTTTTTTTTTTTTTTTTGTGTATATTCATCTTGCTGGAGGCAAAAGAAACCCCTAACATCTATAAAGATCTGAACCACACATGACAACAACCATTCCTCCTAGAGTTAAATGCTAATACTTTTAGATAAACAGAACTTATTTATAATAACACCATCTGCGGGATTCTGATAATGTTGGGGGAGGAGATTAATTTATCTTGCATTTTAAATAGAGATGGCCGCTGGCATAAAAATCCAGATTTAGCTTTTAGCCACCCAGTTATCAGGGAATTCCACATTCAGGGTACTGCATCCCTCACCAGAATGCCTCCATAATACCAATGGACAAGTGCTAGGAGGTGACTTAATGGTAGCCCAGATCAGTTCATCCTTCTCCCCAAAGCCTACAGCATGCCCAGATGGAGCACAGTGCAGAATTCCCCCAGTAATAAAAAGGCATAAGAGTTAGGACTGGATTTTATTTCTAGGGTTTTAATTAACATATCATATGACATAGGGGTCTCACCATTTTTTTGTAATGTATTGAGATTACTACCGTACTTAATTGTGTCAGGAAAACAGTGTGGAGCTTCAGTTCTGGACAGAGGCTTTCAGACCCAGCAAATCTTGACTAAAAGAGTACATGATACATACATTATATATTCTACTCCAAACCTGTTGCCATGCCTTTCTGTTTCCTCACTTTGTTCAGGGTCACTTGTACAGTGCAAACAAAGGATGAGCACCTAGGACAGGAAACCACATGAGCCACTGTGCTGTGTTATCCCTTGCCCAGTATTTCACTTGATAAATTGCTAACTTTTGTTATCCAAAGTACTGGCTCTTATAAACTCGATAGCTACCACAGCCATAGTCACTGAAACAAAAGGGAATGGTATGGATGAGTAGTAAAGGAAGTCCTCTGTCTTCCAACAAGGCAAGGTGACCTGGGAATTAACTGTACCATGCAATGCTGTGGAGACACCAGGTCTGTCACACCCTGCAGTCTTCACAGCTGCAGCCTGTGGCTAAAGGCAAAGAACACTGTGGTTTCAGATCCTAAGTCCTGCTTTCTTTGGGATATCTACTCCTTTACCCATCTGAACAGTGACAGTAGATGGTGTATTTAATTACAGAGATCTGAAATGTCACAAAAATACATGATGCAGATAAAGTCAACACTAAATTCCTTCTACAGTTTTTAATTCAGAATCACAGAATATTCTGAGTTGGAATCAGATCCACAAAGATCATCAAGTCCAAATCTTAACTCTGCACAGGATCACCCCCAGGAATCACACCATGTACCTGAGAGCATTGTCCAAATGCTTCTTGAACTCTGCCAGGTTTGGTGCAGTGATCACTGCCCTGGGGAGCTGTTCCAGTGCCCAACCACCCTCTGGGTGAAGTACCTTTTCCTGACATCCAACCTAAACCTACCCTGACACAACTTCAGGCCATTCCCTTGGGTCCTGTCACTGGTCACAAGAGACAAAAGATCTGTACCTGCCCTTCCATTTCCATTAATGAGGAACTTTTTCAATACCTCCTAGAACTTTATTCCCCATAACTTTACTGGGCACTTATTTGTTCATTGAGGAGAGGGATAGGGAGAGGGAGAGGGAGAGGGAGAGGGGGGGGGGGGGGGGGGAGGGGGGGGGGGGGGGGGGGGGGGGGGAGGGGGGAGGGGAGGGAGGGAGGGGAGGGAGGGGAGGGGAGGGGAGGGGAGGGGGAGGGGAGGGGAGGGGAGGGGAGGGAGGGGAGGGGAGGGGAGGGGAGGGGAGGGGGAGGGGAGGGGAGGGGAGGGGAGGGAGGGGAGGGAGGAGAGGAGAGGAGGAGAGGAGAGGAGAGGAGAGGAGAGGAGAGGAGAGGAGAGGAGAGGAGAGGAGAGGAGAGGAGAGGAGAGGAGAGAGGAGAGGAGAGGAGAGGAGAGGAGAGGAGAGGAGAGGAGAGGAGAGGAGAGGAGAGGAGAGAGGAGAGGAGAGGAGAGGAGAGGAGAGGAGAGGAGAGGAGAGGAGAGGAGAGGAGAGGAGAGGAGAGGAGAGGAGAGGAGAGGAGAGGAGAGGAGAGGAGAGAGGAGAGGAGAGGAGAGGAGAGGGAGAGGAGAGGAGAGGAGAGGAGAGGAGAGGAGAGGGGAGGAGAGGAGAGGAGTAAAAATATATGATTCTTAAAAATCAAAATTAGCAGTGTTAAAATAAGTCAAAACAAAAGTCAGTTATCATACCAGCATTTCCTTCCTGTGACCTTTTAACTTATTGACTACATCCCTACCACAACCCTTTTGATTAGAGAACTTGGATTGAGTTTTTAAAGCTGGGGGAAAATGGCACATTTCAGTAATAAGTGACTGCATACACACAAAGACATCATATGAACAAAGAGGTATCAACAACCAAAATCCTCGAATTTTGTTAATATTTGAGTATTTAAATAAAGTTGGAAAACAATATACTTCCTACATTTTTTCACTTAGCACCTAGAGTTTCCAGGTGTGGAAAAAAAATGGATCTATAAATAAGCTGCATAAAACTCTTTACATTCATCTCTGAATTGGACAAGAGGGTTGCAGAGGAAAAATGGCTGCTGTTTGTGCCAGACAGGACACTGCACACTTGTATATACAATGCATGCCTTGAAAACACAGCCAAGCTAATTTATGTACTGGAAGCCACATCAGAGTGTTAGTGCCACCAGCACCATCAAGGTGAATTTGCTCCCAGGTGTCTGAGCCTCGCTCAGGTAGCTCCCCACTGCGCTCCACGCAGCCACACTGCACAGACACACACACCTTCTGTGACACGCTGCGAGGTGTCTGAGAGGCAAAGCTGGTAAATAGATGCAATGCTGCAAGAGGAGAGATTGAAAGACAGTCGAGAAAGGCTCTGATGCATTTGAGGCAATATCACGTACGTGTGAGCACTATGTGTGAACCTGATACATGTCAGGCAGCATCATGTAAGTAGCAGTGGGAAGGTGTGCCTAAGGATTAGTCAATAGAGAGCCAAATATATCCATGTCTCCTGGCCGCCCCACGTCAAACTCCCACTCCAGATCTCGGAAACAACAGCAGTTCAGGAGGGCAGGACCTCCAATACTGCTGCACAGTAAAAGGAATGGATCTGAGAGCAGCAACAATCCTAAGGGAAACAAGGACTGGAAGCAAGGGAAGGCACTTGTATTTGTACTTGGTTTCCTAAGAGCCATGCACGTTTGTGGCATTTTGTCCCTTGAAAGTGTGTATGGGAAAGGAATGACAGCCCTTGGCTGATTCCTGCAGGAGAGGGGAGCAGGGTGCTGCAAAGGCAGACTCACTGGAGCTCTGCACTCCCTTAGCCCCGGCAGAAATCCATGGGAGGCTACAGGGAAGTGAGAAATCACCCCGACAACACATTTCACCTGGCAGTCCGACATTGTTTATCAGCGTAATAAAAAGTGCCAATACTTACCACCTGTCTAAAATACGCAGTAATAATAAACAGAGTTACAGGGCATATTATGGTCAATGATGAGATATTAATTTATAGCCCTGGAAGGAGGGAAGGAAGGCAGAGGCTACAGTGCCTTATGGGGGCAAAGCTTGCTGGGGACGAGGCCAAGGCCTTTTCTTCTCTGATGAGAATGAATGGAAAATTGCACCGAGATTTTTTTTTTTGGTGGCTTTTTTTGTAGTCTTAAAATAATATCCCTGCTCATATGATCAACTTACAGAAGCAAACAGCCAGAATATTCCAGGATATTACCTTTCCATTCTTATGTCAGCTGGTCATATCTGCATGAGAGCACGAGTTGATTTTGTACAGAATTACAGACAAATTAATCCAGGAGTGTGTATAGGGGGGAGGTCGGGGCTCCCTGTGGCCAGAATGGGGGGAATCCCCATGGAGCTCTGTCAGGGTGGATTCTGGCAGCCAGGACCCATCCTACCTCCCACATAGCAGCTGGGAAACCAGGGACACCAGGGCAGTCCCATCCCTGGGTAGCAGGCACCTCCCTGGGGACTAGGAAATGGCAGGTCCAGGCCATGGAACCATGGGAGATCCTGGCTCAGGGTCCATGGACAGGCAGGGTCAGGCTATGGGAGGTGCAGACTTGCCCTGGTGCAGCACTGCTGGGACAGGGGCTGCCAGCCCTGGGGGCTGAGATGGGAGCCTGGGCCATGGGGGGCTGAGGGGCCCCTGGGGTTGGGCAGGGACAGGCAGGGCTGTGGGTGTGCTCAGTGCTCTCTCACCAGCCTCTGCCTCACTGACATAGCTTTTCTTTACTACCTGCTACTCCAGCTATGAACTAGAGCTTTTATGGGGTGTCTTTTTCTTCTCACTTTGGGATGTTCTCCCCATGGAGAGTGAGAAGCCATCCAAGAGCTGCAATTGCCACCAGCACCTCACTCCCAGCAAAGGAAGGAAGGTCTCAGGATGAGCAGGGCTCTCCCAGTGCTGCCTAAAACGTGAGTAAAACCTCATTACTTCTGGTGCAAATTTGGATGTGTGGATTCTCTTCCAAGAAAAAATAAATAAACTCTCTGTGCACAGAAGCATTTTCACTTAAAAAGTCCAGAGTCACCTTCTACCGATGAATGAGAGGTTTGTGAGTATCCCAGCAAGACAGAAACTGCAGGTGGTTGCTTTCAGTAATGTATTTAAATAGATTTATTTTATTTCTTAATTTGGAAAAGCAACAACCATCTTCCAGGGCAGGGTTTCACAACTTTATACAGAAACTTGCTGTGGTCAGTCAGGCCACCCACGTAGAACATAACCTCACAAACATCACTGATTATCTGCGCAACACAAAGAACTTACGTTGTGATTTTCCTTTAGGTTAACATCACCTGTAAAAACATTATCATTTGAAAAGACCAGACTATGGGTAGAATGGTAAGGGCTGACACTGAGTCACTCAACAACTGCATGTTCTTCTGTATTATGGTACTGATTAAGAACATAGATAGCTGGGAAATTTTTGAAAAAAAAAAAGCTTATTTTTGGCCACGAAATTTCAATTAGGTCAAACTTAATTTAAGGTCATGGCCATCAAAGGGGTTTACTATTTTCCAGAAAATTTCATGACTCAAGCACGTCTTAGGAAATAACTGCAGATTTAACTTAAAACAGGTGAATGTCTTTCTATCGTATCAACAGCTTCCTACAGGTAGCCCTTGACCTGTCACTTTAGACCTGCAGCGAAAGGGGGAGGTAGCCCTAAATGTAGAACTATGGCTCTACAGCAGCAGCTGAAGGCTCCCTTGCTTATTTGTGGGGCCATCTAGGATCAGACTGGGGTTTCATTTCATTGGGGTTTTGCTTGGTTGTCTTGCAGCACAGCTGGGAGAGGAAGGCAGATGGAGGAGCACACCCTCTTCTGACTTGTGCCCTCCTATTGGAAGGTGAAGATGGACTTCAAGTGCTCATGTAGAGGAAGGAAGAAGAAAACCAGAGAAAGGGAATGGCCAAGTGAAAAGCAGACTTCCTTGGGCCACCTGCAGGATGAGCAGAGAGGACACCTACAGCATTTAAAGGGGGGTGCCTTAAAGCCTGGCTCAAGCTCTTTGCCACATGTTCCCAGAGTCAAGCAGATTTATGGTCATATTTCTAGCCATGTTTTGGCTAACTCCAACTCATTCATGCATAGATTTTAGAAGAACAAACAATTCCTAGCAGTCATGTTAAATACAACTTGCATTCAAATACCTGTGGCCTGATAAAAATCTTCCTGCAGTGAACAATAATTAGGATATTACAATACAACTGCAAGTCCTAGAAGAGAGAAACACCGCGATGGTACTATTTAAATGTAAATACAAATTTTGCTAATGGTCTTGCAGAAAGATTGGGGACTTCATTCAGCTTTTGGGTCACAAGTGTTTTACTACAAAGAACACTAGAGAGCAAAGATGCATGAAAACAATTTTCCTGTCTGATTATTTGAGGCAGGGATTAGACCCATTAATTGCTTCCCTGTACATTTGTTCCATCTTTCTCTAGCATCATATGTGGTGTCACTCTTGGAAATAAAACAAAATCTCACATGTTGGTGAATTTGAGAGCAAACGAGTTCTAAAAATCCCGCTCGGAAATTTTCTTGGCATGCCACGTGAAGTCAAATGCAAGATTTCCACATCACTCCCCCCTGCCCTTTAGCTCTCTCAAAATTATTTAGAACCAGCCTCACTGCCTAGGAAACCTCCATGCTCTCTCTCTTTCTCACACACACAGGCACCCCCACACTGCCACACTGGTGTGTGCATGTATCTCTCCAGCTGTGTCCTGGAGGTTCCTGAGAGCCTGAAGGGAATGCTCATGAAACATGACTTTCACAGATTCTCCGTCCATCTGGAACACTAGGGCAGCATATGGCAGGCAGCACAGTAACTGTTTGTGGACATGTCAGACTTTTTTGCCTTGTGTGTTACCCGATTAAGGTAAGACAAGACATGCTGATAATAGGCCTCTTTCTCCCACATTAACCCTCTCCAATTTTATTTTTCAATTTAAAAAGAAAGTATGTTTTGGCCAGCCCTGCAGGGATAGTATCCCCTGAAAGGTACAAGAATGTTCACATAAACACATTGCTGATACAATTATACCAGCTTTGCATAGACAGAGATAAAAAAAAAAAAAAGGTGTGCAAGGGAAGAATGTTTTTTAATATAAATTGTAGGGTTATCCCTGGGGCTGGAGAAAAAAAGTACAGTTAAAAAAAAAGATTAGGAAATAATAACTAAAGCTGCATGCTTTATTACTTCAGGTAAAAATATCTTATGAATAATATAATCATTGTCTCTGGTTATTGGGTATGAAAAAGATAAGTGTAATCAGTGTACTGTGATACAGGAACATTAACACTTTCACATTGACTGGATACAGACTTAGAAATGAGTTAAGAATCACTGGGTCATCTAAGTGGAGGATTATTCTACACACAGGCCCCTAGGTCAATTTAAATTATTTAATTCATCTTGGTGACCGCAGGGGCCTAACCATCCCTGTGCCTGCATTTTTATCTTGCAGTCCTCTTAGCATAAGTTTAATTCTGGGGGATCAGAAAGGCTAGACTAACAAGGCAGTGTACCAAAATGCAGGCACTGGCTCTTGTAGGGTTAATGATAGAACCACAAAGAGAAATGACGCAAATTATACCAAGGACGTTTTATTACCCAGCAGCCTTAATCAGTATATATTTTTTTTTTTTCACATTATTATACCAAGGGTCCTTTCAGTGCTCATTGGCTTGTTACAAGCATTAAAAGAGGGGACGATGGTTTGCAATTACTTCCATGTCTTACCCTGAGTCTCACTATTTTCTTAGAGAAGAGTTGGGAGGAAGCAGACAGATGCAGCTGAAAGCTGTACAAAGAAACACTGGAAAAGAAGGTGAATAAGTTTACTGGCATGCTACATTTTCACTGATTTTTTTTCACAGACAGTTAAGGTCTCTAGTCATTTAACCTCGGACTACATTTAGTGCCAGGGCATGCAGGGATTTTGTAACCTGACTCCACTACTTGTGAACACCAGGCTGGGTCAAAATGTGTAATACTCACACTGATGTGTTTTGGAGCTGTGAAAATTTAGCACTTTGGCTCTTTCTCATCAGGTGAAAGATATTTTAAGATAACTACTAGTTAGTAGCATTTCTCTAGATGTTTCAGCTCTGGTGGCTTTGTAGCAAAGAGAAAGAAAAGAGAAAGTATAGTAGGGCCAAAAGAAAGACACCAAAGCACTGATGATACAAATCTTGGAAGATTTGGTGGTTACAGTCTGTACTGAATTATTGACAAATATAGTCATGTTTGAATTCAAATTGTTGGCTACACAATCAACTGTAAGATCATCTTGATGCCAGAGAGAAAAAGATTAAAAGTCTCCTCTCAAGTAAGGTGCAACTCTGTTGAAGAAAACAAATCAATGATTCTATGGGCTGATACAATATACAGCCAGGCTGTGACATTTCCAAAGGCCTTGTGCTTATTTTCTGTGAAGTTAGGAAATTCATGTTATCCATTTAGTCATAGTTCACAATAGATCAATAAGTCTGAGCTTCACATTGGTTCCACTTGTGATGTGAAGCTGATATTCTCATTGATATTAAGGTATTTCCCCATGTATGGTGCTCTCTAAGCTAGCAGATGGTAGGAAGTTACCAGGTCTCTGCTGTCCCCTCAACTGTGAAAACCTTCAGTTGAAGGAATCACAGTTTAGTGACCAAACCCCAATTTTTAAAGAAGGAGGAATTACCTGGACTGAATATCTTCCTAGTATGATATTTAAGAATGAAACAAGTAGAGGAGAATTGACAGCTACCTCCTCACGTGAGGGGTTATAGTCCAAGCTTGGACTGCAGCAGCAGCAAAGCAAGCATCACCCAAGGCAGTGTTAAACATTCTGTTGAAGGTTTCCTATCAGGTGGAATTCAAAACTTAATACACATTGCTTTTCAGCTCCAAGAAGGAAACTATGCCCAGGAAAGGAAACTCTGTGAGGAAAGCTGGCTATCTTAATATTGCACTTTTCCTTTATCCAGCTTAGGTTATCCAGTTCACTTTAAATTCTAACCATAATAACATCCCAAACCTGATGGATAATTTACCAGAAACAGTCAACTTTTTTCTGTTTGCTTCCTGCAGATCTGTACAAGCTCAAGGTTGAGTGTTGAGTGACTCAGCCTTGGCTTGCTCAAAGCAAATTTACAGAAGGTTGCCTCTTGGGAACTTTGTTTTAAGTTTAAGCTAAAACCTGATTCAAATAAAGAGTTAAATCTGGTAGTTTGTTTGGCTTGGTCTTTTCTTCCCCAAAAGAAGAACAGAAATCTCAAGAACTACTGCAGTGCCAAAGAACTTCAGATTTGGATAAAGTTTCCACAATTTTAAATCACAGTAAGGTTTCAGAACTGTTTACAAATATCTGATTTTTAAAAAATCACTTGTTTCTGCAGTGACAAAAGAAAGGCTTGTTTTGTTTTGCTGGGGTTTTGGGGTTTTTTAAAATTAATAACTGCTGAGAAATCAGCCTTGACACTATTCCCAGAGCTAGTCTTCCCCACTCTCACAGATTACCCTGGGTTCCTCTCAGTGGTTTCATACAGCTTGTTCTTTTTAGCAAGCTAACCTTTTCCACCAATGTCAGAAAAAGGACTGCTCTAGTCTCCCTGTAAAAACCTGTTTATATGCAGATTTATGCAGCCTATAGGTAATGTTTCAGGGGAAACTCAAGGTGGAAATTGTTGACTCTGTATATACACTGTTCAATGTGCACCTGAAATAATGGTTGATCAATGCTATTGAATGCAAGTTGCTAAGAGCTATTTATTTAGTACTTATTCTTTCCTTATAGTTGGAGATTCACAGCAGTAATGATATTTTAAAATAAAAACAGTTTCATTTCAAAAGATTACTTTTCCTGAATTTATTCAAATTTAGGTGCTATAAGATGGGTCCTACAAAATACTGCATTTTAGTCAATCTACTAGAAGAAACCAAACACTTCCTGAAATTCAGTCAGAGTTACTAGAGACCATGAAAAACAAAGAAACAAACAAAAAACCCAGAGGAATCTGGAGAAGACAGTAGTTTAAGTAGAGAATGTGGAAGTCTTGAATGCCATAGGCCAGCTGCAGAGCATGTTAGCTGGAAATCTTTGGAGCACCTATCGAAAATTATTTTGGAAGCAGCAGTAGGTCAAATATTCATCTACTGCTTATGCAAGATGCTAAAGAGAACAATTTTTTTTTATTTGCTGTCTTCTTTGAATTGGCCAACAGGCCTCGATACCCACAAGTGTAAAACTGCCTCTTCTAAAACATGACAGAGGAAATGTTGGTTATTACCCAAATGCAGCAAAGATCTTTGTTGCAACCAGTATTATCTTCTTTTTGAAAAAAGTCTTTGTTTTCCATTGCTGAACAAGTAGAATACCTCTCCAGAAAAGCACCAACTTTAGTCATCTTATCCCTCAAATTAATGGAGGAAAGTGAAGTTTATTAACACACTGGAGCTTGTAACATTAGAAACACTCGCCTGTATTTGCAGCTCCCCAAATGCACAGCCTCATTTGCTGCCCAATCAAACTCAGTAGTTGTAACAGTTACCTATGTGGGTCTTACTCTAGAGTTTAAAATTCCCCACCTACAATATATATAGTTAGTCTTAATAAATAAATGACTTCTACTATGCATTATATATCATTCAAATCCATGAGGACACAAATTATGTATAATACATTGGCTGTGTAATTTATTTATTAAGCAAAACGTGAATTTTCCATGGTTGTGTTTTGAGGAACAGTTTGTCACATACAGCTAAATGATGTATTCTTATTAGTCCCACTCAATTACCAAGTCATCCCTCTGTGCACTGTATATTTGTTAATGATAGTGCCACAACACTGCATCTACAATACCTGTGATTTTAGTGATTCATAACCACTCACTAAAACTGTGAAAATGATAAATTGACTGCTGTTGATTAAATGCCGCCAACAGTGTGTTTTGTATGTGTTTGTTGCAGTTAGGAGTTAAAGAAACAGCATTGCTCCAATCATTTAAATATCTAATTAAGCAGAACCCTGTCTAGATAGAAAGAGCTTGTTGGAATGAAATATCATTAAAAGAAAAAGGAAAAAATAGTATAGCACTGATTTTTTTCATGTATGTACATAAAGACTTTTCATCTCAATCCCACTGGTCATAAATATGTCATGAACAAAACAAGACCAAAAGATAAAAATTAAAAAGGCTGAAGAACTTGGAGAGGATTCCTCTAGACTCACTGCACAGCTGCACATGGTTGATTTGATGGCTTTAGCTGATACCCAAGATTAGCTTGAAACAACAGTGGAGTCCAGTAACATTAAGGCAGCCCTTAATGACAGCCCTTAAGACTGGGACAAAGAGAGTGGAGAGGATGAGGAGAAGCTATATTCCAGTAAAGCAAATAGCACCTCTCAGCCTCCCACTGTAGACAAAAATGTTTGCACATTTGTAGCAAAAGAATGGCAGAAGGAGGGGAAAATATCTCTTTCAAATTTAGATTAATTATTTTTATTGCTTTGCTTAATGCTTTTTTCCTGCCTTTAGATTAATCCTGTACAGAGTCCTCAAGCTGGAAGAAGAGCAGAGGAAGACCAAGAAAAGTGGATGTTTCTGTGCCAACAATTTGACTTCTACCTGAGGATGCTGGAGTAGACAGAGTAATAAAAATAAACACTTGCAACTTATGTCATCTTATTAAAGTGAATTGGAAGGCACTTTATTCCCCTCCCTCATTTTAAATTTGGAGGCGAGTAGATAGAGACCAGAGTAGATTAGAGATTTCTCTTTTTTCCTAACCATGCTCCACACAATAAATGCTTCCATGTTTTTGTACCTAAATAGTGACTTTCAGTTCAAATCACTTTGCACACTCTGTGGCCAGAAAACTGCCTACTCAACAGGAAAAGCAGGGGTGGGGGAAATATGTGGTGCAAAGTCTTTATCTTCTGTTGTCCATTTTATGTTTTCTCTTAAACAGAAGAACAATGCCATGTCCAAAAATGCTTCACATATTAAATCTGAAAAAAACATATATGTGTATTTTATTACAACTCAGGCTTTAAGCCAATTCTGCCTTAAATTTAACTTGTGTCCTCAAGGATAGCAAATATATTAGTCATGATGCTTACACCACAAAATCACCTCCTGCAGCAGTGTCTTACTGTTATGGCAAGTACTATCTTTTTCATTTTGTTTTCAATAGGTATTCTCTTTCTACAGAAAATGTGTCCATCCACGTGACTTCTTGCTCCTGTACCGCTGGACTCCCAATCAGAGTTTTGTAGAAGTCAGTACATTAGGAGCAAAACAAAGATATTTGTCTTTCCTAGCAACTGCTTTCCACAAGGTGAACAAATATTGTGGTAAAGAAAGCAGCTCCAGGCAATGCAGTGCTGACAGGCAGAAAATAGTTGTTGAGGTGGTTAACACTATGGTTAAAGTGACATGCCTAAATTAACAAAGAAAATAAGAGTAAAAATTGTAACGTGCATGGAGTACCTCTGAAATTTAGATCAACACCCTATGTTCAGAGCAACAAACCATCCAATCCTCCTGTTAGTCAATGGGACTGTTAAAAATACCTTGCCCTTAAAACATGTTTTTTATTTGTAGAATTGAAGGTGTGTATTTCCTATGGGCACTTATATGCCACAAATACTAGAATAGTATTGTTTTCCTACAGAGATCTCAAGCTTTTCCCTACAGTCCACTCAAGAGTGGTATTGGATAAATCACTTACCTGAACCTTAGAAATCAGAAATGAGTCTGATCTGTGCAGACTCCACCCTCACACCTCCCCATGGTTAGCAGTGGTTTAATCCCAACATAGCAGAGAGGAATTTGTTGTTCCATGCTAAATTTCACCTAGCAGCAAATTATAACAGTGTAAACTAGCTACAAAGTGCAGCAAAGCAGCAAGACCCTTATTCCCTGGGATTCATGCAACTATATAGTCTCACCTGCCTAAAACAAGTAGTCCTATAGCTGACTGTGGTTTAGAAGGACTAAAGGACTAGTCTGGTTTTTAAGTTTATTGTTTGGGTACATGTGGTAATGCAGGTAGAACAGTATTGACCTTGGCAGAGATTAGTTCACTCTCTCAAGGAAAAAGAAGCCTCTGACAGAATCCCTTGGTTTTTTAAGAAGAGGCTCTTTTTGTGAGTAAACATTAAAAAAAGTTTGAACCTAGACTAAAAAATAGCTAAAAGACTTGAAAATTGTTGAAGAAGGGAAACCCTTCTAGTCCATGCTAAGGGTGGTCCGAGGCTTTTCTTGGCACAACATTTCCACTACAACCTCCACCTAAACTCTGATCAGTTTGCAAAATCTTTGGGAATAATTTCTTAGGCAGCACTGAATCCCTCCAGTACTCCAGAGGATAAGCCATCTCTGAGGACAGGTATGCCAAGCACCAATGAGGAGCTGGCTATTCACTGTAGACTTTCAGAAGCTACATGGAAAAGGCCATGCCATATCAAAAGAGCAACCAACAAAACCAAAAACTCAATTCACAACTACCAAAGACCCCCACTGTTAACTTATTCAGAGATCTGATACAAACAGAGAGGAACTTGATAGAAAGCACAGAAGTAGGGGGGGAAAAAAAAAGGACCAAATAAATATCCAACAAAACCCCAGACATTTCTGGGCTAGGACAACCAAAGGGAGAACTTGAATGTGGGGACAGGTGGGTGGGAGTTCATGTATACTGGTATGTACATGCACACTGCCCATGGAGAGGGCAGGGAAAAGAGAAAGCTCAAGGGTGCTAGAAAAGCTCCTGCTAGGGTTAATTTATTCTTCCAAGTGGGTTTTTCTCAAGGAATTATCCAACACATCCCCCAACTTTACTGCAGCAGTAACTATCAAGCACATATAGGAAGAAAAGGCAAAATATTCCCTAGGCCAGAGACTGGAGAGACTGGGGATTAATGTATTTTTATTGGTTTTTTTCCCATGCTTACCCCAACCAGACCCTAAATGCAAACCCTGTGTCTTGCCACAATAAAAATAAAAAATCTATTATGCACCAATGGAAAGGAGAGCTGGAAGCATGGTTGTATGTCTAAAGTGGCAAGAAAGCAGTGCATAATATAAGTCTCCTGATTTTTCATGACAGATTCACCATCCCAGCAATTAAATACTTTAAAAAGGCCAAATCTCATGTTATTTTGCATCTGAAAGCCTGCAGGAAAAGAATAAATAAAAAGCATTGCATAGAAGTGCCACACATTAATACTTCAAACAGAAAATTCTACACTATAACAGGATCCTATTGAAACTTACCTTTCAGACAAAGTGCCTAAACAGATCTTAACTATAAATAATTGGGGGAGAAGGGAGTAAAACAACAATTTTGACAAAATAAAAACCCGAAGTATTAGGTGTCATAGAAAATGCACATGTCATTCTTCCATAAATAAAGTTGCTAAGCAGATTTACTGTGAAACAATTTACGCTGTGTTATGTAAATGGCAAAATTCTAAAGCCCGCTTGGTTGTAAAGAACAAACCTGTGAAAAGAACCCATTTTTACCATCAGTCACACCATACATTTAGCAGGTGTCTATTTTACCCACAAGCCTTGCAAATATGCAAATAAATACATAAATTGCCAAATGTTTTATCTATCATAATAAAGTATTTCTGCTCATTATTTTCTAAAAGAAATGAACAATTGTTTTATTAAACCTGGATGGATGTCCCTTTCCAATTGCTTTGTAATCAAATAGAAACTTGGCAGTGGACCAAAGCATTTACTCTATAGAGAACACAATGTTTTAGCTACCACTTAGCTACTCCTTCTGTAAAACACTCTTGTCAAGAACTCTATCATAAAGTATATCATGAAGTCTACTCATTATGGACTACAAACTTCTCAGCTGGCCTTTTGCTTACCCACTGCAAAAGCAACACTGAAAGGCAGGTCAGAGAAGCACAGATGTTGCTGGTTAGAGCTCTGCTTCTTTTGTGGGTATGAAAGCAGGTAAGAAGTGTTAAATGAGCAGGGTGGCTACAAGTTACTCCTTGCATGGCATGTTCCTGAGTCACATTATAGCTTTCAATATCTATGATTAGCCATTACTGCTAAATATGTGCTTCCATGCAATTTCCAATACTAGCCCTTCTTCCTGCATCAGAAAGGAAAATCTTGAAGTTTTCCATCCCCCCAAGTTTCAAACAGTTGTAACAGGAAGATCAATCCACCTTTCAGTTCATTCCTGCTTCAGGCCCAGTATTTATTTTCTGTGCACATCCACAGGAACAGAAACATCAAGTGTTCAAATGCCTCTGAAAAGGGTGACTGCAGTCATAACTCGACTGGTTTGAAGCCAATGCAAGCATAAGAAATTATTCTTCCATACTTGCTTGGTCTATATGGTGGTGTCCAAAAAAAATTATGGATTGAAGGTGGGCAGAAGATGCATTGCTGACACAATGAGAAATAAAATGCCAAGAGTTCAATTGGTCATGCTGTCATCACACATCTTTGATATTAATATTTGTATTCAAACCCAGCACATATTCTTCTACCTACCCAGACCATGCAAATGGAGAAACCAGGCACCACAGAGGCACAGGCATAAGGTGCTCCTCTGATTCCCCACCAACATCTGACTGGGACACACCCACAGAGGCACTGGGTTTGCACCTGCAAATCAATGCACCTGCCAAGCACAGACAAATAATATCCAAACAGTTCAAGCAATCCACTCTGGTTTTGTTTTGAAGTTTCAAGACTAAAAAAGTCAGGAGATATTTCTTTCCACTGGGTGTGTTTGTCTTCCATTCTCATGGCTGTCATCTATCATTCTCTGTTGTTGCTCAGCCTCTATGATCTGATGTCTGAAGTTTCCTCTTGAAAAACTGTAGGAAATGATTATGCAAGGTACTGCTATAAATTCAGTCTTTCAATCAAGACATTGCACGGTTGCTAGTGCTATATTGTTTATTTAAGGGTGTTCATTTTCTAAGTTATCAGTTCTTGAAACTTTTATGGATGTTACTTTTCTAATATTTTTCATTATTTTTCACTGATCACTAAGGAGGATTGGCTGGCAGCCTGTATCAATCAGCCTGAGCAAGGATTTGCACAGTACTGTATTTCCAAAAAAGTACAGTGAATATTCAAGGCTCAGTCCTCACTGGATACCCTAATTAGTCTGTCTGATTGGATCTTGTCTTCCATTTTCAAGCTGTTCACTAGCAGCAAAGTTGTCACTCAGTTCCAGACTGGCTTCAAGTAAAAGAAAAACTTTGACATGTATGAGAAAGAACAGCACCAACAAAAAGTGGGGCATACAAATGAATAAAGATGTTAATTCTTAAAAAATAAATATAAGATTCCTGTTTTATTCCTGACTTATGTTTGCCCCCATTTACTGTCTATATGGAAGTAAAGTTACTTTCTCCATTTTTCCAGCAATAATTCATTTGTGATTTTGGAGCTGTTGTGCCAATTCAGCCCCACACAGCTGATCATTCACTTCACCCTGGTGGGATAGGAGAGAGAACTGGAAGTGTAAAAGTGAGAAAACTAGGAAAAGCAAATGCCATGCAAGCAAGCAAACCAACAAAAGGAATTAATGCATCCACTTCCTATGGGCAGGCAGGTGTTCAGCAATGTCCAGAAAAGCAGGACTCCATCACACATAATGGTGACTTGTGAAGACAAATGCCAGCACTCTGAACATCCCCCTTCCTCCTGCTTCTCCTAGATCTGTATGATGAGCATCATGCCATTGGTATGGAATGTCCCTTGGGTCAGCAGGGGTCAGTTGTCCCAGCTGTGTCCCCTCCCAGCTCCTTGTGCACCCCCAGGCTCTTCTCTGCCGGAGTGGGGTGAGGAGAGTCTGTCTCAGTTCTTCTCAATAATAATGAAAATACCCCTTGGTCATCAACACCATTTTCAGCTCAAATCCAAACCGCAGCCCCATACCAGCTACTGTGACAAAATCTTTACTCTACCCCAGCCCAAACCAGCACAGCAGCCAAAAGGCTCAATCATAAAATTCCATAATCAAATTCTAAACTACAACACAAACTAAAACTTCTTGTAATTATTGAAGAAGAGGCATGAACAAATGTTATAAAGGAAGAGAGCTGTGAAGTGGAAACCATTTGAGAAGAATCAATACAGATGAGAAACTGATTTACCCCTCAAAATTTTGTTGAGCTACTTGGGGTGCTGGATGGGTGGTATTACTTATATCTTTAAATTTAAAATGTATTTAAGGGTACTTTCTGTTAGCATGGCATGCCTACTTAAACAGTGTGTTCACTTATTGTATTGCAAAGTATTTGTTGTAATTTCTCTCTATTTAAATAAAATGCTGTTTGCCTTCAGCGCTTGAGCTTACATGAATTTCTAATGGAAAAAAAGAAGAACCCTTTATTGATGTTAATGCCTTTAAGGAATTCTTGATAGCAGAGACCCTAAGTTTCCTATTTACTGATGCCTTCAGGTTTCATCAGAATTTTTTTCAGGAAAAAAACTTGAAATCATTACATAGGTATTTAGCCTTCCAATTTTCTCAGTCTAAAGTACAGGTAGTACCTCATTAAAAATAAAAACATAAACCTAAACAAACAAAACCCCAAACATTTCTAGTGCGACTGCTTCCAGTACATGCAAAGTTATAAAAGGAGTCTGTCATTTATAAAAGGGAGTAGGCTTCACTTCTAATGCAAGAAGTAAACTTCGATTTCAGGGGAAATTTACCCTGAGACAACTGTATTAGTCAATACATAAAATAATGACAGTTCCTAGGGAGTAAGGGAATTAGAGATTAGTGATGTATCACAGGCTGCCAGAATTAGAAACACAGGGGCTAGGAGAAATTTTATTCTAAGCAATAAGTTCAACTAACCTGGAAATTCTCTTTCTCTCCCTCTAAAAAAAAGTGTTCACTGGAGCCATATGGAGCAGACTTAGCCAAATAAGGACACAAAAGAGCAAAAGAGCTAGAGGAACCTCAAGACTGTTCATTGCAGGCCTCCATTAAATAAGAAAAGAGTAAAAAATAACTAGCACTTTGTTTTCTTTACACAGTAGTTTTAGAGACATTATGGTTGTTTCCTTGTTTCCTAGCCTTTGCAATTCACTTTTTGATCATTCTTTTGCAGTGCAAGATCAGAAATGCTTTTCTACAAAACCTAAAAGCTGAGAGGGTCACCCATAATTTGATTCCAGAAGCTGTAGATTTAAGGGTCACAGTAAGGTTGCTACTTTTCCCCTAGGAAGACTACAAAACCCCAAATATTGAAGACTCCATAAGTCCCATGACATGGTCGTTCCAAACCCAAACAGATGCAGGTGTTAAACAGCACAGCAGCTGTTATACATTTGAATAACTTTCTGATATCCCAAGTGAAACAAAAGTTACAAGAACACAAAAACTTCAACCATCATCCTCCAAGATATGTTGAACCTGAGTAACAACAAGGCTCTCTGAGAATCTCAAATCACAGTTACATTTCAGTGCTTTTGTTCTTATTTTTCCACAGTTCTAAGTATGTAAGTTTTTACCATGCTGCCAGAATAGACCTATGACTTAGCGTACTATAAAGTTATTCTTTGAATCTATTTTTGGCACTCTTCCATGCACTTCTTGCTCTGTTTCTTTAAATAAGAAGCACATTAATTACTAGGATGCATTTCAAGCAAACACACTATTTTGAGTACTGCTGCCTTCTTGATAGCAGATTTCAGTTCACATTTCAGTTGCAATCTACAGAAATCCCCCACAAATCTGAAATTTCAGAAAAAAAAACCTCTACCAAATCCAATTTCAGGTACATATGGTATGAAACTAAAGTATTTCCTCTGTGTAAGCTATTATAAATTTCTGTCCTTTGTAGGTGAAATCAGGATCTGGACTACTGAATTTATTTTCCCCATTTGAAAACCAGTTCTGTGTAGGTGTCCATAGCAGAGACTAATCTGTTCAAATTCAGTTGTTTGAGCTACTTTGCATCAGTTTAGGTAAATAGCAGCATGCCTTCCATTTTTATTGTCTCAGATATTTTTTTCTTCTTAGAGAAAGCTTTAAAAAAAAAAAAGTGCTTTCTTCGTGAATCTTCGGCCTTACGTAGTGGCCTGTCCTCCCAGTGTCCTTCCCCAGGCCCCGAGTCATGCATCACTCATCTTGTCACATTGAACTCCAGATGCTCCTACCCTAGAGAATGCTCTGACTCTGGCAATTTTTCTTCATTCTCACTAACAATTTGGTAATGAAATATTGATTTTTAGTTAGATTCATATTGATGCTATTAGGTTTGCATTGATAAATCATGCTGGCCTCCTGTCTGAGAGGCTAGAAAGTGCTACACTGAACCCTGGAGATTACAATCAACTCATTGATGTGTTAATTTGATGGATTTTTTCGTTCTCTTAGAAGAAGTAGGAGGGGTAGGGGAAGATTTTTCAGTACTGCTGTTGTAAAGTTTTCACAGCGAAATCAGGGACAGTAATTGTGGGTTTTTCTATGTGCATTTACTTTAAAAGTATCTTTCTCCCTGTTTGTCCAGAACATAAAAAGAAAGGAGGGGGAGAAGGACTCTGGGGTTGAGAGGATATGACACACCTTGTAAACAGAGCTCCAGACTCCCACATGGAGTGGAAAAAATAGGAACAGTTAAATCCCAATTAAACCCTTCAGAGGTCCTAGTCAAAAAACATTTCCTTCTGCTAAACAGGTCTTCATGTAGAGCTAAATCCCAGGTGAAGTGAAAATATTGTGGACATGAGAACCCCCTCTGCTGGCCCTGTTCTACCATGAACCACAGCGGTGGGATGGCTTCCCCCTCCCCTCTCCAGTGAAGTGCCACTTAGCAAACGTCCACATGCATCTGCAGCCTATTTAAAACAGCCCCTAGCTCTGATTTATGGTGCTGTGCAAATGTAATGCCTGTCATTAAGGGACAATACGTGCCAAACCAAAGGATTACATTGTGATTTCCTTCAAAGGCGCACGGTTTCAAGGGGTGCAGCAGCCACTACAGCACAGGAAGAAAGGTTTTTAGAGAGCACTTAAGTCAAATCTTGAAGTATCATTATTTTGTAAAATAAAATAATTTCACATTTAGTGATTCTTTACCTATTTTCCCCAAAAGGTTATCATCCCCCCTTCATCTGCATGCCCCACAGTGACCCACAGCAGCAAGGGACAGTAGAAAAGCCTGTTCAGTAAAGGACCAATCCTATAAGCTTCATTAATGAAACAAACTCCCCCAAAGAAATAACTTATCAAGTCCTTAAGCCAGATGCATTTTTTTTTTCTTTCTTTTTTTTTTTTTTTAAGCATTCCTACCCTGTCTTTTCCTGTCCTTTTAAGAACACCAGGGATCAGCATGTCAGGTCAATGACATCTTAACTGAGTTCAAACCTTGTAAAGCCTATGGTTGACCAAGAGAGTTACCAGAAGAACCTCAGTGAAAGACATTGCAGCTACCTTTGATTAATAATTATTGTATGGAGCTGGGGGGAGCAGAGGGTGTGTGAAAGAAGCTCCATTATCAACTCTTCCTGCCCTTCCAAGAGGCTTCTCTCCTCCATTCAAGGTTGAACTACTAAAAATAATAATGCCACTTAGGACAGTTTGTTATTACCTTGGCTGCTCTGTTTTGGTGCCAGCTGAAAGAAAGAAGGGGAATTTAGAAAAAAAGAAAAAATAAAGCTTTTTATGCCATATGGAAATGGGAATCTTTTTGCTAGAACTTGCTTAAATAAACCACTTATGCACTAGGACATTTTCTAATTAGCTTCATCTCAAGGCTCTCTCCCCACCTCCCTCTCCTTCTTTGCCCTCCCAGATGAAAGCATACAAAGAGTCCTGTCCTAAAGAAATATGTCCTAGTACATAAGGAGGCAATCATCTGTACCTTCAAAAGATGATGTCAGTGATGAAACTGTTAGTTAAATTCTGTTGTACTATTGACATCTTAATGCCACAAACCCAGCTGGTACGAGATCAGTAACGTAAACAGTCGAGTTCAAATTAATCTCTTTGAACCTCACTGCTGAGCTGAAACCTCTGTTTGACAGTCTAAACTGCCAACTTCATCTTCTTCTCCCAGTTATACAGTAGGCTAAACATGAAAAAAAGCACCCTGGTAATGTGAAAAGGTTTTGCATGTAGCAAGGAAATTTAAGCTCTGGCAACCATTTCCAGCACAGCTCTTACTCTTTGCACACATGTAGTATTTTGCATTACCACATATGCTGTTAAACAATTTACTCATTTATTTAGATTTTTACAGCTCTTATCCCATGCTCCAAGTGCTTTTAGAATTATTTAAACATTCAGTGCAACACTTAGCATTTAAATTTACAATTCAGTTAAGAATACTTAGGTTATGGTAGAACAACCAAATTTAAAACTAATTTACTCTACTGAAGCACCCTCACAGAAAACCCACAGAGACTTGAAGCTATCATCCCAGCTCCACCCCAAATATCTGCCTGAAAAAAAAACTGAGGAAGAAAGGAAAGGAAAGCAACCCTCTGTGTTGCTGTAGCTCAAACCAATACAGACACTGAAAGGGGAAAGGAACTAT
Source organism: Entomyzon cyanotis (assembly GCA_024500445.1). Lineage (NCBI taxonomy): Eukaryota > Metazoa > Chordata > Aves > Passeriformes > Meliphagidae > Entomyzon > Entomyzon cyanotis. Next base: position 43,464,745 of record JAKEPQ010001005.1, read on the forward strand.
ATTCCAGAATCAGAAACCCATTAAGAAAGTGCCCTGCCAGCTACTCTATTCCTTTAAAAGCCAATTCCAGCCATTCCATCAATGGCTTACCACATCCCAAACTACTTCATCGTGAGTTATAAATCTGTGTCTCCTGAAGTTCACATCAGCTCTCTCCTATGAACACAAGGCCACTCAGGGTTTATGCCCACAGTCCAGCTACCATGGCTAAGCAAGTTACCAGAGATCAGTTGAACCCAGATAACTCTCTCTGAGTGCCCTTATAGCCCATCATAAATATGAGGTAATTCAATTTAGCCTGCAATGAAAATAGATTAAGCTAAGTCAAATCACCTTACATTTGTCAAAGGCGAGGAGGACACACACGGCTGTTTCTGCAGCTTAGCTGATGCATGGTAACCTGTTAAACTGCACTAACTCAATTGCAGGCCTGAGCCCTAACCTGCAGTCATTCAGAGGGGCTGAACCTCTTGACATGAAGCATGTCACTTTTCAGGAGGTTTTTTTCACTAACCTTAACAATTACAAGTGCCCACAGCATGAGCTCAAGTCCTGCCCCATGGTTTCACTGAAGTCTGACTTAACCAGGTGTGGAAATGCCTGCACCAGATTGCATATTTGAATTAAACTTGAAGTTTTTAGGTCTTCTCCCCTTATGACTGAAATGCTACCACTGCCAATGTAAGAAACTTTCATAGTCTGCAGGACTCCAAGAACTAAATGCAATGCTTTTGAGAGAGCTCAGAATTTATTTAAAGCTGAACTCCAATTGCACTGTTACAAGGACAAGAATTACAGGAATGGTGGGAAGAGAGGGGGAAATAAGATTAAGGGCTAAGGTCTAAAAATCGAATCTTTTCTGACTGATTATGTAATATTTGTTGATATTTTCATGGACTGGCTGACTGGGAAGAGCACAATTATCTTGAGATCTATATGTTCTACATGATAAAGAGCAGCAGGTATATACATATATATCTATCTACATGATTATAAGAAGTAAATTATTTTCTGATTATTGTTTATTTTCCTAATTACTTCCATATCAGGTTTCCTCGATATTTCTTAAATACTCCTGAGCAATTTATGGAGTTTTTATGTCATCCATAATGCTCTAATATGGGATTTTTTCCATACAGTTTGGAGATAAAATACACCATAAAACAGCCCCTAGAAATCTTGGGACATTTCACACTTGATCTTCACAATTTCCACTCTTTGGACCTTCTGTCCACATTTCTTCTTCTTTGATAATCTATTTTCACTTTGCAAAGCTTCAGCTAACTTTGCTTTCCATTTTGCTTTCAGGTTAAGTCATGATATCCCCCACACAAGACCCAGGCCACCAGAAAAGCTCCAGACTTCTTGTACAGATATCAACCATGTCCACGGTGGCTTTTCAGTGCATGCAGAAGCTCACTTTGCTCAGGGATGGAAATCTCCCAAACTGTGGCAAATCTTAGCAGTACTGCAGGACACAGTGATAGGCCAAGTAGAAATGGCTTTAAACTGAAAGTGTAGGTTTAGATTAGGAACAAATTCTTTACTGTGAGGGTGGTAAGGCCCTGGAACAGGTTGTCCAGAGAGGTTGTGGATGCCCATCCCTGCCAGTGTTCAAGGCTAATTTGGATGGGGCTCCAAGGAACTAGGTCCAGTTCAAGGTATCTATGGCAGGAGTGTTTGAACAGGATGGCCTGTAAGGTTCTTGAAGCCCAAACCATTCAGTGATTCTGTGTGTGTTTAGTTAACAAAGCCTGAGTGACCCTTTGGGGAGACAAAGGAAATGAAACCATCTGTACCAGTAAGCTTTCAGTCCTTTAGCCTGAACAGAGGATGAGATCCAAGGCCCCTCTCCAGACACTGCAGCAGGGAGCAATGTTTTTCCACCAGCTCAGCTCCCACCTCCTTCCATGAGGCCATCCTGTCTCTGAAGGGAGACAAGGGACCAAGGGTGCTGATGGAGCAGCTAGGATCAGCTCTTTCCAGGAGATGTCTTGCTGTGGATGCTCATGTGGCTGGCCTTCCCCTGACCCTTCCCCTCCCTGACCGTGCTCCACAATTAGATTTCATTAAAAGACAAAACCTCTCTTCCTCCTTCTCACTGTAGGGGTCCTGAGCGGGGGAAGGGATAGGAACATCATATACATGGAAAATAATTTCCTGCTTGCCAGCATATCTGAAATTGATGCAGCCAGCAGCATTCCTTGTGAATGTTAAATTAATTTGGAAAGTCTTCATGTATTGTTCCTTACCATGAAAAGCACTCATCACTTCTCACTGGCTCTCTGCCCTGCCTAGGAACAGGGAGGGAAGTTTAACAGGCCACAGCAAAAAATGTTCATAAGGCTGCAGCATGTGGCTTAGCATGAGAGCTGGGAAATTCCTATCCCCCGAAATATTGGGCAGCAATGACAGCTTGTCTCAAGTGCAGAGAATTCAGAATTTATTAATGCTGCTGCACCAACTGTGAAAGGGAGATTGAATTGTCCTTAAAGGAAAAAAAAGGTAAATAATTACGTTCTTTTGGTTTCACACTTACTTAAAGCCTGCTTAGAGGTTCAGTACCTAAAAGCTCTCTGGACTAAAAACTGTACAGGTATGGAAAACAATATTATCAAAATGTCTAAAGAATCTAGAAATATTTAAAATACCTAATAAATCTTCTCCTGATTAGTTTGAACTGTGCATGGGAAATTGTACCGGGTTTGCTTAAATGCTATAAGGAAGCAAGAAGGATTCAAATTAAATTCTGGAGAGCAGGTTTGTTTCTTTGTTCTTTTAAAAACCACTATATTGTCAAAATTTGATTCTATAGTATATTTAATTTTCCATTGCTGCTTTACCTCACTCTAGATGCCTCCAAGTGTAGCCGGTTTCTCTTCCAGTGACTCTCAACTATTAGCTCTATTTATATTTTTTGTTATTGAACTTGCTCACGCTTTCCACCTGCCTTATATTTCAGAGTATGAGGTTACATATTAAACCATTCTGTCTTTTACCTGTCTAGTAATTTTGACTTTTTTTTCCCTCTCCTACTCAGAATGGATTTTCTTGTTATTAAATCCACGTTCCACATCAGCCTGCTAAGTTGAAGATTGACCTTTAATTTCATTTTGCTTTTAGGCTTCCATTTCCTTCCCTAAAAACTATTTATGGTATTTCATTTCTAATTAGAAGTAAGTCTGAGTAGCAAAAATTCTCTAACCTTTCTAACCTCCTGAGCATTTGGATCCAGAGGCTTGGGCAGCCAAAGCCAGGCTGACCAGCTGCGGAATCTGGATCCGGACACAGGCAGTGATTTCGATTGCCTGAAGGTCACAACTTTAGGAACCAGCATTTCCATGAAAGTCATTATTTAGAGAGGGCTCAGCTATTTTATTTTAAAAAGCTTATAGTACACTAACAAGAGGAGCAGGAGTCTGGTTTTCCCAGCAATTACTCAATTCCCATGCAAGAGAGAAAGGTCTCCTAGTTCACCCACTTAGGAACTAGAGTATTGCCTCATAAAACAGACCAGAACTCCCCTTATTGCTCAACTCATTCACTGAAGTTTAATTACAAGATATCATGAAAAGAAGCATTTTAAAAGCCCATATTTTAAAACTGCCCTCAATAGCACCAGATTAGAGTTAAAACAAAGCGGCTGAAACAGTGTTATCTCCTTTATTCCACAAAATGTGGAAGTCTCCTTCCAGGTGAGGGACTGTGTTAGAAAGCCAGAGGACTGGCAGAGCTACACTATCTTTCACTTTATCCCTCCAGACGATATGTGCTGCCTTATCAATTGTAAAAACACTAGTTAGAGTAGGAGGTGGCTTCTCCTTCCTGACCTCAAATTTTCCTCCACATCTGCTGAAATGCTATAGCACATATTAAAAAGTACATGTTTAATATGTTCAACATCTCAAATAATAGTTCTCACTCTTCCCTCCCCCTCTTTATACCACCATATGCATATGCCTGCTCCAGAGGCACTAGTGGACTAGATGACTTTTCCAACTTGTGTTTCAGATCATAATGTGGGTAGCTGTTTTTCCCAAACAGGGGTTTTTCAATTCCTGTTTGCAAACAGAGCTTGTGCCCATTGCAGACCAAGGAACAAAGCTGGAATGATTGCTCTTCAGTCTTTCTATGTGAGACTTTTTAAGACTAATGTTGCCTCACAGCTCTACCTGAAAATCAACACTTTTGCCAGAGACAGTGAAAAGTTACTCATACTCCAAATGGCTCCCTGGCAGGCAGGGCAGACTAAAGCCAGGAGTAAAGTAGTATCTCCATTTGATAGCGAGAAGAAAGACACAGCACGATTAAATGACTTGCCTAGGGGAGGACCAAGAAATAAACCACTTCCTGAAAGGTCCAGATTTTGAGGCGAAGCTTTATTATTCATATTTGCCCACAAAAGCACAGTAGAACTAGTGTTTAAGTGGGGAAATAGGGGGATAGGAAGGCATAATCTGAATAATCTAGTCCTAAAGACAAATTAATAATGGTAGCTAAAAAAGGAAGCATGCTCTCCTGCTTTCATTTTCCTCCACAATAAGGATTTCCAAACTGGCTTTACTCATTCCAGGTGACCAGAAAAGCTGGGAAACGTGGCTCTTAATAGCACACGCTATCAGGTATATAGATCAATCACAGGGACATAAGAGAGACATATTGATGGCTCTGTAGATTAATAAACTGAAGGTTACTTGCCATTAGAGATGAGGGAAAGGCTACTTAGGCAGCCTTCCCAAGCCAAGACACTTTAGCAGCCATATTGATTTCCTGCGAACACCTCTGCGGCAGCAACAATTTTGCTTCACCAGGGAGGGCCTGACCTTCAGCCTGAGGTTTGCCTTCCCAGAGCGTCCTATATAACCCCAAATGATGATACATGACAACAGAAAGGAACAAGAAAGATCTTAACAGGCCCCAAGTGCCCAGAGGGTTTCAGAAAAGGGCTTCTCACACGTGTGTTGCCAGCCTCTGCTTAAAACCAACAATTCAATATACTGCCTTGGCCTCAGCATGCAAAAACCCAGGTAAATCTCAGAGAAGCTGACCATTCTCAGGGTTCTGCAATGGTACTCAAATCTCTGGAAAAATCAGCACAGCAAGCAATGAACATTTCTATCCTTCCTTTCATAGTTAAATTGAAAGAAAAATATGGGAAGGGTTTCTACAAAAGCATTTCTTAAAGGGGAAAACATTTTCCATTTTCTGCGTCAATAGAGAATTAATCCTGATTTTTTTTTTTAATTATTATTATTGTTGTTGTTATTGGTATTGTTATTGGTATTATTCTCATTATTGTTATTATTATCATCATTGTCATTGTTATTGTTATTATTACGCCATCTTTTTCAGCTTGCCCTTTGTAGTTTGGCTATCCTGGAAACTTGATTCCTTACCAACTTCTGGAATAAACTTTAGGTAATGAGGTTTTTTTGGGTATATCACATGTCAGATGAAAGACTAGAGAGATGAGTGTATCAAGTATGTCTGATCAAGTTTAAGAGTACAGCAAAGAGGTAATGGAAAAGACATTTTTCACAGTACCTGTGACTATCACATGAAAAAAAAATCCACTCCCAATCTCTCCTTCCCACTGATAGCCCTATTCATGAAGAAAACCATGCTCACAGACAAACAGAGAGTATATTTGACATCATAGCTAACTGCTGAATGAAAGTAAATGCCAACTAACCAGAAATCTTGACATTTAGGTCTAGTGGGCCTATTCCATGAAGGCAAGGTGGATACTTTTTAAGGGTTATATTTTAAGCATTTTCAAAGGAAAAAATCGCCCACTGCCATGTATATTTTCCATACATGTTGGTCTTGCATTGGATCATCATGGAAAATCAGGTAGATTTTTAAAGCAGAGGTGATGTAGAGATTGAGAGATCTCTTTGTATCCAAGTCACAGCCTTTAAATGAGATTTGAGCATGGCTTCCTGGACATGCAATGTCTCTGTGTTTCCTTTGTATGTGAATCAGGTAGAGGTCCATAGGCCATATTAACTGGATTGCAATTTTCTAGTAATTATGAATAGGCAGCCTGTCTCTTTGTTCATATCTGTTGGGAAAAATTGTATTTATCTGTATAACCTCTATCCTGCATTTTAAAATCTTGCTACTTATTCAGATTAAATCTTACTGTCATTGTTTCTAGAGGCTATCAGGTCTTGTTGGGGAAGTAGTTATTTTGCTTTTCCAGTGTATTCTCTGTGCTAGAGATAGGGTTTTGCGGAGCTGCAAATCAGAATTAAAAAGAAATAAAATTTATCAGTCCATCAGGATTTTACGAAAGCAGCTAATAGGTGACACAAATAAGATGCATTACTTTAGCAAATGAATAGAAAACAAACAAAGGAAATGCTTAGCTTCCTGTTTTAATATGTTACTTCACTTTTTTCTAATATTTAAAATCTGACCACCTGCAAAAGATTATGAGGAGCCTCTGTGGATTTGCAGGAATGCTTGCAGTACTTGGAACAAATGAGATACTCTCACTAGCACACACTACTCCCTGTCATTCAGCATGCTAACAGCGAGAGACAGGGCCATCAGCAATGCAATTGTTATTATTTGGTAAAGGCTGGTGGTGACTTATGAGTTTCAGAATGGAGCTTCCTCATTTGTTTAATGTCGAGAGATTACAGTCTCCATTTACTACGGTTTTATAACATGCAGGTGGGAAAAATCTCTTTTCTGAAAGCCTGTCAGCAACTGGTGCCAATGCTCAAATATTCCTGCTTGATTCCTGCAAATGAATCTGTGCCGTGTTTGGGTGGAGCACAAGATCGAGATCCCAGCACCAATGCCTGCTGCCAGCTGCTGCCATGGGCTCAGACACAGTGCCCACGGACAGGGGCAGTGGCTGCAGAGGGTGGGACAGGAACCAGGCTGAGATCAGCCTCCGGGAGCTGCTGGGGTGCAGAGGGGCTGGGTGGAGGTGGCTGGGTGAGCAGCAGTGCTGCTGCACTCCCACAACCCACCAGCATGACTCCTGGCCCTGCTGTCTTCCTGTCTTGGCTTCCCCACCACTGAGCGGGATAAATAGAGTATTTCCTGATATTTGAGGGGTCTTGCACCGAGGAAGTCCTGTGTCCTGGAGAAGAGATCCATCTGTACACTTTTAAAAAGCTGGGGAGGATTTTAGGGACACCAAAACTGCAGGTCTGAATAGCAAGGTATTTGAGGCATGGGTCCTTCCAGCATCTCTTCCATGGATAACCCCAGTCTGATGACAGCATGGATGGCTTCAAATGAGTGCCTCTGCTCCACTCACTCATGTGGTGCCAGCCTCATCCTCTGGGCTGCCAAAACCAAAGCTTTGTTTTGGGGGTTCAGGTTGAGCTGTGTCTTCATTCTTCAGCTCTACATTGCTTCAGATGAAACCCAGTCTGTTGGGCAGGTTGGCAACGCCAAATCAGTTTGTTAGAGGGCAGTGGGCAGGCAGGGCTCTGCCATGAAGGATGTCATCCCATGCTGCTTGCTTGCCTCCACTTCATCTACTGTCTCAAGAAGCAGAGTTGGCAGCACAGCAGTGTCTGTGCTGCACCATGGAAGTGGGAAACAGGATGGGGCACTAACAGCATTTCTGTCAGTGGACATTAAACATGGAAAATTGGTAAGACAGGACAAATTTCAGGCCCAAAAATGCCAACAGTTCTTCACTAAGGGAGCTTCTTTCCTTCTTCTGGGGAAGAGAGAAATAGGACACTCCCACCAGCAGTGAAAACTCAGCACAGGCATGGTTCATTCCCATGTTCAATGGGTCCCACAAACATTTGTAGAGTGTGGTAAAGATAATAAGGTAAAGATAATAAGATAAAATAAAGGTAAAGATACTTAACACAGGTGCTTAAAGCCCCGGCAAGTCATGTGACAAGGACGATTAGGGGACTTGAGTCTAACCCTGCCCTGCAGACTGATGTGTGAAAATGGACTTTGTGCTGAACAGACCCAGCCAAGGGATCACTGGTTGTGTTGGAATTGTTACTGTGAACTAAGAAGAGGATGTAGAAAGGGGGAGTTTGGGTTTAAATTCAAAAGTTATCAAAATAATGCTTCAAGTTGAATTCACGCTCAAGAAAAAGAAAACTGAGGTGGGAGAATTGATAGCAGGGGTGTATGCTTGGTGCCCCAATCTTTTTCCTCATTCATATTTGCTGTTAATTATAATGGTACCAATGTGAAATATATGTTCTTAGCTCTGCTTTGAAATATTGACCTCTGTGAGTTCCTGATTTACCACGAATGTAAGTATGTTGGCATAAGCATGTCTTGTTCAGGGAACTTTCTTCTTTTGAGATGTACTTGTGTTGTCCAGCATCATCACAACCCCTGCCACAGCATGAAATCAGAGTGACAGAGAGTGCAGCCTCAAAGATTCTGGGTCAGCTTGGTGAAAAAGTCTCCATGCTAGAGTAGGAGGCCCAAGCCAAAGCAGTTTCATGCCCCTGAGCCCTGAACTCCAGTGAAACCATGATCCAGGTCTTGCAGCTGTAGCTGATCCCAACTTAAAACCTCAGTCAAGGTTAATCTTAGTCCCATTACCATTAAGATTCTAAATAAAGGCTTTCATTTGTCCCTCCTCATCAGAGTCTAAAGGTGCAGTGTATTTAGTGTTGTTTCCTTCAGCTCTATAAACAAGGGAAATGCTATTTCATGTCTTTCTTCCAAGCAGGGAGCTGGTGCATAATTCCACAGAGAATTTATCCAGTGTAACACAGGTAGTTTGTAAAAGGACAAGGAGCTCTCCTGAGTTTTATGTTTGTTCACTAGACCATTTCTCCCCTGTAGTTCTGAAAGGGTCAAAACTCATATTCAGATTTCACACCCTTGGCTCAGTCCCAAACAAGCCTGCAGAGTACAGTAGTTTCACCCAATGAGAACTTCCATGTTTGCCTTTACTTTTAATACTGAATCTTCTTTTCCATTGCTGTTTGTAAAGGCTGCAGCACTAATCTAACCTGCAGGTAAAAGACGAAAGCAAAGTTAAGAGGTTGGTGAGGGATTTAGTGCTCTGCCTCCCAGACCTTGCTAGCAGGTGTTGGTCTGGACTTTTGGACACAGGTGATGATGACCTAACACACGAATTTCATGTTTGGGGAAGCTGGAGTCTTATAGTTAGCCCTGAGATAGGAGGGACAACAAAACAGTTTTATTTGTGTGCCAGGAGACCAGGAGATCTCCCTAGTAATTATAAGATCTGCAGATGCAGAAGTAGTTTACTTGTCCCTTAGAAAAATAGTGGGGTTTGTTTGAAAAAACACAAAAAAAAAAGAAAGAAAGAAAGTATGGCTTAACCTACTTACTTTATAAGTTAGGTTGGAACAGACATATTATCTATCCCTTGCCCCACTTACAGAATTCTACATTGTGTAATTATACCTCACATTTATTTTAGATTTTGTGTCCAAAAATATCCTAAGTTAAAGCAGAAAAATCACTTCACCCATCACTGAAATCCAGTCACCTCTGGGATGAAGAATGGCAGTCAAGGGGACAGCTAGTACATGGTGACCTTGGCCAAAAACTCATGTGCAAAAATCTCCTACCACCAAAAGTGCCATGGGACCTAGCTTTGAAAGATTTTCCCACAGTAAATTAAATGAAAGTGTATTTATCTGCTTCAGCAAAATGAAATGTTGAGTTGACTCAGCCAAGCCTCAACCTCTCATTATAGAGGCTCTGGGCATTTTAAGCATAATGCAGAAAAGACCATGCTCTTGCACTTCCAGCTTATAGCAATAATATTAAAAAGTTATAGCAATAATATTAAAAAGTTGTAACAAAACAGTGACCAAGTAGGACTTTGAATTTCTCAAGAACTTGAGTTCTCCAAAACCACAAGGATGGCAAATTCAGAGCTTCAATTCTCCCTATTAATTTTGCTCATCCATCCCCTATCAACAGTTTAAAAAGAAAAAAAAATCCTTTTCATCAGCACTGGGACAGAGACTCACGTTTATCTGGGACAAGATATCAATACACACAGGAAACATGCTAATTCAATGCTATTGCAGTGCAATGTTATTCACCACACCAAATGATCCATTTGCAAAGTTGCTTGAGCACTTATGCATATACGATTCTTCTCAATAAAAGGTTCTCTTGTTTCAATAAGTTTGTGATGGAGAAGAAACCTGACACTGTTCTTTTGAGCATATTTTGCAGAACTGCAGATAATGTGCACTGTGACATTACTGGGTTTTGTTACAAACACCAGATTTTTTTACCTTCCATGTTTTTAGGCCCTGGAAAGACAAAGTTTCATTGGAAAAGCAGATTTAATAAGTGATTAGAGGGTAATCACTATTCTCTCATAATATGCAAAGGGCAATTTTGGGTTGTGAGGTAGTCCCTGGGTCATGTGAATTTAATTGTCATATCCAGAGACTTATGCCACATTAAGTGTATCCCTAGTGAAATAGCAGAGTTGTAAATCTGTGAGATAGATATATATATATATATGCACACAATTTTTTAACAGAGCTATGGGAATAGTCCTTTACCTATAAAATAAAGAAACAACGTTAAATATGCCAAATCAATTTCCTCATGAAACCAGCAACAAATACTTAGCTAGTTACTACAAGAAACTCCAATGTTCACGTCAGGTTCCACACACTGTCCCCCTTTACACCATTTTAGCTTGTGCTTGCAATGCTATATAGAAAGTGTCAGGTTAAACAAACCATCTTTGAAGATGTGAGGTATGTTTTTTCCCCATATTTCTTTGAATAAAAATCTTTTCAGGAAGAGAAACTAAAACAAGCTGAGAGGGACCACAAGACTGTTTGTTCACAAAATTCACATTGACCATCTTGTTTGGGAAATTCTGTATCTGAAGCTGAAATTTTTACCCACTTGAAGTCAATAGGGATTCTGCCCTAGGTCTAAACAGGACCCAAGATTATTCTGAATCCTCTGCAGCCTACATCTTGCCACATCTGCTCCTCACCCAGTACTGACTTTCCACTCGCACTACTGAAATCAAACAAGCCTCCTATTTACCAGCAACCCACAACTCAGCCATCTCCATGAAAACTTCTTTTTTTCCTCTGTTGGTGTCTGGAAGTCTTAAATGATCTCTTTCCTTTCTGAATTATGGTTTACTTAAAGGAGCAAAAGAAGGAGCAAAACTAGATAACATAAAAAAGCATTTTACAGATACACTGGCATACCAGTTTGTCACTTCAGATATCACGGCACACCAGTTTGTCAATGCAAATCCCAAGATAGAAATCTTAAAGGTCTTTTAGTGGGCATTGCTGAAAAGATATTTGCCATTTCATGGTGATTACATTACTGTGATATCACCATTTCCACCTACAGAAAGGTATTGGTTACCACAGGTATCTGAAGTGGTGTTTGAGAAATGTTTGCTGTAACAAAAAGGAGTAAAAAAAGTGAATGAGGAGAAGGGTGAAGTAAAGAAAAAAGGCCATAGTGGAAGCTGAAATCTGCTATGCTCCTGCAGCCTCAATCCAAATTTTCTTGCATTATTGTTATTATTTTGGCATAAGGCCTTGCATCAAGACCAGAGTTGCAGCCAGAATTTTCAGCCTTAACACTGAGCTTCCTGGCTTTTATGGGTCTAAAGTCAGCTTTTGATGTTACTCAAGCAGAGCCCTATGTAGCTGAATAGATTTAACAGTGTGCTACAGCTAAATGGAGAATCTCAACAGCAGTTACTTCAAGAGGCTCAGAAGCTCACTTTCCCTCACAGAACCCCAAGGCACCCTTTCAAATGTGCCTCCTCATGATGTGCTTATTCCCAGACTCCAGGAGCAGCCACTTTCATACAAGACCTATGCTAAGTATTATTCTTGTAACAGCAAAATAACTGCCCTGGTTATTGTTTTACACAAACTGGAAGTTATTTGGGACCCACTGTTGCACACAAGAGGACAGCAATGCTGGCCTCACATCTTGCATCCATTTGGTTGTTAATGAGCAGATCCAATGTTTCCAAGCTAAAACTACTTCAAAAGTAATGCCAGTTTACCAGAAGTGCATGTTTGGATGTGAGGTGGTCTCACAGCATTGAATGAAGAGCCAGGTTCTACACATTGCAGAGGGCGTGGTGAATACAGACATGCAGCTTTATATAAAGGGGAACTAATATTTCTATTTGGAATCTTCCATGCTCAAAATCCCTTAATTATTGTAGAAGATGACCTACGTTAAGGTTTTGTTTCTTGTTTTAAGGAATATTCTGCAGGCAGATAACTGTTCCAAAATGGCTCCACAGTACAGAAGTGGCTTGAACTATGGTGCTACATTTTTCTTTTGACATAATTCTTGTTTCATTTTCTACTCGGTTGTGTTTTGTTCTAGCCTCTAGTAATGTATTTTGTGAGCATAAAGCAATCTTGCATGCTGTAAGGCCGAGTGTGTTTAAAACACAAATCATGATTCAGTGTGGGGATTTGAAGTTGTTTTTGAATCTGATAATTATTGGCTTTGGCTTCTCACCGCTTATATCCAAAAACATAAGCCTCACTTTAAAAGGGAAGGTTGTCCTCTGTTTTGTAGAAACAAAACAACTAATTCAGAAGTGGCCTAATGCTTTTACTGAGCTGAAGGTACTCCACATGGCATGTGCACAAGAACAGAGCACACGTGATCAAATACCAGCACTTCTGGGTCTATACACCTGGCTAGCTGCATTCCATAGGAGTGTTCTGCTCCATTGTGGACTCCCAGGATAGAAAGGCTTGGCTGCTTTTGTAAGTAATGAGAAAGGCAGAGGGAGGGGACTCTCCAGGACGATGGAAGGAATAGCATGTATCCTTGCAAAATGTTATAAATGTTGCATTTAAATAGAAAAGTCTCAAATTGCGGAGCTGGTCCATGTAATAGAAGGATCAGTAATTTTAAAAGAGTGCCAGAAATGAGCCAATTTCACAAGCTATTTGAAGTATATTTTCATGTAACTTTTAGCCAAAGCAATGTTCCAAAAAGTCTGAAAATTGAATCCTAATTAGTTGCAAGTATCCCTCTGGCTCAAGTTGACTATTACATTGTGCTGCATGCTCCCGAAGCAGATGAGAGCCATCACACCTTGCCAACATATGACAAGGAGAAAGGTAAACTCGCCATGCCATTGCTTTCAGAAGAGTTTAAATCAAGAAAAGAGAGAAAATTACAAAAATCTTGTCAGACAATTGCCATTCTTTCCACATAATGACAGTCATCTGGGATAATACGCCTGTATTTCACTTGTCAAAGCATGCTGTTTACTATTTGGTCTTTTAATAGTGAATTTAGTGAACATTAAGAGACATTAAGGCAAAGCAGGAATTTTGATGTCATATCAGCTCATTGCCCTGCCCCTCAATACATAGGTCTTTACATTTCTTTACGTGTTCTGAAGAGACCTTATACATCTTTTCGTTTAGGTTTAGCTGACACTGCAGAAATCAACATGACTAATTTAAATCTTTATTTAAAATATAAATGTATTAAATACTAAAACTGCCGATTCATAAAGCGGGGACTTTTGCTCTTGCACATGATGAATAAGTTCGGGAATTTCTGTGGGGATAAGAGCATTCTTTGAGTTTTTGGTTACTGTTCCCCCTGCCCCCACCACCTCCTTGTGAATTTTTTCTTGTTGTTCTACAAGAAATGAAATGCTAATCTCAGCTCCACCTCTATTGGGTCACCTCCAGGTCAGCATATTAGAGAAATCAGCAAAAGAATGAAGACAGTCTACTCCAACTGCAGGGCAGGATGACCCAGTTATTAATCAATCTGACGGCAGCATTTGAACAATGACAGTCATCTGTCAGAAAGCAGGAGGTGGCTCCTCATTAACACACCACTCACCTGCCCTGAGCTACAACTCTTTTATAATAATATCTATCATTCACCTCCAAGGTGTTGCTTCTTTCTCTGGCTACATGAAATAACAGACACTATTTTCTGCCCCCTCACCGGTACTTCATTTTCTTGGAGATACTCAAACATCATTGCTTTACAAAAAAGAAAAAAAGAAAGAAAAATAAAAGAAAAAAAAATCCTAAACTAGCAAAAACCAGAGAGACCAAATGACTTCTAACTAATTTTTTAAGACCTTCAAGTGTTCAGATTAAAATAAAAGTAAATTGAGTCATTTAACACAGTAACATACCACAGTTACGAACTGGCTTCTTTCTTCCAAGTAACAGGTCAACCCTCATTGTTGCCAATCTGATTTCACCACGACAGTCCCAGCAGGTTACCTTACACTGTCTTTATATTGCCATATGCCTTTTAAAATTACTGTTTTGCTCTGACAGTTTTCATTCCACATGCAGATGTTAAGCCAGAATAATAGATTAAGCAAATAATTCTTTCATAAAATGCTGCTTATCAACGCACAGTTTTGTTACTAGATGCACGCGTGCATGGAGGTCAGATACAGGGCTGATGACTAACAACAGGCAGACCTGGTTATGCCATTATCTATGCCTAGGAAGAGGCTCACACAAATTTCCATCACAAATGGAAATGGGCATTCACTCCCCAAAAATCTGACCACAAGACATCATTAAAGGGAAGGTAATACACAGTTGCATTCAATATTATACACCGGACCAAAAAGCTGCAAGGCACCTGCAGACATATTTCTTGCTCCCCTGCCTTTGATTCTAGTGCTTCAGTTACTGCACACTCTTTAAAATCTCCTCAAACTAAAAAATTAGGATCTATGTGGCCCTTCATTAAAGTCCCCATGGTATTTGATATAAACACAGTGGGTGCTATTATTTTACCCGAAGGTCCTACCTAGCTTTCAGCTCCCCATAATCTCCTGCTGCTTTTCAGAAGCTCCCCCTGGCCCCTCAAACCATGATCTTCTCCCTCTTATCCCTGTACCTGCCCTGCTGTTGATTTTGTGCAGTTTATATGAAGAGAAATTTGCACAGGGCAGGAGTCCCAACAGGCATTGCATTATCTGTGGTGGATGCTGTAGCACCTCTTCCAAACCTAGGAATGGTGTGAGGCAGTTCCTGAAGTGGCACTGAACCCCACTGTGGTTAAGGGGGTTCTCAGGCTTATTAAACTTATTCAAGTTTCTCAGGCTTATTAAACTACTACTAATCACATAAAGTACAGCAGTGCCTGAGCACCAGTCAAAATGAGAAGTCTTGGTGCTGGGAACAACCTGGCTGGGGTTGACTCTGCCTCGTGAAAATCTTGCAATGAAAACGGTCATGAGAAACAAAGCGATGGCGGGAACTTCCAAGCACAGCAAGCAACACATTTGCTGCCAACATTACATGAGAGCCACAATGTCCTTTTGCAGGATGTGCTCATAAAAGGGAGATCAACCCCCAGCTGTTTGGGGTCTCCTGTACCAAACCCAGGTGTGGACAAACCACCTTCCTCACACAAGCCAGCCACTGGTGAACAGAGCAAGAAGTAAAAGGCAGCAGCTGTTTAGCAATCATTAGTAACAGGTAGTGCTTCCTCCACGTGTTTCTGGAGGAGCTCTGCAATATGGCAGCTGGAGAGGAGGGGGTAATCACTGACTTAGAGTGCCCCAAAAACACCGAGCCAAACCCCATCACAATGATGTCTGTCTGCTCAAATGGACTGGAAATTTAGCAGAGATACAGAAGCGCTGGTATTTCTGGCCCCCTTTCCACTCCTGCAGAAAGGACAACATCTCGCAGGCTGTCTGAGCTGCTTCCAGTTGGGCATGACGAGCACATGCTAAAATCAAGGGAAAGATAGCACTAAAAATGCTTTCAGTACCTAAAATAAGATATTAATTTCAAATTTGGGAGTCGAGATCATTTTTATTTCCCACTTTCTTCTTAGCAGGCATACAGTGTAATTTTACTAAAAGGTTCAGTTTCATATTTTAATTTTGGCAATAAATCAAGGCAGCATTTTCTGCATTATGGTATTTATTAGCATTAGATACAGCAAAAAAAACCAACACAAAAAGCCAACCCAAAACTTACGAAAAAGAATGTAACAAAACAGACAAAAGCCCCACAAGCAACCAACCAAAAAAAACCCCAAACACAACCACATGTTAGAAACACTAGAATCACAGTTTTTCTGTCTAAACTCTGTTTGTTTAGGCAATTACAGTGCCTGCTACTTACCCATAATGTTCTCCTTTTAGTTAGAGTGCTCTGCGGATGATTTGATGCTGATAATGTCTAGTTTTCTGGGGGGAGAGATGAGAAAGGAAATGCTACTCCTGAACTCTGACCTCCATGGATGGCTTTCTGGGGAATGCACTCCACTAATTGTCTTCTTTTTGAGCTGCAGTGGATGTAATTGCATATATAAGGCCTGTGTTTTGCTTGCGTTACTCTTTTACGGTACAGGACCATGTCCACAATGGTGCATTAAAGTAATAATAATGAAAATAGTATCCATCAAGTAATTTTAATGCTGTTACCAGCCTGGGATGGAGCTATCCTGCAAATCCTGCGTGGTTACACCCGGGCTCCATCCACCCCCATACCATTAGCCCTCTGCTCTGGACAGCAGGGCAAGCAGCACCCACCTTGCAATTCCCAGGCTGGCAGCTTTCTTTCCATCTAAAAGAGTATTTGGCAGTGTACTTAGTCCTCCCTCCTCTGCTACAAGCACACGTGCGTTTTGGGTGTGCACATCTTCAGCACAGCTGGAGCAGGAGCTGTCAGGGAGAAGCTCATGAGCCCTCAGCTTCACCCTTCTGTGAGGGAGAAAATATTATCATGTTACAGGTGAACAATCAGACACATTTAAGCAATTCACCAAGCACTAGCATGTGAATTAGCTTAAAACTAATGAAGGTGGCCATGCTGTTATTGAATCTTCCTCTCAATCTGCAGATGTGCCTGCAAACCCTCCAAGGCTGGCTGTTTGTGCAGAAGGGCCCCAGGGCACATACTGGGGCTGACTTCTTCCCTCAGAGCTTTTTCCTCCAAATAATGCCTTTTCCCCAGGGGAAAACAAAAAACCAAAACCAAACAAAAAAATCCCCACCCAATATCAGTATCAACAATAAAAAATCCAGCTTCATTTTATTCTTCTTTTTACCCTTATTTCCTCCTTCTCTTGAGCAGGGTTACTGTTAACACTAGTTCCAGGCTAAAGTGACATGTCTCATATTTCGTTGGGATTTTTTTCCCTCAGTGGAAAACCCTAGAAATAAAATATTCATAACAGATCATCCACCTATTTTTCCAATATTGTATTCTTCACTAAAGTTTTTTCTGCATTTGAACAAGAAATTTGTATTAAAAATCCTGGTTTTTCTTATTAATTTTGTCCAAGTGCATAAGTTAATTTCAGCACAAGTGTGCATGTATTTTTGTACTGAGCATCTCTTTTATATTACATATATAGATGTCTAGTCTCCCTCGATGTATAAAAATAATACAACAGTACATCTCCCTCTCTTGTTCTTTGTGTTTATAGACATATATATACATATGTATGCATGTTTATATACATATCTATATGTGTGTGTGTGCTCCCCTGTGTGTATATATGTGTATATATATATATATGGATAATACATACATAATTGCCCGGGCTTTACAAACGGATGCCAGCAAGCGAATACCTGTCTATTGCTCTGTCAAATGTGACTCGCTGGGAAAGCTATTGGGTTTATAGAAGAGACAAACATTTCAGGCACGCCATTCTGGGGTAATGAAGCATGGCAACAAAATATACCTGTGCAACATTTGATAAAGATGAGCTGACACACCAGTCCAAATAGGTTCTTTTGTGTGTCTGCACGTGTCTACCATCATTGCTTTCATCTTAAAACAGGAAGGTAGCAATAGCAGCAGCAGCTGGCAGGAACCACAAGAGGAAGAAGCAGCTCACACAATTAAACGTCGTTTACCTCTGGCCTTTATTTCACTCCACTCTCCCCCTAATTTATTATGTGTTTTCTCCATCTCTATGCAAAAAACACGGGCTCAATTTTTCTTTCTTTCTCCTGCTATCTGGCTCTTTTTACAGAGGGACTAAACAAGACAATAGGCAAAATCCCATGGCATTTAGCTTTGGATCTTAACTTGAAATGCTTCTTAGTGGGGTTTTTATGGCCTTTATTGTTCTTTGATTAATGTAAAGTAAAATTAAACCCTACAGTTACACATTAGAACATCAACTAGAGAGAAGGCAAAACTGCACTGTGTACCTCGCTTTACGAAAAACATCTTTTGTTGTGTTTAATCTTCAGAGCAAAGGAAAGGAAAAGCCTCACCTGCTGTGGGGGGAAGGGAAGGGAAGGGAAGGGAAGGGAAGGGAAGGGAAGGGAAGGGAAGGGAAGGGAAGGGAAGGGAAGGGAAGGGAAGGGAAGGGAAGGGAAGGGAAGGGAAGGGAAGGGAAGGGAAGGGAAGGGAAGGGAAGGGAAGGGAAGGGAAGGGAAGGGAAGGGAAGGGAAGGGAAGGGAAGGGAAGGGAAGGGAAGGGAAGGGAAGGGAAGGGAAGGGAAGGGAAGGGAGTCATAGACTTCACTTGTGGTGCCAAGCACTGCAAGTGACCCAAGTTACAGCACTCTCCTCGTTAGGGGCTGGGCAATAGCCCTAATTTAGGCACAGCTTCCATTAAAGTCAACAGGTATTGTCCTGGTCTATGGAGCCAAACAGAGAGGTCTCTCAGGCTCTGCCTGACTACCAAAGACCTTGCTCTCGAGAGGGGTGGTATCTAGACATAACCAAAGTTAATGGTGGTTTTTACATGGTTCTGCACCAGTTTTTATCAATGAGAGATGGCTGCATAAATCTCTCTTCCAGGGTAAATTTAAAACTAGATTTTCATTGCATAGAGATGTTATACATATGTGTATGCTTGCAAGTATTTGTGTTGGACTCAAATGAAAATTTAATTACTTATAGTATTCTGGCTAACATCTTCTACTGAACAGACTGAGGTCCTTCTTCTACATATATTGTATATGGCACATATGTGGTTTCGTTTCTTTTTCTTTTCTCTTTGTTTTAATAAATATGCCCTGCTCTCATCTCTTCTCCTTGCACAAAATCTCCTTGGTATGTGTGATTTTTCACTTTGCCAGCTGCTAAATTCATTTCTGCTCCATGTTTCCAGTGGTTCTTTTCTTCTTCTTTTTCCACAGATGTTTCTAGGCAGAATGCATAACAGTCCAGCTGAAGTAAAACGTTCAGCATTATGGTTTTTGAGTGGGGTTGGAATAGGGGAGTGAGAAAGAACGAGTTTGGCCCCTCGTAATATCTATACTGAAACAACACAGAACTGAAATGGACCTTTTTTTTCCCCCAGCTAGTAAAACTCCTGCTAAATCTTAAAGAGGCCTCACAGGTTTGGCATTGCATATTCCTCAGAGCAGCAGTATTTTCATTATTTACTACTAGTCAATGTGGCTGATTATAAATGCCTCCTAACATGCTTATTCTTTTCAATTTTCATCAGTAGTCAGAGCATGGGAACTTCAATTTCAACCTCTGTTGTCTCCCACCTTGCACCCATTTCATGAAATCTATTGTATCTGTAGCCAAGTTCACAAGTTAAATGGCACATAGGTGGCCTTTCTGTTCATTTTATCTGACACTAAGACAATTCAATTGATGCTCAGCACAAAAAAAAATCCCCAAAATTACAGAGCACCTCTGCCAAGGGTAAGAACAGGTCAAGAGCCAAAGGAATTTAAGCAAACTGTCTTTTATACACAGGAAGCAGTTAACATATGGAATAAAAGAACAAGGATAGCAATTGATGAAACATTTGGGAGAAACTTAGATAAACAATCATAAAAAAGATTTAGACAAGTGCTTGGAGTAGCCAAAAAAATAAATAAAACTGGTATAGAGTGTGCAAGTCACTTCATCGTCCTTCCATTCTGAAATAGCTGAAATAAAATAGCAATGAGCAGATAAACTGCAAAATATCATTATGATTTAGTAGCCATTTCTTTCCATCAGAGCTACTGTTTTAATTTTCATTCTTCCAAATTACAAAGTAACAATAAAATATCCTTTTCGATTTATGGCAATGAGACCCTTTTAATTGAATTTCAGAAATGAGTTGATTTGACTGATGGGTAGGTAATGGGAATATACTCTTTACAGTTGGAAATGCATTTCCAGGGGAAGGATCTGAAAAAGCACAACAAAATAGATATTTATAAGCAGGGTTTTGGATGGCTTACATACACACACAAAAATATATATGTTGACCTTGAGGCACAACAAACAGTATTTTTGTTTAATCCTAAAAGCCTCTACCTATGAAAAAAAGTTCATGAGCACTTAGACCGTTTATTTTAGTAACAGCCAAATGTACAAACACTATGACCTCATTATAACTCTTACTTTTTCTCACTGTACAGAGACATGGGATTGACCATGTTTTTTTCCCTGAATGTTAAGCCAAATCTGGAAATATTGGTGACTTACAGGCCATCTCACTCTGCCCGAGAGTTAATGTGGAGTAGCCTCCATCAGCCATCACTTTTTGCATTGCAATGGCAAAATTCCAGCTGACTTTAATGGAGCCAGGATTTCACCCCAGGTGCACTATTACAATTGACTAGGGTCTGATAGATTGATTCCTGAGATGCTCTGGATTCCAGATGTGGATCTCATAAAATTGTAGAGTGTGGTGTGTGCAAAGCTTTTTTGCTTTTTGCCTTTTGTTCCCCCCATTAAATAAATAATAATAAAACACAGTCCTTGTAAGCAGCGCAATGGAGAGTATATGCTTTTTCCTCCTCTGTCTTCCAAGAAATACCTCCATCTTCTTTCTCTATTACTTATGATCTCACACTTATACAGCAAGGAGAAAAAACAAAACAACTACCAAAAAAAAACCAGCCAGTGAGCTGCAGCTGGTTTAATGTATATGTAGAGCTGAGTCCATGTGTGCCTGCTGAAATTTTATCAGCAACACCTACAATAGAAAGTCTAATCAGGAGCCAACTGTGTTAACAGAGACTGAAAAATAACCTAAAAGCCAGGCATTGTAAGAGGAATAGAGCAAAAGCAGCCTTCATTTGCGGGAGGACTTGGTGTGATAAATATAGGGAGAGGAAAGGAAGAGAGTTCTCCCACTCTAAAAGAAAACCCTCAGAGACCTGGAAACCACGTGATGCCATCAGCAGGGCAGGTGTTTCCTGTTCTGGGCCTTGCCTTGGGGGAGGGAGGGTGGCTGCCCTTCTGTAACTAGGTATTTGTGCTGGCTCTTCCAAATCTCCTTTCTGTTCTCTTTTGCCCTTAAAAATATTCGAGGTAAGTCCATCTACATCCATCTGCATGTCTACAGGAATCTAGGGATTTCCAGGGAGAGGAAAAAAGTCTCTATTCCCAGCAGCCAAGTAACAGTGGGACAGTTTCCACTCAGTAATGACATAATAACAAAATATGAGGTTTTTTCCTGCTACGCTTAGTAGTAGCAGAGAGAAATAGCCCTCATGCCTCGCAAGACAGAGATGGGGAGACAGAGACCACAGAAAAGCAGGAAAGAGGAAGATATGCAGTCAGTAGAGTGATCCTTCTGCTGCCTTCAGCTTCCCAGGGGTTGGGAAGCTGAGGTAGAACACAAGTGACAGGGAAATGATATTCAGTGCTGCAGTGAGGGCTGGTCTTGTCGGGTTTTCTCCCAGCTTGGTGGAGCCCATAAGTGTGGCACCTAAGTTAAAAGAAAAAGAGATGAGAGGAACATGGTCCATGAGTATGAGCAGTGGGAAACATGCTATATAGGACAACTTTCAAGTATTTTCTTGCAAGAATGTGTAATGTGTTGCCAGAAGCAGAGGACAGCAAGAACAACAAGCAAGGCCACCAAAAAGAAGGAACATACCAAAGGGGGATGCCTGATCTTGGGGTAATGCTACTCAGAGTTTAGAACCTGCCCCTACTTGAGTCACTGAGTGCAAAGCAGCAAAAGCAGACTGCACATCACCAGGTGAAATCCCAGAAATTGGTAGATGGTGTGTTAGATGTGATTGAAAGACAGAATGACAAAGAAGGAAGAGGTTTCATGAAGTTACATGGAGCAGAGATTAAAATCACTGTACTGCATTAAAAACCCCAACATACCCAGTATATACGCTATTGAGGAATGCCAAAAATAACTATCCCTTTTTGTGAGCAATACAGTGGTGTTTTAAAACTCTCTGTAGCCACTGTATTAAAAGACATGTCTAGTCTTGTATTTCTCAACAAATATCCCTGTTTACAATTCCTACTGTAGACACAAAAATATTTTGTGTGAATCTGTGTTTGTGTGGAATTATCAGATGCATCCGCCCATGGAAGGACAAACATGGACAAGGTCAAAAGAAAATATTCTTTAGAATAGCCTTTAAGCAGGCAGAGGAATTAGGCCTGATTTATGAATGTATTTCCACAATTCACTTGAAAATTTGTAATGTCTGTGCAGCCTGGCAAGAAAAAAAGGTGAGGGTAATGTGAAGGAATGCTTCTATTCCACTTTATTGTAAAATTATCCCATGTTACCTGCTCTAATCCCCTGAAAACAAATTAAATCCTCACTAAGTTGACTTTAAATCAATAGTTTCATTTAAGAATAGTGTGACTTAATAAAAATAAAAAACTAACTGGTCCAGCCAATTTAAGAGGGAAATAAATCATTGCCCAAGGAAAAAAGCAGATTTGACTTGTATATGGGCCACAGTTTTTTTGAGGGGCTAACCTGCTGTCTAAATTAACTTGGGGTTTATTACAAATCTCATCAGCCTCATTCAGAAATCTGCTCCACTGTACTAGGGAAGAAGATTGCCAAAATAAGAAAAAAAACCAAACCAAAAAAAGACCCCAAAAACAAAAACAACCCTAAAAAACAATCCTACTGGAGATGCTATGAAATGAAACAGTATTTCTGAGAACACCTAGTAAATCATATAAGAAAACACGCCTTCAATTGCCCTGAAACATCACCTCACACTCCAGCATCTCCCTTGTCTAACTTGTTTGGAGAGGATGTTTGTGAAGTAAAAAGGATGCCATATTTGCAGCTAGGGCAAGAGCAAAACATTAGAAATGGGAGAGAAAGGAGCAGAGCAATGAAAAGAAAGGCAAGCTGCCAGCTGTTTAATTCATTCATACAGCAAAACTAGTTAAAATAATAACTGAATAAATTATTTGTAAATCTATAGATTGAATTATCCATGCAATCTTTGCAGCTTGGTGAAGATATTACTTCAATGTTATTAAGTGTGGACATATTTATCACTAATTTACCTTTTAAATGTTATGAAACTTGCATAATAAAAGTCTTAAAGGTTCAGAAGACCAGAATATAAACAGGGGCCACAATGAAGCAGCTTACTCAAATCAGTGCAAGTTATGCATTTCAAGCCACTGACAGCAGGAGAATTTAATAATCCTGACTCCAGTTGACTTATTCTAAGCATTCCCGGATGAATACCTTTCTCTGTCACCACGTTTCCAGGCAAGCTTTTGAAAAGTATCTTTTAAATAACCTATGTAAGGGCACCCCACAAGTTGGCAACAAAGGACAGGACTGGCTTGTCCAGAAGCTCAGGAAAAGCTTTAACTATGCACCCGCCTTATAGCCCACTGTGATAATCTGTAGGAGCTGACAAGGTTTCTGGATTTGCCTTAAATACTTTGGATTCAAGGAAGGGATTGCGGTGAATCTGTGAGCTTACAGACCTGGCTTAGAAGAAAGGATTTCTCATGCAGTATTCTTTTACATTTATCTGATTTCCCCAACACAATCCAAAAAGATGTAATATCTTCCTTTTTTTTTTGTTAAAATGTTTGTGGACCAGTAGGAATAAACACTAATGATTCTAGTGATGAGAACAGTAAGTCATGGGATGAATGGGGAAAAAAAATTAGAGGCACGTGAAGGAACGGAGGACAGTGTGTAGATTTTAGCCTCAGTATTCTCTATGCTGCACCAACAGCACAAGCTTACCTGCATTGGCAGGTCCAGCATAAAACTACCTCATAGAAATGTTCCAGCAGAGGGAAATGAACAGTAAAATCTTCAAGTTTATAAAAGTGGGAAAGCTGTTCTTCTTTGCTTAGTTTTATTCTTAACACAAACATTACCATAAAAATTAATCGTATTAAAAAAAAAGTACAGATGCTCAAGAGTGCCTAGATTTTAAAGAGATGGACTTGGAGGGCTCCAGAGGAAATGGAGTATATTGCAGAACAAAACACTCCAAACTGCCGTGAACCTGCTTGACAGAATACTATATGACTGTGTTTAACAGGTAGTTTGGAGTTGCAGTTATCCATATTTGTATTCCCCAGTAAGTGCTCCTAGGCTCTGCTATCCCACAGTGATTTTGAGATATGGGGTCTTAAGGGGAGCTGGATCAAGTAGTGTCTCACAAGATCATCTGCACTGGGCCTTTTTTTCTCTTGGTTATAATTTTTCTTATCCTTTCTTGATTCTGAGCCTTCCTTTTTATTTGTTATAGGGATAACCATCTGTGTTAGAGCTAGAATGAAGGATCATTGAACATGTTACGTTTGTATTTGATGGACTCCTTCTTGCTAGATAAAAATACAGTACGTGGCTGTACACAGTATCAGACTAAAAATACAGAAATTAATTTCCTTTCTGGCTCTAAATTATGTAATGAGCTTTAGGATGAGCTTCATATTCCTGAATATTTATGGCTGAGTGGGAAGGCCTTCACTATTCTGTAAACTTTTAATTTCTTTTATTTCCAAATTCCTTAGAAATGAATGGTTTCCTTCATGCTGGACAGAATTCTCCAGGAATCTGTGAAGAGAATATCAAAAGCTGCCCAAATCATTGGGCCATTTAGTGCCTACAAATTTGTATCTTCAAAGCATACTTTCCATTTGGATGTCTCTTTTTTTTTTCTTAAATTCAGCATCTCCCAACCCCAATTAGGACTCTCAAAAACTGACAATACCAAAAATCAGTGGTGTTTTGAGGTGTTTTTTAATTTTTCCCCTAGCCATAGGTCAAGACATTTCTGTTTGCAAAGCCTTTCTGTTTTATTGGTCTTCCTCCTGTTTCGAAGCTGAATATTCAGCAAATATTCAGTGTCTATTTTGCATTTGCAAGGTACCTTCAAATCAACTGTTTCTTGTAGTAACTCACAACTTAAATGTGCAAACTCAAGCCTGTTAAAGAGAGGAATGTGAAGAATACAAATCAGGTCAGAATCGCACTGACAAAATGATAACACTCAGAAAGCACTTGTAAGGTTGTGCAAAAGGTTCACACCTTGAAGCTGAATTTTGAATACTTGCCCTTTAAATTCTATTATAAGTTTAAGACAAACCTCCAGGTTCCTTAACATTCAGTTTTGACAAGTGAATAAATTACTAAGAGAATATAATTCATTGGTTTAACAGAAAGGCAGAATAAGTTAGCATGTAAAGACAGTAGTAAATGATACATTACAGACATCATCATTGGGGTGCTATACATGGTGTTGTCCTGGGGCAGAAGATTATTATTTATATTTTTATGTAGTACAGAGACAAGGACACAACTTGATTGGTTAAAAAAATATAAATAAGTAATAATAATGAACTAATGTGGTGAACATGAGATATGCCCATATGGCACATACGCTGCATAGGATATCTGGGGTCACCCCATCTTCCTGGATTCACTCTACTAGTCAGACTTTCAGGATACATTTGGGTGTAACAACCAGTACATAACAACCAGTTGATAGGACTACCTATTAATCTCACAGTGCTTCATAAACTAGATTCTGTAATCTACTTGCTTTTGCATTTTAATGTCCTTGGCATCTAATGCACCATAATATTAGTTTTTAATCTGAAAAACATAAATGATAAATGCTCAGATGTTCCTGGTCACCTGGATGATGAGAAAATAGAAATACTCATTCAAACTTCTGGAGATTAAATTGCAAGAGTTGTAAATTTCTGAGCAGCTCTGGCACAATCTGTGGATGTGTTTAGCTAGTGGAGTCCACTGTGCATCCCCACAGAGGGATATTCCCTCTGCAGGTGGTCAGCTCAGGAAAGGTTGTGTAGTGATTACAGAAACCCAGACACCCATTCCCACGACAGAAGGTTTCTTGAATTACTTGTACATGCCGAATGCAATTGGAGCTGTATTTACAGCCTGCAAATAGCTTCTCCTGAGAGAGCTAGATTTGGGGGGCTATGCAAAATTTTTCCTTAGTAAGGGCATTTGTTGTTAATTGGAATAAACAAATGCTCTGAATCTTTAAATAGTTCTTTCTTTTCATGTTTGTTTGTGGAATCACAATAAATATTTGGGGCTCTGGATTGCCTTTGCCCACCATTTTCATCTATCATTGCCCACCATATAACTGACTATATGTGAAAACTCACCAAGAGACCAAACAAAGAACTACAAATCTTTCTAGCTCATGGTAATCTCATGAATTCCTGGCTCCCAGCTGATCTATCAAGAGGTCATTTGGTGGAAAGCCAACTTGCCAGACCTCCTTCTCTTGTCACTGTTTTAATTTCCTCTTTTGCTAGCTTTATTCTCAGTACTGGTACATTTAAAAAGAAATAGCATTTGCATCTTTACAAGGAATGCCATTTTAAATAAGACATTCATGGACAACAACAAAAAAGACTCTCTGTCTCTGAGGATGTGTCTTGACAGCTTGGTTTTAGTGTTTGGGAACACATAGCACTTTGTTCAGTTCAGTACAAGCAGATAGTTTCAGACTACTATTTAATACTACCCCAAGGAAAAGAAGAAAAAAAAAAAAAGAAAAAAGCAAAGGGAACACAAATCATTGTCTACTTATCCCAAGCCTGGATACTTACTGTAGACAGAAGTCTTCTCCCTGTCTGATGGCAGAAGTATTTTAAACACACATGCAATATCTTCTCCTGCAGATTTGTGTATAGTCTGACACACAGAGAATCAGACACAGGATGGGGGGCAGCAGTCTTCCAACATTGCAGCGAAGGACAAACTTCTTGCCTGGCCAGTTTTCTTTTAGCTTTTGTAAGTGAGAAGCACGTCTTGGTCGTGATTGATCTAACAGTCTGGTTTTGGCTTTCTAGTCCTTGGTCTCTTTCCCAAGCTGGCTGTTGACAGACTATGGAGTATTACACATGGGTTTTAATCTTCAGGAAACATAAAGCATATGTAGCTGGCTCCAAATCACCAGCTCTCCCATACCACAGAAGAGGAAAGATGGGGTTTAGAGGAAGGGCTAGAGTACAGAGGTGTAGTGGAAGCTTAGAGTATTCGATATAAACCCAGGCACTGCCATGATCCCACTGAGACTGAGACTGAGACATTTAAAATTACTTGACCAATGTCTCAGCTATTTGAAGCTAGGCCAGCAGCTGCTTGGTCTCTACAAATATCAGAAAGATATCAAAAACACAGCATAGTGATGTCTTTTCCTCTCCTCAACCACAAGTATTTCCATTTACACTCAGCTGGTGCATTCATTCCAATATCATGTTTCATTCTTACCTGAGATGCAGCTGGAAATCAAAACAGTCCTTCAGGCAGAAAAAAAGGAAAACTTTTCTACAGATGATGTCATTTCTTTGTCTCCTCTCCCAGCATTTGTTGCTGTTGTTGTTCTTTGTGGTGAAGGAAAAAGCCCAAAGAACTCATTTGATTTGCTGCCAGTCAGAGGATGGCAATGCTCTAATTTGCTCACATTCAACCCCAAATTCGGGTGATTTGAATTGAATCCTGTCCCACATTCTGCAGCTCAGGCCTTTTCTGGACTACAACTCTCTCCAGCCAACAGTGCCACAGCCCAGGGTCAGTAGCACCACCAGCCCAGCAAAGACCACTGTCGCCTCCTTTGACAGGCTCACAAAGCAGGGACTCTTTAGCAAGTTTCTGAGGAATTTCCCTGTATCTAGGCCAGCCTTTGACAGAAGAATTGCCTGTGGATATTTGCATCAGTCACAACACATTCCTCAATATAATCCACCAACTGGCCCAGACTTCCTGTAATTAGACCAGAGTAATCCTGGCTCCCACAAAATCCATGTTTTTTCTCCTTCAGCAACTCAACAGGTGAGGAACAACCTCACTTATCAAGTAATGCCTCTGTCCTACTGTTATTTGATAGCTTTGGGGAGGGGGAGAGGGGGAATGTCAGTAGTTTATAAGGGCATTCCTGGAAGAAGAAGCCAGGAAAGAAGAGATTTGTGGGAGTGTCAGAGCACTGTCAGATCAACTACATGAAGGACAGGATTTTGTACCTCCAGCCAGCAAACACAGCTTAAGACTTTTTCACCCTCATGTCTTTATATTATAGTATTATTGCTCTTTATAGTTTAATAAGTTTCCCCATTGTTGTGACATGTGACAGCAGCACCTGTGTTGGTGGATGAAGAGAAGTGGGAACAATGCCTTGTTTTCTGTAACAAATACCTGTCAATTCTAGATTGACAATTTCTACTTAAGATAATTTACAAAAGGAAAGGTAAAACACCCTCTCCAGGGGTATTATGAAAAGAAATAACGAAACATTTGATATATGCTTTTACAAATGGAACAAAACCTAAAGCTTTATATTAACAGCATAAAAGAAAATAATAGAATGAAAAAAATTTACACGTGACCTGATTGACAGTTGTTACCAAAAAAAAGTTATATATCAATGCATGTATTCTTATCTATAAAATAAATGTGTTCATCTGGAATCTGGGTGAAATTCTTCATCTTTCTCTTCTGGACTGACCTAGAGGAGCCACAAACCACTCCAAAAGCCATGATCTGTAGGTGATGAAAGTGGCTTTGGCCTCCAGGACCAAGCTGTTACTGATTCACTCACTCATTGAACACAAGGCCATACATGTGGTTTCTATCAGTGCAGCCAGTCTGCTCATAGCATTTACCAGAGCAGAGCAAAAGCTCTCATAGAAAGGTCTGGGTATGCTTTGGAAACAGACTGCTTTATCAGTGCCCTCCTTCTTTCCTCTGCTTTCGGGGATTTGGTGATGGAGTTTGGCTTTCTCAAGGTGCTGACCACCCTCAACTGGGCCCAAACAGTGAAAAACATTCCATGTCTCCCTCCAAACAGCCTGTGTTGGGCAGTAGCACGCAGAGGGTGCTCTGAGAGACACGAGGAGCTCCCTTTCCCTGCTGCCATATGCGCTCCAGCACCCCGTGAAGCACGGCAGCCCAGAGCCCGCAGGAGCGCGCGGCGCCTAATGGACGCATTAACGAGAGGCCGTGTTTGCTGGAATATGGGCAGACAGACGGCGTGCCTCACAAACCTATTCTCCTAAACACATCGCTTCCCTATTTCCCACCTTCGGCAACTTGGAAAATGGGACTTCATTAATGTTATTCTAGACAAAGAGCGGCAGAGAAATGTAACGTTAAAAAAAAGCCTATATTTTTAAATTGAGAGAGACCAATTACAAAAGCTATAAACACTTTAATCATTTCTCTGAACATGTGGAAATACATACATTGGGAACCTTTTTCATAGGAAATGCTGAAATCCTTTTCTTAATGGCACATTTTCTTAATGGCTTTACAGTTTCTCAGTTCATTTCAAAGGGCTGTTATTTGTTATGTGGACATAAGTTTAGATTATGGTTTACAATGCTGAGAGATGTTTGAAAGAATTATCTTGTGGATGGTGGCAGCTACTTTTGCGTTGCCTTCTGTTCTCGCTTTGAAATATATGGGGGTGGAGATACAAGGGGGTGGAATGCCTGTCTGCTAAATATTCCTCATAAAAATGTGGGGTGAAATCCTGTCCCGAGTCAAATGAAGAACATATCTGGCATTTCTTCAACTTACAGATTTTATCCAGGTATGTTACTTTATTAAGTACTAAAATAAAGCTTATTAAAAGGGATATTTCTATTATTTGCAAGTAGTTATTTTTACCTTGTGATATGAATCTTTGATCTTTGGGGGCATAACGATAGTATGTGCAAGACTGAAAGAAAATATAAATAACAAAAATGTGGTGTATGAAAAGAAGTCATGACAGTCAGACAGTTCATTGCAGATGATGAAGTCAGAAAATTAGAAAACATTGATAATTTCTGGAAACAGAATACTCTATGTAAAAGATTAAATGTGGGCTACATGAGTGTCTTAGAATGATGTGGAGGTCTTGGATGAAATCCCAGACCTGTTGAACACAATGGGAATTTTTCTTTTCACTGCAACAAAATCAAGTTTTCACTTGCCCCTCACTTTAAAAGCATGTAGAGGCGCACTGGATTTTCTTCTTTGGAAAAAAATCTTGCCTGGTTTAGACATTTGCACTCCTTTCCTGTCCTGCCCTCTGCTCCATGTCTTCCAGAGCTCCAAGCCTGAGTTCCTTCACTACTCAAGTATCTCACAAAGGGAATTCTCCCCCTAAGTCAGAGACAGTACTCATTCCCCAAACGGCTAATTTATACAAATTGCATTGAATAACTATCAACACCCCTCTACCTTTGGTAACAAGCCCATTCCAGTGACTCTGAGCACTTATACAGACTTGGGAAAGCCTGAATGAGATTTTTGGGAGGTCCAGCAAATAAACCCATGTTAAAATCCTCTTGTCCATAATTAAGTCTTCTAGAAACACTAGAGTATTTAGGGGTCTTTGGGATGAAAAAAAATTTAAAAAATTAAATAAGAATGGTATATTGATGGCTAAATAAGCCTTAGTGTCTGGATTTGCCCTTACTTCAAGGCAAGTAGGGATTGTTAACACAATGCCACACAGTGCTTATCCAAAGTGAGAACTGCAACATCCTTAGGAGCCTCTGAGCTCAAGTGGCTGCTAGCCTTCACCATCCTCTTCTCTGGTTTCCATTTCACTGAAAGGAGAAGCGATGTGATTTCCTTCAAATTCTAAATGTTTGTAGTCCTCAGCATTTTAAACTTAATGTCTAAGACATTACTTCACTGTTACAGATATTTTACTTCTGTTTTTTGATGTAAAGAATACTCTAGGTCATTGATGTCATGTCTTCTATCACAAATCCAGATATTGCACTAACATCTCTTGAAATGACAAGGCAGACTTGATGTGACCTGTGAGATACTTCCTGTGAGGCATCATCCCTTGGTCCAAAGCACAGACAGTAGAGTTCAGCTGGTGTGGACACAGACCCATCAAAAGTTGGGGTTTTTCCCCCTTACTACTGTGTCTGATTTCACAAAGAATGAAGAGCATTTTTTGCTGAAACACTTAAATCTGTAACTTCAATATTTTCCCCCACCACCACACACACAATGGAAGTTCACCTGGCATTTGGAAGACAGCTACAGACCCCTCCATATTACATGGTATTGTGGAAGACTATATCCCCTTGCTTTGTTTGTTTTGATCAAAGCCTCCCACTACCTATTCTACTTGCACACTCCAGTCCTTCCAAGACTTACCCTAAGCAGAGGTAGATGCAAATTGCTTCCCCATCTGCATCATGGTTATTGCTTGCCACATGCAGGCTTTCCACATGCCCAGTCATCTCAATTACAGTGATGACAGAGAAAACATTACCCAAAAATTTTAGGATAATTCATATAATTTGTGCAATTAATCTGAGGTTTGCACATTGCACAAAAGTGTTGGAATGGTCTCACTTATTGGAGGATAGCAGATAAATTCCCCAAACGCCAAGCTCTAAAGAACATATTCAAACAATGACGTTGATCTTTGTCTGTGGGGGTAAAGACTGAGCCTGGAAACCAGATGTCCACCATGCTTTACACCCAGAGAACGAGAAGGCCTGTGTGTGTCTGTCTGTGTGTGTGCCCATGCATATATGTGGACGGGGGGGGGGGGGGGAGGTTGAGAGGGAGAGAGAAAACCTTGGAAAGGAAGAAATCTTTCTGTCTTTTAACAAAAAAAATAATTCTGAGAATGTGCCTCACATTGAATAAAGCATGCTTAAAATATGGTGAATTTGCCTTCCTCATTTAGCACAAATGATTCCTATATTTTAATCCCAACCTGTATAGCAGGATATTTCAATGACTTTTCTTAGCTGTTTGAAACAAGCTGGGAGGTCTGCAATATTTCATGTTGTAATTCTTCCCAATAAATTTGAAGTTGGATTGCACATTGCAGCTGTGGGTTGCAC
This sequence comes from Entomyzon cyanotis, assembly GCA_024500445.1. Classification (NCBI taxonomy): domain Eukaryota; kingdom Metazoa; phylum Chordata; class Aves; order Passeriformes; family Meliphagidae; genus Entomyzon; species Entomyzon cyanotis. The sequence goes on from JAKEPQ010001005.1 coordinate 43,496,750, forward strand.
ATCTTAACAACTATAACTAGTGCAATATGAACTACTTCAAAACAATGTGTAAATGGTGCCTGAAGAGCCAAAAGCTTTCTCGTAGGCATTCACATAGCTTTGGGAATTCCTGTGAAAAATTGTGACTGGAGCAGCATGCAGCTCATGGAGAAGTTACAGGGAGTTCTCAACAGTGACTTGATGGATATCACTTGGAGAAAGAAGGGGGTCCAGTGGATGTGGGATGGGGGAAGATTCTCATGCTGTCCTGTCCTGGGGCAGCAATACCAGTCATAGTTTGGTGCATAAAAGCCTGTGCAAGGCAGCTGAGGAATAAACATTCACATGAACACTAATGCCCATGCTCATTCTGCCTCCCAAAGCTGAGAAGAGCACCTGGCATCTTCCAGGAAGTGACCAGCATGACCACATCCACCAGATTCAACAAATTCATGCTTCCTTCCTGAGGAATGATGTAAGCTGGAAGGAGTTTTATGAAAAAAGGAACATGCACCACTCACATAGTGAGATTGAAGCAGTAATTGGATTCTCAGGAGGTCCTGTATCTCTGGGACTTCAGTGAACATCTAAAAATGCAGTGCACAGCCCAGAGACATCTTTATCAATATACCAGAGTGGAACACAGCTTCTCATGTCCAAGAAATCTCCATAGCCATCAATAAGATTAGATAGCTTTATTGCTTTCATTAGCCAGTGTCAGATTTTTATGCCAGCTGAGGCACAGGTAAAGAAAGGATTGGCTTGCTTAAGATATAGTGCTCATGTGATTAGCCTTTCCACCCACCCCAGCTCATGATGCCATATGTACTCACATGACTGTCTTATAGTACTGCTCAGACGCCTGTAATTTATTTCTTCCCCCTAATGTTTCTGAAAGGCGGGGAAGTGCCATTACACCCATTTCAGAAATAAGGAAAAGAAATCACTGAGAAGCTCAGCAGAGTCACCCCAGAAACTCACCCAGGATGAAAGAGGGTACTAGGGTCCCTCCTTACTGACTGGCCAGGACTATTGCTTCTTGACATCTGTGTGTGATTTGCTAATATTCCCAGAAGCGCAGATGTTAGAGCAGCCTTCCCTCCCACCAGTTTGCAAGCATGCTGGGAGGCCTTTCCACTTTGAAGGTTTCAGGTCACATTTAGCCTAAATCCATCTTTTTGCAATCAAACAGAGAAACACCTGTCAGTTTTGGGGAGCACACTTCAGCTTTAGGAGGTGAGGGACACTGAATATGGAGAGAAGAACAAAAGAACATCTGCTGGTGCTTGCCCCAGGGCAAGAGATCAAAGATCACCCTTTTTCAAAGGTGGTCATACTGTCCATGAACATAAAACAAAAGAAAAACTGTGATTGATAAGTACATTCTATCACTCCATAGACCCCTAACAACAGAGAAAATATTTATTTATATTTTTCTATATCCCTTTACTTATTGCGTCTTTCCTCTCTCAGCCCCTGTCTTTTGATTTCAGCTTGCTTATTATTCTTTTTCATTATTGTATTCCTTACACTTCGGATTCTGGTTCATGTTCAAATTCTTGCTTTACTAGAAATGCAACATCCTGGTGGAATTAAAACCCAATTGGATTTAGAGTACTGCTTAATCTGAGCTACAGTATCCTAGATGTTTGTTAGGTGCTGTGAACATTGTAAAATCTAATAATATTTTTCACCTAAAAAAGTTCCATTAATATAACACTAGGAATGAGATGTGCTGAGAGCCAATGGAAGCCAAAGGAAATCTGAGCAAAGCCAAGCTGCTTTTTCTCCCCTCAATCCCCACCGTGTCCCTGTGCTTTAGGTACTGCAGCACATGTGGAAGGCCCTTGCAACACTAGGAAATGCTATACAGCTGTGATTTCACAGAACGAAACACATATTCTTACCTCCTCTAATATTTAATCCAGATTTGTAGTTTCCCAGTGCACCACTGTAAAATCACCCAGAGTGCCGGGGTCCTTCGGCAGCGCAGGAGTGCCAAGTCTCAAGGTGGCTGAGCCGAGGGTTATGTTTCAATTTGGCAGTGGAACACCGTTTCCATAGACAAATTAACATTGTTTCATTTCATTTTGACACCGTAATGTCTTTTCCATAGACCTGCACTGACATTGTCGTGAAATCATTGCATCCCAATCAAGTGAATGGGAAATTAGCACCATGACACAAAACATACTGAGAAAGTAACCACAGCTTAGTTTATTTGTCAAACTGAAATACCTCAGCCACCTTCAAATGCATTTTCTGAAGCACAAGAAGACCCAAGTGCAGGATTCAACACAAATAAAACACAGCCTGTTAAATATGTTCCTTTCATTCAAAATTTAGGAAAGCTGCTACAAATGAATGGTCCTTACTGCAGGCTCTGCACATTAGGGTACATGCCCTTCCTCCCTCCCTCTCTTCCTCCCTCTCTTCCTCCCTCTCTCAGCATTTCTCTTGGGTGCTTTCATCTGAGCTGAGGGTTGTAGTTCCAAGGAATCAGTGCAATCCCTCCATCCCTTAGCTGCCCAGTGTGCCCAGTGCAGCGAGTGCTGGAAAACTTTGCTGTTAGCATTTTGATGAGACTTGAAATGGAAATCATCTTGAGATTTCCATGGCTTGAGCTTGAGGACTTCGATAATAATGCTACCATTGAGAGCTAAATTTGAAACCACAAAAATCTCTGTTTATAGGAGAAATGTCCTGTTTACTTTAGCATAGAGAACAAGCAGGAACAGAAAAAAACCCGGTAGCCCAAATCACAGATTTCTTAAACTTTTTGCTCTCAGACACATCCTAACAATAGAAATCACATCCATCTTCTGGTCTAAGCATATTAAAGTGGTCACATATCCAATATTCCTCTATGCCAATGATATGCTAAGTGCTAGAATACCAACCAACATAACAATTTTTCTTTCTCTTCATCCCATTCATACATATACACAAACATTAAAATAAGTAAAGATTACACAGCAAGCACTCAGAAATGTCCAAATTTGCCTCTCTCATATGTATCATACACTATTACTCCACTCTTGATACCTGTCATATTTTTCTTTCTTGCCAGTCCACAGCAGACCTTTTCCAACTCACAGAAATTGCTCTCTCCTCATTTCCCCTTCCAAGCCCTTCCTAGTGCCTCATTGCTTCCCCTCTCTACCTTTGTCTTGCACAACCCATCCATCCCATCTGATGGAGGAAAACAGCCTTACTGGCCTGGGCTCTGCTTCTATGACATTATCAGGTGAGGACCAGGTGACAAAGAATGGGTTTTATTTTGCCACAATCATATATTTTGGGCTATTGGAACCAAAAACCCCTGCACCACTTCCCAAACTCTGAGATTACAATCCTGCCAGCAGGGCTTTGGTTCAATAAGGAGAAGCTTTCAGATAAGAGGAAGGCAGTACTTCTAAAAGTGGTGGTAATCTATATCTCGCGTATCAGCTCACACCTTGTGCTCTTTTTTGAGCTGATGGAACCAATAACATCAGCATTTAACACTCATTCACCCCATCCATGGACCCCTGCCAACAAGGTACCCCTGAACAGAGTTCAGCCAAGCTGATGCTTGAGTGGGACTGTGCCATATTCCTCTCCCTGCAGCCTGGCCCCAGGCACATCTGCTTGCTTGTATTTGTGGAAAGGGAAGGAAGAAGCACAAAATGCAGGAAAAAGGTTAAAAAAAAAATTAATTTCCACATTCAACAACAAAGCAATTTTATGTCACTCTTACCACCTCAATCTACTCCATTTCGCATATGGAGGAAGTGAATTAGATTGAGCCAAATTCAGTGTTTTAAAAATCATCTAGGTGCTGCCTTTCAATTTTCAGTGAATTTTCCTCTTTGATGTGTTCATATAGTTTCCACTTACGCTAGGCAAGAATCTCAGATATTCATGAAGAAGCAGCTGGGCCAACTCGCCTGTCACTTCACTCTCTTTCATGCTGCCCTGACAGCACGAAGCAGATGAACTCTAGTGGGTATCACCCTCTGGAATATTTCTCTTGCCTGATGGGAACCCTCTGTTGTCATCAGGCTGTTGGCCAAAGCACTGACTTGGGAGGTGTTTGCCTCTTCCCAGCTGGCATCAAATTACTGTAACAGCCTCTTGGGTCTTCTAGAATGAGTGGGAGTTCAGGATTAAACTCTTGCCCTGTTTGTAAAAGTGTATCCAGAATTGCATTTCCCATATTATTCCCACCCCTAGGGTGAGCGCTCAGAGGGAGCCAGGCCGTGTCACACTGTGGAGACTCATCCATCCCAAATGCCAGCCCTAGGCTCACAGTGCTGCCTGGGTGTCTGGGAGCAACTCGCTCAGAAGCTCCATATCCAAAAAAATGAACATGTTCCTCTCACTCACACAAGGACTTTCCAAGCAGAAAGTCCTTGGAAGGCAACCTCAGACCTTCTGGAACTATACTTGCACTCTCAGTTGCTTTTGCAGACAGAAACATTGTCAATAATGGTCTGTAGACCATTTTACACCTCTACAGTCTTCTTGTGCAGTTCTAAGTGGCCAGAATAGGTGCACAGATCATGCTCCCAGACCTTGCTCCCAGACCTTGCCCTGACTGCTGTATGTCAGTTTGTTCAAAGTATTAGGTGGTGAGAGACCAATTAGGGCTCTAACTATAATTTCCAGTTCCTTCATTCCTTTACCTTAGCAGAATCACTCTCAGTTATACTATATTCTAACTCTTTTGTGTGGAGGATAAAGAAAAAAAAATCCAATCTGGCATTTGTGATTGTTTTGAATTGCCTTTCCAGCATTTTTTAGTCTCAAGTTTATGCTTATTCAAATTCTAGTTAGTCTGTTTATCAAAATCCTACGTGGAAAATATGCTAATTGGCAGAGAAGCCCTTTTTTCAGTGTCAGCTTGCTCACACTGGATTCCTTACAAATGGAGCTGTAGTTTATTTTACAGGATACCTCCCAGTCCACAACTTCCTCAGGTATCTGATGCAAACCAAGATGTGCACCCAGCTGACATCCTCCTGGGCTCGAGGTGATTCGTGGGGTGAAACCACACTGTGATAAGTGCCCTGAAAAGATTACTAAGGAGGAAGCTTCTCAGAGCAGGGCTGTAAGTCGTCACATTGCTTTTGTTTTAAAAAAGCTAACAACACAAAGTTGCCACATTGATACAACTCTTCTGAAAATTGCCGCGTGTCTGTTCTTCATGACCTGTGCTGTTATTGTGTTGTTTGGCTGGTAGCCTGCCTGTGGAGGGAAAGGGAAAGGCAAACAGAGAAAAGCAAAAAAAAACCCCCTAACTTAGGAATCATTTCAAGGCCTGAGATGTGGACAGGTTTGCCAAGAGATATCTTGGAACTGTACAAGGTAAACATGGTCTAAATCACCTGCTTTGGGAAGATAAGTACCACGAGTTCTCTAAGCTAAATGTACACAGCTGAAATTTGATTGAAAACTTTGCGATGTGAAGACTGAAAATCACAAGAAGGAGGCAGGCAGCGTTTAATCTCCTGTTGGATGACAATTCAAGATAGACTGATAGAGATACCTGCTGCCTGATAAACCAGTCAATATTGTAGATGGTAGATACTTGCAGGAAACAGACACCACAAAGGGGGGGAAAAATCCTCAGTATTTTTATATTTTCATCCTGCTCTCAGCTCCCTATTAAGCAGGATGAGACTTGTATTTTCTTCTTGTAAGTTTTTGCACTTCAAATGCTGTGAGCACCCCAATTTATTTTCAAGGGCGTGTTGTTTAAGGTAGAGTAACATGTGTACAAAATGTATGCATGAAATCTAGGGAATTCTTAGTGCCTGGAAACTGCAGCATGATAGAAACTAAAGGTGACAGATCCAGCCATGATTTTGTACTAATTTTCTATCTTGTCTATTACAGAAGAATTATTTGACTAAAACCTACTACAAACTGAGTGGTGGTGCTTAGTATATGCAGTGGGTCTTTCAAACAATTTTACCTGGCTGCGAGACCAGAAAGGAAAATGCAGGAAGTTTTAAAAACCACGGGGAAATCACAGGCGAGCAGAAAACACTATTTACACTTCTTTTTTAAAGGACTTGGAGAAGTTGCTGTATACATATTCTCACCACAACACTTCAGACTTTGTGTGCACCTATCCTTCGTGTTCTGTTTATTGCGCGAGCTAAGACAGCAGGCTTTCTAACAGCTCTCTGCTGCTGCTGTCTTACTATGATTTTCCTATCTTTTAATTAAAAGTATATTTCACAGCCAAGCCAAATGTTTCATAATAACAAGAAGGAAATGCAGAGAATAGCAAGGAAAACTTTTGACCTGCCATGGACTGAACATACTTTTTCTTGCCATGCAACGAGACTAAATCATCGTATGTGTTGCTGATGGACATTCATCATTATTTCTTCCCAAACTGAAGGCATATTTCATTTTCCTGAAGCCTGGATTTTATCCAAGTTTGGCAGGGAAATGTTGCTGCCATTGGAGCTTGTTGCTGTGTGTCACCACCTGCTGGCAAACATCAGTTGAGGGTTTCTGTTTTGATTGCGCAGCTATAACAGTGTAGACAAGGACTTTTATCTTCCTTGATAGAAACAGATAGGTGGCCACAAACAGAACATATGTTATTTAAACAGTTTTTTGGTCTTGAATGCATATATTCAGACCAAGCCTGTTTGTATAACATGCAATCTGGATCATGCAAACCCTTACTCAGGTAACTAGCCCTTAACACAGGAGAAAAGATGCAATTGCATAGAAAAGGTCACCAGTATGGGAAAATGTTCACAGACAAACCTGAGCAGAAAAATAAATAACTAAAAAATTAAATATACATGGTAAATGCTGCTGCAATATTTAATGAAAAATAACATAAAATGAAAACATACAATAATTTTCTAGAGTTAGTCTCAGGTTTAAATTTCCTGATCTATGCTATTTATTTTACAGGTTTAATGATTGGAGTTTGAGCTTTTCTCTTTTTTTTTTTCCTGACAGATGTTTTTAAGAAATCAGACCTTTGAATATGAAAGTATATTTTGAAGCAGATAATATTTATTCCATCCACTCTAATAGGTAAACGTGCGTTGCAGTGTGGGCTCTAATGCTGATAATTCATATCATTTATCTGATAGATCAGGAGCCATTACGGCCTGTTGTGTAAATTCATATTTTGGCACTCTTTAAAAAGTGGATTATTATTGACCCAATAGACCGTAACAGCTCCAAAGAAGCCATTACTGTCTATTGTGCAAGTCCTTCATGGCGCATGTTTTATTGACCCTTTGGAGCCATCATGGTCTGTCTTGTCAATCCGGATGCCATATGAGCGTATTAAGGCTGCCTGCGTAATATCCGTGCAGCGGAGCAGTCGCATTATTGATGCATGCCCCTACAAAATTACATCTTGGGCCGTGTTGGCCAGCTGGTTTTTTCCTCAGGTTCCAAAACACCTATTGTTCTGGTTCGCATCCTGAACTGGAGACAAAGGCTACAAAAATCACCTCAAGATAATGAAGCCATCACTCCTTTTTCCTTAAAAAAAAAAAATGAAAAGCAGGGTATCCCTCACCAGGAAGAAACAAGAAATGGCTGCGGGTTTTCAGATCACCCCAGTTCTTCTCCATGACTCCTTCTCCTCTCCCAGCTGCACACGTATAGGACAGCACTGTATAAAGGAAATGTCCTTTCCTCCCTTGATTTTTCACTAAAGCCACCTTGCTGGACAGCAGAGTGTCCGGCTTGCTGGTGCAGGGTGAAAATGAGCAGGGTTTGCCCACTGCAAAAAGATGGCCATCCTGCACAAGGCTTGCACACCACACAGCCCTGGGCAAATGGGTTTGTATGCACCATGTGCACTGAGGGGCCTGGATCTGAGGGCTTTAATGAGAAACAGAAGGGACAACAAGAAGACCCCAGTGGAAAACCTGTCCTGAGGGAGTGCCTACTGCCACTTCCAGACTGGAAATAACTGCGTGGCCAACCCTGCAAACATAACTCCTGCAAATCCTTCCTATCTGGCTAACCCCTCCACTGGGGAGCAGACAACTCCACCCTGAGCACCGCTCTGCCCAGCACATATCTGTCAAGGCAAGCACAGCTCACTGTCAGGAGCCTGTTACCTGCAGACTGTCTCACTCCTTTCTTCCAAACAAAAACCACACAGAAACCACACAACCTAAGCCACCTCCAAAGCAATGTCTTCCTGGGGCCAAATCAAATTCAGCTGAACAGCCAGTGGGGTTAAGTTCAACCTGCAGCTGCCTAAATGCATGAATTATTCCCATGCCTGGCATAATAAAGATCTAGTGTTGGCAGTGCTAGCTTGTCTTATACATTCATAAATATTTATCCATATATTAATGAGCAGAAAAACAATTTATTTCTTTTTTTCCTAATTGTAACATCAATTCTAATATGTTTTGTTACTTAGTCACCTCGCAAGTATATTGATTTTCTTATCCACCAATAGGTATTTAAATGTTTTAAAAGTGCATGCCAGGATCCTGAAATGAGAACTGTGTTTGGAACTCATAGCAGGACTGGTCCTTTTAGATTTATTTGGGGTTTTTTTGCTAGCACAATAGGAGCTGTGCAATAAAAATTCAGCACAGAGGATGGGCAGTGGTTTCATGCAATGAACATCTCTGTAGACTTCTTCAGACAGTACACAAATGCAATGTACTCATGCAAAATGCACAGTGTTGCAGGACAGTGTTTGCTCCTATCGCACTTCTACACATATTTTCTTTCTCTTTTCACACCAACGCACACATACCCCACTCTTGTGCATAATATTGACATAATTTACAATTTCTGGTTGCAGGTGTGGGTGTCTAATTTCCAAGACAGCATCCAAAAACTTCACTTGTAATTTAGTTTCCAATTCAGCAGCCTGCTAAAGCATGTGGCTGGTTGAGTGCAGGCAGTGTCCCAGCAAAGCCAGCTACCTGCTTAGCCACCTTGCTAAATTGAGGCCTCACTTTTGATAGATCTCAGTGACTTTTCATCACCCACCTAGATAATGAAAGATGCAGGTAATCTGACCTTGCATAGTAACTGAAAACTTTTTCAGCGATATTGCTTGTGACAGCTGTATATTTCCTCAGAAATATACAGAGGGGAAGATAAAGCCTCTGGTCTCTGCAATTCACTGAAAGAACACTTTACTAGTCCAGCATTTCCTCGTCTGTGGCTGGAAATTTTATTGGGTGCTCACCAACACCCCACTGTGCATTAATGCAGAGAACCACAGCAAATAACCTCTGGTGCTGATAAGTATTAGTCATGAAACCCTCTTCTTTCTGCATAGTTACCCCTAAGCTCTCTAGGTGGCATGTACAAAAGATGGAGATTGTCTGACATTAATGGAGTTGCATTTCTGATCCAGGAGGCTCATCTATTTCAGGCAGTTCAGAAATGACTCTCAGTGCCCTTCCAAATAATAAAAAAAAAAGTGGAAAGTGGAAAGTTTTGTGTGTCTTTTGTATGGACATATTTTGTCAACGCCTTTTATCCTGATAGTGGTTTATTTGCCATTATTGTGACAAAGAGAATAAAAAGATCTCCTGATTTAGCCAAAGTATGCAAAATCCTTTTGCCTTTTCCATAATAAGATCAAGAAGAATTTAAGTAGAGCTGGTATCAATAAAGTTCATACACAGGATACAATGTTTACAAAAAAAAAATTATTTTATAAATGGCAGCTTTACTTCTTTTCTAATTCACTTATTTTTAGAGATAGGAATTGATTTGTTCAGAGCAAAGAATAGCAGCTTCACCACCAGCTTCAGGGGAGTTATATCCAATACACACTGTTGTAAGCACAGGCAAAAACCCAGTATCCTGGGTTTCTTTCCCAGTATCCTTTCCTTCTCTTTACAGGTTTCTGAGACAAGGAACAATTTGTAATGCTGCCAAATGAAGCCCCCACAAAGAGAGGGCATGGGGATCCACAAAGAGAGGGCATAGATCTCAAAGTCTATGAGAGAGCTGGGTCTTAGTTTAATTCAGGAATAAGAACTGCATCCTCTGGGCATATTATGTACATCTCTCTGGTCCCCACATTAGCTGTAGGTAAGGGAAACTAGACCAGACAGCTTCATCTCAACACTGCAAAAAAAATTGCACTCATATAATGTCCCCAAAGTTCAGATCAGAAAAATGCATGGATCTTCAGCCACCATTGTCACAGTTTTTTATGGGTTATAAGTAACAGGATCTGATTCAGTACATAGCCTTATATACCAAAAAAAAAAAAATGGTTGGGGGTTTTGTATTGGTATTGTAGTGTTCCCATTCTGCTCACAAAACCAAGGACAAGCAAGCCTTTGCCTGGTTTTCTCAGGGCACACAGCTGATGAGCTACCTAAAACAGCAGGGCCACTGAGAAAAAATACAACCAGAGCATTCAGCATCAGGATAACCTCACTCATAAACTCCTGACAGACTGAATACACCAGGGCTGGAATTACTGGAAAGATGATGATTTACCTTTTTCCCAACTGCAGACAACTCTGAATCCTGCCACAAAAGGCAAACAAAAAACCAAGAAAATATTTGATGACTTTGTGTTTTTCTATGACAACCAACATCATTTATGACCCATTATGTAATGACATGAGCATTATACATTGAAAAGCTGTCTAGAAAGACGTTGTAAATAAACATTTCTGGTTTGCAAACAGGAAGCCAGAGATAGTACTGTGGAAGCTGAGAGGATGGGGTTAGATTCTTGAAACATGAGTGATTTGTTTTTTCCTTCCATCTCTCCCAAACTCATGGTGCAGTCATATTGTTATTAGCTAATGCATGTCATTTTCTCTCCACTGTTATAGCTAAAATATAACTCTGAAAAAAAAATGAACAGCAATAGAAAGACAGACTAGATAGATACAAGACAAGAAGGAAAAGTGGCAAAAAGCTAAAATAGGAGGTATAAAGTATTAGGCTACAGGGACTCAGACCAAGTGCTGGAACAGTCAAATCTCCAACAGTGGCCCATTGCAGTGACTTCAGCCAAGGCACAGAATCACCCAAAATAAATATTCTGATGAGGGAAGCATCTTCAAATTCCACATATTGCATATGAAGGTATGTTCTGCCTTATGGGAGGTTTTTCTCAGACACAAGTATTCATCATAGCAGCTAGAAGGATACAAAGAGAGGTAATACTTTATACTAGCCTAAGTATTTCTGGAAAAAAACCCCATGGTTTGGGTCTCAAAAATCTTCTTTGAGGCTAAGCCAAGCTTCAAGCTAGGCTTTGATAATTCCTTTCTAGACCTGAAGAAGAGTCTGTACATTCAAAATCTTGTCTGTTTTTTTGAGCTGTTTCTCAGTCCAGTAATAACCTCTCCACAAACTCTGCTCCACTCCTATCCTTAAGCCATTACAGCTACTACAGCACGGCTAACTCCCTGCCCCTGGCCTGAGTGACTGAGCAAACTCCTGGCAGCAGCAGGTTTTAGCTGGCCAAACCACACTCTTTCCTCCCTGCAGCCCACACAGGGGGTCACACCACCGACTCCTGCCCAGCCCTCCATGTCCAGGGAAGCCAGTAGACATCAGAGTTAGTGGAGGGCTCACCAACAGATTCCACCAAAGCAGGATTAGGCCCTTTCTCCTTTTGACATATTTCAAAACATCCCTCTTTTTCTGTGCTAACTGCTCATAACAGTTGCCCCATCCAGGCATCAAATAAACAATGGCTTTTTTATCCCGGCATTGGTGTTATTGTGAAGGAAGTTTTCAGTCAAACAATACCACTGAATAAAATCTTTTCTCCTACCAATGTCATGTGACTTTTTTTTTTTTGCTTTAACCTGAATTTCTAACCCATTTTAAACCTGCCATTTTTTCACACATTAATGGCAAGAAATTTTTTTCTTCTTCTTATTTCTCTGCCTTTTTCCCCCCTTCAGTAGATGAACTTTAAATGCAATAGTGTGCTCATCCTAAGTGACCCTGCCTGCTGGGAGTAATTGTCTAGAGGAGAATAGAAGAATATAAGAGCTTTTGTGCAAGGGAATAGAGAAGACAGACTTTATTATGATTCTGAATCGTAAGCCTGGTCTCTTTTTTTTTTTTCCTTTCTCTCCCTTTCTTTTTTTTTTTTTAGGGGTGGGGGGAAGTTCTAACAGCTGTTTCCCATCACAACCGGTGTTTGAAAGACACAGCAAAATTGAGTGTATCAGTATCACAATTAGTTTCACAGGCGGCTAATAACTTACTTGCCAGCCATGCCTGATTTAATCAGGACAGTCCTGATTTATGGTTGTTTGTCCCAGTGTCCGATTTTCTCTGCCAGTTCCAACACAAGGAGATGCATGCAGCCTGCTTCTGCACTCTGTCAGGTCCACCAGTTCACTGCAGTGGGCTTGCTGCACTGGAGGGGAAAAAGGAGGAGGCAGCCGAAATGAGAAGTCTGGAATCCTCTAACACAACCCAGGAAACATATTCTTCTTCCTCTGATAAACAGAGCAGCTCACACTGGTGCAGGCATGCCAGGCTGACTTGTAGGGGCTTGTACATTTATCAAGGTATCTCACAGTGGCTGGCTACCCCCCTCTTCCCTTGTGACCTGGAGGAACCCCCTGGGTTAGGGTCAAGAGGTGATTTTAGCAGCACATTATCTCAAGCCTGCAAGGCCCTGAGCTGCTGCGAGTGAGTCTTCTGTCAGTGGTGCCAAATTACGTGTGGCTCATTTTTGCAAAGTGATCTACTGCTGCTGCTCATTGGGGACAGAGCTGAGACCATCCAACTCATTTTTCTTAGGACTGCAAGCTGGTCTGGAGGAAGTCCCATCAACAAGAGTCTGGCTCATGCCTTTCTCACTCAGCAACTCTGCTCCTTGGAGCTGAAAAAAATGTCCATGAGAAGCCATTTAATGGATCGGTTGTAGCACTTAAAAGATGAGATCTGAGGCAGTCTTGCCTGTGGCTAAAAAAGGGTAGGAAAAAGAAAGGAAGAAAACGGGTTTGTAGGAGGGTTTTGACTGGGCTGGCTATACCCCTGGTCTCCCCACTTAAAGGAAATAGTCAAATCTTTTTTTTAAAGAGTATGGAACACAAGCAAAGCTGTGTTATAAACAGGCATCTGAAATAACACCCACAGGGCTCTTCAGGGTAGATTTCTCCACAGTCACCTGCAAATTGCTCCAGAACTCTCCACATCTCTCCACAGCACTCTCTGCAATGGGATGGTTGCCAGACCAGAGCAGTGACTAAGCCTCCACCAAGCCCATTGTGTCTCACTTTCACCTTGTGTTCCCCAAAGTAAGGCAAGATAAAAGGTCTGTTTATATTCACTGCTTCTCTCTGATCTTTTGGTTTGGTTTGGTTTGGTTTGGTTTGGTTTGGTTTGGTTTGGTTTGGTTTGGTTTTGCCTGTATTTCTGAAACGGAGAGGAGAAGACTGAGGTCCAAACCCATAGCTGCAGTTTCGAGATGCCACTACTGTAGCAATAACCCTCAGGGATGTCTAATCAGGAGAGCTGGAGCACGTTCATGTCAGAGGGAGTCTGTGCACCGTGCTTGAGAGTGTTTTCAACCTGTGAACTGAGGTTTTTTGCTTTAGTTTGAAAGATTGTCATGGAAAATCCCTTGTGTCACCTGTTTTAAAAGATGTGTGTTACACTCATAGTTAGCTCTGAAATGTGAAAGACAATATGGGCCTTGTCATCACTTTCTTAAGTCAGGGATCCAGAAATCTCAGTCCCCTGGTTTGAAAGTAGGGGTGCAAGCAGATGCTTTGCACCTGCCATGTATGCACTGGGGGATCACACTGCAATGGCAGTGCTTATGGCTGCCGCACAGCCCTGGTCCTTGCCCTAAGGAACTTGAATTTTGGGTAGAAAGGCAATAATCTCACCAGTTGTGGCTTGGGTTTGGTTTTTTGTTTTGTTTTTTGGGGTTTTTTTAAATTTTCCTCTTGCTATCTTATATATATGGAATTTGGCAATGCATGACAGAGAACATACATCTCGGTTAGTTGTTATCCAAAGCATAACAGCTAACTAAGCTACAAGAGATTAGTTTCGTAGAAGACAAGACATGAGCAGAGGCCACAGTACATGTTTTTCTCCAGCTGGAAAAGTTGAATCTACATTTTCAAGCCCCTGTTGCCTCAAGGAGCAAGAATGGGGGTATCTCAGTTGCAGACTTCACTTAATTTTAAATAGAGTCAAAATGCAAATTTGTATTCAGGTCACTGAATAAAAGACATCTTGAACAATACCTTTCACCGGAGGTATTCACACTGCTTCACCTGCAACATTCCCATCCACCTCCTGGGTTTCCTACCAGCAATTTCTAGAGAAATAGCTCGTAGGAGACATGCTGGATTGGCCTACAGCAGAGACCACTATGAGGTCCATTTTGGGGCAGGGGGAGACACACTTAAGCCTTTCTCAAAGGCCTTTAGAGGGGACTCATGCTCTTCTTTGTTTCAAGTCAAAGGGGACTTGAGACAGTCTGGAAAGCTTAACTGAGGCAGAAGCCTCATTTTTAGGTTTTACACTACTCATCTCATGCCCTAAAGCAGAACCTGGGTCTAACATGTCTGTACAAGCAGGTATACAAGCACATGGATTTGAGTGCTAATGACTCCATCATCTTTCAGAAGGACACACCACTGTTTTCTCATCAAAGGTGGCAGAAAGTGGGACTGGAGCTGCAGTGACTCCAGTAAGAAATCTAAACTTGGGATTCCTTCCTGCTGTTCTCTTTTCTCTCTCTGTTTACACAAAAGGCAGACCACATTCAACGGTATCAGTGCAACCCAACCATGATACTCATTTGAGCAGTTAACACACACACAAATACAAAGAGAAAAAGAAAAAGAAAAAGTGGCAGTCTATCCATCTCACTTGGCATGTTTATATGTCCTTCTTAACCATAAAAAAGAAGCCTGTTTACAAAGTGGAGTGTTGGTAACATTGTGTAAAGGAACACTTATCTGAGAAACTTTGATCTCCTTCTGAAGCACCATTACTCTGAGACTGAAGGGCTAATGGCTCTTTGGGTGGGAGAGAAAGTTTTTCAACAGGAAAAGAAGGAAGTTTATTGTGCTATCTAGTGGACACATTTAGAAAATCCTGCTGCTTAGAAATAAGTTGTGGTCGTATCACCAACAGCCTTATCCCACATTGCACAGGCTGCTGAATGGGGGGAAAAAACAAGACATTGAGGCCTCCTGTAATGGGATAGCAGAGAAGTTGTTACTCTAAGGCAGGCCTGCTATCTTACTCATTTAAGTAATGGACATATTAATGGAGCTGAGAGCTAAACCAGACACATAGCCCTGCCTATTGGAGCAAACGTTTTCCATTTACAGACTCTGGGACGCATTTTACCATGCTGATTCACATATTTAGGTCCTACTTGGGTGAGTAATCATATTGGCTTTGAGAGCACAAGCAGAACATTGGCCTCAACAAGAGGAGTGAAAACCACTGCCAGGAGAGTGGTGGAGCTGGATCCTAAAACATTTAGTTAGATATCACTATAACTAAAAATATTCATTTATTTTTTCTAAAAAGGATTGAGGATTCCTGGGATGCAGAAAGCAGGTTGAAAAACATACATGAGACTCAGGTAGATTCAGTTTCAGATGGATCTGAAATCCCACAGGAACAACATAATTCACCCTACTGCTTTTGCAAAAATAGCATAAAATCTTGCCCAATCTTTTTTTTCTTCCTAATTTCAAGTTTTCCAGGTCTCCCTTAAGACGCTGAGCTTCACTTGATGCTTCACTGCAGTCAGAGATCTGGTTATCTCTAATCTTTCCTGCAAACACATTTCTCTAAAATGTTTGTTAAAATGCAGTGTCAAATTGAAACTTAATAGCACAGACCTTCCTCGCAAACATAAATAGCACCTCCGGAGGCTCACACATCACTGCTCTTTGCTTGCATCTGTCCTGCTGCTCTCCATTTTATTTCTCCACGCTGCTGCTTGCACTTTTCAACTTCTTCTATCTGTCGCTGAGTCCTTCATTCAAAGACCACTGAAATCCTTGGGAGCCCATCCAATACCTGCCGCTGGCTTTGGGCCCCACCACGGCAATTCTGCCCTGCCAGCACTGAACACTTCCTTCGAGGCGCTGAACAAACCTATTAACTAATCTCGTTAAAAATATTCCTCCACTAGCCAGCCTTTAAACAGTGGCCGCTATTGTATAAACGTGTATTTCTCTTATAAACATTCCTGGGGAGACAATATAGAGATAGGCTGGAGCTGCCTTTTGCCAGTTGCTTGGCCTGTTGAAACAATTAGCTTGAAAGACAGACTTTAAAAGATGAGGGGTTTGTGCCCGCAAAAGAAAAGCAGCGGCTTCAAAAGAGTGTGATTTATCGAAAGGGAGAAAAAATAAAAGAAAGCAGAATAGTTAGGCTCATTGAGTTTCCATCCTGTAGTTTCCTTATTTTGCTAGGCTGTGAAAGACTGTGGCCAGGCTCTATAGAGAGTGCACATTTGAACCCAGATTTGCTAATGACTGATACAGCAGTCACGAAAGTTCAATTTATGTCTTTCTTTTCCCCAAAAAACAAGGCGTTCGTAAGCCACTATATTTTTTTGGTGAGAGACAAATAAGGCAACTGTTATTGCAGGGTTTTTAAAATAGATAATACCCCGTTTGGAAACCAAGACGAAGTACCCTTCTATCTGGCATAGCCTTGAAACATTTACAGAAAGCCTTTTAATGGAGATTTAGTGCATGTATAATAATAACACAGAATTTGATACCCTCTAGGAAAAAACTGCCTGGTGCTCCCTTAACAACCACAATTACTGCACAACTTGTTATATCTAAAGTTAATAAACCAGAATTAAGGTTGTGAATAAACTTTATTAAGCAGCAGGAACCTGTCTTCTCCCCCTTGTGACTGTCCCACAGGCACCAAAGACCCTACGTTTGTCCTCTGGTTTACCTTTCCTGGGGCGAGTTTACCTTTCTAGCCCTGAAAGATCTGGCAGTGACTGAGACATACTGAGGCTGAGGCAAAAAAACCCCCACCAAAACAAAACAAAAAATCCCCACCACCAACAACAAAAAACCCCAAACAAATAAAATAAAATAAAATAAAATAAAATAAAATAAAATGGAATGGAATGGAATGAAAGGAAAGGAAAGGAAAGGGAAAGGAAAGGGAAAGGAAAGGGAAAGGAAAGGGAAAGGAAAGGAAAGGAAAGGAAAGGAAAGGAAAGGAAAGGAAAGGAAAGGAAAGGAAAGGAAAGGAAAGGAAAGGAAAGGAAAGGAAAGGAAAGGAAAGGAAAGGAAAGGAAAGGAAAGGAAAGGAAAGGAAAGGAAAGGAAAGGAAAGGAAAGGAAAGGAAAGGAAAGGAAAGGAAAGGAAAGGAAAGGAAAGGAAAGGAAAGGAAAGGAAAGGAAAGGAAAGGAAAGGAAAGGAAAGGAAAGGAGGAGAAGAAGAGATAAAAATGAAAACAGACAAAATTAAAATAAAATAAAATAAAACAAAACAAAACAAAACAAAACAAACGAAACAGAACAAAACAGAACAAAACTAAATAAATAAAGGTTCCTGCGGTGCCCGCTCCCGTTCCCGGTGCCCAGAGCGCGGCCGCGGGCGCAGCAGCGCACGGAGCGGCGCGGGTGACACCGTGTGGCCGCCGGCGGAAGTGTCCCCGCTCCTGCCCGGCCCGCGGGTCGTGAGGCGGCGGCCCGGGGGACACAGCCTCTGCCCCCTCGGCAGCCCCTCTCGACACAGCCGCACCGGGCTCTCCAAACGCCCCGGGAGAGGAGCCTGCTTCTTCCTCTCGGGAGTTAAATCAGTGTGGGAGACAGAACTTGCCTGAAACTAACTCTGGGTGCAGCCGGGGGAGACATCTGCCTTGACACTCCATTTGAGGCGGCTGCGCGCAGCGGGGCCCAGGGTGGAGATTTGCAGGAATGCTGCTCTTCCCTGGGTCAGCAGGCCGGGGAGAGGGGAGGGCTTCTCCTTCCTCAGCCCTGGCTCCTCGCAGCAGCCTGCTTTGGACCCAAAGTGCCAGAGGAAGGAGACGAGCGCGGAGCTCCAGCCGTGCCCACACA
Organism: Entomyzon cyanotis; assembly: GCA_024500445.1. NCBI lineage: Eukaryota > Metazoa > Chordata > Aves > Passeriformes > Meliphagidae > Entomyzon > Entomyzon cyanotis. The sequence goes on from JAKEPQ010001005.1 coordinate 43,514,757, forward strand.
GTTCTGGGTTAGACATGCTCGCAGGGAGATGGCTTTATTTAGACAGAGTAGGTGGTGACGAGATATCGTGTGCTGGGCCAGCAGAATTACAATACATGTGGTTTGGGCCTTTGTGAGTCTGTCCTCAATTATTTTTGTTTGTTTTGGTGCTTCCCCAAGCCTTTCAGATAGAGTGTCTTCACTCATGTTTTTGTTCTTCCAGGAACAGGCACAAGAATCCAAACTCCAGGCCTCGTCTGACAGCACATCCCTGTGCCAAAAAGGCCAAAGGAGTTGTAATTGCTCTCAGAAATAAGCTTTTAACAGGCTCCTGCACGAATAGACAGTGAAGAAAAAAACAATCCTTCCTTTCCTTGGCCCTCCCAATGCCTGTAAGCTTTGACCTGCTGACAGAGGGAGGCCAGTGGTGCAAAGGGCGTGCTGTGGAGTCACGACCTCTGCTAATGGACCTCCTGCTTGTGAAGCTGTTCAGTACTGCCACCTGCTCTCCCCAGAGGTATGAAATAAAGTATTACAAAGTTTTTTAATCTACCAGCTCTCACAGGTAGAAAAGGGGGACTAAATGCTTCGTGCTCCTCAAGATACTAAGGAAATTAAATGGAAGGTATATAAATGTTTCGTGCATAATGGCAAATCTCCCAATTAGCCTTTCCCCCTATTAAACACCATAAGAAAGTCTGAGGTTACTGAATATAGATTTCTATCACTACTTTACATGCTGTGGATTTTACAAAATATCTTCCTGACCTGAAAGAGATTACATACAAGCTGCAGAAGATCCATTTCTTTCCAGAGAAGTGTCTGATTGTCAGGTAGGCATAGAATTGTCAGGTAGTTAAGAGCATAGAATCACAGGATGGTTTGGAATGGGACCTTACAGATCATCTCATTCCACCCCCACTGCCATGTGGAGGGACACCTTCCACTAAATCAGGTTTCTCAGAGCCCCATCCAACCTGGCCTTGAACACGTCCAGGGATGGAGCATTCACAGCTTCTCTGGGCAACCTGTGCCAGTGCCTCACCACTCTCAAAGTAAAGAATTTCTTCCTAATATCTAATCTAAACATCCTCTCTTTCAGTTTAAAGTCATTATCCATTGTTCTGTCACTTGTAAAGAATCCCACTCCAGCTGCCTTGTAGGCCCTCCTTAGGTACTGGAAGGCTGCTGTAGGGTCTCCCCGGAGCCTAACAGCTAAAATGATGCTACAAATGGATGTTTAGGCAACTTTATCACACCCATGTAACCAACTTTTTTCCTCATAACCTCTGTTAAGTACAGACACTCAAGAAATGTAGGGTCTTTTAAACATCTCCAGCACACAGCTGAAAAAAGCACATGTGGGAGACAACCAAGCATCAGGTAGTATTTGAATTAGGACAAGTCAGGCCTCTTTGCTCATGCTCCAAGACTTTAGCATGGATTTTGTCTGCAAAGGAGAAGTCTTCTCCATAGGTTTATGTCCTGTTGCCATAATCCCTAAACTGACCTTATTAGTTTGATGGAAGGAGCATGGAAGGAGTTCCTGGCCATCAAAATCTCATCTCAAGCTGCGGACACCAGAAGACTGTCCACCTCCAGCTGTAACCAGGCCAAACAAAGTACCCGCTGTCCATACAAATCCTCTCTGTTGCCAGACTAATTTTAAAGAGAGAAAGGAAATTGCTTGCACTCCAGCAAAATGTATTTTCACTCCATCAAAATGTATGTTGAGATGATCACAAAATTGGAAACAAGGTCACAAAATAGAAAAATAATTAAGTGTATTTATAGGTATGGATTTTCAGAGCAGAGCTCTTCTCTGAAGACCCAGTATCTAGATGTATAAAGGGAAAGCCATTTCATCTTCTGGTCAGTGTAGAGAAGCTATCAAAGTATCTTCTTAAGAAACATAATATGATACCATATAATACAATCTTATAATAAAAGAAGACCAATATGGGAACTTTTGTTTTTATAGTTGAGTTTAAACTGCCTTCTCTGACTGGTAACTGCTCTTCTGACTGGCACAACAGCAAATTCCTCCAGTTTATGCTATGATATGAAAGCAGAAGCAAGTGTCAACACCTAAAAGTACCAGAGCCATTGCTTTTTGCACTGGTGTGTGTGGATTCATCAGGGGCACATCTGTCTATTCTGTGTGGTGTTTTGCACCACTCTGGTAACTTGGGTGTTGGAATTCTTGCAGGAGGACTCCAGTTCTGCTGGACAAACACCTGGCGCTGGTGCTGGTGGCCTGAGAAAGTGGTCTTCTCCTAACAGTTAGCCACCCTGAATTTATGTTCTGGGCTTGAAATAATGCCATTGTGCATGAGAGCTTTCAGGCAGTCTGAATGATGAAATCAGTCCCCTATTGATAGATTTGTGGTGAAAGAACTCCTTGATATTTGCCTCTTCATCTGTGTCTCAAAGCAGACAGTTGATAATGTCCAAAGTTATCATAATGCAGCTAGATCACTAAATGGCTTACACTGATCTTCCAATCACATTGCTATAAAACATCTGGAAACACATCAAAGGAGAGGGCTGCCTATATAAGAGAGTTTCAGATTAGTAAAATCAGAACCTAGAGAACCCAAGTGGAAAAACTGTTACAGAACAACAGCCTTTCCAGAATCCTTCAAAGTCTGGACTTTTCTCCCCTTCCTAAAGAGCTGTGGCATCTCCACTGCCAATCCCAAATGTACACCATTGATATCTTCACATAAGGGAGATCTTACTCCTTATTAAGGAGCTTACTTAGCTACGTAAGCCCCTCAGCTACTGAGATCTGCACCAGTGAAGACCAGAATATTGACTCTGGCTGATGACTTTGTGGATCCCAGCTCACAGTTTGCGACTCACAACACACAGTTTGCGACTCACAACACACAGTTTGTGACCCCTAGTACTCTGCACTGACTTGAGCTCTCTTTGCAAATTCAAATACCGCGTATTCCAAATAGGTCAAAAACATGAACAATCGTGCCATCTCAGGAAGGAAAAGTTATATGCACTGTGTTTGCCAGATGCAAATGGAACCATTATTCTTGATCACAGCCACTACCTTGTGAGTTAGGTCCAGCCTAGAATGTAGCAGGATATAAAGGCAGCCCTAGTTCTGTGGCTGAGAAAAGTTTTACCAGTTCTTCTCACTCATTTGAGCATTTGGTTTCATGTAACTAAATGTGCCAACAGAAAATAAAAATAGTCCTTTGTTGGATTGACAGTTAAGCCTTGACTTAAAACCATAACCTCAAGTATGTTCAAAGCTGAAAATCCAATCTGTCTGACATTTTGTCCTTTAACACATGCTGTCATAATCTCAAATTAAAGGCTGCCCTTATATTGTACCAAGCTAAATCACACGTATTTTGGAAACTTTGGCATGTAAAGGAAGCATAATGCTACATAAAAATGGTGTCAGACTAAATTTTCAGCCTTCTTTGTTGGTGTTTTGGACTTTTCTCAGACCTTCAAGGTCACATACATTTCATGGTCTAATTTCTGTTATTCCCTAAGGCACTGGTGCATATTTACACACTAACAATAATAATTCCTTTGAAACATAATAATTTATAATAGGCATATTATGATCCTTTCAGATTTATTGTGATCTAATCACTAGGCACGTATTTAGGAAATATAAAATCCCTTGAAGACTTTTACCTTGAGACAGGCTAAGAATGCACAATGCACAAACACACACACATTCCTAACAGTTCCCAGTTTAGTAAGATGAGCTGTTCTCCAAAGCCACATATACGAAAAAGTTAACTGAACATTAGCCACCTTTCAAATCTTAGTTGCACAGCTTACTTAAAAGAGAAGAGTTTGCAGAAATGTTTTTGTAAAACAAACACACGTTCAATCTGCAAGAGAGAGAAATGGAAAAAGTCAACTTTGGCTGGATTGTCACTTTGGTATGATTTTATGATTAGAGATTTAAGTAATAATCTAAATGCAACTAAAATAAAGGTGTTTTCTCTCCATTGATGGCCAAGCTTCAGGAGTTTTACCTCAAATAAAAAAGACTGCCTTATCACCTTATCATGTATCAAACCCATTTTTCAGTAGTTTGATTGTTTTTACTATGAGTTCAGTGAACTCTCAAGCAGTCCCAACCCCTCTCCAGTGGAGCTGTATCAGCAGAACAAAGTCCTGGCACACCACACCATTTGTGCACACAAGAGACTTTCTATAGTAGTGCTGGTCCAACCTGAATGTTCCCTGTTCCTGCTAAGTGATAAATGATGATAAATAAGTAACTACAGTAGGGCAAGTAGGTAATGAGAGTTGGAAAATTTGGTAAAATTATAATATGCAGTTTGATATGATGGATGGCTTTATTCAGTTATTTCATATCATGGGTACAAACCTGATTCTTCAGTGGATGAACTTGAGCGGTGACTAGTGTGAGGCAGAGATACTTTGTGACTGCAACAAGTATGCTTATTACTGCTAATAAAATATGTGCTCCCAACATTTCCTTAGTGAAATAATCTCTCCCATCAACATCTTATAAATAAGCAATACTCATATTGTGTCACTACCTTTTTTTAAAATTCCACTTGCAAATATCTGCCAGGATGTCTGGCAGACACATTATTTTTTGAACATAAATTCCTAATTGTAATGACTACAAGCTAAAGCATGAAAGCATGAACACTTAAGATTATGATGCCCGCAGATAAGTAAAATAAATCCAAGTATTTGCAATTTTAAAACGAGTTCAGTAATCTCTTCCTTATCATCTTAACTCAAATAATTCTTTAAAGCTATTCTTTGAAAACGTACCTAGGCAGTCGATTATTTTTGTTTGATACTTACCAAAAAAAAAAAAACAGAACAATCTGACAGGCTACAAAGTAGGCATTTCTTATGAAACCAGACAATACTTTTGCTGGTATTGCCCTTATGTAGTGAAGGCTAAACCAGAGGGATGGGCAAAGGTGGTTCTTTAACTAAAAAACATACCCAGTGGTTTGATTTTCCAGGTATTTATACTTTTTTTCCTCTTTAATCCATACTCTCTAGCACAGAAGAAAAAAATGAAGCAAAATTCCTTCTTGAAAGCATCCCACCAGTCTCACCATCCCATACTTCCTCATGGATTGCGCTGCCCTTGGTGGGTTCATCCCTGACGTGCCATACTCAGCAAGGAGAATTAAGCAGCTTAGAGAGGGACTTGATAGATTTTGGTGCTATTCAAAATTCTCTGGTGCTTTTTAGGGCTATATAAGTGTTGGAGGGTCAGAGGGCTGTGAAGAAAACGGGAAGAAGCAAAGGCAGAGAACAAGCCACTGGATTAGGTGGAGGGGAAATTGGAGAAAGAAGGGCTGCTGTACAACTCTCAGCCATGGCTCCAACTCCAGTTACCTAGATTTCAGATGTAGACATGGTCATGGGTACTTCAGCTGTGCATGTCTATTTTGAGCTATTTCTTAGTGTCCTAAATAAATAAACTGTGTGTCAGGTGAAGGCTCTTTCTATAGTGGTATCAGGTTGTCAGCCTAAAGCAAAAAACATTACTACTCTTGATATGAGGAGTGAGAGTTTTTCCTCACTGTATAGTTTTGGGTGGAGTTTTTTTTTCCAGTGGGCAGTAACAGGAACCTCAATAAACTCTAGTCAAAGTCCATGGTAACTTAGATGGACTTTGGGTGAAACCTTCAGATAGACAGTTATAGACAAGACAGGGGGTTTTTAGCTGTGGTTTGAACTTCCATTATAGATAGGTACTTCCAGAGTAAACACATACACAAATGTCCTCTCCTCCTCCTTCCTCTGTGCAGCCTGCGGGATAGGGCATAGCCTAACCTTACTCCAGTTTCTCTGTTTTCAACTGCTGAGGGACAGTGAACAGATCAGGAAGCCTGGTGTTCCAAATCTGAAATTCCAAGTGCATTACTTGTTCAAATTAAGCCATGTGATACTGTTTTAGTTCATTGATTTGACAACTGTGACATTTAAAACAATGTTTCTGATACAGAAACTGCTGGAAAAGCAAATGAAAAATGTCCCAAAAGCAAACCATTGTGGAAAGTAAGCACAGCTGGACCCTAACTCTTTAATAAATTGGAATGAATATTCCCAGAATGAATTTTTAGTATTTAGCTGTGTTTTTAAATTGCAAGACTTCTGAACTTGCATGACACCTGGAAAACATACCATCCTTACTTTCTCCACAAACAGTATTTCAGGAAATTTTCTTGTCTGTACAAAAGAAAAGCCTCTAAGTTCAAGTATGATTATCCCTAATTTTTAGGCATAAAGTTTAAAGCTACAACACACTGAACTTTGAAATAATTTAAGCATCTATTGGTACAAATATTTGTTTTTCTGAGATGTTCAAACCTACCAAAGCTGCTTAAAACACCCCAAAAGTATGTGGATGTGTCACTTGGGGACATAATTTAGTGGTGAACATGGTAGTGCTGGGTCAACAATTTGACACTTCTTAGCGGTCTTTTCCAACCTTAGCAATTCCACAATTGTGTGAAAGTGTGTTTAAAAGTATTTTTATCTTCTTGTGCCTCTACCTTTTGCCTTTCCATCTCCTGTCTTCTCTTGTCCCATTGTCTCCACTGCCAGCCTTTTTTTCCCTTACTTCCCTCCAAATGTCAGACTAAAAATACTTCCCTTCTGCTTTCTGCGCCTAGGTCTCAGCATGCTGACCACACCTTTGCCTTGATTCCCAAGACCATTAAAAATGCAGTCAGTGAGGGATATTGCTGCATCGCTTGATCCTGTAAGCAGCAATGCTCTAGTGTACCTGTAAGATGCAAAGGCACTGTAAAAATAGAGAGGGAAAAAAAAATAGTGTTCTCATTCCTCCCAAATGAAGTAAGAGGTTGTCATGGAAGCTCAGTTTCCACACTCTCTCCCTACCCAATTTGTTGGCCAGTCTGTTCTTCCTTCCTCACTCATCCATGAGGAGTTGAAAAGGACAGAACTGAAAGCAGCACGAAATGGGAGTGAGACTTGTAAAGACAATGAAACAAAATGAATAGACATAAGTAAAATAATCCTAAAACAATGGCAGCTCTCTTTATTGTAAAATCCGAGATGATAAAATGGATAGTAAAACTTTTAATCGCCTCTTTACCGCAGTGCAAGACTGCTGCTGTCAGAGTCCTGCAGTCAAGCTGTGGCCAGACTGAGCAGGTTTTTTAGAGTTTCATTCTTCATCTGCAGATTTCTGGAATGAAAGGATTGTTCCTAAAGAGAGGAAGTTAAAATTTAAATTGCCCAATTTCTTACTTAGGCTGGCATAAATCAAAAGTATCAATTGAGTTAGGCTGGTTGGGAAGAGATTAAAATCTGGTCTGCAGCCTTTAAAAGAAAATGCATTTCTATTTTACATTATTAGAAAATTAATTTTTGTTGCCTCTATAAGACAACCATAAGAAAGGAAGGGAAAATAAAATGTTCAAAGTACTGTACTATGTCCCATGGACTCTTTTGGAGTAACAATCAGTCATCAGTCCTAAAATAAGAGCCTCCAAGGCTGCAAAAGACTTCAGCTTTGCAGGAATCCCGATCTTGTAGCCAAAAGCCCAGGGTCCTAACAATGACCAGGAAAAAAAGGCAGACTTCCACCACAAATCTGTCAAACTTGAAACATTTCCATGAAGCATTTCAAGTTAAACTAATCGTGCCTTTTTGAGTCTGGTCCTGGCTCTACTCAGGGGGCCTGTTGTGCCAGAAGGTTTCTGTAAGAGAACAGGAAAGCCTGAATCAAAACCATCCAATTTTAGATAAAGATGATCTGCGAAGTCCTGTCAGAATCTGGCCTGAGGGGTGTTCCACCTCTTCATTTACCATATATAATTTTTCCTCTACATTTATTTCAAAACCACAATCTTCTCTTTTAGTCTTGGACTAATTTCATGAACTGAAGGCTGTCTGCCACTCCTGATGAAGTCTGCTTCTATTTCTAAAATAAAGCCAAGAGTAGACTACAGCATGCCTGAGCCAGGCTGGGATGAGAGGGATGCTTGAATGAGAGGGATGGTTGCAGTAGAGAAAGGACAAGTCAGACATTTACGCTCTATGTTTCTTCTTGGGCTGGTGATTTAGGACAGACCACTCTGCACTTTACTAATAAAAGAGGAACAAAATTACCACTCTCACTGCTGCTTTATGGCACAGGAAGGGGAAAGAGAAGAATGCATTTGTTTGGAGTGTCCATTCACCCTATAGATCCTGGAACCCACATCCCATGTTATGCCCTGGCCCTGCTGCTACATCCCAGGAATAGCGCTCCTGGGAGAACAGGGGGCTCCTGGCTGCTGCTGTGTGTCAGACACGGTTGTGACAGAGTTGGAAGGAAAACTAAGATGGATTTGAAACTTCTCCTCCTGGCACAGGAGGGAAAAAGATTAAAACAAATGAGCAGCAGTATGGCTAATGGTGCTGGTACAATCACTGGCAATAGGAGCTGTAATAGAGTCAGCCTTGGAGCGAGCTGCAGAGTGGTGATGTTACTTTATTCTTTGTAATGATCCTTGTTAACTAATATCTGTCTGCTGAATGCCCACAGGTCTTTGTCAAGGATCAGGCCCCCACTATGGCTGGCCCTGAATACAACCTAATAAAAAGCTGCCAGCCTCCAGAGCTTGAAATTGAAGCACAAGTCAAAAGACAATAAGTGAATTCTGCAAAGAAACAGGTGGACCCCAGGGTAACAATGAGACAAATGTGTGATGACATGGCCTGAAAGTGGCCAAACAGTTACATGCAAGAGAATGAGAAATGCTGCTATTTCTGTTAATTTGAAGAGTCTCTCGGACAGTCTATCTAAGTTAAAGTTGCCAGGTCTTTTGATGCCTTTTCAGAGTTGAAGTCCGCCTCCTCGTAAGCAGCTGTCAGGAAGGCAGGGAAGAGGTAGACTCTCTCTCAAGGTGACATGAAGTGAATATGGGAGCAGCAATGTTGATACCTAAGGCTAATTCTCTGCACATAGTCCATTTGAACTGCATCTTCCAGCAGCCAAACCGGACTTCCCAGGCAGCTAATAAAAGGGATTTGTCTTCTGTACAAACTGGCTGCTGCCAAATGGCCACTGCAGAGTGAGCAGCCGGTCCTTCCCCAGGCTCGCACTCTTCAGAAAATAATGATGGCTTTGCTGTCTCTGCTGACCAGCTCTGTACTGAAATGGGAAAGGTTCCATACATGTAATAGGAGCTCAGAGACCATGGTAATGAGTATGGTGTAAAAAATGATAGATAGGTGGATGGACAGATACCACTTTATCATTTTTCTGAGCCATCCAATTTCCCCAGGCACAGAGTACACCCCGGAGATTTGGGTTTAAGGCAGAGAAAGCTTTACACGATGGATTGAGTGTTGTGTAAATATGTAAATAAAGAATAGCTCTTTAATTTTTTATGAGGAGTGCATTTTAAAGCCCTGCTTTGGTCTTCTTACTTGGGCAAAATTGCCACCTAACAAAATGGCAGTCATACCTGAACAAACATAACTGTGTTCTGCACATAAAACACCTGTATTAAAAATTAACTAATGAAAAAATATTTGGATAATATTAAGAAAAGCAAAACCTTGTGCATCAGACAAAAGCTTCCTGGGGTATGAAGTGCATTTGGCTATCAAGAAGCTCTGTGTAGGCCACATGCTGCTTACTGACATGCTTGAATCCTAAATAAACAGACTTTACACAGGGAAGCTAACAAGGTTCAGGGGCAAGTGGAGTGTCACAGCCACCCTACTGCCATGTGTGATATGTCTGGAGGCAGTCTGTGCACAGCAGCGTGTACTGGTGGCACCGCACAGGACTGAGCTGTTCAGCAGCAAGAATGGCACCTGAGCACCCAGAAGATGCCAGACCCCCAAAATGTCTCCTGCAGGACTGTCAAGGAAGCCTGCAGTGGGATTTAAGCACAGAAGCTCCCGAACTGGGAGCTGGCAGAGGGAAGTGGAGGGCTAATCAGTGCCTTCTGGCACTGTCTGAGCTGGCTGTAGGGTGCTGGGTCCCAGGCAGGCACATCTGCACCCCAAACAGACAGCCTGTGCCTCAGCACACCAGGCTGTGTGCTCAGGGACCTCTGATGTGACCCCAAGTTTTGTGTTTTCCTCTGTCCCCACACACACCTTCTGTCGGCGCTGCAGAAAAAGACCTGCACGGCTCAGTTCCCAACTGCACAGAGGAACTGGCATGCTCTTGCCTGCCTGCATTCCGCTATCCTGGTCTGCCCTTACACACTGAAACCAGGAAGGGAGAGGAAGGGAGCAAAACCCCAAAGCAATGCATTGCAAGTGATTTACATGGAGAGTGGCTAAAGCAAAGCAATATGTGCATCTGGGAACAATCCTGAGCTGGTAGGAGCACAGACAACACAGTCCACTCATAATTGCTATATTCCCCCTCCAGGATCTCCATCAAGATGTGAAAGGTTTCAGCAATTGATCATCGTTATTCAAAGGGAAAAAATAAAATCAGAGCTCTGGTTCTGCTTGCATGTAGGAAAAAAAATCTTCAGAACTGTTTTCTTGCAAGAAGTCCAAGTGTAAACATCATCCATGAGAAGAGATTCTCTGCCATTAAAACCATCCTTGCTTTGTTCATATCACCAAAGACACAGTGTTCTGCCTAACTAAAGGTCACAAAACAGCAGAAATTTGAATGCTTCCATCAATGCTTCTAGCAATCCAGGAGATTTCACATGAAGCCTGTAATCCATCCAGTAAACATATCTACATACATACATATATACAGATATTTATATACACACATACACACAGTGAAGGAGGAAATACTCCCTTCAATAGCCTGACCTTGTTGTTTTGTACCACTGTTTAAGAAAGGGATTATAATGATGCCAGCAGAAGTGCAGCAGTGTTTGTTAAGGCAGCAAAAACACCCATTCCTCCTTTTTTCAGCCGAACTGAAACCCTCACATACATCCACACTCTTGCAGTGTTTAGGTGTAAATAACACCCGGTGTGTACAAAGCTCCCCCTTTCATATTCATTACTGTCATAGCTTTGAAAGGAAAAAAGCAGAGGTCATTTATTAGAGGTTACTTTTCATGCAAAACACCCTGTGGTTGCTGTCATTCAGAACTACTTAGTCTACGCCCTCAGTCATCTATTAGCAGGGCTTCAGGTCATAACCTTTAGTGGCATTTGGAATCCCAGAACCTCTGATTAGTGCAGGATTTACATATCCTTCAGTAAAAAATGCTCAGCTATAGAAATGCATGAAGTGTTGTAAATTTGTTTGGCCTTTTGTCTGGAATACATATGAACTCTGCATTCAAAGTAGGGTGCATTAAACTATATTTGTTTATCGTGTTATAGCTCCTCTGTTAATGTGGCGTCCAGTTAACCCATTAAAGACAAACTGTCCTTTCAAAATGGGCTCGTAATTGAGCACAAAGAGGAGGTGGACGCCAGTGCAATTAATAGATTCGTATCACACAAGCCAACTGTTGGTGCTTCTTTAGGCCTGTTCTCTTTTTCTCAGAGAAGTAGCCATGCCTGTGCGAAGTTTGATTTAATGGTCTCTGCTGGGATCCATATCATGAAATTTTACTGGAAGGTGTGTAAATACTACTGAGTTGCTGCCTTGGCAGATGGTAGCAAGGTGTAACCAATCACACATTTTTGAGTTTCAGTAGCATAGGAACATCATTCATTTGCAATATAGGATCAATACATGTTGGGGGTTTTTGTTGCTAAAATTTAGAAAGAAAGCCAAATTGCACTATTCTTTTAACAGAAATGTCATTAACAAGCATTAGCATGACTAATTGGCTGATTTATCTCAGCAGAGAGGATCTGTCAAACAATACTAAGACAGTTTCCCAGATATTTGAATATTTGGGGTGCTTTTCCACATTCTCATGTATTTCAAGGAAAACATTTTTAAAAGGTATAACATTCATGGCAAATGGCTGGAATCAGTCATCTGTGCATTTGAGTGGACCTCAGCTGAACTGAAGTTCTCTAAGTCATACACAGTGAGAGACCATCTATGTTTTATTCAGGTCAGTTGACTTTCTTGCCTGGATGTGAATTCTAATAGTGATAACCAAAGTGGTACCCTGTGCAGTGGGGGCTTCTCTATACCATCACAGAACTTCACCAGGATATTCCAACCTTTGAGTCAAATGAAATTCCAGCCAGAAGATCATTTAGCTTGCTGTCTTCCTCCTGAGAAAGTTAATTTGGATGTCAGTGAGTGCCAGTAAGAACACAACAACCACAATACTTGACAGGAATATTTTTCACATATACATTATGATTTTATGTGGTTGTATGTCCCCTCTAACTAAAGATGGAGATATTTTCACCCTAAATTTACCCAAATAAAAATTTATAAATATTATTAATACCTCCTTACACCTAATGAATATATGACCATGCATACAGGCTGGGGGACATCTCTGGCTCCCAGTTCCTTTCAATTTACAATCCAAATGAGAGGTGACACAAGTCAGTCTCAAAATTCTTTGTTGAAAGAGCAACCTCAGCCATTTCTCTGCCAAATCCATCCTTATTTCTGCATGTGTTGGTGTTTCATACACTCAGATTGAGAGGAACTCCTCGATGTCCTGCAAATATCAATGAGAGACACAGTCTGAAGGGATGCTTCCTGCATGGATGGAGCTTTGGCAGAGTGATCCATGGTCAGCAAAGAGAACATCACCTCTGCATGTCCTATTCCATGTCAATATCCAAATCATTGTCCAGTTCTTTGACTTGCCTGTAACAAGTTGAGAATGTTGGAACTGCCTGGCCCCTGAGTATAAAACCTACCTTTTGATGTCACAGCTGTGCATTGCTTCATTCAGAGGCTGCATTTCTGGAGAAGTGAGGTCAGGTATTTAAATGTATCTCCTGGTTTAAATTAAACTCAGTGATAAGGGGCAGAGAGACTCCACATTTCAGTGATTTGCTGCAGTGGCTTGGAACCAACCTACCCCCGGGGGAGCAGAAAGACAATCTCACCTTTGAATTGGCAGCAATGGGGAAAAGACAGTGGACCTGTGAGCTGCATCTCAGGTGATAGCAACTTGACATTTTCAATTCAGGAAAGTATTTCAAGGTATACAGGCTGAAATTAAAAGCACATATCTAGACACAGCCCAAGAAGAAAACCTGGCCCTTTTTCTCTTTTTTGCCACACAGAAGCAATAACTTTTCAATTATAAGAGGCAGCAGAAGGTCTATCTGTGACAGGAAGAATGCTAAAATACTTACCTAGAAAACATCATTTTCCTGGAGCACCAGGTTCTGGCATGGGTATCTTCACTGATCAGGCTTTGTAAGCCCTCAAGGTTACCAAATTCTTCAGGGTGGAATCATGTGTGCCCACCTTATTTTACCTTTCATATTTCCAAGCAGAACCAGAGGAAAGACAGAGAGCAATTTTCCCTTCTGCAGGATCAGAAAAGAGAATGACACAGAGCCAGCAGTCATGTGAGCTGAGGAGCAAAGCTGAGGACATTTCCTATGGGATTGTGAGGTGGAGAATGCTCAACCCAGATCACACTGAAAATAACATCAAGGGTCCAGCCATGTCTTTAATTCATTTTTTGAAAGCCTGAAATGCTACAGACTCCCCAGCATTGTACTCAGAAGTTGTAGGAGGCAGGACACTGCCAGGTGAACACAACATCTGATACACCTGATCCACACAGAGAGAGCCTGAAATACACAGGAAAATCTCTCTGCCACTCTTATCTAAATGTGCCACTGCCCCAGTGCACATTAATACCTAGAGTAAACAACACATTAAAAAGTTCACTGGTAGGTGCCAAGGTTATTCTACAGGGACACACATGAGAGATGGTTTTCTGAGCTTTCATGGCATGTCAGAAAAAACTCATCAGTCAGCCTCCGATGACAAAAGAAGCTTCATGCATGGAGCAGTGCTCACCACCCACAGAATAAGAGCCCTGGGGGACATATCACGGGTAAGGAAGGATTAATAATGGGAAACAATGAAAAGTAATAGAGAATGGAAAGTAAGAAGCAGTAAAAGACTCGGAGAAATGGGATCAAAGCAGTAAAATCAATTTGAAAGCAAACTTTCTCACATGGCCAGTTGAAAAGGACAGATGGCACATGGACACCCCTTAACTTATTACAGCTGCTTGTCAGCAGAGGCAAGAAGGTAAGCCTACAGATAGCTCTGGGCCTGATGACTTCTGCCTGCCTGTGGCATGCACATTTATTCAAAGTTAAAATGGTTAAAGTAGCACTCTAAAACAGAGATTTTTCAGGCAACATGAAGAAAGAAAACTGGAAATTTCTGTTCCACAGTGATAGAAAAGGTGACTCGCTCCAGCAATTTGTAAGAGAATTTGCCTTTTTACACTATTTAAGCAGTTAATCTTCATCAAAGCTTTTACACTAACTGTTTAACAGCAACAGGACTCCAGCCCACCTTTAGTTAAGATGAAACACAAATGTTTTGCTAAAATGTGTTTCAAGGAAACCATCTGTTTACATAGAAGTCAGGGAATGTTTTGTGGCCACCTTCAGTGGGAGAAGACTGAATTCCATGTTGTATGGTTACAAACTCTATTTTTAAAAATTAGTTTAATTTAGAAATAATTCCATTAAGATAAATACTCTTTTTCCTCAAATAAATCTTCTATCCTTTGTTTTCCTCCGAACGTAGTTATATGGAGATCCAATATTCAGGAAAATATTTGAAATACTGCTAATGTTTAAACTGAAGATGATAAATAAATTCAAGCATTGATCTGTCCCTGCTACTGCACAGGAGGAGCTGCTGTTGAGGTCAGCACTGAGAAGAGCTGTCAGCAGATCCCTGCCATGTCCCATCAGTTACTCGTGCTCTTTTGATGTACCAGACACCCACTGTGGTTTAGTTAAATTAGATGGGTTTAGCTTCTGTTGGACCTTGAATGTGAATCACATATTCTCGACTAAATAAGGACATAAAATTAAATACAATTTTGGTCAACTCTCTACAGCAAGTAAAAGTTTTTATATACAGATGTATATACAGAAGTTTGTGTATACAGATGCTTAAATCTCCATACATGCATACAATTTTTAGGGGATTATTCTGATTATCTGCCTTACAGCTGCAGCATATTTGCTGTGTTTAAGAACACTGCGACCTTCCCCTGCATAGGAGACTGTGACTGCAAGAGAAGACACATCCATATGTTCTCCCCTCGGCTTCTCCCTCCTCTGCTTCCATGCTCCCCCACATCCCGACACTTGCTCAGACAAGAACGTCTGATCATTTTCCCACTTCACGGGTTAACTCATTTCATTACTCCACCATTCTTTAAAATTCTCCACCCCTGCCCATGTTTGCAGTTCCTGTGCACTGCAGCACCTCCAAATATAACTCTCCTCTGTCTTAGGGGCTTGTGCACTGACCTTATCAACTTCCCTTGGAACAATAGCTGTAAACAGCACTTTAAACACCAGATTTATTTCAAAATGGAGTGATCAGGAGAGCACAGCACAACCAAAGCTCAGGGAACATGTTTTTTTCTCTCTGGCTCTCCCACTGACTAGCTATTCAGACTTCAGGCAGGTTACTGAGTTTCTCTGTGCCTAATTTCAGTGCTCAGACATGTTTCTCTCTAAACTTCATGGTCTCAGTGGCAAAACCTGTCTTTTACTCCAGATTTGTTAGATGACTGGCACAGTAAGGCCTTGTTAGTAGCTGGGGTCTGTAGCTATTATGGCAGTACCAAAAATGCTGTTAACATTTCACAATCAAATATTGCACTGCAAATGTATTTAGCACCTGACAGTCAAAAAATGTAATAGGTCCCTGCCACATAGTCAAGGTTAGATTTCACTTGAAACAATAACACTAAAGAAGTCATCCGAGTGTGGAAACTGCAGCCGACTTGAGATACAGCCTCTGTGACATTTCCCTGGCTTACACAAGCATTTTCTGCCTTCCATCTGAGCTGCCAAGGCCTGATTTGTTTGCCTTCATAAGTAGAGGGGTGGTGGGCTTAGGGTCACAGTGGCCACAGGGCTTTTTATCAGTCCAGCACATGGGTAGTGTGGGTACTTCTCCCTGAAAGAGATGTTGTATAGAAATATCCTTACTCAGCAGCTGACTGAGACTGAAGCTGCTCAGCAGAACAGGCTGTAGCCAAGGTGAACAAATGGAAAGGTGGGGGGAGGAAATCACCATCTCCTAAACGAGCCTGTAACACCCTGTGCCCAGCCAGGACTCTGCTGTCCCCTCCTGCACAGAGGAGATGGCAGTAGCTATGCAAACATCTACTGACCTCACTGAAACACGTGACAGAGATAAAGTAGGCGACGAACACCAAAGGCATGATTTCCTAGACAGCCATATTTATAATTTGTAGGCATGCACACACATTGTAGAGCAAAACTGGGACCTAAACAATTTGTGTGCATTGATTTTTGTACTAGACTCAAGCTGTTCAGTTCACCTTTGACATCTCTTAGCAGAATTTTTTCTAAACTACCACGTGACATGAAGTGAAAAATCCCTGTTGAGCTGTCTCTATCACAAGTGTCTTCACCTCACTGAACTTCGCCAGTAAAGCATCCAGGAAACACAATGATGCCACTTTTAGTCATTGTCTCGTTTTCCAGCTGTTGGTAATGGACACACTGTGCCTTAGCCTGTAATGATAAAACTGAAACCACACTCTCTGTGTTTTATAAACCTCTGCTCTTTTAAATTGGTGACATCTATGCTAAAATAGATCTTTTTTTTGGCTACAAGTGGAAAAATGCACCAATAAGACACTTAGCTGAAACATATTTTATCTCAAAAAGGTGAGAAGGATTATTTGTAACAAATTCCATAAACAGATTGGTGTGGTTTTATGATTTTTAAATAATAGAGATTTGTAAAGAAAAACAAACCGTTCTATATCGGTTTTGTCTTCCTGTATCACTGGGGAAAATACTTTGAAAGGTTTCAGTTGTATGTGCTGCTCAGTGAAATATCTTCTAAAGTGGTCAGGTTGAGGATTTTTTGGAGAGGAGAGGTGTGAACCCCGCAAATCCAGCCAGAGCAATGTGTTTATATACTGTGTGTGAGCAAACCAGTACTGCTGGGACTGAGACTGCCTGGTGAAGACCAAGGAAAAGGCTGTAGCCTGGAGCAGGGAGGATCCTCAGTTCCTGGGAGTCTCCTGCATTGGCATAAATGACCATCTGAAGGCTTTTTCAGAAAGACAGACAGCCGAGGTAGTGGGTGGCATTTTAAAATCAGGCTGTGCCACAGTCCCAGCTTGAGAGACTCCAGCAACATGGGGCTGGTAAGAGAATCCCCTGGGTTATTGGGTCACATGTGTGACTGCACTAAATTATAGCAGAAATGAACTCTCACTCACAGTGGACCAAGATTTGAGGGACCTCAAAAGATACAACAAAGTGGTCAGTGCTGTGCAGCTCACTGCCCCAGGCTGTGTCAAATGGCCTTCGGGCTGGAATTCCCCTGCCAGCCAGAACCGTTTTCAAGGTGCATTACCCACCAGAATTAAGCCCCTTAAACACTGTCCTGTATTTATCCCTCCTTGTTCTAATACCCGAAAGTGCAAGTGCAATGCGTGCAAAGAAAAACTTCCAGCTTCTATTCAAAAGCTAACAGTGGTAATATATAGGAATTACACCTTTTGTTTTTCCATTATTATATGCATCACAGTGGGGATGACCAGGAAGTGGGGAGGAGGGGAGAGGGAGAGGGAGAGAGAGAGAGAATAGAGGAGAGAGAAGAGGGAAGAGGAGGGGAGAGGAGGAGAGAAGAGGAGAGAAAAAAAGAGCACCAGCTGTTTCCAGAATTCCCAGCCGATCTGTCTGGAAGATGTTTCACACCTGGGAGGGAAACAGCTCTTGTGTGAATGGCAGTAGTTACTTAATCCCTACACCCGTGGAGAACTGGAGGAGAGTGTAGAAGCTGAGGCAGTTCTGCTTGTTCGTGTTGCAAGCCCCTGTTTTGGCAGCCCAGCACCATTTCCTTCTTACCTTGTCCTTCTCTCGACTCTCTCACCTCCAATTTAAACTGGAAACCAGTCAAATGTTTTCCTTAGGACTGCAAGTCTAATTCTTCATAAGTTTGAGTTGTTGGTTTTTTGGTATTTTTTTTCCAAATGAAAATGCCTGGTTATATGTAACATATGGATTTTATAAAGGTGGCTATGTATTAAAGGTAAAACAGAAAAAGAAAGAATGAAGTTTATTATTTTACACAGTGGAGTGGACACCTCATATGGCTAATTCTTGAGTTAAATGAGTTTTCCAAGAAAATGTTTAGTCTTTCATTGAACAATTATTTTAAATACTTTGCCACCAAGAAGCAAGGCAGTGTAAGTTTTATGAACATATTATTTTTTTTTTCCTTTCACAGAAACATTTTCTTGACTGATCCCTTACAGTTCCAGAAACAAATACTAGTACATTTGCTTAAAATAACAAAACCACACACAATACTTAACTCATTAGGATGATTTAGCAGCGGTTCAGTATTTCTTTTGGCTGAGTGCTCTGGAAGAAATCCCATGTACACAGTCTTCTATTTTACACTAATACTTTTACTTCAGGTTATACAGTAATCTCTGTCAGGCACTGTGCCCCAAGTACAGTATTAAAAGCTATCTGCTGGTGGAATGTCTCTGTCAAAAGGGCATGTGCAAAATAGATTCTAAAAATTAAACTTGTTTAATACATTACACTTCATGGGTGTTAGAGCAGAGAATTAACTGAGATAGTAAACCCATACTCCCCACCACTTAAAAGATAAACACAGTCACTAAGCAAGGGATATATCAGTAACTGTAACGAAAATACTTTTCTTCAGTTCTAGAAAAACTGTCTCAAACTGTCCTCTTTCCTTTTCATGCCTGACACATGTAGAAATTAAACCTGTTAAGTTGTAAATTTAATTAAAAGAAACCTCATAAAATATATTAATACAATCTCTAGGAGTACTCCTCTGTACCAAACTTTTATTGGCTTCCCTTTTTATGTGCCAGAATAATCCTTTGTGAAATTTCTCTCTAAATATATTTAATTTATAACTTTCTGGCTGGTGACACTCACACTTAACATCCCTGCAGTAAGGAGGCAGCTGGCTGTATTCTACACATTGTGTTTCGAGTGTGTGGCACAAGCTTTTCCAGCTGAAACTTGCCAAATGCTGTCTTGTGACCCCACACTCAAATGTCTGCTGCTCGTGACCATTTAGGTACCAAAAAAGTTACTTCGAGGAAGGGTGACAGAATCCTGACCTAAAGAAGACCATGTATTTACAGGTCCCATTCTGCCATCCTTCCGCAGGTTTCTAATGTTTCTAGTTTCATACTGGCTTAATTAGAGCTGCAGGGGAGCTTCTAATTTTTCTGGTCACACTTTATTATCTTCCGATTACTAACCATTAGTCTTCATCTTTCTCTAGGGCTTGGTTTTTTGAATTTTTTTTTTTTTTGGTGGGAGTGCTTTGGGGCTTCTTCACTTTTAAAAAAAAAAAAAAATTTCAAATGGCCAGGAATGAGATATATATTGAAAATCAATTTCCTTTTGTCAATGTAATTGCTAGCTGGGGATGATAATTTCTTTGTTCAGAGCAGATACAGAACTATTGTCTTGGCCTCCTAAATTGGTACTCCATACCCCATGCTGTCTGCAAGCATAAGTGTGGAGCCATGCACAGTGGATGCTGAATATCCGATAGAATGGTGGTGTCCCTGCCTAACAAAAACTAACTCCTTCTGCTTTTTTTTTTTTTTTAATGGAAGAGAAATAATGAGACAACCGCACAGCATTTTAGTCCACATTTCTCTATTTCCTTCTCATAAAAGGTCTCAAAGAAATGCAAAGCACCATTGAAGAGTTCAAAGACATACCTCAGAATGTGACTGCACATTCAAGGCACACTGACATATTCAAGACTGGATAGCTCTATTGGAGGGGAAAAAAAAAATAAAAGAGAGAAAGAAAGAGGGAGAGAGAAAAGAAAGAAAAAGGCTCAGCATACAAAACACAATACACAATATCTACTTCTACTGTGTGAAACTCACTGCATTCATTTTGCTCACTGAGCAAACTAGGTCCCAGAGTATAACACACACAATAAATTGAGCCTTTTTTTTCCATAGGAGCTGATTTCAAGAGAAGCTAAAAATTACCCGGTGTAAATGATGCAGAGGCTGATGCAGCTGAATTTATAAATTGGGTTGAAAAGTTTGGCATGCTGAATTAGATTATACTATATAATGCCTCACTAAGTAATTGATATGTACATTACGTGCAAAGAAAGCCCCGCTAACTCATGTGTAACTTACTTTTTTTTTTTTTTTTTTTGGCGTTATTGTGTAACTTGGCCATTGGCTCACTGTCAGTTGAACAAATTTTCAAAAGGAGATTCAGTCCCTTATGAGCTGAAT
The DNA here is from genome assembly GCA_024500445.1 of Entomyzon cyanotis. Lineage (NCBI taxonomy): Eukaryota > Metazoa > Chordata > Aves > Passeriformes > Meliphagidae > Entomyzon > Entomyzon cyanotis. The sequence goes on from JAKEPQ010001005.1 coordinate 43,535,135, forward strand.
AAAAATTTTGTTACATCCTGGTATTCTAAAAATAGAATACAGGATAAAGATACATTTTTTAATAAGTAGAAAATACATAGGAATGCTTAAGAGCATTTAAAGACTCTTTTGTATCCTCATTTCCAATTTTAGGGAAGTTTTCCTTACATTTGTTCGAGAAATAAGAGTCCAGATGAAAGATGTGCAATACCAGCACCGACTGGAGAGGTCATCAGGAATTTAAGGGAATGGGGAATATACCTTTTCCTCAGCTAAAAGCAAACAATGTAACACAGATTTCTGTCTTCTGGGAGTACACTAGAAATTTTTTTTTTAATCATACCAGAAAGAAATTTCAGTTTTGTACTGGCTGTTCAGTATATTTACAGTCTTCTACAGATGATCTGCTTTTATTTTGAGAGGATGAGAGCATTTCCCTCTGCAATTACTAGCATATCTGCTCTGATCCAATGCTGATTGCAGCACGGGGCTTTAAATCTCTGTAATCTGTCTGAAATGTTATTAAATATTAGATTTCACTGTGATTTGTTTTCTTATCACTTTACTTGTAACTTTACTGCCATTCACCGCCAAGAGACCTTGAACTGGAGGCTACAGCTTTAATCTCAATTTGTTATATTAAAATGCAAAATTAAAGAAGAGTGAAAAAGTTGAATATTACCAAGGAATGTAATTGATAACATTGTGTCAGTTTTGCGTTTTAATATTATAAACTGAATTTTATTATACTCTACCCTAATAGTGACATATTTAACATTTTAAGACTGGATATAATAATTTTATGGGACAAAATGGATATTGTTAGAAGGTTATACAGTAGTACTTTATCAAATCCTTGTATATTAAATACCAAAACACTATGATAAAATAATAGTAAGTCTCACTTCTCCTTGGAGAAGAAAATCTGTCTTTAATGTCTCTGCTCAGGTTCAAGACCTCCTGGAGGTCTTTGGTCAGGAAGCAGTGAGGTGCAGCAGGTGCCACCAAAGCTCTCTGCACAGGGTTATGGACAGGCAGCATTTACAGAGTTCTGGTACTTTTCATTTGAAAGTGCAAAGCAGGGACGTTTTACATCCTGACAAATTCTGCTTTGCTTCCAGGAAATTCCATTTTGGTAAGTGCCCAAAGGACATATACCAAAGGGAACAGGCATGAGCACACCTTCAAACAGCACAGGAGGAGCCAGGAATGGATGAATTTGGTTTTCCTCCCCTGTTTAACCACTTCCCAAAACAGAGGTTCTCTCTTCCATATCACCAACCAGACTCAAACTTCCATACATCCAAGTCCCTCTGATGCACTTCTGGCATGCTGCTGGTTATGATGCCTGTTCATTTGAATCACATTTTCCTTCCAATCTTCTCCTTCCCTGACCTCCATCTACCTCCCTCTCAGCCCACCCTTAAGTGTGGAGAACTTGGGATATAAAGAAATAAGAAACATGTAGAAATCCAAATCTGTGTGTCAAGTGAGCAACCTTGTCAGAGTATGCCAGGATGTCACCCTTTGTGACATCGGTACACATCTGTCATGGTACAGAAAGGCAACTTTTGGGACTGGGAAAAGGGAATAATTCCCTCTTACCAGGAATCTGAAATTCAGACAGTGTCCAAATCCAAAATAAAACCTAAAAAAATTTTTTAAAAAAAGTAAAATATTGGTAGAAATATTAGATGCTCGGACTGCAGTATGGCAGCAACAAATGGCAGCAACTCTGAAGATGAGATATAATCATATGTGAGGGTAAAGAGATGCAAAGAGAGAGGATAGCACAGGACTTGCAGCCATGGAAGTCTCCAGATCAGGATATTAACCCAGCAGTTCGATTATACTTTGCTGGTCTGAATCATCCAAGCAATGTTCCTCCTTAACAGTCTATCCTTAAAGTGCATGTAATAAAATGAGGCCACTGAGACTCATACACGGCTGGCTCTCTCCACTGATTTTAATTCACTAACTAGAAATGCTGCACAAGGTCAGTCTATGTGGAAAAATCTGTATCAGCAGAGGCTCGCATTGACCCTTCTTTCAGAAGAAAATTATAGGATTTCAAATTGGGTTTTTGTACAGATTGGGAAAAGTGTCCACAAAAAAGAATGTGACTGGGATTTTGTACAGACACATTTAAAGGCTTTGAAGATCTGTGCCATGTTTTTGTTAGTTATATAGGGCTCTTTATCATCCACAAAGGTTGTGGATTCACAAAAATCAAAACAATTCAAAATTGTCAAATGAAAAGTGTCAAATAAATGAGGTTTGGGGGAGTTTTCAAGTCCATTCTAACTGGGAAGAAGGAAGGAAGGAAGGAAGGAAGGAAGGAAGGAAGGAAGGAAGGAAGGAAGGAAGGAAGGAAGGAAGGAAGGAAGGAAGGAAGGTGGATTTATACTTCAGATATCACTAAATATGAAAAGACAATCTAGCTACATTTGATGTTCATGAATGGGTTAATGTTAGAGGTGGCTGCTCTAGAAAGTTCTGTCCAACAAGCTCATGTGTCCCTGATGTGGAGCCCTAAGCATGACACTTTATTGCTTATATTTGTCATCTCTCACTGGTGAGATTTAGGGACAGAATTCTTTTCCTAATTCATCCCCACAAAATACAGGTCAACAAAGATCTTGTTAGCTGCTGTATCTTCCAGGTTTGGTTTCAGATTTCACATCACAGATGAATATCCTAACACTTGAACTGTCTTTGTCCCTCTCCTTCTTTGTGTGCATTTACACACAAAGTGGAACATTCTTCATTTTAGTCTGTCAGAGATATATTTTATTTTCAGCTGTATTTTTAAATTCTAGAGTATCACAGGATTGGAATATATTAAGAGAAAAATAGGGATGCCTATCTATAGCAAGAGAAAGCCTACTAAAAACCTTTAAAATTTTAAGGACAACTTTTACCCAAAACAGAATCCAACTAGATTCTCCCTCCATCCATGGACAATCCTGGAAAGAAAGGTCATAATCATATTCCTCTTGGAAGAGGATCACAAAATAATTTCTGAGATGTTAGTTTCAAACAGGCATCAATCACTGTGCCTGCAACATTATCCCAGGGCTCAGTACAGAAGAGAAACATTTATTTAAATATGCCAGCTGTGTTCAAAGTGAAAGAGAAATTCCTCTAAAAATAGTTTCAAAACAAAAATGAACATCAATTTTAAAAAAATTTTAAAAAAAAATATTGCTCTTCTTGACAAATGATTTCTGGGATTTGGCTTACTGCTCTATCAGGATAAATTTTAAAAAACCCAAAAATCCCGACAAACAAACAAAACAAAAAACCCCCACAAAATACAAAAAACCCAACAACATTTCAAAATCAATCTCCTAGAAAAATTCTGTTTACATTCAACCTGGAGACAAAAGCCAAAACACCCAAGAGGTCCATCCCAGAGCTGTAGCACCCTAGCAATAATTAAAGGGAACATTTTTGTATTATGGCACAATATAGTCATGGTGTTTGGACTTGTCAAAACAAACAAACCATATTCAGGGAAATCTGAGGTACAAAAGAGCTAAACAAATTATGGGGTAGAGGCAAACATGGCCACACCATCAGCATTCAAGGCCTGAAGAAAAGAGTGGAAACTTTCAGGGTCTGAATGCAGGAGTGGAAAAGCTAATTGAGCACAAATGAAAGGATCTATTACGGCTGAAAGAATAAGTAAGAGTACAGGCAGGACAATACTCTCATTTATGATTCAAATATCCATGGATAGTGCAGTACAGCTTTAAATACAATTTACAGCCTTGATTACAAATGACTATGTGCATCAACTTGGAAGCAATGCAAAGCCTGTGAGCGAGAGAAAGAGCCTGCCTTGTCAGGAAGGAAGGAGAAGGGGATAAGTGACGGCAGAGCTGGGCTGGACACTCAGAAGCAATTGGTATGTGCAGAATTATGAAATAGGGCTTTTAAAAACCTGAAGATGAACTGATTAGTGGGCAAGAAGGCTCACATTTAAAATAACCGAATTGCCCAGTGATAAGATTATAAAGGGAGATTTATGCTAGATAATCACAGTGAGATCAGGGGCAAGGGAGTATCATTCTGTCCCTCTGTCTTCCAAAAGCAAAATATAAATATATGAATGTGGTAAAAATAATAAGTACTGGAAATGAAGAGCAAGGACAGGCTCTTATTTTTATGGAAAGCAGCAGCAGCTTTTTTTCTCAGCCTGCATGAGACCCAAAACTGACCTGAAACCACCCAAGTTGTGAATCACTTTCTACCCAGAAACTAACTGTATCCACACTGCCTTAAAAAAAAAAAAAAAGAAAAAAAAAGAAAAAGAAAAAGAAAAAAGAAAAAGAAAAGAAAAAGAAAAAGAAAAAGAAAAGAAAAGAAAAGAAAGAAAAGAAAAGAAAAGAAAAGAAAAGAAAGAAGAAGAGAAAGAAAAGAAAAGAAAAGAAAAGAAAAGAAAAGAAAAGAAAAGAAAAGAAAAGAAAAAGAAAAGAAAAGAAAAGAAAAGAAAAGAAAAGAAAAGAAAAGAAAAGAAAAGAAAAGAAAAGAAAGCTATGTTATGTTTTATGAACCAAACGCTACTTCTGATAAATATCCAAGAGTTGGAAGATTCTAAAAATCTTATGAAAAGCCTAAAATTATTTGGGCTGTGTAGCAACAAAATTAGCACTGGATGGACATTGACACCAAAGACAAGACAGTGCACCCTGGGTTCCACAGGCTGTATGTTCTCATGTTTTCTGTTCCACATCTATTCCGAGCTCCAGAGGCCATTGGGTACCACAGCACCAAAAAACAGTCAGGGAAATGCCATCAACCCTCCACAAGTGCCACTTTCCAATTCTCCCAGAGCCTGTCTGAAACCTGAAGCTCACTAGAAAGTGACTGTTGGGAGCTACACCTCAGTGACAAGGAGACAAGCACAAGCAGAAGCCAACAGCTGGGTGAAGGTGTGGCGCCTTCACACCTGCAGGAGGACATCAGGACCTGAGAATTCAGTCCTGCTATGCTTTTACAGCCATTGGCTGAACAATAGGGATAAGTGCGATTTGTCTCTTTCCCTAGGTGGCCCTAGATTTTTTTTTCCAAGCAGAAATTGCTTACTCAAAGTGATCTGTGCATCCAGGACTGTCAGTGTTAATCACAGACAGTGCACCATGTGCTCAGGAGTGAAACCCAAGCTAAAAACATCTTCATGCCTAGTGCAATATTCATCAGTCCCTTGACTAAATAAAATTAAGAAGTGGCTAAATAAAATTAAGGAGAGCTGGACATATATCCCTGAATCATCCCAAGCCACTCCCACTGAACACTTGTCAGAATCAGTCTGCAAAATGTACAAGTAGTGAGAATGACCAAATGTCAGGAATGACCCCTCCCCTCATAACCAAAAGCTGCAATCTCTGTAATTATGTGCATGGGAGACTGGAACTGTGTAATGAGGAGGAAGAAAATGAGAGGCTTCTGATGGCTGATTCAAGACAAAGGAGCCCTCATCTCTGAGCCCAAAGAGCAACCACACAAAGGACAAACCCAAAGTCTCTTCTGTTTCCCTCATCATAACCATTCATTGCAGAGCACAATAATGCTGGGGCAAGTGTGTGTATTTTTACTTCTTTTGTGAGGGCTCAGCTGGCACCTTTCTTAAGCAAGGCAGTTAGCATGAGTAGCCCAGCATAGCACCCTTCCTCCACAGTTATTCATTTTTTAAGGACACTGTTTTTGAAATGAAAAGAGAATGAAACTACATGGCATGAAATCCTAGTCTCAGATTGGGAGTGGAAGAAAATAATGGCCACACACTGCTATACAATTAAGTCTGACTTGGAAAGAAATTATACTGATGTTTTTCTAAGCAATGCCAGGTGGTTTATTCACCAAATAATGAGACACTAAATGGATCTAAAGATTATTGGCAACTGGTAAATGCTTACCTTGGACTCCCTATTCCTCCCTTCAAGAAATGGTTTGCGTTTCCCAAGAGTTTTCTTAAGTAGCTCCTCAGCTGTGATTAAAAGCAAATAACAGTGGTCTGAAGGTTGGTTAACTTACACTTGTTTTAATGATTCAGCTCAGGGAACTGCAAGTGCACCTCAGATGCCTCATTGATTTAGTAAACAGCTTCAGCCATCAGAAGACCTTGTCTTCAAAGTCCATCATTCCGTTCCAAAACCAGAAAAACCCCAAATTGTTGTAGTTAACTTTTCTCTATTTGATCATTGCCCCAAAATCCTATTAGAATAAAATAATTAAATCTTAGCTTCATTATTAGTAAGAGCAACAAAAACATGGAATTTTTTCCCTACACTGCAGGAGGAGGGAAGACAAGCTCTGGGAACAGGAGGTGGCCGCATGTGGGCAGCAGGACAGTGAGGACTGGTGGTGTCTGCAGCCCAGCATGGAGGACCAAAGGAGCCAGGCTGCCTCCAGAGCTGAGCAAAAAAGGGAGAGACCGAATCTCAACAGGCTTGTGCAGCCTCTGGGCTTGGCTTCGGCTGTGGAGCAAATCTGTGGAAAAAGGAGGACTGGAGTGGACCTGGCTCCAACACTCGCCCAAGTAGAAGCTGGTAGGGCAGTCAAGGACCTCAAAGCCAACACTGCATTAACTCCCAGGGTCATCCTGTGCCCCTGGGGTGAGAGAAGAACCAGCTGAATCATCCCACTGATCACTGGGAAACAGTGTTTCCACAACAGCTCTGTCCCGTGACACATCCCCCACCCTGTGCTGCTCCATCTTGGACAACTAGAGTGCTCCAGCTCCAAACAAAACTGACCCGGGGGCAGAACCCCTCCTGTACAGGTGCAAAGCAATTTAAAGAACCCTGGGGCTGCTAAGGTTAGGCTTTGGTCAGGGCTGCTCACCTTTTCCTCCTGCTGCACTGACAGGGGTGGACACAGCCTGGGGGGCTGGGGTGGACACCAAGGCCAGCAGAAGCACCAGCAGGTGACAGCACTGGGATGTCACCCAGGAAAAAGGCTTTAAAGGAACAAGCCATTTCAGAACTATCAGCAGACAGCAAATAGAGCAGCCGATGGATTTTGCTTCCCTTTCTTTTTGTCAGTTTAGGGAGAGAAGGATGTTATAAAAATATTAATAATGGAAAAAAATTGCTGTGAATAATTCTTCACTTATGGTTTCTCCTCCAAATATTTAGAATGAGTATTGCTTTGACCATCTTTGTCCGAAGATCGCTGCCATTTCAAAAGATGACTGTTCACAGCCAGAGGTTCAAAATTTCGTTTATGTGAATACAAATTGATATTTATGAAAAATCCTACATCTGAAGTACATCTGCTAAAGACCCATTTTCTAGAATATTCCACAAAACTCTAAACATACTGAACATTGCAAGGCTTCCCAAGAAGAACTAATTACAATGCCCAAATTAATATTTGAAGAAAATCTTGAAGCAATGGCTCTGTTCTTATTTAAATATGTGACTACTCTCGTCATAATGTGCAAAGCATTATAACCATTTATATATGTTCCAAGTGATATATTACTGAGTTGAACCTAGTTTCCCCTTCTTTTGTTCTGGGTTCATAACCTTGCTGTATTATCTTCCATAACTCTATAGCTTGCTAATGCATAATTCAAGCCTCTCTTATTGACAAAAGGCGGCAGAAATAAAGAATATTTCAATGCCACTTTCCCACGTAGATAGTATTGCTTTCACTTCAGCCGGTATCATTTCCATACTAAAGCCAAACCTTTTAAAGTACATTAAGTATCATTTTCACTGCTTATTTGCAATTGATTCACTGGGACAACTACATCTGTTTACCTCCATCTTCTGAGACTATTTTATTGCAAGTTTTTTGTTGGGTTTTGTTGGGGTTTTTTTTTTAAGTGGTTTTGTTGCCAAAAGAAGAAACTTCGGTTAAAACATTATGCACTAATGTATGACATCAGCTTCTCACTAATCTCTTGATTTAACTAGAGCTTGGCTTTGGGGCTAGTGTCAGTATCCCCCGATGCAAGTATGGAGCAGAACCATTTTGCCATCATCCTGCAAACCCTGTTCTAACCCCTTTTCCCTGCGTAAAGTCACTGCAAACAGGCAAATATCATGTTCAGTCATGATCAGTCATTCATCTCTGATTGGAGATGAAATCTGTCCTCACAGTCATCTATGCAAAAATCCCACTGATGTTAATGCAGTTCCTTTAAATACACGCAGGTGGAAAGGAGAAGATAGCTCACCCATTTTCCATGTTGGTGACAGATACAGAAAAGTCCAAAGGCTTTCAGTCTCCTCTGAGAAACACTGCCTCCTTCCAATGGTACAAAAGTGACACAAACCCACAGAAACAGCCAAGTATCAACCTTTCCTCACCATTAATCCTCATCCTCAATTATTTCCTCAGTGGGTTAAGACTGTCAAGTTCTTGCACCTCCACAGACCCAGTGTCCTCCCATTAGAGAATTCTTTGGAAGCCTAAAAACGACACATCTTTCTTTACTGACATCCTTCACACAGTCCCTGCTCTGTGTGGCTCAGCATGCTGTGCTCTGCAAGGAGCAGTGCAAGGCAAGGCTTCTCTGCAGCCTTCCTACACACCAGAGCATTTATCTGAGCTGTAAAACCCTTCTGTCATCTAGCTTGCCCTGGTAGGCAGCCTGGGCTCAGCTGGCAGCCAGACTGCCCACACTTGGCACCTGCCTTGGCAGGCAAGGTCCACCACCCAGCCACCACCATCTTGGCTGCAGTAAGAGCAGAGGTTCAGGCAGATCAGCCGAATTCAGGAGTGCCAGGGCCCTTCCCCACCATCAGGTAACACCTTTAGAGCACGGTGTGTGTGTCCTATGCTCTGCACCTTGCTTCCCCAAGGAGCAACTCGTTTGCCTCACAGGCAGCTGGAAGGCACTCAAGCAGGTAAGTGCTGTAGTCAAAGTGGGAATTTGCCCCTGAGGCCAGTGCAGCATCACTTCTGCACAGCAGCTTTAGCATCAGGAAATGTCTCTTACCATACAGTGCCCCACACAGACTGACACCTACCTAAGAGGCTCTTTATATAATGAAAGAAACTGTAATCTTACATTCCGCCAAAAGGGGCATGAAAAATTATCAGAGGAGGCCCTACAAGGCACCTGGACTCCCTGTAACCATATTCACCAAACCACCCTCAGTAGTAACACCTGTGGTGCTTCCCTCTGTGCCAGTTCAGCCACCCACCTGTTTCTTGCAAGTTCAACTTCCTGAAGCATTGTGATTCTGGCTACTCAAAATGATTTCTCTAAATTTAGGGGCTTGTTTAATTTTTCCTAAAAACTCTCAAGACTCGTTTTCTGCAAAATACTCAGAAAACACAGCTTGAGAAGCAAAATTCAGGTGGGTTTAATGGGGCCTCCTGCTGTGCCTCATTTTAAAGTCACTTTTTATTCAACAGAATCAATGCAAAGGAGAATTAACTCAAGTTACCAAATACTTTAATGTCATGGTCTCAAAAAGTCGCCGTTTAGGAGAGTAACACTGCTGCCACTTGGACTACTTGCCTCACCTGAAAAGCCATGGAATTTTTCATATCGCACTCTCTGCTGTCAGAAGAGACAAAATGAAAATAACTTCCGTAACTTTGCAGCGGACTCCATGTATTTTTAACCCTGAAAACACCAGAACTTTCAGGGGCCGTGTAGGAAATGGAGTATCCCATAAACAGAATGCTGTGAAGTAAATAATCAGCCTCGCCAGCAGCAAGTGAAAGGCCCATGTCATTTTTGACACTTATTCACTGCCTGTCCTTCCCCCTCCCCTCAGCACTGGAAGTGCCAAATTGCTTTGCCAAACATCCCATGTGACACTGAGCAAAGAACCAGATCTATAAAATCACCCAACAGATTATCTTGTGCTACCATCAATAGTGACTTCCCTGGAATTTTACTCGGGTCTGCCTGGTTGTGTAGCACTTGCACACAACCCAGCTCAGGAAGTTCCTGCAGCTCTCATTCCACCAGAGATGACCTCTAGCCAGATGCAAAGGAGGCCTTTACTTGCAGAGGATGGACACAGAGTTGCAGTGAAGCTTTCCAGCAGTCACTGCCCAGACTCTCAGTTGCTCATCACACACAGGGTCCCCCAGAGGGACCTGAACATCTCCCCAGCTAAAGGAGCACAGGGCTTCCAGATCCTGGGCTGGTCCCACTGCATGGTTGGTGCAAAACAGAAAGTCCCAGAACACACCTGTGCCAAGACACCCTCCTCAGTGGTAGGGCTGAGACCACCTCCAATTCCCTTCATGCCTTGATGCTGGTGGATCCAGCTCTTGGGATGTGAGAGAGCAGAGCTTCCCCATTTGTGGCTGTGGGCTGGGAGGTGACCAGGTCAGGGAAGGAAGCCCAAGGGAGAGCCATGTGTGTGTCTCACTGCTGGGGAAACAGCGAGTGCAGATCCCCCTTCAGCACCCTGTGCCAGCCCAGGGCCAGTGGCAGCAGGCAGCCTTGCCCTCAAAGCACAGATATGGTGAGCAACCTGAGACTGACCACCTGAGTAAATTTCTATGTAATTCCACCTTCTAGTTAGCAAATTTCCAGAAATCTTTGAAAAGAGCCCCTAGAACCTACCAGTAGACCTACAGTTCCTAGAGATAAAAAATGTGCTTCATGTCACATCTGCACTAAGCTTCCTCCTGACTGCCCTCTAACAATTCAGTCCAAGGACACTCTCTAACATAGACTCTCTACTCTTGACAATATTTAAAAAGAAAAAAAAATCTGGGGAAAAGCCAATCATTCCAATACCCACAGCAGGCTTTTGCACGTTATCAGGAGCATGGCCACACAACTGGCTGGCCATTTGGACAGGACAAGCAGGTAGGAAACCCCAGCAGATAGGACAGGACTAGGAAAGCTCCTGACATGGACTTCTTGCAAACAGGAAACTACCCAGCTGCCTGTCCCCACCACTGCTCTGGAGATGACACCTCCTTTGTGGTGCAAGCAACCACCCACATCTGTTTTCTCTGGAGGAAAGGAAGAAAAATCTGGAAAAGCAGTAGCCAGCAAACTGATTATAATTTGTCCATGGTCTTCTGTGGGAGAGGGGACTGTAGTGACCTCCCACTGGTGGCTCCCATGAGGAAGAACAGATCCAGTGTCTCTCATGAAAACTCGTGGTAAAATCAAGAAATGGTTTGGTTTGTGACCTTCACCAAGGGAAGTCCCTCACAGAAGAACCATGTTTGTTGGAGCACCGCTCTGTGTCAAGTTGTAGGTCTCAGAAACCACGACTGGCTCGTGAATTGTCCCAGGCAAAGCACAACACTGCCCTGTCCCAGAAAAATAAGCTGAATTCCGGGAGTAAGATGAACTGGAGGGTCAGTGTCCCTTTTATTTTATGTCATAACAATGAGTATGTAGAAGATAAATAAATCATTTTTCTCTGCTTAGAAAAACCTTCTGAGGTTCCAGTGGTACTTGGGGTTGATGATGATGAAAGATGACATGCACAGATTTTCACTTACAGAAAGGGAACATGGGTAACTCACATTTTCTAAACTCTTGACAAGTAACTCACCTGATGACACAGGAACAAACAAATCAAGCCATCTGGACCAATCTCACATGAACAAAAATTGGAGATACAACAGATTTCACAGAGGAAAGAGCCAAGTGTCTGAAGCCATTTTAATATCGGACATTTTTTCTTAACAGCTTTAAGCATCTCCAGCTCTTTCATCTAACATACTACAAGGCATCTTAAAACGCTCTGTATTAGAGAATGCTATCTGAATGTACCCTCTAGCATCCTCAAAGGATTGCTCCATTTCAGCATCTGCTTAAGACACTAAGCCTTCTTGCCTGCCTTTTTCCCCCCACCTCCTGCTTGGGGCTTATCAGTCTGCTTGTTTCTCTAAAAGAGCAGTATGCTTCTCAAAACGCCTTAGGTATTGGAGAGACCCTTTAGTCCACCCTCAACTACTTATAATTATAGTTCTACCTCTGTTTCACTCATCAGTCAGAAAAGTGAAGATCAAATAAGGCATTTCCTTATTTTCTGTCAGAACATTATTCAGCCTAAGAACATTTTTGCAGAATAAAATGATTCACTGAGATTAAATTATGTGCTTATTTTCAGAAGTTACCAATCCATCTTCCCAGAAGCTGCCTGCACATTCCTCCTCCCTTTAATTTGAACAGAGGCCCTCTGCAATAGGCACACACCTCTTCTGGTTAGGTTTCATTTTCTGCTCCACCTCCATATCCTTTTGATCTCTCCAATGGTTGACTTTGCCCTTTTTGGCAACTTTTCCACTCAATGGCAATTCTCCTCTGAAACTCTTGCTCCACATCTGGCCTCTCCTTGGTCCTGTCCTCAGCTTCAGCTTTCCTCAGATACTGTTTTCCATCTACTTCAATTTCCCAGGGTCAAAACCTAGCCCCTTACTGATCTTTCATGTGCTTTCTTCCTCTGTCTTATGGTCCTGTGAGCAACCTCCACCTCAGTACTCCAACACACAGATCTGGGCCACATTAATGCTGTTGATGCTGCTACCTAAGGCACAAACAAACCAAACCCTTGGTCTCTGCCTGCTTCCTACTCCAAACATACCCTTTTCTCTCTCACCAGCAAAAGCATCCGTTGCTTTGACCAGCAACTGGTGGTCAATTTGGAAATACTTGCTTATACCCAACACAAATGAATTCATTTTTTACTTCTATGTAGGATTTACTCTTTGACTACCAGACTGAAACCAAAGGGATTTTTTTTCTGGCATTTTGGGGTGGTTATGGTTTTCTTCCTCCCCAAAAGCAATATCAATAAACCCAAAGAAAAAAAAAAAAAAAAGCAAAAGTATCTGTAACAGCTACTGCCTACCTGGAGATAGCTAATGATAGCATCATATCATCATATGGTTACAGTCCCTCTCAAAAATGCCAGCATTCCCACAGCCCCATGGAAAGCTGCTAATAGGGGAATATGTCTGTGCTTTCAATTATCTTCAACTGCTTTACACCACTTGCTGCTCTAGAAACAATAATTTCATATTTAAAAAAAAAAAAAACGAAAATGGAAGTTTTTATATGTATCAACACGCTCCATTTCAAAATGGTGGGATCAGGCTGGTGTTCCTTACCTGTGAGCTCTCACTGAATCACTTGTGCTTTGTCTCTGAACATTGTACTGCCCTGAAGCATGGAGTTCTCAAGCAAAAGAAAAAGGAGAGAGCACGAGCGAAGACTCTGCAATTCTCTGCTGCAAGAGAATGCTTTGCACTCCTGGCTTAAAAATACTGGCTTGCATGGAGGCCAGGAAATTTGACTTGTCATAAAATGGAATCCTTCCCACTTTTAGTTCAACACATTTTATGACATACGAACCTAATAAAGAAGTTACTTCTTGCTCTGTTCCAGGTCTTCTTGTGACAGATTGGTTTTCCAAGGAGAAACCCCCACCTGTGTCAATGAATTCCAGCACTCCTGGTGGAGCTGCTGAGATACACTTGAGATAGCCCAGCACAGGAATATGGCAAGGAAGAACAAAACCAAATGCAAGCCTGGTCAGAAACGCTATGGGCATGAAAAGGAGTGAACAGGGGGCATGCACTCCCACTAGAATAACTGGATTTTGCACGATGGCTCCAAACATCATGCATGCTCTCATGCCTCCAGTAGGAAAAACGAAGACACCGCACAGCTCCCCACAGCATGAGAACACAGCAACACGTTTACAGGGATTACCATGAAACATGCAGGATATCAGTGCCTGGAAATCCCCTCAGTGAGAGATTTGTATTCTACTCTTAATAGCAAAACACTTTTTGCACCTACCAGCAGATGGTGTTTTCTAAAGGATAAAACCCAGTTGTTATCATTAAAGCTAACTCTTCAATAGGATGGAGGCAGCAATTTATGTGAAGATTTTTCTCTAAGGACTTTTAAGTGGTTTTAAAATACAAACCTAAAAACTGTCTTGACTTTCCAATTGGCTTAACTTTTTGTAGAATGCACCCATTTATACACAGCATTTCTGACAGAAGGAATTTCAAGAATGCAGCATGATGGCAATGTAGTAGCTGATCAGCTCTGTGGAAAAAGTTTCTCCAAGTTTGACTTCTGTCAGTGTGCAACATTCAGGATACAAAAATATTCTGGCGAAGATGGTCTGTCTTTCACTTCAGCTATAATAAAAGAGATCTCCTGCACTTTAGCTGTAATAAACCACACAAAAACCAGAGAGAGAGAGGGAGAGAAAGAGAGAGAGATGGCAGATACACTGAGAACCTGCAGCGTAGATAATCAAACCCTTTATTGTCTAAGTTACATTAGACTTGCAGCAACATAAAAACCTGTTAAGAAGAAGAAACAGTAGATTGATAGAGGTAGTAGAAAGTCCCTGTAACAGTCATAAAAGGGCTTTACAGGAGTGTGTCATGCCAAAAAAACTTATCACGTTGCTTGAAAGAGCTGATCAAAGCCCATTTGACTAAATAAATAAGAACATAACTCATTTTAAATACTATGGTCTAACTAAAATAACAAATCAATACAATACAATGATAAAGAAAAAAACAGAAATCGTGGGATTCACTTCCAAAAACAGATGGTCCTTAAGGTTGGTTTTCCCCCACCCACTCTTATTTCTTGTTTAATTAAGTGAAAATCTCACTTCTGTGCTATACACAGCATATAATTATTTAAACTGATTTCCCCTACTGTTGTTCTTCATGAAGCTAAATTATGATTGTAAACTTTGCTGATTAGTACCCTGGTAATGGCAGTGACAGCACTAGTTTCTCTGTCAAGGATTCGGGAAGAAAATTCCAGAAAGGTTTTGGCTCTAAATATTAACTCTGATTTTCTAGTTCAGCTTGCCAAAAAAAATACAATTTAAAAAAAAGAGAGAAATTACAAATGTACACTACACTTTTGTACCATTTTCGGTATGGAAGAGATTTTAATAACTAAACCACAAACAAATAGGTTAATCAACTAGCTTTTGTGCATTCCTGAACTGTCACCATTACTTTCTCTCATGGAAAATATGACTCAGAAAAGCAACAAAACAAAAGAAAAAAAAGAAATCAACCAAAAAAAAAAAAAAAGGAAAAAGAAAAAACAAAGAAAAAGCTAGTGCAAACCCAAAATGATAATCATTAAGCAACACAGCAAAATATTTAAACTTTTTTTTTCTCTTTTTTTTTTTGGTGTACAATGGAATGTGTCTGTGCGACCTCCCTCAAAATAACTTCACAGAACAGTTAATTACAGTCACTTTTAAGTACTTGCACAGACATTCCTAACTACACCGAGACTTACAGAGAATTCTGGTTTACATCTCTTGTAATAGCAGAAGGAAAATCTAGTTTAAAAAAAATATGTAAGAATGTTAATTTGCATTGTTGCAAGTGTTGCAAAGTAACAAAACCTGTCAAGTAATTTAAAACAAGTAACAAGTAGTATCCAGACCAAAGTACTGACTAAATCTTTTTAAAAAAGCAACCCCCGCCCACTGAAACTGTTAGAACAGAAAGATCACGTTTTAAGGTTTTTTCTGCCTTTTTTTTTTTTTTAACAAATCTTTTGTCAGAAGCCCATTTCTACAAAAACAGCACTATTCCATTACTGTATTAAGTAAACTGTGGTCTCACCTGTATTAAAGGTTAGCATCATTTCTGTACATGTAAAATTATTGCTTTTTTGAAAAATATATTTAGCATGCTAGTTGTTTTTTTAACTCCATTTCCTGCCTTTACAAAATGTTACAATTAAAAAAAAAACTAGTAAAGCTTTTGCAAAAATTTTCACAGAACATTTTCTTTCAAGGCAGCAGTAACTTTTGATAATGCATAAAATTATATGTGCAAAATCTGAAACTCTCAGAAATATTACCATCACACATAGTGTCACAGCAATAAGAAAAGGAAATATTTATATCTGTGGAATACATTTTTAATTGCTTACACTGCATGGTTTAACAACCTGTTATGTGCCACAACCCCACCTTGAAAACTTGCAGTTAAAAGAGTTACTGTAGAAGAGGTATATAAAGCTTTTTTTTTCTTTTTTTTCCTAACACCACCAGTGATCACCAAGTACAAGACATGACACATTTATATGAACATTAACCTGCCACCACAAAAGAAGTTCCTCGTCTTTCCAGAACGTCAGTGGGCCCAAGGAGGAGCTGCAGCTGGTCTGCTGAACCAAACACAGGAGCAGAGAGCACCTTATGGCCTCAGGGCTGCCTGAATTCGTTCAGTGACACCTTTTCTCTTCTAAACAGACAGATCAGCGGTGTTAGACAGCTGAATGTTTTATTATTTCCTTTTTTTTTTCATTTAATGAAGACTTCCTTTGTGACCAGGTTGAAGAAAGTAGCCCTGTTACAAAAAAAAGGTCCTGAGAGTAAAACACAGAAGCCTGTTTTTTTTCTTAGTGTTCAACTAGCTTTTCTTTTCCAAAGCAGAATAGAAGCTTTTCTCTGGAAGTGTTTCAATTTCCATATTCACATACTATTAATGGTGCGCAGTCAAGAGCAAGAGCACTAGAAATGCAAGTGGTCCCCAAACTGTAATGAAACAAACCATTGCAGAATGACGGTCTTTCTCTTTAGTCCCTTTAATCCTTCATCAAGCATTGCTTTCTCAGCACCGAATGCCACCTCTTCCCCGCACCCCCCATTCTTCCTCTCTCTGTTGTTGTTTTTTTTTAATTTGCTTTTCAGCATGACAAGCAGTGGCAGTTTCATTAATTAATACTTCTCCAGCCCTCGAATCCACCGCTGTTTTTCAAATGTATCAAATAGTCATTGTGAGCATCAGGGAGGTTTTTGTTACAGTGCTTAACTTCTTCATGCTGTCCAAATCACATAAAGTTTAATTTTTCCAGTGTCTCAAACTTCTCTTGATTAATATAGATGCCTTGTGCCGCCACAGCGCTTGCCAACTCCACTGTTTATTATAAAGGAAATAAGGAACCATGGGACTGATTAGTACGTCAATTTATATATATCTCGGGTAGCATCTTCATTTATTTTAGGATGATTAACAGCGTGGAGGCACCCCCCTCCTGGCAGAGCGCTGCTTCCAGCCGCGCGCAGCAGCTCCGGGTGTGGTGATGGCTGGCAGGGGGATGCTCTGGAGCGCGGAGGCTGCCGGGGCTCCTCCAGCCTGGGATCTAGGTTCCCTTCCGGAGATGCAGCGTGTGGGTGACCTCTGCGCCGCCGTGGTCTCTCCCCTGCAAGAAGGACAAGAAGGGCAAAAGCTCATTCTCGCCCCTGCTCCCAGGCAGGATCCTCCAGTGAGCTCTGCCGGCATTCGTTACCCTTTATTAGCATCATGAACATTCATCTGCACCCACCATGGCAGAACACTTTGGGGGGGCTTTTTAAGCATCTCCACCAAGAGCAAAGCGTGCCAGGCCCATATAATCTGATGAACTAGACCAAAAAGTAACGGGATCTGGTGGAGCAGTTCAGAGAAGGCTGAGAACAAGGAGGGAAAGAAGAGGCCTCCAAAAAGTGGAATTTTGCGCTAGCCAAAACTAGATCAGTGCTTTAAAAAGGCTGAAGTTTGAGGTCACAGAGGCAGCTAAATGAAGAAAAACTGAATTCTTGTGCAGGTCTGTCAAACACTAAGGCGGCTTTCTTTCCCCCCTGTCATCTTCCTTTTATTTTCTTAGCCAATTTTCATGAATAATTACCATGTTGAAAAAAAATGCAGGGATATTCTAAAATCAAGTGAAATTAAAGATAACATCATGAATAAGTGGGAGCCTGCAGCTCCCAAGAAAAGCTTTAAACTGACATTTAGAACATCACTGTCGGAACAATGCAGTTTACAATCCTGATCCTAAAACAACATGGCAAGATTAATCTTACATAAATGCATTATCCTTAAGCTAAAGTCTTGATGAAGTGAAACAGACCATTTTAAATTAATGCAACATAAAATACGGCACCCATGTAAAATCCAAGCAAGTTTCAAGCTGTGCCTATGGCAGCCCTCGAAATAGCTAAAGAAAGCCCAGCTCTGGTTGACATAATGTATTAAGTGCATCTCTTTTGTTAATAGATTTAGAAAATTCCTAATTAAACCTGGCCCAAGATTCATGACATTTACCAGTCAAAGTTTGGTTTTAAGTCAGAAAGATTTGCAACAAAATTAAAGAAAAAAAAAGCTGCTGTACTGACTGCAGTATATTTGAAATGTAGGAAACAGTAACTGAATGAGAGATGTGATAAAACTTCCTTAGTTGGATGCTGAATTTCCCGCAGTAAACTAAGAAAGATGCTTTACATTTTTGCGCGGCTGCATCATGCCTGAGAGACACAGCCACAATTCCAGGAGGAGGCATTCATCATCAGAACGCCTCGTATCGAACCGGCTCCACATACACGGGGGAGCACAGCAGAGCTTCCCGGGGCTGGAGAGGAGGGAGGGAAGGGAGGGGAGGGGATGGCAGGCACCTTGCCCCACTTTCCCTGGGCAGGAGCTGAAAGAAGGGGTGTAATTAGGGGTGCTCTTTTGGGATGGATAGCCTGTGAGGTGGTGAAGCCGTGCCCTGCGTGTCATGAACCATACAGCACAAGGGATATGGAAAAAGTACAATCCATCGTCCCCACACCTCAAGGACAGCGCAGAGGGGCTGGAGGTGGTGGGTGGCTGGGCCTCTCAGGCACAGCTGTGCTCCCAGTTTCACCAAGGAACAGCACCAGAGCTTCACATGTGCCAGCACCCACCCAGGGCCTCACCCCCTGTACTCACACCGTCCCAAAGCACAGTCAGATTCTGAACCAGCTGACACAGAGTTGGAATGAATTCTTCCTGAAATAAAACACTTTCCCTTTTAAAAAGTAGGCTTTCTTCACTTTCAGTGGAAACCAGCAGATCTTTACGTGAAACTTACAGCTTCCATGCCAAAAGCTGTAGGTTTCACAAAGCAACTCACAGCATAGCAACTTCCAGGTTTTCCCCAGCTAACAGGAAAGCCCAGTTTATGTGCATGTGAATATACTGGAGACAGATTAGTGCATGACATTGAAGCAGCAGGTAGCACTCCACTTTGCTGGCAAGGGGCAAGTTTTGGGACAAGAACTACAGCTCCTGTCTCTAATGCTCATAAAGTAACAGACATACAGTACATGCATATTACTCAGATGCCAGTACAGCAGCCTCCATGGTTCCTTGATTGTTTGCATTATAATCTCCATATGTATGAACGAGACAAATTAGGTTGCCATTTATTTGTTCATTATCTATTATTTTGATTAATGGAATTCTTGTTCTCAGAATAACTATTTAAAAATAACATTTGCAATAATGAGGACTGAACTATTAATCATGATCTTTAGAAGAAACTCTGCAAGGAACTGGGGCAAGGCATTTCATATGAACAAATGTCATAAATAGGACTTCTAACAGACAGTACTAAAATTTTGAATGCAAGAAAACTCAAACCAGCCAAACTAAGAAACCAATAGTTTAAGTAACTTTTTAATCTGGGTTAGGTTTTTTTGCCTCCTCCCCTTCTCTGTAAAGTTGCTTTAGGACAAGCAGAGCTACAGTGTTGCTGCACTATAAAAACATTACAGGTAACAGATGTCCCCAGCTATTCCCCCTAGCTCCTTTCCATCATACACATATAGACATATATATAGTGTTTTCTTAAGGGTTCTTTCCAATTGGTCTATCCCCCAAGTTCTAGCTATTTACATTTATGCTATTTCAAGTATTGACTGCTGCAAGAAATATTTTAAAATACTTATAGTTGAGAAAATTAAGATTTATGGACCCCTTAATGAAGGTGCTTTACCCTTGTCCCACAGTAGGTACAGGACCTACTGCACAGTCCTCTTTTCAGTGAATGAAGCTCAAGAACTGTGGTGTCCAGAGCTGTTTCACAAAAACGGACTATCAGTGCCTTCTGGCATGGGGAAAGCTTCAGCCAGAGATATTCATGATACCAACAGTTTAGTTTTTTTCCCTGTGCTGTAGCTTCTGTTTGATTTTCTGTGAACAAATGGGTGTGTATCTGGGGAAGAAAAAGGTTTGGAGCTTTGGGGCAGTTTCCTTGTTTCACTCACACAGAGAATGGACAACTTCGGTGTCTCTGGCTTCAGCGCTGCAAATATCCTTCATGTATATATACACACTCTCAGTTACAGAGAGCTCTCCCTCATTGCTAACCAGTCAATCATGCCTTTTGAACACCTGATTTCTTGTCCCTTAAAATTTCTAGAGCATATTGATTGACACTGACAGAGCATAAACTACAGTCCTAAAGTGGGCCAAGTTTTTATCTGGCTTTAAAAACGCAGAAGGAGAAGTCGAACACACGGTGTACGCGTTAGAAACTGCTACTGCTGCTGTCACCACTGTGAGAAAGCAGGCTCCAGACTGACTCCTGCACCACTGGGAATTGGGCTTCTGGCTGCAGCACTGCAGCATCAGGCAGTGTCTCTGAAATGACCCCTCGCTTTAGGAGAGCCTTGCTCTGAGATACTCACGGCGGCTCTGAGACACACGTGCTTGCAGGGCCCCTTGTGAAGGGGAGCCAGCTTTTGTCTTGCCATGTATATGCAATTGGAGTGTGCTCCCCTAATTCATGCCTACTAAATCGTGTCTCTGGATGTTGCATAGCGTATTCCAAGCTAAGACACATATTCATTGTGGATAAGCACGCTTAATTATGTACATACAGGGATATTTAGCATTTATGAAAGTATTCAGAATATTCAATATGTTTAATATGGCAGCTTTTCAAGAGAATCTACATGACTTAGCACAGATTGTATTGACTTGGGGTATGCAATGAGCATTTTTTGTCCTTTAGATAAGGAAGAGTAGGAAATATTCCGTAGTTCATGGGAAATTCATTTTATGTAAAAATGTCATTTTGGGGTTTTTTTTTAAGCATTCAGGCAGAAATAAGGAACCAGGGTAAATAATGTTATGAGTGAACATCTTATTTCCTACATTTTATTTGTATTTCATTGGTGCTGATAACAAAGCATGAAATACAGCCCAGTGCTAATAGTAGCAAAACTGTGTTTGATCTTTTTTACACACTCCTATAGGTGACCTCCTTTTCAGTGATGCTGAACACCTGCACCTCCAGTTGGTGGTTCACTCCCCTAAAATAGGGTTCTTATTTGGACACCTAAATATAGATTTAGCTGGCTCATTTTTGAAAAAGCCTGGCTGTAGACCCTATTTTTAACATGCAAAATTAGAAGTATCCTGTGCTAAAACTGCTATACACTGTAGCACTGTTGTAAGCCACCATGCTGGGGGATTTGAAAAGCCCTACCTAACATTGTTTCATAAAGGAAACCTTTAGAGATGATCTTCTGGCTGACTAGAGAAGGCAACGGGGGAACCGTGAAATACTAATGTTAGTATTTTTACTCTTTAGCAGACTACTCAGGGGAAGATATTTTACCTGTGAGGTGGAAACATTATGTAAAGTGAATCATTTCCACTTGACATCAAAAAAACCCCTCTTTCCTTCTCAAACTACCGTACATGGTAACTATTGTTTCTTGCTCGGAGCATGTGCATGGCACTTCTGTACCTTGAACTGACTTTACACTATAAACTCTCATGAACAGATCTGTCCCCAATTAAGAAATGAAATGAAGACATGGAGTGACAACGTTTAAAGTGGGAAATGGTAATGTTAACGGAATGCTGCAGGCACCGTTCTCCGTGAGAGCTCATTTCTGCGCTTCTAAAGGCCCCTACAGCTGCATGTGGAAACAAGAGTATTCCCTCTGTAACGCCCAGGGACTGTGCAGGTGGAGTCTGCTGGGGGAGCACAATGCCTGCCCGCCACAAGAGCCGGCAAAACGGCAGACAACTGAATAATCCTACCCGACACAGACGCTGACAAACTGAGACAAAGGCTGGTACTGAGGAGCAAACAAGACAAAGGGAACCATCTCCTGCAGAAGTGATCACATCACATCTTCTGGGGAAGAAATACTGGCTGGCATGAGATGAAGCAATTCAAGAAACTAACCCCTACTCGGTGTTCTGCTAGATTGAGAGTTGCTGTAATTTAATCAAATGCTTTGAAGGCAGACTGGCAGATAGCTACCTTCACCATGGAAGAAGTTAGTCAATAAATTCTGGCATGACAGTAGTTCACAAAGACAAGATTATAAGTCAATTTATTGTGCAGTAATATAACCCAAATTGCAAAAGGAGTCCAGATGTGGTCTAAGCTGACATGTTTCTTTTTGGATATATATGGCCATTTCAGGATTTTTTGGAAATGTATTTCTAACTTTGACCTTACATTGTCTTCTAGAAGAAAGCCCAGATGCCTTCAGAATGTGATATCAACTACACATGAGAGAAAACCATGAGCAGGAAAAGATGAGGAGCATTTTAAATGCTGCTTAGGTTTACTAATTCTATTAGTAAATATATTGGTAATCTATTATTAAAGAGATTACTAATTGATAAGAACTTGATAAGAACCAAGGACTAGCTGAGCAACTCGGCAGAGCTGCAGTGTTTCACCGTCAAATTGACTGTGTCTGTGTCTCTGTCCTTCACTCTGATACTGAGATGCATCCTTGCACAATTTTATCAGATAATCATCACACGGGGGACACTACAGCATAACTTTGCTGCTACTGTCTCAGAAAAAGCAAAGCAAACATTGCCTACAACAACAACAACCAAAGAGCTTTGTCATCTTGAAAATTCATCTTGAGAATTGCTGACCACTGCTCCTGTGACAAGGGTTCCCCACACAGCCTTTGGGCTAGAAAAATTCAAGTACACAGAGAAGGTGCCAAGAGTCTCCATGAAGGATACAGCATTTAACTAGGCAATGTGGTGGTGCCCAGTAAGAATGTTTACTGAGCAAGTAGAAACCAATTCCTAAACTTCATAGTGTTGGGAGTAGCATGGCTGAAAACACCGCAATAGTTTAGTAAGAGACTAAGGACGAATAAGAGACTTAGGAGAACAGGGGCTGCTATAGTGAAAATTAAACTAAAAATGAGGATGAAAGGAAAAGTGAAGGGTGCTGCAGGCAGTTGCACAATGGAAGAGACGTGCCCATGAGAAGGTGTGCTCAGAAACCCACCCGCCAAGCTGCAAATGGAATGGGAAGGTCCAGGGTATGACACTATTCTCCAAAGACGTAAGATACATGAAACAAATTCAGTTTAATGATTTTCTATGTAACAGCTTTGTCATGTATAATTCAGACCTCTGACAAGTGTTTGTTAAGACAGGAAACTGTATACTAGAAACAGGAAAGCACACTAACAGAGTCCACAGAAACTGGTGGATGAGAGCTCTTCAAAGGCCAGATAGTAGGTATCAGGGTACAAATACTCTTCAGAAAAATACAGACTAAACATTAATTGTCTTGTTGCAGCAGAAAATGTGTTAATTGTAAAAACAAATTTCCAGGAATTCTTTATGTACTATCTCACTACTACATGTCAGTGTACATTACAGAGTTACCCATCCCACCCAGTCCCCAGTAAGCCAGTAACATGTTTATTTAAACCCTAACTACCTGCTTTACAATTAACTGACTCTCTGTATGTCAGAATCTGATAAAATGCTTAAAAAATTTAAGAGCTAAAAATTAAGCAATACCATTATTATTTATACATGTTATAAAACAGTCAGTGCTTTAGTGATGAGCATCAGTGTGCAATTTTTTCCCAGCTACCACATTAAAAACCAAACACCCAATTAATTGTAAAACATACTTGTTTTGGGGCATCTGCGGAGGTGGTGTGAACTTCAGTACCTCGGAGTCCATTAGACTCAAATACCACTGTGGGAACAAGGGGGCTTGTTAACAGATGAACATTCAAGCTTCGTTAGTGTGTGTACATTATTTGAGACCATTACAGATTAACCACGTTCAAAAAAAGACACCAGCTCCTAGCCTGTGGCCGGAAAATACCAATTTACCATAACACTTACTGTAAGAGAGTGTGCTAATGGCAGCCTAGGGCCACTGCCCTTTTTAATTCAGACTTCAGCACTGAAGAAAGCGATCACTGACAACATTAATTATCAGTGTATGTGTAAAGGGACCCTCTTCTTGCATTACTTACCATTTGGCTTCTGTCATTTTGCATCAGACTGGCTTATGTATGCATCATTCACACTTTTGAGGAGAAGCCTGCTACTCTCACTGTCTCATGCAATGCTCAGGAGGTCTCACAACACCGGTGGCTGCAGCCTCAGCCACAAACCGTGTCAGGTAAAAAATGGCTGGCAGGGATTTCCCATTTTAGGGCTGACCAGTCTGAGGAAAAATCTCGTTTCCCACAAAAATGTTCCTGTCAACAGCAACGATGAGGCAAAACAAAGCCTTATGTTGTGCTGAAAGGGGTACTTTGATTTCAATTTGTGCTGGTGGCAACAGAATTCATTAGCATATTCATTTCTGAGTACCCTACTCTCTAATTAAAATAAAACATTTGCAAACAGACTTATCTTAAATGCATTGCAATTTTATGGAGTTCGGGCAGGGATCAGGTAAGCAATATTTGGAGAACAAGAGCAATAGTCGTAAAAATAAAAAACCTGTCTATTAGATTTAGGTACTGGAATTACTTAGGTTAACATGGTATGTGAAATGTAATTCCTGGCATTTTGTTAGCTGAATCTGAAAGCAGGCAAGAGGGAAAGAGATAAAACAAGAATGCGTGTGGAAAGGTACCTGCGTGGGACCTCTGGTGAGTCCTGAGGTGGCTGGGTTGGGTAAAGCATTTTCCACATTCTCTGCAGACACAGTCTCCTTGGCGTGTTTGTGTCCTGAGCATCCCTGTAGTCAGGAGAAAGGGAGGGAAGGAGGAAGGAGGGGTGGAGGGGGGAGAGGAGAGAGGAAAGTTGAGAAGAAAACATTATGCCAGAAGAAAACATCATTAGTATGTCTAATGTGTCATTATGTGAGGCTACCTTCAGGCCCTGGATGACAACTGTCAGCCTTCATCTAGGCACTGGCTGACAGGCCAGGCACACACAGGACTGCAAGAATGCATAAATTACATTGAATTAAAAAATGCTCCCCATGATGTGCCCGCACCAGGACTGGCATGTCAGGTGTGCGCTTTTCAGAGCAGCTGGATCCACTTCTCAGCCATCACCCAGCTTTGTCAAGCAGTACATCAGGCAAATCAAAGTGACTCCAGCGTGGCGGAGACAAGTCACATGGATAATAGGAAGTGAGTAGGACCAGAGCCCGACTGTCCCCCCCAGGCGGCAATACCTCAGAGACAAATGCAGAGCGAGCGGAGCCATCGCAGGCTGATCAAACCTTTCGCCCCTGCCTACCTGCCTGCCGGTGCTGCTTTGACCCCAGACCTCTGAGGCACAGACGAAAGACATCTGTGAATGAAAGTGTCATTCCGGACATTTTGAGCTGGTAGCAGCACAGCAGCCTTCCCCCAGCCCTGGGTAAACATGTTTTCTAGGCCATTAGCATTTGTGGAAAACCGCTCAAACCTCTCCTTTTTCTCCAAAGGTCAGTTTACAGCATCTGACTTAAAGGGCTGGTCTTTGTCTTTTTGCTGCTGATCAAAAAAGACACATTTGACTTTTATTGGGCTTTTTTATTATTAAAAAAAAATGTTTGAACATCATCTTTTCTATTTTG
Source organism: Entomyzon cyanotis (assembly GCA_024500445.1). Classification (NCBI taxonomy): domain Eukaryota; kingdom Metazoa; phylum Chordata; class Aves; order Passeriformes; family Meliphagidae; genus Entomyzon; species Entomyzon cyanotis. The sequence goes on from JAKEPQ010001005.1 coordinate 43,560,684, forward strand.
GTATAACACCCTCCTTGGAAGAAAAGAGTTGATGTTTCCATTGGCCACTGGAACACTTTGGCTTTTAAAGAAATTCTGAGAGGGATGTCAACAGATGTGAAGTTTCAGCTTTTTTTTTCATACCCCCACCCAGGTTACAGAATTTAAAAAGAATAAAATTGTGTACAAAAAAGTGGCAACACAAAACTTCCACACAACTCGAAAAATCAACTGCAGGATGCCAGAGGATATATGCAAAATATGGATGCATGCAAAATATGGATGCTGCATCTGAAAACGAACGGAGAAGAAGACAGCTGCCATCTACTCCGCTGGTAGGGCACCAAGCATCCTGGGATGGTTTTCACCAGACCATATAGTGCAAAGAAATGCCTTGCTGCCAAAAAAACTCCAAACAAATGCCCCACTCACAGATTCACAGATTGTTTTCTCCTTTTATAATAGCACCTCCTGCAGATGGCGGCACAGTCTGCATAATGCACCCAAACACTCTGCTTGCAAAAATAAGTTTCTGGCAGTGAAACACAAAATCATTATTTGGGAGAAAATCCCAAGATCAGGTATATCCACACACACAGAGAAAAAAACCAACCAACCAACCAAAAAAAACCACCAAAAAAACCCCCAAAAACCAAAAAACCACAAAAAAACGCCACCAAGAAATAAAAAACCCTAACAAAATACCCTAACAAAATAAAATTTTAAAAATCACATAAGTGTCCTAAGTACCAATGAGAAACCTTAGTGAACTATAATGGGACGGATTTGCCTTGTAAGGCAGCCAAATTTAAAGCAGGATTTCTGAGCTGTTACAAGCATTTTTCCCTCACTGGCCAGAACTGTAGCTGCAAGCTCGAAAGGAAAGCTGATGGGAGTGTGCTGAGGAACCAGCTGTGGCCTTTGCAGGAGTGCCATGCTGATTTCTGGACAGGCAAGGACTGGCAGAGCAGCTTTGTGAAGCCCAGGAGAGCTGGGTTCCTCTGACACCTCTGGGAAGATGCTTATTCCCTCCATAACCTACATTTCCTGTCGAAGGGGAATACACTTATCTCAGCAGCCATCACAAACCTGATCCAGCATCCTTCGTGGAAGCACTGCTCCCATCCCAGTCATGCATGAGGGAAGGCTGAGGATGCTGTTATAAGCCCATGTATAAACACCCAGGGTGAATGGGTGAAGACTTCCACCTAACCCCTCCCTAGCATTCATTTTATGGGAGTTATTAAAAAAAAGCAGGTGTAAAAAATTGATTGCTTCCAAGTGTAATAGCCATTGTTGCATTTCCTACGTTGCACCATAAGGCTTTTGATAGTTCAGAGCTTTAAGCCAAGGGCATGGCTGCTGCAAGGCAATACCCCTACAAGTCATCATTCAGGTTATCCTCTACAAGAATGAAAGAGGGTGGATGACTACAGGTGTTCACAAATTAAGGTAAATGAACATGACTGTGTGAATGGAAGTGCCTGCGAAATCCATTCTCAAAGCTGGTCTCAAAGGAGCCCCGGAGAAAGAGTGCATCTGCTGCCATAACCCACCCTTTCCTAATGTGTAAATGTCAAGAATAAAACAAATAACCACTATTAAATAAAACAGTAAGATTCTCTCTACAAGCATTTGGGAAGATTGGGCAGTGTGGAACAAACCTAGCCTAAGCACAGCAAGCTTTGTGTTTGCAGCTGTATCACAACAGTACAGACAACTCTCTTCCAAGGATACACTGGAACAAACACAAATGTAAAAGAAAGGATCCCAAAAATAAATGCAGCCACTCTAAAAGAAGTTTGAACACTGTACTACCACACACTAAAACAGTCTAGTGTGATCCAAGATGACATCATATACCAAAAAACCCCAAGTAAAGTCTATTGGGAATATTCAATTGAGGGGACAAAACGTAACAAATTATACTTAAGTGGGATTTTTGGCTGTCCTTTATGTCATGACTGCCACATTCACATTACGGTATTACGGCTAAATTGGATGATGCATGCTGACTCAGAGGACTCAGCCTATCTAGAGCCATATGTTATTTCAGACAAAGTTCAATTACCCTGCTCTGTTTGCAGTTGGTAGGATCTCGTTCCTTTTGCCTGAAGCAGCTTTTTATTTGAGTGCTATGAAAAACAGCCATCATGCCAATTGGTTTGGAGAAACATCAACAACCTGGAAGTTGTATCTAAAATGAAGACAAGCTACATTAAAAAAAAAGGTTTCAAATTCTGAAAACTTGATTGCTGTAAAACAGTTGGAATGAAAGAAGAGGTTTCAAAGCAGAGATAGGCACTAAATAACTTCCAGTTAAAGTGTCTCTAGAAATCACTGCCCAGAAAAACATTTCAGCAATAAAATCCCTCTTTTAAAATGCAGGTAAATAGAGACCTCTTTAGAAACCTTGCACCTATTTTACTTTGTTCCAAAAGTCATCATGAATTTTCTGGTCCTTGCCTTCACTAAGTCATCTTCTATTTCCAAGCTTTTACTGTTTTTCTCTATCCCTCCTAACATGGCTGGGAGCTCACTGGATCAGTAAGATTTCTCTGAGCAGGTTGACACAATGTAATATTAAATAACATCAAGGAGGGCACCCAGGTGAAGGTACCCCAAGTTGGTGGTGGAACAATTAACTGGCACTTAGAGCAAGAAGTGGGCAGGGAGAAACTTTACACAACAATGCACTGGGATGGCAAAAGCAAAGTTTGCTGAAAAAAAAAAAAACAAAACAAGGAACACTGAAACTGTAGTTTTTGAAACTAAGCATGTCCTCCTCAGCCTCCTTAACAAAAATCAGGAGCCTGATGTTGGTTACAATCATCAGTCAGCCCCTAAGCACCCGCGAAATTATCTGCTCAATAAGCAACAGTCAGCCCCTACACAGCACCACCTTTGGAATGACTGAGCAGAACTGACAATGGGGTGGCTGAAAGGTGCAACTCACTCATGCACTGTGAGACAGATTCTATCTTCCCGTCTTCTCCAAAAGGCCCTTCCACCAAGACCTGACCTACCACTCTGGGCTCCCTCCTTGCCTCAACTTGCACACACCTTCTGGGCACTAGACCACAGCTGTCCTTAAGACCACCAGCTTCCAAGTGTCCTGGATTTTGTACCGCTCACAAAAGCTCCATTTCACACACGCTTTTGACAAAACAGAACACATTATGTCAAGTGAGGACACCAGAACACCGCCCTGAAATGTGTGCTCTTTTCATCTAGAGTTGTTTTGCGTGACTTCTACAAAAAGAAGAGGGGTGTAAAAAATGGGATGGTTTACAAACGGTAAGAGGTGAGACTATGGTTCCTGTTCTCCTCCCTTACAGACACACTGATTACACACATCTCATGTGTAATCAATCAGTGTGATTTTCAGTTTCCACTGAGACAAACTAATTCTGGCAGATCATCAGAAGTGTATGGTTTCAAATGCAAATATGTAGGTGTATTGTTTTTTTTTACACAGCAGTTGAACTTTTTTCGTCCCTGAACTTTTAAAATGGCTATTTGCACAACTGATTTTTCTGCTTATGTGAATTAGTAGGCACATGTTCAGCTCTACTTCTTTTTAATTATAAGCATACAAACAGATCAACAGGCTCATTTGAAAAATACCTAGCAGCCTTTGATATGGACAAGGAAGATCTTAAGACTTTTGTCAAGAAACACAAAGGACACTGACGAGTGATTATCTCTCTGTGTTGTTGGAAGACTTGTTTGCAGACAAAATTGAACAAAACCTCCAAAATAACATCACAGATAAGCCCCAGAGGATGTTTATTTTGCCTGAAGCAAAAGGATGATGATGTGTGCCAGCAGCAGCATATCAGGGAGATCTTCCTGTGACAGCACATCTGTGTAACTCTAGCCTGCTTGAAGCAAGAGGACAAAGGAACAGCAGTACTCCAGGTGGAACCAGATACATTTAACCTGCGACAGAAATGTCACACAGTGCACAAGGGGGGATGCCGCGATGTTAAGAGTGCAGTAAACAAACCTATTCAAGCCTATCCAGCAATGATGAAAACAGTGAACTTGTAATCCTAACAGTTAAAGGCAGAGAAGAAAAAAACTGGGAAGCAGTATGTCATGGCTCTGAATGAAGAAGGAACAAGCAAGTCATGTCCTCAGCTATGGAAGGGCTTGTGAAAACCTTACCTGTGTGATCTAGGACAGGGCTGTTGGCACCACAGGTTTGGTACAGTGAAGCCAGGTCCTTTGGAATGTATGTTTTAAAGATATTTAAAAGGTCCAAATGTTTCTCATGCCCATCTGATCCCAGATCCTGTTTGCTGGAGTGTAAAGCTGGAGGAACTCCCACGGCGCCAGGCTGAGGCTGCAGCACTGGACTCGCTCGTGCTACCGCTGTGCAGTTTGCCAATGTCCTCATGTCACTGCCAGCCTTCACGTGAGGCTCCCTCTGAGGCACATGCGGCTCTTCGTGTTTCGGGTACTGCTCACTCTTACACAGAGGATGGTACTGCAGCGGGGAGGTGTATTTGGCCTTCACGGAGTCGGATGCACAGTGCTTACCTGGAGAGGCAAAACCAGTACTTCCTTGGGGAACCACATACTTTTCCACTTGCTTACTGTTGGTGGGCTGCGTGCTAGGCCTGGATATGACTGTTTGAGTAGGTGTTACGCTTCTAGCATAGGTTCCCATTTGCATAAGTTTGGAATTTGCTTCGTATTTGCTTTTTTGTTGTGCTGCTATGCTGTACTGCTCCTGGGAGTGGTTTAACTTGGGCTGTCTGTACCCATCCAGACCCGACACGCGGGAACCGCAGTGGCCGAGCGCATGGCCGTCCTTGGACGGATGCGTGCTACCGGACTTTGCAGCCATCCCGACAGAAAGAGAGCTGGGTTTGGAACCTGGCAGCGCACTTGGCACTTGAGTACGTGTAAATCTGGCAATGGGCAAAGGCTGGCATTCCTTGCCACCGAGAACAGGAGGGGGGCCAGTGCGCCCACTCCTTGCCAGAAAGACCAGGTTGTTTTTAATACTCTTGAATCCATTCTGTTGAACCCAAGGGGGTACCATCGAGTTACAGCTGATTTTGTGCAAAATTCTTTTGTGCATCCACAGGACTTCAGGGTAGTAGGTCTTGTGACTGCAGAAAGGACACGGGTAGACAATTAAAGCAGCCTGCAAGGATGTATTCAGGTATTTATTGCATGAATTATCCCTTGTTGATTTTTCACTCAAATCGAGTGGAGCTACCTGTAGAGCTTCAGCACCTTTTTCTATCAGAGGATGCTCCCTGTGCAAGTCTAGCAAATTTTCTCTAGCACGACTAGCCTGCACTTCAAGTGATGTTTTCAAGTCCATGACCATGTCTGAAGGTGTCCGGCCCACACCCGAAGCAAAGCTAGCAATGTGACTGGAGCAAGGAAGACCTTGGCTGTGGTGAAATACTGGCATCTTTGTGTCTGCAGAACCTTGGTATTTCGAAAAGGGTTCCTTGATGACACTCTCCAGTGCTGACACCAGGGCAGGAATCTCTGGTTTAGATTCCCTGGCCTCGTTTTCTCTGGCGTTGTGACCTCCCAGCTTTGGGAGTTCATCCAACTGAGATGTTATCATTGGGGTTTCCTCTTCAGGGAAGTTGCAGTGGTATGGCTTTTCATCTGAATGGGACAAACAAAAAAAAACCTTGGTCATTTTACACAGAAAGGAGTCCAAAAGAAAAAGCAGAATTCAAGATTAGAATAAGATAGCAGGAGAAAAAGGAAACTTTGGTATTACTATTGTAATGATGTGCTACAGATCAAATGTACTGTATGAGCAAGAAAATCTTGAAATAAGACACAACGGTTCAATTTACTTTTAAAGATGACTGCAGAGTCTGGATAAACTCTCCAATACTGCATGCTCATGACATTTTGAAGAAAAAACAATTCAATAACACACCCATGTTAAAATTCTGGGACTGTGAGAAAAATAAACAAATCTGCAACCATTTAATGCTTTAACAAAAGCAAAGATAATGGAGCCAGATAAAACTGACTTAGTTAAAGGTCTGCCAGTGCCTCCATTACAAGTCCCTATTTTCAAAGGGTTTATAACTCAGCAGTAAAAATTGGCTCCACACGGGAACCAACCATATACGCAGGTAGAGAATACAGAATAAATTGCCCACTTAAGGAAGACTTTTGCAGTGGCCAAGTATAAAAGATGAGTTATAGAGGATGTAAATTTTGAATTTTCTGTCCTTTAGTTTAAAGCAGGTATTTTTCTTTTGGGTTTTGTTGTTTCGGGTTTTTTTTGTAACATATGTTTATGTCCGAGTCAAACTTCAGGAAAATTTTGTGACTGCTCAATCCATAGAAAGATAAGAATTCAACATTTCAGCCATTTAGATTACAGAATTCAAAACACACTTTTGATTTTCCTCATTTTCTTTTTCACTTCTCAGCTCTCCAGAGTATATTTATCCACCTAACATATGTCCTGGAAAGGGAACATACTGGGCAGTAATTAAAACTGTGTAAGGGTAAAAGAGAAGAGTAGGATTTGTTTTGCTGGGAGCATGGCTACCTCTGCCTGCTCTCCCAAAGCAGACCTCTCGGAGCTGCTGATGAAGCCAATGAATCCCTTTAAATCAGTTCACAAATCAATTCCACAGAGATTTTCATCACAGCAGTAATGCTTACCGCACTGAACCCATTTAACATGTAACTGAATTGAATCATCTGACAAACTTTCAGTTTCAATTAACACGCAGTTAATGAGCCACTGCCAGGCAAGTGTAAGGAGCCCGTGCTCCATCTGAAACGTCACCAGTCCAAAGTGATCACTGCATCCGCAGGAGGGGTGAGAAGGGGAAAGGAGCGAACTGCTCTAGAGCTGCATATCCTCTCACATCACCTCAGAAAAGGCAGCCCTTCAGAAAATCGAGCGCTGTTCGTTAGCGCAGGGCACTGCCACAGGCATTATTCTGTACGGTGCAATGGAAGAACCACACTGCTGGCTGGAGCTGCTCTGCAAATAACGTCTACTTAGCCTCACCTTCAATTCAAGCAAAAAAAATTCTTAAGCTTTTGTTTAATTCGAGGTAATTAGGTTAAAAATAGCCCATAGGTTTGCAGCCTTGCAGGGCTGAATGCTCACTCTGCTAAGATAACTTTCCTTCCAACGTCTCCAAGGGGGTATATCGGGGGGCAAAAAACCCCCACAACACAGAAACTTGTTTTTCCTGTGTTGAAGGGGAAAAGGTTTTGGGAAAGAACATGCCCAGCACTACTAGCCAATTTTACAGTTTGAAACAAAGACACTGCATGCAGCGGTGAAATCTGACACTGCACATCTGTGTTGTTTTCAAAGCATATTTGTCAAAGCCCAAAATATCTGTGCTCTTAAACAAGATTTTTAAGGCCTCTCTTTATGATCACAAGGAGTGCCTGCTTTGATCATTGTTGTAAATAATAAAGCAAAGCAAAACCAAATTCTTTGGTTGCAGCAGTATTCAGTGGAGAGAAAACCGACCTGCTGGCTATGCTGGGCAGAGGAGGGAGGTGGGAGACCACTGCAAGCCCCATTCCAGAGACTGCAGAGCTGGAATTGCTCTTGATCCACCTGTGCAGCCCAGATGAAGAGGGGCATCAGCAGATACCTGCAACTCCCAGGTTGCTCTGTGTACCTGGGTACTTTCTGACTTGGTCAAAATCTATGTACCAAGCTGTTTCAGCAGAGGACAAAGTCACACTGTGAGAGGTGGAACATGTGAGATCTGGGTTTGGTCTTCAGGTCTGGACTGCTCAGTTTAGGTCTGTAGCTTGGGGAGGGGAGGAGGAGGAGGAGGAGAAAGCAGAGAGATAGCCCACAGTCCCTTGTGCCCCAGTAAAGCCTGGGACTGCAATTTTGAGGTGGCCACCCTATGTCCCAGTGTAGCCTTCTAGGAAAAAGGGACTTTCCAGATGGAACATAAAACATGGAGCAGGAAAACAATGAAGGCATTTCTGAGGTGTATCTAGGCCTGCAGTTGCCCCAGTGCTCCCAGTGCATTAGATGAAAATTTATAAGGCTATTACAAAACACAACCATAAGCTTCTAACATCTCTTTGTAGTGTCTTGCTAGATACAATTCCTCTGATGCCTCACAAGAACAGTAATGAACATATCAGGAATAATTTTAAGGGTTAGATCAGGAGCCTCAATAGCAGTATTTGTGCTAATTGCTCAAGCTGTACTTAAAAACAAACAAACAACAATAAAAAATGAACAAACAAACCCCAAAACAAATAAAAAACCCCCACGCCCCTAGCCCTCCTTCCCAAGATTTGGACTGAAACAATTTTCACTTGCAGGCCAGCTCAGACTTCTTCATCAGTTCAAAGCATGGCCTATGCTCTTCCCTAGCCCCATCCTTCTCTCCACCAGGGATCCAACACTACAGATCTCAACACCCAGACTGCCATGTGCCATCCTTCCCATCATGGCAGGTGCTCCAGGCTGGGCAGTGAGTTGGTAACAAAAGCCAGGTGGAAGAGGGGATGCAGGCAAGAGCAGAAGAAGGTGGTAAGCATACCCAAAAATATAGGTAACGTATTTCAGAAAAATAGATTAAATTTATTTCTGCCTGCTCCCAGCCACTTGCCCCAGCTGAAAAGGGGTACTAATAATCCTTTTAAATCACTGGTATAAAATATTGTTCTAACCAGTGCAATGCAGGCATTACTGTCACCAGAAACTTTTGAAATTTTATGATGGCCAGGTCAAAGCAAAAAGCCATGAATGAGATGCCTTCTGCTTGATCTCCAGGGACTATAACTCACACTCCTCATTGAAAGAGTTCTTGGCTAAGCATGCTCTCACGTTTTATCCTACAGTCTCCATCATCTCCTTATATTTTGTCTAAATTCCTTTGTTTTCTACCTCAACCAGCTATTTATCTGTTGTACTCTGGAGTGAAAAAGGCTTTTACCACAATCCCGAAGTGTTACAGCTTTTCTGTGTCATAGATACCTGGATAACAGCTAAAGCAGAGGAATTTTCCAAGATGCCCAGCTAGGAGGTGGCTGCTGGTGCCATCTCATGACTTCAGTTTGGCTGCAGCATCTCATATCAACAGCATCACAGGCCACGGGAAAGCAAAGCAGGAGAGTGCAAAACACTTAACTATATGAAAACCATGGTCTGGAAACAGAGGAACATTCAAGAATTTGAGCAGTTCCTCAGAAATACACCTAATGCCATCACCCAGTTACTCTCACACGCAGATAAAAGCAACTCCCCTTCTCCCCACACACATATATCCATCTTCTCTCTTTCTCCCCCTCACATGCATAAACTCCCCTTGTTTTCTTCCCAGCACTGTTTCTCCACAAAACTGAATTTCAGAATGGGCTGCACAGCTGTTTTAATTCATGAGGCTTCCTATAAAGTAAACCAGGCTACAAGGCTGAGGACAATGAAACTGTGATTTCTATTCAGAAGAGCAGAACTGGCTAGAAATTGGCCCCTTTTCTGGCTAGTGTTACAGCACTAGGAGTCTAAGGAAAAGGAGCAGATGTGGTGTGTTTGATTTTCAGTAAACATTTGATAGTGATTTGCACTTTGAGATGAATACTGTGGCTTGATTTGAAAACCGACTGCAAATAAATCATGATAAAAGCAAAGGATAACATGGAAAGAAGGTGCAATATTGCAAAGACCTGTATTAGGTCCTATTTCACTTGGTATTTTCTTTAATGTTCCAGAAGAGATTCTAGACAGCATGCTAACTTAAATCTCCAGGAAATATCACATTTGGAGGAGCTGCAAAAATAATGGGGACAAGGAAATAATGCACACGGACTCAGAGAGAATAGAAATGCAGTCTGAAAATAATCAAATGAGATTCATTCTGGGGAAAAAAAGCAGGCTAAGACAAGTGAAGGGAAATGATCCCAAAAAATCCATGCAGTGGGAAGGCAAAATCTGGGAAGAAGCAATGTTGAAAATAACAGATGTTACAATAGACGGCAAGTTAAATATAAGTATACTAGATTAAGTTCTTCAGCTTAGCTTTCAGAAATAAAAGTACACATTATAAAAGCAGAAATAAAACTACCCCTCTGAAGATGACACAATGGTCTGCTGGTCACACTGGATTTTGAATATATAAAATATATGAAAAACATATATAAAAAATAGGTCTATATAAATATATACACACTATAATAATAGGCACGATGCAAAAGCCTACAGTAAGCATAATACAATGGGACCCGGCAGGGAGAAAAAAAGGCAAAAAGCAGTTTTGCAGCAGAAAATCAGGTCTTTTATCCTGTGAAAAGATAGTTCAACAAAAACAGTCCATGTCCCTAGAATATCTGTGCACATCTGCAAATACACGTAAGTTAGAAGGAGTTCAGAACTGCCACAGAAAAGTAACCCACCAAAAAATAAAGACAAAGGGTTCCCCCACATGGCTGAGGGAAGACAGAAGGGTGACAGGCCAACGTCTGCAGCCTCCCCAGGAGTGCAAGCTCCAGAAGAATTATGTCATCCTGAGCACTGGAGTCTATCAACAACAGATATACTAGCATGCAGGAAAACTCATGATGAACAAAAAAACAAAAAAACCAAAAAAAAACCGGAAAGCCAATATGTATTTGCAGCTTGCAGAATAAATGTCAAGGGAAAAGGTGAAACACTACTTGGACTGTAAAACCTATATGAACAAAACATGGCCTATCAACACATAAAAATCCATCTTTTTCACAGGGAGGCAGAAAGCATGACTTACTCCTCCCCTTTGCTCTATCAGCACAGCAAAGCAAAACCCCACATAAGCCAGTATCCACATACTGTAACTGCTTTACAGACATATGCCAAAACCAGCCTTCCTTTCATATTAATTCCAGACGTGGTTAGTTTAGGAAGGACTCTTAGAGCATTCAACAGTGAGCCAAAACACTCCTCGTCAGCAGGTTTATCCTCTGAGCATAGCTCAGGCTGCTCAAAGAGACCTGATATCTGTTTTTCAGAGGAGGATTGGTCTTACCCAAGCCACGCCCCCTGATCTAGCTGCCTGTGGGTCAAGTTTTTATACTCCACATGCTGTCCACCACCTCCCCTTCTTTCTGCTCCAGTTGTGCCACTCAGCAGATCCCCAACGTGAGGGCAACATGGGCATGAGGTGAGAGACAACTACAAACCCTCTTAGGTTTTCTTACAGCACAAGGCCACGTGCCACAATGAGAGACTGGGAAGAAAAAATTATGCTGTTTTGATAGGAGATAGAGATTCTCATCTGCGAAGCTCCTCTTGCTTTATACGTTTTTAGATGTTTTCAGGGGCTCCTACACCAGTTCCCCAATAATTCAAAGAGAAGATCAAGGACTAGACTGGAGCACTCAGTACTACAGGATGGGGTAGGTGAGCAAGTAAAAGGGTGATACTGAAGGGTAGAAAGCACACAATCAAATAATATTCCTGCTTTCTCTCCAACTAATTTTAGAATTGACAGTGAGTGGTTTTGGCTGAGGTTTGAGGTTTTTAACAAGGCAGAAACCCAATACAGCTCTTGGTACTGGCTGATACAGATGGTTTAGCAGTCAGCCAGCACACCCTGTCCCACAGAGGTTTCCCTTCAACTACACAAGGGGAAAAGGAGAGTAATGCCACCCCACACCACAACCCAGGAGCTCATGGAAAGTGAGTCCCAGGTGCCCCAAGAAGTCCTGCCTTCTTCTGGTCATGAGTGAGATGTTTCTGGTTTATATTACATTGCTTTTTCTCACTACTTTTGAACATTCTTTTTCTCTTATTTTTGTTGTGGCTTGTTGTTGGGGAGTTATGTACACTTCCACGCAATCAGCTACACATTTCTAGCAACACTGTACTTTCATCCTTAGCAAATAAACCCAGGCCATGGGTTAATCGACCAGACGTACCAGCCCTTTGGCCCAGTTTGCATTCATTGTCTCCCTATTCTCCTTCACTACACCTAAATTTTAAGAGTTCCTAAAATTATTTCTCATTGACTTTTTAACCTCTTGGCTAATAATTTCAAGCCAAGGATGCATGATGGGAACTGTCTACTTTTGACAAAGTATTTCTACGGGAAGGATGCTGACTACAAAAAGACATGATCTCACAAACAGAGAGATAACAGCTGCTCTTTTGTATCCCTGTTTTGTGGGAGTGGCCCAGGAGGGAAAAACGATTATCTGATGAAAAAAATTTTAACTTTTTTAGGCACTGTCCTGATTTGGACCAGGGCAGGGTTAATTTTTTGCAAGAGCTGGGAGGGGGCATGGCCAGGACCCTCATGTTATTTGATACCACCTCAGGTCATTGCTGGGTGGGGGAAACGGACACTCTCTCACTGCCTAGAAAAAGGGAGAAACCTGCAGACTGCAACAGTCTTGAATTTGTTTGTTGGGTTTTTTGCCATGTAAATAGTTTCTTTGTCTTATACCTCTTATTATTAATACTGTTGACATTAGTGTTCAGTTTTTATCTCATTTCTGTTTCCAGTAAATCGTTCATCCCAATCTGTGATCTTTGCCTTTTGTGCTTCCAATAGGAGAGGGAGGAGGAAGTTACCAATGGCAGCATGGTGTTAGGGGAGTACCAAATTGGGGAATAACATTCCTAAACCACAACAGGCACCTTACAGTAACAAAATTTAGCACTTTTTTACATTATTTTCTTCCAAAACAGTACTACTGCTGTTGCCACAATGATTATATGACTGTTTGGTGTCTTTAATTCAATTTTTTTATGACCATGTTATTTTTTAGCCAGTTTTCTTACCTTTTTCCCCCCAGGCTTCCCTTTATTCCTGGAAAAACAATGTAATGATTTATTCCAAAGTCCCATTTCCTTCATTTCCTTAAGTTTAGCCTCTGCAATTTCTAACTTTACCTGCAAGTTACTTTTCACCCTCGCTGTCAAATGCATCGTCCTTCTGCGTCCAGACTGCAAAGAGCCGAAGTGCTCTGTTGCATTGTTCACTGCCTTTCCCCTCCAGAACTGGGGGACACTGCAGGGGACAAAAGTGGGACAGGCCAGCTGAGCCCACCACTTCTTATGCTTCCTGGTCTCCATTTGACTAATCTCTCCAGCATTGTCCAGTAGGACACCTGCTGCTTATGAAAACAAAACCCACAGAGCTCTTCAAATCCAGACAGCAAAAAACATGAACAGGCGACCATCAAACTTAATAAAGTTTGTTCAGTTCTGGACGGCACATGTTGAGGTTTCTGAATTATTTTAGACTATTAGTGTTATTATCGTCAGAGATACTGCATTAGTTTTGCATTTCAGAAAGAATCTGAAATGTCACCAAAATGAGTGGAAAAAAGCAAAAAAAAGTTTAGTTGATTGTATGTGAAACTTAACCTTTTAAGATGAGTGAAATCTGAGTCTAAGAACAGTAACAGTACAGCACAAAAAAGACCCCTTTCTACAAGGTATTCCCTAGCTCAGTAAAACTACAAATTCCTCTGCACAGCAGAAATGCTTTAGAGTTATGTCACACTTCAAGATCACTTTTTTCCCCCCAAAACAAAAGGGAGGCTTGAAATTATCTGCACAGCTACAGATGCAAATGCCAGCAAGGTTATTGCAATTTCAAGCATAACCAAGAGAAAAAGCACCAACAAAGTAACTAAGGAACTAGGCTGTAAAGGGTATCAGGTCCAAAATCTCTCAGAATGAAGTGCATATTGTTAGGTACTGAAAAAACAAGCCTTATAGTTCACAGGTAACTTTTTCTCTCCAGCTACTTGCCTACAATGTTTTCTTGAAGAATATTTGGCTTTGTTGTTATCTAGGGCACTGATGCTACAAGCCTCCCCAAAGTCAACTGTCTGAAACAGCAGCTCCATGTGCAAATTATTCCAATATCCTCTTGCACAGATTCTTTTCATCACCCTCAGCTTCGCACCAGTGCACATCAAGTGCAAAAAGCTTTGTATAGAACCCCAAACACAAACCCACTTCTAGGACAGGTGCTTTGAGATCAGTCTCCCAGGTCTCAGCCCCTCCAGAGTCAATACAGACCTGGGGGTGACTGACAGATAGCATCCACAGCAGGGCATGTAATGAAGTGCAAATGTGTGTAAAATGGCTGCTGCTGGAAGCATGCCACAGAAGCATGCCACATCTCCAGTGCTCATCACATTTCTCCGTACCTCCTCAGTGGCATTTTTTGGTAAGTCATTCTACTCATGGTACATAGGAATTCTGGGCAGTGGCAGAGCTACCCATGACTTACCATGGCTTTCACCTGTGTATTTCTCACAGAGGTCCATGAGAAATGCTGGTTTCCGCCCAGCAGCAGGCAAAAGGCCCACAAAATAACATGTACTTATCTGCAGGTGAAGCTGTAGCTCCTGTTACCACAGCATTTCCAAGTGCATTTTTCACCCGTCATCCATATTATATTTACCCAAGGGTAGTGAAGACTTCACTGGGGCTTTCACCGTTTGAGAAGAAAGTTTGTCATTTATCTGGAGCTGAGGGCAGGTGACACTGGACTGACCAGTTCTACAAAGCAAGGCTGCAACTGATCCCCATGCTGATGTCACCTCCTGTTCACAAACCCAGGACAGCCCCTTCTGGGACTTGGGACCAGACTTCCCAGTCATGGCCCACAGCCCCTCTTTGCCCTCTGAGTTTCAAGAGCATCCCTATGTCTTCCCATCTCACAGAGGGCTGCTCTAGTTAAGAGTCTGGATCGTCGAAACTGGTGAGGGAATGGTAACTATTTACCTAAAAATTGTGGGGAAAATAAAGGGCCAGAGGAATACATACACAGAATCAATACAAACACATTTGCAGGAACTGCTTGCCAAAATGAAACTGCACAATTTGGCATTGCCTTAAATGTTGCTGCTCGTAATATACTTAAAGAAAATTATGGAATATAAAACCCCTGGAATGTTCTGCAAAATTAGGAAGTGATTAGGCCAGATGATACCAATTTGACTCTTAACACAGCTTTGTCGTAATTTCAGCGTTAACAGCAATACACTAGAACTGGTCCAAAACTCAGGCAGAGTACCTTCAGTATGCTCTGTAGCTGCTGCACATTTCTCCCTGTGTGGCCCTGCCTGTGAAGTTTGGTGCAGGTAGATGGAGGAAAAAGAAAGAGTGTAAGACCATTAACACAGCAGGATACATAATTAAATTTGAGAGGGCTGGATTTGGGCAAGGGCTGTTGTGGATTTTTGGGGTATTTGGTTCTTTTCTTTTAGTTTAAGCACAGGAAGAGAAGCACAATTGGCTATGATGCATCAAAAATGGAAATTTATTTAGAGGAGATGGAAAATTATGACTCAGATTTTTTTAAGCAAGTGGCAGCTTGCCTGTACAATCCCTCCAAACATAGACCCAAAGAGCTGTAAATCTTCCTGGAGATTTTCCCTTTCATTCCAACAGTCAGATTTGCCACAATGTCTGCTTCACAGCATCTTCTTGACCACCACCTGTTCATCTTCCTTCAAGTGCATTAATGAGGAAGGCTTTGCAGGCCAGGACTGTGGACTGGCAGCCGTCCCACACAGCTTAACATTCCTCATCCAATATTTAATTTCTCCCATCATTTGTTAAGCATGGGTAGCGTATTGCCATAGATCATAAAGCCCTTTACTACAGCTACTCAGTCTAAAAACAGGGGGTACAGCTGTGCTGTCAGCCACCATTCTGCAGAAATACTTCAGCTACAGCCAGCAAGCCCAGCATGTCAACAGAGGCAGCAGTCACAGAAATAAGGAGCTCTGCATGACCTAATTTACCTTCTTTCTCCTGCTGAAGGCCACGCTACCATAGCTGGTGACTCTGCTAACAGACCTAAGGTAGTCGAGAATCTCTACTGTACATGTCCATCACAGAAAATACAGGAGCACATGACAGAAAGGGGAACTTAGATTGTAAGTATGACACAAATTTAAAGGTTCAGTAGTTATACAGTACTTGGACAGAAAATCTGCTTTCTTGGGCTTATTGTTTTTCTGGCTTTCAGAGGAAAAAGGAGTTTGAAAAGAGAATAGGGAAGAAAAATAGGATTGGAATAGGGAAAGAAGCAAACCCTATCAAACCCAAGACATAGGCTGGACAGACTGAACTATGATTCTTCAACCCCCATAGGAAACTGGATGGAAACTGGATGCCCTTGGTGAGGTGTGACATTGCTAGATCACAATTAACACCATTATGTTGTGCTTGCAGCACAACATGTGGCAGGAGAGATGAGGGATCAAGCCCTGCAGAGTTTCCTCACGGCAGAAGAAGGCCCTATGCTACTGAAAGACCAAAAGTTGATTTGAACAGCTCTGCTCTGGATGGACCAAAGGGAAGCAGGGCTCCAGAGAAGGATGTGACTGTAGGCACAAGGGCAGCCTTTGACCACTCGGCCAAGGCCACTGACTCAGAACCCACTGCAGCTGAACTGCACCTGAGGCACTGCACATGTGACACACAACCTGCAGCCTTGAGCCAAAAGCCTGCGAGAAGAGGCTGGAGGGGCACACACAGCTCCCCTGTGCTGCCTCTGGCTCAGTATTGGCAGTGTTTGCCCCTATGGACTGCTCAGCACAGGGGCATTTGCATCTTGGTTAACTGTTCAGTAAGGAGCCTTCCCTTTCCTTCCATCATGCTCCCTTGCAGAAACCAGAACAATGGAAGGCACTTCCAGAAAAGTAAATGGTCTTTCAGATCTGGCTTGAAACAACTCTGTGACAGCCTTATGCAGATCACTAAAGACATCAGCCATTTACTGGCAACTTCCATAATCCCCTTGAAGAGCTGATAGACAAAGCAGGCTGGAACCCACTGCCACCAGCACAGCAGCAGAAAGGGCAGCTGTCTGCAGGCAAAATGTCCTCTAAAAGGGATTTGGAGCTTTAGCGTTTTTCTTGACACTATTCCTTTTACACCAAGAGGTAAATTTGAGAACTCACAAGAATACCAAAGTTCTGGGTTCACTTATATTCTTACTTTTTAAAGTCTTACTAATCTGAAAAATGAGTAAAGGGGATAAAAAACCTTTTAGGAGGTTATTTAAAAGATTAAATAAATAAATACCAGCATCTATTAAACTCTGGTGGAAGAGACAGAGGAAGTCTTCTGTTTGGGAAAGAAGTCAGATGAGACTCATCCCAGGGTGCATGACGTAACTCAGAAAGGTCAGGAGACAAGGGTCTCAAACACATAATGAAAAAAAGAAGAACCAGCTTTAAACGTATTTTAATGAATCTTTCAAATAATAGAAACTTTGTTATGCTAAAGGAGGATGGGGAAGAGAAATCAAATCCATTTGAAAAATGGCAATAGAAACACATCACTTAAAATAAGCTTCATAGACAATGAAAACTAATTCTGCACCTGTGAGCCATGATTATTTATATCACCCCCTCATTTTAATAACAGCTGTGTGAAAATGCTAAAACATTATTAAATCTGAAACTAACTACTGCATGTAGCACATCAGAAGCTTCTCCACTTTCCAATTAGCACCAAGGCTTAAGCTTTAAAAGCAGCAGAAGCAAAAGAAATGCTGAAAAACACTGCCACAGGCTGGCTTAATCTGGAATTTCCCCGTTTCAGAAGGATTAAAAACAGAAAACCAAAAAACCAAATACACACATCCAGAAGAGGAGGGAAGTACTTCAGATTTATTTCCTTCCCCCAGCACTCATTTTATTGCATTCCTTATAAATGTAGGCAAGTACATTTAAGGACAACTAAAAAACTTGGTTTGATAAAAAACTTAAGCAGCATTTTGCAAACACCACTTGGGGTGAGAGGCTCTGTTAACCTCGCTGGCATCTCTCAACTCTATACTGAGAGCAAGCATCACAAATGGTCCCTGGGCCTGCCATGGGACTAACAGGGGAAGATTTTAAAATGTTGGCCATCGGTTATTTATGAGGTGTCCTTAAACAGAAACGTGTCTGATGCTTCAGTGCAGAGCTTGTCTGCTCAGACATGCAAACCTGGCAGGATGGAAGAGCATCTTGCTGGGAAAAAGGAACAAGCTGCACTGGGCTCCTAGGAGAGGGCTGTGGCTTGCTGTATTTTTGCAGGAAGCACTACTGACATCTCTCCTCCTGACGAGTTTAAGTGTTAATTATTCCCCAATGTTCAGGACTTACGGAGCCCTGAATTTTTGGAAGCTCAGGAAGGCCATCTGCTTTCCCAGCAGTGCACAACAGGTCTGGTCAGAGCAACTCTACTGGGGAGGGGATGCACTGGGGAGGGATGAGGGGAACTAAGGTAACCAAACCACCCCCACCCCACTGCCCCAGCCATGTATCAATTGCACGGTCTGCTTTTATGCACATAACACTCTATAGGGGAAAAAAAAAAAGACTGAGTTACTAATAAAGAAAGAGTTCCTCAGGTCTCCTATATCACTTCCTTATCATTTTTCCACACCCTTCTGCTAGAAGTGGCAAGAGATCACCCATCCCAACCACAGTTGGCTCCTTAAGACTGCGTCCAGACAGAAATAAAACTTGTCTAAAGAAGAATGGGCTTAAGCAATTCATCTGGTTAATTCAGATTCTTAAATAGTAAAAAAATCATACATAGAAATAGGTCATTGCCCAGATATTTACAAAAAGCATGTGTGTTTTCACAGTATCACAACATACAGAAATACATAGTACCACAACTACTCTGGCAAAGACACAGATTAGGTCAAGGTCAAGAAAATAAAATTTTTTTGAAAATCCTTCTCAGAGTCATTTTAAATCTATTTACTAAGAGGCATTTAATCCGCAACTGAATCCACCCACACACCTGGTGACACACAAGGTCCAGGTGATAACAAGTCCTTATGCGCAGATATTGATCACATCGAGCCAGTATCAGCTTTAGTTCCTTAATCAGAAGAAACACGGAGCTTCCAAAGGGACTTTAAGCCATTGTGAGGGAGGTTCCAGAGCCAACAGAGCTACCCATCCCCAGGGCTTCAGTCATGCGCTTTCAGCACTACTGAGCTACACTTCACTTTCACACCTTCACCTGTGCGCAGGTAAAGCGCTCCGTTAAAATCCCAGTTTAGGGACTTATTGCCATGTGCAGCACGCTCGGCCTCCCCCTGCCACCACCACCCCCTCCGCAGCTCCCCAGAGAGCCCAGGGACCTCCATTTGTACAGGACATCGCCTGCGAGAAAGCGCTGGCATTTTCACTGTCACTAGGAGCGCAGTTCTTTTCCCTGCATGGCGCAGCCCCTGGCTCGGCAGCAAGCAGGCACCGGGCAGCTGCGGGTTGCTGAGCCGGAGAGCAGGCTGGGCGAGAAGAGGAGAAGAGGAGGAGGAGCAGGAGGAAGGGAGGGGAGGTGGCGGCCGCTCCGGCCATGGCCGCCAGGTGGCGCCGCCGCCCAGCGGATGGAGCTGCTCGCCACCGCCACGGGCTGAGCCGGGACTGCGTCCGGACGCTGCCCGAGCCTCCTGCTCCAAAACCCTGCCCACGGCGCGGCAAACACACAGGCAAACAAACAACAAACACGAGCAAAAAGAGAACAAGAATCCCCTCCCAAGAGAAGGCAGGAGGTGACAGTGTCCCTCCTGCTGCCGCTCAGGCCGTAAGCATCGCTGACCCAGGAACCTCCCGTCCAGGGGCATGTGCCCCTCCTGTCACCATCAGCACCTGGGGCCTCAGCTCAGTCCCCTGCACCAGGCAACAAGCTGGGGGAAAAACCCAACAAAATACTTAAAGCAAAAAGTCATCAAAACCCACAAAATAACAAAATAACAAAACAGAAGAGGCTGACCCCACAGAAGCATCCTCAGGTGACAGCAGTGCCACAGAGGACACATCTCACGGTAGAGGCAGCCTTCAGAAGGATTTGTCCTTGCTCCACCATCTACTCGGGGCAGCCCCGTCCCTGTACTGAATGTGAGCTCATTACACAGATCATGCAGCCTCTGCCATTCGTGTGAACATCACACTTCCAAAGGACAGAGACAGAACCACTTTGCAGTGCTCAAAGAGCTATGGGACCAAGAAGGGGCAGACAGCATCCCACAGCTCTTCCCATTACGTACTGTAAGAGCTGTGAATTTGGGAAACCTGGTCCCCACTCTGAGTTCACCATCCCTCCTGCCATTCATAACCAAACTCATACATGTCATTCCACTTCTGTGTAATGGGGACAACAGGCCATTTGGGAACCAAGCACAGGGCTCTTATCAGAGCTGTGGGGCAAAGAGAAGCTCCATCAAGTGACAAATGCTCCCTGCAGTACTTGAGGTGTGCTGATGTGTTTGATGATGACAGCCAACTCACCCTTGGTCAAAGTGTTTGCCACCATCAACAAAATATAGCTGTGTTGAGTCCAGTAACTTGGGGCGTAATTACAGAAAGACCGAAGGTTTTCTATATAATGAACTGTATTATATAATTTTTCTTTTTTTAACCAAAATTCCCTTGAATTAAAGAGTCCATAACAGGTTAACATATGTTACTTTAACAAGGAAGCACCATGTTTGCAGATGGTAGAAAGGCATCCATTTTAGGGGAAACAAAACCTCCAGAGATGTTTTGACTTTCGTTCACTGCCCCTACTATGTAGAAAAATCCCTGCCAAAGCAGGCCAAAGTTTGGGTGGTCAGCGGCAGGATGAGGTAATGCCAACCTCTATCTTTCTTTACAGACTGTCTTTCTTGATACATGGTAATCAGTTAGCCCACATGCTCCTCTCCACAGGAACAGATCACTTGAACTTCCCTAGCGCAGCCACAGGGGAAAATACAGAAACACAGGAGAAGAAAATACAAAGACCTCACAAATGCAAAAACCTCTGCCTGCCAAATGCTAATTGATAGAACATTCTTGCCAATTAAAAAAGTGCTTTACTAGTGGGAGAAGCATCAGTTAGAGCTAACACAGAAGTAAACTAATAAGCAGTAACTTGCACAAGAAAACTGTGCAAGGTATCTGTGGAGATGGTAGCTGACATTTGCAACCAGGTCAGTTTTAAACGTCTCCAGACTACTGATTTGTGGTCACAGGAGGGCAAACTAAGATGTTGCAACAGCACATTATTAAACTGGAAATATTTGGAGAGGGCATGTGAATAAAAAACTTCAAATTTTGCCAAATGTAGTGAGGAAGAAAAAAAAAAGTACAGTATTATGTTCTGAATTCAATTTAAAACAAGGACCAGGAGAAGGATCAATGGAGCCAACTCTATTCTCAAAAAAAAAAAAAACCCACAACAATTATTTAGGGAAAGGAATCCCAATACAAAGGCCTAGCTTTTTTGAAGCGATGGAAGATTTTGTGTACTCCTGTTTTATGGCATTAAAACATACTTCATTTGCTTTCATTCACAAGGCACAGCTTCCAGAAGACAAGCTCATTTCGTCGTGTTCTGCAGAATGTGGAAACTCTACCTAGCACTGGGCACCCAAATGCACTTGGTTCTCTGGCATCTGTTTTCACTTCTAGCCTACCAAGAAATTAGAGCAGACCACTGACTCTTCCCTGATGCCTCACTTTTCTGTCTGACTATCTGGGAATGGAAAGCAATGGTAGCCAAAGTCAGAACATGGAGCTTAAGGTTGTTTTAGGAAAGTTTTACCTTCATTATTTCAGAATGAAAGTTCCCTGAAAAATATAAGAGCATAAATGAGCACTGAGTTAACCAGGGACTTTCCAAGGCTCTGTCATAATTTTGTATACTTGTTGATGAAATACTGGCTTTTCCAAGCTCACTGCTGACAATTCCCCCTTCCCCTTGTCTTTTTTTTTTTTTTTTTCCTTTTAAAAGAACCTTTAAAGTTTTATTTTGTCTGTAATTAAGAAATTCTACACTATGAGGTACCTCCTTTCATCTTTTTTGGGCTGTGCAAGAAGGTTTCCCGTGAGAAGGGAATCCTTAGCATGGTTTCTAGATAACCCTGGTCTGTTGTTTAGGGCCACAGGTGTGAATGCTGCCCTTTTTAGCAGCATGCAGAGTTCAGCAGCAAGCACTTTCCACCAATTTCAAAGCTGAGTCAACCTTTCAACCTCCTTGACTAGAGGACTTAACCCCAACACTTTTTTCCTTTGCCCTTCCTGTCTGAATCTTCCTATCTTTCTGTATTTTTTTAGCCTGTGGAAAAACTCATTACATAGGTGTAATGCCTTTTACCTTTATCAAAACTATAAAGATGCATTCCGGACCTCTTTTCCCCACTCCCTTCCAGTATCTTCTAAACACATCCTTCTTACTAGTCATCAGTACTCTTTCTCTGTCCTTTTGTCTTGCTTCATTCTCTGCTTCACAAGAAAAAAAAAATGTATCTCAGAGGGTGGATGGTTTTGTCGTTAAAGACAACCAAAGACATTCCAAACTACAGTTTTGGGGTTTACTACATACTTTAGTCCCATAAACAACCATGAGAAAGTTGTTCAATCCCTCTGAGATTAAAGTTCTCTATCTTCTGGAGGAGGAGCACTGTTAATCAGAAGTGAGAGTGTCTCTTAGCTCCAACTAACAGATTTGTCCTCTCCCTGACTCAGCTCTCCACATAAAAGTCTCTGTGTCAATTTCAGTTGTGGTTCCCTGATCACCTCCCCTGGCCAGGACAGAGAACTTAATAAAGCTGGTACACTTCCAGCTTTGAAGATGTAACACACTGAAAACAGCCTTGCTGCTTGTAACTCCTCACTATATCTACTGCTCATCCATTTACTACAATTGAGCATTTACATCAGAGTTTGTAAACTCTTATTCCTTCTTTTGACTCTAGTTAACTAGTTGCAGTGAAGCTCAGAGTAATTATGTAAGGCAAATAAAGTTCCAGTCATTATGAAAAAAAGGTAAATTTAAAATAAACAAACAGCAGCCCTTTACATTCTCCTTGCCTTTCTCCTTGCCCCAACATCTCTGAACCCCACTCTTTAGTTCTTCTCAGCTTTCTTTATACATTCAGTGCATTATATTTGCACTTAGGCAAGCTGAAAAACTTCCTTTAGGCAGTAACTCTTGCCCAAGAAATTCATGCTCCCTCAACTTAAACATAAAATTCAGACTTCAATTATACTACTGTGAGTTTCAAACAGCTGAATATTACTGGTACTTGCAGTGTGCTAAATGTTTTCTTGCTGCTTAGTGTTGGACTTCAAAGTGAAGTACAGTTTTACCCTGGAAATCCTCTCAACAAGATAAAACTTAAAACTTTTAAAATCATGGAGTACTTTGATATTGTGGTAAAATACAATCCTCATTTTCAAATAAATCAAAAGTGCAAGTACCACAGCAGCTTTTCTTAAAATCTTTTTATTTGGTTTACCTAAAAAATGTTACTGCAGTGTCACACTCCTGTATTTACAATGAGAAGTGCCTTCAAAATGGAGCTGAATTTTTTATGCATATCTTATTTTGGTTCAAAATTGATCCACTGCTACTGGTAACAAATTTAAGCTGTAATGTTAAGAACATAATCCTATATTTTTAATTGAAATTGTTTCTATGTAACCTAATTATCCAGGTTACTATCTGAGTCATCTTGTTACTAGGCTGAAAAAAAAACCCAGAAAAACAAAGCAATATTTTGTCTAACATTACTGAATCACAAGAAATGAATTATTTTCTGTGGAAAGCAGTGGTTTTAGTATTCTAGTATCGTACTGCTATAAACAGTACTTTCAAAATAAGCATATTTCTATCTCAGACTCATTTTAAGTAGCTTTTGTGAAATTTTTCTAACCTTCATTTTAAAATTAAATATGAGAAATTTAATGTATCAGAATAAGCTCAGTTAAAGTTGCCTCCAAATTCTAGGCTGACAGGTTCTATAATCCAAGTTAAAAGGCACCAGGAGGCATAGTGAGGAGTTTCTCTATCCCTGTGCCAGTCTTCTCAAACTCAAATCCTTGCCAGTGTAGTCTTCTCCATTCCACAGACTCTCTCTGTCAGAGATGGCTGCAGCCTCAAAATGGATAACCACCACTGAGCAAGTCTCACTTTTTCTGAAACTCCATCTGAGGAGGTTTTCCATTCCCCCAAAGCTGGGAACAAACACAAGAGCCACTTTTACCATGTTTGCCTTGTTGCATGTGGGTGCCATCCTACCACTTCTAACCAAGCTCCTGGCCTGCATGTAAGAGGATCTAAGAAATCCCTCACTTGATGTGGCCTGTCCTCTAAGACATGAAGACTTGGGGTGATAGTGGGTCAATACAGTCTAAAGATAGATCAGCCTGCTCTAACAGCTTAATAGCTCGTTACAGGCAGCTGTAGCACTTAATGAGGCAAAAAACAACAACGGCTTCTTCGAGGTTCTGCTCCCAGCTGCTGAGAGTGCCATTCGCCAGGTGGGCCAAAAAACTAAAAACAACAAAACAAACAACAAAAAGAAAGAAAGACAGGAAGAGAAAATCATCATTTTACTACTCATCACTAAATTAATCTCAGAGCTAATGACAATACCTGCATATCCCAGACACAAAGCCCATGTCTGTCAGGTGATGCTGGCCACAGATAGCTTAAATCAAGTCTGCCTACTCACTCACTGAACTGGTATCAAGACAGGCTACCCAGCAAACTGCTGGAAATGGATACCACCTCCACCACATTTGATCATCAGTTTAAAGGGAAAACAGGAAAGCTGTTGGACTGGCAGCTCTTTCCTTTTCCCTTGCTGAACTCCAACACCAGACTACCAGCCTGGCAGATGGTTACAGGTCTTCACCCATTCTCAACCTACGTGTTCCATGAAGCACTGCCAAGGAAGAGCCCTGACACTACACTGCAGCCTCGGGATACATGGTTTGGAAGAACACAGCAGCTCAACCTTCTTAATTAGTTAATTCCCCAGAAGAAGTTCATTCCACAAGCATCTGCTCTTCCAGGGAATGTCAAGCTTTGCTGGAAGAAGCAAAACCAGTAACAAATCCACCGCATTCACAGGACTGACATTTCTAAATAAAACTTGCATGGCAGTTACTTTAAGGGACTTTTTCTTTAAGCAACCTTGTCATAACTCATTAGCTTGGGACCCCAGAGGAGAACCACCTACATCACTGCTACATCGGTACTCTTGATACATGCCGTTTTCAGATTTGAAAAATCTGCAGGTTTGTATTTTGCAATGAAGTAGTAGTGAAGGAGAGGCTACTGCAGGCATATCTAAAAAAAAAGAAAAATGCTAGTACCGTGGGATCATTGCACACATCGGCTTCAAACTTCTTTCCATATTAAAAAGTATGATGATATTTTGGACCGATAGGAAATTACCAAAATTTCTTCAGTGTTTCCCCTGTGAGCAAAACGAGTCAGGAATAGAAATGAATGAGCCACTGCCCCAAGTGCTCCAACAGTACTTTGAGGCGCATCAGACTGTGCTGAGCAGCGAAGCATCCCTGAAGCACTATAACTTCGGTTAGAACTCGCAATTCAGAAATCTCCCAGTGACCCCATTATCAGTGTAGCATAGAGAAAACAGGGCTGGTCTTGGTATATGAAGGCAATGACTATTCAGGGAGCTTTAATCAGAAGGAATTTAACTGAACAAACAGCCGTGGCTCCCAGAGAAAGGCTGAGTACTTTTAAAAATTGAAAGTAGCTGAGCGTATGCTCTAGAACAATAAGATAGAATTATTACACTAAAACCCTTTAATTAATGCATGCGACAGAAGCTGTGATTTTTAAACCCTAATCTCCCTGTCATTTCAGTTTTTAAGAAATAGTAAGAAGCACCCATCTGCTCAAGCTGCCATGCGAGGCCCAAAGTTCTGTTCTCACACCAGTTTTGTGCCGGATGTCTCAATAAATTTACTGCTTATTTACATCAGCCAAAATGGAGAAGAAAGCTGCTGATCTCCTAAGTTTGCCCTCCTGCTAAAACAGACAAAATATATTTTGCTGCTACACACAGCATTCTTCTCCCTAAAAGCAGGGGCTTGTTTCCCCCTCCCCCAAAAAAGAAAACCCATAGGGCATTTCTAAAACCCTGACAGATGTTTAATTACAGAGGCACTAGCAGGCATTATTTTGAGAAGCTCAAACACAGAACGACTGTATCTGACGACCAAATGGCTAAAGTGTCTGCTGTACCCCTAGCAAAACAAAAACTCTGCTAATCCACGTTTTGCTAATTCAAACACCTAATAATTTTTTTTGCTAATAATTCATATGCAAGCAAAAAGCTGCTGGTAGCGCAATACATCTGAATAACCATTTAATAGGAGGAATCTGTGGTGTGATCTCATGTTACCAGGGGTGCATTAGGAAATACAGCAAACAGCAGTCAGCGCTATGTTGTGAAATATCAAACCCAACTCTTACTTTCAACATCTAGGAACAAAGTACCTTTTGTAATGCAGGTTTCTCCCCCATTCTGCATTTATTAATTCATTAACTTCATTCATTTAAATAGGTTCTTTAGTCACTGATGTAAATGAACAGGGAACTACAGTACGCCTGTGGGCTGCATAGCAGGAAGAGAATAGAGATGGCACTGCCTTCTCCACTGTTATTTCCAGCTGTTTCTTACAAATTTCTCACTGATTCCCTGGAAGTTCTCACACTAGGTTCCAATTAAAAAACTTTGTTTTATTCAGACAGAAAATCCTAGTTAGACCTATTAAAAAATAAACAAAACCCACAGATCCAGTCCCCCAGACCTTTGACTAAAATTTCTTGGCTATGCCTCTGAATGGAGCGGAACCTGCACCTTCTTTGCTGAGTCAAATTCAGCAGTGAATAATCTTCATCCTTTATCCACCCTCAGAGCCGAGCGAGGCGTACGCGCCTTGCTGTGCTGTAGAATTGTGTACTGAGCACGCAGCAACATGAAATATTGTCTTAACAGATTTAAGCATGCCTGAAAGCACATTGTTCTGACAGCGCCTGGGTCTCCGTCATCACTCTCGTAACTATCAATGATTCTGGTTAATTTTACAATCACAAGAGGTACAAGCCTCCATCTGGTTAGTCTACATATTGCTGCAGAGTTGGAATCACACTGATCAACAAAATATGTTGGCTAGTAATGCTCTGTTAAGGTGGACTGAGGAGTGGAGAGCAGTCCTACTTTCAGCTACACTAAAGACCCACGGCAAATACAAGGGAGGAGAGCGTGAGGATTGGCGTTCCCTGGGGAAAGGTGCCTGACACTCTAGGGCTGCTGGGGGTGGCCAGGCAGACAGATCAGGATTCAAGTGTGCCAGCAGGTCTGCTTGGTAACCTAACACACCAGGTACAGTCTCCTGAACGCCTGCAATGCATAAAGCAACAGCCTGCCACAGCTCTTTCCCTGGATTGAAGCTGAAGGGAAGAGATATCCTGGTTTAATGCCTGTGACTGAAGCGACCTTGTGGGCATATGTGGCGGAGTTTCCAAACACTTCTTGTTCCCTGCCTGCACAAACCCCAAGTATAACAGCACCCTCGCCCACAAGGGAATTGTGGCATAGCTGCTACTACAGTGCAAGTCAAAGCCATCCCTGTCACCCCTCACCAAGAAAACCTGGCTCACAAGTCTTAGGGGGTGTCAATGCATGGATCCTCACACCAAGAGTACCAAGGTTACATCCGTGCCAGCAGCCAAAACCAGACACCCAGGGGACCATCACCATGGATGGAGATACTGTGGCAAGGCTGTTGTTTGTGTTGTTACAGCTCTTCCTCTAACTCCTTCCTCTACACAAAAACCAGCTGGAAGTGCCACTTGGCTGGCATTGTTGCATCTGCACCAGGGGTCCCTTCCACCACGCCTACCGGGGTCAGGGGGTAACACTGCTCTAAGCTTAACACTCAAATCCAGACAACTCTGCTGGCAAAACCTGCAACACAGAGTGCATCTAGGTCTCCTATGAAACAGGTATTTCTAGCTTATCTTCCAATTTTGGGCTACTTTTGGATGTTGTCACAAACTAGGACTCCTCTCCATCCCCTTCTGTCTTCCAGCACAGGGGCCAGTGTTGATTTCTCCCAAGTCTGACTCAATTTTATTCTTGCATTCTATGAGCTCCTGGTAAGCAGTATATTTAAATGCAGAACAAAGTTTTTGCAGATCTTTACCTACAGCTTTTCTCAAACAAATTTGCAAAAACACAAATTACTGTGCTTACATGCAATGTACTCCATAAGCTAAAGAAATCAAAAATTCAAGAGCCTTTTCTCATTTTGGACTTCAGAAAACACTTCTCCAATAAGACCCTGAGTAAACTGATTTAAAGTCTCTTAAAACTTCAGCTTATTCTGTAATGCTAAATTTGCATCCGAGATTCTTCACAGCACAGCATGTGTAATGTAGGATTATACAATGGAACTCCCTTATGCAGCAGTTAGGAAGCGAAACACCTCAACCCTTGTATTGTTTCAACGTTCTTTTTGCATTAATCTACCAGGCAAACAGAAGCAGTCCATGAACAAAGGGCAAACAACACTTTTTCGTCTGGTTTTTTTTTTTGAGAACTCCCCTTCCCATAGCTCTTACTCACTTCTACTCACCATCAGGCATAGAATCTCCCAACCACATTTTACTTCATTCACCTAATACTATTTTAAATATGTATAAGATGCCTGTTGTGATCCCACTGAAATCCCCGATGATCCAACTACTAACCTCAAAAGAAGGAGAACTAGTCCGAAGAACATAAATTGATAAAACCCAGTGAATTCACAGCCTCTCCTAGCTCTGGACAGCTGGAGTTTTTAAAAACCCAGTGGCTCCATAGCTTAAGGAATGAATAACAGGTTAGAGAACTCGGCAGCAGGAATTAATACAAATGACCAAGGGTCATCTGTAGTCCATCAATCACTATATCGTTTACAGTTCATATTACAGTAGAAAGGTATGAATGTTGTCAGTGTTATACATTGGCTACTCAGATCTATCATGAATAATTGATAGAGGTCATCCATTTGAGTCCCAGCCTATTAGTCAAAACTCTAAACCTGCTGTTCACCAACAGCACAGCACTGCAGATAAAGGATAGAGGGGCACTACAGGGAACTATTTTCAATGATGCAAGCAGTTATAAGGAAATGCAGTTGATCTGAAAACAAAAGCTGAATATTTCCAAGACTTAAGACACTACTCTTGGTGAATCAGCAAAACAACATTTCATGTATACCTATTTTGTATAATTTCTTGTCAAGAATAAAATCCGTAAGGCAAATCTGAACTTGAGGTTTCAGTCTTAAATTTCTTAAAAGCTTGAGAGCTTTGAGGGTGTTGGAGTTGAAGGCTGGGAAGTACATTTGCCTCACACTCCCTTAGATATTTTGCACTGAGCATCTATTATGTCTCATCCTGATGAAGTGACTTTGAACTAAAATCAAAGAATAAAAAACCTTTGTGCTATGGACCAAAGTTTTGATGTTGCTTTTAAAATGAGTAAATAAGAAACCAGGAATAGCTATATTTATTAACACACTGGGCGTTTGAGGAACTACGATTCGCAACATGACCGACACCACATTAACCCTGACACAGACATTACCCAAGTAACTTACTCCATGATGATATTACTTCTAATGGTAGCAAATGGCAGCACACCTCTGAAATCTGGAGCAAGGCTAATACACCAAATAAGAATCTACTAACGACAGTCCTACTAACTAGTGCCTTGTTTATTTACTTACAACTCACCATGACTGAACTGAAGTATCACCATCCTGAGTCTCTCAGTCCATACTGCAGGGTGCAGAACAGATCATAATTTCATCTTAGATTTAAGGTCAAGCTCATTGAGCTGCCTTTGTTTGGTTTAGAAGGGCAGAATAATCCTTTACTACAATGACAACTGAGACATGGAATAGGATTGTCTACAAACAGCAGCCCAACTTTTTAATCTGTACAGAATGGGTTCAGCAGTGGCATTTGAAACAGTCATGATATAGTTACATCCTGACAAGCAACACCTGAAATGCCTTCCTTATCTTTGCAAATCCCAGGAATCAACAAAAAATGTAACATTTTTTTCCAATAAATACAAGAGGCAGGTAGCCAAAATACAGTTTTCTCTGCAAATTTAGGAATATCAGAGCCTACTTTTAATTCCCTTTGCTGAAATACAAGGCTCTGTCTAGACACCAGCCTTAAGGCACTCTCTTTGCATATGAGGCAGGTCAGGGTATACTAGAAGCATAAGGATTGTCAAAAAACCTGTTTGGGCTTTGGCAAAGTAGTACATATTCTGTAGACAGCACAGTTCTTAGGCTTCTGTCTGGCAGAAGCAAAAAAAAATGCTACCATATTTTTGACAAACCCAAACTTTCCTTGCCAAAAGCCATCCTCTCTCCAGCTCAGCCTGTTAGGAAACCAGCCTGAAGAAGGCTTTGTGCAAATATCCACCTTTTCTTACCCACAGACAAATTTTGTTTATTTTGACTGAGTTTTGGAGCCTGCATACTTTGGACTTGCAGATTACAAGATCAGTAATACTGGTTTTGTACTTGACTTCTTACAACCTACCACTCATCTTTTCCACAAACTCAGTGGAGCTGCATTTTGACCAGAAACTAATTAACATCCTGCCTGAACACACCAGTAGAGCCTCTTCTCCCATGCTTCCCACAAATAGCAAAACCCAATCCCACTCCCATCTTCCCTTTAAAATACTTTTCTCACAGAAGCTCTTGCACAACAGCTTGTGTGTAGTGGTCAGGCTGTAGACACATTGCACATGGTACAGTCAGTGGTTGCTTTTGATGCATCAGATTGTCAGCTGTTCCACTCCCCAGGCTTATGGATACAGACTTCCAGGCAAGTGGTTGAATTTAGTTTGAAACACCAGTTTGGAGACAGGGCAGTTGAAGAGACTGAATGCTTCCCACTAAGAAATCTACAGCTGAATTGGCTGAGCCACTGGTATGGTGGCAGGAGAGGTGAAAACAAGACAAAGAGGCTAACAGATTTGATAGCAAACAAGTAATTTATCACTAAATTAACTCTGTTGCTTCCACAGAATTCCTCAGCTAGTTAAAAGCCCCGTGCAATACTTGACATAGACAGGCAAATATGAACAGCAGCATTTAGCAAATCAGTTATGAAGATTAGCTTTGCCTTACAACAGCTGAGCAAAATACAAGATACTAAGCTCAAACAAACTTCATAATGTAGGAAAATAACTAACTGCACTTTAAAGAAAGCCTAGTAAAATTACTACACCATCAGAAGGGAGTAATTTATTAATTATGTGATGATCATGTATTTTGTTCTTTTTAGCTAGGCCTGGAGCTGAAATATGAGCCTTATATGGAAAGAAGCTTTGATGACAGTCATTTATTTGGGAAAGCTTTTCCAGCCTTTTTGTTTCACACAAATGATTTGAATGTTTAAAGTATTGAAACAGTTTCATATCTAGGTATTAATAAAGAGATGCTATCTTTTTAATCCTTCATATTTTTATTAAGCTTTTAGTGAAAATGCAGCTGCTAGCTTATAAGCAATTCAAAAATAATATATATACAAGCAGGCAGCCATTTTCACAGTCTGGCAAGTAACAGATTTCCATAAATAACAAAGAATACAGGGTCATGATATCAGCTGTTCAGAAATTTTAAAAAGTCAGATTGCTTCTATTTTTGCAGTAACTATTTGCTGAATTATTTTTATTTATGGCTTGAAACTGAGTCTAGAAATGTTTTCCCTGAACTTTAAACGCTATGCTCCTGGACTGACTGGCTTTCTCTCTGCTATTTTCTCACTTGACTTCCATGTATCTGTGCCCAGTCTGAGGGCAGTGGATGGCACTGGCCCACAAGCTGGGCCTGCAAAGGTCTGTGAACATCTGAATATGCTCCTCATGCATTCATATTCCAGACTCCACAGACATTGGGTTATTTGTTCACAGAGGTGGTCAGCTGCCCTGTTACCTGGCTCTTCAGATGCTGCATTAATTGCACTGTACATCAGCTTTAGGTAATTAGACACAGCTGTATGTTTGAAAATGCTAACGCACAGTGGGAAATCCTTCTGGAAGATTTTGGTCATTAGCACTTTCACAGTTCTCAGATATACCATTATCTACTCCTTAATTCTCTATTTTGATCCCTGTTAAAAGTTTTGTTTTGCTTTTCCCTTAGGGACTTTGCCAAGCTTTCCACTTGAAAATGATTCTGTGACATGGTCACTCTGCCTCTTTGTAACAGAAAAAAAATCACAAATATAATTCTGTGAAAATGGAAGCAGTGCCCTTAAAAAATCCAAGGAAAATGAAAAACAAAACCAACAGTATTTTTGACCAACAGACAAGATGGGGTTGCTATTTTTTTTTTTCTTTTAACTGACATATGAAATAATGTATTTCATATACTTCTTCCTCCACAGAAAACCTGGCTATTTTTTTAGAAAGACACAGGAAGCTCCACTTCTGGGAAAAACACCCTAAAAATGACAAACACCAGAATTGTCTTAGATCTGCTCAATTAATTTCCTTCCACAAACAAAGGTTACAAGCCATGTTAGTTTAGGACCTGTTTTTGACGGTCTCATTACCTCCTGATTCAAGTAACTAAAAAAAAAAATGATCTATGTAAGAGTTATTCACAAAAATTATGAGATTGAAAATATAAACAAGGTGGGTCTCAGATCTCTTGAAGAGATGGCTTGATTCATTTTGTTGTATTGGGGGGGATGCAAATAAAGAGGGAAGAGATTACACTGCCGATTGTGAAAGCATGAAAACTCAATGCGCACGAAGGCATACACAGAAATAAATACAGCAAAAATAAATACAGCAGAATAAAATTAAACGGCTTCATCCAGTCTGACTGCATTTCTGGCATCTCAGAACCAGTGTACAGTATTACTTTAAGACAATGATCAAGCAATTTCTTCTTTAGTTTCAGGAGTCCAGAGAGAAGAAAGAGAAGACTCCGTGAGAAGAGCACTGATAAAATGGTAACCCCATAAATTAGAGAAGTGTATATAGCGTTAATTCTGATTCATGAGAGAAGATTTCTTTTCTTCCTTTTTTTTCCTTAACTGCCACTAACTGTATTTCTGGTGTTCTGCTTCAAGGGAGCACCAAGCTACTAGGGGATTTCCTAAGTGGGATTACCCCTGTTTCTTCAGTTCCTGCTGGCTGCTTACAGCTGCACCTGTGACAACTTAACCGAGTTGGCTGTCAACGACCTGCAACCAAACATGAGGATTTAACCTCTCTCAGAAGCAAAGCACATGGATGAAATGCAACCTCAGGGTGGGATTTCTTCGTTTGGCTGAAATCAGTGAGGACTTCTAAGTCCTAAGAAAGAACAGAAAATCTAAGCTTGCCTAAAAACTTCCACCTTTTTGTCAAGAGTCTTGTTTTTCCATTCAGCTTTTGCTGAGGTACAGTCACAGTGCAGAATATAATTAACTCTTGAGTAAGAGAGGAATGGGAAAACAGTTTCCCTTCCCTTCTCAGGAAAAGCCTTTTGGGGTGGGAGGGTGGGCGTCAAAACAGTACAGTGCCACAGCTTAAAGTAAAGAGAGGCACAATTAGGCCTTCATACAACATCTGTATCACATTTACACATGCGCTCACTTCCAGGGAAGCAACAGACATCAAAACTAATGCAGAACATCCCAACTCTCCAAATGCAGGAAGAATGCTGCAGTTTTCCCAGCTGTGAGCTTCGGACTGTAAAACAAGAGAGCAGCAAAGGAGCCTATTTTTTATTGCTTTTACTATTGGTTTTGGCCAGTTAGTGTCACAAAGGTCTTAAACAGAGATATCCTACTGCACTATGAGAATTACATACACCAGGACTACCAGAAAACAATAGCTGCAGAAAAAACCTCATAATCCTCTGGATGATATGCACAGTAATTGGTTCCAGGGTCAACACTGTGATGCTACAACAAAGGACTATAGCTTAAGGGTAAAGAATAAACAGCAAGAGTTAATGAAATTCTGTTAATATATAAATGCCCCCCAAAATGAAAGAAAGGCAGAAAATAAAATATTCTGTATAAACAAAACTGATTATGGATCCAACATGCAACCTTAGTTCTCAACAAGCAGTTAATTTCATTAAAGAAAAGAAACAGAGCAAGTACTTTCAAGTCACTGTAACAAGAAAGCAACACATTAAGATTTTGAAGCTAGTTTGACAAACACTGTGCTTGCCATGGGTGCCAATCTAATTGTGTGAAAAATACAGGCAAAGAAAGGTGTCTGAAATTACAATATTATTCACAAAATATCATTATTAGGGTATAGGCAACTTTGTTCAAAACACCTTGTGTGATTGCTCCACTGAATCTAAACATCTGGGGCAAGTTATCCATCTGGCTTTAGTGCCTTTAAAATGACATGCTACATTTAAGCTAAGAGGTCCAGTCACACCAGTTTTAAATAATCATGTTTACATAGTCCAGCACTTTAAAATTTTGAATCTTCCCATTCAATAACACTTTTGATAAAAATATATTGAATCCTTTTCCCCACACAAAAGGAAAGTGAAACAGATATAGAGTTACAAATGTTTTCTTTTAAAGTATTTCTCCAAACATAACAATTTTCTCCTGACACTCAAGCACTCAGATGAAAACGTACAAAGGAACATCATCTTCCTTGGGACTTGCCAGGTGAAAACTAAGACATGCAACATATCAAAATGGAATCCCTCATTTGTATGTTTCCTCATCACTTCTCTTTCCATTTTCCATTTCTATTGTTCCCAGGACCTGAAAGAAACTTTTACCTGTTTTTCTTTCACCTGCTCTGCTGCTGTGCACAGCTTCAGCTGCTGGGACTACTCACGCAGGGCTGTGGCAGGGGCACTGTGTGACCCCCTTCCCCAAATCCCTAATGTGAACAGGATGACACCGAGCTACAGCGCTTTCTCTCCGTGGTCACTCATTTCCTTCCTTTAAACAATGCTCTGTTCCCAGGTGCCAGCTGTGCCCATATAGGATGAGTTCCTGCAGTGTGCCAACCTCCCTGGCACGTGCTGCTCCAGGCCTTGGCTGTCCTCATGGACCTTCTCCCATCAGTAAGCCAACACTATGACACCGTTCATAGAAACACAGCATGCTTTTACCTCCAGCTTACTTCCTTGTGCTATTGATTCAGCTTTTTTCTAAGGCTGCTCCTAAAGGCTCCCCACTCCTACATAAACCACCTACGGCTTGCAGCTGACAAGAGCCTGAAATCCACACCCTTCAAGACAAAGTCTTCTGTCACTTCCTTCAGCTCACGAACACATGATGGTTGCAACAAGGTGGAGCAAAGGGAAATACCCCCAGCAAGGTCCCACCCATAGCCAGCTCTCAGCAGCACCAGCCTGAGTGCCCAGTTTTCCCACAGCAACACTGAGATACATCACGAAAAGGCACTTTGACTCACTCCTAATTCAAACCCTCAGCAGAAGAAACACAGATTGGTTATCTTAGAGCATATATGCTGTGAGATACTCTTGATACCATGCATCAGATCAAACGTGCATGTCAGAAAGCAAATTCACAGATAGGGCAGTTACTGCAGAAGACCACATTTCTGACTTGTGCTTTTGCAGGGCTCCCACTCCCCACTACAACAGTGATCTCTGGAGGGCTGTCAGCAGCAGAGATCTGCTTGGAACTATCAGTGAGCTTCCAGAAGAAATTGTTTACATCATTTGGGTGCACCTCTAATAGTAACACATCAGTCCTTTACCATTTAGATCTATTTATCTATACTTGTTACATAAACTCACACACTTTCTGAATTTTTGTCTTTCCTTTCTCAAACCTTTTTCTGCTTGATGGACTTTCTAATTACATTATGGATTTGGCTCTTTCCAGCCTTCTTTTCCTCCCTAGGTATTGTGTTTCTTCCCTTTCGGCTTCTAGAGGCCTCAAAGAAAGTTGCAAAACTTGAATTTGAGTAAATACTTTATGAAGAGTACTTTCCATGATGCCTCGGTTGAGTGAAGTCAGTATTTCAACTTACTGAATATATTCTAAGTTTTTGGTTTGTTTTTTCTAAAACTAAAATCTTGCTCTAATATAATTGACCAAGAAAGGTCAGGATAGCAGGAAATCTTACTAGACACATAAAAACTTCATTATTAATTAGTAGCATTTCATTTCCATTATAAGCCTTAGTATTAGCATGCTGATAACACCAAAGATAAAAAATCCTAATAACTTGCAAAATGAAATTATTATGTTTGAATTATAACTAACATGTCAAGTCTATGTGTGTTAAACTAATAAAAGAACAACACTCCCTGCTTCCATGCAAATAACAGCACTGAGGCTTCCCTGTCGAATATATTTAGCATTACAGTAGCAAGTAAGTGATCCTCACTTATGTTGCACCCATTTTGTTGTCCCAGAACAATCCAAGTAAAGATTAATTTTTTCCTGTTACAACTTTACTTGTCATTCTGTGTTTGGCTATTTTTTAAGGCTTCTCCAGGCTTCAACAGTACTTAAGGTTAAGACATTTCTCGGAAATTGTTGTGCATGTGGATACAGACATGTGCAAGGACAAGAAACTTCTGCAAAGTATTATAAGGGGTTTAGGATTAATATGTTCCATGTGCAGTGTAAGCTGTACTTCCTGAATTCTCTTTTAAGGGAAGAGACAGATCTGTTTGCTCCATTATCTAGTAAAAGAAGGCTTT
Source organism: Entomyzon cyanotis (assembly GCA_024500445.1). Classification (NCBI taxonomy): domain Eukaryota; kingdom Metazoa; phylum Chordata; class Aves; order Passeriformes; family Meliphagidae; genus Entomyzon; species Entomyzon cyanotis. The sequence continues at coordinate 43,597,161 of JAKEPQ010001005.1, forward strand.
ACTACCTACAGAATAAAGGGTAAATCACAGAAAACTGAACATACCTTTGGTTCAACAGTGCTACACGCCTACCAAAACATGCAAAAGGCAACAAGGAAATGCAGCATCTGCTCCACTACTTTGGGGTACAGCAGGCATAGGAAGAGATGAAGTCTTTAATATCCCATTATCATCCCGAGTCATTGCATTCAGTCTTTCACCATCATGACACTGGTGAGAGACCTCTACTGTTGGAACACCCAGAAAATGTTTCACAGGAGGGGAGAGGTGAGAGAGAGAGGAAAAAAAAAAAGAGAAAAAAAAAAAAAAAAAGAAGAAGAAGAGAAAAAAAAAAAAAAAGCCCTTTAGACCTGAGGTTCACATTTCCCAAAGAATCCATATATTTCCCTTGTGGTTATTTCCCGTTTTTCCCCCCACCAAATATTTAGGTTTTGCTGACAACAGCTTGCCTCAAATGCTATTTAAGCAGTAAGACATCACAAGACATATGCTATCCTAAGATAACACACACCTCTGAAGAGCTGTTAGGTGTAGCTGATGCCTTCAACTGCCTGATAAATTTGTTATCTCAAAGAAACACAAGGTTTGGAAGTGCCTTGTATTAAAAACTAACCCCAAATTAAGTCTTTAAATAAATAAATAAGTAAAAGCTGTGATTTTGCATCCTTTAAAAAAAAAAAAAAAAAAAGAAGAGATCTGACTTGGGAGTAAATCCCAACTTCTGGCTCACAGACAAAACTACACTTTTTAGCTTTATAGCTATGGTATGACAAAACCAATCATTTTAATGGCTATTTAATTTTCTGTTATTTGAAGCAACAGAGATAATGAAGTAATAACTGAAGTTTGAGATTACCAACCTGGAAAACAAAGTCCTGAAAGCCCATGGGCCCTGTACAAGGATGAGTATCTCATGCTCTAAATCCGTGTTAAGTAAGCACCCGTATCAAAGTTACAATAATCATCAATTGAGAGAGTACTTTTGTCTTTCACATGGACACTTTCTCAATAGAGATTCTGCACTTTGAAAGGATGAAGGGTTGGATTTTTGCCCTCAGCACCTCTAAAGCGTAACTGAATCCATCAACACAGTACCCACAAAAGACAATTCTGAGACTTGCTCCTCCCCTAGTCTTATCCCCTGTAAAGTTTGCATGCTACGGTACATTTCAGGATATGCAATTTACACTGGCATTGATTACAGAAAAGAAAGATTTCTCTATTCTTCTCTAATCTCAGGCCATTAGGTGCCAAGTGGTTCAACAAAGCAGTTAACAATTATTCCAATCTGACTGCTCGTATGCTTAAGATCAAGCCAGCAGTTATAACTATGGCTGTATCAGGGCCAAAGCATTCTGCAATTTTCCAGTCCAAACCCATGCTGTCTATAAACAAGAAAAACAAATTTACCATGAAACTAAGTTCCCTACACATTTATAAATCCATTCAGGGCATTGAAAATAATGTCTAGCTGTCAGTCAAAAAATATGGGACAGTAGCAATCGCACCAAGTACAAGGATCCAAAAGTCTCATTCAAGGCCTAAGGTACTGAAAATTATAATTTAAAAAAATTGAAATTTTCCTCCGCATTTTCAATAAAATTCACTATATGCTTTTCATCTCCCTAAAAAATACAGGCTTGCTAACAATAAATCTGGTAGGCAATCAAAAGAAAACTGAGAATAAGTTAAGTTATCGATGCTCCATTGTAAAGGGTTCCCTTAACTGCAGCTAAGTTGCTCCTGACTTTTAGTGGTGTGACTGGTACCAGAGTCAGGCCCATTCACAGTAAAGCAATGAAGTGCCTGAATGAGACTACTGGGTTAAAAAGTAATAAAATGAAGTCAAGTGAGACCTAGTAAAACTTGTATTTGTAAAACACACCTGCAGAAAACAAATTATCTACCAACGCTAGTCCTAACCACACATTGCTGTTACACCCTGTGCAGCCCTGGGACTCCCCCAAGTTTCAGCTCCTGCAGAATTTAGCCCACCCCATCCACTGAGAGTGCCTACTGCCAAACCTAATGCATTAAAAAGGAGAATCTGACTCTAGGTGTAATCGAGGTGTGATCGAGGGCAAACTGTGAACCATAATGTTAAGAACAGCAAAAAGATTTAACATTAAAGACATTTGTACAAGCCCCTTGTTTGCAGTCATTTACAGACCAGTAGAATCTAATGACTAAACAGTCATGGAGCTACCAGAATATTTGGGAATCAGATTAGAAACACTACCATTTCAATTTTAATTGCCTGAAGCTTGTTTTACTAGCTGGGGGGAAGGGAGCCCTCACTCACTGATCAGAAACTGCTTGAAAATAAAAGCATGACACAATGTGATCTTAGGACTATAAATGTCACAAAGCAGTATTTCACATGCTATAGTTTGATGTAACAGAAATATCTAGCACAAAGAATTACCAGAAATGCTAAACTGACTTTTACAAGGCAGCAAGGCCAGGGTAGGTGTCAAGAAGTGAGGGGTTTGTTAAAACTGAGGTTCTGTGCAGCTGGATTTTCAAGTGCACATCCCTATATGCAGACAGTCATAATATTTACTGAAGAAGAGCTAAAAGCCTACTATGAACACTGGAATCCCCATGCTACTGACTTAAACATAAAGGGGTATTTTTGAATGCACAAACTGAAACCAAGATGGCCAACAGCTTTCCACACCCTTGGAAATACTTTTTTAAAATGTTAGTGTATGGTAAGTTTGGAATGGAGACTGACAACTCAGGAAGGACTAAACACAGACATAAGCAATCCTTTGAAGCAGCTCTTGGGACAACAGTTTCAAAAACTCTGGAAGTAGTAGTATGAAGAAATAATCTTGGGCATCTTATACAAGCTTCAGGGCAAAGGTTATCCTACTATCACCTACCTTTAAGAAACCACTCTCACTTCCTTGCTTCCTAACACATAAAATAAAGGCTGGGTACAACTATCTCTCTCTTAGCATCTAGTACAATTTTTCTTCCAAGCTGAGCTGTGTTTTGGTTGCTCGTATCACAGAACTACAGCTACAATAAAATGCCGAAACAATATTTCTATCTGACTGTGTCTCTGGTTATTGCATATGGTAACCTGCAAAAAAGGAACACTAACAATTAAAGCTAAACACAGGAGAAATATCTTTGACATGCACAAAGTTCTTCTGTACTTAAACGACATCCCCACTGAAATGCTTAGAAGGAATAAAAGCAGTGCTACAGCTGGTCTAATAACTTCAAAATGCTACATAAATTGTCTCTGAGCAACAATAAAGGCAATCTCTGTCACGAGAAGTCATTAATCTACTGAAGTATCCCAAGCTCAGCAAGCAATCCTTAGTTCTGACTTGAGCTCACTGTGTGTTATCTGTTCCTCATCATCATGCCTCATTTCAAGAGGAACTTGAATTGCTGTTTAACACTCTTGCTGACCACCCACATTACATGAGACTGAGTAAAACAGGCCTTGGTAATGCAGAGCAAAGTGTGGTGATCAGGAACACAGTGGAATTTACCTAAGATTCCTACAGGGCAATCGTTGTATGCTCCTTAGCGGGTATGAAGTCAGGTTAATGGATAGCATCAATGGGTACAGACTGCTTTATGTCAAAGTATTGCTGCCCTCTTACAGTCAAACACTTTTTGCATGAGCTTCTTGAAGCACATGCTCCCATCATCAGCCTGAAATACAGAAGGGGCAAGCAATTTCATGTGTGTGAAGTGCACCTGCCAAAGGAGGTTTTGCCATGGGATGTTCCATGGCTTTTCTTTCTTCCTCGCCTCTCAACACACACTGGATTGATTCTGGCTGCCAGAATTTTTCTTGCTATCCATTGCCTTGGGACAATCAACATAACTTCTATTTTGGTCTGTTTCCTCAGTATTCCTTCCCATTCAGATCAACCCTCAGTCAAAGAGAAATAAAAGCAAAAACTACTGCTGATTGCAGCACCACAGGAATATATATACTCACATAAGAGGTATCATCTGCAATCCTGAATAGAGCACAAGAGTCCAAAGGGGAAGAAAAAAGGTAACAAAGGGCTGTTGTGGAGATACACAAAAGCCTGTGCTGGTCAAAAATATGGTTCAACCTGCAGTGCTTTGCAGAGAAACCTCCAATCATGAGAAAGTAGCACACTGCATGTGGCTTTGCTAATATGCATCAGGAGTGCACTATGTGCATTACAGCAAGGCAGATATGAAAGAGAAATTTCTAAATAGTATTATCAGATGTGTACAAACTAGATAACTGATCTAGTCCAAATTTTCTTTAAGGCACAATTGAACTCTGCTAAGTCAGAACCAACATCTAATGGATCTTACTGCTAGCACAGGGTCCCTGCCTCTGCCCACCTTTCCCTACGATTTGAATCACCAATCTGCTGTATTTCAAAGTCCCAGAGCTTCACTGATCTCACTGGAGTTAAGAATCAAAACAATTAGTTTGAGTTGTAAAGTTGAGAGGGTTTTATATTCCAACAACCACCCCTCAGCAATGCCCAGACTAACTGGTGAATGTGTAATCACAGCATAACACTCTTATCTTCACAGCTCTGAGACACTGTTCCTTTGTGAAACTACCTTATTTCTTGGAAGCCTGGAGCAATAGTTACCAATTGTCCAGCACTGAAACATTCTCCAGTTTGTTACATGCTCCTTCAGCAAACTAAATATGCTAAATAACCTAAACATACTTAAGTCTGTACATATAGAACAAGATATCATTCAGCATAAAATGCCCCAAGAGCACTGCCTTTAGCAGCATGATACTGTGGGACTTACAGTAAGTAAGAGTCTGGCACGAGAAGCATCTGAAGTGTAATTATTCAAGATATGTAGTAAAAGTGTTTGATTTTTAAATAGTGGAGAGACCTCCCCTTGCACACAGAGAAACATTTTTTCCTATAAGAACAATGAAGTCCTGGTACTGCATACTGGCAGCTGTTCCATACACTCATGCTAGCAACAGAAAACATCTATTTGGACTATCTTTCTCTGTTCTCTAGAATTGCTGTACATTTTTATTTTTTTAATTTCATTTGCTTAGCTGCTTTATTCTTACTGTTGCTTTCCTCACCAAAATTATAGCCTTGATGCTTTACTGAAATATTAAAGCAACTCTAAACAACTTTTACTTTTGAATTATTTTACATCGAAAGACTTCTAAAATTATGCACTTTTCATTGAAGTTTCAGCTCTCGGATTTGTTATAATTAATATCTGGGCAAAAAAAAGTCCAAATTTATGCTTCAAAAATCTCTCCTACTGTTCTTCCACAGAACTTGCTAATGTTCTTATGTTTCTATTGAAGCATTCCAGTTTACATATAGGATTTTCTTATAACAGGCCTGGGATAAATGGTATGTGCTACATCCCCAAGTCTGTATTACCTGTAAGCAATTCATAGGCAGCTGTCTCTTCTTCAGTTTACTAAAAAAGATACATTCTCTCCTTTTCCTGTCGTCCTCCCTTGACATGCTGCTTTCCTCTCCTTTATTCCTATATAACACTCATTTTCTCCTTTATTTTCTTCTCTTTTTTCTTTTCTTTTCCTTTTCCTCTCCTAGATTACTTTTAACATTTACTTCCACCCCAATCTGACACTTATATGCAAGAAGAAGTACCACTTTTATGGCACCCTCACTGACTGAGCTATCTGGCTATCTCAGGTCCGTGCTTTTACTACATTTGCCAAGAACCAAAAGGTATTGAAGTTCTTTTCATTTCTTGTCTTCAGCTTCCCACCTGCCAACAGCAGTCACAGTCTCAAAAATTATTCTTCTTTCTTAATTTCAGGCTTGACATAGAGCCTAACGTAACAAACACAAACAGCTTCACTGCTAAACACACCATGGCTAAGAAGCAGCTTATGCTTTAAAAATATTAACCACCAAATTAGTTAGATATATCTAAAACTACATTTTAGGTGAGAAGCTTAAAGATTATAAAAATAGCATTTTCCGTTCACTTTTACCAACACACATATAATCCCTCCCTACTCTCTCAGTCATACCTCTGGGGTTCTTTCCAGGGAAAAATGAAAATCAAAAAAAACCCAACTAAAAACCTTAAGCTGGGGAAGAGCAGAGCAACAGCCAACAGACGGTTCACACAGCTTTGGATGCAACTCGGTAAACATTCAGGTACAGTTCTGCTAGTGGTTTGAATGATAAATAAAACTGATGAATCATCTCAGGCATGAATACCTCCAAAATATTCAAAATCTGCTCTCAACAAAGCAAATGTGCTCTGGGCCACCTCTTCCCATATGGCTATCACACGAAGCACAAATACTTCATGCATGATCTTTGTATGGCAGATACCACACAGTACACTATGTGTAACTCTAAAAAACTCATTTTTGCCACCCTCCTTCCAACCAGACGAAGTACATTTTGCAGTCAGCTAACTTACTCCCCTGGCACCTGATAAACTGGGTTTGCAACACTACACCCCAGTGCCTGAGAAATCATGATGTTACTCGATAAAGGCAGCAGGGGCAAATCACAGATGTGTCCAGAAGAAAGGAGTGCTTACCCTGGAGGCTCTTAACCCCAGTTCTTGGTCTTCTCTCAGGGAACCCTGTCAGTACTTCCCAGCTTCTGCCACCCTTGGTCCCAACACCTGCTGGCCCTAAGTGACCACAGAGGTGCACTGCCAGCTTCGCTGCTGCAAGACACTGTGCGTCAACAGCACTCCTCAAATTATTAAGAATTAAGTGCTCAAAGAAATACTTTCAGCTGAGTCAAGGACACAATATTCAATACTTGGTAGTCTCTAGGCCTTTTTCTGACACAGGGTAACACAGTAGTGCGTCAAAGCAGGAAAGAAAGAGTAAAGATAGGAAAGTAAAAAGAAGAAAAACCAAAAGATACTGTATAACCTTATGAGGAGCATGAGATTTTCTTGATTATGGCCTGAGTAAAAATAATGCTGTTGAAATAATTTCAGGAGCAGGAACCAAGAGCCCTGCTTGCCTGCCTCCACTGGGGAGGAAGCCTGTCCATGGGGCTGGAGATCTATTCTTGATGGAAAAACTTCACCTGGAAGAGTAACTAAAAAAAGCTACAGCAAAGGATAGCAAACTACAGCAGTTCTAGGACAAAATGTGCTTCAAGGCCATACCAGAACACCTGATTTTTGCAGGCACATACATGAGGGCAGAATCTGGCCTATTTCCATACACTTTAAGTTACTGTTCATAGGGAAGGAAAAAAAGCCTCTTGAGTTACAGAAGCAATCTCAGAAGAGTAAAATTAGTTCTACACCTTGCTGGACAGAAGGATCCTAGTTCCTTAGAACACAATATAAGGGCAGTGCCAATAAACCTGCTTACCAAAAAGAGACAATTAAGAAACTTTAGACCTGAACATTGACCTATGAAAACTCCTTTTAAAAAAATAACAGAACAAATAAGCAAAAAAATTCTAAACTTTCTTTTAAAATCCAAAAAGTCCCTGTCAGTTGTAAAGAATGTTCCCTTCATAGAGACAGTGATTTGAGTTAAATAACCTCTATTAATAGGCACCATTTCTCGTTTACATTAAAACGTTTCTTATTGGCCAACTAAATACTTGATTAGCTCTTCAGCTATGATGTTAGCAAATACAAAATGCAGAAGCCACCCTCCTGGCCCACTATTGCATTTTCCAAAATGTGCCTTTATTCAGGCCCATCAGTTTGCTTCTGCTTTACAGTTAAAGAAAACAAGGACCAATCTGGTACCCAAAGATGCAAGTTTCCAGTTGCTGACATCAGTTAAGCCAGCAACTTTAATTCCTGAGAGAGGAAACTGCTGTGTGCCTCTCAACTGTCCCCTTTTCCTGCAGAAAGAGCTCAAAGCTTGAGTTGAGGCAAGAAGCAAACAGGCAAAGATATGAGACAGCTCCTCTTGTTAGAAATAAAAGGCTTAATATGGAGAGCGTGTAAGAGCTGATTTCCTATTTGAACATCATGTGAAAAGGTGTTGTGGTGTTTTCAGCCCATCTCCAGAGAGATGGTTTACCATCACAGCAGTTTTGATAAGGGCACTGTACATCACACTGGTAAAACATGGCAGCCCTGCCTAACTCTAGACAAAGCTACAATTTTATCACTGCACCTTATGGCAGCTGTACCAAAGTGTTTCAGGTGGGAGCTGATGAAATTTCACATAAAGCAGGCATGCTCCTCTGAAGAAATTTATGTGTTAAAGAATCCAACAGCAGATGGGAAAGCCGAATTCTGAGTCTTTTAAATGGGCAAGTAATCATGCTGCAAATATTTAAGGATCTGCAAGAATCTAGCCTGTCACTAGGCTTTTTGGAGTTGGTTTTTATGGAAAGGCAAAAAACCATTTAAAAGAAAGTGCTGTTCTTGGATTAATTTTAATATATCCCACATTGTTTCAAAAATTTATGAAAAACATGTAACAATACACAATTCTGGAAAATGTTGCTTTGTTGCTGTGGGGTCTGAAGCCAGGAGAAAAGGCAACATTATATAATATCCTGAAAGAGCAAGGTAATTGAATAAACCCACCCTCTTCCACAATGGTGCAGAGATTACTTCATCCACGACGATCTTGAAAATGAGTTTAACTCTATAGATAACTATGTTCTTCACAACAAAAGGAATGAAAATGAGAGGAAAGCGTTTTTGTTCACCAAACAGAAAACAAACAAAAACCAGTAGAAGGGCTAGTAAGGAAAGAATGGTTAATCTCACATTTCTAAAAGGGTATTATAAACAAAGCACGGCGAACAACAAAAATAAAGGATTAAAAAAAAAGAGATACAAAAGTGCTTAATGGTGTTCTTTTAAATATTTACTTTGCTGCTATTTGGAGAATAATTTGTTTCATTTAGTAGCATTGGGCTCAAAGGACCGCTTTAATCCAGAGAGATTAATTATAGCCTTTGGAGTTATAAACACAATTTGGGAAGTGAAGCGGAGAAGAGAAGAGAGACTCCTCTCACGCTGGCGATTAACAAGTTTATGTGCTTTGGGGCTACACTATGCAGGCTACACCTGTATACTGCAGGCAGAACACTGCACAGGACACCCATGAATCATGGAAAAATAGCCCCCGAGATATCCAGGGAAGACACTACCCTACCCTACAGTGTTGCTATAGGCAACTAAAATACTTCGCAGGTGTCCTTCACCGAAACACAACTTCACTGGCACATTACAAAAACATCATCTTGCTTTTATTACCTACACCAGAAATGAGTTTCCACACTGAGACCAGCAGCAGGCATGACACCTTTAAACCTCCTACGTGCTTTCACATATCTCTCTCTGGTCATCACTGTGTCCCAGAGCAGCAGACCCAGGGCCAGCAACAATTACCAGCTCAAGACTGGGAGTGACCTTACCTAGTAAGGGGTTGGCTGCACCCTCCTCCGAGCTTTCCTCAGCCCCCTCCTCTCCCAAGCCAGAGGTGGCCGAGTCCTCTGGGGCGGATGCGGAGCCAGGGGTGCTGGGGCCACTGACGGAGCCCGAGTCCCCTTCCTCACTGCTGGAGCCGTAGCGGTCCGGCTGGGCGGCTGTCCCGCCCTCGCTGCAGCTCCTGCGCTCCTTGCGGTGCACCCGCGAGTGCAGCACCATTTGGTGGTAGGTGCGGAAGATCTTGCCGCACTCAAAGCACTCGGTGGACTTGTTCTGGGTGGCCCTGCGGCTCTGCCGCGAGGCAGGGCGATAGTCCAGATCCCCTGGGGCAAGCGGGCAGCTCTCCCCCACTGGGACACTGCCGGTTTTGTCCAGGCGCCCACCGGTGCAGCTCTTCTTCTTGGGGTTGCTGGGTGAGTCCTGGTCTCGCTTGCGCTTCTCCTGGTTGACAAGGATATACTCCCTCTTATCCTTGTCGTAAGTCACATCTGCATCTGCCAGGGCCTCGTCCCATCCCACATACTTCACATACTCTGAGGGCTCTACTACTTTTCCTTTGGTGGCCAGCTGCCAAGCTTGGTAGCTACTGACCGGATCCAGCTCAGCTACTCTTTTCCCAGGCTGTCCTCTCGTAACTCTATCCAGCCCTACAGATGGCCGTAGATTGAGACACTGCAAGAAAAACTGCTTGGTAACTGAGGAGCTCAGGCTCCCATCAGTCAAGCCCTCAGCATTATCCCCGGTGCTGCCTGGCTGCACCCGGTAGTGAACAGCATTATGCACTTTCAGGCTTTCCATATTTGTAAACAGATTTCCACACTTGGTGCAAACTTCATACAGAGATAGGCCTGTCACAATTGTCTCCTCTTGAATAACGTCATTGATAGTGGCTATGAGCTCCAAATAATTTTTTGGTTTGTTTTTGCTCCCGGACCTGGGGCCATGCGATTTCATGTGGTTTTTGAGAAACCAGGGCTCTTTGAATCTCCTGCCGCAAATATGGCACCCATGATCAAATGAGCCCCTGTGCTTTTTCATGTGAGCTTTCAGGAACCAGGTTTGACTAAAAGTCTGACCGCAGACTTCGCACGGGAACTCGCCCGCATTCAGCTCACTCTTGCAGTTCTCGGTGTAGGCCTCCCCATTGGGGACCTGAGCTGTTATATGGTCTTTCTCTATGTGGTTTAACAGCGTCTCCTCCCTCAGGGTCATGTAACTGCACAACCTGCACTTGAACGGTTTGTGGACCTGGTGCAGGTGCTGTTCCAGGTCCTTCTTTCTTTCGAATTTGTTTTTGCAGAAGGTGCACTGGTAAGAGGTCAGCTTGCCATCCTCCTCAGCTGGTGCCGTCTCTGTGACCTCCTTCTTGCTGCTTCTCAACAAGATCTTGCTGCTATCAACCTGAGCAGTACCATTCAAGATCTTGTTGCAGGCAGACGTACTTTTAGTAGGGCTGGTGCACCCGCCAAGGCCCTCTGAAACACCCATCTCCCCCAGCTGCGCCTCTCCCATCTCCGCCTCGTGCCCCTGACTTAAAGTGCCTGTCCTGTGACTGCGGATGTGAATCTTCAGGTTGCCCTTCTGAGAAGCTCTGTGATCGCAGTAAGGGCATTTGTAGGGCTTCTCACCCGTGTGCTTCCTCATGTGCTGCGACAGGGAGCTCTGAAAAGGGAAACTTTTACCACAGATGCAACAGCTGTGGCACATGGTCTTGTCAGCATCCATCTCGTTCTTGCTTAGCTTGCCAGGGCTGGAGGATCTCCGTAACTCCATTTCTGCCTCTCTGCTACGATCCATCTGTACTACTGCAACAACGGGTAAGCGCGGCAGGAGGACAAAAGCATGTCCGGCAGCAGAGGAGGGCTGGACCGTGTTTTCAATCATACGGTTCTGCAGAGAGGTGTTTTATTGCTCCATTCTCAGGGTAACGTTTCTCCTTTCAGCTGCTCCACAGAGTCCAAAGCACCGATTTACTTCTGTGTGCTCTGCAAGCAGATGGCATAGATCACCTGAAACAAGAACAAAATCATAAAAATGTACAGATTCTTCAACATATTCAAGCCTATTCATGTTTTGAATTCAACAGCTTCCATCACTCACTCCACATTCAGAAGCTCACCACATGACAATCTATTGCACCAAAAGGCAGTAGTTTCTCTTTTTGTTGATATTCTAGACTTCAATGACAAGCATAATCACTAAATAAGTAAAATCCATAAAAGCGCAAATACCCATCTCCATACACTGACATCAGTGTCTTGAATGAGGTGCAAACTTTAAAAATATTTTTTGTTTTAAAACCAGGCAGAAGCGGCTAAAAATAACACCTTAAATGAGGAAAACATTTCTTGTGGGGGTTATTACACTTTAAATCTGTGGCTTTACCATCATGTGTAATTTCATGTAAAATACTTACTTGCCAAAGATAAAAGGCTTTCCTAGAGACTTTAGCAAGTATCATATTCCTGCTAGCAACTGCATTACTTTGTATCTCAGACAGCTCTGCTGTGCTTGAAGTGGCAGGCAGAGAACTGGCGCAAAGGCTGAGGACGCTCAGTACTTTGATTACAGAGCAAACAAGAATGCAGAGCCTGACAAAGCACTCATGAAAACTAAAAGTTATTTCCTGCTGGACAATGAACTAAAAGACCCCTCCAAGTATAAATGTTAGTCTCAAACTAACAAAGCAAAGTGATAATGTGTGTATCAAGTTACCTTAAATGTGGGTGATTTATGTCAGTATGACACACAGGAAACGACAGCACCACCCACCTCAATGAAACAGAAATTCAGCCATAAACAAACAAACAAAATAAGAAAAAACTCTGATTGACAGAACAGATTAAAAAAGTTTAAATGTTTTTGTACCTTTTCACGATTAAATGCAAGGGTCAATATCTTAGATTGAACACAACAGCAACTCCCCACCTTGTATACAACAAAAAACAATGATCAAAATCCACATAGGTTGTTTCTTTTCCAATTACTACACTGTAAAACAAAATCTTCCCCCCCTCCTATCCTCATTAAGGACTACAAACACCACATGACGAAGATCAAAGAACTCAGCATTCTCTAATGAAGGGAACAGATCTATTGCCACATTAAGAAAACATCAGCTTCTTAAAATGTAGCTAAAAATATGCAGAGCACTAACAAGACCATATATTCCCACATCCATCATTTGACATCTATGACTCAACAAAGAGCTACAGATCTACAGCTGCAAATTTTGAGATTTCTCACTGTATTCACCTCTGAGTCTCTTCAATACATAAACACAATCTAACCACACCACCAGCAAGAGCTTAACAAAAAGCAACGTAAGACTGTCACAATACTCATCTCAGTTACAGGCTCCAGAACAACTTCATTACATTTCATTTAATCTAGCCCTCTTATTTGCTACAAGACATTAACTTCTTTGTTTGGTTTTCTGCATATCTAGTATCCACTTAGCATGTTAGGAGTTAACAAACAGCATCAACCCAAACTACCTTTTCCTCAGACAGCTGACAATAACAGTGAAGCGATGAGTTATGAAAGCAATTTCATTTCTTGAATGAAGCATTTTTTTATTATTGCTAAAAAAAAAAAAAATCATAAATCCATATGTTCATATGAGCAGAAACTTTAAAAACTACAGGATCTAAATTAATCTTTGAAATTAGCCATTTAAAACCAAATTGAGGGACAGCCTCAGAGAAACTTTCTAAGTATATAAAGGAGGTAAGTCACTGAAGTTGTAGCTGCACCAGAAGGTACAAACAGCCAAACACCAAACAGTAAATACAAGTGCAGTTTATACGGCCTATCAATGGACAAAACAACTTAAGAGTAACGTCTTACTTATCTGACCCACAATCTAAATCTGCCAAGTAACAACCTATATTGTCTTATAATCAAAGATTCAACCTTAAAGCCATTAAATCATAGAAAGAAACAGCAGGTTTTATTTCAATACACTATGTTAAATGCAAGCAACAGCTTCTTCTGAAATGTTCCATACCATTTCAGAAAAAAAAAATAGAAAGCTGCGGGATCAAATTTTTTCAGGTATTTTATACAATGTTTTCTACATTCTTCATTTTTTTACAGCTTACACCAGTGAGAATACTACCTATACTGGCAGGCTGATCTTTAGACTAACAACTTTTTTTTATTTTTAAATGTAGGGCCCATTTTAACTCAACTTTCTGCAGTGTTTCCTGTCTGAAAGTTCAAAAGAGCTTTAAGAGCCAAGCTTAGACAAGAATGCTGTATGCAGCAGTCCAAGCACATGTAGATCCAAAGCTTCAGAGTCCCTTTGTTTACTTGGCCTCAGATTCCCTGGGCTTAGTCTTGACATATTTCACTTTAATTATTTATAACATTTTCATTAATGAAACTTAGTTATGAAAATGAGGCTATGAAGAAAGCATTACTTATAAGAAGGGTATTAGCTACTCACAGGAGATCCCCCTAGTCCTGTATTAAATTAGGCCTGAGGGGGAAAAATGTCAGAGTTTAAAAAACTACTGAATAATTTTATTAGTCTAAAATACTTAATGGAAGTGTTACAGTCTTCCCAAAAATATTCTGAGAAATTTTTTTCATCTTTATTACTTTATCTTGGCCAATGCACTGCAATCTGTAACTTTAAAAGTCGAAATAAAATATTCCTAGACTTGACTTATTTGAATTAATACACATGTTAGCATCACAAAATTTCAAGTCTGATATTCCACAGATGAAATTCTAGGGGGATGAAGGGTGTTCACCCAGTCTGAGCTTGCTTTATATATTGTGTGGAGATCAACCTTAGGCTTTGGTAAATTGACCGGCACAAAAAAATATATAAACAGCTCACTTCTCCCTCCTCATTTCATTTGAGTGCTACTTAAAAGTAATTGTTCTAGAGGGGTCTCTTTGCAGAACAGCAAAGCTGGTTGTTCATTGGAAAGTAGTAAATAAAATTACAACTTTGAATAAAGCTTCAATTTAGAAGACTGAACATGCAAAATAAGGAAAAAAACACCTGTAAAGAATCCTACCAATAGAAAATAACATTCTACCTTAATAATTTTTACCTCAGTGTTAATTACTAAACATCAAGGATGGCACAATGGATGGAAGACAGCAACTGGTAAATCCAACTACACTGGTTATTCTTTCATTAGGAGTAAAATTTTGTCATAGTTATTTTTGTTTCTTTCTGGCTGACTGTGATGATAAAAATAGTTGTATTTTGATATAATTCTAAATTTTCAAGTATTCTGAAATAATTCTCTTTCAGCACACATGGAATGTAGCCACCTCCAGCTACCTTCAGGCTCCTGGAAGTGTTTCACCTCTCAGTAATTTCAGGTGGTAACCAGCAGCTTTTCACTGCTTTGGTCCAAGCTCACCCTGCAGTTCCAAAGCGCTGGCTCATCACACAGAATCCAAAGCAGAGTCACACCCAGCCTGCAGATTCCTCCCAGACTGTCACAGCACAGAAATCCCCAGCAGCACAGATGCAAGCCATAAGAAAACACAGTTGAATGTAAACTGTAAATTAATACGTAGTCTTTAAAAATTCTTTATGTGTTTTAATGGCACTGCTGTCTGTGCCAAATGCCATCCAGCTACTTGGGGGAGGTGTGATATTCTGAGGGGCATAGAAACTAGATTTAGTTTGTTTTCTTGAACTAGGAATCAGTAGCTCACATAAGAAGCAGCTGGCCAGTATTCACAAAGCATTTGGAGCCCCTTTAAAACACACTTACCATCACTGTTTACACACAAGTTTGGTATACAAAACAAGACAGAAGAGCAACATGAAAAAAGACCCAAAAACAGGAGGGGTGGTGTGCCGAGAAATGCCTTTTCACAGCCAAATATTTTAGTTATAAGGCTTGTTCTTGCACCATTGCCTCACTGAGATTCCTTGCCTTAACCCACATGGGAACAAACACAGACAAACGTTTTTTATTCCCCTGGTGCCCCCACAGGGAAAATAAGTTTTCTTAGATGTTTAAAGCAAGTACTTGTCAGAATCTACTCTATTTCGAACATCTAGGCATCAAAACTTCTCTGGTTTTTAAAACTAACTTACACAGAGTCCTTGGCTTGAGAGAAAGCATATTTGACCAAAGTGACTTGCTCTCACCACGGAGCCCCAGCATCTTTTCCAGCATGAGCCATGGCTTCCCCAGTGAGGCTGTGGTAGCCTGTCCCTGCAGGCAGCTCATCCTCACAACTTCTGCATGACCCCCACTTGGTCTTGAAATGAAGCACACAGAAAAGCGCAAGGAAAGAACACTTCATGTTACACAGGAGCACTCTGAAATACCTACTACACCTCTCTTCACGCCACCTTCAGATTCTGGAAGAGGACCAGGTATTGAGGACTGCCCACAGGGAAAGACAGAGCCTCCTAAGCACCTTTGGTGCATCTTGGAAAACAATTAATAAAAAGAGAAATTGAAAATAAAAAACACAGGAGAATTGAAGGGGGACAAATCAATTAAGAAAAAAAAGAATTCAAAAAATATCACACTAGAATAGTAATTGCCAATTCATTTCTTACACATAAATATGCTGTGCAGTGCAGACAGAGAAAAACAAAATTATTCCTGTTTCAACATACAGCAAGCAAACTACTCTTTTTTTAAAATTTCTCTTCAATTAAACATTATTTTAAAAATCATATTGCATGGTCTATATTGGCAAGAAGGGAAAATTCTTCAGTAAGTAATAAAAAAGAAAATACAATTTGGAGAGCTACATAGAACTATTCAAATCGCACAGTGTATCTTTTAAAACAAACTGCTTTCAGTCTTGGTGTATTTCAAGTCCCACCTGAAAGATAAATGCACTGGAGAAATAATTGCTCTTCTAATCTCCAAGAGGTTTGAACATACACTGCAATCACTCCACCTTCCTCTGCCAAGAGCAACAATGACTTAAAAAAAAAAGAAAACCAATGGGAAGCATATCTTGTGGAAAAACATCTTACTGAAATTCCTTGTACATGATGAAATGATAGGACATAGCATGTAAATATCTCGGCGAATTTGAGGAAGTTGTGCATTTCAAGAACAGCAACCTGGAGAGAGGAACTCCACTGATTTGAGAAGGCTCAGGTTGCCTCAAAGCCACACAGGCTTCGCCATTCAGAGCAAAGAGGCCACGAGAGAGAAGTGCAGGAAGAGAAGGGACAAAAGACAGAGAACATTTTACAGCTGCCCCACCAGCCTTCAAGCTCACTGAACCACAGAGACCTTTCTCCCCCTCCGTGTCTTCTCCCCAAGATACAGACTGTCCTCCACACACACCAGCCTCACTCTACCTGCATGCCCTCCTCCTCACTTTGTCAGTGGCTTCTTCTGAACAGCCACATCCCATGGGGGTCATCAGTCCATCACTCTGACTGAAGGCTCAATCCTGCCATCCTTATTTACACACCACTCCTACCCAAATGCCTCTTACAGACCTTATCACCAGACTATGGACCATAGACTACACCAGAGCACAGAATAACAAGCTTATCTTTAACAGGAAGCCTGTACCTGAATTTGCAGGAAATTCTTGCATTCTGCAACCTATAAAGGTAAAGGCAGCATAATTCTAAATTGATTTTTTGAGAGTAACCCAAACTAACCCAGTAAAGACCTATTCAAAAATCCCAGGCCAGTTGAAGAACACTGGCAAATTTTCCAAATTTATTCAGTTTTTAAAAGTGGCAATCTTGACAACAGACCTCCTGAAGTCTGTTTAAGCTTGCCAAAACTGACACAGGACTGAAAGAAAAATAAAAAGCTTCTAGAAAAACAAACAAGAAATTTCTATTAATCTATTTCTGCTCTGGCTTTTAAAATCCTTGGGCAGCATTTTGCAATACTTTTTTGTTTAATTATTTCCAACCAGCCTTCCCCTGCAGCTGGTGAAGCTCTTCCCATTTGCAAAGTTTGCTGTCTGAACCCTGAGATATTATTTTGAGCTTCTCCAAATACATCATGTGTTTTTGTGTCTTTCTCCCTCCATGAGCTAATGACATTTTGCAGCAGGCTCCGAGCGGCAGCCAGGAAAGCAGCGTCAGGCCTTTCCCAACTGATGCCGCACCCTTAGCAGGGGAAAGAATACATAAAACAAAGGTAGAATCACTAATGCTGAAAAAGCTGGAAGGATAAATTTGCAACGAGGTGATGGCTCTCCAAACAAAGTCAGCAAAACCTCTGTAACCCAGATTTTTTTGTGGGTCTTCAGGAATCAGATCAGGAGCAAGGCGGGGTGGGGGAAGAGTTTGTTTGCACACTGCTATGGGATATGTTGAGAAACACAGAGCTGTCACCCACTCAGTACATATTTTGTGTTTTAGTGTACTGTGCGTGTTTGTCTTCTGAGAGACAAAGAAATGTACTTTACTAGTTACACTGTAGTATTCTAAGCAATGAATTGAAATGTATCATTAACATCCAGGACAAGCTTTATCTTGCTACCAAAACAAAGGGACTATTCTTCGAACAAATTGAGGGGGAAAATCCCATAATGACAATGAAGAGTTCCTCTCCCTAAAAACTGTGCTGCACAAGAGTAACAATTACGGGCTTATATTCTACAGACTGAGGTTGCGAATGGCTGCATGAAGCGATGCATTCACTATTGGGAGAGTAAGTACCATTGATGACAAGGCCTTGGGGCTTCTGCTTTTCACAGACCAATCAATAATCCATTATGAACAAACTACATTTCCCCCTAATATGAAGAAATGAATAAAAGGGAACCAGTAACACTAGTACTTTCATGGAAAAAAACCCAACAATGCAGAAATCACAAAATGCCATCACAAGACTTAAAACTATTGGTGATGTCTAACACTGACAGAACTAACCACAATAATCCTTTATTTTACAGCAGTTGCTGAAGACCATTACATTGTATTAAAAAAAAACAAAGCAAAACAAACCCAACCCCCCTGCAAAAAAAAAAAAAAAAAAAAAAAAGAAAAACCACAACAACAAAAAAACCTCACACTTATTTTAAAGGCAAGATTTTTTCAAGGCTACTTATTCTGACTGCAGGACAAAACAAAAAGTAACATTAATCTTTCAAGGCAAGAAGGAGAAAACGAACTAACTTCATCCAAACATCTACCAGCTCACTTCAAACTATTTTCTAATGCCACGTAAATAAGAACTTCTAATTAGAAATAACTGTCCAAATGTGACTGGTCAACCATAACAAGACTTTATTGCAGCAGCTGCGTTACCATCCAGACATGAGGCCCTGAAACTGTTGTTCTCTCATTGTCATTGTCAGATGCTACAATACAATCAAGAGAGGATCCATTTAAATAGCATAACCGTAGCAAACCTCAGCATCCTCACTCCACTTTCTACCCAGACCTCTCAGCACAGCACCAAAAGGCAGAAGAGAAAAGCTCTCCTGAAAAATTACAGATAAAGAACTTAAATTCAAAAAAAAAAAAAAAAAATTACTGATTTTTTGGATGGGTAACAGTAAATCCGACCCAAAGGAAACACTGAGACTGATATTACTAATGCATAAGGCAGTCTATGTCCTTTTTCTGAAATGTAAAGACTAGTAGTTAAAGTTGACCTCGCAGGGTGGGGGGCTAGCGGGAATGAATGCACAATGTGATTATTGATCAGCCCTAGAAAAGCCAAGAACTGCACTAGTGCAGATGTGATTTCTCTTTTCCTAGGGTCATTAATGATATATATTGGCAAGTCAAAAGCTTTTATTTTGACATGCTGTGACAGTATCGTTAATTCTGAAAATAAGCACCAACTTAGGTTCAAAAAAAAAGGAAAAAAAAAAACCTTAAAAAATCCCAACAACAACAACAACAAAAACCCCTCCATTTTACTTCAGTGTTAACAGTAATGTTTTCCCATTTGGCCACACCCACCAAGGGAGTTACTTTAGTGGTTTATTATTCCTGAAGCCTAAGATTTAAAAGTTGAAGAAACATTTTCAGTTTTGATAGTTTCAAACCAAAAAGTAAGTCAGTTACAAGCAAAGTCACCTCAATACTGTGTATTACCTCCTTATTCAAATCGATGGCATTGATGCTGTCTATTCATGCATGTCTGTGGAGATGCATATATATACGGGCAGCACAGTATTTTCCCAGTATCCAATAGTGCTTTTATATTTAATGATCTTGATAGGGTTTCCACTGCAGACCAATTTACAGAGCTGTAACATGGACATTTTAAATCTTCAGTGTGGGGGCTGATTTCAAACTGTATGGGCAGGGTATTTTTCTGTCAATATGCTCTGTTACGAGCTCACTGTATCTTAAAATAGTAAAAAAAAAAAGTATCTACTTTTATTTACGGTGTCATGACAAGGAAATACTTCGGTTTTTTGCAATTTTTACATTATCTGTATAGAAGAACAGGGACTGGATCATCAGCCAGCAGAAAATGCAGGAGTGCAGTACCTCAGAGACACAGAGAGATACCCACCCCTTCTCTTGCTGCCTCTTTCCTCTGCCCCATCAATGCAAGCTACACACAAACCACATCCTCAGCTGCCATAAGTGCACACAGTGCCATGAAATCAATTTGTATCAATTCAGAAGCTGTACCACTAACTAAAACTGGAATGCCTTCATGCTGTGTACATGACGACCTGAATGCGAGAAAAACATGAGCATAATTAAAAGCAAATATTTTGAATTGTTGATTTCCTACCCCACCAAAAGTTACATGAAGCAACCTTGCCCTAAGTGCTCAAATTCCACTCTGTCATGACTAACAATTAGACCAGTGAGGAACAAACTTCAGTGCTTTAGTACATTCATACAGTGCTGTAACAACTTGCCCATAGCAGACCTCAAATGCAAAAAGCTATATGTTTAATACCAAACAAGCTTACTAGCTACAGCTATGTGTTCACCAGGTCAATGGAAGGTAAATATTATTTCTATGGGCCATTGCTGCAAGATAAGCTGTGTGAAGAATTAAGAAATTCATGGTAATAAATTAGTTTTGCTCATACCTAATACATCCTACTGGTCAAATTATTACAATAAAATCATTACCTTATAAACAGAAGTGCTGCCAAGCATTAACCTGTTAACAGACTTAGAATTACAGCACTGTGCTTTGATTAACTAACGTCCTACTGTAACAAAAATTACTTCTGAAGTAGCACCATCAAGTTGTTTGCTTACTTCTTCCCCCTCCATAGTATTATAAAGGAATTGTAAAGCAGTGAAACAAAGGCAAAAAGAATGCATTGAAAAAGACAAAAAAACCAAAACTGGGGAGAGTGGGGAAGGAGTGGGCCAGCAAGCGCAGAGGGAAAAGGGAGAGGAACTGTGCCCTGAAATACAAGGAGGAATAATCATATGCAATAAACCATAAACACATTCTGTTAAACATTACCTTCTGAGATAGCACTGCTTAGAGCTGACAAGCAACACAAAACACACAGCTGCAAAACCTCATTTGCAGATGTTGGGCTACTTTTTTTTTTTTTTTTTTTTTTTTTGGTGTGTAGAGAGATACATATGTGTATGTGTGCATATACAAAGTATTTCACTGTAAGCTCTTGTAAAGCACAAAACAGTATGGACAAGCTCTATTTTAGGAAGCTTTCTTAAACATTTAAGAACTTAAGCAGGTAATTCATTAAGACTTTCAGTCACAGTTTTTCCATTCTCTGCAGCATTTCTGAATGTCAAGCATGCAGACTATGCCCAGGCCCAAGCAAAAACACTGCACTTCGGAGATGCCACCCCAGCCAAGTTGAAGCTGCTCTACAGCAGCCAAGACTCAGGACCTACCACGCTGCTTAAATCGCACACAGCTTTGGCTCCATGACACCACCAGCCCCAAAGTGGCAGAGGACAGTGCTGAAGGCCAATCTGTGGACAGCCAGTGCCTTAAAAATACTTTCATTTCACTTCCTTTACACTAAAGCACACAGTACCCCTGAAGATCAATCCATCCACAAGTGTAATTTGTGATGATGAGCTTATCTTACACGTAGCAGTAAGACAGCTGACTGCTAGCAGTTTAAAAGAAGGATCAAAAGTTCCTAAGCTCACCAGCAGTTTTAGAGATGAGATGTCCGCTTTTGCTTCATTACTCCAACAGTTCATTTTAGAGTTTTCTCCAGTTATCATAATTAAAAGCCATTTAATTACATATGTGAGAAATCCAACTTTGAAATATACTGAATCTTGCATTGGCCCATCCCTGTCACCATAGAAAAGCAAACAGGCATAGCCAGTACAATAAAAGTGGCACAACCATAAAGCATGAGTTGATTTGTACATTGAAGTAACTACTTTTCTCCTCTTTTCATTAATTTACTTTTTTAAACACAAAGGGAAGAAAGCAATAGTCTTGTATGTCAAACGAATAGAAAGCACAAGATGACTTTTTCTGGATTTCAAACTTCTAGTTAGGAAAAAAGAAACTAAACCCAAAATCAAATCCTTCAGCTGTCTGTTGGTCTGGTTTATTTTGGTAAGAAGTGCTGAACTATCTCTAGAACATCACTGCAATGTATCACCTAAAAGAGACAAACATTCCATCCACTCCTTATAAATACAATTTCAAAGCACATTGTACCAACACTGTCAACTATGCTCTCATAACAGCACAATGTAAACCATGTTTCAGAATTTGGCAGGTCAGAACATTGTGGAATCACAAGATGAACCCTGATATCTGTGTTCAGAACTACTCTGTACATGTACTTCTCCTCTTCTTGCCATTTAATCAAAGACTTGGAATCTTTGGGCCAGTCCATCACCTATGGCGTATAAGTCACTTTCCCAGAACTCCAGAGATAGACAGAAATTTACCCAAGTGCAGAAAATTATTCTGTGTTATATCCTCTGTAAAAAAAGAAGGGCCTGGATGGACATCAATATCCAAAACCATTCCTGAGCTCATTGCTGGTCTTGGGTACAGGAAGGTAGAGAGTTAAGAACAGGAAAAAAGTAAAGGAACAAATCCCACCCCTACTTAGATACTCTTGTAACAGCTTTAACACTCAAATGCTGAGCAACTACTTCAGAACAAACCAAAACCTCTGAAGTTATCACTCATAAGACAGCAAGCCTGCAAGGAAGAAAGGTCTGTTGCACAGGATGTTGCTGGTTAATTTATTTTTCCATATGCTACAACTTGCAAGACAAATCTATCAACTGGTAAGAAAAAACATGAATTACGTACACCAAGAACACCAACCTGTTTGCATCACAAATTATTAGTTAGACTTTATTACTGCTTTCAAAGCAATGAGTGTACGTACCACACGCACACACCAACACCCTCTCCTCTCACCACTGCTCACAACAGAGACCTCAACACACCACCATCACTCCACGTGTCACTGCACCTTCCACCGCAGCCCACGTCCCTGTCCATCCCACCTGCACCCACACCGCTTCTGTGGCACTGATCTCCTTACTGCTACTCTCCGACCTGGCTCCACCCCCACCTCCCTCACCACCATGCCTCCCAGCCCCAGCTATCCACGCACACTGCCTGCCTGTCAGATTCCTTCTGCATCACCTGAGGCCAGCAGCCAGGCTCACGCTCCCTTCCCAGCCATTGCGATCCCACAGATGGAGTTTAAAGGCCACGTCTTTTCCCCACTCTTCCCTGTCTGTCTGCCTGCCCTCTGGCCCTTTCTCAGTTGTCCCCAACACTTCTGCCTCTTCCAGGAGCACTTTCACTTCCTTCTCTCTCCCAAACCTGTCTGGGCCCTTCATGACTAATTCTTCCATTTGGGCTCTCCCTCATTAGTATGGCTTCGGTCCCTGCTCGCTGGCTTCTTTGCCAGGACATCCCAACACGCACTCAGGTGCCTCCTCCTTGCCCCTTCTGTTCTCTTCCCAAGGAGATGCCCACTCTCCAGGCTCTTATATCCTCAGTTACAACAGAACCATCTCCAGCCACCAAGCCTGTAATTTGTCCCCCTCTGTCTATTCAGTAAATGCTGCTTTCCCAAAAATCAAAGGATGCCAACACCCATGCCAAATGGCTTGCGTGTGAGGTTCAAGCACCATTCTTCTTCTTCAAGGACCTATACAGTTCCACCCTACTCTCTTTTGTGTGGGCAGTGACTCACCCTCCCTAGTACATCTTTTGTATCGGTTTCCCAGTTATGATGTTGTGCCCTGACACTGCATTTAGAACTGGTTTTTCATTATATTTTCATTCATTCTTAAAAGCATATTTCTCACAAATGACTCAAAATTATTTTCCAAAATTAAATCCATCACTCAGTTTTGTATAGCTTTTTCCCCCCTAACGCATAATATGTGTACTACATACTGTTATGATCTAACTGGTATGTATATTCCTCAAGGCAGGAACTTGAGATCTTTTATATGTGCTCTTTTATGTACTTTTATACAGTGCCAAATGTTCCAACTTCAAATGATTTAGAAGAGCAAATTATCATTATAAAGTTAAGATTCACCTTTTCAAAGAGTCAAAGTCCCTCTTTACATCTGAGGTACAGACAGGAGTTGAGAAATAGCTTCTTTCCCATGAGCTCCAAAAGTAAACTAATCCCCTCTTCGGCCTACTCAGAGTTCACCTCTTAACTTAACCAAAAGGACCATCAAATAAACGGTAAAGCTAAGCTAGTAAAGAAGCTAACAAGGCATAAATCACATGTCACTAACCTCTAACCTGCCTGCTTTTCTGAAACATGCATTTCCAGACCATGCTATGCATTTACATTTAATAACAAACAAGAAGCATAATGACAAATAGAATTCAAGTGCTGCACTTCTCTCTCCATTTCTTCACAAGCAACTGGAAAAAAAGTAGGCTATGCAGAACCTCAAATTAAAGGGTGAGATCCTTAGAGGTGATGCTCACTTCAGTGACGTATTCTTCTTAGAGGAGTCAGTCTCTTTCTACACCTGGGACTATAAGTATGATTTGAAAGCTTTCCAAACTCACTTTCCTCCAGCATGAGCATGCTGCTTTCTATCACACATTTTACCATTCTGCAAATAGAAATATACTCCTTCACCCCTCGGGGCAATGCTGAAGCGAGCAGATTTTCCACTAGAGAAGCACAACATAACTGTGACTCTTTAACTCCAAGAGCAGAATTTGAGCCACACTGCTAAATCCTTAAACCTGTTACACAACAAATAAGCATGGATTACAGCGTGGCTGGTTCATTATGGGATGTTTTGTGATGCTATTCCTAACACACAAACGCCATTTGTCTTGGCCACATACACAAAGACCATTCTCCTATTTTAGGTTATCCATCTTTACCATCGCTTTCACTTCTCTGCATCTCACCCATTTATTACTCATTTACTCTCTATTTAATATATTTCTACACCATAGGCAGTGCCAAATAATCATGATGTAACAGCACAGTATTATACTTGCTCTATATATAAACAACTGGTGCACTACCATTACCTGACACTTCTTACTACCAAAACAAACTATTTATAACTATTTATAACTATATATTACCTTTAGTACTCCATGGCTACTCCACTTGCAGCACTAAACAAAAAGCATACAAATAAAAAGAAGCAATCTGCACCAGGGAGGTTTATATTTCAGTAGAAATAGAAAGTGTAAATTGTAGAAAATGCCTGGCTAAAAGCACATATTTAGGCAGGTGTAATCTAATTTTGGCAGGTTTACAACCGTCAGCTACACTGTTTGCTAATACTTTAGAGGATTTGGGATTTTATTTTTTTAAAACACGTTTAGATAAGCACACCTGTATTCACTTCCTTAAGTAATGGGTATGTTTATCAAAGCTACTGTTTATAATCTGAAGAGATGATTTTCTCACAAGAAAAAGCTTGCCATATATATAAGAAAAAAATAGCCTCAATTCAACTAACAGTAAAAAACACAATCCTGAAAGAAAAACACACACGTTATTACTACCATATATGGGGTTAAAAGTACACCATCTTATCTACAATCAAGTATTTTCTAAACATAAGGAAACTTCTTCCTTAAACCCCTGTATCAGGTTTGTATTCAGGCAAGACAATTCCTTTCAGTATGACAGCTCTGAAAATACAGGTTTACAACTAAAAGTACTGTTCCTCATTCTGTCACACTTCTCTTTTGACAGGCTTTCAGGTATCTCCTGAACTTAATTAATTCAAGTGTGATTCATTCCATTAACATAGAAAATCAAGGTGTTAATTAAATACAACATCCAAAACCAGGTATGGATAAAACTTGCACAGAAAGCACAATAAAAATGGTTATTATAGTACTGCCAACTCAGAGCACTAAGCCTCATGGGCCAAGCACTCAAATATCATGGTACATCCATTGACTTAGGTGAAGTTTTTGACCATAACTTGGCTGTGGATTTTCTTATTTGTCTTTTGAGCTTTTACAGTACACTGTCATATCTCAAGCTTCCTCCAACAACCACAAAGTCAAGGAACTTCCTGTTTTCAGAGGCTTACATCTTCTGTTTTGGAACCACTGAAGTGTAGAAAAAGGGGCTTTGGGAAATAATTCCTACCTTCTCCATTGACAAAATTTTAAGTGGGAGCACTGTAACTGAAGCAAACGGGTGTGGTATTCCTTTGCTCTGCTGCTTCACTCATAAAATATTCCTCAAAAGGCTACAACAGCTTATCTATAAGCATCTAATGCAGGGGCCAGAACAATCTCTCCACATAAGCATTTGGTGGATGGATGGTCAAATGTACAGAGCATGCATTACTCCACGGGATTTACAGGTAATCAAAAACTTAGGCAAAAGAAAGATGTTCTGCCAGAATGCTTCTAGTATAACCCTGAACATAAGTAGAATAGATGGTGACAACACCATTGTAAGACAGGACAGCTCTGAAGGAGGTGACAAACTCCACTATGTCTCACTGGGTTTGTCAATTTAAAAGCTCTGTCTTGGGTACAGCTAAAGGCAGTTGCAGCATCTGCTAACACTGAAACCAGTAAGAGGTTGTTTCAACCCAAATTATTAGATATCCCATAAAGGAGAATTCAACAGATTAACCCTCTGAAACACAGCAGTAATGCTGGAAAATAAGGTCCAGAACAGCCTCTATTTCACCACTTATTCTCTAGCATATTATCAACTTGGAACTTGTGAAGACAACATTCCTCCATATGCTTCAGACAACAAACCAAAGGTATAGAGGATGGTCTCACACTGTTACCTAGATGCTTCCTCAAGCTGCCTTCTAGACGACTGGAACAACAGAGGCCAGTCCAGCCTCTGAAGTGGTGTTTGGCCACCAAGGGGCCCCATAACAGATCAACATGGTGCCTCTTGCACAAGGCAACTGCTCTTTGGGAACCCCATTATGGCAGCTGGATACAGCGCATTTAATCAACAAGTTTCTCTCATCTTGGGGCTTGCAGAAAGACTGCCAGCTTACAAAAGGTTTAGACCCACTCAAGGCTTTGGTTATGAACTGTTGGTCAAATTCTAACCCAAGTCAGACCTGTGTCCCTTCCAACTTACTGCAATGACTTTAGCATTCACTGCACACTTACACCTATCCAAGAAAGGTGACACCAGCCCTTCAGTTTTTAAGTGAAAGGCTGACATTTATCTTCCTTATACATTTGGACTTATTTCGTTTTGCACCAGAATTCTTTTCAAACCCTGCCTGAGCCTATGAGGTGTATATCAGCTGGAAACCAAGGCACTCAAAATTTTAAGTTCCCAATTTGCCTAGCACCTCACCACTATCTGACCAATTCACATGAAGCTCAATATTTGCAAAACTCCTGAGAGAAAAGCCCATCCAGGCTAAGAAACCAAAAAGACTCAGATATGACCTCTAGCTTAGTCACTGAACTGCAAACTGGTCAAACTGGGAGAGTACACCAAGAGGCTTTTCATGCTCGTTCCCCAAGCAGCTGCCACCAAGCACAGTCAGAGGAAAGATACAGGATAGAGCACATGAATCTTCAGCCTGACCCCGTTCGTACCCTCTTATGTTCCCATGACTATTAGTAACAAATCCAAAGCCATCTGCTGCTGTACAAGAAAAGGGCGAAGGCCTCCCTGCATTCAGATCTTACAGCCCAGCCACCTCCAGTCGAAGGGTGGGGAGTCGCTTTTATGTGGCCGCAGAATTTCAGGGCAAGTCTTATCTTTCACGGCAAGTTGCAAAACAGCTGGCACTGCAGCCAGCCAGAGCACAGCCACCATCTCTGGCACAGCGGCAGGAACACGCCTTGGCAAGGTAAAGAGGAGTCCCTTCCCTGTCTTTTTATGAACATATGCGAGAGGTCAACAGTCTCCAAAAGAGCTGACAACACAACTTTCAAACTCGGAAGGCAAATAGTGCCAATTCCTTGGAGACAAAAAAAAAAACACCACATGCATCTCCCGCTCTGCTACCTGCTCTGTTTGTGTGTCACTACTTCCCACTACACAGGCTGTCAGGA
Organism: Entomyzon cyanotis; assembly: GCA_024500445.1. Lineage (NCBI taxonomy): Eukaryota > Metazoa > Chordata > Aves > Passeriformes > Meliphagidae > Entomyzon > Entomyzon cyanotis. The sequence continues at coordinate 43,624,931 of JAKEPQ010001005.1, forward strand.
ACACAGATACCTCCCTTACTACAAACCAGACACTGCCACAGCTTGCCACAGCTGCCTACAAGAGGCTTCAGAGACATCGTCCTTGTGCCTGCATCAAATAAAGTGGAGTGACCAACTCACGCCAATTATGTTGCAGCCAAAGGGAAGGAACAAAAATCAAGTTAATAAACTTTGGTAACTAATGACAGGGATTTTTTAAATCTTAAACAAGGACGTAAAAAAGATGTCAGTAAGATCTAAAGGGCATTCAGTACACAGATTTTTCCGAGTAAATGGCATGCTACTATGAAGAGAGGACATTATCAGTGCATTTGCACACACACCAAACTTCACAACTTTCACTGTAAAACCAATAGTTTCTCTGTTTGAAACAGCGAGGCTCATCTGTAGAAGTTCTGTGGCTAAAAAGCATTTGATTTCACTTTCCAGCAACAATACAGCCATCGTATTACAAATACCATCAAATGAAATTTTAATTATTTTCTAAGAGTCACTTGGTAGCTGTTAATGAAGGCAAACTGTTAGAGAAATCCTGCCAAAAAGAAAGTAATGACCAGATGTGTACCAGTGCAGCAAGGCCTAACTTAACTGAGTAACAACTTTAAATCATCAAGAAGAGCTAGACTCAACCATTATCAACCTTCATCCCAACAGTTATTTGAAAGTATTTTCCCTAATCCAGAATCTATATAAGCCCTTGAAAAAAGCAGTTTAGAAATCATGACATATATGTTAATATTTAAGTAAGAGAAAGAACAATAATTTTACAGGCTTTCACATTAAAATCTCTAACAGTTTTCAGTAACTTCTATTAACCTCTCTTTACAGCTTTTCCAGAGTTCATAATGCTTCCTGCAGCCTAAAATAAAACAAACTGCAGAGATGTCAGAAAGTTATAGATGCACACTTTAATTACCCTACATTAATAATGTTTGTCATCTACATTAACATTGTAAATGAAAACAACACATGCAGATCCAGCGATGTGCTTGCAATAGTTTGTACCCTTGGCCACCACGCCTGTGCGGCAGCAGCTAATTACGGGGCTGAGCTATGCCAATATGGAGCTCGTGCTTGCACTGCAAAAAAGAGCAATTCATAGCCCAGCTTAGTTTTAACTGCACAGCGTGGGGCTTGAAGAGAAGACCCACATTTTGTACTGATATTATTAGAGTGGTATTTTTCACAAAACTGAGGAGAACTGTGTTTCCGTACACATCAAATAACCAAAAAGCACAACTGAACGAACACCTTGTATCACATTACATTTCTTTATAAGGGATCTGCAATCCAAAAATATTTAAACTACTCTGATTACCCCCTGACACGACCATACAAAACTCCAAGGCATAAAAACACAACATACCTTTAGCAAGGTGCAAAAATATCAAATTTAAAAGCTAGTTCATTTGTAAATGCATCCTTATTAGAAGAATGCTTATTGCTTCACTGGTTCATATTCCCAAGTCTCTGCCCTATTGAGCAAGTAAGTAAAAGAACATCTATGCATTTTATAATTAAGTTATCTCCACATTATTGTTCTTGTTCTGCACTGATGAAAGCAGTAAAGGAAGAAATGCAGCTGCTGAGCATCCAAGGCACTCCTCATTTAAAGTACCTTACAGAACAAAGGCTGAAGTCAAAAGTTGGTCACATTCATTCAGCACAATAAAATCTTTCCAGGAAAAGCCTCCACAATGATCAAAAACCAATCATAAAATGTGCACAAAATCACAGTTCTTCACCCATCAATTCCAGCATTCACAGGTAGATATCCTGCTAATGTTATAATTACTTTTATCTATAATTATTTGAATCAATTCTATAAAGAAACACAACTGCAACTGAAAAACTACATGTAAGGTTTTAATTATTCTCTTACTGTCTTTCCATTAAGTTTGTTCTAACATTTTTCCAGCTGGCCAAGAAAAGCAAACATGTGTCAAGGTCAGAGAGAAATAGTTGGTTCTTGCTTCATCTGAATTCCAGTTCTGGGCAACAAAAAAAATCCAACAATTTAAACAGGAAACTGGCTTTATAGTTCCAATAGTTCATCTTTTCCATGAATGGAGAAGCAACATGCAGCAAGTCTGTCTGCTTCTGCTTGTTTCATCACCGAGGGAAAGATAAAAAAATTTTAAAAAGCCTAAGATTTGGTCTTGCTGAAGCAGATCTGCAAGCAGAGGCTGGTTTAATAAAGCTAATCTTCAGTGAAGCACATGATATGTAAATGGCAGACCACAGCAGTGTGTTGCTTTCCTGATATACAGCGCTGGTTTCTAATATGAACTGGAGCCTCTTGTACAAAAATTCTGAGGATAATCAAGTGCAAGTGCTGCCAGGTCACCATTCACTGTCATACAATGTAGTGTAGTTTCAGTGACATTGCAAGCACTCTGTGGCTTTATTATAGCTGACTTAGAGCTAAACTGCTGTACTGGGGTTTTTTTTGAAAAATCAATTTTTATCATAATAAATCTCCTTTTTTGACAGATACTGTTCATATTTGCTATCAAAATAACAGAGCATGCACAATTGTGAGGATATTTCCTTAAAATCTGAGCCAATATAGCAGTGATTCAGATGAAAAAAAAACTTTTTCTAAAACCAGAGCCATCCTTCATCTTAAGAAAAGCAGTGAGAGATGAGACCAGTACCCCAACTTCAGAAGGCACAAAGTGATTTAGAAGTTGGCAAGAGCATCCTTCTTTGAAAACGTGTCTTCTTGACCTCATGCTTTGAGTAGCCCTCTTATGGCAGAAGTCATATGTCATAACCTCTCCATTAGTTAGACTCAGCTGTAATGTTTTACTCTGATAATATCTTGGTATAGTGAGTTCTGCAGGTCAAATGTCTTTGAGAGGTCAGCTCATTCTGGCACCCAGCCACATGAAGACATTTCTTTTCACTCAAGCCTCGCTCCAACTCCGCAGACTGTGAACAGGCAATACTGGGCTTGAATAGAAGTTCAGTGTAGAATATTGGTGAAATAACCTGAGCCTAAAGCAATCTTTCCTCAATGACTACATTTAATTTGAAACAGATGTTTAGCCAGTTTTACCATACAGTAGTACATTTTATATACTTGCACGTGCACAGACACACAATACAGGCAGACAATGAGAGAGGCATAAACTGACATTTTCGAAGTAGCTGAAGAGTCCAAGAAATGGTGTTATGGAGGTTCCTTTGAAAACTTCAGCTATGCTTTTTGTAAGTCTCCTCATTGGTTTTTTAATGCAAGAGTTAATCAGATAATTTAGTAATAAGTACTCAAGAATGCGTAGCTAGACAGGGAAAAAAAAAGTCTCTCACACATAGGAGGATGTGGGGAAAGACAGAAGGAGGTTACAGTGTGTGTTTTTTAAGGGAAGTACTTTTTGGTCTACCCTTTAGTGCATGGGAGTTCAGTATGCTTTAACTGCTGCTTTGAAAATGCCCTAATTTGCCTGCAGAGCAATCTAAAAGGTGTCTGAAACCATTAAACTTTCAGGTATTGCCCAGAACAACTATATAAAAGGACACATAGTGAAACGTACTTAGAATTTAATAACAAGAAGTATTTTATATTGTCTGAGGACATCTAGAAAGTCCTGAGCTTCACAGCATGTCCATATTGAATGGAACTATTTCAGGATGTATTTAAAACTGCTCATTCATGAATACACTTTCCTAAAGCATGTAGTCTTAGCATTTCCATGTTTTGTTGTACATTGTTTGAACAAAATTATCTGTTGCACATTATTCACGGTGTCCTAAAGTGGCCTTCATTTGAGAAAGCCCCATCTGCCCTCTCAATCCACATAAAACTGTTAAATTGCTCCAAATGGTAAAGTCATCATTTTGTAATTAGAACTCTAAATTAAGGCTTTTGTGCTGTTAATTCTCCAGGAAAACTTGCACCTATGTTTTACAATGAAAGGAAAAATATCAAAATACACCCTGCTAACTGTTTATGAATGAATCCATTGTATCAGTGATGAAACATGCATGAAGCCAAAATCCGTTCTGTTTCCACATCGGTTTTTTTCCTTCTACATGAACAGAAGTTGACCTAAAATGATTTTCCTTTCTGAAACCAAAGGCAGAGAGTGAGCTGTGCTGTAAATACATGCTTTTCAGACATTTTAAAATTAAAGTTATTAAGAATGGAGCAAAAAAGAAACTTAAGCCATTAACTGAAACTTTACACAAGCCCCAGTTCTGCGAACATTTACGCAACTGAGTAACTTCACACACACAAATGATCTGCTTAAGTCCAGTGGGGCTATTCTTATTTTCAAAACCACTCATACCTATTAAGTGTGAGTAGAATCATGACATGGCAGATTTAACAAAATATTAAATCAGAGATTTCACTACAAAACTTGAAAAATTCTTCAAAAAAGACATTACTTAAAATACATGACCAAATTCTACTCATCTGCTCTAAACAAAAATACCTGCAACATTCAGAATTATTTAAAATTAAACCTGAAATGTCCCAAATGATTTGCAAATATTTTTCAAACACTTAATTGGCTCTGGAGATACTAACTAGGTTACTAATTTAGGTAAACAATTTTCATGTCTCGGGCATCTCTACAAACCAGCATGTTTAAGTGCTTAACAAGGAAAGTTTGCTTTTCAAAGTGCTTATTATTGCATTTCCGTTGACTGCAATGGGATTTCCAAGTACTCAGCTCTTCTGAGTAAGGGAATACTTAATACCCGGACACAGGAGTGCAAATTAAGAAATCTATAATTAGGTCATCCAGATTTTACAGTTTTTACCTGAATAACTAATTTGCGCACTGTACTAGAGATGACAAACTATCACACACACAAAACAAAAACAATCCCCTGGAAATTATGACACAGTAAAATACAAAGCACACACCCTTGCAATGAGAGGATGCCAATAAAAGACTGGTGCTTTGATCTTCTTTTCAACAGTCACTCATACAGTGGTAGAAATATCCTTAACCCTCCAAAATATATTCAGCCAAGACTACAAGATGCCAGTGCTTTCTCAACAAGCATTAAATAGAGGATGACTTCACCTGAGAAGTCCTTTAATCCTTACCGTATTACTTTGTTGTCTAAGCACATAGCAAAAACCTTCCTGCCGTACCTCCCCCTGGATCTGTAGAGAGCACTCTCTACAACTTGGATGCAATAAACTGCAGTTCATTTTTCAAGTGTGGAATCAATATGGTTAAGTGGGAATCCGGGTGGGTTTTCCTCCCCTTGTATGAATGCTTGTAACCATTATTGAATCATTTTTCATCTGCTATCTTGCATAACATCGGCATTCACTCTTTCAACTTTTGCCTTTGTTTCTGCTGCATCTTCACTTTCAGAACCTGCTTCCAGACTCATTTTGAAGGCATTTAGTCATAGCAGGGTGGTAAAATCATTTCCTGGGGATGCTCACTTTGTGCTATGTTAAACAAACAAAAAAAGCACCCCAAACATATTAAAAAAAGAAAAAAGTCACTTCCTGATACTTTCATTGATTTTTTTCCTCCTAAACTTTAGGGCGTTGGTGACTCAGCTCCCAAATGAAACTGATGCTGGAAAGCTGTCAGGAAACTATTTATATCTGGCAAGTTATTAAGTGTTGCAAATGTTTATATTGTAATTTAGCAAAATTATCTGTTACCAATACTTCAACCAACTCAATCACTGATTTCCTAACATTACACACCCATAACTGAAAGACAGATCAATACACATTTGATAATCACCAAACATAAACTGCCCTTCTACAGTATTGATCAGTGGCTTTTTCTACACGTGCAGTAGTTCGAGGGAGTAACAGGCACTTGGCAGTATCAACACTGCGTTGACAGAAAGAGAAACTGGCTGGCACTCGTGCAGCATCGTGTCAGTAGATACCACGTCCATCAAACACTGACAGTTTGGCAGATCAGACGCTCTCTGCCATAATGTCATAATGACTTCAATTTACTTCTCCGCAGCACCCAAGGGCTGCGATTTCATGAGCTATCCAAGTCTCTTCTCTTGAAGAACAAGACTCTCTTGCTTTTACATCCTTGACAGCTTCATATATTTCCTTAAAGTTTCCTAGTAGGCATAACCAGAACAGTAAGAAACACAAAGCTGTTAACTGGTTTCCTCATAATTTATATGAATAACTAAAGTTTTATTTAGCAATTAAAATTTCACGTTCAAAATTCAAACAGCAGCAAGTTTCAAGTACTGAAAAACAAACCGAAGCAGAAGAAAGAAACCCACTAGGGTAGCGATTTTGACAAGCCCAAGGTCAATGGCGCTGCCTTCTGAAGACTGAGATGCCAGTGTTCAATAACCAGGAAGTGCTTCCATGCACCAAGAGGAGGCAACAACAGCTTTAGCCAAGGATAGGCAGCAGCACAGAGGTGAAGCCTGGTGCGCACGCCTGTCCACCACGGATGGAAGAAAGCCCAGGCAGCAGTGTGTTCAGGCACCAGTGGGAGAAAACACACATCACTGCATGTCACCAAGACACAATCAGCAACCAAGAGATACTCAGGTATTTCTTCACAGTTACTCAGATGCTGCAACAGGGGCAATGATTGTGTCAGTCAACAGTTGAACTGAAACTGCTGCTTGAGTTTTGGCAGAAAAACGCTACAGCTTCCTTAATCTGCACAGCATTTTTAATTAAACAGGTACTGTCATTTTCCTTTTCACTTCTCAACTCCACCAGGTCTTCTCTGCTGCCCAGGAAAATGACTTAAATACTTTACATGGTCTTGAACAGCACAATTTGAACCTTTTCCTTTAAAACTTAACGAATGGAACAAAAAAAAGTGCATCAAACCTAGTCTTTTGTAAGAACAGAGAGACTTAGAATTGAGAAATCAAACATGGGTTTCTGCGTGCGATTTCTGCTTGCCACAGGAAACATTTTGTTCTTGTAAAGCACAGGCAGCTAAACCTACACTTCTGGTAAGTGTAGGTAGAAAAACCTACCCACCTGAAAGCAAAGACAGGGACAAGGAGGCAGGCTTTCCACCAGAGGACTTCAAAGCACTCCCCAGCTCAAACAAAAACGTCTCAATGATTCCATGGAGGTGAGCCAACACCTCCAGGCTATATCCCTGCTCTCATACCTCCACCTCTTCCAGCCCTACCCCTCCACCAGGACTCTGCCCTCCACTCCATGGCCCCCCACGACAAAGAGAGACACCATGCCAGGAGCATGGTGCTCTTTCTTATCTTATCCAGGACAGGAGCTCTTTCTTATCATATTTGGCTGCTTAAGAAGTCTGGCCCATTGGGCTTGAAAGAAGAGACCCATACAGCATAAGGCAGAACTACCACATTGTTGAATCAACATAAAGCAACAACAGCTTTGTTGCAATTTGCACCACTGCGATGATAACATTCTATGCACTGGGGAAGAAATAGCTTAATCTCACCTTCAAATTTTATTTAAAAAAAAAAACCAAAAAAAACAAAAAAAACCAACCCAACTTTTCATTCACAGTAACAAAAGCAGTCCTAAAGGAAAGTTTACATAAGTTACCAATCTTACACCACAACAAGTGGTTGTTTCATAAATACAGAGTAATTACATTTTAAACCCCCTGCTTTAAGAGACGGAGCTCATAAATCTGAACTAGGATGCAAACTCTTTTTGTTATGCTGTGAAACCACCCTTGATTATTAAATCTGTAAGATCAGGTACTGTATGACCTAGCTAAAACATGCAGACGCCTGCTACACTGCAGGATGCCTCACCTATCAGTAACCACAGGAAGAGCAACTAAGCACAGGACAATCAAATCTGACTGCACCCTGGTGACTGCATCCAGTTGGTCTTACCACACTTTAGCGTACTTGCCAATTGCTACATCCCAACCAAATCCCTTCCTCCTCAACCTGGCAAAGTTACATAGGACATCTAGTGTGTTAATGTTTCTCAGCAGACCTGGTTTTGGCATACATCAGTGTCACAACCACAAAAAAAACAAAAAAAAAAAACCAAAAAAAAAAAAAACCAAAAAAAATCAAAAAAGCACATGGATTAAATCAAAAAAGAACCCCAAAAAACCACACCTCTCAGTATCAACTCAGCCACTCCATACCAAACCTTTCTTCTGAAGGAAGGAATACAGCAGGCTGAGGAATCCACTTAAGCCAGTATCTCATGTTAAGGTCACCTCTCCACAAAGAGTCCCAATGAAAGGCCATCTCTGTCCCTAAATGCATATACTGATATGCTTAAAACAATAAAAAAAACCCAAACAAACAGAATACAAAATAAAACAGTAAGTTAAAATACCATTTGGGTTTACCCAAAACCTTTTATACTTGCAATACCATGTCCTTGATCTGGAGCATTCTAAACCCAATGTTTCATTTTAAAACTGATCACCTCATCCCAGATATATCCAATGCTGATATACATTTTTGTAAAATTTATGCAGTTTTAATGAGGAAGAGTTAAGGTTTGGTTTTTTCAAAGAAAACTAAGTAATTCTCACTGCCTTCTTTGCTTTGCAACCTTTCAACTACACACAAGGGAAGAGTTGTCTTTGCAGTGACACCTGCAGTGACTCCCTCTAAGCACATTTGCAAGCAGGCAGTGTCAAAACATGCTTCCTAAAGTGATGCCTGAGAGAAGTTTTTGGCCAGAAGACATCCATATAGGAGTTGCAACATGAAAACTTGAGGAGGGGAGCAGATACGTGCCACCCTGCTCAACCACCCCAGCTGTCACAACGGGGCATGTGGAGCAACCGGGCAACAAAATCTCACCTATGCTATGTCAGCACTGCATTTATTAAGCTGTTTTTCATTTATGCAAGTTGATATTTTAGCTTTCCTAAACCTTCCTTCACATACTCCTCACTGCTTAGAGAAAAAACCACAGAAACAACCATTCCTGCCTGCTCCTTCTGTTCCTGACTTTGCACCTGCAGCTCTGCCATCCTTCAGGTACCTGGGCACAAGTATCAGCTAAGGCCTGAGCCCTCGACCTGCAGCAGGGCTATCATCCATGCTGGTATTGCATCATATGCCCAACAAGGCTTTTTAATCATCCTGATGATGACAGCTTCCCTTAGGGTAACTTCAATGAGCTGCCTCAGTTCCCTCTGACTGAGCATAAATCACAGCTGACTTGGGAAGAGTACCAAGTGCCTCAACATCTTGAAAAACACAGCCAGTGGGGAGCTGTAAGGATGCAGACATTTTATAGATCTGAAAACTACATCTGAGCATCAAATGCTAAATCTAGTGCTCAGGGGAACTGCGGATCTCTGACACTTCTGGGAGGACACGGAATGTGTAAACTTCTGGATGGATTACACACATTATACTGATACATAAATACAGCAGTTTCATGCAGTAGACAAACTGTTTCTCCCACCGTTTAACATAAACTACTTGCTTTTACACCCTAGTTGGGAACATTTCAAAAGAAGTACTGACAGCAAAGCAATTATTTGAGCTCCAAAATTAGGCAACAGTGAATCATTAATTGTCTCTGAAACCAAACCCCAAATTGTACAGATTGACCACCACGATCAAATCTTTGCAGTCAGTTCAACAGACTTCCAAGTGGCCACCAGCATCTGCTTATAAGGATCAGCTTGCCAGACCTAGGAGGACTGTTAAATTACAAGCTTTGTACTCATGGCAAGCATGTTTATTAAATAAATAAAGATCCATTTTATTATTGGCAGCATGGCAGCCCCATGCAAAAACTTCAAAACCTCTTTTCATGTCGAGCTCACTCCAACTTAAGTTAAAAAAATATCAAATCAACAGCATATCTTAATGTTTAACCAAACGGCTACATTTGTCCCTGGTTAAACTGCCACATTGGAAAAGAACCAGAAATTAATTTGGTTGAATGAATTTGGCTTTTAACCTAGACAATAAAATTTACTAGTATGAAAGCTTAAATCCCAAATGGCAACGTAAGGATGCCTTAGGGTATACTCTGCTTCTTGCCAACACCACCTATCCACCTTTAAAGCTTTGAAAGAAATCTCTGGCTTTTGTTTCCACATGTATAGGAATATACTATGTTTATACTAAAAAAAAAAACAATCAACACTGACTTGCAAGGGTTAATAACATGATGCTTGCTAAAGTATAACCTCAAAACTATAGAGGACTACAGATAACCTAATTCTGCACAATTGGAAATAGGAGAAGGGAAAAAAATTAAATCTGCTCTTTACCAAGATAAAAGCAGCAGAAATACTGAATGACTACAGGATTCTGAAGTCACTCTATGAAATTGCATTGTTATCTTTGGCATTAAGTTCATCATTCACTCACTACTATTCTAGCAAGCATCTTTTTTAACAACACTTAGCTAGGTGTCTTCTGTCATACTTGAGGAACTACAGAAAACAATCTCTGTTTCTAAAGCCCTCATCATGACAGTATTGCCTGCATTTTCCCATTACCCAGCAAGGCATGAACTATTTTCTGTTAACAATTGACCTGTTGTTTAAACAAATATATTCAGAGCATGCAGGTCTATGTCCTGTCTAAACAGAGAACCAAACTGGCCCAGGCTACACCCCTGAACTCTCCATGTCAGTGGGTGGAGATGGCAAAGAGTTGAGAATCCAGCCCACAATGTCACGAAGGAGGCAAGGGGACAGAAGCACATCACACTGCACTGTCATAAACACAAAGTGTTCCACATCATTATGTGCAGCCAAGGAGACACTTGTACCTACAAGGCTGCAGGCAGTCTGTTTGCCTGACTTTAAACAGCACCAACAATAGACATGAAAACAGCAATTTCTTATTTTTCAAATCCTGGTCTGGTAACACCAACACCCTTTTTTTTCTTTTTTTTTATTTATTTATTTTTGTGTGTGTGTGTATATGCCCGTGCCCAGGCAATGCCAAGCTTAGGGTAACTGAGTCATACTATCACCCTATGGAGCCAGGCTGGGCCACCATTGCTAACACTGGCAAACTCCTACTCATGAGAAAGTGCCTCTCAAGTCAGCAAGACTCCTCAGATGAGTAAGAAGTGCTCACTGATGTTAGTGAAGATTACCCAGCGAGGGCTTTGAAGCTGCTGTTTTATACTGAGGGGTGTGTGTGTGCACATGCACAGGAGCAGACATGACTCCCTAAAAGTCATGAATTCATCATCAACCTGCAAGGCAGTATGGCTTACAGAGAAAAGCAGTCAGAAAGTGAGATAAATGACCCTATGCCATGACCTCAAGGTAGGAATAACCTGGGCATGGGCGGTACCTACCGATACCAGGATTTACATGACTCAGGGAGTACCAGGCTGAAGTATTGCAGAGGCACAAAATAGATGCCATGAGCACATCTCCTTCTGCCAGCCCAGTTCCCTGTCATCCTGCTACACTTTCTATGCCACAGTGCACACCTAATGCCAAGCTCTAGTTTAACATATGCGAAATGTAAATTTAAACTACCAAAATGAAAATATAAGTGAGCAAGGTTTAGTCTCTGGTGTCAAGTTGATGCAATGTCCTAAATTGATGGAATTTGTATCATTTTCTGACCACTGTCTAGAAGAAATTACAATGCCATTTATGCATCCACGGGATGTGGCAGTACTTCACTTCCAGCTGCACTTCTCAGAAAATACATAAAAGTAAGCTTTGTATCTGTGCATATTTACTATTCCACACAGCTCTTACTAATAGGCTTAATTACCAAAACCAAAAAGTTACTACTGCTGTTTGCAAACTGAAAGTGTCTTTGCAGTGAAAGAGAATTCCACACACTGTACTTTTCCACAGGGAAGAAAGCTGTACTCACATAAGCATACCCATACTATCCAGCATGCTAACCTTTTCCTTCTTGATCACTCATCTCTTTCGTGACTTTTTACTACTGCCCCTCTGTAATGAACACAAAGAGAAAAGGCTAATGTAATGAACCATGCTAATATTTTCCAGGTAGCTCACAGGTTAATTTCTGGAATGACCCAGGGATGCTGGCATTGACCACATTTCTATGCACCCACAGAGTGCTGCAGAACCAGAGCCCCACAGTGTTGTTCTCCTGCAAGCCTGGGGCAGGACCAGTTAATGCACAGAAATCAGCTGAGGTTGGAGGAGAGCAGAGGACATTCCCACAGCATCACCACATAGGCAGCCTTCAGTACCAGGAAGACTGTGGCCAAATTTTTGCCTCATACCGTGCATACACATTTCAAATGCCAGATGAGAATCAAATGCCAAAGTTGGCTTCCTCCACTGTAGTAAAATGCACAGTAAATTCAATCCTAATAACTTATTATTGTGAAGAGGACTGTGATAATTAACAGACATTTATTAACATTTAATTTGACAGCAGATATGCTTTGGAGAACTTTAATGACCCATTAATGGATCCATACAACCACATGTACTCAAAGAAGATACAATCAAGTCCTGGGACTCATTCTTACTGTGTGTTTGTACACATCCCAGAACAGCAGCAACAGATCATCATTGCTGCTGGGTGCCACCGTATGACAACAGCTTATAATTATACTCTCCTGATAAATCATAATCTTCTGTAAGCCTAAACCGCTGACTTTGTGTCAGATAAAAACAGATGCCTGCTGTGTTCCCACGCACCTTTACTTGACCATCATATTGTGGTTTGATGTAAAGGATGGTTGTTAGCAAAAGGAACTGATCAGAACTACACAAGCCTCGAAAAGGGAACTGTTGCAAATCCTCATTTTATCTCCTTTATAATGCTAAAAACATGAAGCTACTACTTCTTTTTAAGAGAGCAGAAACATGATACCCAGCACATTCTTTGCACAAGTAATCAGAGTTAAGGCTGCAGCAGTAAAAGTCATGCCTAGAAAATGTGCTTTCAGGACAGATTCATGACAGTATTCACAGAAAAGACAGGGAGTGAACAACAGACTTCCCAAGTGCTTTTTTTTTATGGCTGTTTTTGCTGATATGCATCTTTTACAAACCCAGCTAGTCCTAACAAATTCTATTCATTAACAGCAATTTCTTTGTTTCCCTTTTTTAAGGAAGTTTGCTACCAGTGCTAAAAATTAATCACTTAGGTGGCTGTTAGCATCGTGCCTTATATCCTCCCAACCCTTCTGTGCCAACACCCTGGTTTCTCAGCATAGCTTCATCCTTCTCATGGGCCCCTTGCAACACCTGGATCGCTCCTGTTTTTATCCTGAATGCAAACCTGCTCCACTTCATATTCCTCCTCCAAAAACTCTCATGCTCGGCATGCCATATCCACCCACTCATCCCAAGTCTCTGCCACCTTCAAGTTTTGAGTGCTGACACCAGTTCAAGTTCAGAAGTGCACAACAGCCAGGAAAAGGGGACTGCAGAGCAAAGTACACCTGGGGGTCAAGAGACAGGAAAGGAGTCTACAATAAATGGCCATTTGTGCAGTTGATCCAAGTCTTAAATCCCTTCAAGTAACTACACAGAAGAAAAATTCAGTTACCTCACGCACATCAAAACACATGCTTGGTCAACCTCCTCTTCTCCTTCAGTTTAACACCTCCTTTCCATAACCACCACCACTCTTATTTTTCCCAGGACCCCTGGTGATGAAGCAGGACTGCACATGCTAGGCACCAGACAAAACACTGGGTATCTCCCATATCCTTCTCCTACACAGCTCTGCACACTCCCCATCTTGTTCTGGTGCTGCATCGTGACAGCAGAGACTACCCAGCAGGCCAGTGCCACAGGAAATAAAACAAAGCTCAGTCAGACCCCATTAACACATCCCAGACAGCAACATCCAGCAACACTGTACAGGCAGACGATGACTGGGGAAGCTCCGGCCACCACCTCAGCCTCGCCACTCATGAAGAGAAGCATCACCAAAGGGCAGTGATTCTTTCACTGCCTTAACGCAGATAACTACAGATTCCTGCCATGGTGATTTCTGATGAAATAAAAATACCCATCTAAAGAAACTCAGTATCGCTAGGTACAGGGGAAAGTGGTTTTCCACCTTCAACAGCCTTCCTGGACACCCACAACTCCTCCAAACACACATTTTTTCCTCCTTATTTCTATCTGATCATGTTGCAGTCTTTTTTCCTTTAAGGCTGTGTTCAGCTCATCATGCCTTGTTTTCTTCTCCTCCAGCTTTTGTTGTGCCTGCTTCTTGCACCAGCTCTTTATCACTTCTGAGTGAAGAGATCGACACTGATGCCAGATGTGAAACGGCTGAGAGATCTTTGCAAGTGAACCAGCTCATATTGGGATACCTCCGCTATCCCAAACACAAGGTGTAATTACTTTACTTGTGGGTGGAATTACACAAGGAGTAATTCTGGTTATCTGGTGTTCAATAAACTTCACAGGGCCGCCGTAAGATTCCACAGGAATTGAGTTATGCTAGTCAAAATCCACTAGACCTTAACAGCATGGGAGGAAAGGAGGAAGGACTGTGTGAAGAGCATTTTTTTATTTGTCCACAAAATTATTTAACTACATTCTCATAATTCTGTACCTACATAGATATTTTCTTTTTAAAATAAGAGAAAATTCAAGTTCAAAACTTCATTTCATATATTGGAATGAGAAAGTGAGATTTTAGCCCTTCAAATACTGTTATCTTCTTCAAAGCGTGAAATACAATGAATAAAGCAGAATAATCTGGGTTTGTAAGAAAACAAAAATCTGTCTCATGTCTAGCATCTTCTTAGCTGTCAGACTCTCAACTCTGATCATCTTGTCCTTTTCCTTACATGTTGAAAAGAGTTTAGCTTAAGAGAGAATGTTCTTCTTCCATGGGAATCACAGATAGAGAGACAGTATCAAGCAACAGGGTTTTTTTCCTGTGCAGAGGAAGTACCAACTCAGAGAGTAGCATTCCCAATCCCACTGAGCCAGCAAGACAGTAACCTACTCTGGTCTGCAAACTGAACTGCAAGAGAGAAGACTTGAACCAATCTTCAGACGAACTTCTTGACCCCGTCACTACCCTGGCCTGCTCATCCTTCATCAAGTCCATTATGCTCTCTCTCCCATCCTCCAGGAGCACAAAACTCACAGAAGAGCCATGTTAAGCAGGTAGCCATCTGTCTTCCTCTCCAGTCTGGTGATACAAGTCTGGATCCTTGGATAACAGTCCCAGAACCTGCAGGAAGCTTGGACAAGCTTTCTGCAAGGGCAGAAGACCTAGTCTTTAGAAGGGTAAGGAATTAGCTCGATCTCTTACATCTCCAGGATCCCATTTCCTTCCCTTTCACTGACCTGGCAGACCAGCCAGTCCCCAAAAGATTTCTCTTTAGCTTGTATCTTCCACTCCTTTAACAAACCAGGTCAGCATTTCTCTTCTTAAACTTCATGTTCTCCCCCTAAGTTTCTGTCAAGAGCCAAGGACACAAAAACAATTATGGGTCTCTCCACCAGTCCTGGACAGTGCTGCACATCTAGCTAAAAAGTTGCAAAAATGTTCACCAGCTATTTCATTACATTTCACTTGGCCAGTATTGAAAAGCCCAATAAATGTCACAAGGTTATCTCAAGCTGTACATCAGGACAAAGTAGCAAAGACTGTGAAAGTCACAGCATCTCCTGAGCTAGACAGCAGAAGAGTAATATCTAAAGGGCTCCATCATGGCTGTCATCTTTTCATGAAGACTCAGAGGGGATGCCCTGGTTTGCAAGTCTACCCCTAGCTCAGAGACCAAAGTGTGACCTGCAATATACAGGCGCCAGTTAAAGGATTTTGTTATGCAGAGCTACACACAGTTTGTTTGCAGGTTAGAACAGGACACACAAAAACCATCAGGCTGTTGCATAGACTGCACATCATACACACTATTGTGAGTGAAAAATGCCCTAGGTTCTGCACTGAAACAGGAGACACAACAGCAGGCATCCAAAATTTTCTTAGTGGCCTGAATGAATTTCACAGATTACTGTTTTGTACCATTTTTCAGACTTTCAACAAGCCAAACCACCCCTTTAAAATACCCAAGCTCCTTAGACATCTACTTCAGAATACAAAAATCTGAGGGGAAAGGCTGCCCACAACCTAGAAGCCATTTTTGAGGTCCAGATACCCTCCTTCTAAGTGCATGAAACTTTGAAGTGAAATATTAGCAATACTTGCCTTTTGCACTGCTTACTTTTGTGATGGCAACCTATAATCCCTAATCAACCTAGAAAATAAATGACCGATAAACCAATCTGCTTGTAACCCCATTAACAGATTCTGGCTTCAGTATCAACAGGGTAATTTGCGGAGACTATTTTTAATCCCGACTGCTAAACCATTAATCCCACAATTTCCACATAGTATTTCCACCACCCCCCAAAAATTTACTCAAGGTTACAAACAATTTTGCAACTCATTAAAAAGCAGATAAATAAATAATATTTGCAAATATACACCTCCTGGCACTGGAGAACCGACAGACTCCGATTACTCAGTTGATCCCGTTAAAGCCATTACTTTCTAATTGAAAAGAGTCATTCAGAAGCAAAGCTGTGTGTCTGGCATGTCACTTGACACCTGCTATGTACCACTCATGATAAGATGAACTCTCCAATATGCCTGCCACAATGAAAAGAAGTGGGTTATTTCATCATACCACTGATAGTCACAGCTCTCTACTAAAATCTGTCCAAATTTATTGGGACCTAGGTTATCAACATAAATTGTCATGTTTTCTCAAAGTGGCATTAAAATATTCTCCAACTATCATTACTAATGTCAATATAAATTATGCATTGAAGATCACAGGATTCATTACTGAGGTAAAATTTATCTGGAGGGGAAGAAAAAAAAAGAGACAAACAGAGCAAATCTAATTAAAGTAAGTATTTATAGATTTCATACAGCTTTTCTCTTTAGTGATGAAAATACTTCTTTTAAAAAGGTCTTCAAATAAGCATTCAGAGCCATCAAACACGGTACCAAGAAAGAATTGTGTTAATCAGCTAAAGGTACGGTTACACACAGGATGTTGCAAAGGGACTGATGTGATAATACACGAGGTTGGTAGTTTATCCAAGGCTGCATCAATGTGCTAGCACAACAATCTGGAAGACAGACCCTTGGTTTCACGTAAGCAGCTACTCACAGGAGGAAAAGCTGTATTTAGTGTTGGAAGGGTGGTGTTTAATGCTCCTTTCAACTTCTATAAATTACAACGTCAGCCATTCCTAATTGGTATACATTAGTATTCAAACATCACGTTGAAATTAGAAGCTTAGCAGTTTTTCGGTACACTTACAGACATTTCACACAAACACATGAATAACCTTGTTGAAATATTTTAGAGTCCCAAGGTTAAAAGAAATTACTTTAAGAGACAGATGGTGAGCAACTGGTACCTCAGTGAGGAGTGCTACTGACTTCTGAAAGTTCTCACGCGACGCACCGTGTGTGCTAACTCCTATTTATTGCATACTTCGGGACTTTGCAGTAGAGCCCATTCTCCTGAAACCCTGAAGATGCGCACAGCTAGGATGGCACGGGAGAAAGAACGCCTAAAAATACAACTCCCGGGGAAATCCAAGTCCAAGGGGAAAATAAGATCTCTTATTTCCCTAATTGCATAGTTTAAGCCAATCTTTAAGCCGCCTGATTCATGGTTTTATCATACTTGTGGCTGGCAATGCTGGTACCAGCTCACCAATACAGGTGCCTCACAGTCTACCTCAAAGGAAGCCAGAATGCATCCATTAAAATAGACAACTAAGCAACCTCTGTGTAAAGACTGCAGGACGAGTGGGGGGGTTGGGGTGGGGGGGAGAGAAAGACTTTGCAAGCACATACTCAACCATCAAAGGAGCAGCTCTAGTTTCAGCCAGCAGAGACTGTAACACCTCGCCCCACAATCCTTTACAACACACCGTGTCACTGGCTATTGTTCATAACTCTTCCCGCAAATCATTTCAACATTCAGAGAACGACTATTTCTTAAGGAAATTATTTCAGAAGGGGAAAATATTGCTTACTCATGAACCTGGTATCATTGTAACAATGAGGCAAAACAGCTACAGACAATTACATTGCACAATCCTAAATGCATCTTTTATTGTACTAGATTTCAGAAAAAGAACATTCTGAAACACTGAAATAAATCAGAGAATAAATGTGACTTGTTGTCAGCTCATACAATATGGGTTAAATGCTACCATATGGCGAGTGCACACACGTTACCCTTTTAAAAACAAAGAACATGGCTAATTTCATTCCCAAATCTATTTTTAAAAAAGTAAACGTGATCATTTCAAAATTAGGCTACAATTGTGACTAGAACACCTCAATTTCCACCAGCTTCTCTCCCTCTTTCTTTACTGAAAACTAACACCACTTCACTGTTCACCATCTTTTTAAAAAAGACAAGGAAATATTACTATTCAGTCAGCTTTATCCCCGTAATAAGCCGACACAAGCATTTCTATGCAATGTAAAAATAGTGACAAGCCAACTCACCGTTCTTCCTTTATTATACCTGCCGGAAAAGCAAAGCTTGCATGCGTGTGTGTCTGTGTGTGTGTGTGCAGTGCATTAAAACTCACTGACATATGATCCGGTTTTCAGCAAACACTCACAACAGGACCTGCCCGACAGACAGAGCTCTCGATTTCTCTGCACCCCCAGCATGTACTGAGACATACAGTTTCGGTACACTCCCAGCCAAAAAGGAGCAACAAAAAAAAAAAAAAAGGACCAAAGGAAATACATATGAAATACACACAGGGTAGCTGAAGCAGATGCTGTTCGTTTGAAAATTGTCTGCTAGCCTCTGTGCTGAATATTTGTTTTTATCATTATACTATAAGTGAAACATGTCAGGAGTCCAAAAATAGCTACAAAGTGTAATTACATATGCCTTGCAGTTTTTACTGGTCAATTTTACTTTGAAAAGATGAAAAGCTAGATCATTTTAGAAACCAGCCTTAAAGATTTGGGGAGCCACAAAATTCTGCTGCTTTGCAATTTGAAGTACAGTGCTGGGAAGCATTTCCTTTGGGACATAAATATGACAGCCCCAACATAGAGAAGCAAGCTCCCAACGCCACACAGTGAGATGGCAAGAAAGAAGAGGAGGAAGAATAGACAAAGCAAAAAGTAATTTCTTAGAGATTCTAAGAGTGCCCTGATTACGGATGTAATACTATAAGCTTTAATTAGGAGCTAAGTGCTGTGTGCTAAATTCATCCCCACATCCAGAGCTGTAAATTCAGAGCCACCCTACTAAAGTTACCTTGGGTTTACCATGACCATACAACAGCAATGCCAGGCCTATAGCTTCTGCAACAGCCTGTAATGAAATGTGGATTTTGTTGTACAAGTGTAAAGCTACGCAATATCCTGGAGATACAAATTAAGTTCTTTTCCATTAGCAATCGCTTAAATGAAAGGTTAGCAAAAATTAATTTTAAGTAGTCCTCAGAAGGTAAGCAGTCTTGAATCCACAGAAAAGAGCCTCTGTTCCTCTGTGAATTAAAACATCATGGAGAAAAAGTTTAGACCAGAGTCTTCAGCAGCCCCTGTCCCAGTGTCCCTGCAATGGACACTATGAGCAATGTTAGCTCACAACTTGGGAGCGGTAAACAAACAACTTACCTTACAGCAGACATGTGCCACTGCTGTAAGACCTGCTAGAATTTATTAGGCAATAAATAGCTTGGTAGAAACTTATGAGATGCAAGTTTTGTCCATCCGCGCACTAATTTAATCTTGGAAACGCGTTTAATGCCCTCAGTCCGTTTGCACAAGCGCTGTTGCTGTAATACAGTTTCAGGAACGCAAGGAGAAACTGCTAACACGAAGTGTGTAACAACACTGATGGGCCTCTGCAGATAACCAACATGTAAACGACATCAAAAAGTTAACAACCAGCATTGAGTAATCATCACACCAAAAAAAAGAGAGCTCACTGGCTTCAAATGGCAAAGCAGGTTCAGCAGATCAAGAGACCAAACATTTGCTGACTAACAGTTAGGTAATGAAAGTAAACATTTGTAATGAAGTCATCATCCTAATGAAAGCTGTGCCAGTGTTAACTACCTGGACCATAATCCACTAGCAGGTTTTAATGCGGGCTCACTAACATAATATTCACTAGAATTGCTCCGGCTGGAAAAGGGAGGGAAGTTTCATTTACTTTTAACATAGAAGTGACAAGAAATACTGCTATTTGTTAAGTCATTCTAACTCCCGAGTACTGTAGAGTTTCTGTGCAGTTACAGTGGGAAACTGAAAACAGAATTTTGCCTTCAGTGTCTGAGTCAGAACAGCTTTATCCTAGCACTGAATTGTATAAATATTTGCAGCATGTAAGATGTCTGCTTTAAAAAAGCAATGCTGCTCCAAGTTTCAAATATTTATATTGCAGATATCTAATCAAATAAATGTGACTTTTTTCCTGTTTTGTTGCCATGCTGTGATCAGGTATCTGGATTAAGTTTATCACTAGAGAAAAAGAAATGACCACAGTAAGCTTTAGTTGATTAACTGCCAGTATAATTAAGGATTTCAGATTTGCATATAGAAACTGTAATTCCACCCAGAATCACCCTCATGCAACTCCCAGTAGTCAATGGGAGTGGAAAGTATGCTTATTAGGGGGCAGCAGTAGATTCATATGCAACAAGTCAAATTATAGGATGATTGTACATGCCCTTACTCAACTGAGGAACATCACACAGTTGTGAAAAACAGTACTAAGTTCATTTCTCCTTTCTGTGCAGAAATCAAATGCCCATTCAGGCTTAAAAAGTATGTATATACAAATTCATACTTGTGCCTCAAAAACTTTAACAGGCACATTTTCTTGTGAAATTGGCAAGCTTGGACAAGTTACTTCCTGCAAAATGCAATCACTTTGCATTTCAGCTTTCTATTTTGATGACTTTAGAAACAGTATAGTCAAATCCAAATTTCCAGTTTAAGTACACATATACAGACTTCACCATTGGTCTCAATGAAAGCTTATGCACTGGATCATTCTGCATACTGCATGTAATCCCAGAGAAGTCCTGAAGTTCTTGGCACAGATTGAAGTCTTCACAGAAGTTAGGCCTTTCAAAGCTGACAGGGTTTGGATCATACTAAATATAGATGTCCTTCCTTATATGGGACCTCAGCATAAAACTCATCAGATGTTAATCACAGAGAACTACAGATAGATAACTATAGATAACTATAGTTACAGGTAACTATAGACAGATAATACTTATCGGTAACTTTAACTATATACATATATACATACGAAACTATATAAGATAATAGTTACAGGTAACTAAAGATAAATGTTGAAGTCACCTGCACACAAAAACCTTATCAAAATAATCTAAATAAACAGACTGCCCAAAGTTCTCAAGAGTTGGTGACTACACCATTTCTGTGACAATACTCTTCCAGGATGCCCCCTCTGGTATAAGTACCCACAGCAGGGTGCATTTTAAAGGTCACTCATTTTTCAGTCAACTGAAGCCAACAGCCCAGCTTCTGAAGGTAATCTGTAAAGTGTTAAGACACAGACACCCTCCTTTGCTGAAACGAGGATCAATTCAACAGCAAGAGAGTCAGAACAGTGGCACAATCGTTTTCAACCCCTTCAATGAATGCTTCTGTACTGATATTTGCTATTATTAAATCTTGGTGACAGCATGATACTATGACCAATTATAAAATCATACAATGAACCTAATTTTTAAAGCAAATACATTAGTCATTGCCACAGGAAAACTTTAATCTACAAAATGTTGCTCCATTCCAGGCAGTTAGACTTATTGAGGTCACTTGCAAGTAACAGTAGGTAGATTTCACCCTAGTGATGTAAACTCTTTTCTACAATGCACAGAGAAATAATCATGCATATTCATGTAGGGACTGTATACAGTCCTTGATGCATAGCTTGTTTGGTACAGGAGTTCAGAAGGTGTGCTAAGCTTAGATAGGTGCCATGCTAACAAAAACCACTCCTCTCTTTCAATGTTTTACACTCCTTAGGACAATGTTATTCTCACTGGTTTTTTTTCTCTCCTTTCTGTAAGCATTATCTTTGCATATTAAACTAACAGTTTAGAGGGGAGTTATAATGCCCTATTGTTCACACAGACTCCACAGTACTTATCACTAACTAGGCGTCACTTCAACACCACTCAGTTTCATAGGAACTAAAGGCTTGAAAACAAACCCCAGGCAAGAATTTCTAGAGATAGCTAAAACCCAGCTTCACCAGGAGTTAGTGAAGGTGTGCTTGTGCCAGTAAGACAGAGCCCCACACAAATGACTTCACTGTACAGTGCTCATTCAAGATGGCTATGGCAGCTACTCTTGTGAAACTAAAGATGTCTCCTGGAATATCCACACCATGATACTAATTACACCACAGGTGCCCCTATGCAACTTCAGCTTCCAGTTTCAACAGGGAGAAAGCTCCAAAAACCACAGTGGCCCACCGTGGTGGGACAAAATTGGAGTGCACGGAGTAGCAGATGACCAGGCTGATGATTGTCAGTTTGCTGTGACAGAGGTGAAAGACATGTTGGCAGAGAAACAAAGCATCAATTCACTAACAGACAACTCATCCCAGCCAGCTGCCATGGACAAAACTACCAGAGCAAAACTACTCAAAATACTGAGATTAAACTTTTACTCCCATCACCACCACCCCTCCCCGGCACAGCTCCCCACCAAAACAGCCAACACCTCTTGCAATGCAGTTATTTTCAGCCCGCTGGCAGCAGCCAGCCTGGGGGGCAAGCACGGGGGGCCTCACTGGAGAAGCCCAACATGTACTACCACCCACACCCGCCCATGGGACACAGCCACAAACACGGGGGTGTGAGCACACACACGCACCTGCTTCAGTGAAGCATGCCCCCAACCCCACAGCCATGTGAGCCTCACTCTGCCGTGCACACACATACCCAGCAGGACCTATGGGCACACACATCTGGCTCCCATGCAGCAATGCAACACATCCCATCCCTGCCCTGCATCTGTGCACACACACTCCTATCCACCTGCCGCAACACCCCTCCCGGCCCTGTGTGACAGACAATATCGTCTCAATACACCTGCCCTGCATGCAGCACCCAGCTCCCCAGCATGTCCACGTACACACTCCCCATGGCCCCAGCCACATATCCCTCGTGGGGCGGAGGGGGGCAGCTGAAGGTCACTGCCCTCCCGCAGGGTCAGCATCCTTGGTCCAGAACACACAGGGCCTTAAAACACTGCTGGAAAGCAATGGTCAAAAATCGGGAGATGCAGCACATCTCACAAAATAAAAGTCTTGGCTATCATCCCACCCACACACCACGGCCCGGGGATGGAAACACAAGCGAAATCTGATGGAAGATTTTGAAAAAGACTCCCCCACCCAAATCAAAATCAACCCATGTTATACCATTCAGCTTTTGCTTAAAATGACAGGCTTTTTTTTTTTTTTTTTTTTTGGGGGGGGGGTGGTGGCGCGGAGAAGCTAACGAAATACACGGTTGCCAAGTCGAGTTAATGAAAAACCCTTTGGCTGTTAACTCATTTAGTGCAGCAAGCATGAAATAAAGTCCGTGGCATGAGGCCAAAGCGCAGCGGCCCTTTGCCGGGCGGGCTGCTGGGACCTCTCCCCGGCCGCTGAGGAGCCGGCCCTGAGCACGGCGGCCAGCCACCAGGTTTGGGGACAGAATCTCCAGCCACCCGAGGATCCGCCTCAAAATAATAACAAGATTAAAATAAATCCCACAAAAATCAAAATGCCGATGGCCCCGCCAGGCCCGAGGAGCTTTTTCATAAAGGCACTTTAGTACCTACTTCCCAAAAAAAGCCGGACCCCGGCGCCGCAGGGGGAACGGCGAGGGGACACCAGTAACGAGGCCGGGCCGGGGTGCGCTGAGGGCAGGGCAGGGCAGGGCGGGGCAGGGCGGGGCAGGGCAGGGCAGGGCGGGGCTGGAGGAAGGCTGGGGGAAGGCGGCGGCACGGCGGCTCCCCGGCGGCTCCCCGTCCCACCTCGCCGCGCCCCGGCACCCCGGGGCCGAGCGGGGCGGGGCGGGGCGAGGCCGGGCCGGGCCGGGCGGGGGCGGGCCTGCGGGCCGGGGCCGCCCCGGCGGGGCGGGGGATGCCGGCGGGCGGGGGCTCGGCTCGGCGTCCGTCCGGCCCCGTTCCCCAGTTCCCCCCGCACCGCGGCACCGCCCGCGTCCCTCCCCGACGAGGAAACTTCTCCGCTCGCCGGGGGAGTTCGGCTCCCGAGCCGGGGAGACGCTGGGTGCGAGCGGGGGGGCGGCGGGGAGCACCCGGCGGTGGGGAGCGAGGGGAGGAGGAAGAGGAGGAGGAGGAGGAGGCGGCGGCGAGAGAGTTGCGCCTCTCCCCAAAAAGGGACTTTGACCCCGCACCGCTCTCCGGCGGACCGCGAATTACATATTTTTGTCACAGGTCGGACCCTAACGCACGTCGACACAGCGTCTAATTTATGAACTCATCAGCCTAATTTCATTATTTAATCATGCGCCCAGCAATCGTGTTTCCTTAAGAAAGGACTGACCTATTTTTGGCTGGAGATAAACGATCATGTTAACAGATGTTAATCTTGTAATCTGTTTTTCCTGTAAGCACTTCGCATACCCGCGTTTCAGACATTAAAAAAAAAATTTTAAAAATCTTGCCCAAACGACTTGACGTCACGATTCATTTCTTATTTTAAAGAAATAAATCTCGCAGCGGTTTCAAAGACATTAAATCTTTTTCACTTTATAAATGCTGATTTGTTCTGCCTCAACTCCCACAGGCTTTTATTTGCATTACAAATTCCACAGGTTACACCAGTCGCCTTTTCAGAAAATGTACACCAACAATAAGGCAGCAAATGGGAGTGGGGGGGGAGGGGAACCCTGCATCTGGATTAAATAAAGAACAGAATTAATGTTTCGAAAATAGTCCGAGCAAAATGATATTTGCACGTCCACTGCCCGAGCGCCTCCGTATCTATAGAGGTAATGTAAAGGATAAGCTGTGGGCACACACAATGCGCATTCCCCAGAAGATCCCTGTCTGCTGCTGGGAGCTTATTAACGCTCCTAATAAATGGTGCTGACTCCAAACCGACACTTTTCGGCTTAAAACACAGGGTTTGTCTCCAGCAGTTAATTGCAGAGGTTAGCTGGTTTGAGGGGAAAAACAACGGCCGGCTGTCATGCTCCACACGCCTCCCCACACGTACTGCCAGTTTTAGCACCCCACCTTCTTCCCTCATAGCAAACTTTACCCATCCAAACTTTCCTCAACTTGCCCAAGTGCTTAATTCGCATTAGGATCGCGACTCGGCGCTATGCTAATGATCACCGAAGATAGTAATGGGGGGAGGGAGGGAGGGACGAGGAGGAGGAAAGCTTTTATAGCACAAAATGTCTGGAACTGCATTATTTCTATTCTTCTTTTCTCTCCCTCCCTTCTCTATCTCTCTCCCCTTCCTTCCCTCCTCTCCACCCCCCCTCCTTTTTTTTTTTTAACATGTACATTAAACTCCCTGCCTCCCTCCCCCACCCGCATCAAACGGGCTATTTTTCCTCTTCTGGAAATAATCGCTACGGAGACATTGTCCTCCGAGTCCTCCTCGCTGTCTATATGTGAATAATTGTTTTCTCTGCCCGCCCACCCCCAACTTCCTTTGATAAACTGTGTACTTCTCTAACGGGGATCACGCAGCGACCGACTCGCCACGGAACCGAGAGCGACTCGCAAACAAGGGGGACACACACGGACACAGCCCCACATCGGGCATTTCACGCACACGCCGGATCAATATTAGCGGGGGGGAAGAAGGGGGGGAACAACCCACTGTTAATAATTGAAGTGGTTACTCGGGGCTAGACGACCCATCACCCACCTTCTTCAGCAGAAGCTTTTTACTTTAAAGTGCGGCAGTTTATTCTTTGTCTCTTAATGGATTAATATCGCAGTCCGCCCCCCTCAACGACCCTGACGGAGCGTACAAAGCCAAAAGGCTCCCGGAGCCCGCAGGGCTCCCCCACCCCCCGGCACCACCACTGCAGTAAACCCGACCTCCTCCTCGCGGAACAGCGCGAAGTTACCATTTTGGAGCCGCCCCGATGACCGGGGGGGACAGTCCCCCTACCCGGGGGGAGACGCGAAGTTGGGGTTTTTCTCCCCGCCAGGAGCACAGCCCGAGGACCCCCCGCCCCCCCGGGCTATCCCCCCGCCCCGCCGCCCCTCACCTCCTGCGCGGCCGGCGGCGCAGCGTTCGGGGAAGGGCGCGCCGAGCCGCCCTGAAGGTGAAACCACGCGCCGCATGCGAGCGGCGCCGCGCTGCACATGATCCGCCGAGCGGCTCCACTGGCGCGGGCGGGGGCGGCCCCGCCGGCCCCCGCCGCGCCCCGCGCCCGCGCACCGCCCCCGCCGCGCCCGCCGCGCCCCGCCCGCCCCGCCGCCGCCGCCGCCGCTGCCGCGCGTCCCCCGGCGGTAGCGCTGGTGTGGCCGGTGCGGAGCCCGCACGCCACGCCGGGGACCATTGTGTGCGCGGGGCAAAGTTGGGGCGCGGGTGCCGCCGCCCCCGGGCGCTGCGGGAGCGCGGGGGGAGGAAGGCGGGCGCCGCGTTGTGCGGGCGCGGAGTGGCGCTTCTGCCCACCGCTGACCCGGTTCCCACGTACCTCCTCCGCTGCGAAAGGTACGGGCTGGAGTTGCCCCAGATGCATTTCTATAAGAAACTTCATTTTCTCTTTATTTTTGCGGTTTTTTTTTTGGGGTGGGGGCGAATTCCACTGGTAAAATATTTATGGATCTATTGAAATGCGCAGGAACAACAACATTAAAGTCCTCAATCAAGATCAAAGAGGAATACTGTTCAACAGCCACGCTGGGGAAGTTGAAAGACCTCCGAACAAATCAATCTGCCATATGGCTTTAGAAAGAAAAAAAATAAAAAACAAGCAACAAACCCCCCCCCCTCCGCTCCCCACCCCCCCCCCACACCCCCGCCTCGTTCTTATGGATGAAAAGTTCAATTCTTGTTTTCCTGCCTGTTTGCGAAGCTCGGTCTATCACGCCAAATCTGTGTGTGCCACAGGCGAGGGGAGTGTGTTTAGTCTATGGCTGGGAAGCCTAATTTAACGCTCGGTTCTAGACATCAAGGGTGTGGATGGAGCTTTTTTTTTTTCTTTCTTTCTTTGTCTCGTAATGTGCGATGACGTACAATTGACACGGAGCACTTTTGACGGAGGGATGGTGTTATCTCGACGCCCCGGGCCGGCAGAGCCCCATCGCCCTCGGGCACCCCGGCTCCGGGCTCCCCAGCTCCGGGCTCCGAGCCGGCATCGCCCCCCGCCCCGGGTCCGGCCCTTTCTGGGCGCACCGGCACCGCACCGCCCTCCCTCCGTCTTGCACTTGGGACGCGACCTGCTCCGGCAACGAGAAAACAAAATTGGGGCGGGGGAAGCTTTAAATCCTGCCCTTTCCAGTGCTTATTACAAGAAACCTCAGAATAAAGGGAAGGGGTGGGGGGCAGCGAGAGAGAGGGGAAAGTTGGTAATGAAGGATACACGAATCATAAAATGTAAGCTATGTGTGATTAATGATCTGCACTAATTTGTATAGCAGGCGTGTTAAAGGTCATTGACAATTGTTGCTGCTTTCAGCATGAATGCCTGAGTGGGATGTATTTGGGACAATCAAATTTAATTCTAATTCACAGAAAAAAAAAATAACCAGACGTGCATAGCAGCTGGTCAAAATACAGAGAGGACGCGCTTTGAAAAGTGCATATTGCCTGTTCTTCAAAGGCAGCTTCCCTACATTAATGTGGTGTCTTTAAGTGCCTCAATAGTAAATAACGTATCTGGAATGTCTGGATTTTGTCCCTTATGCATCAGCATCTTTTCTGCACACTTTTTCAATCACAGGCCAAATTGGGTTCCCACTTACTCCAGAAGTGCAGCTTTTTGTGGGAATTCCGAGTTCCCTGGTGCCAGATTTACCTGTGAGTGGAGCAGAGCAGATGTCACCTCCCTGAGCCTGGGGAATTCACCCCAGGCACACGCCTATAACGCAAGTGTGTAGATTCTCTAATCACAGTTTATATAGTACTTCAGCATTTTTTTACACAAAGAGTAAGAAATCCATTATAAATCAGCATTCCTGGGCAGTATTTAGAACTACAGTATTAAGCTAACAATTTCCATATGGCGAAAATTGACAAGTCAGAGCAATGAAAGGTGCATGAGACTTCTCAACTCCTCTACCTAAAAATGTGATTTTTATGACCTACTCCTTTTCTCTCAGAGTCTGCACAGATTCTTTTCCTTAGACAGTAAAACACGAGAATACACAACACAGTGCTTGCTCTATTACTTGACAGAGTAATGCTTAAAATGCTTAATATTTTCCATATTTGCTTCCATAGGGCCCAGTTTTACACTCCTTGTTCCCATAAGAAAACAGGAGGCTGGAGGGGTGAAAGAACTGGAGAACCCATCTCAAGCTTAGTAAGTGAGGGGGTTCCACTTTAATGGAAAGGCAATTAAAAATTCAAAAGATGCAGAGACCTTAAAAACAATCAAGCGGTATATTAATTTCACGGAAAGTCACCAGTGGAATTCCTCTGTCCATGTAATTTTAAATAGGAGATTTTCTCACATTTCTTCTGCTAAGTCCAGCACTTCTGGGGTTTTAAAAGCAAAACTGAAACAGTATAAGAGTTTATAGACTTAAAAGATATGCGGGATGCATTTCCGTAGTATCATCAATGTCATTAGAAATTTCAGGTACAGATGATGTTCTTAATTTTAATTCATTAGTAATGTACTACTTCCATGGGTGATTAATCTGTTTGCAGACAGTTTACTCATTTTATCTTTGCCAGAAGTCTTCCAGGAGATGTCTTCCAGTTTCAAATTCTTTAAATTACAGTATTTTGTATGAGAATGTCAGCGATATTAATGGCTCAATACATGTTTTGCTATTTATAGACTTGCGTGTATAATAATTCTCACTAATGAAATACTTGGAGCAGGAGAGCATTTATTTACTTTTGCTATGGTCTAATAAATTATTTGTTCAGCGTTTGGGACCAGGCTTTCTCAAGTTAGGGAAAATGGCAGTTTGATGAAATTCTGTGCGATGACTTGTCTGCATAACTTAGCCGTAGGAGTGATTGGTGGAAGTTTAGATAAGAAAAGGTTCCTGAGAAACACTGTGGTAGAGTAGTGAGGAAAAAAGGCCATCTCTGTAAAAGCAAAAGCAAAAGCATAGATAAATACTTCAAGACAGGCAAACAAGTCAAGTTTGGATTACATTTCATATGTGTGTGTGTGTGTGTGTGTGTGTGTACATGTCATACACACAGATCCAGTCAGTGAAATGTAATCTAGTGGAGTCAGTCTTTTCCTGTGTACTTGCTCAGAATTACTCTGGTTTTGTGCCAAGTAATATTTTTTGTCGTTACAAATCTATTTGAAATTCTATTTAAGTCTATGACAGACATTTTGCTTTCAAACTGTGCTTGGTCAGAAAAAAGAGCACACAAACTGATGACAAATAATCTCGTATTACGCTTAATTCTAAACCAGACTTTTTCTTGGTGTATCTGGAGATACATGTGCAGAAGTTACCAACTGGAAGGAACAGGCAGCTCTAATACCCATCTACATCTGCAGATCACCACAAAGAAACAATCCCAGTAATGCTTTTTAACTAGAAACTTTTATTTCTGACTCCAGTTGAAATGGGCCACTCTAACACTGGTGTGCTTCCAGGATTTCTGTGGGTGGCACAAATTTCACTGAAACAAAATGGTTTCAATTAACAACAAACGTACACTCTTAGATTAAATAGATTGCCTTCTCATGTGCACCACAGCAATCTTCCTCTCCTGTGTAATGATGCCTCAGTAGCTGTGCAGTGTCAGGCTGCTTACAGGGTTTGTACTATGAAAACACACCCCAACCCATCAAAGTTTTGCGCACCAGCATACTCCATGTCTGCATGGATTGAGGTCAAGCTCTTGCACCCTGTTAATTTGGTCAGGCATAAATCTAGCAAATGGATTTGAAAATATTTTTCCATTTGGAGAGGTGCACATATTTCATGATCTGACGTGTCTATTAATGTGTAACAGCAATAAGTGACTTGTTGAATATGTTGACAAATTGTATAAGGTGTCAGGATGTGATCATAACCTCTTTACTTTTTACTCTTACAAGTTGTCCCCTTGCTATCAATGTAATTGCATCAATGATAAAAGATGACCGGTATTTGTTTCCATCATCTCATTTATGGCATGTAATGAGCTTTTCCTTGTGGCAGAAATAATCTGGAGACCTTTCTTGAAGAACCAACATTTTTAACTCTAATGTCTTTCATATTTGCCCCTACCACCAGCACAGTTGCTAGGATATAGCCTGATTTTGATTTTTTGTGCTTTGATCCTCTCAAACCCACATTTTTTTACATTGAATTATCCACTATTGCTTTTACAATGACACTGAGGAAGAGGGCAGAAAAAGTTAATATTGCAAATAAGTACAGCCTCAGCATACACGGTTATTTTAGGTTCATGCTAAATGTACCAACTTTTCCAGCCCTGGCAGTCAGATTTTCTCACCCATATGTAATTTTATAAACTACATCACGGCTTCACAGCAGGTAGGGAGCCCACAAACCTGTTCTTAATTTCAGTTTAACTGAAAGAATCTCAGCAGCAGCTGGTTTCAGAATAGTTGATACAGACTTCCACAGATGTGGCCCATAATAGGTTCAGAAATAAAAAAGAACTAGGACACAAAGTAGAATTAATTTCAAGGAAGACAAATTCAACAAGGATGCGACTTTTAAGATTTTTTTTTTTCTTTGAGGCAGAGATCATTGGGAGGGCATATTTTTGTGGCCTGGGTTTTTCCATGCTGTCTGCCGATAGTAATAACGCAGTACACTGATTTTCTGGCAGGCTGGACCTGGCTGTTAGCGGGCTGTGCTCCCCAAAGCAGAAAAACGGGCTATTTCTGAGTTTGTGTCGCCTCCTCTCCCCTCCCCCTCGCCCTTCTTATGTTCCTCCAAGCATAACTGATAGTACTGGAGTGCTTGTGCGCTTTTCTAACTGGACCAGACAAAGACGTACAATAGCTAAAAATGACCTCTGATGTTACAGCAAATGTGCCGCTTGGTAAAACTGGGCAAATTTGTTGCCAGCTCTAAACAACGTGTTATCTGGGGCTGTTTCACAAACTTGAAATGAAGGACTGCAGAAAAAAGTAGTTTTACAAATGTTCATTTCTGGAGTTTAGTAAGGAGAAGAATTTAAATGATTTTTGGAACAGCATGGCAAATACATCGTTATATTAATCTTCTGCTGAGTAAAAAATTCCTCAAAAGTAAAAGTGGAACAAAACAGTCACTTGTCCTCACTAACAAAATTTCCCTTGACGTTCTGTGCAGTGGTCTAAAGTGGTTGAATAATCTTAGTTTATATGGTCTTTCAGCTCAGGCATGCGAGGGAAAAGGAACTTCAAAAAGAGAATATTTTACCTGACGTGTACTATTTTAAGGCTTCAGTAATTAGAGAACTGCAAAGGTCAAAACAGCCATCAATATCACGAGCAACAGAGTAGAAGTAACATGTTTGAGAGGAAGTTAGTTGGTTGGCTGTAATATAATATGCCATAAGCACTCAGATGTGGATCTGCAATGACGAGCAGCAGAAGAAACAGTAAAAGTTAACCAGCATCAGATATTTACTTGGCTGAAAGCACACAAGAACTCACAGATGAGAAATAGAGATGCTTTAGAGTCTAAACCTCAGAGTTTATTGCCTCACTGCAGAAATGCTGCAACATGTACTGAGGTCCATCCACACAGATCCATTCACAGACTGGAGTAAAAGTTTGCCAGAGCCTTCTAACCTTTCCGTGAGCCAGACAAAAACTCAGCATTCAGAAGCTCCCAAACCTTTTTTCTACCTTCTGGATCATATTCAAATCACAAATGTGTGTCATTAGCCTAGTTTTAGCATATTACTGCCCACATCCTAAAGTAAAATCAGGAAATACTAGATTGGGGTGGGTAGCTAAGATGTTGCTGTGTATCTGCTACTCCTGAAGCTGTGTGTGCTAGCCTGTATTTCTGAACTGGCATAAATTAAAAATGAGTAAACGTACAATGATTACATCTGAAGCTGCAGAATCTTGCAACAGTATAAGTAATAATAAATATGCAGAATTTTGGGGAAAATTATTTTGAGAACAGGAACTCTTCCAAAAACTTCCCACTATTTCTTTGATTGCTGATAGACCATTTTTCTTCCCTGCACAATTTTATGCCAAATTGGCTACTTTTCTAATTTCCCCATAAATCACACAAGATTCATGATTCCTTTTTTCACGTTTGGATCCACAAATCAACCAACTGATTTTGTTCTACTGAGAGAAAGAGGCTGAAACAAACATTCAGGATCATTAGCATCAAATTATCAGCATAAAACTGTAACAAAATGTTGCAGGCAGCTTTTCATTTGTTTTTGCCATTGGATTTGAAACCAGAAGTGAGTTTGGGAAGTTGGTCCACTGCAGATTTTGTGAGGCATTTTCCTTTTTCCCCCTGTTAAACTCCAAAGCTAATAAACCCAGAGCATTCAGTAACAAGCAAGGCACTCATGTCAACAAAGACCTTACTTAGAGACTGCAAGGTTTTGAGAAACTTCTGTGGTGAGGATTTGAAGATATTTTAGTCATAAGCAGTGCACTTTTGCTTCTCTGTTTCCTACAGCATAATCCCCTTTGCTTTCCCCCTCTGTGTTTTAAAACAAGCACAGAAAAGGCTGAGTGTTAAACTACACTATTCAATTGTCCGGTAAGTACACAAATTCTGTTCAAATCAGAACAAACTTTCAAGTAGACAGAAAGGGGTATTTGGATTTCTATTTGGATTTCTATTTTATCCTGGAAACCCTGCTGAACACCAGTGTGATGGGGAATATAGCCATATCAGACCAACAAAAGGCTCCTAATGTAGTGAAGACCTCCCTCCCCCCTCCTCTCCAAGGAAGCCGGCTGGCAGAGCTTTTGCTATCGGAATTGTTTGCAGAATAACCAAACTAAAGCAGCTCCCTATGTGGGTGCCTCATTCAGGAATAAGCAGCACTTTTATTCTAAAACACTTATCTAGCTTCCTGAAGAGAACAGGCTATTTGGAAGATATTTCTTTGTTTTGAATGTTCTTGTAGAGCAATACCTTATCTGGTTGGTTTTTTTCCCCTTCTATTCACGTTTTCATTTGCTTCTCTGACAAAAGCAGAGATGTACTCACTCAATAAAGCAGTTATCACATACGCCAGCAACTCTTAGATTCCTTCTGCTGTTCAAAAGATTCCCACAAACTGTTTTTATTGCAAAGGATCCCATTAATATCAATGGTGCAAACATCCTGTTTGCTCCTAGGGGTTTTATATAATAAAAGGGTTACGCTTTATAAAGTCAAATGCAATAGATCTGCATTTCACATCACTAGTATGACAATGTTCCTGCAATGCAAGATGTACCACTAGTCATACTTTTATTGCTATGAAATATGTTGCTGTGTAATACTCCACATATTTTTCCCTAAGACATAAGGACATTTCATGCCAAATCCCTCTATCATCTAAGGAGTACAGGATCCTATTTATTTTGGTGGAAGTTGGGGTAATAAAAATAATAGATTGCAAAATAACTGTGGTAACAACACTGCCAAAAATGCTCAGAGAATGATAGTTCTCTGTTAGTATTGTCCAAGCCAATGTTTTGTCTCTCCATAGAAGGATGCATATGAGTATGTACTGTCAACTCCATTTGGTGTCACAAAAGCTGAAGTGTGCATTAGTTTGTTTGTTTACTTGTGTTACAGAATTGAAGATAGTTGGTTTCACCATTTGGTGGTTAACTCCCTGAAGGCTCCATGAGGTAGAACTGACACAACACAAGCACCTACAGCTGTAGTCAACAGGAGAGATAGCATAAGGCATAAGTGGGAAGAAGGGGTCAATGGACTGTGAAGAGAGGCCAGGAGCCCTCTGGAAGTGCTCTCCCACCTTATAACCCCAATGAATGTTACGGTGGTTCCAGTGCCAAGTCTATGAGAGGCCAGCAACTGGAAGCTGATGTGAACAGCTGAACATGAGCTGCTACCCTAAGCTGCAGGAACCAAAGAGGGGTGGCTGGTGAGGTCACAGCCAGGAGCTCTGCTGTGGAACCTGGGACAAAAGTGGCGAGTTTTGCAAACCCCTACCCACTGCCTGGCTCTACATCTGCTCCTGAAGCCTGCTGTGTTCCCACCTTTGCTTTTTGGAGTAAGCTACTTGGCAGAGCACTAACAGTTACCTCTGCACACTCCGTATTTCATTCACAAGTGCTTCTGCAAGGAGTATACAGCTACATTATGTTAAAGAGGTTTCTATTGGGTCCACACCATTCTGCTGTAGGGCAGGCATAGTATCCATAATCTGGTTATAAAAAAAAGTGCTGGTGAATGGGATACTTGCATGAATGACCTCATTTTTCACTTGCTCACTAGAACATTTTTTAAAGGAAGTATTTGCTTGGTTGGTAGCCAAGTGTTTTCTCCTTGACTACCAAATGTGTTTAGTCCATATTAAGGGTAAAATTCTCTCCAAAGTTCACTGGTAATTTCCAGACCCTGCAAGATTTGCACGCAAGAGACTGACAGCAACATTCTTATTTAATCATTTCCCACCATATTTCAAAAAAATGTGGTTTTCCAGATGCTCCTGACTTCCAAATGCAAAGTGGAAAATGTCCAAAAAAGGCATTACTTTATCTAATGTCATTTATTTAGCACACATACAATCCTTCTGTCCTTCTGCTTTATCAAAAGCAAGGGGATGTGTGACTAGTTTGTAGAACTTAAATTTCTTATCTGGACTTGCATAAGTGCATTCAGCAGCTTCCTCAGATGTACAGTTAATGGGAAATTCCATGAGTTTTACACTTAAACCTAATCAGTGATATGAATGGAAGAATGTAACCATCAAAGCTATTGCAGAGTCCTTCACTCCCTGACCTTAAGGTCCATAAACCCATGAATAAGTTACATTCATCCATGTGCTAACACATTTTTTTCATCACTAATGCAAAATGGGTTTAGAACTCCAGCTATTAATCCAAGCTGAATTTCACTCAAACTGCTCACGAGTGGATACTTAGTCGTTACCAAGTGTTTGTAGGACTCGGCCTCTCTTCACCCCATGCAGCACAGGTAAGTCAGGAGAGGGGAAGGACTGCACTGCCCAGCAGAGCTGCTGTAGCTGATCTCAATCCCAGGCAATTACCGGCTGCCTGTGACTGCATCTGCACCTCCCTGTCGGCAGGGCCATGTGTGCCATGGTCCCCTCTCCCTGAAGCTGCCTCAGCAGGGGATGCAGGAATAATGCATCTCTGCCCCGCCCTCAAAGCACTGTGCTGGGTCTGATCTCCACTGCAGCCGTATATACTGAGTTTGAGGAGGACACTCCACTCACTGCATAAGCCAGTTTTTCTTCTCTCTGAGCCTCATTTTCTCATAGCTGCAAAATGGGTCAGTACTTTTAGAGAGCTGCACTCACTACTGCTGTAATGAAACACCCTGAGACCTTTGCTGACCCTGGCAGAGCAAACCATGGCACAAGTCATGCTTGGTACCTGTGCTTGGAATTGTGTTTTGGCATTTGTACTTCACATAGCAAGGGTTATATCCTTTCAGCAATCTCTGCCGAAAGCAGTTTTGCCCCTTGCGTTGGCTGCGCAAACAGAGTCAGTCACACAGCTAAAAGAGAATAAATATACTTGGAATAGAACAGAGACTCTGTCCCAAACGTGCAACAGCAAAAAAAAAACAAGGTCTGCTGCAAATCCAATGCAGGTTTTCTTGCAGTACTCCAAGATGGTAGAACAGGAAAGCATAAGAAGGAAGCACCCACTCAGACAAAGACCTCTAAGATAAAAATATCTCTGTCAACACAAACTGAATATTAAGAAAAGGTTCAATGGACCAACTGAATTATATTTAGAGGATTTTTCAGTGAAAAGTTAAACTTTTGTTTGTGTTCAGATTTGGGAAGTGAATAGAAAAAAATATCAATATCAATAAAATAATATCAATAAAAAATAGTCCTCATCCCAGCTCTGGTTGATAAAATTTAATTTTGTTGTTTAAAAAAAAAAAACGTACCATCCAGACACACCTGTGAGCCAAGTTTTGACCTGATGCAATTTGATACGGGTGAGATATTAAACCCTGAAGACCAAGTTAACAATGGAAACAGTGACAGACTGTTAGCAGTAGTAAAGGGTAGAAGCTGCTATTATACTCGTAAGTTACATGTTTTTCACAGTGTAGTGGAACAGCTGATAAACCCTGAACCTGCCTTGCTGCCTTTAGTTTGCCTGTAGTTTGTTTCCAGGAATGACCTTGTGTTTACTGATTAATTCTGCAAGTCACCTCATGGGGAATTGGAACAACTAGAACATTTTTAATATCAAGAGCATTTTGCCTCATTTCTGCATTGTCTTTGTAATTTAAATATCCTGTTGTGTAAGCCTAAAGGCAGGAAGTGAGCTACACAAACCCTTACAATAACAGTATTAAGTTGCAGATAAGCCCATGTGCTCAGTGGTGTTGGGTAATTTTTTTTTCCCAAGGTAATACAAGTTTTGCCAATACTGGAAGAAATGCTAGAATGCTTTTACGCATTTAAATTTTTCAAAATGAGCTTTGTCTGTTACACACACACAAAAAATACTCTCCTGATAACAAGAAATTACTTTGGCCCATTATGCCAGGCTTTAATTATTTATCCTCACTCTGTATTTGTGTTTCTGCCGTGAAACCCAAACCTTTTCAGCAGGGAGAGAGATGGTGGTGGGGTAGGTGCCTACCTATCCTCCCTTCCATTCCATTCCCTCCGACTCAGCACTGTTTTAATGCAAATCAAACCCTTGGTGCGTACACAGCTAGCACAGATATCCTCACACTTCATGCACCTGGCAGTCAGCTTTCCTGCCGAGGCTGCTGCTGAACTGGATTGTTTCCTCTTGTGGTGATTACACTTGGCTCTCTGCAATAAAAGACAACAAGAACTTTTTACAGATGATAAACACAAGCCTCTTTTTTTAATATATACTGGTATTTATAGGCCTAAAGGAGAAAATTCTGTTAATGGTAATATTTAGAATTTCTCAAATGAATCAAATCCTTTTTGCAAGCCAGACACACAACTAGCATTTCAAACCGTGAGCAAGCCATGTAACCTACCAGTGCTGCATTTAACAAACGTAGGACATGATTTCTGCATCTATTCTCCTTTAATAAGATTATGATCCTGACTGTCCTGTTCTGACTGCAGTCGGAGGTAGCGTTGTTGCTGAGTGGCTCACAAGCAGTAGGCTTGTGTGCTTGCATAACTGATCCGGAATTACACATGGGGACTATCTATAGGTGCTAATCTTGAACATGACAAAACATTTGATCTCTCCGTGTATATTTGCACAAGCACATTTGCACCTGTGTGGCACATAAGCATTCATATCACACGCATGGCATTATGTGTAATGAGATTATTACACGTTTGTGTAGGTGCAGTGTGAAAAGGAAAAATTGCCTGACACTTTACCTTTATAAGCCTATCTTTACAGACAGCTAAATTTTATTAGAGTTTAGCCATTTTTGCTGTCATTTCATGCAGCATCTAATTTAGGCCCAAGCCCTAATCACAATATCAGCCAAAACTGTTTAGCTGTTTCTGAAACAGAAAGCAGGTTGTTTTGCTTATCAATAAACAGTCTGGACTTTTTCTGGGAATTGTTCTAGCACCTCCACAATTTGAAGCCAGAGACTGAAAAAACTGAAGTCTCCCTATGCTAGGGCTTTGCCTTTTGCTATTCTTGTTACGCATTTGGCTGTGTTATAAGTCTGTGAAAAATCACAGTTTGCACATGCTCCATCACTACCTCTTCAATTGGAGTCGCTGAATTCTAAGATTCTGCTATAGCTGAGGATGCTCAGGTTTCTCACAGCTGGTAGCTCTGACTGAACCACATATGCCACGTCCTCAGTTAGAGACTGTAGTGTCCCACTATTCCATGCTCGAATATATTATTCTAGGGTAGATTACATGGGCAAAGCCAAAATTTCACTATACTAAGAACTCAGAGCAGTAACGTTGGGATGAGTTCCAACAGCAGCTGCCAAGAGGGAGATAAATTAATTTATGTTCATGAAGCGTTCAAATACTGCAGAACTGGTCACCACAGAAAACCTCATGAGGAATTTAATTATTCCTTTCTGAGAGAAGTATTTGAATAAAGTTATTATGTGGCACTGCAATTAAAGATGATACCATAAAGCACACATATAAGGGGTTGAGTGAACAGACTGAGTATTGGAATCCTCAGTATTGGAGCTTTCTGCTTTTTTTGTCTACACAATTTAAGAACACAGTAAAGAACCTAGTTCCTTTAATTTATACATTCACACCCCCACATGTCTATAGGCAGCTTGCCTCCAGTTCAAAGTAATAAAATATTGGAGGACAAGGGGTTAATAGATAATTGCATTTAACAATATAAAAAAGTTACAGAGTAGTTTATCTGAAGTTATCAGAGACAATGATTTACTAGACATTATAGTCAATCCACAGCATAGAGCTATCCTCCCTGGGATATTAAAATCTGTGATACCAGTGAAATACAAAGTGAGGGGCTTTCTGGAATTTCCATTCATGTCTCAGCAGGCTTTTACCAGAACAACCAGGGGGAACTGTCTACAATAAACTTCGCTTTGTCTTCACCTCTTCCAGCTACAGTATGAGAAGAGCTCCATTTTCAGCTATGGAAATGAACCATTTCATTTTTATGAGATCTAATTTCAGTGGCCTACTTTGAATAATAAACAACTATTAAATTTCAGAGCATAGAGGAAGATGTATCATTTTTAAGGCACATCCTGTTTCAAGGACTTCAGGGTATAAGCCACCTAAGAGCAAGAAACTGTAGAAATAAATGAGAGAGAACAAAGTTGATCCCAGTACAGTGAGGCTGTCAGTCTTTCTGTACTCCTGCCCTTGTAATTATATGCGTTGGGCCTGATTCCCTGACTTCATTTGAGACCCCTTGGGAGAAAACCGAAGTAACATACTGTGGGATCGTGCTCTTCTCCCAACATTTGTTTTTTGGAGGGCCAGTCTAGTGCAGTGCTTAAAAGCCTCACATGAACTGCACAGAGCTTACATGATTTCTTTTGGCTTTTTGAAAGGCGGAGTACAGTACAGCTTGTGCAGCGTTATTTCCTGAGAGCCTATTTAAGCAGGTTTTAGTGTTAACTTCAACTTCTTAACAAGCTTAAGTACAGCATCACATTTGATTTGGTTTTGCAAATGTCTGGAACTTTTCATGTGGAATTAGCAGATCTCAGTCTTCAAGCCTAATGAACTCAGATAAAACTCAGCAGGTCCTGTTGGAAACTAATTTTTTTGTACGAAGACAGCTCTTTGGTCCGCTTTTCTTGCCTTGCATTTGTTGACTTGTCTCAGAAGCTCGTAAGCTATCAGCTCTCTTATTGATCTACTCTGGAGTCACTTGAAAACATAATTTTGAAAGCAGCATTTCAGCACCTCTCCTTGTTTGATCTCGTTGCTGTGGCACAGTTTTTCAAGCACTAGGCTGAAAATCAATGTTGGAGGTTATTTTATGCTTAATAGTACATATTTTTTTAAATCTTTACATCTGTCTAATTGTATTTAAAATGGCTCTCTATATGTTAAATTTTCTGCTTTATTAAAATCTGTCTGAGGATTCACATTCCTTCATTTTAATTTAGCTACAAATTGATTCTTAAAGTATCACATTTAATAGCCTTTGGGGTTTGATGCGCAAACTATTCTGACGTCTATTCATAGACCTTTATAATGGGACCCACTCCAGTTTATCCCTTGAACTGTCAGGCTCTTTGGGAAATAATAGCTCCTGACAGTTGTAGAGTTAAAATATAGGATTAATGATCAGCTTTTAATGTGCAAATGGGGTATTCAGCTTTCCTCTTACCCATCTTATTTAATGCAAATTCACTGTTGAAACAGGTAGCATGAATTTCTTCTCTCACTAAACATAGATTAATCTATCAGGGTAAATCCCTGAATCAAAATAGAAATTTGGATACACACCACCAAGTAAATACAGGGCACTGCATTTGTGCTGATTTATAAGCAAGTATTTTTTCCTCTTCCAAGTCCATAATTTATTTTTAAGGTTTCAAAACCTCACTTTTATACAAAAATAAAAATAGTTGTGCATTGCAGCAACCAATTTAACTAGCAGGAAGGACTCTGCCTTTCTCTATTAAGTACAGCTGTAGAAAGCCCCATGGACTTTGATTTAATTGTTTCCAATAGGCCAAAACAATCTGCTACCTGCACTTAGTAAAAAGTAAAAAAGAAAAAAGACAGGGATTTCTACAGTGAAGCATGGAGGAGATCAGATATTTTCATTAGGAGATTAATAATGTTTGTGATTCTTGGCCTTAGGAATTGTACGGTAATTTTCAATTGCGGCATCCTATTAAAAAGCTGCCTATCTATACAAAATTAGAATATTTAGAGAATGTTATATGTGCATGTAATTGGAAAATGCATTTGAAACATAATAAGAAGAATTTGTCCATTATATTCTGCAGTTATAGGCAGCACTGTGTCCAAGGAGTAGAGCACGGAGAGGAGATGTTGGATTAAGGTGACACCTAGAGAACCTTGCACCTTTCTTAGAGTATTTGGGGGGAAAAGGATTTTGAGGGTAACTTAAGTGGAAGTCAGAACATAAAAAGATAAAATAAACACTGAGTCATACCAAAAAATCTTTTATATTTAAGGCAGTTACACACCTGCCCATATATCTCTAATAAAAACTAGCTTTCCCAAGCACATGAAACAGAAAGGTGTCCCTCAAGATATAAGACTTAATCCTTGCAGTGCTTGAACGCCTTAAGCTGCCAATAAAGCAAAGAATGAAGTCTGTTGTCTGCAATTATTTGTTTGAAAGGAGTCACATCAGAGCAGCACACATTTATAAGTACCCTGAAAAGGAAAGGAAGAGGGTGAAGAGCAAGAAGAATACGTGGCACATGGCTTGCATGCAACTTTTGTGTCTTCTCTTATTATTGCTGTTATCTTTGCATACATGCTTTAACACACTAACAGGGAAGAATACCATTAATGTTATTTTGGAAACCCGGTTCCAACAGCATCTAAATGGCCTCCAGGGATTTCTTTTGTTGTTTTGATTACAGTGTCAATTTACATGGATACTCTCCCCCCACCATTTCTAAGAATGCAAAGCAATCTATCATTAATGACTCTTGAGAAATATAAGCTAAATTTAAATTAACCTCACAGACATTGTTTATAACATCCTTAGCTACTCTGCTCATAATTTTTTACTGCTTTCTACCTTGTATTCACAGCTGTGCAAAGAAAGTCAAAACAGCAGTCAGGCAGCAGTGTTCTGCAGACATGCTAAATTCACATTGCTTTGGTGTAAATTAGGGACAATTCAGCAGAGAATCAGTGGTTGAAGACATTCTGGTAAATATATATGTATAATAACCACAGCAGGCTGTGGTCACCAAATGGACTAAAGGTGTTCCCTGGCACTCAGTGAGCTGGAGGATGCTTTAGCTACCTTATGCAACTTCTGACCCTCACCAGCAATTTCTTCCTCCTGTGTCCACTCTGCACTATTGCCCCGATTGTGTAGGAGGCTGGATGGTGGATCTGATTCCCTGGAAACAAAAAACACCCAGGAAAGATAAAGTAGACAAACAAATAGGAAATACAAGAATAAATTATGATTTTCCCAGGGATTCAGCTCTCTCACCCATTTCACTGTGAGGCAGGACAAATCACTAATGGCCAAGATGAAGCTGTGGCAGGGGACAGGGAAGAGGAGGTTGATGGAAGCCTTCCTGAAAATGTGTTCATCAAATTACACCAGGATGAACCAGAGTATTCTAAATCCTAACCTGGAAGCTACTTTCCATAAGAGGCTACAGCCAGACTCCAGCTTTTCCATGCCTTGCTGCAGCTGTGTGTTCCAGGCTTCCCTGGACAGAGAGGAAGTGATGTTTTCCCAACACAAGGTTTTGTGTGTGCTGCAATAGGTTTGTACTTGAGCTTGGAGCCTTAATTTTCAACGTCTCGGTGTTTTTGGTTTGCAATGGTTCCAAAACGCCTTCAAGCTTGCAAAATGGTTGTCATGCCTTGTCGAAGTTAAACCCACAGGTTCTAAATTATTTGGCTGTTTACTGTATTTTAAGAGAATTTTCTCTGGAGACATGTTTTTATATAGAGAGATGAGAGGTTTTTTTAGACTTTCTGCAAAACCCTTTCAGAATTCTTAAGTGAATGAACTGAAATGAAAAAAAATTAAATTAAAAATTAGTCCTTGCCTTTAACAAGTTTCACCGATAAAACCAATTTGTCACTCATAGCTGATTTGATTTCACAGTTATAGCCAGGAAACATTAATATTTCT
Source organism: Entomyzon cyanotis (assembly GCA_024500445.1). Lineage (NCBI taxonomy): Eukaryota > Metazoa > Chordata > Aves > Passeriformes > Meliphagidae > Entomyzon > Entomyzon cyanotis. The sequence continues at coordinate 43,667,401 of JAKEPQ010001005.1, forward strand.
TTTTTGACTTGCTCATTGGGCACTTAAAATTAGAGATCAGAAAAAGTGCAGCTCACAAGAAGGCAAAAAAGTTTTTACTAATCCAGTGAGCAGAGATTAACTGAGCTTAGAATTCAGCTAATGAAGGGGAAAAATTGAAAACCAGGAGCTGCAATATATGTCAGAGGGCCAGTTTGGGGGGTAGTGGGGAAAGGAGGGCTTCAAGGAATGAGGAGATGCTGATGGCTCTGGAGATTTATTCATTTGAAGTATCCCAGAAAACAGATCCAGCAAAGCTAGGAATCACAATTGTGTCCCAGGCACCTCCAGAATTCAATGCACAAAACTCCAAAAAAGCACCTATTAATCAGAGAACGCTTAATACTTCAATTAGTTCTTAACATGGTTGTTGTTGTTCGTATTTGAGGAACAAAAGGGATGGGCCCTTGATCTTGGGACACCTGTTTGCCAGCGCAGGCAGCAGCATGGACTAACATGAGCACTGAATCCCAGCCTGTCCTCCCATTTTCCCCCAGAGCAGCAGAAAAAAAGAATTGTTTCACACACCCACCTAGTTCAATGAAGCATTTCATTTTAACCCCAGCTACTGGCCTAAAATGACGTCAGGATCCCAAACACTTAGAAAACTGCAATCTAAAACTTCTGTGGTTAAGGGGATGACCCCACCTCATCCTCGTGCAGCTCACCGCTGCCCTGATTTCACGTGGCTAAGTGGGCATAATTGAAGGGAAGGGACTCTCCTAGCTCCCAGTTTTGTACTGCGGCCATTCAATTGCTCCTCTTTTGGTTTGTTTTGTTTTGTTTGTATTTTGTGACCTTGCATAACTTTAAAATGGCCATGCATAATTTTTTGGACAGTTTCCATGTGGGGCAGAAACCCTTCTTGACAGGTTCAGCAAAAGCTGCAATTTAATGGATGCATTTCAGATTCTCTAAAAGCAGGGTTCAAAGTGCTCAGACACCAGTTTCAGGATTCCTGGGGTCACAGCACGGCAGAGGATGTGCAAGCATGTGTTATTTATGTTTGTCTGCAGCTTTACTGCTGTTTGGATATAAACAGGGGGGTCAGATTGAATCTCAGTCATTCCTACCTTATGATGATACAAACCCCCAAAGGGCGCCTCTGAGATGGGAATTCTGTTGGTAGAAAAATTTGCCACAACCGAAAGGAACCATAACCCTCCCTGTGGCTGAGCAGGACCTCCTGGGATGGCAGCAACCCCCGAGGTAGTTCTGCTGGACTGGGGAGTTCCAGGACGTGCTGACCCAGCACGGCCCCCACAGCCTCTGTGAACAGCCACCAACTAAAGCAAACGCTGCACTCATGTCAGTGAGAAGTCTGAAAGGGGAGGAGGACCCAGTGGGAACTTTATCTCTCTAGGGAGTGAATCCCACTGTGGCACAGGGGACTCGGGAAAACAGGAGGGGAGATGGCATACTGGGTGCTGCCCACTCCTGCTCCCCTGCATGGGGCTCACAGGCTGATAAAAGCCTGTTTGTTGCTCTAGCCGACAGCAGAAATATAACACGAGGACAAATACGTATAAAAATGATGATAAACAATAGCACAGGGGGAAAAAAAATCTAATACAATCAGATGGGAGAGTTAACAGGGCAATTGGATGTTTACATTGTCCCAGGAAAGTGCAGTCCTGTGGAGCTGAGGGGAATTGATTGGCTTGTATTCTCATTTTTGCTAAAAAACTCACAGTATAACACTAGCAACCCACTGGGATACTGGGAAAAAATAAATAAACAAACCCCTCTGAGGCTTCTCCCTACACACATCCATTCTCTTGTTATTTTTTAAATCAGGGAACGGGGCAAAGGGGCAAAAGAACAATCCTTGTATTTGCCAGCCAGTAAATCTAAATTCAATCCCTAGTGAAACAACAGGACAACTAGTTAAGGGGGGAGGGAAGGGGGACAGAAAATAATGGGGTCATGAGCAATTAAAAGGTTTGTCCAAACCTGACCTTTGTTTTAATGAAATTTTGAATCAGCAGAGTTATAGCTGGGTTAAATTTAACTGCCTGGTTTTTTGAATTTTCTTAAAAAGAAATAATGCCAAAGAAGCTCAGTTCATCTGGTGGAATCAAAAGATGTAGTGGAAAAAATATATTTTCTTCTTGCTTGCAACAGCTGTTAAACATCAGCACGCAAAATCATGTAAGAGGAAAAAACCCTTCCTTAAAATTCCAGTAGCACCCTCCATTCATCTAAATTGTGAAAAAGCTCATAATCTCAGTCCCTCCCTCAAAATATAAATATAATATAATCTCAGTCCCTCCCTCAAAAGCTTCCAACCTCCTCATCCACAATAAGGGGAAAACTAGCCTTGGCATTCTTGATATTGCCAAGACTAAATGAGGTTGTTTAGATTTCCTCTTCCCTCTGTTCCCACCTCTTATAAATCAACACATTTTCCAGATTAATTTATACTCTGTGCGTATAAATTAATATGTGTGTGCATGAGAATTTATAAAAGAAAGGGTCACAAATCCCATGCTTTTAAAGGAAGGAAGGCTTTTTACATTATGTTTTAAAATTAGCCAGGACTAAACATTGCAATGCAAAAATCCTTCTCCTTCTATTACACAGCCACTGGCAAGATATCCAGGGAGCTGTTTCAAGACAATTTAAATTGGTCAAGCTAGTGAGGGTCCTCCCTCTTCTCTGGACAATGCCACATGTTGCTGATGCACAGAAGTGCAGTAGCCCTGCGGCTTATCTGACCCCTTATTGAGCCAATTTAAACAAACATCTTTTTTCTTTTTACTTTTTTTTTCTTTTTCTGTGTTACTTTTCAGTTGGTTTCAGACTTTAAATTGAGTCACAGAGAGGTCAGGGGAGCACCAGGGCCAGCAAAAGGGCAAGGTCTGGAAATACGTCACCAAATCCAAGGTGAGGATGGCGCGGTGGCACTCATGGAGACAGGGTCGTGGCTCCCCATCAACAGGCAGCATTTCTTATACCAGCCAGCTTCACTTTTCCCATCCCATGGTTTATCTTTAAAATTTTCACCTGGATCAAGAAATTAACCCTGTAAATATTATCCAAAATGGGCTATTTTTCAGCCAGTTCTCGTCCCACTCCAGCTCACTGGGCAACTGGGCTACCATAGGAGAGACTTTTGAAGAGTGGGCAACCAAGGAGAGGGATGTGCTGCCCTAAAAAATACATTGCTTGGAAACTAGGGCTGTTTTGTGAGGAAACAGTATCACTGCTCCAGAGTCTTCCATTGAAAATTGTCTGCATTTTAAAAAATAAGTCAATTTTAAAATCTGGTCTGTTTGTTTCAGACATGTCCACTAATGAACTTCTAACCAAAGCTCTGGGATTCAGCTTGCTTCCCTCTGCCACCATTCACTGCTGTGAGTTCTCAGCAGACAGTAATTATCAGCCCTAAAGCCAACAAGAATGATGTCATTTTTAATTCATCAAATACCAGGTATCCCAGGGGGGTCCTTCACCAGAAATGCAGCAGTTCTAAAACCAATTTGGGATTTTGGCTTTGGTGGAAGGGTGGTAACTTTGGGACTAAAAGCTTTTGAAAATCTGAAAAGTCATCACAGAATAATGACTTTTTTGACTGTCTCTGCAGTAATAGGCTACCATCATGAATAACAGCTGACATTTCAGACTCTGGGTGACCCCTGGGTATTTTCTGGATCTTTTTTGTCCCCTAACTGGTAAATTTGAATAGCTGTGAGATACAAAAAGGTTAAGTGTGCTCAGGACATCAGGTTACCTATATGCCCAAAGCTGTCATTTTAACCAAATCATCTTGCACACTGGCTGCTCTTGTGTGAGGATGCCTGTTGCATAATGTTGTTTTTAAGAGAGAAAGCAAAATAGAGGAGCTCACAATATAATGTAGAGAGCACATGTTATTTCTTGCAGAGTCTTACTGGATTTATTCTGAGAAGTTACTGAGGCTTCCTGCAAAGATTGTTTAATATCATTGGTGGAAATATTCAAGCTTTTATAATAATAGTGATGAAAAAATCATGACTTTCCATATCCAACCAAAGCCTGATTACACTCATTGAAATACAAATGTCAATATTTATTAGCTAATACTAAAATTACTGCCATCTCATTTTTGCTATTAGTCAGAAAATCATTATGTATCCCCTTTCAAAAATCATTGACTTTTCCTTAGCACAGAAAACTCTATTATCAGTCTTTATAAAATATTTATGGCTTTCCTTGACATTCTTATAATATCCCTAGGAGAACAATCAGCATTCCTTTTGCTGAAAATAAGACAAACTTCTTCTCCCTAAAAAATAATTAATGAACAAAATGTGAATGAAATCAAATAAAAAAAAGTAAGAAACTACAGCTTGTTCATCTAATTTTTCCTCTTACATTAGGAAAAATCAAAGGCATCTCTGTTTTAACTACTTTATTACAATTATTTGGGCTAAAAAGTGGTCTTGATTTATCACTAAAGGACAAATTATTATTAATTTCATGTGTAAGCATATGGAGAGAATTATTAGGCTAAATGGAGGGGCTTTGCACTGATTCATTGATTTTTCTGTGCCATTGATTGTTTGTGCCACTGTTTCTAAATTAACAATACGCCCCCTCTCCGGGGTCCAGGGCAGGGTTATTTTCAGTGAAGAAGTGCTAAATCACCCATATTTTCATTAGAGGCTGCTGGAGCTCTGTATGATCTGAAGGAAACATCACACTTCCATGTTACTTGTCCTACTTGATGCTGATATCCCTTCCTGTTACCATTCTGGAAATCCTGATATGTCTTGTCTCCCCGTTTGTGTTTTCACTTTGCCTGGTAATGAGGGAAGATAAAAAGGGATTCTGCCCCACCACTAATACCCCTGCAGGAACCATGTATCAGCAATGCCCCTTGTTTAGTTAGCAATTCTGCCTTTGTGCAAACTTTTTTTACATGCAATTGGCTTGTTGCATTTTTCTGTATACTTAGCTGTATTGCCATAGCAATAGGAAAAACATGATGATGCAGATTTGGAGAGAAAGGAAGGGAAAAAAGAGATAAACCACCGCTATAATCTCATGGCTGGATGAGGTCAGAATTGGCTAATTTATGAAGTTAAGAGACATGCAATTTGAAAGATCAGAGAGGTTAAAAGGAGTCCTGAAGTGGAAATTTTCTGATTAATAAATATGGGAAGATGGGGATCTGGATTTCCCTAAATTGGGTCCAATAAGTCAGCCTGCACTCCAATAGGACACATGATAAAAACACTTGAGTTAGGAATGGGGGATTTGACTAATGGCTTATAAAGCAAACATACCATAGAAATCAAGTTTAAGCTATTGTCTTTGTATTTACACAATGTAAAATTATATATTTATACACATAGATATAAATTTTACATTTTTCAAACATGATTTTCATATAAATTAGCTAAACACCCTATCACTATTTATATTAAAATGTTCATAAAATTAAAATTTTTCCCAATTTCCAAGTATTTCTATCATTTCTTGTTTAAAATTCTTTTGCCTTAAATGTAATTTCTCCCATCATATTTACAATTCAGCATCCCAATGTGTTTCTATTTCAATTCAAGCATCTAGAGAGATGGTGAGCCACCTCAAATGGAGAGAACTGTACAAGAATTTCACTAGAGAGCCCGAAGTCTAATCTGGCAGTCATTTTCTCATGTGAATAGTTTGAAGCTCAATAGCATTGCTCTGGTGACAATGTTACTCTTACAGAAATTGAATCTTTCAAATGCTTGCACATGTGAATAATTTTATGCATCTGAGAAGTTGTCTTCTGTGAAACTACTGCCTTGTGTCAAGTTAACCATGTGTGGATGTGCTCCCAGGGATGAGGAGTTTCCCAGGATGATGATCCTGGGGGTTTATTGGAATAAGCCTTATTGACCTCTGTATGAATAAAGCATTGTACATGAGATCACGCCATTAGCAACATGCAAAAATTCCACAAGCAATATTGATGAAATTTTAGCCCAAATTTTGAAGAAAATGCAGATTCGATTTTTAACAGGAGATTTTAACATGAAAAAGTCTCTTTAAAAATTCACTGCAGCAAGATCAGTAAATATAAATAAAACATGTGAAGAATATTAATCTTAGTAAAATTGAAGAAGCAAGCTGTCAATGGCTGTCAGACACAATATGAACTGACAGTTGCATGGCTTACAGTCTGACATCGGGATCGTTACCTGTCTGTTTCTCTATCAAAATACCTACAGGGAATAAGAGTTTGCAGATTGCAGGCATGGGTGGGAGTGGGGAAAGGGGAAGAGCAGTTAAAATGGAAGCTTAATGACAGCCATGAAACACACGTGTGCAACATATTCATTAGGATTAATCATCAGTCCGAAGGAATGGCTTACATCATTCATTATCATCAGTACTGGAGAAAAGCTTTAAAACAGCATCTATAGCTTTCAGATCCCACTCCTCCCTCAAATCAAACCCCAACCTGACACACAACCTTTTTCTGGCTGCCACATATAGAAAACCTATAGATGAAGCTTTAATCGTGTTCATATATTAAGACAATTTACGGGACTGGGTCAGATATTAGCAGCAGATCCTCATGTGAAAGGATGCTCCAGGCTTTTCCACCCTCCTCTCTCAGTCAGGCTTCCCTGGCCAGCCACCCACCCTCCCAGGATAACACAGAAACCCCCTGGGCCCACCTGGAATGACAGGCAGGAGAAATGACTCACAGGCAGCTACCTCTGTGACTGTGTCTCCACTCCCAGGAGTCCATCCAGGGAACTGCCATCTTGGTAGAAGCTGATTTTTCATGGAAACCATAGTGTGAAAGGGTGGCTGTGGTCATAGAGAGTGTTGATCACATTCTTTCTGGACTCCAGGATGCCTAAAGTTTGCATGGCCATGTATGAGTTCAGGGAAGAACCACTGGGGAGATTTCTCTTCTTGGTAGTCCCTTTCTACAAGTTTTACCACCAAACCAAACACCTTAATCCACATCTGTAAGACCCTGCTTAGGGTGGAGCATGGTGGTCTAAGATTGACTGCACAGAATCACCAGAAAATCTCGAGGAAGTGTAAAGCTCAGAGGAACCAGCAGAGAGGATGGGTCAGGCCCATGTTCACAGAATCACTGACCCACCTTTCTGCACTCATTTCAGGCAATTGGGCGCACAAAGCCACTGATGTGCAAGCATCTCCCATTACAGCAGCTGGCTGGAGGGCCTGGGGTCACTTGACACACATGGAGGCTGCCCAATGCCACCAGAACTACTTCCTGATGTTTTAAAGGAAGCAGCACTGCATGCAAGAAATGCACTGCAGTTCATTCAACCCCTAAAGAACAACTATGAAACCAGCATTGGAAGCAAGCTGCAAACCTGTGAGCTTAAGGCTTTGGAAAGCATTGAAAAGTTGGAAAAATTCAGCTTTTTCTGCTTCAGATCGAAAACTGTACCTTTACAGGCTCTGCAGAGCAGCATCCCAGAGCCACCTGAATTCCCATCTTCCCAGCCTCGGTGGCTGGGCCAAAGGCCACTTTGAGTCACAGGACCTTGTCTGTGGTTTTTCTCAGGCTCCTGTGTAGTTTTTCCTGCACAAATGCTGACTGAAACAAAACATAGTTGGGTGAACAACACAAACTTTTTCTATTAAATTTTGCTCAGTATTAAAATATGTATCCATTTCACCAATGCTGAAAGCCGTGGCATTCTCTTGTCATAAACATTCATGCAAGAAAATAGTACTAGTATATCTTTATGGAAAATTTTATGCACATACATACTGATGATTTTCATTTTGAAATGTATTTCTTGTGAGGCTTCAGACAAGGAACCTGATGAAGGTTGCATTCATTCACTCTAGGAGCAGAAATAATACCATGTGACAAATCATCATCAAAAATGCAACTCTGGTGGCAAGTATTTAATATCAGCTAGAGAGTGAAAAGCAGCTCACAGGTAGAATCTTTGCAACATTTATCAAGAATCTTAATAAATACATAAAAATAATGCAATCTCCTAGCAGTAGCTTGTTAAAACTTGACTAAATCTCAGACTTTCAGCAGAACATTACATTAAAATTTCAACTGTCAAAGGAAAATAAACCACATTGTTAATGATAATTTATGCAGCAGAATTTCATGCTTTTCAACTTGTTCCATGGCCTTAACTATTAGAAAAATGTCCCACTTACAAAGCACTTTCCTACAAACTCCTTCTGTTATATCACTGACAGTGAAGAGAATGGATGGAGCAACAGGAAGAATCCTCATTGACCTCATGCAGCTTGTTCATCTGTTTGTCATTTTGGGGCTTTTTAATGTAAGAAATACAAAATTGAAGTTGCTCACACTTGATAATTTCTCTAAAAATTAACTGAAAAGAGTAAATGAAGATACATGTATTGGCTTTGCCTGGTAAGAAAAATATTATGAAGATATTTAGATTCATTAAATAACATATATTTAATATTAATACAGTCAAGATCATAAAGTATTCATTTTCAGACCTTCCTGTGACCGGTATATTGTGTAAGAAAGGTGATTTCCAAAGGCATACTAGCTCCCACAAACCAAAGGAATAGTAGAAATTACACAATCCATTATGTAAACACCTCTTCAAACTGTGGATAAAGTGGATTTCAGTGTGAGTTAGCAGACAGGGACTGAGTACCCATCATGATTCATAACATCATCACACTGTCCTGAGCAGATGTTAGAGGATATGGACTTGTTATTGTTCTGTATGCAGGTGGAATTCTAGCACAAAAGAAATTGCCAATATTCCCACTTTCATGTCATTGCAACATAAGTACTAAATTCTTAGGATATTAAAAAAATACACATGCTTAATTCCTATTTATTTAACAAAATACCTAACCCTTTGGGACAACAAGAGCAAAACTTTCCCAAGGTTATAGTCATAATTTATATGGAGATCTCTTCTGCAGTGACAGGCAGTGGCCATAGATTTTCCTCTCTCTCTTCACCTCCTTTTCTGATGTCTGTCATGATGTACACCATGGAAGTCTATCTGTCAGTGCCAGGGATTTGACCTGGGGATGACAAACAGGTCTTAGTAAAGTTCACAGAAAGGCATACCTAGGAAATGGAAAGCCCTTTTTTTGGCTGTTTTTCTAGTACATGCTTCATGCAGCTTCAAGTACAAGCCTGTTTTCACTCTCTGTCACACTCTTCGGCTTGTTTTTTTAAATTAAAAAGAGAGTTCAAATCTCAAATCCTAGTAAGCCTTAATGATACCTCTCTCTTAACTCTTTTCCTTCCCCCTTGCTTCGATTACTGCACTAGTCATTTATCATGAAGAGGAGACAAGACAGTCGAAAGTTCATGTGGAGGAAAAGCCTGCCCAGCGCTGAAATGATGTGAAGTGTGATGCCTTTCAGTGAAGTGAAGTCCACGGGAAAAGTTCACTCTGAGAACATCCCACCTGCCTTCCCTGGCATTACTCCGTGTGTGGCAGAGAAAGGCATTTGTGGTGCTCTCTGGGTGCCTGTGCAAGTCAGGAGACAGAAGGACAGGCTCTGGCAGGTGTCTCAGTGCTCAACTCCTACTCTCCTAAGGGGCATAAGCACCCTGTCCCTAAATTGAGTGTGCAGAGTGAAAAACAAGCAGGGAGTGGGCAGGGAACAAGCACTGCTGAGAACACATGATATTGAATGAAGCATTTAGGCAGATGAAGTGAATTCTCCCTTCTAAGAACCTGATTAACGATGGAAAGACACCTGGATTTGTTAGCCTGCGATCAAGGCTTTATGAACTCCCTTGATAACCCTGAAGGTGTGCTCTCATTAAGGCAGAAATCTCCCTTTTACCTAGCAAAAATCTGCTTTTGCATGAGGCTCATTATCCTCATCCTTGACACACTAAAGCTCAGCCTCTGCTGCTGACACAGAGCCCTCCAGCATCTGCTTGGTGCCATGGGCTGCTGCAGGGTGTGATGTACCAGCTTTTCCCCAAAGCTGTGAGAGAAACCATGGTGCTCCTTAAATTGTCTTACAGGTCTTGCTAACACAGCTGTGCCCAGGATGCTGAGTGCTCACCTCCTCAACCAGCTGTTAGCTATCCAAATAGAATTAGCCCACATCTCAGAAGAACTCTGTCTTGAGTTAAAGTAACAGAAGTAAGAAGTCCTCGGCTTTTTCTTTCCAGGCCAAAATACAGGTTTTGGCATCTAACTTCGGTTTGCAAATTCTCTCTGAGATCTAAAACAGCCTTTCCTAGTGTGGCACATTCTAGATGTGTAAGCTCAGTTAAAAATACACCTAATTCATATTCCTTACTTTTAAATTAACATATGTCATTCTAATGATTTGTCAATTAAATTAATGCAGACACAAGCATTGTCTTCAGGATTGTCTGAAACAATGGAAATGAACCGCGACTAGATGGATAGGATTGAATAAAAAGTGTTTCTCATGTGTATGTATGGACATACAGTTTTAACTTCAGGATAGAAGGGTCCTTTCCAGCTGGAGATATTCTATGATATTCCAATGAAAAGGAAAGGGAGACCTAGAGACAAAAAAATGACTGAGACCTTGGTTTAGCCACTGTTATTTATATGAAAGCAGATCTTGATTTGGGTATAATTAAAAACTGAGGAGCAATGGAATTCTTCCTCATCTGCGTTGGCTGGAAATACCAAATATTAATTTCCTCTTAGTGTTGTCCTCAAACAGATGAAGAGGCAGCTGTGGACCCTACATAGGCAAAGGTAGGAAATAAGAAAGACATTGTGTTCCTAGGAAATGAGCCCCAGACATTTTACTTCACAAGGGCTGCATGCCATATTCAAGACCATAATCTTTGTGTATGAGCAAGGAAAGTTTGATAAAAACACATACCCACACATTCGTCTCTGCTTCCTTATTTACACATTTTGTATGTGAACCAATAAACCACACATTTTTCATCCACACTATTCATATTGAGCAGAGTCATGACAGATTACTGCAGACTGGTAAAAGCTTTCTGTGGAAAATTTTAACCCATCTGGAGTGTTGAAGATCACCTGATTGTTTCGAGATATTTTTAGTAAGAATGATAGTTGGTCTTTAAATTAAAAATTGAAAATCTCCATCCTTTGCCAGATGCTTTTACTAACTTGTCAAGTACTTCACATTTTTCCCTGTTGGTGAGAATTGGATGGTTTGAGGCTTAAGTGTTTACTGGAAGACAAAATATGGTTTATTCCATGCCTGATAGCCAGTTTACATATACTTCTCCATCTTGATGATAGCTCCATAAACCATATAATTTGTTGGAATAAGAAGCAATAATCTGATTTAGGCTGTAGCAAAGCATAATATTATTGATTCACTCTGGAGAAAATTATGGCATTGGTATATGAATTTTTTTTTAATATTCTAATCAATTATTGTTGATCTTACCCACAAGGAAAGTATCCTATAGTCAAGGACCTCAGACTAATTAGCATAAAGTAGACAATTTTAAAACTATACAAAAATGTACTGTGAACCCCAAGGATTACACTTTGCAAGATGCAAAGACACGCTTTTCATTTCCTGTTCCCATCTCTACAAACCACTTTTCCCCAGTTCCTTTCCCTTCCCCTTTTACAGTTTTCCTTCTTTCGCTCACTTTTAATCTAAATTTCCCCTAAATTCATCATATCTATTTAGTATTCCAGGTGTCCTATTCCTGCCTTGCTCGCTAGCCCTGTTCTACCAGGAGTTCATTGAGTACCATTTAGAGTTCAAGAGAGGACTTGGCAATAAAGACCTGGCACCAAAAAAACTTAGTGCTTCTGTACTGTGACCTTGAGGTACCTCTAATATGTAGTCAAATATCAGAAATGCTCATTAAATAGTTAATAAAAGTATTTGAGGATGCAAAACTACTAATTTGGGGCCAGAAAGTGAATCCAAGGCAGAGCTGGGAGCACCCCAGGCTTGTGTGCCTTGCCTTCCGTTCAGTGACTTTTGCTCCTTATGACTGCAGTGACCTTCATCTGGAAAGCTCAGTATACATCCAAGTAAAGTCCATGCCTCTAGGAAGTAGAAATCATTGCATTTATCTCTATCTCTATCTCTGCTGCACATGTACAGGAAGATTTATAATTTGTATATATTATAAGGGCATATTCAGAGTCACTGGTAAGCACATCCCTTGGTCAGAGATGTCCCAATGCTTCAGAGTACCTTGGTTTGTTTCTTCACTGTAACCCTGAAATTCAGACTAGACACATAAGAAGGTTCCCTCAAATTCATCTAAGCCAATACATATTTACACTTAAATAATGCATAATGTGTGATAATTTGCTTTTCAGAGCAAAAGTGAGACAATAACCCAACATCACCAAATATAAACTTTGTTTTGCTTTGATTTTTAGAGAAACATCCAAAGCTTCCAACACACCCACAACAGGTATTCAAAATAAAAGCCAACAGCAACTGTTTGCACACATCTTTTCTAAGTAAAACCACAGTCATTATGCAGTTCTTTTTCTGTTTCTTGTATTGCTCTTTAGAGTACATTGCCTTCTTGATTCCCTGTTACCAGCTGTACGCATTCTTTGAGATCCAAGTCTTCATACTTAATCCAGGGGGTATGAGTACTAAATCTGTACCATCATACTGTCTGAAGTAATGATAATTCGAAATTAATCAACTATTTTTAGGCTACCTTTATCTTTAGTATCAATATTAAAACAGAAGAAAATTTTTAAAACATGAAGCTCTCAGAAAACAAGTCTTCTGCAGAAAATTACTGTAAAAAAGCTAAAGGAAAAAATGAAAAATGAAACCCTTTCACCAGTGTTCTAACTGATGTCTGGAAAACACATAGCCTTTTGTAGGTTTTGTATTTAAGTTCATTATTACATTACCCAGTTAGTTTTAAAATGCTGTAGAAAGTCTTGTTTTTTCTGTTATATCCTGCATAATGACACAATATCTCTTACAAAGACAATTAGCAATCTTTGCATATCAAAATGCATATCTGAATGGATTCTTATCTGATATGCAGGTGTCACAGATTGTGGAAACAGTAAGAAAGCAGGTACATTTTTATTTCCATAGGAGTAGATATTCTGCTGTCCCATATCTGCAAAGCTAAAAGGATATTCTTTATCTTTTCAAGCATTAAAGAAATGTTGAATAATTCATTTCCAGAAGTATTAACTCTACAAAAAAATGAAAAAAAAATCTCTTATTAGTTCCCCAGTTTGAAGACATTTCAAAATCTTTCTCAGATACTAATTTTACAAATGTAATGTCCTTGGGAAATGAAACTCAATGACTGCTTCTCTAATCCGACTTGAATCTCTGTTTACTTTTTGTGTTTCTGCCTATTCTGTCATTGAGATAAATAGATGGAATTCCTGAATAGTAGCAGAATGGTAATTATTAGTGGCTATTATAAGAATTTAAATCACTTCTGAATTCTTGGATTAACTTTATAGTATGTCTAAAAACATTGGATAGGAGGGAGAGATGGAAAAGAGAGACAATACGGCACTAAACTATTTTTTCTTCAACTCTAAAAATTTAAAGTTATTAAAAAAATGAAAAGGTGGAGGGGACAATCGAGTTTTTGCTGCTTTTCCAGCTAGTCTGCATCTTGGCAGGTATAGATTCATCACTAAGAAGAGACTGAAAAGTTTTATCTTTGCTCTCCTTTTATGGTGTATCTCTTCAAAAGACTGAATCACTTAGGAAATGAAAAATCATCTCTGTTGAACTGGATAACAATTGTGATTTATTTCTCAGGTATTCTGAGCACCTTCTTTGACTTACTCAGCGTGCTGGCCTTTGAGGTGAGATTAGGGTACTTGCCACTAACTAGGCTTGAGACCCCAACCTGGTGTGAGGTGAATATACTTTCTTTATTCCAAAGCCCTGGGGAGAAAAAAAAAAAAGACATCTCAAAATGTGTTGGAAGAAAGATCACATAAGGAATTTTAAAAGATCTAAGGCCACTATTACTTAAAATAAACTACTGCAATGATCAGATTGAGCTCTTCGTCCCTGTGGTGATTTTCATGCAGATAGAAGTATTTCTCTGCATGTTTTAGGCTTGCCACTTTAGAGAGCAATGTCCCCAAGGCAGGGACTGGCCCCCTGTGGGGAATGGTAGGGTCCCTGCCTATTCCAGTGAGGGTCTGTTCCCAGCTGGTCTGCAGACACCAGAGCACCCTCTGAACCACCATCTCCCCCACAGCCCTCCTGATGAAACCTAAAAGCTCTAAATTTGGTAGGGGAAATGGTGGCAGGATGAAGGTAAACAAAAAATAAAAGAAGAGTGCACAAGACAAAACTTATATCATTTTAATGGTAGAAGCAAAGATGTTAATTCTATTGATTGCTTTAATAAAGAGTGTGTCAATAGATCAGAACAATATAGGGGAAAAGTTATGAAAGACTGGGAAGGAAGTAGAGGGAAGGCTACGGAAGGAGCATCGCAGTGCCCAGGATGTAGTTCTTACATTAGGAAGTGAATAAATTATGCGTCTTCATCAGAGAATACTACAGTAGAAGATCTGTCAGCAAAAGACACTGAAGGTCAGTAGCTGAAAACAACTCCTGTCTGGGCAGAAAACAGGTGTAGCAAAGTCAGCAGTGTGGTGGAAGCTCCACTCCATCTCCTCACCTTGCTGGGAGATTGAGATTTAGTTTGGGTGGAAATTTTATTCTCTGTACCCAAAGTTTAGTGTCTCTCTGCTTGAATAACCCTGGGGTGCCACTTCAGCTGGTTCTGGAACTACAAGAAACTGGACTGCAACCAGCAGCACTTTTGGTAAAGACCACTGAACATACCTTGGATGGTAATACCACAATTTTCAGTAGCTAACAATTTGAATTTGATTAAAGTCGGTAACTTAGAAAGAAAAGGTATCCTATCCTATTATGTATCCTCTGAGCCAGGTCCCCACCTGCTTTTATCTTAATGGCTGCTCTGCAGATTAGTAACTGGTGTCCCTCTACCCCATCTGTTTTATTTTCTGCTTTAGTAACAAGAGGAAGATTCCTGTCTATATTCATGTCCCATGGGAAGCTGCAAATAAGAAGCTCATTTTACTGTTTACACTAAATTAAATCATGCAGTTATTGCCCTATTTATTTCCCTTCTCTATCTTCATCAATTTTATAAATTGAGAATATATTGGCAGGGAATAATTCTAGTCCTGACGTCGAGCTTGTGCAATGTGTCAACAAAGAAGGTATGAACTGTTTTTCTTTTTGAACTAGGTATTCAAAATGCAAACCACAGGTCTCAGGACTACTTTTTGTATTGGAGAAGGACAGAAAAGACATAGGTGGTTATTATATTTTACTGTGATGTCCAATATGTATATGCAGATGGAAGAACATTTAGCAGACAGCAATATGCAATTAGTTATCTAGAAATACTGTTATTATTGTTGTTCTTATTATTGTTATTATTTTTATTATTATTATGATTATGAAAATTTTGTTAGATTTTTAATTATGAGAATAATTATTATTAGTTTATGACAATTTTAAGAATTATTATGAGATCTTTTTCTTGTTTGTCATGATATCACACAGCAGCTGTATTACGATTTTACTTTCCAATATAGCTAGTAGAATAAATACTGATTGCAGTAAGTTCTTATTGGAGGGAGTCCCTGTCTCTCTCCATTTTAAAGGCACACATCATTAAAAAGCTAATATATATGTGTATACATATATACCTGCAGATCATTCCTGCTATATTCTGTACATTTTCTTTTGAAAATGGCCAATATTTACTACCCCTAAAGTATCTCCATCTGAAGCCCAGAACGCTGGGAACAGTTTTTTTAAACCACTTTTCAGGTTAGACGTCTTGTCTTTAAACTGACTAATGAACTCTGTGTGATGTGTGATGCTGGTTGGCAGCAGCAACATGGTGGGGGCTGCATTGTGCTATTCTGAGAGCACTATCCACTAGAGCTGGGCTAAGGCTGGAATTTCTGCTCTACCTTTTACCCCAAGGAATGCAAGATGCTTACAGCTGGTAGGCTCCAGGTAAGTGGATGAGGCAATTATCTGCAGATTTAAACAGAAGACGTCTACCCCATGTGCTGTGTTGCTGTGTGTCTGTGTGATGGTTGACTGTCAGACTCAGAGGGCTCCTCCCCTGCTGCCCACTTGGAATCACTGAAATATAGTTACCTCTAGGACAGCCATATGAAAAAACCCAAACTCATAGAATTGTAGATTTTTCAGATTCCAGCTACGTTACCACAGCTTTTTGTACAGAGAAACAACCTTATTACTCGTACCAGTTTCTGCCTAATTTTGTGCCTGAAGAATGATCACTCTGAGCCCATCACTGCAATCTAATAGTGTTCCACAGATTTATGAATCCCTTATTGTGAGAGACAGAGAAGTTACAATCCTTCCTCTCAGAGGGGATGAACTGCTGCTGAAATCTCAAGATTGAAATCCTCAGAGATGCCTGACTTGTGTTTTGGAAAGGAATGGAGGTTAGGGGTTGCAAAAGAGGAGTGAAATCCCTCAAAGACTTTTTGACCACGTGGCTTTCTCTAAACCATGGCAAAGCAGAGAACTAAATCTAGATGCTCTCATTCTGTGCCTTAGCCAGTTGGCCATCGTTTGTCTCTAGCAGTAAAGGGGGATGAATTGGATCAAGCAGGTTATAAACCAGTATTACAACCTTAGGCTAAGTTGTAGGTCAACTTTGCAATCAACTCAAGGCCAGGATTTTACTTGGTGCCTTCCCTGTGTATATGAAAAATTGAATGGAAATAAAAATACAAAGTTATGCAAGATTTTAAAAATTTTTGTTAAAATTATTCAACTTGGTTTACCATTCCTAATGATTATGACTATACTGCTGAATTAAAAAAGAAAAAAATCTCAATGGATTTATTGGAAATGAAACTTCCTAGTTAGAGACTGGCTTAGTCAACTGTCTTGGGTTCAATTTTTATCCTCATTCTAATGAGCTTTACAGTGAGTGGAGGCATATGGCATTTTGTCAAACCAAGGACAGTAGAAATAAAGTAAACCTATTTTTACTCCTGAAAGTACAAGACTTTGGATCACTTTGTCCACAGACTTTGCTAGAAGCAAAGTAATTATGTCATTTTCGTATTAGAAGATACATCCAAGCCAAGCATCTTCATAAATGCAGCCTGGAGGATGATGCTTTCTCTTTAAGGGAGGATAATGCAAGAAACAGACAATGCCACTTGCAAAAGAGGCATATACAAAACTCAAATACATCTGCATCATGGAAGAAAAATCACTCCCACTTACTTCTGTTAACTGTGCTAATTGCTGGTCTAGCCACGAATCTTTCAGACAAGCTTTGTGAATTACCAAAAAAAAAAAAAAAAAAAGTGAAAAAAGCCGTTTTGTTTTGCCTGATTGTTTCAGCTCAAATCATAGAATTGTTTAGGTTGGAAATGACCTCTAAGATAATCAAGTCCAACCACTAACCCAGCACTGCCAAGTCCACCACTAAACCATGTCCCCAAGTGCTACATCTACACATCTTTTAAACACCTCCAGGGTGTGGCTCCACCACTTCCCTGGGCAGCTTGTTCCAGTGCTTGACAGCCCTTTCAGTGAAGAAATTTTTCCTAATATCCAGTCTAAACCTCCCCTGGTGCATCTTGAGTCCATTTCCTCCTTTCAGGCAGTTGCAGAGAGCAATAAGGTCCCCCCTGAGCCTCCTTTTCTCCAGGCAAAACACCCCCAGCTCCCTCAGCCCCTCCTCATAGGACTTGTGCTCCAGACCTTTCACCAATAATGCAGCTTTAATGCTAAGCATTCATACTTACATGCAAATGTGATGATAAACTTTTCCATTGTCCCTAATTTTTCTGAGGTGCTGTGTTCCCAGAGACAGTGTGACAGCAACAACAGCAGTTCCTGCAGGGAAGGAAGTTGCAGATCTGCAGAAGGAGGGCTCTACCAGCACTGAGCTTTGGGAGACCTGGAAGCCCTTGTCCAGATTCTGATAGACTAAGCTAATGATTTGGACTCTTCTGCGTGTGCCCAGAGATTCCAAAACCAAGTTTTTTTCAAGACATCTTACACACATTGATGATGTTCTACCTATATGCATAGCTGGTTCAAAACTAAGGATAAAAGATTGCTAAAGGCAAGATGGTGGCCCCAGGTCATATAGGAATGATTCAGTCTGAACATATCATGAACTCCAACTGATTTCCGTGTTACCTCCTCGGTGGATTTGGAGTCTCATTCTGAGGACTTATGTTCAGTGAGGCCAAAGAGGATAAGCTTATATATATTATAAGCTTAGGACTTACATAGTTTATATATTTTCCACATTCTGAGGATAAGACTGAATGAGATCCTGGCAGGAAGCATGTTGTGAACCACATGTTACTGCACTCACACTCTCAACCCAGACCCATCCTCTGGCTCTCAGAGAGAAATGGGCAACTGGGACTGCTGTTCTGGTCACACAGGTCTTTCCATTTGCTCCCTGTCCTAGGAATGAGGGCTTCAGCCACAGGCTGCACTTCACTAGCTGCAAGAAAGTCACCTCCCACCCACCCTCCAGAGATGAGGCCAGTGGATAGGTCCTCCTAGGCTTGGGTGGGATTTTGTAGCATTTAGACTGACCCTAGCCAAGGTGGTGCACATTGATGAATATTTACAATAGTCATGAGATATTTACCAAACATTTCCACATAACTGTGTTTGTCCTACTGTGTCCATAATGAGACAGTGCAGTAAAACACATTGCTCAGGTTTCCCTTTGTGGGTGTTGTGGCACAGTGGATTCTGAGGCGTCTTAAGGCTGTTCAACCAGAGGGCAGAAGACATTTTGTGCTTGAAGAATTTCAAGCCATTTCCTATTTCCTCTTGATACAAACGAAGAGAATGATTTAAATTATGCAGGGATTAAAAAAGTCCCTGAGCAGCCTGAGAATGCAAAGGAAAAGAGAACATGGCTTAAGCTATCTCTGATTCAGTCCCTCTCAGCTACATTAAGGGTACCTTGGTTACAGGTAAGTTTGTGACTCTTAGTAATTATCTTGGTCACTTTCATGTGATATTGGCTGATAATAACAGAAGTGCCATGAGAACAAATTATCTTGTGACAGACACTGATTTTAAGGATGTATGTTCTCTGCAGTATTAGATAGGAACTCTAGATACCAAAGTCAGCATTACCTGACGTGCTGTTGGATTGGATTTTTTTACTGTACCAGATGCTAAATCAACTGAGAGATTTTGCTTACCAAAGCAAGCTAACAAAACAGTGTTTTATAAAACACTTAGAATTGTATACCTTGCCAAAACTTTCTGTAATGGAAGACAACCAAGTCTGACTTCCTTCTTTCATAGATTGCCAGGTTGCACCTCCCACACATTCAGTCTGGCCACGTTATTTGAAAATATTTTTGAACAGAAGAAAGATATTTTGTCTTTCTTTTAATATCTTCATTAAATATTATCAAACAGTTCTAGTTTTGCTAACACAATACAATGAGGGTAACTTCTAAAAAGGAATTATACAAAGGGATTAATTTAAAAATTGTCATGAAAAGATGGCTAAGCAAGATAATTTATACTGCCCAGAAAAGACTCCATTAGTATAAGACTACATTAATTCCCTGTATTGAATGAGTTGCCTGGGGGTAATTAGATAAAACAAACAAAACCAAGCCAATCCACAGGTATCTGCCTACCCATGAAAGGACCTGCTGTATGTGGCAATATGCAGTGAGGAAGGAGATGAGACTGACAGAGTCTGTACAGAGTCACTGCCTTTGCCTGTGGCTCAAGCACCATCCACCACAGCAACCCCAAGCCTTTCTCCTTACCCAGAGCAGGGAGAGTTGATGGAATCCTGCATTTACCAAGTCACTATAGAAATGATAAATTCATAAACCTAATGTTATCCATTGGGATGGGAAGATCCATGGGTGCAGTTATTGACTCTGCAGGTGGTAAATCAAGTAGTGGGCAATGGGATGAGCCAAAAGTGCTTGCCAGGGATGAATAGACAGGGAGCCTAACTCCTCTTGTGGGCCAACTGTTTCATATATCCCACATGATTCATCAGGGTCAAATCGCTGCCCTTGAGGCAAATACAAAACAAATATACCATGGCCTGGGAAAACCAGGTTTCAATCCTAAGTATTGAGTGAAGATAAAAATCAGATCAAAATAATTTGTGCCTTCCAATACCTGAGTCAAATGGAAAAGCAGATGCAAATCCAGCCAAGGACAGAGCACCTGTCACTTCCTACAGCTGTGCAGGGAAGCCCCTGATGGCCAGGGACAGTCTGCTTGCCACTTCCTTCTCTGTCAGCCATCTCTCTCCTGTTCTCTGCTTTGTTGTAGCTCCTTGCTGCAGTAGTTTCTTGACAGTTTCCCACTTCAGATAAGTTCCTGGGAAAATGTGAGGGTGTAATACTGCATGAGCTTTTCAGCTTGGTGTGCACCACAGAGAATGTTAATTCTGATCAGTCAGGGACAGAGGAGGAGGAAGCAGCAGTGAAGGACCTGCACACCCTCCCACACTGGCAAAGCTGGGATTATTGCAAGGTTTGATAACACTGTTCTTAAAGGGCTGCTTTTTGTCAGTCTGGTCAAAGGATCTGGATCTGGGAATGTCCACACAAGGTTTTTGTCTATACCTTATAAGCAATTTCCAATAGTTTCTTCCTAGAGTGATTTTTTTCATGACCTTTTCCTTTTGTGCCTGCTCTCAGTTATAGATTTGGACACTGTGCTATAGCCATCTTTTCTATGCCTCCTTGGCATCCCATTTGGCATCTCCTGCCAGCAGCGCTACCTGTTCGTCTTCTCTCATATGCTTATGCCTGAGGTTTTCCGTTCACTTGTTGTGCTTTAGCCACAGACATGAACACAGAGAGAGAACCTGGGATTTTCCTTCTTTAAGCTGCATTAAGGCAGCTGCTTACTGGAACTCAATATCTTTGACTATCATTTCATGCCAATACAAACATGTTACACGGGGTAGTGTTTTACCCACTTAAAAGCAAGCACCTGAGGTGCAGAACAAGGAGGAATGTCACCAAAGAATTTAATCCCTGCTTGCTTGCTCCTTGGAGGGGAAGTGAGGTGACTTTTTACAGGTGACAGTTATAAGCCAGAAACTAGGTAGGCTTTCTTAGTGAACACACTGCTCTTGCTTTGCATATCCCAGCCTTAGGACTACTCCTGATCCTAGTCTGCTGATACTCTATAGGCAAACTTAATATTCATAAACATTCAAGTTTTCAGTACTTGACTATTGTTTAAACAATGTACTTATAATAAAAGGAAGTAAAGGTTGATGTGTGTAGAATATTCATAATGGTTTCTCATTCTTCCCTTCATTCTTCCTCTTTCCTACCATTTTTTATTGTGATCCTTTTCTATGCTAAGCCTATGTTATGGTGTAAGGTCTTTTAGTTACTTAAGACGCTGTGCATGCTTAGTGTGGTCTATAAATACATGGAGAAGACTTACAATGGTGAATAGTGGGTGCTGTCCCAGTGTGATGGAAAAGAGTAATTTGATATGGAAGAACACAAGTTCAGAGGCCTGGAGCCAGTAAGCCTATCTTCCCAGGGATTACAGCATTTTTGACAGAGATATCCACAGCTCTGCGATGCTCTAAAGTGTGCTATCCCTGAAGCAAATGAGAGCACAGCAGAGTTGGGGAGAGGTGGGAGAATCCCTTGTACTCAGCACTGGGAAGGCTGCACCTTGAATCCAGTGTTCAGTTTTGGCCCCTGGAGGGTGTCCAGAGAAGCACAATGAAGCTGGTCAAGGCGTGGAGCACAAGTCTTATGAGAAGCAGATGATGGATTTGGGGCTTTTTCACCTGGAGAATAGGAGGTTCAGGGGTGACCTTATTCCTCCCTACAACTACCTGAAAGGAGGGTGTAGCCAAGAGGGGGTCAGCCTCTTCTGCCAGGTAATAATAGATAGGACAAGAGGAAACTACCTCAAGTAGTACCAGGAGAGGTTTAGATTCGATATTAGGAAATATTTTTCATGGAAAGAGTGGTGGGGCATTGGGACAGGCTGCCCACTCAAGTGGTTTAGTTACCATCCATGGAGGTGTTTGAAAGATGTGCAGGAGGGACACATATGGATGTGGTTTTGTGGTGAACTTGGAAGTGGTGGGTTAATGGTTGGACTCAATGATCTTAGAGGCCTTTTCCAACCTCAATGGTTCTCTGAGCTCCTTTCTGCATTTAGTATTTATCTTGCAGAGATGGTGAAAAATCTTGTTATCCAGTGATTATTGCACTACAGCTCCAGAATGCTATTCTTCACTGTCCTGGGCTAAATTTGGCTATGTTCTGTGGAGTTATTCTTATGTTCACAGTGCCAAAGCAGTGCCACTCTGTCTCTCTCCTTCTCATCGGTTCAGTACCTTCTGGATTATTATGGACTCATGCTTCCCATCAAAGCCTTGCAAGAGCCCAGGGGGTTTTTAAAGCATGTCCCATCAACTTAGCGGAGATTCCCAATCCTTTCATACAGCTAATTTGGAAGAGCCAGACTCAAAAGGCTTCTGTGCTGTTATGAACCAATATTTTTAGAGACAGTTGTAACTTAATGCACCCATTTGGCTGCCTGTCAGTGTTTCCCATGTTGAGACCATCTTGAAATCCACAAGCCTCCTTCAGTGCTGGAGATGCTGGTGGATGGGAATAAAAGGAGTTTTGTTTTCTTTCTCATTTCTCAGGTGTGTTAGCTAACAGGTTTTAGATTCCTTTTATTGACAGGGCAAATTGTGCTTTAATATGGTTTAGTTGGCTCACTCCTAGGACTCATGTACACTTCATAAGACATATTAAAACATTACTTGCTAAGCCTGCACCGGAATATATAATATAGTAGTTAAAATGAGTTAGCTAACACATTTTTGAGAAAAATGCCACTTCTACTCAAGCCAAGACATTCTGTTAATGAGTTGAATATTCCTTCTAGCTCTTTCTGCACCAAAGAGAGAACAGTTTTTACATTGTCCAGACCTCTGGCATGGGCTCACACAATAGGAGAGGCAAGAAGGCTGGCCCATGGGACTGTGTGAGGAAGCGGAGTGCACCCCTGCCCTGCAGGGCTGTGTGCTGGGCCATGGCTGAGTGCTCAACAGCAGCTGAGCCTCACAGCAGGATGGAAACAGGGCCAGGTACCTTTGGCTGGAGCCCTGCCACACATGGGACCACACTGGCTGCAAGGTAACCTCTCCCACTGACCAGGCTGACCCATTTCCTGGAGCACCGAGAGAAACTGAGGCACAGCACTGTAAAAGAACCTCAAGAAGAGAATGATAGCCAGGGAACATTAGGATGGTGAGTCCTCAATAAAATGAGCAAAACACAAGAGGTCTGGTTGTTTGTTTGTCTGGTTGCTCCTGATCTGATGTATACTGAAATTACTAGAAAGATGCCATGACCTGCCTTGGCAAAAGTGGCAGTGACTGTAAAGAACCCAGTTTGGATGCCTTCTGTCAGACCTGTTCCCCCAACACCCCCCACCCATGAAAGCTTGGTTTCTGGAAACCATGAACTATGAAACCAGACCTCATTATCTTCTGCCATTTCTGCTGCTCACCAACACTGTGAGACTGCCCCAAACCCGTAAATCCAAGTGACCTCTGGATTGCTTGAGGTCCCCTTGAGAAAATGTGTTTGGTTGCAGGTTTCTATATTTGGTGAAAGGGTCCTTGGTCTTTTCATCACTTTGTACTATTTTACTTCAGGGTTGGTCTGTTGTTTTTTTGGCTATATTTACAAATTCCAGCAAGCTATCCTTAAGAGAAAGGTGCTTTTTACAAGTCTCCCATTCAGCATTCATGGCACAAATCATGGAAATTCCTTTAGGCTATGCTGGTGCCAGACTCTGTGCCTCCCACTTTTATGTACGCTTAATAAAATGGATCTATTTTCTTATGACCAAACTATCTTGGTTTCACTCATATCAGGGATGAAATACAATTGTATTAGTAATCCCATATGTGCAGTGCCTGATCTGTTTCTCTCGGTTTCTGTAGGATCTTTTCCTGCCTTGTTGAGGAACTTTTTTTCTTTTCTCTTCAGCTGCTCTTTTCTCCCTTTTTAGACTTTTTCCTGCTGCTTCTCCCTCCTTCTTTTCCCCTCCCCCCGTTTACACTTAACCTTCTGTTTCTCCCAGTGTCCTGGCAGGAAGGATATAATGCAATCGCTGCTATACAGTGACAAAAGTAAATATGTAGCTCTGAGTAAGTGCAACAGGGTCGAACAGCCCTTTTGCAATATGATACTGCATAATCTGCTTCCCTTCCAGAGATAGTTGCTGAATGCTAAAGAGTTGTAGTTACAACTCAGTGGTTTTTAACTGTACTTTCCTTTTGCTTTGCATAAAGCAGCTCTTTTACTGGGGCTGGTCCTGAAGCTATCTTCCAGACTAAATCTGAAGGGGGAATAAAAGGCTTGGGTTTGTGTTTCAGATGATTTGCTTGTCTTTTGAATATCCGTATGTTTTTCCGCACGTAGGAGGGAAAAGGAAAGCTGGATAATTTATGTGTGGTAAAGCCACACGCACACACAGAGACACAGGAAGGCTTCTAATGCTAAATCCTTGTGACTAAGCACCCAACACAGTAAGCATTCTCTTTAAACAACTGCTGGTGGCATGTGGGCTTTTTAACTTTCCCAAAGAATATAATAAAGGGTAAAAATTTTCGAAAGAGCCCGCCTGACTTGGGGATCTACATTCCATTGAAAATCAATGGGACTTCTGCATCTCAAATTCCATGTGGCATGTGAAAAATTAGCAATACTGAGTGGTGCCACTGAAATGTATATTATGTGTCTCCTACAAAGGAGTGTCTTTAATGTGCAACCAGAAGTTTAAAGGATGGGTTAGCTACTTTACATAACCAGTTAAATAGGGCTAGTTTAATTAACTGCTTTACAGAAACAGATGCTTTTTAATACCAGTGAATTTCATGCATTAAAGATACATGATAACTGGTTAAAATTCACCTGGGCCAGGAGACAGGATGTGGTTCTGGGTACATTTTCTTTGGCTGTGAACTGCCTTCCAAGATCATCTCCAGTATGCTCGTGCTTTCCCCACACCACAGTTCACCATCACCCTGAATTGTGCTGATACAACTGTCTGGGAGGCTGCACCGTAAACTCATCATTAAAAATTAGCTTCTAAAAACCTCATGTTCTCTCATTTCCTTGACCATTTTATAGCACAGCCTCACAGTTTTATTGGCACATATCAGAAAGAGATAAACAGCGATTCAAGAGCAGGAGCTTATGGGAAAACTGGGACTGGCAACATATTTAGTCTCCTTCCCAGTCAAATAAAATGTAAACCATGGAGCCACACGCTGAAATCACAACTGCGTTGTTACTCTTCCAGCAGCAGTACTAAAGAGCTCTCCTCCCAGGTTTTAATTACTGTCTCTTTGCTGTTCTTTCAGTTTGCCAGGCTGTGTGGTCATGTAGATCAACCAGCTAATCCAGGTCTCAAATGTATAAATAAAGAAATTATATATTATATGTATAAATAAACAAAACGACATAAACAAAGAAAAATGGATGGATGAAATAAAAGTAAATGATGGCAAGAAAAATATAAATAAGTATACAGATTTTACGTACTGGGTTTTTTTCCCCCAGTATGTAGCAAATGATGGGGAAGGGGAAACAGGAGTGGCTAAGTCAGCATTACTAGTAAAATATAAGTCTTCATAAAAGTCACTGATGACAATTCATATTGATTTTAATGGTGCAGGTTGAATTCCTGTATTTTGCAACCTTTGCAATATATTCCTGGGAACAGTGACAGAAGAAAGAGTTGTGGGGTAGAGAACCAAGAATAGCTGAAGGGGAGGGAAGCAGAACCCTGAGATTTCCTAAGAGATTGCTTTGGGTTTTATCTTTAAAGGGAATATCCTTTCTGAAATACAAGCATCTAAACTACTTCTACTATTCAGGAAGCATCTGAATTTACATGATAAGGAGTGAGGTAATATCTTAAAGCAAAATAAATGTAAAGCAGCTTAGAGTTTCAGCAACTTCTTTCTCTGAAGATGACATTACACACTAAAGTGTCTCAAGTGCTAAGACAAACTTTTAGTCCATGCTGATTTGCACAGATTTAACAGCTGCAACTGCATACCACATCTAGAGAGGGTCACACATAACCAGAGAATAAAGCAAAAAATTATAATCCCACCAGGAAACAGAATAGATCCAAATTCTGCACTAGTGAAAGTGACACCAAATAACTCTCACCTAGTAAGCTAAAGATGTAACCTTATAGCCAAGAACCTAATTTATGGGCTGAGTGTCTCCCCAAAGCTCATATTTCTGTGACACTGCCTTTGTGAAACACAAGACTTGCATTGTGTAAGTAGGATTAGACCTAGAGCCTTATTTCAGCAGATTCATAGTTCTAAGTAATATGGAGCTATTTCAAAGTTCAGGCCCATAAGAAGTCCCAAAAAGATGTAATCAGACGCAGATGCTAGAGTTTTCAAAGTTAAATCCTTTGTTACCAACTCTGGGAGGAGCCTTAAGTATTACAAACAAGCATGATAAAATAATAAAAGCCACAATTCTTGAATTCACATGGCACTGTGAAGCTCTCATTTGGCAGTAAAGGCATTTACTATCCCTCCTAGTTTTGAAGAAACAAATCTTGAAAATGTAACTTTAAAGACTGCAGCATCAGCAAACAAAAACAAATCATGCAAAGCAGAACTAGCTCTTGTTCAAGTTGGTTTTAATCTCAAAATTCTTAAGCCAATCTCTGTATTTTAATGATTCATGGATTTTGGACAGATGGAGTTGGAAATGCCTAGTCTGGCACCAAAACCTTGTTAAAAAAAAAAAAAAAAAGCACTACTAAGGGTTGGTCTGAGTATCTTCTAGATATCCACAAAACTGTAGACATTGAGCTTCCTCTTTGGTATGCTGCTTTTTTAGATGCTTAAATATACATTTCAAGAACTAATGTAAGGCAAATAAACTGAAAATATTGGCTATACTTAACACAACAGAGTAGGATGGGAAAGAATGAAAATTTTATACAGTTTTTTAATATATGTTTTATTAATCTGATGGCTATCCAATTTATTTTAGATAAATCCTCTTTCAAATACAGCCACAGAAGCCACAAGGTGTGCTGTGCAGTGAAACAGAGGCTGGAAAGAGAGAGGCGAATGCAATTATCTGGTGTGATAAAATAACAATAGGACTAGGAACAGGAATAATGTGACATGGCAGGTTCTCTGAGGATGGGACCTTTCCTGTGTCACAAAACTAGCATGCTGTGGCTGCTACCCAGGAACAAGCGAGGGAAAAGCAGAAATGACCAAGTAGCGAGGAAAGGCACTTCAGGCCAGTGAAGACTGTCACTCTGCAAAACAAAGCAGCAGTGGTTGGTGCAGCAGGGGAGGAATGGATCTGAGCCAGGGCTGGGCAGCCCCAGGGAGCAACAGCAGTGCTTGTGGCAATGGCACAGGAGATCTGGAAATGGGGATGTGTCCCAGCAGCTGCAGGTGAAGAGCTTCCTAGGTGCAGAGGAAACTTAGACAAAGTGAAAAATGGATGAGTGAAGATGGTGTTGGCACCTACAACAACAGAGACTTTCAAGGGTATAAAAGTAGTGTAAAGTGGTGCACAGAGAAATTGTTTAGAAGAGAGCTCTTATCTCTGTTTCTGGAACAAACAGAGCTGTCTGGATGTCGTGTTTCTAAAGTCTTCAAGTTTAGAAAAAAATACATTGGAAAACAGAGAAAAAAAAACTTTGTCATGGATGAGAACTGATTTTTATTTATTGTTTTTATTTCTTTTTTAAAGTGTTTTCTTCCACTGCAGTGATTGGAGCTGTGGGTGTATGACCTGAATTATTTTAGCAAGGAAATGACCACTGAGTAGCTTCATAATATAGTCATATACTGTTCTAAAACATTGGAATCCTCAGCAGTAATTTCATGCTTTTTTAAAGTTACCTAAAAAAGGTAATTTTATAGGTAAGGTACCTTTCCAGAGGCAGAAAAATATGTGTGCATGTGGCTGTGTAAATGTGCTCATCATCTAATCTCAAGGCAGTGTTTTGCAAATGTACCACACCTCAGTTATTGGATATGCAAACTTAAAAAGGGCCACCTTCTTTCTTCACCATATGCTCAAGCAATGAGTAAGAGAAACACATATAAACAAGGTGGAAGAAATGTCACTTAGAAATATCACCTGCCAGCACACTACAGAAGGAAAGAGAAGGGGAAAGAAAGACAAGAAGTGAGAGAGAGCATAAGCAAATAAAAAGGCTTACTTGCCTTACTAAAGAGATGAAGAAAGGTACTATATAAATCTATGTACTACAAGGCAAGTTAATGCTACTCCTGAGGAGCTTTATTTACATGGTTGGCCTTTACATGCCAGCTAATCCTTGCAGACAGTGACCTTGTCAGCAGTGTTTGTGTACTTTGAATACGAATACGAACTGTTCTTTTAAATAATATCTCCAGCATGGCTAGATGAGAGTTTTGCACAAGCATTAGACACGTAAATGGCCCAGGGCACGTTCCCCTTCCCACAGAGTGTGCAGCCCCCTGTGTTTTTGGTGCAACACAAACAAGCCCCCTCTGCCTTCGGAGGGCTACAGCACTGCAGCACAGCTTTTGGCTCTCGGGTCATTGTGCCAGAGAGTATAGATACCAAACAGGCTGTGCAGCAAAGAACTTCTGTCTCAGGCAGCTGGAGTAAAGTTACACCTGGGAGTGTGCTGCAGACATGTTTTCACAAAGCATACTGCAGCTCAAATATTTCTGCGTGTTGCAGACAGTCAGGACAACTGCAGCACAAGCTCAAATCTGAACTCCCATGTGATGCAAGGCAAGGAAGGCCACAAAATACCTTTTTCCTCCAACCTGATCAGGAGTAAAGCTTTGAGTTTGGCAAATCAATGCCAAAGCCCAAGTACTGTAAAAACAAAAAAGCAAACCAAACCAAAGCAAAACCCCAACAAACCAGACGAGTTATTTATAACCAATCAAATGCTTTTCAAACTACTTCTGGAGCAGAGGTCCAAGCAGAAGAAAGAAGGGCCTTGATATTTGGAAATTTAAAATGCTCTAGTGGCTAAGGAAGCATTGCACAAACAGCCTTATACAGACATTAATAAATGTTAATCAAAAATGCCAATAAATTGAATTTCAGAGCTCTTAAAAATTCACTCTGACAGAACAATGTCAACAAGGCATCATTTTAATAAAAGGTAATAAGCCACAGCACATGGAAAGTTTTAGGTATGAATCTCCTTTGACTGCTGATGGAATAATATAAGAAAATCTACATCATGTGAGTGCCTATCCTGACACACGCTGCTACTTGAGCATAGTTTAATTTTATGTTTAAACCAGCTGAGGCTAGTACAGGTCTAGCATATCCCAGGCAAAAGTGCAAAAACACAGTTATGATCTGCAATTTGTTTTCTCCAAATATCAAAATGTGCAAGGGGAAGCTTCAGATCAATTACTACTTTTCCAGCAAATTATTTCCTCTGTGATAACAACTAGAAGTGGAAAGACTAATTTTAGATGGAAAGTTCACAGAATCTTACAGAATCACAGCCACAGCCACAGCTAATTTGAGGCAGAGAAAGTTAAAACACTGTCAAAATATAAATGCTTCCTTCAGCTGATTCATTAGTTTGCATATCATAACAAGGACTTTGTGTTCTTGGGTAAGGTTAGTGCCTCGAGGACATCCTGCAGATGTGTGCATTCCCAGTCTGAGTTTCTTTAATTTGTTATGCAAACATCAATTCTTTTTAAATACTGCAAAAAGGAGGACTTTTTATTGCAGCCTAAAAACCATCAGCATTAAAAGTAGCTGTTCCTGTGATGCTGCTTTTTAGGAGAAAGGAGGACACCATATTCTAAACAGATGTTTACCCATTAATGAATGGTTTATTTCTCATTAGAAAAGGTTTAATTGGCAGACAAACCCTGACACAGCTAGCAAGTGAACTCTGTAAGTCCTGCTCCAAGCCAAGAGGCCTGGCATTTTTTGACACATTAACTCTTTTTCCCCTCAAGGAAACTGTGAACTTTAGAAACCCTAAACAGCCTAAAAGCAGGAAAGTCTGAGGCTGGCTTATATTTTTACTTCTCCCCTTTTCATTGTGTGCATATATTTTAAAGGCACAGAACAAGGACAGGACTAGCAGTGAAGGGCTATGTTTTGGCAGAGCTCAGAAAGGAGGAAATTTTGGATTTTTTGCCTTAAAATGGCAGCTGTGGCAGCTCTCCTGCAAGCAAGGCAGTGCCCAGCTGTGCATTGGATTCAGCAAGATGATTTTGGTGGTCAGCTTGTCCATGTTATTTTACCCAGGCTGTCCCACTGTGGGTTTTTTGTTTCTCTGAGCCAGGCAGGATGACAAGGTTGAGTAGACAGGCACCTGGGGGTCTGGAAGAGGTGCCTCAGGAGGCTCCTAGCCCAGCCACCCCATTCCCTGGCCTCTCTCCCTTAAAACCCAGCCACTGGCTTGCTGGGCGTCACTCACAGCTCCACACCACCTCCTCAAGGTGCCCAGAGGTGAGAGAGGGGGGAGAAAGAGGGGCAAGGATTTCTTTGGTATCCTCTGGGGGGTTGCTTCAAGCCAAATGCTCTTACTTCTGCTTTGGGTTATGAAGGCAGGGGCTTTTTTTGGCTTTGTCTTGAGGCACATCAGATGTGATCCTCACCTTGTATTTAGTTTCAGATCAGCAGGATGAACCAGGAGACAGAGCCCAGTAAGTTTACTGGGGCTTCCAGATGGTTTTGGGAGCACTAAGAGACATTGGCCTGTGAAGTCCTGATCCCTTTTCCCAGCCCATATTAAGAATAGAACAAAGACAGTTTGGTTCTCTCAGGGACTAATATTGTGTCATTTCATGCTGAGTACCTCAGCCTGACCGAAGGACTCTGATTAAATGCCCTGAGGCAGGACCTTGTCCCCTAAACTCTGACTTCAGTGCACCTCTGCCACCTGCTCCTGCACTGATGAAAACCAGAAAGACTCTTCCTGCCACCTGGGTGCTGTGAGCCATACTGGTCTTGTAGACCTCATCCACAGGGTTTCCAGGTCTCCAGATAATTTGCCAGGAAAATAAAAAGAACCCACAGGTACTGCCAGGCTTTCTGCTTCCAAGATAGCCAAGGCTGCAACACCAGATGCTAGCTGTCCTGCTCTATCAGTCCTGCTAGAAAGGAGCACAATCAGCTGGTGAGGGAGCAATGAAGAAGGCAAACAGTCCATACACCCAACCCTGACCCGTGTAATCGATTGCTCTTTCTCCTTTTATCCTGTGGCCTTGTGGACAATGGTGCAACATTTCCTTGCAGAGGCAAGTGAAACAGTGGTGCTGCAATAAGCAGATGCTGGAAAGGTCCTGACAGGAGTTTGACAGAAGGAGCCTGTGGTGTTAATGGCAGATCTGAAGAAGGAGGGTGGATGCTACAAGAACACTACGGCGATGCTTTAAGAGGTCATACTGTGTTGCTGGACTGGACATATTCCTGCCTCAAGACCCATGAGTGGAACAATCCCATTATGGTACAACCCAACTTCCCACATAAAAAAGAAAGATTTGATTTCACAGATTCATTTCATATATTTCATGATATTTTAAGGATAAATCTGTTAAATTTTGTGCAATACTCCTATTTTATATGCAGCCGAAGTGTCAAGAAGATTCCATGGACAGACAGCATCCTGCCACGTTTATGGCATCTTATCATGGCTCCCTGATCAGTGAACACTGTCCCAGTGTGGAGTTCTATTTCGTTTTGGAGTCAGTGAACAGTGACAGGCACTGAGGCAACCATACACCAATAAGCCCAGCTAAATCCAATATAAGTAACCTGAAGAGGACATTTTTATTCAAAGAATTATGTATTATTCACTGCTATCTATTTGTCTTCCCTCCTGTTTCCTGGAAATGCAACTGCAGAAATACAGTGTTTGTCCCAAATTCCATGCTTCTGTGAGTGATGGAACTAGATTATCTTCAAGGTCCCCTTCCCATCCAAACCATCCTATGACTCAGTGATCTGTGCTGTACTCTGTGCTCCAGGTGTGCTGTGACGCCAGGCTGGTCATCAACACATGCAGCTCACACTGGCTGCAGTTGTCCTTCGGAAGCAACTTCTGCAATTGTGAACATAAAAGCTGAAACAGAAGAGCCATCTGGAAAGAGTCTTATAATCTCAGCTCAGTCCATTAAGTGGATGTAGTGACAGGTGTACATATATGTACATATCTGTAGTGGTGCTACTGCCACTGAACCTTGTCGTGTTTAGGAGTTGATTTTCACTTCCCTTCTCATGAAAACTTTGCATAATTGCAGTTCTTCTTATTAATTTTTCAGACAATTTTGGTTAACACAGGAGACAAATTTTTCATTAAGTCAAATTGAAATCTCATTCACGTGAAGGATTTGAAAGTTGGAATAAAAAATAAAGGTAAAAGGCAAGCTTAATATTGCTAAATCTAGTGAATAAAGAAACTTCTACATGAGACTGGTTAACAGACTATTTCAAAAAAGTCTGAATTAGTAAGGACAGGCAGAAAAAATTATATCCTTACCATAACAATTGACCAAAATGCTGGTCTTCTAAAACTGTGTACCTAAATGAAAGAGAAGTAGAGGGTGCTAATAGGCATGAATAAAAGGAATACTTCCCATGTTTCTTTTTCTAACTCAAGCAGGCACTCAAACAGCTATTCTTCTGCATTGTGAGTAATTAGTAATATTCTTCCAGTGCTGTAAGAATCAAAAAAATTAAGTA
The DNA here is from genome assembly GCA_024500445.1 of Entomyzon cyanotis. Classification (NCBI taxonomy): domain Eukaryota; kingdom Metazoa; phylum Chordata; class Aves; order Passeriformes; family Meliphagidae; genus Entomyzon; species Entomyzon cyanotis. The sequence continues at coordinate 43,700,172 of JAKEPQ010001005.1, forward strand.
TTCCCTGGACATAGCACAGCAGATAGAGTGCAGCCTTTGCAGTTTGTAAGACTGATCCTAATCAGATAAGGCATTAATAGGAACTTGGTCCTTGCCAATGTCACCCAGCAGTACCCTTCCTGTGGTAGGGTGGCACCTTCCTGTGCCACCACAAGGCTGGCAGGGCACAGAGGTATCCCAGCACTGGGATGCTTGCTCCCTTCTTCAGAGGTGGATCAATGGTGCTCCAAAACACTGACCTGCTGCTTTCTCTGTCTGAAAAGTTTTTGTTTTGGGGTGCAGGGTCCCGAGGCACTGGCCTAATCAGAACGGCTCCAACTGCATCTTGCAAGACACCTTATCCTTCATACTCCTCTTCTGACAATTGATAATTGGTCTTTTAAAATGCAGAGTCATTCTGCAGTCTGTGCCTTAGGGTACCAAACTGTCATTTAGGCTGGGAGCTCCCACTGCTCCACTGCTGCCCCTTTGATGTGTCTCTGGGAATCAGCATTCTGGGCTCTCTCTAACCTGAGGTACCAAACACATTTTCAGGACAGAAGAATCTTCATCTTCCCATGAAGATTAAATGCTTTGAGGAGGAGCATGTTTTAAAGCTGTAGACATATTAGGTATTTCACAGCAGACAGAGACAGTTGTTTTTCTTTTTTGAGAAGCGTGCACAGAAGGATCAAGCAACCCTGAGACTTTGGGGTGTCTCAGTTTGCCAACCATGTCAAAAAGAGGCAAGAGTTGTTTCCCTCTGGTTGTTCTTTTTCTCTTCACTCCTTCTCTCCCATTTCCCTCCTCCAAGACACAAAGATCCAAGGAACATATCATACGCTACTAGAAATTACTTTAAAATACCAGGACAAGACAGCTATGAGCCAAAGTATTCAGTAGATGTTATACAGTGGTGCACAGCTGATTGAGAAATAGAACCCAGTGTACAGGTTCACTAGCCATATACTGAGATAGAAGCAGGGCTTTAAGATAAATGCAGCTCAATACTTTTAGGTTCAGGATGGAAAAAATACTTCTTTCCAAAAAAACTAAGTTCCCAATTTTGTTTTTCTTCCCATGGGAAGTGAGTTACAATACTATATTGTGACAGATTAGTGTTAAAGTCAGGTAATGACAATGCAAAGGCAATTTTCCTATAAGAAATACCATCCCCTGCATCTCTGTGAAACTACATTATCCAAGGGACACAAACTCTCATATTAATATACTGTCATCTAATTCAAGAAGGGCCTGATGGGCCTGACACAACCCCCACCATAGTCTTTCCTATTAATGCAAGATATTGCCTTGAGAAAAAACACTTACTGCAGCATTTTGAACCCTGTCTGTATTATTATAAGGCAAGACAGAGTATGATTGTCTTTCAGTTAATGATGTGGCAGGGAGTGGCTTTTTGCCAGGGTTAGGTTAGACTCCTTTTAAGTTGCAGCCTTTAAGATCCACCTGGACAAGCAATAATTAAAGGGAATAGCAAATTAAGTGTATTAGGAAGGGGAAATGATTTACTAACCAGGGGGAGAAATAATTTATTAGAAAAGAAAACTTTTCCTTTAAGCCAACAGAGTCAAATTACCTCTTTCACAAATCATTTGCTCTGCTGTTGGCAACTCAAATTTTAGCTTTTCCTCTCCACAAAAAGCCTCCTGACCCACAAGTCTGTGGCTATTTCTTTCCCTGGGGCACTGTTCCCTGGCATACAGGGCCCATCCTGACACGTGCTTTCTGTTTCAGCTTGAGAAGACTTCCATTTTTTCTGCAAAACTATTTTGGAACAGGGTGGGAGGATGGAGAAGAGAGCCGGGGAAAGCATTTTCGGACAGACCCTACATGCTCTCCAACAGAAGTAGTGACAGAAGCCTAGATAGAGCCATCTGATGGAGAGGACTCCCCTGAGGCTCCTGTTCATGCACCAAGCCAAAAATATAGAGTTTAAGTCAACTGACTGAAATTGGAATGCAAGAAGTCAGAAATCAAATGGGAGCAGGCTGTTGTACTTTTCTATCAGATAAGCAAGCAAGAGCAACATTTGAGTCATCACAATCACTGTTCATTTCTTTAAAAATATTTTTTCTGCAACGTATTATTGGATCTCTGCACCATAGTTACAAGTGAGACCCCAACATCCATAACAATTAATAACCCCTGTGTTTATTAAAATTCAGTCACAGTGGCACAACATAGCATGCAATTATAAACACAAAACAGATGCATCACCATCTTCTCTATAGTCAGCGAAGATTGCAATCTGCAAAACCATGGAAATTTGTGTCCTTGATTTAATGGTTTAAAATGCAGGAAAGTTGTTTACATTCACTGTCAAAATGTTTGCATTACATATGCTCACTGCCCCTGTAGTGGAAATATTTTTCCACTAACATTGCAGAATAAGCACAAAATGAAGATGCACCGCTCTTACTAACAAAACGCTGGCATAATGCAGTTTCACCTCTGCTAAAACATTTGTTAGTGACTCATCACACTGCGTTATTTGTTCCCTTTACCTTGGATAGACTTCCTGAGAAATTTAGCGCTATGCACAAATTTTCAACACTCCACTGATCTGATAGCCTGCTGTACAATACTACAGACACTGTTTTCGTGTCCTAAAAGTATTAGCAATACAGATAATTTTTTAAGCCCTTTATTGCAAACTTTAGAGTGCTCAACCAAATATGGAAAAGGTGCAGACACCTTCCCTGACACACATTTAGGAGCAAGTAGGTTAGCTGGAAATTTTAATTTTAATCTTCAACTGAAAGATTATGATGATGATTTTCAAGTCTGTACCCTAAAATCAGAAAGGATTTCGGAATGCAAGTCCCAAGGAGAGTCAGTGGCATTTTTTAAAATCTCCAGGTAAGATATCAGTGGACACACATTGAAAACTTATAATATTCTGCTACCAGAAAGTCTTTTAAATGCATATCTGAACACATAGACAGAGTGCTGGTAATGCTTAAGTTAATTGCTATGAAACACAGAGTCTCTCGTAAGTCTGCAAAAATTCATTTCATTTACATGGGCACCATACAGACCTGCCTTTCTTTTCTCATGTTTTGTTCAGTTTCTGTGGCACTATTCCCACAATAAAGTCCATGCCCAAAATCAAGGTCATAGTGTTTTATACTAGCTGTAGAGCATAATTCAACAGTTATTATGTGCCTGATGGCAAATAATTTCTCTCTCCGATAAGGAATTGGTGTACCAGTACAACACAAAAGGCAGACATATTCCATTCAAATCACACCAGGTTAATTTATTTTTGTTAACTATCCTATAGCAGGATTTGCTGATATGTTTGATTCATCTTATGCAGCTAAATAAAATGTATGAAATACACAGCAATTATGAAATATTATGCAATAGTTTTCCACTGTTGAACCTTATCCAGAAAAGTACATTATTTAGTCAAATGCACACTGTGAAGGATTTTTTTTCAGTTTTCTTTGCTTAGCTTTTTTTACTGTGTGGTTTCTTTGCTTGTAAAGAAACAGAAGATGACTTACATCTGAGCATGTTTAGTGAATTCTGCAGATATTTTGGCTGCGTTAAAGGTTTCTCTTGACTATGTTAAAAAAGTTTGTTGTCAAGAATATTTACTAACATGGTCTCAAGCCTCCATTCTGGAGCCAACCAGCATCTGTTAACAACAATTTGCCTTTGGTTAAATGCAAAAAAATAAAGCAAACAGTAATTTTTTCTAGTTAAGGCAAATACTGCTTGACTGGAAGAATCTTTCCCTACCTGGTTCAACCTTGTAAAAACAGGGTCTTCTGCCTTCAGCTTCAAAAACTTGCATATAATTTTAGAGACTTGATTATACCACAACAATCTGGCACTACAACACGCTTTAAATGTATTATCCCCATCAGTCAAAGTACAAGATGGCTAGGATAAGGGAATGGTTGTTATCCACACATGGACTGCAACATGGATTTCTTCCACAACTCTGTTTAACAGGAATGAATCAGGAATGAATTCTGTCTTTACAACTGGGCATCCACAGTGTGTGTTTTCCCTGTGAACAGATTCAGTTAACAACTCTAATCTGTTCCTTGTGGGGTAGAACAGAATATTTTGGAGGCTTTTATACTCCATTTCTGAGGATGTCTAAACAATGTTCAAACACATACATATGCAAAAATGCATTTTTTTCCTGTTTGCTGCTGCTCACATTACATGGAGATGGCATACATGTATTGAAACAAATGTGACTCATACTTGAATTGCACGTACACTCAGAGTAACGTATTCTAAAAATGCAATCCCCAGAGACAAACATACTGAAATTGATCTTCAGCTCAAAATACAAGTCAGTTCTTCTACATCCAAGTGAGCTATTCTCTGACCTGACTGCCTCGTGACATTGCTGGTGGAACTGATTAGGGTGTTTCCAGAGTGTTTCTATTTCTCCTGTATTCAATTGTTCAAGACACTCTCTGAAAGAGAAAATACAATTTTTAAAAAAAAATTATTCACTCATTTCTCATACTGAGATGTCCTAAATTATAGTAAAACCCTGGAATTAGTAATTTAATTTTAAGATAATCACCATCTGACAGATCACAAACAGCCCTTTTTATACAGTGTATGCCTATTTTCTATTTATGGTATTTGTTTACTCAAAGCTTTTTCTCTTAAATATTGGAAGATGCACAGATACAGTTAAAGAACGTGGGTAGTGTCTAAAGAGACCTGCACAAAAGTCTAAGATGAAAGCTAATTGGTTTGCAGTTTTGCTGTGAATTCAAAACTTAGAGTAGGGTCACTAATTCTGTGGCCTTTCAACTACTCTCAAGGTGATTTATGGGTTTGTGCTGAAACACTATAGCAGACTTAATGGTTTTGCATGGTTGAAGCATGAAATAAGGTGTAACCTGAGTGTTTCCACTGGATGTAAGTTTGTGTTCAGGAAAGTTTTTGAGTCCAAAATTTCAGCCAAATTGCTACATTGTAAAACATATACTTGCATGAGAACTTAGGGAAAAAAATCTAATTAATGTTTTTCTGCAAATTCTACAAACTCATCAACATAAAAATACTTAGATTTGTATTACTTCTCTTCAATTGGCCATTCTAAAAGGAACTCTAAAACATCAAAGTCAAAGTCCTTGCACAGTAGTGACATGGAAACTAGCTCAAGTTAGTATCTACAGTTTGATGGTTCATTCCTTCTGGGGAGTGTTGTAAGCTCAAGCTAAAATTCTGTTTCCTGTTCCCCGACTAAGTCCTGCAGTCAAATTCTGGAGTTCAGGTACATAAACCTTGGAGAGTTTTAAATTTTGGCTGCTAGTCATTCAGCAGTGTGAGCCTGCAGGCTGCAGACCGAATCCTTAATCCAAGAAGGAGACAGCGTTTGAGATTTCAGTTAGATTTAGAATATAGAAAACCTTTCCGCTCCCTAGCTGGAGTTCATTCAAAGCTGTGAACCCTAGGAATATTTTAAGAACTCACTGTGAGGTGCTCCAACATTTACCACACTAAGACCAAGACCTTTTGTTAGTTTTGTTGGCCTGTCAGGTTTTGCTCAGCTTTTACCTAAGTAAAAAAAATCTTTTAAAGCCCTCGCTGGGAGATTAGTAAGTCTTGTGCATCTATTCTCACCCACTTCATATCCTTTCCTCCTTTCCATGATTCTCAAGGAGTACAAGACTGCAAGAAAAACAAAAAAAAATAGCAAACTCAAATTCAATTGAGTTCTGGGGCTACAGAACTCAACTGAATTTCCTTGGTAACTTCATATAAATCCATTTTTGCAGTTGCAAAATTCTGATATTTAACTACTTGCATATCCCTGAGAGTTTTATGTAGAGACACACCAAGGTTATGCAGGCAGCATTTGAGAGCAATATTTTTCCCTCTTTCATTGCAAGTACAGATGAAAAAGGTTGCTTTCAGTCTCCACCCCAATAATCTCCTCAAAACTACAACTGAAAAAATTTAGAACAGAAACATAATGCTTTTTCGTTCTCTGTCAGTCTAATTTATATGTGGCCAATATTGCATTTCTTAGCAAACCATAACATGCAATCCCTCTGTAAGCTAATGAGGAAGAGAAATTTATGAATTTCATATGCTTAAGTACATTAATAAATAAAAATCCATTTGTAATGCACAGACAGATTTGTTGCTGAGTGGGTTTTATGCTGTAATGCAATTTTTAGTTATCCTTGGAAGTTAGAGCTTGTTAAAATCCTTAAAGTTTACTCAGTCCAGACTATAATCCAACCCTAGACATAATCATGCTTCTTTGGTTCAATATATGAAGAAGTCCTCAAAATAAAAATTCCCTTCCTTTTGTCTCATCAAAAGATGTTTTAAATTGACATAACCAACCCAGCACTTTATAGAATAGAATCTGGGGATCATGCAAATAGCACATAGAGAGCCAGAAAAGATAGAGGCTCTATGTATTTTAAAAAGTATGGGACAAAAATAAAAAACCCCATATATTTAAAGACATAGCTGTATTTATTTACTTGATGGTTCTTCTGTAAATGTTTTCCTTTGCACTCTACATAGCAACAACCTGAGCATTCTCCCTTCTGTCAAGATGGTATCCAAGTGACAAGCAGAACTATAGAATTAACAAAAATTAAATGGGGACTTGATTTAACTGTCTCACTTTTGTCAGATGAAAATATTTCTTTCCAGAACACAGAGTGGTTTTGATGGAATAACTTTTCTCAAATGAAGGTGGAAACCATATTGAAAAGGAAATAAAGAAAAATTTACTACTCTGACATTTGTGCATAAAATTAAAAACAGCAATGTGAATTATTGATCTGACCTGTTAACAGCAAATGTAAATTTCTTTCAGAAGAACATTTCTGGAAAAAAACCCCAAAACTTCCATTCTTTACTGTTATTTTTGAAGTGTTCATTTGAAGGACAAATTGATCCCAACCCAAAGCAACTTCATGGGTGCAGGGGATTTGGGAAATGCAAAGTAGCTGGAAGGTTTGGGACCTTTATCTAAACTGCAGAACAACTTTGTCTGGTGAGGTTTGTCTATCAGTTTGATTTTCAGGCTTGATGTCAATAAACATCTCTCAATGCTGCTTCATTTCTTTCCCCACTTATTAACAGGATTCAGGATTACCTTCAAGAACTTGGTGGGACACATAGACACACAACACACACACACACAAATTAGTATATTGGTGTGTTTCTTTGAGAAGTGTAGGTAGAGATATGCCAGTTTCTATGGTAACAACAAGACTTTTTTATTAGTAACAGAAAAATAGGTGTTGAGATAACCTCTTAGAAATTGTCAGTGCTTAAGTTATTTCTAGTGTCAGATGCTGCTTTCAATTAATACACATTTAGTTTGTAAATAATGGTACAACCTTCTTTAGGAGTTATACACTTCTCAGGTGTGTAACAGGTTGGTATTAGGAAAAAATGCTACAATGCATCAGAGGAAAAATACTCTGCAAGGAAAGATTTCCGCTTGCTGTGGGATTTTCATAGTATTATTTTTGTAACATGGTGATTAATTTGTCATTCATCAAAAGAACTCACTGCTGAATTGAAACATTAAGGAAAGTTCAAGAAAACATAATGAAACTGCATCTGGATTCCAGGTTATTCTTTAAAATTTTAATTTAACATTAAGAAATCCTACTTTTGGCAGGCTAACAGCTATCATGGCAGGCTATTGTCGTTATTTATAGTTAAGCCTGACATTTCCTAGGCAAAATAATATGACCAGGCAAGTCTTCTGTGTGCTGCCTGAAATGGGTACAGGAGTTGTCCATAGACAAAGATCCCAGCTGGGACAACTCTCCCTGTTAGAGGAAAAACCAAGAAATGGTTCATGTGCACACCTTTTTTCACAGAAGCTCACATTTTTAACCAGTTTTACAATTGGTGCAGAAGCTCCTGTTTGCACAGCCTACAGAATCAGTAGGAAAATGGGCATGTTGAGACAGGAGTGGTTGCAGTACTCCATATTCTCTGTATTGTGGGCTGCATGTCCCTCGTAAATCGGGTCACTCCTTTCCATCAACTCTAATTCATGTAAGCAGGGCACGCTTGGGTTCAAAGCAGCCCAGGAATGACAGATAGGATGATGACTTAGTGGTTTTCCTGAGCTTTGAGGCTGTAATGTACCATTTAATCAAATGTACATTACAGCGCTCTTAATCAACAGACCCCAAAATGTAACCAGACTTGCAGTGATTTTACTCCTTTTTCAAGCCCATTGATTTGAGCGAGGCTTTGTGAGGGCAACCTTTTAAATTGTAAGAGTGAGGTCTGTACCATCTCAAGGTTGGTAGACTTCCCCTTCTCACAGTCTTGCAAATAATAATAATTATATCTTATCCATCCTCTTTTTCTTGATGGAAAAATATGACATCTCTTTTGCCTCATAACAGAAAGGAAGTCCTGCTCACTGTAATTGAAGCATTGCCAGCTGTTTGGAGCTGCTGGAAACACTAAACTGAGCAGCCATTACTTCTCAGTGAAAAAATGTTTTTAAAAGTAAGTCTATGTTTATGGATGGTAACAATCTGGCCCCATTACAGTGCTCACTGAACAAATCATGCATTTCAATGTGATAATCTTCAAGACAGGTAAACATGGTTATTTCACAGAAACACGATCTTGCAGACACAGAACTGAGAAATTTTTTGTTGTTGTTGTTTATGCTTCAGAATTTTATAGGTCATGCCTGCATCCGCACTTAATTTTGCAGCCAGATAAAATCCAGAACTTCTGTTAGTCAGGTTAGGCCAGTTCTTCCAACAATACAAAGCCACTGCTATCACACTTCCTTAGACACTCCTGTGTAGACATTTTCTGCCCCTCCACAACTAGATTTTCATTTAAAATACTACAATTACACTTTTGCTTTTGCAGCATTTCACTGGTTGTACTTTAGAGCTTGAAGGTTTGGGATAGTCGTGATCAGTGTGGCTTTGAAAGCCCCAGTGTGGTTTCCAATTTTTTCAATTCAGAGGAATCATCCATGCACAGCAATTTGAACTTGAGTATTTGCCCAAATCAGTAAAATAAAAACATGCAAAGCACTATCTAGACCCTTAAAAATACATTGAAAAATGTCAAAGCAAACATGGAAGCAAGTAGAGGAACTACCACTGCAAATATATTTGATGATGCTTTTCAAGCCACGTGGTACTCAGGGTTTTAAAGAAAATTCATATTTTAAGGGAAGAAATGGAAATAAATTCATATTTTAAGGGAAGAAATGGAAATAAAGTTAATTATAACATCACTTTTTATGAATATGCAGCTTCTCAATAAGATTAATAAAAGTTCTTAACTGTTATTATTGGTCACATGCTACACATTAGGTAAGCATCTCCTGCTGTCCAGCTTTTCTCATTGCCACCAGCCACACAGGACTTGGGGAGGTTTGGGTAAGTGCCTTTGTGCTTATATTTCCTAAATCCTTCTTATTCAACCTTATGGAATTTTTCACCTTTATAAACACTCATAACTATTTTGTTAAACAACAATCATCAGTCATAAGCTGAAATCTTTGAGCCCAACATCTAACCAAATAATGTAATTTCCATTATCTTTTTTGTGTGGCCACCATACTTTCTTCTACTGCCTTTCAACAGCACAGAGAATCACTCTTCATTACAGTCCAGGTCCTTATGAGTCAGAAGAGAGACACTTTCGTCCAGAGGCTGAGACTTTAAGAGCAACAGTTAGCATTGCAACAGCATCTAAACATCTGTATGCACTGACAAAAACAAAATGTCTTTTTGTGACTTTTCAGTAAGTCATGCAGCTTCCCAGATTAATGAGCAAAATACCCTAATGATTCATCAGTGCCATTTCTGTCTAGCTGCTCAAAAGGTGAAATGAAAAAGAAAAAAAATCAAAGTATCTCCTAAATTCTTACCTCAGGACAGTTCACTGAATCAGTCAGTGACTTTCAGTCCTTTCAGTTCCCTGAAGCAAAGCTGTCTTAAAGGTATTGGGTATCTCAGAGATGTCAACTTTTTCTGTACTTTTTCCTCAGACCAAGCAGATTGACAATGAGTGAGAAGAGTTGCAACCTTCCTGCCTTCTTCACTCACCTCCCTGCCTCTGCACTGGCACCTGAGCCTTGCTGGGCTGCCTTTAGACAAGGAGCCTGGGCTGTGTCCAGTACCCAGTCCTGGGAATGCTGCTTTCCACAGCTCAAAATCCCATACTACTTGCACCATAGACTGCGTGGGGCTCTTCTCAGCACCTCAGAAGGACCCTCCATTCCCATGCAGCTGGTCACTGGATACCTGCAGCAGCTGCTGAATGCCAGCTCCTGCCTGGATCACCCTCTTTTTGCCAGTGCCACATGGGCAAGGGGCCCTGTGTCTCTGGCTTTCCCAAAACTGAAAAGGTCCCAGCAATCCTTTCCTGTAGCAATTGTGCTGAATCTCATAGGACTCTTGAATATAAAGGATGAAAAACTTCACAAAAAATAGGCATGAGGTTCACATTTCTGCATTCCTCATGCAAAAAAAGTGATATGGAATGAAGGCAATGTATTTTTACACTGCAAAAGGATCTCCAAAATTTCTCTTGCAAGAATTTTTGTGGTGATTTGAAGACATAATTGCCTTTCTTTCGTGCTTACTTTTTTTTAACCCAAAACCACTTACATCCTAGAGTTACTTGGGATAGAATTCATGTTACTTTCAGCTTAGGAACTAGGGCAAACTTTAGATGCTGGTCCTGAAAATCCTTCTACACATGGCTAGCTTTACAAGCATGAGTGGAAGTTCTGTTGGCTTGCAGGAGGTTTGCATAAGCATATGGGTAATTTTATCCCTCTGTGAACTGAAAAGACCTGCTGCATCTTTTGAGGTCAGCCCACCCATAATAAAACTGAATCATAGTCATCTCTTGATCAGCTGTGCAGTTAATCTGGTGCATAGGGATCTCATGATAGAATATGAAAAATCTTTATTTCTCCAAAAGTCATTTGAACACCACATTCATTAAAAGGTGGTTAATATGTCATTTTGTACTCAAGTTTTCCATGGGTCTTTTACCAGGCTGAAACCTACACCTTATTTTCCCCCATTGTCTGGATGCCAAGCTGAGCGTGGTTAATGCTGGTATTGCTTTGAATTACACGCCTACTAATCATTACCATCAAAACTGGTAGCATTGTGGATGCACACAATGTTGATGCACTGCAAGTGAAGGTATCACCATGCTGTCAATCATTGCTTAAATGCATTTGGTGAGGTGGCATTTCTGTAAGATGGCCACAATTCCTCTTTGTGAACACAAATAATTTCACGTGGAATAGGAAATCCAGTGTTTTCTTTGCCGTTGCAATTCCATTTCACCTGTTCAAAACCCACTCATGACATCATGCAGAAACAGCAATTAGGGACAGGGTTTTTGTTTTTGTTTGGTGTTCCAGGCAGTATTTCTGCTTTCATGGATTCAAAAATAAAACCTAGATGTTTTTAAGGATTTCTCATAATTTCCGAACCTGTGATGATCTTCCTCTATTGTTGCTTTTCAAAAGTGTGCTTTCATAACTATTAACTATCAGGAAATTTTGGTGTTCTGAAGTTTGCTAAAATCTGCTTTTCAAATTTAAGTGTGAGCACCAAGTGCATTACAATGGTCTCACTCCCAAGGAGCACAGTTTCGACGTGCTTCATTTTCAAATCCCACCTGGTGCTTCTCTTGTCTCCTCACCCCTGTCTGCAAGAACCATCTCCTCAAAAAAGCTTTGGGTTTGAATTAATTTTCCTCCTTCTCTGAAAAGCTGTCCTGCGCCATGGCTGCCTGCAGGAGATGTCCCCGGGGTGGCTGCCCCTCCCTGGATCGCAGATGCAGGGGCAGGGGGGCTGGGCTTGCTCTCTTGCAGGCATTAAGCAGCAACCAACAGCAGAGATTTATTTGCATTATGCTGACCCAATAGATAAAACTGATCTAGACTCCATAACGTGGAGTGAAGAAAAGGCAAGTTAAAAAATGTGCAGGTAAGGAAAGAAACCAAACACCAAATTGTCACCAAACAAGAATATTTTTCTTGCATGATTTCTTAAAACAACGGGTGCACCAAATAAGTGATAAATGCAGTGATGATGAAAACTTCCTCAAGGACCACACAGCATTTCTACAGCTCTTACTAAAGCAGTTAAAATTTGTCTCAATATGGAATCTAAGGAGAACTCAGATTTTATTTCTGAATCAGTTTTTCAAATTATTCTGGCAGTTTCACAGAATTTTTTTTTCTGTCAGAATACTAAAATGGTTTAAACCAGATTGAGAATAAACTGCCAGAAATGCACTGGTTTCTCTCTAAAATAAAAGCAAACAAAGAAATAAAGGAGTAAGTCTTTCTGGGTGCATGGAATTTAACACAAAAAGCAATTGAAAGTATGTCCCAGACCTCAGCATTAGCTCTTGGCTTCTCTGCACTGAAGAAGAAAATTAACTGGTTTAAGAAACGCATATGAAATTTCCCATCTGGCTGACAACATGGATGTTTCTGCTCACTGTGACAATCTGAAAACGCTGCTGAGATGTTTTAAAGTGAGTGTTTATATCTAAAAAGCCAAATCTTCCACAGCTAAGGTGGCCCTCCTTGCTTCCCCAAGATATAAATTAAGACAATAAAGTCCATCTGAAACTCATTTTTAAAGCTGCACAGCTATGATATGTGTGCTTTGATTAGTGTTCTTTAAAAATTCACCTTCACATGTTGAAGCCAGTATTTACTTTCGAAGTTGTTTTTTTTTTCTCCATCAAGGAACATTTAATAATTGGGTTTAAAGCACGTAAAACTGTAGTTTGTATTTACTTGCTAATCAGATTAGCATTGCTAAATACATGTGTCATGTGAAGGTGTACTGCTACAATCCCTAACTTTCAAAGGCTTCAGGTGCTTTGGAAAAACTGATGATGTTATGACAGACAGGTAAAGAGCACCATAAAGCTGTCTGCTAGATACAGCGTATGCAGAAGCAATTTGCCTTCTAAAACTCTGAACATGATATTCTCTAATATTTCCTGGCAGATCTTCAGTAGCTAGAAAATAAGCATTTCCATATGTAAGAAAATATTCCTTTGAAATGTAGATTTTTCTTTACAAGAAAAGAACACAGAGAGAATTGCATTTTTAAGCTAAGGGTTCATTATTATTTATTTTTCTGCTTTGAAAAATGTTGTGTGTCTCCCATACAGCACTTAGGTGGTAATTGCAATTCTAGGAAGAGCTAAATTACTGTTAACAAACCTCCTAGCTGTTTTTGTCCACTAAGAAAAATCTCCCAATAAACAAATTTTGGCTAATACATAGCTCCTCACCAAATACTTGGGTTATTTTAAATTTAATATACCGCAGCACACATAACTGCATTTACCTGAAATTTAAAATGTGCTCACAACACTGCCTCTCTGTTCCACTGCTGTAGTAGGGTGTTTTCCCCTTTAAGGAAAGCATTTTAAAATGGTTGCTAGTCATCTCAGTTGCTGCAACCACATGATGCAATCTATTGTCAAATTAGTGGGTGGCAGCAAGTGGAAACAGATTTCACCAGCAATAAAGCCCATCACATGATTTGATCTGTTCACAGTCATACAATCTCTTAGCCCATTCCTCCTGTTTGATCCAAAGGCTCTGTCCACATGGAAGCTGATCTTTGCTATCTCAAATGCTGCTGCTGAATAACAGACTTTGTCTTTGTGGATGGTTTCCACTAAGTGGTACTTTGGAAGTGCACAGGGAATTAAAGCATTTAGCACAGAAAGATTTGCACATTTTTTTAAAAAGTGGGCCAAATGCACTGACGTTTTGCCAAGTCAGAACTGAACTTAAAGAAAATAGTAATAAAATATTTGCAAAAGAAACCAAATCTAATTAAATTTGTACTGTACATATTTACAAATGAGATGAAAACTATATCTGAAGTACAAATAAATTAATCTATCTAGTATTAAGTTGGCAGTAACCACATATGAATCAGCAAAAATATGGAGGGTGGGGTAAAGGAGAAAACTTGGTATAAAAACAGCTACAAACTTGTCATGTAAATGGAAAATTACAATGTTTCTAACCAGAACTATTGTGTTTTTGTTAGCGAACAGTGTCATGACACTTATTTCTAATTTTAAGTGCCATTAAAATCACCATCACAAATTAAAAAACCAGTCAGGTGTTCTTTGTTCTTTCTAAGTTTGTGAAATATCTTCAGCCCTTCCTGGTCCAGGACAGCCAACAAATTGTAGGTTCCAGGGCCAAGATCTTGAATTTCCACATTCATCTTGTAATGATAATTTGAAGGAGAGTGGGGGATGGGAAGCACAAACGAAAACAGAATGCTTGGAAGAGAACCATAGTGTGGATGACAGAAAACAGAGGTTTGCCCTACCCTTTTTACACCATACTGAAGCCAACTGAAGCAGTCACAGGGACTCTCCCTCCCTCACATTGCACACTTCCCCTATTTCCCAAAGACTTCTAGAAGACACCAATTGTCTTGTGCACTACTAACCTATGGGAAAGATCATTTTTCAAGGAGTGCAAGTTCCCTTCTGACACCTTAATATCAGGGAAACATGGTCCCTCAGCCTTCTGCTCAGGGCTGGGCTTTGACAAAACAACACTCCATAACTAATCGTCTGCAATATTGCTCTACAATAACTATCTATCCCAGTTTGAAATGACGACAAAGGTAATGTTCTTCCGTCCCTGGATCACCAGCTGAACATTGATTATTTGTGAACAGCATGATTCCCACTTAATGGGTTGGTCAGTTAAATTAAACATAAGTATTTGTGCTGTCAAATAACATGCAAAGGCCAATGCACAAATTTTTCTGGAGAAGTAAATGTCACAGACTTCATTTTTGGAGAACTGCAAGCTAATGTGCAGATCAATAGGATCACCATTTCCCTAATAACTATGGAAATGCTAGATACAGTGCATGGCATGTGTTTGAATTTCTCAGCCCTTTCTCAGATCAGCTTTGACTACATAAGGAATCTGGCTATAAAACATATCTGACAACACCTAATGCTGCATCCTCTATGAACTATTTCCTTTGAAATTTGGTTCTCTTGCAGTGTAGGAAATCAGAAAGCATGGAAAAACACGGAGATCTGCATCTAAATACTGGTCCAATTCAGAAGAGCACTTACGCATGGGCTTAACCATGCTTAAGCTTCACTTAAGTTAAATATGTGCATAGATGTTTTATCAGTATATTTCCTGAGTTTGCTGCTAAAACTACTGTATTAGTGAGATAGTTACACAGACAAAAAGAAATACAGTAGTATGAGACAGAAGTCCTCAGCATCAGAGGTAAAGGCCCTCTTTTCTGTGTACGTAGTCTTCATGTAAATAGATCTGTATTTAATTGTATTTCATTTAATTTCAAACATATCTGTATTTTATGTAGTCATTCTTGTAAACGGATCTGCTAACAAAAAAATATTTATGCAAGAAGATCAAGTATTTGCACATCTAAGGACCCATTTTGCATGGGCAAATAGTTGTTTACACATATGGATGAAAAATAGGGATACACAGATATGCAAGTGACTCTGAAATCTTGACACACATTGCCTTACAGGATGAAGCTGGAAGAAAGTCAACAGCCTAGAATTATCCAATTAAAAGTCCGCAGTCATGTATGCATTTGGAATTAGTTCTAAAGGCTTTGCAGAAAGAATGTACTGCAGTAAACATTTCATCGTCACTAATTCTGTCCAGATTCATTCAAAGCCTATCCCCTTGTGAAGATCCATTAATACATTTTTGATTTAGAGAAAAATCAGCAAACCATTTGTTTCAGAAAGCTGCCAAAATAAGATTGAGACACGTGTAGTGGAAAAGTATTGGGATTTTATTCTCTCTCAAGAAAAAAGAAAATCAGAAAAAAGCCAAATCTACTGAGGATCTGAGAGCAAAATCTGGCTCTTTGAATTTTAAAACAAAAACCTGAACATGCGCTGGTTGCTATAGAGAGAATCTCTTACTTTCAACCACAATTGCAGATGTGGTGGGGTTAAAGTGAGTATGTATGTTCTATAATATTTAACAGCTATGTAAAAGATGCATAAAAGTGATCTGAGATATTTTTCCCCCAAAAAAATATTAGATAATTGTGAGTCATGCTCTGACTGCCCAAAGGAATATAGGAACATTCCACAAATAACTGAGACTTAAGTAATGCTATACAAAACGTATCAGTTGGCCAAATAGTAGTGCTTGTTTACTGATAACACATTAAAAAGGGTAAAATAAAACATGCATTAAACAATAGTCAAATGTAAAGAATTTACATAATTGCTTGATCTCTCTGTGTGAAAAATGATGAAAGAAAGTCTGGAGTCACTAATGAGAGGCAAAGAGGAGTAAATCTTACCACTTGGTGTCGCAGAGAAAGTTCACTGCCAGAGTATCCTCATCTCATTCCCCACCCAGATCAGTGCCTTTTCGATCATGTTAAGTCCCTCCTGACATAAATAAAGCTAACTGCTCAGGCCTTTCTTAGTACAACAGATAGTAGAGTGTGGTTTACAGCTCCCTGCTGTTTGAAGCTATTAATACTTAACTCTTAGATCACAGTAGCACCAAAAGGCCACTGATCAAGGCCACATGATTCTACATTTAAGGCAAAAACAGAGGAAGTAACAGTCTGCCTCAGAGAGCTTAAACTCATTTATATGGCCCCATCAGGCAATTTCTGCACCATTTTCTAGATTAATCTTCTAGATAATACAGGCCCAAGTTCATTGTCAAAGTGCTATTTTTGCCAGCTATTTTTAGGAGGGCTTGGGTTTAGAAACATAGAATCATTCCTGTGTAGCTTGTGCCAATGTTTGACAGCCCTTTCAGCAACGATTTTTTTCCTAATATCTAATCCAAACTTTCCCTTTGTGTAAATTGAGGCCATTTCCTCTCATCCTATTGCCTGTTACCTGGGAGGAGTAGCTGACTCCCACCTGGGCACACCCTCCTTTCAGGCAATTGTAGAGAGCAGTAAGGTCTCCCCTGAGCTTCCTTTTCTCCAGGCTGAACATCCTCAGCTCCCTGAGCTGCTCCTCACAGGACTTGTGCTCCAAACCCTTCACCAGCTTAGCTTTGCTTTGGACTCACTCCAACACCTCAATGTCTTTGTTGCCCTGAGGGACCCAAATCTGAACACAGGATTTGAGGTGAGGCCTCAGCAGAGCTGGGTACAGAGGGATGATCACTTCCCTGCTCCTGCTGGCCACACTATTCCTGATATAGGCCAGTATGCCATCAGCCTTCCTGGCCACCTGGCCACACACTGGCTCATGTTCAGCCACTGTCAAGATCCCAGGTCCTTTTCCTCCAGCAGCTTTCCAGTCACTCTGTCCCCAGCCTGTAGTGCTGCCTGGTGCTGTTGTGACCCAAAGGCAGGACCTGGCACTTGGTCTTGCAGAACCTCACACAATTGGCTCAGCCCATCGACCCAGCCTGTCCAGATCCCTCTGCAGAGCCTTCCTGCCCTCCAGCACATCAACACTCCTGCCCAGTTTGGTGTCCTCTGTGAACTTACTGAGAATGCACTCAATCTGCTTGTCCAAATAACTGGTACAGATTAAACAGGACTGGTCTCAGTGCTGAGCCCTGGGGAACACCACTTGTGACTGGTTGGTCGCTGGCCAGTTACATGTAATTCCATTGGCCACCACTCCCTGTCCTGGCCATCCAGAAAGAATTCTATCCACCAAAAAGTGCAGCTGTCCAAGCCATAAGCAGTCAGTTTCTCTGGGAGAAGGCTGTGGGAGACAGTGTCAAAGGTTTTAGTAAAGTCCAAGTAGACAAGATCCACAGCTTTTCCCTTCTTCCACTGAGTGGGTCAATCTGTCATAGGAGATCAGGTTGGTCAAGCTGGACCTGTCTTTCATAAAGCCATGCTGGCTGGGACTGATGCCCTGGTTGTCCTGCACATGTCATATGATGGCACTCAAGATGAGCTGCTCCATGACCTTCCCTGGTATCAAAGTGAGGCTGACAGGCCTGTAGTTCCCCAAATCCACCTTTTGGCCATTCTTGTAGGTGGGTATCGCATTTGCTAACCCTGAGTCAGCTGGTACTTCCCCAGGAGTGTTAGCCAGGAGTGCTGGTAAGTGGTGGAAAGTGTCTCTGTGAGCACTTCCATCAGCTCCTTCAGTGCCCTTGGCTGGATCCCAGCTGGCCCCATAGACCTGTGTGTCTCAGTGGTGTTGTAGATCACTATTTCCCCTTGGATTGTGGGGGCTTAATTCTCCTCCCTGTCTGTTTCCCAGCTCAGGCAGCTGGGTACCTTGATGACAATTGGTCTTACTATGGGAGACTGAGGCAAAGAAGGCATTAGGTACATCAGCCTTTACCTCATCTTTTGTCACTCTGTTGACCCCTGCATCCAATAAAAGATGGAGATTCTCCTTTTCTTGATAATGTAATTATAGAAATGTTTCTTGTTGTCCTTTAGACTCATAATCAGATTAAGTTCTAGCTGGGCTTCGGTCTTTCTAAATTTCTCCCTGCTGCCTGCCCCTTCTTCCAAAGGTCATAAACTCTCCTTTTTTTTCTTTTTCGTGAATTTCAGCCAAAGCTCTCTGTTCAGCCAGGCCAGTCTTTTTTAGCTTCCTTCTTCAGCACATCTTCAAGCTTCTGATGCTGCCTGCTCGTGGGTAGGAACCATGAGTGAATGGGACCAGAGCTGGGGTGAGTTCCTGGGAGAAGATGCACTGGCCATGCCGTGCAGGGCTGGCTCACAGAAGCCAAGTCAGCACTCATGCCTCCACACAAAGATATGCCCCCCGAGTTCTTACTGCTCTGGCTAGCAGGTGAAGACTTAAGAGAACATACATATATATTCATAAAGATATCATGAGGATGAATATCAGAGATGAAGACAGGCTACAAAAGCTAAACACAACTTTAGCACAAAAAGAAATGGTTGTGAAACAGCCAGGGGGTTTTGAATTCATTCCGCAGCCATCAGCATAGTGAAATTTCAGAGTAACCAGTCTATGGGAAGAAAAAAGGAGCAAAATCCTTAGATATTTATAAGATGAAGCACAAGCTGTTCATGAAAAGCACAGTGTGCTGTGATCACCTGGAACAACAGAGGACTGCCATTGATGAGTTTCTAAAGGGTTTCATGTTTCTAAGGGGTATTTTCTCCAGCATTCATGTATTTATCATTCTTACACAATCCAGGATTCGCATGATGTTGACAACTGTAATATATTCTTTGTAAATTGCAATTGAATCTTTGAATCTCCAGACAGTTGAGAAACTAGTTTCTCTCACCTGTTTAATTAACCATGTCATGTTTTCCAAAGAGAATTAATTGTCTCAGTGAAGCAGTAAGGAAACTCAAAGGTTCGAAAGAAAAATAAATATGAGCATGCAGCAGAGTAAACATTTATCCAATAAACATTTTCACAGCTGAGTTTCAAACTTCTCATGTTCCAGCTTCTTATATTTTATAATCTCATCCCACTTGGTCCTGGCACCACATCTCTTTGAGATATGCCTCATGGGAAAACACTGACTTGGTAATCAAAACATTTAGACTGTGGAAGAAATATAAAACAATTCTCAAGGAAGTTTTATGGTGCAGCAACTGCTCCAAGATCAAGTTGTAACTTCTCCCTCTTTTGTCCTTAACAACTGATGAACAGAATTGGTTTTATATCAAGCTAACTCTACCCAGATCGGCTCAAGTTTTGGCAGATACTTCTTCTGATTAGAAGCCAGTAAGGCTGCTGGTGACAAGTGTGGTCTTGTCTTCTTCCTTGCTCTTCTGCCCCTGAGACTGGTTGTTGCTGCTTTCCATAGCCAGACCTAACCCTAAAAGTCTCAATTTTAACCAAATTGAAGCAGTCTTTTTTTTTTCTTTTTTTGCAACTGCTTTCATTTCTGCTTTTACCAACATTTTTTTAAAAACATTACTCTGAGAATGGAGTAAACAGTTGCATGTGAAAAGGAGAAATGAAAATGATCTTCAGATAGTTGTTCCTATGGTGGAAAGCATTTTTAGTGTTCAGCTGTGGTTATATGATGGAAGAAAACCTTTAGGGTATCCGTCAGATGGGAAAAGTGGCAATCATTGAAATAATGATGTTAATCCTTGTCAATGCTGAGAGGGCTGAGGCCTTTTCCAGGGATGCTGAAAGTTTCTAATTCTCTGTAACACGATTCCACACAGGACGTTAAAGGGAAAGGCCAGTATTTAGCATGTAAGATGAGGAACTCCTTCCTTGCAAAAAGGAATCTGGGTAAGATACATAAAATATACATGCATTTCAATGAGAAGAGTTTCAGTTTGGAGGCTGGGGAGGGAAATGTTTTCTGTCTTTGGAAATATTCTCAACATTTTGCAAATTTCATACTTGGACCCTTTAATATTTCTTAGTCCTTTGAAAAACTGTTGCAGTACCTGAATTTAGAAGCAGATTTTAGTGCCGGTGTCCTCAAAGGTTTTTTAGCTCTTTAGGTCAGATATTAAAAAATCAGACCAATATACCATAGCTTCAGTGAAGCCAGTGAAGATGAGCCATTTATCATAACCAGCTAAAGGTCCCCCTTGGTGTATTTCAGCTCTACAGAGCAGTAAATCTCACAGAAGAGGTAGACACCGTGCCGTCAGATATGTTTTTGAAAACGAGTGATATATTAAGTATGGTTTAGATTTTGCATTAGTCAAACAAAACTGAGGAACACCTTCCTTTGATTTGTTCAGTTTCTGAGTGGTTCAGGGTAAATCTCAAATGATTAGTTGATGCTTTAATAATTCCATGTCTGAACGACCTTGATCTCAGTTTAAATTTTTCTTCCACTTGTGCTCTTGCATGTGCATGTCTGTATTTGAACCTGCTCCTGTCCTCACTAGGAAAATTTCTATAGCTGCACTTTCTTGATTTTCTGACTATCAAAGACCTTGGAAGAGCCTGTACAGTCCTGGGTGTCCAGCCCTTCTGAACTCAAACTCAGGGTGTCAGAGGGCCTCAGCAGTGGAGCAGGCTATATAGATACTCTTGAAAGAGCCAGGTTAACAGAAATGCAGAATTTGTCATCCCATGACTAAAAGGGGAAAGTCAGAAAGCGCTAGCAGCTGCCTGATTTTCTTTGCTGAACCCTACCCCGGTGCTTGGAGCAGTTCACTGACACATCTCAAGATGCAGCACAGCCATCTCCAAACCAGCCCAAGTGGTCAGTGGCAGAGGGAAGTTTATTTACCCCACTTGAACCACAACTAGTGTGGCTTGTCTGCTCTTCCTGAAATGTTGACTGCAAGAGGCAAGACTGTGACTGCTGCTTGTTGAATACCTGCCTGAGGACATGAAGGCTTTGAGTTTCCTCACCTCCCCCTCACTCACACACCTGCTCCTGGGCAGCCACAGTCTGGCCATCAGTAAAAACAATAATCCCTGCAGCATGAAAAGCAAGCAGGCTGCTGAGCCTCATATGTGTACCAGAGAGTCATCACAAGGAACTGGATACGTGATTTTTTTTTTTAAGATGTGCTTGTGAATCATTAAAGTGACATAGTATGGGTTTGGGGTTTGTTTTGCAATCAAGAATGGGAATTGTAACATCCGTATTTCAAAACACATACTCACCCTTACTCTTCCATTTCCTGTGGAAGGCATCCAATTTTAACCTTTAATTTCTTGAAGAGCAGTGTCTCATATTTATTTGTTAGAATAAGCAAACAGCTGACTACAGCAAATCCAGGGAGCTCTTTTAAAACCATCCACAAGCATCAAGATAAGTGCATTTCAAACATCCCCCAGGAAAAAAATTTTTTAAATAATTAATTTTTTTTTATTTTTTTTTTACTTTAAAAATACACCACTCACCTGCTGCCAGCTGTTTCGCTTACTTTTAGTGCAGCTGCCATAGGCTTATCCCAATCTGTGGTGACCCCCAAAAGTTTGAAGCTGGCTCCACCTCTGTTGTGTTGAAGACAGTGGAAAAAGCAGGCTGAGAGGAGCCTGCTGTCAAGTTAAGATTTCCCAGTGTGCCTTTGAGGGGCTGCACTATCTCTGACAACTGGTGGCCATGCACCCGAGCACACCAACCACTATCAGAGTGCCCACCTTGTGGGAGATAATCTCGGGAAGGGCCACTATCCCAGCCAGGAGATACACAGGATGTGGGGACTCCAGTTGTGGGATTTTCTGCCTCGGGGAATTAAGGCAGGCTGGGTGCCTGCTGTGGTCTTACTGCATTTAGGTTCAGGCTCTAGAGACACTGCTCAAGCCAAAGGAAGCCCTGTGGGAAGTGGGCAATCCAGGCAGTGGCTCTGAACAGTAAGGCCTCAGCTCAAAGATGGTCACCATAAATGCCAAAGCAACAGACTCCCTCTTTGGGGCACTCACATAATGACTGTGGGAATGGCGCCTGTTCCTGTGCTCCTGGGAGGGATGGGGAGATACAGCCATGGAACTCATGGCATAAGGAAGAGCATATGCAATCCCTGGCAGAGCCTGATGAGGATTAGAGCCCTCTTTGATTTGCACTGCCCCCCGCCCCCCCCCCTTGGAAATCAGTGCATAGGTTGTCTAGAATATAACAGTGTAACAGTCTGGACCCAATGAATCAGTAGTCCAGTGCTCAGGAAACCACACACATCCCCCTCTAATCAATTTAGACCAGACCAGCTTGCAGTCAAGCTAATCCCTCAGCTGTGATGTGTGGTGAAGATGCTGGTTGCTGCAGTACCTGGGCAACCAATTCTTAACTATTTCTAGTTCTCCTTCTGGCTGTAGCTTCCTTCAGTGACTGAGCCCATGCACTGCTTTCTCCACTGCAGCTCCCTCTTAGTCTGGGCTGTCAGCAGCCCTGGCTGCTGGTCTTATTGCTTCCCTTTCAGCCAGGGTATTTTTATTTTTGCGTATGTAAATTTGAAGATGCAGGCAGTGTGTCACAAATCACAATGTAGCAGCTTCCATTTACCGCAAAGACCTGCACAAGGGTGCGTCAGCAGAAGGAGCAATGTCTGATGGCCCTTCACTGCCTCAGGCTGCGCTTCCAAGGTTTGGGATTGCCATGAGAAACTGATGGCAATTCTTTTCCTTTAGCAGGAGTTGCAGGACTCTGGAAAACCTCACTGAAGTGCTTGAGACCGTATTTGTAGGGGCTTCAGGACAGGCCCCAGTGCTTACAAGGGCTGGCTTGAATAACTAAGGGTTAGTAAATGCTCTGTTGATAAATCTAGCTCCGATGTTTACACCGAGGGTTTCGGAGGGTGGCAAAGCTGGGGAAGGGAGGGACTTTTCACATTGGTAGGCCCATCTGAGAACTTTTTAATCCTTATTACAGTTACACTTTTCTGTGCTTGCCAGCCCGCAAGAAGGTTTGAAAGTCAGCCTGACCTCTTGTGTGTCTGATCTAGGTCCGACAGGGAATGAGATCAGGGAGCTGTGAGAAGCAAGCTTAATGGGGAGACTGCTGCAAATGTAGCAAAACAAATAATAGAGGCTCAAGTTTTTTGTTGTAGAAAATACAGTGCTATGGCTTTTGGGTGCCAAGAGGCAGCTCTTTTAATAGCTACATTCTTTGTAATGCTGATGAGTGGCAATATAGAAAGATGAAAGTAGGAGGGCATTGTATTATGGTCTTACATATATTATGCCACAAAGAAAATGCGGTTGCTGGGTGGGGATTCTTCACCCTCCTCCTGCTGAGCTATTCACACAAACTCTCCTCTGTGGATGGCAATCCCCATTCCATCTCTCCTAAATCCCAAAGGGTTTGCCAACTGACTTTCAATTTTTCAAGTGGAAATCGCAGGACTGAATGGTGCATTGAAGTATTTCCTCCTACACCTCACTGCTCCTTTAGGAAGTGAGCAGACATTTTTTTCCAAAAGATGTATGCCATCTCCTGGGAACAGTAGAAACTGCAAGCCCCTTGTGTGGAAACTCCCTGTAAATTGTATTTGCCTCCTCTCAGAGGGCATTATACAGCCACGAGATAACGTCTCTGTAGCTAGGACTACCCTCTATGTCTAAATTTGTTGAACTGTCCATAATTTACGCCAAAAACCCTCAAATTACACTGCAAATGCCATCGTTTACTTTGTGTACCGGAAGATTTGGATGTGTGCCAAGCAGTGTGACAAGATCAGATTCATCAATACATGATACTAATCAGTTACAGAGCAGTGGTGGAGCTTAGCATACACTGATGTGATGTTTTAACTCGGTGGAATGAGTCTGAAATGCAGCCCACGACATTGCTCTGATGTGTATTTCTTGTCATAGAGGACAAGTGCAAGAGACAGAAGAAAACCATCAGCGATTTCCTTGTTAAAACACCATACGATTCTTTAGCATACAAGAGAAGATATGTTTCTCTTAAGTCATAAACTGCAACTTTCATGTGTCAAACAACAGACTCATCTTCTCATCACCCTTATGCTTTTTATTTGCTACTGACACACCATTAAGTTTTCCCATGTCAAGAAGATGCAGCAGGGAATAAAATCCATGGATGCAAATAAATACATTTTTGCATTTTGAATTAATAGGTCTGTAGGTGAATGAACCCTTTGTCTTTCAACTGGTCTTTAAAACAAGTTAGTTATATCATGTGGACAGGTCCTTTAAAAAATGTGCATAAGCATTTGACATATAAAATGTTTTTTTGGGTTATGTCTATCAAATATACCTGCAAAAAATCATAAAAATATCATTAGTTTCATAAAGGCAGAAAAATGCCTACTTTAAATAATTAGGAATGACATAATCTATGCACATGAAACTTGCTTTTATATAGCAAACAGTAGATTTAATAATCTTAATTTATAATTTTTTATCGCTTAATAATCCCATTTTTTTATTGCTTTCCATTTCTTCCAGAGACATGAGGGACTTTGAACAAGAACTGAAATGGGACTTTTTCTTTCTTTTTTTTTTCAAAAAATATAATACCAGAAGCTTTATAGCATGGCATCAAGAAGTAAGTAAACGATTATTCAGGAACGAGAGATGACAATGTCAGGCATTTACATTGACAGGTGGCTGAGCCTCATCAGAGGACATCTCTTAACTCCCTGAAGTCAAGTCAGGATTCTCCAGTCCTCACCTCCAAATCCTCAGTTTAATAGAAATTTTGCGTCATAGTTTGTCTTCATCTCCCCTTTTCTGAGACCTGCCAAGTTGACTCCCTGGCAGTCAAGTTGCAGCTGCTAAAGTCCCTCTGCCACCCCCAAACCACCAACACAAGCTCCTGCCACCTAACCCCTGACCCCGTGAATCCCTTTGGCACACATGAAGGTGCTCACACCATAATGGCTCGAACTTTTAAGGAGAAAGAGGGTAAGAAGTCTTTGCATGAAATGCATAATTTTGATAATTTTAATATAAAAATCCCTAATCCAGTAAAAAACCTTCAAGCACTGGAAAATCCTTTAGCTCCACACTCAGACCAAGATTTTTGAGTTTGAGCAGCCAGAGCTATGCCATAGTTAGGTGCCCAAAGAGGAGGTACCTGGCTTGCCTAGAAGCTGCAAATCTCAATGTCCATGGTAACTGCACATTTCTCTCAGTTTTGAAAATCTGACCATTCCTTTTAAGCAGCTCAAGTGTGGTATGATGAATCTGCCTCTAGGAATCAGCACTTCCAAGATCTGTGCTTATACAAGGGAGTACCCTGCTGAGTGCCTGCTTCTTTAGGAAAAGTGCAGAAAAAATTAGTGGAAAGTTACTACCATCTAAGTGGATTTCTACAATGTGTTTGCTGTGTGCAGTAAGCATTTACTTGTCTTTTGAGACCACTAATTTTATATATGTGGAATGCTTAGAGCTGAGACAAACCACTCTTTTATAAATCATCAGTATGATGCAGGACACTGTTCCACAGGTTCTTGTTATAACGTCTCCATTGTTTGGGATGTCTCAGAAGTAGACTTTTGGAGTGTGGCCAAAACCAGAGTGAGAGTATATTTCTAAAGAGCTATTATTGCTATACATACTCTTCTCTCTGACCTGGACTTTGCTTTCACTGTCTCTGAAATTACTTCTCCCAGCAATGCCTATATTTAGAATCCTACATCTTTAAGATTCTGTGTTTATGTGGGTGGTTGCTGTATCAAATTTAGTATAATGATTAACGAAAGGCTACTTTATCCTGTTTTCATTTAATTTACTTTAATATCCATTTGCAAACTCCATCTAACAAAGAAATAAAAATTCTTTCTGAAATTTACTAACTCCTACAGTTAAAATTTCACTCATCTCTGCTCTGAGGCAGCTGCAGAATACTCTGGGTTTCCCATGCAGTCTCCTTGAAAACAGTGAACTTTTTAGTATACTTTTACTTTGGAAAACTTATTATGCAACTATCAACACTGATTCCATTAATCTGGGAGTATTAGTGGACTATGAAATCCTGATGTTGTATGTATTAATTTTTTTAATTGAAACAAAATAGAAAATAAACAATAAACAAAAACCCCCTAAATATACAAAGAACTGATGATATGAAGTAAAAGGGCATTTATTTTGTTGTCTGTATTCTCAGTGAATTTTCATCCTATGTAGGAACACAATGCAGCCAACACACTACAGCTGCAATCTGCTTGGCACTGAAGAGTTACCACCTCTTATGTCCCCACTGCAATTCCTCCATACTGAAAGATGCAAATATCAAATAACTTGAAAAAAAAGTGTTTTAAATTCGTAAAATAAAATCACAGTGATGGCAGCTCTAGTCTGAGCTGCTGCCAATGAGGAAAATGAGGCAAAAGTCCCCTGACTTCATATTCCAGTGATTTGAGATAACAAAAATCATCTGAGTGTATTAAGGCTCAAGCAGTTGTTGTTGGGATTTTTTCCTTATTGTTTTTGTTCTTCCTGTTTAATCCCCCAGGCTGTTGATTGCTGAGCTCAGGCTCCTCAGGCTGCTGTTGTACAAACTGCTCGACGTCATTACAGGCATCTCCCTTCAGTGGACAGCAGCGCTTAACTTGCCCAGCGTTACCCAATAAGGAAGCTTCTGTGTCCCTCTCGTCAGTGGGAAGTGGCAGAACCCTAGAGAAGGAGGGGGAAGGAAAGTTTGAAAGATTGCAGGCCATTGAGATAGATACAGAGTACTGAAACAAAACATGTTTTATTTGTTTGCAAGGTCGGTGCCCTCAGCTGGAACAGAAGTTTTGGAAGTGTAGTAGAGGAAAAGTTTAATCTATCACAAACACTAGCTAAAGCATGTTTAAATTCTGTTTATAAAGCAGTTGAAGTAAATTTGGGCAATGGGACTTAGGAAATTGTAACCACATTTGTCCAGTAGATTGCAGAAATAATAGCAGCCAAACTTTAGACATAATCTTTTCACAAAAAAAAAAAAAATTCCAACAAATCTCCCTCTGAAGTGACCTAGACAACATTCAATTCCCATGTCAGGTAAAATGCATAGATTGACTGCTATAAACAGTGATGTAGATGAACTTGACTTAAAACAATTATTTTCATATGCCTTTAACTTAAACCTAAAATGCCTGTGAAAGATACAGCAGTCAGGCTTGTCACAGAGCAATAAAATGAAAGGCACTTTCTCTCTGGCACGTCTTTGATTTCTTTCTGAACAGCTTGGTTCAGTCAGATAATTCTGTTCATAGTTATATCTATTTAGTCTTGGAGTAATGCCATAAAATTCAATGGTGTTATATGGATTTACATTGCTTAAAGGAGAAGAAAGTATATTCATTACATCTCTAGAGTTACTCCAGCAGTGCATTTAGCCTAGAATGAGCAGCTAATGTGCAGGATTATTTAACTGTTACTGAGATGAGACAAGCATGGGGCATTGTTTCAGAGGCCATAATATCACAAATATCATATTGTTTTACTTTTCAGCATTTCCATATGATTTGTTTCTCTCTTCCCACACATGTGGGTGATTATCCTTGAGGCCACAGAACATTGCATGCACACAACATACATAGTAAATGCTTAAGAAGTTTAGGGAGAGGACATTATTGTGTGCTCAGTAATAAAAGGAGAAGTGGCACTCACCCCAATGTTTTTGCAGTATTTTGTAGTATTCCTTGCAAACTCCATTTTCTTCTTCCTTATGCGAGTATGCACATGTTGTGCTTACATGTATACTCTGACTTTGGGTGTCAGCTGGTTCATATCACCTATGGGTTCTTGGCACACACAGCTTATCTAAGTGCAAATACATCAATGGGAATTATGCAAATACGACAAGCAAAGAATGAATCCACAGGTTCCAAACAGTATGGCACAAGCCAGGTCAGTGGTAATAAATTCTTTGAAGAGTGCCATGATGGGGAGGTAAGGGGAGAGGCCTCCTCCACTGGAAGCAGAAGATGTTCATAGGATGGTAGCTAGTTTGCCATTACAAAGATGTTCTTGTGTAGGAACACTGACCAGTATTTTCAAAAGATGCAGAATGAAGTAATCTGAAATTAATCTGATGAGTCAGACGTGACTGCTGAAGCACATCTAATCATGCAGCTACTAGATTGCTGGTTTACAGTCACTGCATCTCTGTGCAAGTGTAGGTGTAGTGAAACTAGAAGAGGTCTGGTATTATCATGACAATGCTAAGTTTTCATTGCCTTCCTGGTGAAGGAAATTGGCAAAAAAATAAAGTCTTTAGGGAAAAATTGTGAGTTTCGATAGGATAGTATGTAATGGATGCTAAGGTAAATTGTTGGCATGAAAGATGGTGTGTATGAAAATTGGAAACCCTGATGTTTACTTTTATGTATGAAAAGAAATAGGTCAGTGACTTTGTTTCCATGGTGACCATTGTTGAAATAAAACAAACTGACACCAATGCTGATTTATTTCCCTATTCTGCACCCTCTTTAACAATCACTTAAATATGAGGTTGCTATTGAATGAACAGGATATCAGAATGAACTTCCACAATATGATCTTCTCAGAGTTATTAATGGAAGAAAGACCTAATGGAAAGGTCTGCTTCAGAACAATTCCATCCTCTGAGCAGGTGCCAACTCCCACTATCCCACAGTAATGTAGTTGCCATGCTGTAGAGTAGGTGCTCATTGGCAATTATTAGACAGAATTAGTTTTGACAAGGTAAAAAGAAACAAGATTCATCTTCATCAGATCCACAACATTTCCCAAAGGGATAGTTTGGTGACTGTGGATCATTCCTGGGTTTGCAGGTGGCCTATCCTCTGCTTTGAGTCAGAGGGATGCTGTAGTTATTGGGGTCTGTGACTTGAGGAAGACTTAGGCATCTAAACCAATAACATTTTATGTGCTCCTGAGTGCAGGTACATTTTAGTAGCTTTAATGAGCTTGGTCTTATGCTTTGTGATGCTTACTTCCCGAATACATAAAGTGATAATTATAAGTGTTTTATATTTCACAGAAGTTCTGTGAAGTTAAATACATTGAAGATTTTGAGATGATTCAATAATAGGTTTATACAGATATGCTGGAAAGATAAATCTTGCAGGTTCTTCACCCAGTCAACCAGACCAAGAATATCAACCTCATTATCGTACAATAGCACATGAAAAACACTAGAGATACCACATTTTTTTGGCAATGTTTGTTGTATATGAATTTTCATGGATGTAGAAATGAAGAAAAAGAGCATGGTGTGATAATACTTGTGACAACAACACCAATATTTGGGAGCAGTTGAGTATACACAATTTGTTTCCCAATGTCACTGTTTTGATCTGTTGTAATCATAGCAAATATATTTATTTAGGCAAGGTAACTAGTGAGGAACATCTCAAGTCAGAGTTTTATCGTTTTTGTCCTGCATATGATATTGCAGCATCCCTGCTTTTTCATTAGGACTTGAGGGAAAACAAAAGATGAAGGAATGCATGAACACTTTTTAAATCTCAACCCGTGAAAGCAATGAGGTGTGATTATCAGAAAATGTGTGCCTATCTACAAGCACGTAAGTCTCTAAGGAAACAGAAACATAAAGAAGTGAAAACACAGCTATTAAACAAAGTGTATTTCTCTCTCCGTTTTGTATGATGAAGTCTGTTACTTCAGTGGAAGCAAGATTAGACTCTAGCTACTTTCTTTTGAAGCAAAGGAAATAGTTGACCCCTCAATTTGAGCCCTGAGGCTCAAAAATGTTTTATTGGTATTTTTGGTTAGAATGAGATTTTTTATTTAAAACCTTCTTTCTTAACATCTTTTCAGTGAGTTTCAAGTGGACATTTGGATGTCATAAAAGTAAAAAGCAGTGACAGATGTTGTTGCTGCTCAGAATTGTACCAATGGTAGCCCAGTCCAATCTAATTTTTATTGTTGGTTATGATTTCCTATACACATCCAACCATCTGTGGATGGATGGTTTTGCCATCTGAAAATCAGTAGTAGGGAATTGTGGCTACTCATTATCATGTACAGCATGGCGTAAGGTGGACTAACATCAATTATCACATACTAACTTTTAAACTGAAGAAAAGTTATCATTGTATTGGTTTGAAAACAAACCAGTGGGAGATCACAAGTCAGGATTGAAATTAAAAATAAGTGAAATAATACAAGGAAAAGCACTGACAAAGTCAGATACAACCTAACACCCTGTTAGGGTGGTAGTAGCAGTCCAACTGAAGTAGTCCAGTTGAAGCGGTGATCCTGTGAAGGTCTAGTCTCCAGCTGAAGATCCAGTGGTAGCTCTTGTCCTCTGGGAACCCAGTAGACAGGGCTAGCTCAGGCAGGTCCAAGGCCAGGTTATATCCAGGTGGGAACACCTGGCTCCTCCCTCCTGGGCAGAGCATCTCACAATGGGATGAGATAAGTCCATGAATCACATGGTGGGTCCCTAATGGCCCATTGCCTGTCATCCGGGGTGGGTCATTAGCAGCTGATAACAGCTAACGGCCCACAGCTGGTGGTAATAGAATACTTAAACACATCTATATTGCAACCTAGGACAATCATTTAAGTTCATTGTACACTAAACAGCATCATTCAAGTCACTGAGTTATTCTTCAAATTATTCTATGAGTAAGATGATAACAAAATCAGGATTACAGAAGCGTCCTTTTCTATCTTAATTCAGTAAGAAGGCCAGTAACTCAATGTCCTGAATGTTTCATGCAACGCTGTGATGGCTATCTTTTTATTCTTCAATGCCTCTTCTCCCAATCAATTTTTTTTAAGATTTGCCTACTCAGTTTTAATTATTTCGGGTAAATGCAAATTCCTGTAAATTCCAGTGATTTTTTTTTTGACAACTTGTTTTACTGCTAATGCTAAACTAGTTCGTATTCTTAAGTCTTCTTATCTCCTAGACAGATACTTTTTCAGGAGTTGTCATCTCTCTGATCAGGGCAAAGATACTTTCCTTGATATTCAGCTTTCTGATGGTTGTTGCTCTTTCACCATGTTTAGGCTCACTTTTCCCCCTCTACATGTGCATCTTTGTTCAAAGCTTTTACAAAGTCCTCTGCTTTTCTTTCTACATGGCTTTAAAAAATCCTGGCTTTGATATAACCATAAATAGAAAGGAATTAAGAAAGATCAGCCTTTCCTTCAAATTCAGCCCACTGAAGTCAGAGGTCTAAAAGTGAATGGTTAATTCTGATCCATCTCACAGCTTTTTCTAAATCCTGCCTTTTGGGCAAGCAAGGGCATTCCTTTGATTTCCCAGTAACTATTACAGGAATATGAAACTGTAAATGTCTACCATGAATGGATATATTCAAGACAAAATGTCAGAGCAGTGAAGAGAAGCAGATGTCTTTTTATCAGGGATAGCTTTAGAAAGATTAAATCAAATTTACCACAACACCAAAACATGGATGACTCATCAGTGGTCATATGCAACGCTGAACATGCAATGAAGTACTAAATTACTTTTATATAACGACTTTAAGTTCCCACAGTTCTTTTTTTAAATTTAATTGGCATTTCCAGACCAAGAAAAATAATAAACAAACCAAACTTCAGAAAATTATCTTTTTTTCTTCATTATTAAATTCTTTTATCAAGAAGGAAAAGGTCTTGTTAGCTGAGTAATGTTTCACTTGATTCAGAAATAGATCATTAATATGGTTTAGAGTAATATAGTGTAGAATAAATTTCTCCTTAGAGGAGAAACACTTACAAACAACCCAACCAAAGTTTTTGAACCATGAAATTGCAATGGTACAACTGCTACCAAGATTTGGCTAATAGTTTTCTGATATGCACATCTGATTTTCATGCTTACATATTATCTTCCAGTGAATTAAAAAGGTCTAGGCATAACTCTACCTTGTTGTCAGAACTCTTCATCTGTTACATAGTGTGTCTCAATATCTCTCTAATCATACTGCACTTTTCGTTCTCTCGTCACAGACCCAACTTCTCTAAATAGTACAGGCATACACTTTTGTATTGTCAAAATTATCTAGAGGAGAATTAGGTTAAAGAATTCCACACAACTCACCTAAAATTACAGAAAACAGTTGTTGTTGGTTTTTTTTAAAATAATGCATTTTTCTTTTGAAAAATACACTTGAGTTGCACAAAATGTAGGAAACACATGCATTAGCCAAGCTATGCAATTTGCCCAAAATGCAGTGTGTTTTGTGTTCTGGGCTTTAAAAATACAGATTCATTAGGTTCTAGGTAAATGAGATAATATGCTTTATCTCTGGAAATTTTTGGCCACTATAGGGCTCCTCCTTACCCAGAGGAAAAAGAGGCATTGCTTTCATAAGCTTGTCCTCAAATAAACTTTGAGTTGTACCATGCTATCACAACTATTCTATTTGCATAAAAATGGAACACACACATAGCAGGTGAGAACATATTTAACACTATTAAGAATATATGAAAGGATATGATTTCTACCCTTTTGCTCACATTTGGCCAAAGGGGAAAAAAATAACTCTCCTGCTGCACAGCTTTTGGAAGAAGATGTAGTACGGCTGCTTGTGATCTCCTGAGCACTAGCTGAGTGAACCCAGCACAAAATAGAGCAATATCTCTTCTCCAAAAAAAAGTGTTTGAGTTGCCAGGAGGATGCCTAAACTGCTATAATATTTCTGAGCTTCTGGGCCCAGGTAAGCCCCTTGATAAGGTACGGACCCTATACTGTGGTAAGACATATGCAGGCCTCAGATCCTTTTTTATTATTTTTTATGTAAAATCCGTGTTTCTGGGCCAGAGGGAGCCCTAGGAGTTTGGTGAGTGGCATCTCCAGGATTTTTCTGGCAGCACATCCCTGTTGTACCAGCTAAGGGCAGCCCTGCACACCCCAGCTATGTCTGCTTTCCCTTAGGTTGCCCAGAGAAAGCAAACTACAATTCTTCATGCTTTTGTTGCAAATGCCATTAAGAAGGTTGTGAGGTTTTTTGCATGCTGTTTAAGAGCTCCTGTGCTGTAAAGGATTTTTGATGAAAGGTAACTATTCATTCAGGAAAAAAAGCCCAAGTAAACAGCAAACCAAAGGGCATGTGTTCCTGTACATGTAAATACACATTAAACAAATGCTCACCAGAAGTACAGCACAAATTATGACTGCTGAGGTTAATTACTTGATAAAATCACTTGTATAGGGAGGGATAAAGTCTGAACTATGTCTTTCTTGAAAACCCATGCCAACTCAGACAGAGTAAATTACTGGATGAGGTACTTGGGCCTCTGTTATGCAGAATATGTTACCATAACCTATTAATTGATGAGTGCATCCCAGAAGGAATTACAGACTGCTCCTTCCCACTTTGCAGTGGAACAGCACTATATAATATATATAATTTTAGGTATGCAGATGTACTGAAGAATGTAAGTAATGATATCTAGCATTTTAGACAGCATATAAATATATAAGAGATATTCAGTAGCACCAAGTGGCTTGGATTATTTGCAAATTATTAGTTGCTCATACTGCAACTTTATATTCTGCTAATCCTACAGTGGCTAATGGGGATCAGCTAGATGTATGCTAAACGGAAAGAGAGAATGGAAAATGGGTTGAAAGCAGCCCTGAGGAGTAGGACTTTGGGGTGTTGGTGGATAAGAAGCTCAGCACAACATGGCAATGTGCACTCACAACCCAGAAAGCCAAACCTATTGTGAGCTGCATCAAAAGCAACGTGGCCAGCAGGGCAAGGGAGGAGATTCTGCCCCTCTGCTCTGCTCTGCTCTGCTCTGCTCTGCTCTGCTCTGGTGAGACCCCACCTGGAATGGTGCACCCAGCTCTGGGAACCCCAAAACTAAGGACATTGACCTGTTTTAGTGAGTCCAAAGGATGTCATGAAGATGATCAAAGAGCTGCATCAACTCTCCAATGGAGACAGTCTGAGACATCTGTGGTTGTTCAGCCTGGAGAAGAGAAGGCTCTGGGGAGACCTTACAGCACCTTCCAGTACCTAAAGGGGACCTTCAAGAAGGTTGGACAGGGATTTTTACAAGGTCATGGAGTGATAGGACAAGGAGTAA
The DNA here is from genome assembly GCA_024500445.1 of Entomyzon cyanotis. Classification (NCBI taxonomy): domain Eukaryota; kingdom Metazoa; phylum Chordata; class Aves; order Passeriformes; family Meliphagidae; genus Entomyzon; species Entomyzon cyanotis. The sequence goes on from JAKEPQ010001005.1 coordinate 43,734,543, forward strand.
TGACATTAAACTGAAAGACAGTAGGTTTAGACTAGATATTAGGGAGAAATTCTATACTCTGAGAGTGGTAAGACACAGGAACAGATTGCCCAGAGAAGTTATGGATGCCCCATCCCTGGAAGTGTTCAAGGCCAGGCTGGGTGAGGCCCTGAGGAGCCAGGTCTAGTGGAAGGTGCTCCTGCCCATGGCAGGAGGGTTGGAACTAGATGATCTTTAAGGTCTCTTCCAATCCAGGGCATTCTATGATTTCATGATTCTATGATTCTACAAATCTGTGATAACATCAGCTGCTCTGACACGACAGAGTTTTGCATGGTTTTCAGTTCTACCTGTTTTTTGCCCCCTTTCTTTCCAAGTCATCTGTGTGAGACCCTGATGCTATGAGCAGTCAGGATGAATAGCTAAGAACATAGACTTGGATTAACATAAAAGGAAAGAGTGAAAGGGGCTCGTCAGGCAGCAGTTGCGGTCACTGGCTAGGTGAGGAGAGCTTCACCTCTTGGTAGGTTCATCTAGCTGTCAGTTCCATGGATCACATCAACCACAGTTACAAAAGCTGGGTTAGATCACCTGGAAATTTCCCACCATTCATAGTATGGATTGTTCAGATTGCCAATCAGATTGGCAAGATTAATGTAGTTTGTCCTCAAGATACTTATGTGGACTCCTAATGTTAAACAAAACTGGCCATACCTAAAGCTAATATGAAACTTTTGTTTGTGATGATGCTTTTTTTTCTTTTTTCTACCTTAAGATACTAGGTAGAGTACACTTGTTTCTATGAGCAAAAGAAGAAGTCTGCAAAAATTACATGTGATGCTTTTGAACAGTTATTCACCTGAGAAATCCTAGTCTGGTCTCAATAAGGCTGAGGTAGGACAAGGTTTTATTTTTCTCTCTTCTGTTAACCTATCCAGAGCATCAGCCCATAGGGATATAATTCAACCATTTGATTTCAAGTGCTTCTTTCCAGTATGGTGACTTCTTTGTACACAGTTTTCTTCCTTCTGTATGCCAGGTGCCATCTCTTATTTGGCCCTGAGGGTAATGAGCTGAATGCAACATGGATGACTCACGTGGAGCACCATTCAAGTTGAAGAACTCTGAGTGAAAAATAAAGCCTTGAAATGGGAAACCTGAAAAAGAATCTGGATGTGCATATACAACAGATGTGTATATCTGCTGCCTTGTGTGATAGCTGGGAAGGGGATGGGGATCCTTTAAATGCACTCATGGCAATAGGACATGAAGCCTAAGGCAAAGTACTAAATGATTTAGCTCAGACACCATTTAGTCAGAAAAAGTCAAACAACTACATTGTAGGCCATCTGAGCTGAAACCCTGGGCCTTAGATCTCTCCAAGACAGTTGGTGTCTCAGACAGACAGCAGGACTCCCTGCCCAAGGCATCCCAGTCCTTGTGAAAGAGCTCTGGACTTCTCCTTTCTGCTCTCCTCCTGTCCTTGTTAGCAAAGAGCAGTGATGGGATCTAAAGCAAACATGGACTGCACACCTTGCTGTTGACTGTGGGTCTTCAAATGGCGTTGGAAGAGGGTTCTGTTTCATGGGAACAGCTGAACAGCAAGTGTCAAGTATGACCCTGGCGCAATATTTGGAGTTCTGAATGATTTCTGTTCCAAAACCCCAAGGTACCTATCAGCAGTGCCAGCTACTGTAAGGGTGGTAGAAGGAAGGAAACAGCATGTGTCATTTAGCTACTGCAACATTTAGCTTTGGTTTTTATTACCAGACTTCACTGGTAAAAATGAGCCAGGAATAAGTAGAAAAATCTTACAAACATTTAAAAGTTCCCTTCAAAAACTTTTCCTACTTTCATTTTATTTTTCAACCTGTTTTTCAAAACAGACGTGTCCCATATTTACAGCATTTTTACTGGAGATCTAAATATGCTTTTTCAAGTCCTAGTTTATTTATTCTCAGTATATCCTTCTGAAATAAATAAGAATTGTTTTACAAATAATAAAACGGAAGCACACAAAGATTTAGAGACCTATTCAGGCAGAGAAGTGCCTGTCAGAGCCATGAAGAGTAACCCTCCTGATTTCAGGTACTCCATCCTAATCAGAACAGCACTCCTTCTCTCTGCATCAAACCAAAAGCAGAAGACAGGTTTGTTTTAGCCGAAAATGTGCTTCTATCTACAGAGAGAAGATACCATTTTTCAACATGTTTGAATGATCAAACTATATATTACACACATGCTGTCTCTTCTTTTTCTTCTGACAGTTTTCACAAGAGAGCCCAAAACAAATATATTAAACATAGAAGGCTTTAAAGGAACATAGTCCTGTTTCTTGTGGGAATATTCTGTAACAATCCTATATACTGGCAGAATCCTTTGTATATCTTAACAGCCAGCAATGAAGAATCCTTAGTTGTTTAAATATTTTCAGATTTTTTTTTATGGGGAAAAAAAAAGATAAAAATACCATTATTGAGGTAAAACCAGCCACAAATGTGTGACTCACCCACTCATTATCACATCTATATTCACACTCCACACTGTCCCTAAAGATCTCCTTGAGCAAGGAGGTCATGCATTTGAGTATGGTAGCTGTTAATCAAGCTGATACTACACAGAGAAGCCAGTTTACTAATTCTACTGGAAGAAAAATATTACTGAAAGATGTGACTTTTTATTGGCTGGAAGGAGGAGAAGAACTAAAACACACAAACAGTTAAAGTGCAATTATAGTGGTTTTAGTAGAATAACATTTTACTAGAACTGTCTATTTCAGTTCTGTTGCTACAATGAAAACTGGGACAATTCCCTCTATATAGAACAGAGAATTTTCTACTGTCTTGGTATTGCTAAATCAATATGAGAGACAATTTATTCCTGGAACTGCTACAGATATTTCTGAATGATAATTTTGTTCCATTTGGGAGAAAGCAGAGTGCACCAAATTTTGAGCATCTCCAGTATCCCTGCTGAGGCATAAGACTTCAGGAACTGAACACAGGAGCAAAATACAATATTTTTTTACTCCACTTTCTTTTACTACAATAAAAACCAAACGCAGAACACCTTTAATTTCACTAGATATTATATTCTCACATGAGTAGCACAGTTCATGAAAATTGCACACTCTACTACAATTTTCAGGGTTTTGCCACTGGATTTCCTGTGTCTGTTCAGGTGTGCTGGCAGCACAGCATGAAGAAAGCCACCACAGCCCACCCATCCTTGCTGTTCTGTGAGCCATGCAATCCTCAGGCCCATTGGATTTCCTCATTGCTCCCACTTAGAGGGGAGAGAGCTGGAATTACAGCTGCTCACTCCTCAAACTGAGTGAAATCCTTCTGGACATGTGTGTAGGGCAAGGCATAATGTGGCATTAAGAGGTGGCATTAAGAGCTGGCATCCTCCAGTACATCCTGGACCTGGGGACTGAGGTGCATCAGCTTTGAATTTCTCATTAGCTACCACACTGCTGCTGTTGTGTTTGGGCTTACAGCATTTCAGGAAAACATGTTTGATTTAATATTTTTTTAATAAGGTTTTTACCTACAATATTTAACAGACTCTCTTCACATCAGTCATTCAAAGGCAGCATGGCAGCTGGAGTAAAGGTGGGTTTGAGCTGAGGAGACCAGAAGTGGGTCAGTTTGCTGATCTGAGCTGGAAGGTTTTTGTGGGGGATTTTGGCTTGCATGAATTTGTGATTTCCAAATGAACTTTGCATCAAACAAAAAGACTAGACAACCAGATTACCAGATATACCTATTTCTCTGAAAAGAGTGCCACAATCATTCAGCTGTGTGCTGACCATCTGTGTGTGGCTGTTCAGAGAACTTTTTCTCAGGAATGCTGTCAAATATATTTGAATGGAGAATATAAAATAAGCATTTTATATCAAGCTGCCATAACTTTTCTGGTGCTGTGGTAGGTTTCAAAGAAAAATAACAAAAAGTGGGTGGAAAAGCAGTACCCTACAGTTTTATTAAGCATGAATGACATTAAGTGTTGGCGTAAACCACAGGGTGAGTCAGTGCTGTAACTGTGAAGCATTATGTCCATCTTGTAGTCCTATGATAGAGAAGGAATGCTCCTCACAGCACACACAGAAATTACTTGTCTTGGCAGCACCAGCAAACACACAGCCCCAAGACATTACTGTGTAATAATTTCCCTAGCAGAGGAACAAAAACTATGACTGAAGCTTTTCCTGACCTTAGAAGTTGTGTCAGTTGGTTAAAGTTGACCTACTTTGGACTTCCATTTTCAATTTCCTTAACTAATAGTTGGGGATTTTTTGTTATGTGACTCTGGTTTTAAGTTTGTTTTCTGGGGTATTTTTGATCCAGGGACGTGCAGTAGATCAAGGAAAAGTTTTTCAAGCACGGGGGAGATAACTGAAGAAGAATCTTCCTTTGCAGATTTCATACTTATTTGCTACTGAATTTACTCTAAATCTAGCAGCCAACACATTTCTTTTATTACCCATCATATATTTTGGTGAATCCTAATATCTGCAAGTGATTCCTTAAGTGAAGAAGAAAGAATTACCTTAATTGTTTGTGTCATCACCTTGGCTTTAGTCACCAACTAGGCATTATACAAACACCAAGGTAGGAATTTTTTTTTTTCTATAGATTTTAAACATGCTGAGAAGAAATGGGGATTTTATTATTTATTCTTTAGAAAAGGTAAGACTTAGTGTAGCCTACTATGTACAGCACAAAGTAGAGTTAACCTACTTTTCCTTTTTCTACCCACCCAAGGCAGCTGCAGGCAGTCAGCTTAGCTACAACAACAGGGATTTTCACAGAGCTACAAAACTCCCTCCCTGGCTAGAGACAGAAGACAGAATTGCATTCCTTCTCCTTATGGGTGGAACCTCTACAACTATCCAAAGGGAATTTCTATGCAACACCACCATTTTGCCTTTGGAAAAAGGAATATTTATGCTTTGGATTATGAGACTTGTTCACTATCCTCTTGCCTCTCACACATCCACTCTGGGATTTCATTTATCAAAGGCAGCTAGTCAGTGACCCCCTAACTAGCTGGAGCTGGAGCTGAAGGACCCCACAGTGCTATGCTGCACAGTGACCAAGGTGAAAGTTTCCTAGGAATTTTGGATCCCTTTTAAGGGGTATATCCTTCAGTCTCATGCCACTGAATCTCTTCTTTTAAAAAGTTACCATTTTCCCCAAGCAACTTAGTCAGCTGTGACTGAATAATTTCTTTCCCATCCTTCCTCCACAGTTTGTGGTAATCAGAAGGCACTTCAGAAACTCAGGCATATTTCAGAGCTTAATACATGCTACTGCGTAGCAGTGACTTGATTTTCCCACACACAGAGCAGAGCCAGACATAAAACCCAACACCTATCTACCACCACAAATGCTGGACAAATATTGCTTGTTTTAGTGGAAACAGACTATTATATATTATGTGTATAAGACTGGCATCTGAGCATGAAAACCACAAGACTGAAAAAATACAGGGAGGGCTGTCATCTAGTACAGGCATAGAAACACTGCAAAAAATGAGCAAAAATAGTCTCCTTTTTATGGTAATATCAGTTACCTTGAGCTACACTGGAAGACACTGTACAAATATTTTTGTTTGCAGGGCACTTCATATGAGCTAGAAGTCTGAGAAGGACTTGGATCCTGGCCATCAGTGCAGAAACTCAGTGCCACAAGTGGAGCAAAAGCAACATCAAAGGCACATAACTCACCAAATGATGGTTTCTCTGCATCCTTGCCATCCCACCTTGCAATTGCTGGCAGGGGGACAAGAATTTTATTGGGTGCTGTGAACAGCTCAAGGTAGAGCAATCAACAGCACCAAGTGTACCAGCTCTCCCCAAAGCTGGGTTTCTGCAAAGAAAGTAAATCCACTTCTACTTATATGAAGCTGCAGTAAGCACAGGAAAGCCAGGGCCATGCTTCAGGCCCAGAAGACAGTTTGGTGTAGTCATAACTCTAGATTATAATATTATATTGGATACTTAGACAAGATACCTTCAGAGTGTACCCTGGTACTAAATTAGATAGTAATCTTGCAGTTTCCAGTGGGACTACTTGAGAGCACCAAACCCATGTACAATTTTACCAGCTATAAATTCAGAAATTAAGGGATGCAGACCAATTTACACCAGCTGAGGAAAACTGAGGTAAACACCTTTTTAAAAAATCTTCACTTTCCTATAAAGCATGTATAAAGTTATAAAACAATAATTGCTTTGTCTTTATCCATCTGGAGATAGAGACATTTCAGCAAGTCTCAACAGAATCACAAATCTAGGATCTTTAGAACAGCATGGAAAGAGATCTTAGGAGCTTGATTTAGAAACACTTTATTTCTAGAATTTCTTTTGCAAGGATGGAGAAAATGGTAAAGAAAAGGGTGTCGTGCTTCCCAAAATATGATTTTTGGCTGGTTCTGGCTTTATTTAGCATGGATACTATGTCAAACATCCACCAGATGACACCAATGCAGCATTCACCATGCTAGCAGAGACTAGTCTGTTTCTATTCCAGAAAGAATTGAGATCTTTCCAACAGAATGGTGGTTTTACAACTAAATTAATTTCCTGAGTTAGATTAAAGATATTTGTTCTCACTTTCTGCATTCTCACCAGTCCCACTGATTTAGAAAACCTAAACTGCAGTGGAATTTTGTGGGATTTTTAGATTTACAAACAAGTAACATTTAAAATGTTCCTGTGATCTTTTTCTTCTGTGCAGGCTTAACACATTTTGTGTTCCAAGTTTCCTCAGCCTTCACTCCTGTGGGTCATGACATCAGTGATGTTCCTCAAATGAATAAGTCTTTGTGTGTCCCAGAGCCTTCTATAATATTGTATATCCTGTATCTCATGAAGGAAATAATAAAAAAATAGGACGTAACAAAATACAGTTGTAGTGTTTGTAAAACAACATAAATAATTATTTGACTACATGAAAAAAACCCTGCTATGGTTTATTTTCTGTCTTCTTAGGCATAAATCTCTTCAGCGCATAGATGTAGTTTTATTTCTTAAGACATATTTTTTTTTAAAATCTGTACTGAAAGAGCCAAGAATAGTAACATTCAGAATAAGTCCTCTGAATCACTGGGATAAATTCTACTCTTGTTTAGCTTGATATTAATTCAACAATTTACATTAGTGTAGCAGAGGTCAGAATTTGCCTGAGAATTTGATATTTTGCCACTCTAAGAATAAAAAAAGGTTAACATATTAATATAGATGCTAAATTCATTCATATATAAAAATTCATATAGAAAATGAATTTCATTCACAACCTGATATTGCGTAACACATTTTTTAAAACTATATGTGTAACTTACACTATGTACCTCAGCAATTTTTGAACCTGTTATTCAGAAAAACTACTTTTCTTTTCATGTGCAGCCTACCTTTGCAAAAAAAGAAGAATTATGTTGTTATGAAGTATGTTGTCTTCTTGTAACCTTTGAGTCCCTTTTGCCAAATTCAGCCCAATTCAGTGACATACAGGTGCAGTGTAGTAGTGCCACAGAAATAGATGGGAACATATAAAGGAGACTCCATTGTTTCTGGAGAATCATGGAGTAATTTGGGTTTGAAATGAACCCTGGAGACCACTTGGACAAACCCCTTTCTCAAAATGGGCTATCTAGGCTTGCTCAGGATCTTGTCCAGTGCAAAGCACAACATCTCCATGAACCAATACTTCACAGCTTCTCTGGGCAACCTGTTCCAGTCTTGCACTATTGTCTCTGTGGAAATATTTTTCCAGTGAGGCAAAGGATGGTTATGAACTTTTTAAACATTAAAAAGTCTACAGTAGAAATGGAAGAGCTCTATTATAAATAACCCTAGTATGGAAAAAGCTTAGAGTCTGTTAGGTCCCTGAAGATGCAGTTGCACAACGCTTCATAAATCAAGCATCATTAATTTGACTGCTCCCAGAAAAACTTGGTTTGTTAAGGAATTTTAAAGTGTAGCAGAAGTATTTTCCAACATTCTAAAAGTCCTGGAGCAAGAACAACAGCACTTAATAATTTAAAATAAGAAGACATACAGGATGCTGGGCAGGAAGTATTCCCCTAGTGCCCTGGAAATGCTAATACACAGTAACTTAATGAGGGCAGAGGGGTACCAGGTATCCACAAGTTCCTCAGCATTCTTCACCACAATGTAAAAGAGGAGATGCAGATCCTGCTGACACATTATGTATTCTCCTCGTGCAGGCAGGCAAGAGCAGGCAGATAGAGATTGAGGCTGGGGAAAGCTTTGCCAGAATGCCAGCACATCGCTGGGTTTTTGCATAGAGTTGTTTACCCTTTTCCTGAGCTGCACGGGAGCTGGAAGGGGTTTTCCAAGTGGAACACAACAGGATGTCTCTTCTTGCCCTGAATGCTTACTGAAGCCCAAAGTGCTGCATGTATATGGTGTTGTCTCCCCAAGCTGGTGGGGCCAAACTTACGCTGCAGTCACTTCCCAACTCTGTGCAGGCTGAGACCACATTTCCTATTCACAAAATCACAGAGTCATAGAACAGATCAGGTTGGGAGGGACCACACTGTGTCATCTGGCACAACCTCTCTGCTCAGGCAGGGTCATCCCAGAGCACATGGCACAGGATTGTGTCCAGGCAGCTCTTGAATATCTCCAGTGAGGGAGAATCTACAACTCTCTGGGCAATCTGTTGCATTTTTGTCCTTTCAGCTTTGTCTTCGTGGAAATGAAAGCACAGTATGTGGCCTGGAAGTTGTGGGGGAAGGCAATTACCAGCTTGTTTTCCAATTTGGTGAACTGGGACAAGCACAACTTCCACACAGCTTAGATATCACTTGTGTAACCCTGACCATATACGTGCTTGCTCGGACAATAAGCAATGCCTATATGTTTCACTGATTATTTACTCTTTATTTAAATTCTCTCTTTTTCATTGAAATACATATATACATATATATATGCATAAAAGGAAATTAAAATGTAGATAGAGCATGCAGCATTACAGGGATGCAGGGATACAAAATGAAGTACTGTAAAACTCATAGCTACATTGTAGAACACAGGGTTTTTTAATTGAAAAAAATCAGTTGCTTTATCTCACTTCAGTACTGTCTATACCTTTTTCACACGCCAAATATAATTTTTAACATATTATTGTATAATAACCCAAAAATAGATATTTGATGCGGAGAATTTAATGTGTTTGGGGGAAAAAGATCCTTTTAGGATCTTCTAACAAGTAAGTGTGTGGCCCTGCATGTCCCATTTTACACCATCAGTAATCTTTCACATGCAAGACTCACATTTGCAGATACACTGTATAGAGACTGACAAGTAATACTTTGTTTTTGGTTTTCAGCAACAAGTGCTTTATTTATTACCAAAGCACATTTCAGACAGTCACTTCAGAGCATGCAAATGAAATCACAGAGTAAATGTCTTTCATCTTCCTTCATGTTGGAGGAAAAGTGGGGTCTTTCTAGAAAATATTCTATTTTGGCATCATTTGAAAAGAAAGCTTTAATTAATAGTACGTTCAGTTTTCTGATGTTGAGTACTATTCAGAAATGTGGGCATCTGCAGCCAGCTAGAGGCCATTAAACATGCTTTTCCACTCTGTTGACAGGATTTTGCCTCAGTACAAAAAAAGCTTCTACAAAAGTCTCTCCAGCAGCTACAGAAAAGTGAAAGAGTGGTGGAAACCTAGGAAAGCATGTTAATACATCAGATAATGCACAGAAGGCAGAAAATGAAATTGTGAATCTGTATTTACATGGAGTGAAACGTTCATGTGAAATGGGAGCTGAGTGACTCATTTCTTGGTTTCCTGACTGAACAACAAGTTTGCTCCAAAATAAGTGTTACAGGATTGTTATACTTGGGATGCAAAGGCAGAAAGTAAAATGAAAACCTGTAAAAATACACCTCATCTTGTAAGTCAACTAAAATTACTGATATGTAATGACATTTTTCTGAAAACATAATATTGAGGGGAAAAAAAGTAGTGTACACTACTACATTGCAGATAGTTCAATCCTTGCTGACCTTTTGCACTGGACACTATATGCAGTTAAATAAACTGTAAATCTGATCTGTAAGGTCCTATTTTCCCTAAATTTGAAGCGATCCATGTAATCCATCAAAGAGTGAGAATATTCTGAGCATCTGCTGCAGGCACTTGTACAGTTGCATAATCCTCAGAAGCAGGATCTTGAAGGGAAAGGAAAAATCTCTGTGCTATGCATTCAGAACTATGATTGCTGGGGTCTTTTGGCTCGTTTTTTTTTTTTTTTTTGTTTTGTTTTTTTTTAAGAAACAGAAAGATGAATGCAGTCCTGGAAATACACTTAACCTTGGTATCCCTGTTTGCCAGGTGTTTCACTCTGTTCCAGTGGAATGCTTTATGCACCAGCCACTGGAAAACTCCCCTGCAGGTTTGATTGATCCTGCTAATGCTCATGCATTTGCACAGCGCAGTGCTGGCACACAGTTGCCAGGGATGCATTCACAGGATAGCTGACTGCATTGCTATGCCTGCCAACTAGTGGACAGATCCACAGTAAGCCCCTTATTTAGCTGAATCCACCTTAAGAGTACATTTTCTACCTCTTCTTCCTGCACGTGCCTCAGGTTGATAATTGTCTTTTTAAATTTAAAATTGTCTTTTTTTTGTATCTTCTTTCTTGAAGTTTCCTCCCTGTTCGTTCGCACAACTCTTCTATTGACTTGGATGGGAGCTGCAAGTACTTCATTATTTAAAAACCTGGCCATTTATTTAAGTGCCTGAAGGCAGATTTAAGAGTGTAACTTGGAATAATGATACGTATTTCAATATTTTAATTTTAAATTTATATAGCACAAAATGGACATGCTGTGCAAGATCTAAGCTTAGAAATAAACCCAAGGCATTCTGATTTCCATTGCAATCATAAAAAATTACTCTAAAGTAGATCACATAACATAGTAGTGTCATAACATCAGCCACACTGACAATGTGTCTACAGATGTCCTCCAGTAATTCTGTTCATGCCATCCATTCTCCCCAAAATACCTAATTGAAAGCATTAAGGCAGGAACACAGGGGTCAGAAATGCTACTTGTATTAGCTCCAGCTGGTTCCAGAAGAGCTGGTTTATCAGCAGGCCAGTGATGATGGTGCTGTGGATGGTGTGCAGAATCACCCTTGGGACCCACAGGGTTTGCTAAACCTGTCATGACCTGAAACATGACTGAAATGGCCACGAAGGAGAGCAGAAGAGGCCTCCAAACATAGACAACAGGGGTCTCTCTGCTTGAGCCCAAAGCTTCCTTCTTTTTGAGGCTGCCACAGCTTTCAACACCTATGAAGAAGAAAACCACAAAGCTGAGTTTTTGTCACTCCGAACACTAACAAAAGAGCAGGGGATACTGAAGAGGGCAACTGATGTCTATCAAATATATCATGTGGAAACCATCTCAAAGACCAGTCACTTGCAGAGTGCAAATAATGGCACTGAGAACCTTTTGGAGAGAGAAATTCTACTGATTCAACCACTTCACACAGCCCTGATTGTGTCCTGAAGGGCAGCTTAGAAACACAAATCTTATAAACTCCTTCCTGTGGAGCAGAGGCTGCACCCACCCAACTCCCTGCAGTTCTGACAGTTCAGAGCACTGGAGAGCACAGGGCTCTTTTGGCCTTTCTTCTCCACAGATAGAGTCACTGCTGGCTGCTGGCACGTAGCACACACCTGCAGTGTTCCAGGGAAAGGTTAAATAAAAATAGGAAGTACACAGCAAATCCACCATGGCCAGCAGTGATGAAATTCTGATATATCACCACACCTGTTTGGAATAGTTGAAGGATGTGGAAAAGGTGTTTAGGACAGTTTTTATGAGCATGTCTGACTGTGTGAAAACTGAGAAAGTGGCCAGATAAACACAGATGAGGTGACTTACTTGGAATGTAGGATGAGAAGTGGCTAGATCAGACAGCAACCAGCTACACTGGAAGCTGACCTACCTAACAAACAGCAGATGATGACTTCTTGAGGACACTATTGCATCTCTTGGTAAATAACTACTGTCTAATTGCCCAGGGCATACACTAAAAGATCAGTGTTGGGGTATTTTTATTCCTGTTTGGGAGGATAAATACAATGATCACAGATACAATACCTTGCTGGGGATATTTCATTAACTATGGTGTGAGTACCAAGGCTCTCATAATTTTCATTTCAGGTTGACCAGTAAAGTTTGAAAAATGATCCAATCTGCCTCAAGTAAAAAAGAAAAGTTTATTGGAGTAAGCATTAGAATTAGTGTCTGTGGCAGATGTCTTGTGCTCAATTTTGTCGCTGCAAAAAAACTACTTCAGTTAATGCAGGACAATTTTCTTTTCTTTATAACACATCTACTAATTTTTGCTTTCTCTCCTATGGAAAAACTATTGTCACCTAAACATATTGGATAATGTTATTGCACTTTGGTTGCACAATAACTGGAGTTCATAAACTAATATGTATTTTCCTGGATCCATTCTAGGCAGCACTCCATTCAAATATGTGATGAATGCCCCTAGCCAAGGAAAGTGTCAGAAATCTCTTCTTGTGATCATACATTCATTTTTCTTGGACAGCTAACCCCTGAAGCCCTTATTTGAAGTCAACAGGAATTTTCCTTGAAAAAAAGAGAAAACAATATTTGCCCAAAGCAATTTTGTTTTTTAACACAGAAAGTTTTCAAAAATCCAACAAGCAGCTCAATCTTTATTCAAGCAAAATGTTTGGTAACATCACAAGAGAACATAAAAGCCTTGCAAAGAACAGCAATAAAAATAAGAAAACTGACTTATCACAAAGGCAGTTATCTGCCACATGAATTAAAGCAAGCTAAGCATGCTGTTCCAGATAACATAGACAACACAGTACCTTCTCATTAAATATTCTTTTAGTGACTCTGCTAGTGGGTGCAGGTGAAGACAGATTTCTCCAGGAAATTCAAATATTTGCAAAAGCTTGAGAGATAAACAGAAGAATTTGGGGGAAAGCATGACGATGAGAATTTGTATAGCTGGGGGGGTTGCTGCTGATCTGCATTTAGAGCAGATTAAAATTGTTTCCACAGCAGAAAGAAACAGTGCCTTCAAATGACTTGCTTGGAGAAGTAGAAAGCACTCTGGAATGGTCTAATCCTGATGGACGGAGGACCCTATATCCACACTGAGATGGAGACAGACCCCCAAACCACACACCCCATGTTTCTTATCCTTTTGGAATTTTGGATGGAATTTCATTTTGATAAACTGAGATTTATGCCAATATAAATTACACATGCAAATCTTCCATATGTCAAGATGAAAAAATTTACCACTTATATTTTGTACTTTATATTTCTTTCTCCTGACTAAAGTAATTTTATCAACATAATACAGGCAGTGGGGCAACACTTCATAAGCCAGATGTTTATTGACCTATGTGACCCTTCAAGTGTTTTCCTCCTGATTATTTGTGGTATGAACATAACAGACAACATCTGAAGTGATGTGGGAAAATGGGCCCATAAAGCCAGTCACTTTTGATTTTTCTTTCAGCTAATTTTGATTTCATTTGATATTGTTTCCTCCAGGTAAGAATTAAAGGTGATAAAAACCAAGAAAACAATTGAGCTGGCTCTCAAAAAGTTTCTAATTTCCACTGTCAAATGCTGTAAGGCAGCTCTGAAGAAAGGATTAAATGAGAAAAAGGTCAGTAATTTGATTCTACAAGAAAATTTATACAGCAAAATAGATGCTGAGTTTATAATTAGAATTTTAGTACTACCTATGAAGGGCACAACATTGGCATAGTCATTATAAATATTATAATAAAATAATTATTCTGAACAAAAAAAAATGGAATGCTAATTGCATCTGAAGTTGAAGTTATTATAGAAGAATTTAAGGTACACTGGAGGTTAAAGATGTGTAAACAAGCAGAATAACCCTTAGGAGAATATCTTGCCAGAAAATGATTAACTATGACCAGATTTTATTTTTTTTTTACTTGGATGGCATCTGAATCCTTGAAGTTCCCTTATATTATACAACACCAGCAGAAAGCACAATGAAGAGAAAGGAATCATGGACAAGAAAAGGGATGCTCAGTCTCATCTACTTACTCTAAACAAGCAGTTTAGAGTTTATTTAACCTTTTATTTATTTGGGTAAGAGTTTCTCACTTATAAAAAGAGCAATTTTTATGGAAACAACTGTAGCACCCACTCCTCTTCCTCTGTCCACAGTTATCTTAATGACCCTTCAACAGCAAACTATTGGCCAGACAGCTGATTTAATGAAAAAAATTGGGTCTGACCCTTGTCCTTTTCATGTCAAGTCACCTGGATGCCATGAACTATTGCCAGCTTGGAGTTAGGGCAGCCCAGCTGGCTTTATCCTGAAATGTTCAAGGCAGTGATTTAATGGACTTGACCCATCTGTCTTAGCTGAGGAGTGAGTAATAATGAGCATAAAGATGGTGAAACCCAAACATTTCCAGTCACGATAGTTATTTCTGAATTTTTGCTGGTCTCACTCATCTGTCTCTCAAGGACAGAGAAAGAGACTGAGGAAAACTTAATGTAATTTGTTTGATGGTTGGTTGCAAGACAGAAGTGTCTACTGTAATTACTCTTATGCTCTTTGACCCTAATACTATTTAAAGAAAAGGAACTTCTGCATAATCTTTCTATGCATAAATTACATAGGAGAAATAACTGACTTGTCACTAATTTCTATTTCATACTAAAAACTCAACTCAAAAGCTGTGATTTTTGCTACTACTTAGCAAAATGAGACTAGATACCTGCCACAGACTCAGAATACTTCATCATCATCACTAAAGCAAAGTGTCCTCAAACACTCAGACATTATTTTTCATTACTACAAGCCCAAGGATTAGACAGAACTATTTCATTTGCCCTAAGTCTCATGCAAAATTTGTAATCTGATAGTGAACAAACTGTCCTGAATGTTGTATTTCCTGGGTCAGAGAAGATGCAGATGGTTACTTTCAAACTGTATGAAAAATACCTCCAGACTTACAAAAGTAGTTTGCAAGGTGGGATTCACTAGACCTAATGCTTTACCTTTCTTTGAATGCCACAGGCTCCATGACTGAGCTACTGTCTCTCATTAAAGACAATGATAATGACTGTTGTTCCGTTATATATTTTGACTGCTAGTGGGGTTTGCTGAGGACTGATTTTCCAGTTCACCATCACAATGTATTACCAGGTTTTTCAAGCTGTCAGAGCATAAACTGTCCACTTTTGACAACAGCTCAGAGTCCTCACCCAAAACGTGTCTGGGTTTGGTGCCACGTGCTTCAAACAGCAAGATGAGATGTGAGCACTTAAATAGGTTACACGAGGTGAGGCAGGGAAAACAGGGCGGTGGAGGAAGAGTCATACTCAAGAAGCCCCAGAAGTGATGCTCAGGCAGATGGTGCAAGAGAAGTCAGAAGATCTAGACCAAGTAATATTCATCTGTTTATAAACAGGGGAACTGAATCAGATACAGGGACCAACAGCACTAGTTCTCCCATCCTCATATACTAGAACTGTGGTTTAAGTTATTATTCTGGCCAAATCAGGCTTTAAACAGTGTAAACTCAAACTCTTTTTCCATAGTTATTTCTTATTTCATCTTCAAATGCTTCAGACATACTACCAGCATTTCAGCCTTTGATACCTAAATTGGAAATAAAGAAGCTGTGCTTAAAAAGCAACAGTTTATCTCAGCTAATTTCCACAGATCACAGTTACTAATGTTTCTTAGATGAAGCATTAGAGAACTTTGCCCGGGGTATGTTATCTATAAACTTTTTTTAGTCAATAAATCTAGGACTGAGAAAGCTTAAAGTGTATAAATAGCAGTAGTAGTTGGAAGTCTCATTTTAGCATTAACATGTTTGAAATTAGATTCTAGCTAACGTGCGGAGGAGTATAAACAGAAAGCACTTCTGTTGCTGTGTGTGTGTAAGAGAGCATGACAGCCTCTCGCAGCTCACAGCACACCCCAGCAGCGCAGTGGCCTTGTAATAGGGGTCTGAAAATGCCAGATGGACTCCAGAAAACTGATCTTAAAAAGGATTTAAGTAGCTATGGGGGAGGGGAAATGTGTGGTGGACAACAATAAAGCTTACAGTGCAGCTTAGAATTGGACAAAGCATCAGCGAGCTCAGCGAGCATAACTTTACCTGCCAAGATCCAAACGTAGGATGCGGTGTGCAAGTTAGAGATGGACAATAATTGTATTCATGTGGAAAATGTAAAACACTGCTGTGGTTCTTTGTGTAGAGAAAACAACCTTTTCTTCTCTCTTTCATGTTTCAGTTTGATGGCAATTGTTTTGAACAACAAAAGGGAAAGGAATCAAAATTTGGAATGAAGCCCATTTACTGAAATGTATGTGTGGGGAAGTACCAAAGATGCCATACGGGAAGGTTTGGACTGTGCATTAACAAAGCTGCAGTGACAGAAACTGAAAAGAACAAATGACAAGGAAAAAGAGCATCTTTTGATTTTTTTCAAAGTTTTATTACAACACAGTGGGAATTTGATGTCTATATGACATATATATTACCTATCTGACAAAACCCCACTATTTATATTCTACTTGGGTATTTGGTTTGGAAAAAGAACATAAAATATTATTGAACGGTGATATGCAAAATATATAAACAAGTAATTAACTATTCATTTGTACAAGCTGGTATGGTAGTTATAAATTAAGTATTTGTGGATTCCCATCTGTGTGTGTATTACAAACTTCCTGAACAGGGGATACAGTATTCTGTCCATCCCACAAATAATCTACTGGGATGTTTGTCTTCATGTAACATCAATGGATTGAACTCAGCTCAGACACAATTCCAGTCTCTTCAAAAGATTTATATCTGTTATATGAGATCTGAACATGTGATACTCTTCTGAACTTCCCTGAATTTTCCTCTTTGCCTCTTTCCTTCATTACAGCAATATGTATGCAGTGTTTAGTTTTATTCTTGATACAGTTTTCCTCAGCTGTTTAGGTAAAAACAATGTGAAGAGTTCTAAAAAAATCACGATTTTTTTTTTTTAATTGTAGTAATGAGACATAATTTAAGCAGATGTAAATAAGGCAAAATGTTAGGGTGTCTGGTTGCTTTAGCCCTTTTTTCTCCTTTAGTGGGACATTCTTAAAGCAGATGAAAGAAAGCTACCTGCCTCAGGCCACGTTTCTGATTTGCCTTTATTTTACTCAGTTTTGCCAGTTTCAGATGTTGAGTATGTACATTTATGGCGTACTAGGTTAGATACAATATTTACGAGCATTATTTTAGTTAAATGCTTATATTCAACCCACATATACACACTACCTTCATCACCGAGTCTGTCTCAAACACTCCACGTTCAGAGGTTGCTTGAAGAAGACTTTTATGTGTTTCATTATGCAGCTTAAATATATACTTCATACCCTTCCTTTCCCGAACAATGTAAAGAATGCCCAGAATTTCTGTAAGCAAATGCACCTAATTTGAAAATAGTGGAAATCTCCTGCTCTCCCTCCACCAGTGTCTAAAGGCAGTAAAGGGTTTGAGTCCCTAAGCTCCTTTGCATGTAGAAAATGAAAATGACAGCTGCATTCTTTAAGATGCAGAGCAGCCTGCAGCACCCCACTCCTCTGGCCCTATCAAATCATGGTGTCCAGAAAACCTGCTGCAATGACTGACTGCTGGGTGGTGATAGGAGGAACACGGTGCCAAGTCACCTTGAGCCCACACTCAGTGTCTGCCCCTCAATTTGCCTGAAATGCTCCTTTCATATGTGCTAGGGTTATTATTGTGTGAGTAGCAAAATGAACAGATCTCTAGGAGCAATTAGTCTTTTTGTGCATTGAATAAATGTCCTTTCTCTTTTAAACATGATTCTCTTTTTCCCACAACTTCAGATGTAATATTTATTCCCCACAATTAAGAGGAACTATATTTAGGCTCACCACTGCTACAGATTTCTACTTGCAGATGCCTATTTTCATATTAATGCATTTAGCTTTTCCTGTGGCCTCTCTCTAGGCATTATATTTTATTTTTAATCAACCATAAATTTCATTGCTATTAATCATGTTTTCCCCTGTAATTGCATGAAGCATGCCAATAGCAATTACATTTGATTCATCTCCCATTTATATCTCTTTTACAAAGTAAGACTCTTCAACTGTTTTTGTTATGATCCTTAGAGTGAAGACCACTGAAGAATCGCCTACTCAACCGGCTGACCATTAACTCAGTAAGAAGACATTATCTCATGTTTTAACATATTTTGACTTAAAATTTACAATTACATCAAATTTTCAATAAACATCTATTTCATATGTTCCCCATTCATGTTTATCATGGGCTTCATATGTCATAGTTATTTATTTCCCTAGGATTCTAAACAGACATACAAAACCAACATACATAAAATAAGTTGCATTTCACAGGACTGGACATGTGGTGGTCCTTTTAACTGTTCAACATGCCAGAATCTTTTAGTGAGAGAACACAGTTAACCCTGTGCTGATTAATTAAATTTATACTCAGCAAAGCCCTTTCTAAACTGTATAATTAGGGCTACAATTTATTTGATATCTTCAGGGTGGCATCAGAGTCTTTTAAAAGCTTAAAATGTCTTTTAGACTATTTTTCTTAAGCAACTTCTATGCCTTCATCTATGCTATTACTCATTAGTTCTTTGTTTTAAGTGTTTTGGTTTATTTCTCCATTGAGGATATCAGTTTTAATGTTAGGATAACTGTGCCCATTGCATTCACTCACTGATGGAGACCTTTCTCAGAAACTGCAAAATGTTGCTGAGTCACAGAATCTTAAAACAGTTGTGGTGGGAAGAGACCTCACCTCCTCCAACCTCCTGCCCTCCTTCTCCCAAAGCAGGGACAACTAGAACAAGTTATTCAGGACAGTGCCCCATTGGCTTCTGAATATCTTAAAATATGACAAATCTACAACCTCTCTGGGAAATCACCTTGGAGGTTCCACTACTTTCACAGTAAAAAAAGATTTTTTTATGTCCAAGGGAGCTTTTCATCATTTCATCTTTTTCCATTGCCCCTTTTCATTTCATTAGGCACTACTGAGAAGACTCTGGCTCCATAATCTTTACTACCAACCACCAGCTATTTATGCACATTGATATGATATCCCTGAGCCTTCTCTTCTCCAGGCTACACAGTCCCAGCTCTCTCAGTCTCTCTTTCTGTGTCAGATGCTCAAATCCTGTCATTATTTTTGTAGCCTTTCACTGAATTCCTTAATAATTTTTGTAGGCCTCCACTGCACTCACCCTTATACATCCATGTCTCTCTGTACTGGGGAATCTGGGAATGTACCCAGCACTCCAGATGTGTTCTCACTGCTGCTCAGTAGAGGGGAACGATCAGCTCTCCTGACCCTTTGACAGTGCTCTAAATGCATCCCAGGATGCTGCTGGCCTTCTCTGCTGTGGGAGAACTCTGCTGGCTCATGATCATTTTGTCCACCAGCATTCCCAGAACCTTCTCTGATAAACTGCTTCCCAGGCAGTTGCCCCAGGGTGCACTAGTGAATGGGTAATTCTTCCCCCAGGTGAGAACTTTGCATTTCCTTTTGTTGAACTTCATTATGTTCCTGTTTGCCCAGCTCTCCAGACTGTTGAGATCCTGCTGGTGCTATGCTCCTCATGACCTTTCCAAGATTCAACAATATTGAATTACTGAATAATAAGAAGTAGCCTTGCAATGACATGGGGTCAATGAGTCCTTGTGTTGAGCCTGTTGGGCAGCCCTTTTTCTGGCCCACCACTTGCTGGTCCATCCCTTTGTATAATTGTGTGTTTGCTGCTTGTTCTCTCCTGCTGAGGTGACTTTGCAGCTTCTGTCTGCATTTGTAGGTTATTTTTTCTGCCCTCTTGATTATTTTCTTGATTATTTTGTTAGAAACATGAATTATAGTAACAGACAAAAGTTCACTATTCAATATCATGTTCTTCACCACTAAGTGGTCAGTCACTCCTCCTGACACTAATTAATAAAGGTACCCTTAAATCATTGCCTTCATTCCTGCACATGATATAAGCATGAAGTGATATTAATATGAAACTTTGTGCCAGGAGTGTTATTTATGGCAATGTTAACTTGACAATATGGTAGGCTACAGGGGCTGAGGATGTGTCAACTTTGTTTAATCAGGAACTTCTTAGATATGAGTGGTGCTTTGATCACCTATAAAATAATCATTGCTTTGGCATGATAGTCACTACTGTATCTTCTGCTTGGAAGCTTTTATTACAAGCATTTATACTTAGCAGCATCAACTTTTATTTCAAAATGTTTCAAAACCTGGACTTACTGTGGCCATGACTAATTTTGTGCATCATATTTGTAAGGTACTAAAAAAAATATTTTAGGCAAAAAAAATCCTGTATAAAAATGAAATGCAGCTAAGTAGAGAATTAATACATGCTAGCATTGGTGGACACAAGCTTTACAGAAATTATACCTTGTCAAAGTAGACATAGGTCAGTTTTGCTGCAACTTTTCTCATAAACTAAATAATTACACTCGTAATGCTTCCAGCAGTCAAAACTGCAAGATGTCATCATTTTATTTGTCTTTCTCAGTGACTTCAAGAAATAAATACATGGTCTGTTCAACACAGAGAATTAATGAGCAAAATAAGAAAATATCAGTTTGAAGCCATAAGGCTTTGACACACCAAGAAGGTACCATGGGGTAATGAATTGCCACATGTCAGCTCTTGCGAGGTAACCATATACACATCCCTCTTCTAATGCAAATGCAATATAATCTTAAGTGGTTTCTCTCTCAATTAAAGAACAGCTACTTCACTTTTCCTTGAAGTAAGGAATGCACACAGAGAATTCAACATGGCAGTTTCTTATGTCCCAATAATTTGTTCATGTTTCCTATGTATTTGTAACAGAGCTCAAGTGCAAAGGTCCTACTAGGATTACCTAGTTAATATCCTGTAGAGGACTAGCCAGCAAGTTCCACTCAGTAATTTCAAGAGTGATCTCAACCACGTTTTGTAATCTAGATTACATACCTAGAAAGACATGACACCATCAAGCACACCACTTAAAAAAAATTATTTTGAAACCTCTCCTAACGTGTCATTGATTGTACATTAAAAACTTGAGTATTTTGCTGAACTGGTCTTCTAAACTGAAGGAGATGAAGAACCATTTTCTCATAAGTGATTTCAAAGGTTAGTTCATTTACTTTCCACTTTGAGTGCATCTGGTATTATCTCCTAGGTGCAATCCATCCTATTTTCCTCCTCCTAAATGAATACTGGGATTGTCATAATTGGGCAGATCAGAAATCCATCAAGCCCCATGACAGAAGGTCAACATGGTTACTTAGGGATGTAGCATCAGAAACTGATCAAGGTATTGCAATGTTTCATAGGAATATTCTCCATATTTCCAGGTACATCCTGCATCAGACTCTTCTTTGGGTTTGCTGCTTTGGAGATCTCAGTGGACCCATCCTTCCAAGGCTTGCCCCGTCCCTTTTCTTTTACTTCCTCATCCTTGCTGGCAAGTGCTCAGTTATTGTTGTGGCTTGTGGCTAGCAGAGGTCCTTCCCGTGGGAACATTTTGCTATATTTCATAAACAAAGATAAAGTTTGGATGTTTTGCAAACAACGTCTCCGGATTAGGTCAGTTCGGGCTTGGCCAATTGGGCCTAGGGGGAGGTCTCGGGCTGACCAATCTGGGGCACCTCTGTAAACTCTATATATATGGAATTCAAAACAATAAAGCTCTCTTCTCTCTTTCCTTGTCTGAGAACTTGGGTCATTCCTCAGCTAACGGCTCAACAGCGACAGTGGCTGATGAAGAAACTCTTTAGCTGTGGAGCTGTTGTACTCACCATGCAGCCCAATAAGTCAGTAGGATAGCATTCCCATAAATGGGGAATGAATGGGTCCTCTACCATCACACTGCTCCAGTACTTAGTTAGGACTGGGCTAACAATTACTCCAAAGCAAATATGAGAACAATAAACAATAGGTCACACATTAGTTTTAAAAAACACAAAATTTTAGTACTTTGGGTGCTGAGAAGAGATGCTTTCTCCAACTTAGAGACAAGCAAAATCAAAAGGGCAGTAGAAGCTGGCTTTTCAGCAGCCTAACTGGAAGGAGCAAGTAAGGGCCCCTTTGGGGAGTGGTAACTAAGTAACTAACTAAAGAGGTTGCAATTCAAGAAGATGAGAGAGATGGAGGAGGTCCCTGGAGTGCTCTAAGACTGATCACCAATGCATACATATGAGGCGAGTAGAAACCCCGAAGAAAGCAAGAGCTGTCAAGGGCATACCTCTGTGAGAAAGATATGCAGAGCTGTTTGGGGAAAAATTTCTGGAAAGCCAGGCAGATTTTGATTTTTGAACAAAGACGCTGCCTCATAGTGATTATTTTGACTATTTCCTAGAAAACAGGATGCTGCATACATTCCTGTAAATTACCAAGAATGTCACTATTGGGCTATTCTTCATTTCTCTTCCTAATGAGGACATGCTCTTAATATTGGCTAACCACTGCTACCAAAGGCAACAAAATTCTTCTTCACATACAAAACTGAGAAATTTACCTTCCAAGCATTTATAGAACTGCAATCTTAATAATATTTGCATGTTTTACAGCACACTAAAACAGGTTTTTTTCTCATGAGGTTCCAAAGTGTGATGTAACACATAAGATTTATTTATATGGAGATGTTAAACCCTGAAGGTTCACTGCGTTTTATTAAAAAGAGAACCATGATTCAGTTTTCCCAGTGCACTGTTTAAAAATCAATGACACAATTACATGTGTAAAGTGATAAAAGATCATGATACTATGACTATATATTAACAGTTTCAACTGATATAATAGTTTCCTTTTGTAGTAATTTAATTCTATGCCTTTTAAGAAAGTGTCATACTAACTACTTTCAGGAAAAATTGGCCCCAGTCTGGATACCTTTGGGCATTGTACCCAAAATAGCTTGCTCTGAAAAATGAGTGATAATCTAATTAGCTTTTCCCCAAAACACAATTTTCTTTGGAAAGGAACAACCATGCTCTGCCTGAGACAGACCTGGAAAAAGTACTTACCCTTTTCCCAGAGAAAATAAGGATGGTTGTAAGCCCACCTTGCTTACCCCCTTTCAGGAATGAAACTAAATTTGTTGTTCTAAGATGAAATCCAGCCAGATTCAAGGAGGCAGTGTTATATTTGTATTTATATCAACAAAAACTGATGTGGAAATGCCAAAAAGCTTTTTTTCAAGTGCCTTTTGTGTTACACTAAGTCCAGAGTTCTACCACATGAACAGAACGGCATCATTTGAAATGCAGTTGTCTTTTTTCCCCCCACTCCATTACTTTGGCT
The DNA here is from genome assembly GCA_024500445.1 of Entomyzon cyanotis. Lineage (NCBI taxonomy): Eukaryota > Metazoa > Chordata > Aves > Passeriformes > Meliphagidae > Entomyzon > Entomyzon cyanotis. Next base: position 43,757,955 of record JAKEPQ010001005.1, read on the forward strand.
GAAATGCAGGTCCAAAATAACACCGCTCCAACAGTCAGAATCCTGGCTCTAAATTCCCATATTAAATTTAATTATGGTCATTTCCCAGGTATTTGTTATTCTGCCAGCGTTGTCCCTTAGCTGAACAGCCATTTTCTTCCCTCATATTTTTCTCTCCCTTACAGACATATTGTTCAGTCAGTAAAACATCAGTACAGGGATAGATTCCATCAGTGCCTGTGCTTCCCATCGGTTTTAGTTACTATTTTTCTTTAATGATCATGACACAAGCAGTGTGAAATGTGTTGATGCCACATATTTGGGAGCATCAAGGATGCAAACCAGGACTAGAATATCACTGAATCGTAGAATAGGTTGGGTTGGAAGGGACCTTTAGAGTCATCTAGTTCCAACTCCACTGCATTGGAAAAATACCCATCAAATGAAATACAACAGCTAAAGTGCAAGATGCTCTGGCTAAAGTCTAATGACAGAAATTTTTGCTCTGAGAACTTTTGCTCTTTGTGCTTATTCTTGAAAATAAATTTTTGCACTGACTTATAACAAATGAACCAATAGGCAAAGAGAGCCCAGAACACATAAGGAAAGGCACTGCAGAGATACTGAGTATCTCTGTATTCCACAGTCGCACTCAAATGTTTCAAATCTGATGGGAGTGCAGAGAAGGACTGGGATATAAGGCAATAAAGCACCCATTTTGTGAGGTATTTGTTACCCTCAATCTCTATTTTATTTTGTAATTCCCCATGCAATTACAGTATTACATCAAGGTATTAAATACTTTAAATCTGCTGGAAAAGAATGGAAGGAGATTAGATGAGATGCTGTGATTTAATTTTAGCTCTTCTCACCACTACAGTGCTTTTACTTTACTAATTTTTCTTTTTCCTCTGTACCTTTGCCAAGTGTGGAAATTAACATAAATCTCCATGTCAGTCTTCCCCTGCTGTGCAAGCAATTTCTAAACATCAGGTTGAGCTGCAATAAGCAAAGCAACCTTGCGCTGCAGCCAGGCTGCTTCCAAAATGTGAAGTAATTTATGTACAGCTGCACTACATTTTAAACAATGCTGTAAATATGAGAACAGCTTAAAGCTTAAATTTTAAAACTCCTCTTAGTTGAGCAGAAGAACAGCACTCCAACACTTAAGTGGAGTCCATTTTTAGATTTCTCGTAAAAAATTCTCAGTGACTGTGACTGAACCCTTGTAACCCAAACCTTCCTCCAAAACCAGCCCTTAGAATCTGCTTTACATTTGTTGTTTGTGGTGGGGACATTCCATACCATACCATACCATACCATACCATACCATACCATACCATACCATACGATGCCTTGTCATGCTCAGCACATAAAGTGGGGGTAAGAAAAAAGAAGAGGGGATTTCAGAGTGATGTTGTCACCATTACTTGTGATGGAGTGCTGTGGCTAGCACAGGTTCTTCCCGTGGGAACATTTTGCTATATTTCATAAACAAGATAAAGTTTAGACGTTTTGCAAACAACGTCTCCGGATTGGGTCAGTTCGGGCTTGGCCAATTGGGCCTAGGGGGAGGTCTCGAGCTGACCAATCTGGGGCACCTCTGTAAACTCTATATATATGGAATTCAAAACAATAAAGTTCGCTTCTCCTCTCTTTCCTTGTCTGAGAACTTGGGTCATTCCTCAGCTAGCCGCTCAACAGCGACAGAGTCCTGCACTCCTGGGAATGGCTGAACACCTGCCTGCCCATGGGACATGGTGAACGAATTCTTTGTGTTGCTTTGCTTGCATACATGACTTTTGCTTTACCTATTAAGCCTTTATCTCAACCCACAAGTTTTTCTTGCTTTTGACCTTCTAATTCTCTTCCCACTCTTCCACTGGGGAGTGGAGTGAATAGCTGCACGGGGCTTTGTTGCCAGCTGGGGTTAAACCATGACAGTTGTTTTGGGAAAAGTGTAGCTAGCAAGTAAAATGAAGTGGGTTTTTCTCCTTTACGGTGTAATTAAGAGGCCATATGTGATGCTCAGTTTAGAGCTTTTCAGTAAAACAAAGGTATGGACACACTGGAATGAACCCACTGGAGGGCCACCAAGATGACTAGGAGGCTGGAAAACATCCCACCAAGGAGGTGATGGAGCCCTGGTTCTTCAGTCTGCACAAGGGAAGTTTAATGGGGCTATTCTGCTATTACATGATCACAGGGGCAGTTTCTTCTTGATATGCCATTAAAAAAATAAAAAAAAAGTAAGAGGCAATGGTACTGAGTGGCAACAAGAGAAATTTCTTCTGAAACTTATCAAAACTGTTTTCACTGGGAGCATGGTCCAACACTGAACCAAGCTGCCCATTCAAGTTGTGGAATATCCATCTTGGAAGCTATTCAAAACTTGACTGGACAAGCTATAGGCATAGTTCCTCACCTAGCTAAGGAGATATTGGTTCGGTTTGGTGAAGAAAATATGGTGTGAGCTAACAGTGGCCTGCAACTACCTGAAGGGGCAATCCCGTAATGACAAATTTTTCATGGTAATTGCAGACAGTTTTGCAAGAAGCAATAGCAGCAATGTGCAGTGAGAGAAGTTCCAACAGGACATTACAAAAACTGTCTTCACTAAGTGTGGTTCAGCACCAGGACAGAGAGACTGACTTAATCTTTGGAGGTTTTCAAGACTGAGCTAGAAAAAGCCATTGGTGATCTGTTCATCTGTTGAAAAATCCTCTTTCAACTAATTATGCATGTGGACTAGATGATTTTCAGAGGTCTCTCCAACCAGGAAATTTTAAATTTCTGTAATTCCCAGTCTCCTATATTACACTGTTATCTCTCCTGCTGTGTTCCCTGGTTATCTCCATTTTCCTCCTTCTCCAGAGGTAACTCCTGCTCTTTCCAGAAAGAAAGTCTTCTATTTCTGCCTGTTTTTTTCCCCATTCTTTTCAGTGATTTACACCTGTTTTTCAGCTCAGCCCCACCTCCACTAGTGATCTCTTCCTTCATTTTGACCTTTGACATATGATTTTTCGGTTCATACAACTCATTCATGCATCTCTCCTCTATGTCATCTCATTTAATAGGTGTCTGTAAATTTCAAATGCCTACACAAACTTCTCTCTCCCTTCATCTGCCCTCTATTTTCATATCACTCCTTCACCAATCCTCCAGCTGCAATGCTAATCCTCAGATCTTTTCTTCTGTCTGGCAACACTTCATCAGTAGGTAATTTCCATTAGGTAGCTGTCCAAGATTAGAAAATATCCTACAGCTTCTGCATCAAGTCCTTTTCATGCCTGTTCCATTTTTAGTCAGATTTTATGCATTAAACAAACTTTATTTCTCTGTCCCTTGTCTGGTTTTAATAGACTGGGGAGGTTTTCTCGGATGTGTCATATTGAGTCAACAACAACCTGTGCAGACATGAAAACACATAGTAACTTATGAGAACTATCAAGTTTGTGAAAGACGATTTTGCCTGACCTTTTGGAGACACGTGGTATATAAATTGGTTCTGTAAGAGATCAATTCAGATTGAATTTCCTTAAATTTAAAGAGAAAATTGTATTTCCTTCATCTCACCCTATAAAAACATTGTTTTAAACGCGCTTTATTTCTTTGCTTTTATAGTCCGTGGACTTTCCTCAACATTGGCTACTTCCATTGTTAAATCTCTGCAGTTAACTGTCCATCAGCTGTGATTAAAAGCAGAAAGCTGCAGCTGGCTCAGATGCACGCTGTCTGTGTTACTCAGCTCCCCTGGAGAAGACTGCAAACTACAAACTGCAGCAAACCACAGATCCCACACACTCTGACCCAGCCAACTAGCACCAGCCATTGCAACCTTCTCCTGCGCTTGAAATTAAGTGGGAAGCTGAGAAAACATGCCACAACATTTTGGTATTTGTTGAAGTTCCCTAGGCTGAGGAGATGTAACACAACCAAGTAGCTACAACAGATATAGCTGGTTTGACGTGTGGCAACACATAAGTAAGTGACATGAATGTCTAATGCTGCAAGCCCATCTCAGTGTCATGATTTCCATACATTTGTATGGACTCTAGGAACTGTTATTTTCTTTAACATACCAGTTCCTGGAGTCAGAAGACTACAAGAAAACACCAAACTTTGCAGGTTTTACACACTGAGGTCATTGAATGCAGGCTTCTGCTTATGGTATACATTAAACAAATCTATTTACCTTGAGTCACTCCCAGTCCTAAAGATCTATTTTTTGAACTGCTTTGCTCATGAAAACTGGCAACCATAAGATTTTATTTATGCATGTTTACTGCAATAAAATAACACAGAAAAATTTCATGCAGCATATTGTCTCAACTCACACTTAAGGACATTTATTTTAGAATAGATTGTTCAATGACCTTTCAGACCCAGATAAAACATCTAAAACTTGACTCTTCTAACCATCATTCCTAGTTCTGCTTGCTACATATTATGCCCTTTTTCATTACCTTTATATTAATAGTCTCACAATATTTTGGAATATGACTGGAAGATCCTGTCATAGCACAGAGACTATTTGTAGAAGAAGGAAGGATTTAAATGAATTACTGATGCTGAAACAAAGCAAAATGAAAGAATTTTATAATCACATTTTTTCAGTTGATGGTAAAATATAGCATGCATGAAGAATAATGTTTTTTACTGATTTCTTATTTAGGCTTATTTTTTCTTTTGTAATGAAAATGCTTGTATTGATTTAAATTTACTACTTTACATCTTTTTTCTCTGTTAGCATACATAACCCTTTATAAATGACACCATCTAAAAGTGCCAATCTGTTCTATTATTTGGATACCAGAAAGCCTTTTAAGAATATGCTGTAGTATAAGCTGCCATTTTCTTTCTGTTCTGACTTCTTTATGCTGCCTTACCAGAGTTTCATGTCTTAATTTTCTGCAAATCTTTTTCTTTGAAATATGCAAACATAACTTCATCACAAAAAAGTGACATAAGATAAAGACCACGGGATTCTCAGAGTGATCCTCTTAGGACCTTGCTCCTTTACCATAATGATTTGAAAAATCTTCCATAAAAGTATAAAATGACTCATGAAGGGCATTAGGGCTGTGACAGAAGCTTTTGTCTGACCTTTTGTGGACTCAGGGGATTTGAATTAGTCCTGTAAATAAAGAGCAACCCAGATAAAGATACTTGAATGAATAAATAACTCGGAGAAAAAGGGAACCAGTTTGTTCAGGTTAAAGTGGAATTCTTTATGTGTTCTTTTTGCTGAGTTGATTATCTTTTCCAAGAGAAAAGAATATATGATGGGGTAAAAGCCTCAATTTTTTTCCTCTCATACAAGATTTGCAATCAAAAGACTGAAAGAAATGGCAAAATTCTTTAAATTCAATTTAAAGGTCAAACAGTTATTTTTCATGTGTTGTGTGCTTACAAATATGGTTTTGTAATTCAGGTGGTTTATCTATTCCTTCTTAGCTAATGCACAAAAAGTTTAACGGGCAGTAGGAAGGAGGAATTAGAAGCCTTAAAAACATGATAGTTCATGTTTGGTTCATGATAATGAACAAACAGATAATTCAAATATACAATCTCTGTGCACACCTAACCATTGCTTTATTTTTTTTGTATCAAGTTAATATGGAACACAGTCTTAATTTTATTCAATCCCCACATAATAAGCACAGTTAATTGCACAAGAAAATGAAGCAGTATTTTGCAGAATTTGAATGCCTTTTAAAGCTATCTGTTTTCTAGGATGACAGTTTGAAAATTTAGTATCTTCTAAATAAGTAACTATTACCAAAGAGAACAATAAGTGTTGGAGAGAGAAGACTGCGCAGAAGACTGCTTCTATATATCCAGAATCACACAAAGCACTTCAAATTTAGTTGTCTACTCCTAAATTTGCCCTAAAGGTCACAAAATTAATTCTAAAACCTGTAGACATCTTCAAGCTATTTTATATTACTATGAGACATTAAAAGGTTTGCTACACTAACAAGATAAATACTGCAAGACCAAAAATCCAGAACCAAACTATAAATTTGTGTCTCTCAAAAGAAAAAAGATTCACAACAAAGCAGCTATATGAGTTAAGATTTAATTTTTAATAATTCCTCACCAATAATCACCAGTCTTTATAATCTCTGAGCAGCTGGAAAGAGTTTGTGGAATACACCAGTGAACCTAAGGCTATGTCTATGCCAGTGAATTAAACAGTACTTGTGAGTGCTCCCAGACACTGGAATATGACTGGTCTGAAATTATTAGAGCAGTCCCTGACATGCTTTTGGCCTGTACCAACTAGCTGTCTCCCAAGCAATTCCCAGGCATGGAATTCCAACATCCTGCAGACCATTAGCACCAAAGGATTTGCACCCAGCCTGCTCTGGAGGCTGGCTGTGTGTGTTTACTGGTGTACTTGTAAGTCAGTCCCTGCCAGTTGGCTTCTGGGCCTGGGAATATTCTTGGGAACAGTTTTATTTGCTGGTATAGACATCTCTCCCTTTCTCAGTAGTGTTCAGGGCAAGTAGGGTGCTTTAGGAAGATGAGCACCAAGCCACCAAAGTTTCATTCAGTTAGAATCACTTTTGATAACCAAATCCATAAGGATGAAGTTCTTTTCTTTTTTTTCTTTTTAAGCAAGCCCCCTTCCCCTTTTATTTTAATCCCACTGCAACACATGCGACACAGAATTCAACTAAATTCAGAAATTGTTTGAGCTGCAGCTTGTTTTTTCCGTGAATTGATTAATCCCATGCAGTATGTCAGGCTAGAGTTACATTTAAAAGTAGAATATGCCAATATCAAATGCTACAAGAAACCAGAAATGAATACACACCCCCTCAAGTCCTGGAAGCCAAGAAAGCAGAGCATTAATTCTTGCTTCTGCAGAGCTCCTCTCTTGTTTTGGACAAATTTTTTACAGCCCAGTCCATAATTTCTAAACTGTTAGGCTACAGAATTATGGTTCCTCTCTGCCTCCAGTACAGTCAGTTTAGGCCTGCAATAAGAAGATGATGCCCCAAATCAGATCACCAGCTACTCTAATGGTAAAGTCAGCCTCAAAGAGATGATGATTTTAAATATTTCCAGCTGAAGAGAGACAATGTGGAAGGGCCAGAGGTTACCATTTGCAGGTTGAATGCTCTAGCCATTAGGATAGAAGGTACAGTACAAGCAACGTTTACTTTGCTCCCTTCCTACTTGTAAATACTTACTTTCAGAATAAATCTAGATTCGTACCTTGCAGTCTTGGTATAGACATGCAAGTCCCAAAGAGAATGAGATTTTAAACAAACCTACATATTACCAGTACCTCTGAGACAATTTCAAATGACTTCTCAGAACATGAAATTTTTGGGTTATCCTAACTTTGCCTAGTCCCCAAATTCTGGGCTTCAGATTCCACCCTTGAGTCCAAATCTCATAAAATTTAGTTGTGCTGTGCCGAAATTATGGACACCTGATTACTGTAATAGCTCTTGCTTTTAGATCTCTGCTGCATTTACACTGCCTTGTCACTTGGGGCCAGAGTCAAAATACCCTGGGGACTGCCTGCAGGTTGACTATCACTTAGCTTCTCATCTGGAAAATCAAGATGCCCCTCCAAAACAGAAATCTAAGGCAGGGACCAGGACTGGCTCATACCTGTGCTCCTCCAGGCCACAGAGACATAGCTTCAGCCATTTGGTTCTTTGAATTCAAACACAGATTTCAAAGTCAATAGAAACACAGCATGGCCTTAACTCCCCATGAGTAATATGAGGAGTAGCAGAGCTTTTCTACCTTACAGCGATCAGGAAGATAATACATTCCCATTCTGGAGTCACTCAGGCAGTATGTCACAGAAACCACACAAAACAGGCAGCCAAAAAGTTGCAAAGTTTTTGGGGGTGCAGAGGAGGCTGAATGATGGAGGCAGCTACAGATCACTGATTCTCAGGACAGACTTACACCGTTCTAAATCCTAGTGAAAGCTTCTTTATATGCACTGACTGAGTCCAGCTGAAGGACAAGGTACTTGCAGCTCTGTGACACAGGAGCAGAGTGTGGCAGGTGCCAGCCAAAGCAGGCAACCAGGGGAATTCTCAGCTGGGAGAACCTGGCTGCCTTCCAGCCTTGCTCACTGCTCATCTGCATAAATACATACATACATACATACACACACACACACACACACACACACATATATATATATCAGAACTTTTAAAGGAATCATTACCTTACATATGTCTTCTAGATTGGCTGATTTTTATCTCATATCTAGTCACAGAATAAACCTACAGATGCCTCATCTGTGATTATCCTCAGCTTGCACATAAACCACACTGTTAAACACACTGTTAATAGAAATTTCAATGCCTCGCTTCTCGGAAAAATATTAGGACTGAATATTCCAACAGTGCAGTAGTTGGAATATCTGTACTGGAGAAGAAATATAAGTAGGCACTCCTATAGAAAATACTTTTTCACACCTAGCATAGATATGGGTAAGCAAAGGTATTGGATAAAGGCAGACAGGAAGAGGGAATACCTAAATGGCTTTCATAATAAGTGTTCATTTCTTCCACCTTAACCACCCCCCCCCCCATTTTACTAGTTTCCAGGTAATTCTAATTTAATTCCTTTCATTAACTTCTTACAGCTTGTTCAGCCAGCTCTGCAGACAATTGATTTTTATTACTACATGCCTCAGTGACTTTCTTCACCAGGGTTGTTGTTTTTTTTCCACAGACTATACAGTTCTTTGAATCTCTTCAAAATTGTATTCTCTTTGTCTTTTCATAGTTTTGTCTGTCTTTTCAATCAACTTTATTACTTATTTATCACATTCTTTTATAAAACAAATCAAATAGCTATTATATAACAGCATATATTTACTATTATGGTTGCTGCTTTCAGAAATGTGATTTCAAGGTTTTCACTATGATGGTGCTGCTACTGAAAATTGCTGAAAAGACAGAAAAATAGCCTGATTATGACATTGCAACTATTTGACATGTGAAAGAACAATATTTGGAAAGCACTTTTGAATAATAAAAGAGCTTTTAAGATCCACAGCTGAGGATATTAAGCGATGGTTCTGAAACTTCTTAATCAGATTGGTTTCACCCTTAGTTAGAAAGGCAGAGTTCACACTGACACCTGCTGTTAAGATTCGCTAACTTTTTCCATTATAAGACCATTTTCAGCTTGATTGTGTGGGCTGATCTTTTCCGGAGTGTAATCATCAGAATTAAATCAAAGGATAAAAACAGAGAGCCAGTGTTTCAGATGAACTTGTGATTTTCAAGAATTACATGGGGGATAATGGCTTGCTTACCATAAGAACTCTCAGTTATTTCATTTTAAAAAATCAGTTATCTACATCCTTGGAATAAAGAACTTGAAAGTCAGCACTTTCACTCACTGAAGTTCCCTAGAGAGGCATTCATACTTTGCCAAGATACAAGCCTTTGTAAAATCAGACAATACACACTGACTTAAGTGGAAGGGTATTACAATTTTGTATCCAGTGTCTTTGAAGATTCTACTTTCTTTTACTTCTGACAAATCACCAGGAGCGATAAAAGACAGCTGGGGAACTCATACACTGACAAAGTATGTAGGATGAGGGCAAATGGGATGTATAAAACTGAAGAAGAATAGACAAATTTGGTACAACAGGCAATGTCAGTGTGCACTGAGAAAAACTCACATATTAGCAAGAAAAAAAAGAAGGAAATAAGGGGGTGTAGGATAGGAGGCAACAGGCATTTTAATGATGAAGCACTGAATCACAACTCTAATGCCTTGACACTTCTCTGATCTTTAAAAACTGCCATAATTTTCCATTTCCTTTTACTTATGTGCCCACAAAAGTGATAACACTTTTTTTCCTCGCCTCTTTGGTACTAAAATAATGATGAAGTTCAGTGCCAATGACCTAAGCAGCCCAGGAGGTAACTCATAGAAGATGAGCCTGCAGTTGTTCTAACCTCCCCAAAAAAAATTCAGCATCAGGCTTCTGTGCAGGTGACTGCCTACCTGGAAACTGAGCCCAGACATATGCTACTACAAAATCATTTATTCTTCTCATATAAGTGATATTACTCCATTCATGTTACATAGGAAATATTCTCTATAAAATAAATGTTGTTTGAAATTACTGGCATCTCTAAAATTGCAATTGTTGAGTGCTCATATGCTAAGACCTATGTACAAAATTATTGTTTGCTTTTTAATTGGGATGATTTTGCACCTTGTTCCTCTCTTCATCCCCTCTGAAGAGAATTTGCAATCAGAAAGCTTGGGGGTTTGACTCTGAATTTGCCCCTAGTTTTCTATATGATTTTTGAAAATTCAGTAAAACCATCTGCCTTTGTAAAACATCTATAAAAAAAAATGAGTGACCTATGAGCAATACAGGGAGCTTTCCACATGTATATTGGCAACTACATTTTGGCCCAGGTCAGCAGATGCTGAATAAAGCAAAGACTACAATTTACATTAGTAAAGGATAATCCTTGATATCCTTCTTTGATGTTACACAGCTCAGCATTTACACCTTCCTTCTCCTGTACTGACAACTCACATGACCCCACCGTGTCATTAAATACAACAACTGCAGTGATTTCAACCACAGCCCACCAAGATTTAGCCACTACTGGTCTATATTAGACCAGCATTCATAAACTGGTTGGAAACTGTCTGGTTGTCTCAGCCCTATGCAGTTTTAAGATAGAAAGTAAATGAATTATTGGTTTCTTTTCATTATTTAAATAATGAAGAATATTAAAAGAAAGATTTGGTATGATGCTGACTGACTGATGTATTTTTGAGCTGGTATTTTCTTCAAATACTGATAAAGATTATAGAGAAAAAAAAATTCAAATAGCTGTGCTCCTGATGTAAGTTGGAAATTATGGGCTTTGTTTAGTTTACAGTCCCAGAAGGTCATTTGAAAGCTTCATATGGAACTGGAGTCTGAACTATATTGACACATGTGCTTATCATTTGCATTTCAACAAAACAGTTAAACGAGTTAAAACATACAATAGCTGAAAAACTGCAAATGGAAATGAGTATAAAACTGATTGTATTTGATTTAAAAAAAATTATTCGGCATTTAAGGTGGAGTTGTGGTCATACACCTTGCTAAGTCTCTGCACAGAACTGCTGAGCAGTATTCACCAAGTCTTTGGATGCCCTCAATGTGTGAAGTATTCTGCTTAGTACTTTAGTATCTCTATTTCCCTGTTTTTGTGGGTTTTACCCTTTGGTTTTTCCTTAAACTCTTTTTTTTAATTATTATTATGATTATAATTATTTGTTGCCCCTAATAATTTAGTTTCTTCTTGGTTCCTTTTTCCGCAGTTTGCCCCTTGTCATTGAGAATATCTCCTTTCATCCTGAACAGATTTAGCTTAAGTGATTTCTAATACAGAGGTTATTCTGTCTCTGACCATCCTTGTTGGCCTTGACTAAACATTCTTCAGTCCTTTGTACTTTTTTGAGGTGGTAGGGAGGAACAAGACCAGAACTGTACAACAGATAGGGCAAACCCACAGATTTACATTATGGCAGAGCACCAATCTCTCTTCTGCTCTTCATTCTTCACCTAATGGCTCCTAATATTTGATTTACTCCTTTGAACTCTACTGACCACTGATGTTTCTGTATGACTATTGATCATAACTCCAAACTCTCCTTCCAGTCAGCTCATGGAAACAAAATTAGTACTTTTTCTCTTTATGTACATCACTGAACATTTATCTACACTGAGTTTCAACCGTCATTTTATTGCTCAGTCACCAATTTTCCTACCCTGAATAAATTAATATCATCAAACTTGATTACCTCACTGCTAACATGCTTTCTAAAGTAATTTATAACCATGTTGAACAGCTAAGGCTCTAGCATAGATCATACAGAACCTCATCTGTCACTACCTTCTACTGTGAAAACTGACAATTTACTCCTGTCTTCCAAGCATTTAACCATACAAGGGTCTTCCCTCTCATGACATGGTGCAGTTTCCCTGAAAGCCTTTTAAGAAGACATTTCCCAAAAGCCTTTGGAAAAACCAAGTAAGCCATATCAACCACATCACAGTTATCCACACAACTGTTGATAAGACTTCAGAAAGGCCAACAAAAACATCACTTTATCAAGATATTAAGTAACTGTTCTTGATAGCTAACCTGCATGGTACAGATGTCATGATTTAAAAAACGCTTAAGAATTTTGTACTTCCCCAGGTCTCTTCTTAAGACCTTTTTAAAAGTTGCCTTCAGATTTTGAGTTGTCCCTGGGTACCAAGGCAGCTTTGAGAAAGCTAGCATTGTCATGTTTGAGGAGTCATTCAATTCTTTTAGGCTTGAATTCCTCCTGAACTCTACCATGAACACCACCTTGTCCTGGCAATGTGCCGCTCTTTGTGTGCTCCGTTTGCTCCATGTGCTGTCTTCTGTAGCCACTTCCTTTCTACGTGGGTCCTCTAAGGAGTCTCTCACAAAGACAACTTTAGATCAGAATCCTGTTTATTTATGCAGTGAGCACTGATGAAAATAATTAATGTAGCTCCTCTGCAATGGCCAAACCCTCCCCTGCATGCTCTCTTCATGCCATGATTACCATCCTTGACCTTCAAATTTTGGCTTAATTCCTGCTTTTTCTATATTGGAAGAAAGATTTTTTGCTACCTTTGAGCTCCCCTGCTAGATACGCCTCAAAATTCTTCGTGTCTTCTTGTGCTTTTGCATGTACCTGCCAGAACATACAATTCTTTCTATCCTTTTAATATGGACATCAGTTTGAATTTCAGTCCATGAGGATTCATAACGTTGTTTGATGAAGCAGGAAATTTCTTCATTATATTCTAACTTTTAAGAAGTAAATAACACCACATCACCACCATGGAGTCCTACTTAATTTTCACCTTCATCAACAAATTTTTTGTTTTGGTGTTACAATCTGTGGATTAACTTTCTTCTGTCAAGCTTCTGGTAAGTGTGCTATGCCCCTTCTTCCACTTAGGGCTGGACTTGCTTCTCTCATCGTTTATCTTTGTTTTTAAGCAGTTGTTTCTGTCACATTTTCTTCTTTAACTGGCAGCCTATTTGGTTTTTCTCTGCTTTGACTGATGTGTATCTGAAATCCCCTAGCATTACCAGTACCACAGTTGCCACTCCAAACCACATGTTCTTCTGAATGTATTGGCTTTCTCAACACTTTTTTGTTCACAAGCTCATGATATTCCTGATTTTAAGTGCCAGAACCCCAGTTCCCTAATGACCCCTCTCGTATGTCTTCCTTGTATGAAGGCAATGTTTCTAAATCCCTGTAAATCTGGCTCTCTGATTTTTGCAGCTTTAATATCTGGCTATGGGGATTGCATTTGTGTTTGGCACTAGTGTATTGTGCTTGCCAAAAGCATAACAATATAAATATTTTAAAATGGGGTCAGCTCCATAATGTCTTTTAAGTATGGTGTGGCCTCTTGGACCATCATGCCAGCACAGCCCAGGGTGACAAGCTGTGGAGAGAGGAAAAATCAGTGTGAGAGTGGTAGGGAGGGAATTTCTAAGTGAGAACAGCCACCAACTATTTCACAATGTGCAGTTACATCCCCAGAAGGGCTCTGTCCGAGTAATGCTTCTTCACATGAATTAACACTGCAAGAACACAAAACAATTAATTATATTGTATTGTTTGCTATTGCACAAGTTTCCAAAATTACAAGACTGTGAACATGAGTATTCAGATACTTATATTGACCTAGAAAAGTTCAGGCTTAAGTTTAAGAAAGAAATATTTATATAATATTTTTCTAAAAATTGTTTATTAGAATATTTTATAATTCTAATAATATTTCTGTTGTTCAGGGAAGTATAATTGCTTACTTTCTTACTCTCACCTTCCCTGCAAGCACATACTCCTGTGTTTTCTCACTGAAAGCTCGTTTATATTAATATCTGTGTGTGGTACAGAGTTAAAGACTCCCACCAACAAGTAAGAAAAATATAGGCTTGTGAAATTATAAATTATAAAATGTCATCTATCTAAAAAATGGATAAGCACTGGTTGCAGAAGCTAAGATCTTCACCCTTCCAGAATGAAGCCAGGAAACATAATTTCTTCTTCCTCAGGATCAAAGTATTTAGCCTGAATTGCTATTTCAGGGTAACTCCCATGCATAGTCTAACTCTAAACTCTGTAAGTTGGTTTCCATTGAAAATTTTGGGAGAAAAACATCTCCTGTGCACTTGAGTTGTTCAAGCTTCTGTGGTCTATGCAGCATCCGGATACCAGGGCCCTGTAGCATGTCCAAACATGAAAAAAATACAATAGTTTTGAAGAAATACAAGTAGTGTCCTGTCCCAGGTTACAATATAGATGTATTTAAGTATTCTATTACCACCAGCTGTCGGACATTAGCTGTTATCACCTGCTAATGACCCACTCCGGATGACAGGCAATGGGCCATCAGGGACCCACCATGTGACTCATGGACTTATCTCACCCCATTGTGGGATGCTCTGCCCAGGAGGGAAGAGCCAAGCAATCCCACCTGGATGTAACCTGGCCTTGGAACTGCCTGAGCTAGCCCTGTCTACTGGGTTCCCAGAGGACAAGAGCTACCACTGGATCTTCAGCTGGAGACTAGACCTTCACAGGATCACCGCTTCAACTGGATGACTTCAGTTGGACTGCTACTACCACCCTAACAGGGTGTTAGGTTGTATCTGACTTTGTCAGTGCTTTTCCTTGTATTATTTCACTTACTTTTAATTTTTTTCTGTTAATTTTAATCCTGACTTGTGATCTCCCACTGGTTTATTTTCAAACCAATACATGTCCAAACACAAAATCTTATCTGTTATCTGTGGAGGGCAGAATGACGTCCTGAGACTGTACCCGTGACTTGTAAAGATTACTACATATTCCAATAGCACCTCTATATATGAAGACAAGACTAGGGAACTTCATGCTTTTAAAGGCCTTCTAGAATTTTACATTCTCTCAAGAATTAATTAAAGGGTTTTTTAAAATAGAAAAACAACTGTGGTCAAGAATCTGGGGAAGACAGGTACTGAATTATATAAGAAAGCTGAATTCTAGAACTCTCCGACTAAAATCCTCATCATTTGGAAACCAGAATGAAGCTGCAGGATACTGAACAAAAATGTGCAAAAGCTTCATGTTAACTTTACGAGGAGATACAAACACAATATGGGCAGCAACGCTCTAACAGAGCAGTCTCAGAGTCAATTTGGCATGTAATAGAGGAAAATAACAAAAACACAGCAAAAAGCCTGCCCAAGAACACACCTCCATCACCAAAACCATTCAAAAGCAATAGAGAGCAGAAAAGACAAGCAAATTACAAGATTACATAAAATTGCTCATGATGTACTATGAAGAAAAAATAAGGTGATGAACAGACCTTCTGCTTGGGGTCATACACTTGCAGAAGAAATTATCATGCCAAAACTTGTAGTCAAGGAAAAATGAAATAGGAGAGGGAAGAGGAGACAAGGAAGGAGGAAAGGAACAAAAAGGCAACATAACACAGAAAATATAAACCTCAGCTTCCATAAGACAGCAAGACAAGGCAGCATACAAACAGGAAATTAAATGCCAAGTTCACAGTAAGGCATCAGTGAACCTAGTAGGTTATGAAGACCCCTACATTATTACTTGCGAATAGAGAACAAAATTGAAACCATAACAATATAGATTAAAATTGTAGAATGCATGATCATAAAGCCACAAGGACCATGCAATAACTCCCCCAAAAAAGACACACAAAGAAAACATACAGAGAAAGCTTACAGGCTGAAATTTCAGGTAGTCCAGACAACACAGAAAGTAGTGTCACTGAAACAAATAATGAAACTTATTACAGGTTTCTGACAAATGATTTACAACAGATTCAAAAATTTTTAAAAATCAATGGTCCACACTAGAGTGGATGATACGCTGGCATCCCTGCAGCAAAGATGCTGAAAGATTAGCAGGTTCTGCCTGAAGGACTGGAACATCTTCCTGCATGTTACACCCACAACAGAAAATACAGTTCAGCTGGTGGAGAACCTGCATCACAGGGTATACATTACATAAATAAAAGAAAAATAGGAGAATCAAATGCAATAGACAAGAGACAGTTCCGGTCATAGAGTCTCAGACTGATCAATGTGATAGTAAAAACTGCACAGTTAGGAAAGCTGCACAAAAAAAATGGTGATATCTGTGCTCGGTTTTAAAAGTGGAAGGAGACTTTAAATCCCAGGGTAGGAGCCAACCTAGGTAACATGGCTCTGTAGGAATACAGTCAGAACTCTGACACTGACAACAAATGTAATGTCTATCCTTTAGATGACCCATTTGAGTTAGTGCCCAGATGGCAGAAGGTGAAAGTCACACAGATGTGAAATATCTAAGCTCAGTAGTATATGTTAAAAGAAGCTGCTAGACTCGGTGTTGTTCTTATTTGATTAGTGATCCTGGTCTCAAAATAGACTAAGATTTCACCTTTAGTACAGCTCTACTGTCCTCACTACACTGAATTTCTTCTTAAAATACTGAACTGTACATGCAGCCTCATGGCCACCAATGAGATTTTTATGGATATTATTCAAGTGGCATTTACCTTTTCAATCTTCATTAAAGGGGGGGGGGGGTGTAACGAGTGGAAACATTAGATTTTCACCAGGTATCCGTTTTTCATCAAAATACTATTTTCCACAGCAATAGCAGCTTTTGAGGCAAGATAGCTGACGGTGCTGGAAACCCAAGTCATTTAGCCACACAAAAGGAAATCAAGAAAGTGTAGGAGGCACGATTTCTTTGATAAATGAACAAATCAACCCAACAAAGCAGGAAACACTTACCTTTCCTTGGAAATTAATATGTTAACATTGGAAAACTACCTCTTTAATGAAATCCTGCATAAAAAATGCATACTGCAGTTCTCACAGTGTATAATTTTAACAATTTCATACATTCTGATCATACACCAGGCCTATTCTAGCTTTTGCTATTATAGCAACATGAGAGAGGACTGTTGCTTTTATTGACATTTCCACATTACTGCAGGTTCTAGTCCAGGTTATGCGCTATAACCATAAAATTCCTTTTCCAAGGACAGCTTATTTCATTTTGGCAACAGCACTAAGTCAGTCTTAAGTATCTTTACTGTTTTGTGCCAACAGCTGGCAAATAGAGTGTTCAGCCCAGGCTGGATGGGGCTGGGAGCAAATCTGGTTTAGTGGAAGGTTCCCTAGCCATGGCAGAGGGGTGGGAACTCAATGACCTTTAAGCCCCTTCCAATCCAAAGCAGTCTAATTTTCTCTTACAGAGATCTGTACCATCGAAATTTGATGGTACAGCTCTCAAAACACCGTTTTATGGAGGCCTGGCTATACTGTGTATCTAGACTATTGAGATGGCCTCTCTTCCTCTCACCTCTGGCTAAACACAGAGCTACAGAACTACTTTGATGTATAATGATTTTCATCACACTGGGAAAATGCCAAGGTTTTTTCCTTAAAATGCCATCGCCTGAAGTCAAACCATGACACAAAAATGCATTCTCTAGAAGTATGTTTGTTTCTAGTTCACAAGCATTTGGACATGCAGAAGCCAAAACATAAGAGTTCAAAAAGGTGTTTTACTTATTTAAATGTCATGATTTAAATTGTACAGGGATTTTCCAATATGGTTTACTACACATCTACAGCCTTAACTCAGGGAAAGCACTGTGCTGCCTGCATCAGTTTGGAAAACATGGAGAGAGGTCACATGACCCTTAAAGTGAAAAATTAAAAAAAAAGAAAAGAGCACATTCTAATAATTTGTTTGAAACATATAGAAAAAGAATAAACTTGAAATTTTATTGGAAAGGACTCCTCCTGAACCAAAATTCATGCTAACTTCAAAATTTTCTACCATTGGTTTCACTGGTGAGTACAGTAAATGATTTCATGTTCCCTCTTAAATAAAAAAACCCCCAAGGTCGATACATAATCTTACAAGTAGAAGCAGACTGTTCAAATCAACAGCAGTGAGAAAGCTGGAAATTTCAGTCCAAAGATATCAGGTGTGGCAAAGCCATAAGCAACTGAAAAAAAATCTTACGATAGTAAGACAACTGCAAATATTACCCTATTCAGTAGTTAGTTTTACTGAAATGGTTCACTGAATTTCATTAGATTGCCTTAAAATTTAGCAGCACATCTAGTACTACTGGTTGGTAAAAACTAGAACTCATTTTGTTCTGTGGCCTTGTGTTAACCTTACTCTCTACTGCTACAGTTCATCTATGGGTATAAAATAAACTTAATTTTTAAGGCTGCTTATTTTAAGGGATGACACTATAGCTGCTTTTCTTCCTAGAAATTAGTGATACCAGATAAAATTAATCATAGAAACAGTTAAAGGCTAACCATCTTGCACTCTGTATTACATTACAGACACCATCTGGGAAACAGACTGATGTTTCCTTTGGATGGACAGCAAGCATGAGTAATGGTCTGCAAGGTTCTCACCTGAGAAGGCATTGGGTTATAATGCTAGGCACACCCCAAAACTGAGAAGCTTCCTGGATAGCACTTCTGGAGTAATGCTAGAGACTTTAGAAAAAGACTGTAATAGGTGATTTTATTATTTACAAAATACTAAAATTTTGGAATATTTTGAAATTCTGGCATTTCTGCAAATGCAGACAATAGAATCACTGACAAGTAACACAAAAGTTTTAGCAATTCATGCAGTACATTTTTTCCAGGAGCTGCAAAGTGCAGGTAAAAAATATCGTGTCAATCACACAGACAAAGAAGGAAAATTACACACAGATTAGACAGCTTGAAAATGTCTTTGAAGTTAGGCATACGATACCACTGAACTTCCTCATTAATAAAAATTTTCATATGCTCTTCAGCACATATTCCATACACTCTTCATAACCTACTTGTCTTCCAGTATCACAAGGTTCTTGAGGCTCTGATGAAAAAAATTATGTCTGTTCTGCTTTTATGCAGAGCTAGTTTTGTACAGAAGGAGAGTGATGCAGAAGTGTCAGAAGACTGATAGACAATGACAAATATACCACACAAATTTGAAACAGACAATGAACAGAATTTTGCAGTAAAAAATATGTACTGCTGCTGAACACTGAAAGACATGTAGGGAACAATAACGTAGAAAAACTAGAGCAGAAATAAAAGTTGGCTTTTGCATTAGACAATTTTCATTACTATCTATACAAACAGAAGTTGCCTGCACATACAAACTCATTTACATTCCATAAAGTGTGCATTAGGTCTTTTCAAAACAGAAAATAAACTCAAGATTCAAAGTTCTTAATCCTAAAGCAGATTACCTCAACAACAACAAAAAAAAATTTACAGATAATCTTGATAACAAAGTTAGAACAAAATCGGGAGAAGTATGTAAAATAATGAGCTTGTAGAAAGCTTTCCTAGATACTGATTCGGTTCAATTTCTTCGGTTTTGAGTCCTGTCCCTGAGGCCTCTCTGAAATCATGCAAAAAGCTGTCACTTTGTTTCATGTACTTGTAGGTTGTAGTTCACTGCTAAAATGATGGCAATCTTAATTTTTTAGCACAGAACTATCCTACAGCCAGCAGAGGCCACTGGTGTTCTTTGCTCTTTTCCTCCCTGCAGCTTGGCTGCAGCGAGTACTCTGCTCACAGGAGCCCCAGGCAACGGTCACACCAGCTTCAGTCCTCCTTTCCATATTTATATGCCAATGCTGCACTTCTGCAGAGAAAATGAAAAACATTACACTTTTTTATTGGTATATAGAATGAAGAATCATCTAAATATTGCTTACCCAACCTTAGCCTTCAGGAAGAAATTAAACCTTGCATTCCAAAAACTTGAATTCATTCTTTGATGTGATTAAGCTGGATTGCTTAAGGCAAGTTTTTAGATGTAATTTAATTAGGTATCTGAAAGGCTTTAACTTAAGAAAAAACCCCCAATAATCATTTGCAACGGAACAAGATAAATGAATTATCAAAGTGATAATTAACATTCAGCGATAAGAAAAGTATTAAGTAATGCTTTGCTACCATAGTTTACAGATATCAGTACCCAGCCCGCCCTATTTTTTGATCAGTGATCAATACCTAATCTATTTGCAGAGACTATAGAAAGTGACATTAAAGTAATAAATGTAATAAATGAGGACAAGATCAACCAGGCTGGTTAATCATCTTAAATGTGTTTTAATGCAGGCTATTGAAACACTATGTAGCTGGTAATAAAGAAAATGGCCATGTGCTGGCATATGCGATAGGGAGAGGAAAAAGGGAAATCCTGATAGGCAATGAGAAGAACTTGAGCATTTTAACAGTTTAACAAATAAGCAGCAGCAGCCCAGTTCAGTGGCAATGGGCTTTGGATCCACTTTTGGCTGTAAGACTTGAGTAGCCAAAAAGATAAAAATAAGGTCATTTGATCACTGCAGGCAGTGCTCTCATACTAGTTTCCTCTGTTCAGATATACACTCCTTTTAAAAAGGTATTTAAAAATTAAAAGTTGCAGAAAATCCCCATAAATCACAAGAAAGCTTTAGAATCTTAAATAGGTGAAACTATTGAAGTAATGGAAGAACAATAATCAAGTAATGCATCAAAAAGTAAGTATTTTGTATTAAGCTTTATTTAACAAGGAAGAGGTGTAATAAACACTTAATTTTAGTGGCTGAAGCGCAGTGTATTAAATGACATACAGCAGTGTCTTTGGAAGCAATGAAATCTATGAAGTGCTAAACATGCTGTCAAGAAAAGCATATGCAACTTTATTGCTATATTTCCAGAGAGCATGGTTCTATTGCACACAAGTTACAGGGGACAGAATCAAACACTTTGCCTTATGATAACCAAAAATCGCTATTAAACCACCCATCTTTTATGACAATTCACATCAAAATCTGGAGATGGACTTCTGACAAGGCTCGCTCACAAGGAGTGACAGAACAAGTGGGAATGACTTTAAATTGAAGGAGGGTACATTAGATACTAGAAAGGAATTCTTTACTGTGAGGGTGGTGAGACACTGGCAGAGGCTGCCTAGAGACACTGTGGATGCCCCATTCCTGGAGGTGCTCAAGGCCAGGTTGGATGGAGCTTTGAACAACCTAGTCTAGTGAAAGGTGTCACTGCTCATGGGCAGGGGTGTTGGAATGACATGATCTTCAAGGTTCCTCCCAACCCAAACTGCCCTGTGATTCTAAGATCTCCCTGCGCAGCGTTTGGTTCAGGTAGCTAAGTTTGGGCACGGCACAATCACACCAAACTACTCCAGCAAGTTCAGCTGGCCTCAGCAGCCAAACCCTGTGAGGGCTGGAGGCTGCTGTCTTCCTGGGCACCAGGTGAGCCCCGTGCTCATGTTTTGTGCCCCTCAGCCTAAAACCAGAATTTATGGAGGGTGTGGGAAGGGAAGGCAGGGAACAATTGTCCACAGGGAACAGAACCACAGAATATCCCCAGTTGGAAGGACCCACATGAATCATAGGCTCCAACTCTTGGACCTGCAGATGACAGCTCAAGATCACACCATGAGCCTGAGAGCATTGTCCAAACACTCCTTGAACTCTGTCAGGCTGATGCTATGACCATTCCCTGGGGAGCTGTTCCAGCGCCCAAATACGCTCCGGGCGAAGAACCCTTTCCTAGCACATAATATCCAACCTAAACCTCTCCTGACACAACTTCAGGCCATTAACCACGTGGCCGTAGCCGAGTACTGCTAACTTTCAGGCTCTGAGCCTCTCCTCACAGAATCACAGAATTGTTAGTGTTGGAAGGGACCTCTGGAGATCATCTAGTCCAACCCCCCTGCCACGGCAGAGTCAGCTACAGCAGCGGACGCAGGTACGCGCCCAGGTGGGAGCCGCAGGCAGGCGGATGCGCTGTGCCAAAGCCCGATCGGCCCCAATCCGACACCTTTCCTGGTCCCAGGCCCGCTCCTCCAGGCGCCCCGCCGGCCCCGCCCGCTGCCGCACCCGGATGTACCGACCTCCCCCCCCACCGCCACCGGCCGGCGCATGCGCACCGGGGGCCGCCGCCGCCCCTCACCCGCCGTGTGCCCCCCGCCCGCCCGGCCCTGCCGTGAGTTCGCCGCTGCCCCCTCGCCCCCCTGCCCGTCCCCTCGGGGAGCGCCGGCGCCCGCCCCCGCAGCCCGTGTGTAGGGCCGGGCCCGCCCGCTCGTCCCCGCCCCTCCGTGCCCCCGCCGCCGTTGCCAAGAGTGTGTGTGTGTGGTGTGTGTGGTGTGTGTGCGTGCGCCGGGGGGGCGGGCGGGCCGGGTTGGGGGCGGCCATGCCGAGGGGGCGGCCCCCCGAGCCCGGCGGGGAGAGTGGCGAGGCCGGCGCCGAGGCAGGTAACGAGCGCGGCCGGGCGGGCGCGATCCGCGCCCGGGGGTGGGAGGCGAGAAGCCTCCGCGGGCTCCGCATATAGTCCCCGGATATGGGGGAGGAAGGCCGGGTCTATTGTGCGAGGGTACAGGCGAGAGGGCGGAGGGGAGGAGAGCAGAGCGGAGGGAGCCGGGCTCGGCCCTGCGGAATGATACCGGGCGGGCAGCGGCCGAGGGTGCCGGGCTGGCCTCGCCGCCTCCCCGCAGCCTCCCGCCGGCGCAGCGGCGGCCGCGGCCGTGATGGCCGGCGGAGGAGGGCTCCTCGGGCCTGGGCCTCCTCCTCCCCCTGCCGCGGTGCAGCGCCCGGCGCCGGGCCGGCGGGAGGGCCGCAGGAAGAGCCCGGGCCGCCTTGCGGCGGGCAGGACGGGAAGGCTCCGGCTCCTTCCGCTGCTGCTCTCCCTGCCCTCCTTCCCCCGGCCAAATTAACGCGAGCTTCAAATAAAGGATGATAAACTAATGGAAAATGAGGTTCAACTCGTCCATGTCTCTGATTTGCAAGGAGGACGTTATTTTTTAGTTTGTTGTTGTTGTTTTCCTTTAAAAACACCTTTGTAGTCGTTTTCCTTGTGAATATATGCATAAAAAGAGCCAAACAAAACTGATTTTCTCTTCCAGCGTGTATTAGTCTCGCACTTAAATTTTAGAATTTTTGATTATGTGTTATTGCTGTTGATGTTTGGAGAGTACTTCAGGGTAGGATTGATTTGATGGGCTGGGGTTTTTTGGGGTTTTTTAGACAGCAGTTGGTAGCTGGTGAGTTTTATGGCTCTTTTGTGTAGTTCATTCCTGCTGGTGTTACTGTGTTTCTGTGAGCAATATTGGAATGAGGCCCACAAACAGAAAATACTGTGGTTCAGGTAGACCTGAAACGCTCATAGGTGACTTTCGGCACAAGCATTTAGCAGTAGGTGTTTATTTGGCATATGTATTTTTAACAGATAAAATGGAGAGATATTTCATAAAGCATTTGAATATCGTGCCTATTTCAGTCATGGAAAGTGATCTAATTAATATTTTCAGTATATATTTAGAATATTCGGTTTTCTCAGTGCTTGCAGATGAGCCCTGGCTCTGCAAGGGGAACGTGTAGGTGAGCCTTCTGTGGAATACTTTTCTGTAGAATTGAATGGTGCTGACAGGCAAAGAAAAAGCTGTACTGTTACGTGAGGGTTGGGAAGTTGAGCAAGATGTTTTCTACAATATAGAAAGCCACATGGGCCACGGGTTCCTACCAGAAGTGGTTGGGCATTTTTTTGCTGTTAGTTCTGTTGTGGCCATTGATCTCAGCCTTTGGTCACTATGTAATAAGAATATAAAGAAGGTCCTGAAGAATTTTTGCTGTTGCCAGCTTTGGAGGTAGAGGTTTTTTGGTTTATGGGTTTTTTTTGTTTGTTTTTTAAATTTGTTTAAACTAAAAGTCTACTTAAAGATATACTTAGTTCTCTAGTAGTTTTTGAAGGGGTGTGCATGTGTCACACGTGTGTGAACTCCTGTAGTAATGGCATAATGTGTGAATGAGAAAAGGATCAGAATAGAGACAAGCTGTCCAGTAAAAGCAGCCTAGTAGCTGTATTCATTTTGCTTGTAGTTGGACCTTGATCTTAGGCTATTTCTCTGGTAAGAGGTGTGTATGGCTGACAAGACTTACTGTGAGTTTCATCACATTCTGAACTTTTCACATATTTATTTCTTTAAAAAGAAATTTGCTACTTTATGAATGAAATTGTTTCTTAGAGGTGGTTTGAATGCAGACAGCAGTTGAGAATTACACTAGGGCTATCACAGGGATTCAGAGACAACTTCAAGGACTGCCCCTAATAGGCAAGTTTTGTGGATTCTAGTGGTCTTGGTGCTTGAGATTTCAGCAGTTTGGAAAAGCAGCGAAGTCAATGTTGGAAAGCATCACGTTTTTTTCTGCACTTCTCTGTGACAAAAAAAGGTCATGAATGAGGAAGCTCTGGCTGAACAGGACAGCTTGAATCTGGGAAATTTATGTTCTCAGGGCATTTGGCTGTTTGTCCTGTTCAGATACAGACTTTGAAAACTGGTTGTGCATTTCATAGGTTTCATTTATACCAGGAGGAATTTTATTTAGAAAAGAGGTGTTTACAAAAATTAATTTCATGTCTTTTACTTAGGAAATTGCATGGGTTTAGGTTCTTTTTCTGTGCAGTTCTTGGAACTCCCACAGTCCTGCTCTGCTGATGTCTTTCATGCTCTCTGTACTTGTACAGTCTGTATGTTTATGGTAATACAGCTTTGGGAGAAAATGAAGGTAAATCAATAATGTTTTATGTAGCTTCCTTTGACTTCTTTAACCACCATGCATGTCAAAGACTACAACAAGTTCTTTGTTCTAGGAAAAATAAATATGCTGGATAAAAAGATGAACTCTAGGCAGCAACAGTCAAAATAGGATCTTGACCTCAACAGCTGGTATTCTAAAAGATCTTTTTTATTTTTTGGCATTGTAGTGTTTTCCCAAAACCATCTTGCAATTTTTTTTTTTTTTTTTTAAGCTCTGTTGAACTGTTCAAATTTATCTCTGTGTATAAACTGAAACATGATAGATTCTGTCTGAGCATAGGGAAACACTTCTTCACTGTGAGGGTGACTGAGCACAGGCATTGGTTACACAAGGGAGTTGCAGAGTCTCCTTCCATAGAGAGGCCCTTTCTGTTTTTACCTGTGATGTTTGTCACTGAGTAGCAGCAACATGAAATGAGCAGTTTTGCCTTTTGCTATCTGATCATTTTCAAAGAGCAGAAGAATGCTTTGAACAGCAAAATGAAATATTTCAGGGTGTACTGAAGCAGTTTTAAAGTCTAGAGTGTATGTCCATTATTAAACCCGAGGGCTACTTTGAAACAAGTTTGAACTGAATTCCTTTATGAGTGCAGTTAAAACTTGAGTATTTCATGTCTTCAGAGGGCCTGAATTGTAATAGAATTCACATATGTAGAGTGATAAATATTAAATGGACAAAGCTAAGAAACACAGAGATGACATAGCTTTAAGTCTGCCTCTGCAGAGCTGGCTGTATTTTGTTTGCTGCCTGTCAGTCTTCTAGCAGCATTTAGAGTGTGAGCACATTGAATTAGGGGAAAGTCAGTTTAGAGGCTTTACGTTCCAATTTTTTATTCCTGAAGAAAAATGAAACTTGTACTCAGAAGTAAAGTTTTACCCAATTTTTGTTATGTAGATTATTTTAGGGTTGCATTAAGGTTTAATGTGATGACCTCTGACAGACAAGAGAAGAATAGGTGAATGATGTCATGCAGGCAAGAATGAAGAGGTTGTGGTACTGCTTGTGTGGTGTGCGCTAAATCTCTGAAATACAATAGGTATAGGTAATTCCTTTTGAAAACATACAGGAGGAACAACTGCTCAAACTTTTCTATGGAAAAGTTAGTATTTAGGCTTTTAAGTGTGATACTATTGTTTGGTCATCTCACTGTTCTGCAGTAAAAAAATCCACATTTATGTATGTGTGGCATGTTGGGTGATAAACTTAGATTATGCTAGCATGCTTTAATTCCACATTAGTTCCTCACTGTACTTGAAATAATGTTGATGCCTTTTCACAAGTAATACATGCAGTTGAATAACTTTTGTTCTGTCTGTGTGAGAGCTTCAGCCCTTGTTCTGTCCCGTCTGCAGCTTTCAGCCAGTTGCAGAAATTGTATTTCCTATTGCACTTGTGCTCATGCCTTCATACCTCATTTATTCCCGTGCATTAAGTACTTCCAAATGTAATTAAAATTTCTATTTGAGACCTTTCATGTCCCTCTTCTGAGTTTTATTGCTGTAGTTGGATTATGTTCACTCTCTGGAAGAGGGAAGACCATGTAGTAGATTGTTTAGTTCACTCAAAAGTTCCTGTTAACAGTGTAGTGGCTGTGCACAGGTAAAGGTCAGGGTTTCCATCATGAGAAATCCAAATCATATGAAAGCAAACAGCTGAAAAATGGTAGCTTGGTATATTCATATGCAGCTGCCAAAAAAAGTGTAACCCCTGTTTTGGAGTATTTAGCAATAAATATAGTGATATTTATCTGAATGTCGAATGACGCTATCGATGACGGTTAAGGAAATGCCAATTTTCAGTTGCCTGTGTAGGTTAGGATGATGTGGATGGTGTACCTGTGTGGTAGGTTGACCTTTGCCAGCAATTAAGCACCCTCCAACCACATGCTCACTTTCTCCTGCAGTAGTGTGAGAGAAAGGATGGGAATAGCAAGAGCAAGAAAATGCTTCTAGATTAAGATGAAGGCAGTATAAGAAATAAGGGGGGAGAGAAAAAAAAAGCATTAAAAACCCCCAAAAAACAAAAGAAAACACAAAACCCCAAACAAAAAAAAACCCCACCCAAACCATCCAAATTGCCAACCAACAAAAAAGCCCAGCCAAGTGACGCAAAGGTAAATTTGCACAGAGGTGCAGTCTGGTGCTCAGTCTGTGAGCAAAGAACACTACCGTGGAAGGTCTACCCCCAAGTTTATATTGCTGAGCATGATGGTTTATGGCTTGGAAAATTCCTTTGTGTTAGCTCCAACCTTTCTCCCACCCTCAGCCTACCCACTGTGGAGGCAAAGTGAGAAACAGAGAGGGCCTTCATGCTGTGCAGCACTGTTCAGCAATAGCTAAGCAGTGATGTTAGCAGCATTGTTTTAGCCACAGATTTGAAACACAGCACCATATGGCCTGATAGGAAAGAAGTTAACTCTATCCCAGCCAGACCCTGTGCAACCATTTGGCATCTAAGTGGCTATGATGGAGCTGTTAATTCTGTGTCCTGTCAGGCTTCTCTGCAGCAGCAGTGCATCAGTGTGGCTGTACATTCTCTGGACTCATCTTTGCTTCTGAAAGGCATGCAACTAGTGTTGGCACATGCTGAGTGACTGGCCCATGTATGTCCATCCCAGCAGTGTGTTCCTGGAAGTTAAATGTCTGTTCTAATACTACTTTACACTCCTGATCAAGTGTTGACCAAAGCATAATAAAAACCCCTTGTCTTATATGGGCGAATCTTGACTGATTTCTGGATTTTGGCTCAGTATGTGGACTGAGAGTTGAATCCCCTGGTCTTCCCTTTAGAAGTCAGGAGGAATGCCTACTGGTTTTGTTTGAATGCTGAGCTAGATTTAAACTAACCTGTTTCTTTTGTGATTGCAGAACTAAGCAAAATGTTTTAGTGATTCATTATCATTTGTGTTCTATGAGTTCAAGAGTAGTATGAGCAAATGTCAGTATTGCCATCCCTGTTTTGTTCACTTGTCCTACCACTTTCTTTCCACTCATAAATTAGTAAATCGGTTTTGATAGGGTCAGACCCTTTTGTCCCTAGGCTTGCCAGCTGCCATTTAACTTCAGTGACAAGTTTTCATCCATGAATTTCACAAGCTTGAGTGTTTTATTTGCAGTGTCCTCTCAGTCAGATTCGAGGAGGTTATTAGAGATCTAATAAGGCTGTGCTGCATTCACAGCTGAATGAGTCCATCTGCGCCTTGCAGAGAGGGCTGTGGGCTGCCATGAGGCACAGGGCTGCTTACATAAGGAGGGAATGGCTGGGAGTGCTCTAATTCTGTCTTCCTCCTTCCACACTGAGTTGTCATCAGTAGCTTGTAGCAAAGAGCACCTGCTTGCTGACTCAACTCCTGAGGTCAAGTGTTGGTGAAGGCTGCATCACAGCTGACTTCAGCCTAAGTGCTTGTGCTGCTCTGTGAGGGACAATAAATTCAGGAAAGAAATTACAGGTTGTAACATTAAGAGTATTCAAGTGAGACCATCTTTAAACTGCAAGTTTGTTACCATTGATAGGTACTTTGCATATGTGATTCTGCTGGTTTTGGGCACTTTGGACAAACTGTAAGAATACAGACAAAGATAGGTTTGACAGTGCATGTTGGTAAAAATATGTTTGATAGTGCATAATGATCTAAGTGCTCCCTGTTTAGGTTAATTGTATTGATACTTGACTGTCTCTCCCAAGCTGTGAAGGAATAAGGTTGATTTATGTTGCAGCTAGACTAACGTGCAAATTGAAAAAAATATAGAAAGTGACAGTAGCTTCTGCATGGTTTCTATGCAGTTAATACTAATAAATGCAAATGTTTGAAACTTTCCTTCTGTTCAGCAAGGTTTATCATTTGTTGTAGTGTGCAGCCATGAGGGAATCACTTATTTTTCAGGAGGTTTGTTACTCTGATAGTCACTTTGTGTTTTTCTCTCTCTGTGTTTATGGATATCAGTAAGAAGCTTCTCTCTAGTAAGAGCATGTCAGTTTTTCCTGTGATTATGTTGATGGTATGTGTTTAATCAGTTAATGTCTTTTTGAACTAAAACATCAAACTTTTAATTCTGTGTTGTTGGCTTGAATGGCATTCTGAATGGCATTAATTCATTAACAAACAGCAGACTTGTGTTTTCATCTGCCAGAGGATACCTGGCAAGAAATACATTGCTTAATTTGTGTATATCTAATACTTGTATTTTTCTGAGAGCATAAACATCATATTGGCTATTTATGAAATGCGTGCTAATATGATAAATGATGAATTGTGTCCATCAAATGCTGTGTCAGGTATGTCAGTATATTTTTTTTCACTGGGATATACACAGGGAACGTTTAGAATAGTTACTTTTTTTTTATATGTGACAAATTTCTCAGTGCCTTTAAAAGTACAGGGTTCATATCCCATTGCCAACTTATTTAACTAGCTTTCATCTGCATGTTTTTTTGATATTCATAAGTATTGGCCTTTAAGATAGGTTCAGTATTTTGCAGTGTTTGGCTTGTTTGATGATCCAAGCTGATGGGTCAAAAGCATTTTTTTCCTCTGATATAGGGAAAGATAATTTTATCTGTGATTTAGCTGAAATGCAGTAGTGGAGGTTATTACTCTGGCTTGTTACGAAAAAGCTATCCGTGTAAATAAAGTTTTCATTGGGATACTAATTCTTCTAATAAACACATTCTGTCAAATGGTTATTTCATTTTTTCATTGAAATGAAAGCAAATCTGAGTCATACTTCATGAGGCTGTGACACCTGCCTGAAAGTCAAAGTATGGCTCACTTGCTTGTTACTTTTTTAATTGACAGCGTCTTTCCTTTTTTTACTGTCCTAATTCTAAGCACAATGTAACAGCTTAGTCTTTGCTGTTCCCTAGTTGTTTGATTTCAGGAGGGTTATTTTTCTGAATACTCTCCTTGTTAGTAGAAGAGTAAGATATAACATCACTTCCTACATCTTTAATAAGTGGGAGTTGTGCAAATCTCTGAAATAGCCAGTATTTGGTAGGTGATAGAGAACCAGACGGTTTTAGTGACGATACAAATGAAAAAAGACGTTATAGTCTCATGTCTCCCATAGGATTCTTCAGACCTAGGGTTAATGAATAAATGAGTTTTGTTTTAGTTTAAACCTGTATTAGACACCAAGCCTGCCCTTTGAGTAAAAGTGAGGCAGTTGAACTTTCAGAATTCTTTCATATCCAGACTGGACTGTTTTTGTGGACTTACTGGCTGTAACTACCTAGAGCAGACTTCCCAATAGCTGAGCCTTTAAAGACTTCTGGAATCTAACCTAAGTTGATCTGCTGTGCCTTGTGCTTGAGGATTTCTGCACTAAGAGTCATCTGCCATGTCAAGCTGGACTTAACAGTCCAGTTGGTGATTCGAGGGTCCATTCCTGATTCCCCAATGTCTTTCCCTTACTTTTTAGCAATATTAAAGATAGGACCAAAAAACCCTGTAAGATTTGGCTTTGGAAAGAGTTACAAAGATTTTCTTTGAAAGAATAATGCTTAAAATGTTACCAATGTAAGCAGTCTGTTTTGTATATGTGTGCCTTCTGTTTCTTCTTCCATGGGATCTGAGTGCCATTGGGAAGGTGGAGCAGCTTGGAGGCAGCTCAGGGTTTATGATCATCCAGGAACTGGTCTTGAGAACTTCCTGATGCTGTGACATGGAATGTGATATGTTCAAATCCTCATTTTTTGAGGTTCAGGCTATTTTTCTGTTCTTTTCTGTTAAACAGTTTAAGATGCATTTGTTGCCTCTTTCTGTTTATTTTAGTGGTGATCATTTCTGTCTTTTTACAGAAAAGCTGAAATACTCTCAGGTACTGTGTCAGGTGGTCTGATTTCATAGAATTACAGTAATCAAATTCTGTTGAAATATTATAAGATACTTAATTTTTCATTCTGTAGTTTAACTCCCTTTTGAATTGCAGAAGAAAATTCAGCCTGTAGATTAATCAGTATTACAGTCAATGCAGATGGGATACACATTTTAATAAAAAATTACATGGAAATATTATTGACCCAAGCCCAATGCCACTTGGCAATATTATTCAGAAACCAGTGAGCATGTTGGGTTTTTGTTTCAAAGTGTAGAGAAGTAAGTGACTTTGATGTCAGTGCTACTTTTGCTACTTCAATTGCTTAGACATTGTTTTTGCATACTGTCCAGTGCCTTTGATCATCAAGAGTGAATGTTTAAAGATAATAATCTCTTTGGTTCAACGAGAAGGTTTAAAGGACTTTCTAAAGTCATGGATTGGATAATTTTTCAGTTGTCAATTTAAAATGGGAGGTCAGGCCTTCATGGGGTTGAACAATTACTCCTTTTTCCAGGGGAAAGGAATGCCTCATGCATTACATTTTCATATAGCCCAAGTATTGGAATAGATTTTTCTTTCACTTCTCTTGTGATGCCATTATTTACAGAAACTGATTTTGTGTCCTTTATTCTCCTCAGGCATATTTATCACAAGGAGGCCTGAAGGATTGTGTCTTGTAATTAAATCTGTGGTTTTCAGCTTATGAAGAAATGTGACCATTTCAGGGTTGTTACTGATAGTGTCTACATGCTATGAATTTACAGTCTATTGAGGGATGCAATAAGTGTAAGTTTACATATGATAAAGATTAGTGATCTTTGCATCATTCTGTTACAGAGAAATACTTGATAACTAAACCTTGCAAAGCAAAACTTCATTGGGTGACTTAATCCAGAAATGGGAAGTATAAGTCCCTAGGACATTGTTTTTACTTGCGATTTCTTGCCCAGAATATATTGTGCTGAAATGTTTCCTACAGCTTCCTCAACCACAAGATTTTAAAGTTTGTTTATGAGAATTTTAGCAGGAAAAATAAAATTATCAGGACATAAGGTACTGATTTTTTTTTCCTTGTAAATGGTGTGGTGAATGAGAGAGGACTTTGAAGTGGGTGCGGTGGAGTGGAAATACTATATGAATTGTAATCTTCAATTTTCTCTGAGGAAGTGTAAACAGGACGCTGTAAACTTCTACTTGTGTTGTTGTTACTTCCTATGCCTAGTTCTTGCGTACATGGGGAACTGACTTAAAGAGAAACATCAGGCCTTTCATGTCTAGATGGTAAAATCAATGTTCACTTTATTTTGTGTTCTGTTGTTGATGCAATTTCAGTTGTGGCAGTGTTTGAAACTGAATTCTATGTATTTTTTCTCTTTAGTGACTCTAACCTGCAGCACAAGCCAACCCCTCCTGCCAGTTGCTTTTCTTAAAGTTTTTCTTAATAAAGATAACTTCCTTAGTAATACAGCATCTCCTCAAATGAAAAATGTGTTTAACTTCCGTGGATTGATATTTTCCTTATAAAGCATTTATAGGATTGACTTCACTCATTTGAGCAGGAGGATATAGAAGCTTGCAACTTGTATGTCAAAAGTTGTATGAATGTAGGAGTTCAAATGAAAACTGTATGGGCTTAGACTGGATCTGTTTAAAAAAAAATATATCTCTTTCTGTTGAATTATTGTGTACACACTTAGACTTGCAGTTTATTGCACCTCTCTCAACTGTTTGAAACATTGATGTTGGTATTACAACTCCGTAGGTTTTAAAATAGGTTTTAATGAAGGTTTTATAATGCCAGAAGTTGAAGAAAGAAAAGATGTCTAAATTTTTCTTAAGGAAGGAGAGAGAGAGAGAGAAAGAGAAAGAGAAAGGAGGGAGAACAGAAAACCTGTGTAGTCAGAACTGCTGACTATCTAATTTTAAAAAACTTTTTTAGATACATGTGATGTAATAATATTAAAAGTAACCCCTGGCAGTATCTTACTCATACCTAGTGTTTTTTGCAATGTTTAATTTTGTTGCATACTTGATGGGTGTTCATGAAGCACAGAAGGAATTTATTTCAAATTACTGGGAAAAGGTGATTATTTATGTCTTTAGTGACTGGCAGTTTGAGGTGTGGACATATTCAGTTCATCCTGTGTCAGTGGAAGCAGTAATGCCTGAGATCTTCAAGATCCCTTGAAGTTAGAATGGTGGATAAATCAAATATTAGAGGAACTGGAATAATTTCTGCTTCAAATGATTCTGGCTTTTACAATAAATTATAAGTAGATAAAATGTGACTTCATAGAAATGTTTGTTGCTTTTTTTGTAGATGATGTTCTGACACCAAATACAGAGAACGGTAATTTTCCCTATCAAGTACCCAACTTCCATAAGTGTGAGATTTGTTTGTTGTCTTTTCCAAGAGAGACCCAGTTCCAGCGCCATATGAGGGATCATGAGCAAAATGACAAGGTATGAGTTGTAGTAGATATGAGCAGTGTGTATTGATATTTTCATATACTGTGAGGTGAAGCTAACACAAGACATCTTTCCTATTTCTTTTCAGTCACCACTAAATTTCCCACTTGGGGACCTCAGAGTTTTGTAGTGTTTCTCTTTCATGTTTTTTTGTGTTTCCTTTGAGATAGGACTGTACTTTGATGCCCTTTAATTGGATTGTTGTTTCCAGATCAGTAATTTTTAATGTTAGGCATTTACTTGGATATATAAAATATCCAGGTAGATGAGAAAATGTATGAGTTTTTAAAGTGATTCTACACATGAGCAATAAAAAGAAAATAATGCTTATATTTATTAACAGGACCTACTAGTAAACTAATTTAGTATGTATGTATTGATCAGTAGATTAATGTCATCGCTTCAGCTGCTTACAAATCAAATTGGGGAAAAAATGAGAAGAATACAAATATGTGATTAAGACTGGACTTGCTTTTTAAGTTAAGCTTTTGATACCAGTAGCATCTGTAATATGAAGCATTTACTTCCCTTGCTTTCTACTTCACCAAACTAAAACTACTTACATGTGATAGGAAAATAATTTTATTGCTTTTTAATTTAATCCATGACACAGATTAAATTTTACAAAATGTAGCACTTGGAGATAATTCATGTATACAGAGAATGACTTCCAGAAGTTTCAGTGTTGCAAAGTTGATAAAATTAAACCCATGCTATTACACACTTATGTAAGAGACTTTTCATCTAAAAGTGAAGGTGCTCTTAAAGAGTGAAAACTGATTGTGCAGATACCATGTGAAGAGCAGTCAGTCCTAGTATAAACTCAGTGTTTTGCTGTTTTGACTATTAATTTTACTTCAAGAGATTTCATGGAATCACAAAATATGCTGAGTTGGAAGGACCCACAAGGGTCACCAAGTCCAATTCCTGGCCCTGTGCAGGACAACCCAAGATCACACCATGTGCCTGAGAGCATTGTCCAAATGCTCCTTGAAATCTGTCAGGCCTGGTGCTGTGGCCACTTCCCTGGGGAGTCTGTTCTGCTGCCCAACCACCCTCTGGGTGAATCATGATCACAGTTAAAGTAGGAAAATATATTTCTGGCTCTTGCTTATTCTTCTCTCCTACCAACTTGACTCTTCTCGGACAGTCTCAGTTTTAAGTCTCTGGTTTCCTTAGCTCCCCTGCTTTCTTTCCCTTTGTGCTCATGTAATGTTGTCTATGTATTTTCTGTAGTGAGATGCGAAGAAGAAAAAGTAATTAATACTGGTATTATTAAGCATGATTATCCTGTGTAGGTACTTGAATTGATCTTTTTTTTGATGTTTAACATGTTGATTTGTATGGTTACATGTGTCATTCAGGGGATATGTAGCTTATGGGAAGACTGAATTTTGTCTTTATTTTTGTGATTTTAACAAACAGCCTCACCGGTGTGACCAGTGTCCGATGTCATTTAATGTTGAATTCAACTTGACACTTCACAAATGCACTCACAATGGCGAGGATCCTACGTGTCCTGTGTGCAACAAGAAATTCTCCAGAGTAGCCAGTCTGAAAGCACATATAATGCTACATGAGAAAGAGGAGGTAATTAATGAAACTTTGTAACTTAATTTTGAAAAGACATGTCATAGTAGTTGTATTTAATCCCTTACCTGTATGCTTAAGATTAGAGGATTGAATAAATTATTTTATTCAGAAGAAATATAAAACTTTACGTGGGGAGTCTGTTTAAATCCTAATTACAGAAATTAATATCTGATTATAAGTGTTCCCATTGTGTCTTTATTAACAAAGAGAATCTGTGCATGTTTGACACGTATCATATCTTACTATATATATAAACATTAACTGATAGGTTATTTACACACACTTTTATTTTGAAGATACTTCTGTGCCTTAATCTACATTGATAAGCCCACACATAATAAATAATGTGTGATCATGTCTGATGGCAGATGTCACGGTGAGACACTCTCACCATCCATAGAAATAGATGAAGCTGTTCCCTTATCTACAGCTCCCACCTCCGTTTTTGAGTGGTTGTTTTGCTTGAGAGTACTTCTTGTTCCTTCCCCTCTCACAATTTCATTTTCCATTTTGATAGAGTGGTGGTTAAATTCTTAGCGAACAGTTAATATATACTGGTGTGTTTTGCACAGTTTATAGTCATTACTGCATTACTACAATTGCCAGAGTTGATTGCACTGCCCAAAATACCAAGTTTTCAATCATGTAATTGCCTCTTCCTCCTGTTAAGGCTTTTTTAAAATGGCAGTTTGTATTGGAGAATTGGAGCTGAATCAAGAATGCACTTTCATTGTCAGACTTCTAATCATAAATGTAACAGTGGTATGTTTCTCCATGCCAATTGCCGACAGCTTACAGCAGTTTTGACCTATAAGTTTGGGATAATAGGACTCTTTGCCCTCTTCCCTAAACCAAATGCAGGGCATGCCATCTGTAGAGATTGTATTTCTTCTTTAATCATATTTTAGTTCATGTTTTGTCATGTGCACAGCCAACTAGGCAGACAAGCTAAGTGGACTTCAGTACAGCTTCGTTGCATATTAATGTATCTATAATGATAAATGGCTTAATGGGTATTATTAAGGAAACTTTATTTATTAATTGCTGTAGAAGCAGCGGCCTGCTGCAGCCATCTCAAGAGCTCAGTGTAGAAGCTGCAGTCATCCTCACCTTGATAAGCAACTCTGTTCCCCTGAGAAAGCACATACAAAAGGATTGAGCCTAGCCATGAACACCTGTGTGTGATGCCTTTCTTACTACCCAGAATGCTGGGTGGGAATTGTGTTTGGGTGAATGACTGATAAGGGCAGAAATGTCTGCTCTACTTGGTTCTTGGTTTGGTGTAGGCTGTTTTGTCTCTCCTGCTGGGCTTTCCCAAAACTTTCCCTAAACTTTCCCACAGAAGAAACATATAAATACTGAAGTGTGTGTAATAAAGATGGATCCTGCTAGAAGAAGCAATGGTCTCTGTTGTTTTTCCAAGCTGCTGCAAAGCTAAAAAATCAGAATAAGGAAACTAAGTATCAAGAAAGACACCTGAGGGTGGTTTTTGGTATTTGTTTCTACCACTAAGTGATTTCTCACGCACTTCAGCAGCTCTGATTTTGTTGCTTTGGTGCAGATGTCAGAAGAATAGGTTGTGTTATGCCTTCCAATCTGAAATTCAATCTGCAGCTTGAAAATTAAGTCTATCAAAATATGAACACGTTTCAATTGCTAATGAATGTGTTTCTTAAAATGCCCAGTAGTTTTGTGATAAACCAGAGATGGATGTATTAATTAATAAAACAATTAATTCACAGAAAACTGCAGGAATAACTTTCATAGTAGTTATGCGCAGGACCTGTAGGAGAGCTGGAATTTGAACTTGAAGCAGAGGGTATTATTGGTGATGGCACACACTGTCATTGAGGAATTTTCCACTGTGTGCAGGATTACAAATTATCCCTCCTGTTTGCTCTTCTTCCTTTTGCTGTTAGAAGGGTTAAAAATCTGAAATCGGAGCAGAGGCGCGAATGGGGAAATACACTAGGGGACATGCATAGCAGTTAAGGAGATGGCTTCACAAACTGAAATTTGGGGAACTTTACCCTTGTTTTATGTTCCATCAGGCAGCTTTATCTACATATGAATGCAGACGGGAAAGAACAAGAAATTAGAGTGATTAGCTTATGGAGTGCTCCAGTGAGATTTGGGAGAATGGGTCTGTCTCTAAAACTTGAATTTTTGTGATTAATTGCTTCTGTGAGAGGTTCTGGAAGGAATTTTATGGGCTATTGATACTGAGCTTGCAAGAGACTATTTTTCTCCTCACATTCTTTGGTGATTTGTCGTGATAAACTGCTGTGAGGGAAAAACTTCATGTTTGAAATTCCTCACTAATATGGGGTAGCTTTCTCTTGAGAACTCATACAGAACAAATACGCCCCATCTTCTAGAGGATTCTTGATTTTGTCCATTTCCTCTGTGGAAATGTACAATGGTTTTCACTGCTATGTTTTGCCCTGGCAAGACATAAATGCTAAACAAAAAACTGAGCAAAAAATTATTTATTACATTAGAACTGCTACTATGTTGTCTTTTTCCATGAACATGAGGGGTTTTTGGGCTTTAGGAAAACCTTAATATGTTGAAAAAATTAAAACTGATATTTGGTGGATATATAGTGAAAATACCTTCATTATAAAATACCTTCATTGTATATTATCCTCTTGGTTTGTTTTTTTATGTTTCCGTTTGTGTGATGTTGGGGTTTTGTTTGGTTTGTTGTTTGTTGTTTCTTTTTTTAATATTCACTGTATTTTATTTGTCCTGTCTGATAATTTGTGAGCAATGATACTTTCAGAAGTGCAGATTAAAATTCTTTACATATGCCAGGTGTCATAGATACTAAACAGGTGAAGAACATGAATTCCAAAGTGTTCTTCAGATGTTGCATCTGGTAAGACAGGGAGAGCTAATACAGGCAGAATCCAGAGTAGAGTAGAGCATTAAAAATTTTTTTCTGAGTTTGGGAATTTTGCATATGATCAGCCCCTTTTGTTCAGTGTTAGAATGTGGGGCTCACATTCACCATAGTGAGGTTACACTTCTGTGTGTGAGGGTGAAGTTTTTTGTTTGCTTGGGAAGCAAAAACATAAATCTGGCACTGCCTATAGCAGAGTCTGTTTGGTGTGATACATTGCTGCTTTTTTGTAGCTTTTCTGCTTTACCATGATCTTGTTTTCCTACAGCAAATTCCGCAGTACTGGATAGAGTCAGAAAGAGTTTCATTGTCTCAAATACTTGATCTTAGGCTGTTTTTTTGTGGAAGTTGCTTAATAGGATATGTACATCAGCAACTGAACGTGATACATATGCATGTCTGAAAAATGCTGAGAAGCCATTCAAAATCTCACTGTTTTGAGGTTCATGAGCTTGGCATACCAATTGTAAGCTTCCCTTCATAAAATTTTCCCCCATTTTTAGAAAGGATCATCATAAACTATATTTGTTGTGTAAGAGCAATAGATGCCCATAAGAGATATTTGTACTCAGATTTGAATGGATGTCCTAGAAAAAAAGTGTTAGTTGTTTATCGTCCCACACTGTAACTTGAGTCCAGTAATGACATCTAGGTTAGATTAAACGAGTAATTTTTGAGTTGGTAATTAACTTCATTAAAGGACTTCATATTTTTAAGCTTTTGTGTGGAAATATCTGGTGATACTGCAGAATTTTTGGTTGTTTAGACTTAAAGAACAAATTTATTGTCAAAACAGTCTAAAAATAATATTGCATACCTGTGTTCCTCCAGATAAAAACATTTTTGTCAATATCCTTGTTGAAATTAACACTGTTGTTTTCTGTTGTTTGTTTTTATTTTTCTTGTTGATCATAAAGGGAGGGAAAAAAGGGGGAAGGATAAAAAAACATTTCAATTTGCAGTGACAATCACAATTACTGAAAAATGAGCTGATAAAAAACTGTCTGAAGTTACTTATGCACGCCAGTGAAAAACATTTAGTGGAGATGTGCAGCAGGGGAAGGACACATGTTGCAACATAGATGGATATTTTTAGACATTTAAGATTAATTCTCAGCTTAGGTTTTCTAAAATAAAGATAGACTGACAAAATTAATTAATTCAAAAAGCAAAAAGAAGTCAAATAAATGCAGAGCTTTTAATTTTCAGTGAAACAATATTTGACTTTTATCCTTACTCTGAATTTCAGAGAAATGGCAACACTTTAGCGTTAAACACAAGAAGTGTAATTTCCACTCTAGATGATGTGGAATACTAATATAACTGAAAAATGGTGTGTTTAACACTGCTGTAAAATTAACGGGTTGAAGAGGTATCTGTTAGAAACGTGTCCCTCTTTATTTCTGTCATCTTTTCTGTCAAGATAGCTTAAAAAAAACCAGTGCCAGCTGTGGTGGGATTGCTGTTTAAAAGTGGCAATCGATATAATTTTAACCAGTAAAAGTGTGAAATCCCTGAATCTACAGTTAATACACGTTTGGTTAGAAAGTAATGGTTGTTACAGATGTTTCTGTAGACCACAAAGTAATGGTACTGAGATGAGTGTTCTATGTGTGTCTTGAACCAGCCCACCAAGGAAATAGGGAGTGCTGATAATGGTACTGAACTGCTCATTTCTGCTGCTATATGAACTTTTTCAGAACTCAGGTTTAGGGGAGTTTCTTAAAATACAAATATTAATATAACCTTGCAGTGATTATTGTACATGATTTTTATTACAGGGCTCATAAACTTCCCTTGCTTGTAAACTTTTCTTGCTGCTTGCTTCCAGCTGCCCATGTCCATAGGAGGATAAGTTAATCTACTTGAGCAAAGCTTGTGCTTGTGTACTGCTGTTTTGAAAAATCAGTCTCTATTATCTCTTTCAGAATCTTATCTGTTCAGAGTGTGGAGATGAATTCACTTTACAGAGTCAGCTGTCCATACACATGGAAGAACATCGTCAGGAATTGGCAGGCAGTAGGATCCACAGCTGCAAGTCTTGCAAAAAAGAATTTGAAACTTCCTCACAGCTAAAGGAGCATATGAAAACTCACTATAAAATAAGGTGACAATCATGGGATTGTAACAAAATGAGCAGATGTTACTTTTATGGTGATAGCTGGGAAAAGCAGAAGTAATATTTCCAGTCAGCAAAGTACCGTGATTTATGCAGATCATTTCTTTTCTTTGGTATGCTGTTCTAAAATGACACTTGCTTTTTAAAACCTTGATAAAGTGGGTGGTTATTTTTGGAGGCCTTTTTTTCCCCGTTTTTGTATTTAGGCACACATACTAAGCATAGTTCATCTGCTAGCTATTTGTAAACATGGGTTAAGTTTTTCTGATGCTAAGTGGTTTTTGAAGTGTGATAATGATTTTAAGGGCCAATAGCAGTACATTGAAGCAAATGTATATTAATTTTACATAGCATTTTTTATAATGACAAAAGTTCTTATGCTTGCTCTCTGCAAAAACGTAAGTTGTTCATTGCTGTTTAATCATCTTTCCCAAGAGGTCCTCATCACAACCTCCCATGAGTTTCTTGTAAATCTGAAAATGCACAAAATGAATGGAAAAAAAGAGGCCTGATAAATGGTGTTCTTATTTTGGGTGAATATTTGTTCTATCCTTTCTTTCAGCTCTCTAGTTGAGCTTTAGTTTTAGCAAGGTAAGAATTACTTTAGGTTAGAAGGAAGAAAAACTCCTCCTGGTTTCCTTTATGTATTAAGAAAACCCTGAAGTTTTGACAGGTGATCTCTCTTTTCATCTTTACTGTTTCTATAAACAACTGATGGAGGAAATTACATATTTTAAAGCAATAAATGCTATCTATTTCCAATTGTTTTTATTAGAAGGTAATACAGATTCTAAGATCTTAATAGTTGTGTTGCAAGAGGTTGTAAATTTCTGCAAAAAGAAATTTGAGGGTTAGAGGTATCAAATTTGGTTTATATTGCTTATATTATATTTGGTTATTTATATTTATATTATATTTATATTATATTATATTTATATTGTTTATATTATATTTGGTTTATATTTGGTTATATAAATGTATTGCCTACAAAAATCGTTCTTGTTGTGATGAACTCCTGTGTAGAGATGTTAGGATGAATAAACTAGTTAGTTTGATTTGTAGAGAAATTAATTTTGGGAATTTATATCCTCTGTTTTTATGGTTCTGTGGAGAGTGTGATTTGTATTTGGGGGCCAGCGGTGAATATTTGGGTTGTTAAATTCCTAACTTGCTCTTGCTAGACTTCAGCAAGTGCATTCGTACTCTAGTTTATGAGATTTGCATATTGTAGTTAAGAATGAAGGATTTGCTGAGTTCAGGCAAAAGAAGTAGAGTTGCACAGAGTTGAAAGTTCCCACCAAAATATTTGTGAAGTTACTGTGTATTTCTGGGAGAATTTACCCTGAAAATGTCTGTAGAGAGCCTCTAAGATGTTTTGAATTTTTACTACAGAAATAATTAAAATTCTTGGCGCACTGAGAAAAGAGCTGTTCGTGTTGTTCTTTCAGTGTCACTATAGAGTTTGGTTTTTCACTGTTGCAGCTGATACTATGTTTACACTGTGATACTAAGTTTACACTGAGTTTAAAATGATGGGGTAAAATGAGCTTCTTCAAAATAACGTTTCATATTAAATTTTTTTCTTTTTTTTTTTTGCTTAATCACAGGGTATCAAGTACCAGATCTTACAACAGAAACATTGACAGAAGTGGGTTTACCTATTCCTGTCCTCACTGTGGAAAGACGTTTCAGAAACCAAGTCAGTTAACACGACATATTAGAATACATACAGGTGAGGCTGTGGAAGTACTTATTTTAATTTTTTTTTGTTTTACAAGAATAAGTTAACCTCTGAAATGCTATATATTTGTTCTCCCTTTTTGAACTTGAAATATTATTAATACATTTGGCTCGTTAGATGCAGCTACCTGTTGGTTTTATGTAAACTTTATGTAATTCCATGACTTAGGAAATTTATATGCTTTTAAAATTTCCAGATTTATATAATTATAAACAATTAGAAATTTTAAAATACTCTATAGACTTCATTTGTTACCAAATATCAGTTTTGGTACTTAGACTTTCAGTGGGCCCTAAAATGAGAATCCCTAGATAAGGGCCAGTCATCTACTTTAAATTAGATCTTTTGTACTCTAGAGAGCAGGTTCTAAAATTCACAATTGCAAAAAGAGCAAAAGTACATGAGAATTAGTAATACTAACAAAGTAGAGGTCTAGCATTTGTTTAAATTGATTTATTTAAACTTACAAAGTAATCTTCAGAGGTGATAAGCCTAGGTTGTAAATTTAATAATTGAAGAAGTGCAGGTGACTATTCAAATTTGCAGAATGAATGGGAAATGTTTTTTGCTAAATTGCTGTCATGAGTATTTGCATGTTTAACCCTTAAGCAATTGAAATAATTGGAAAATGTCAAGCATAAAGTAATACAGAATTTTTTAAGTGTACAGATGACTGTAAGAGAATAGTTCTTATGTTTTAACCAGATACACATTTTATAGCAGGAGTTTGGCTTTAAATAAAGCCTTCATGTTGATGTTCCAGTGATGTGCAATATGTATATATTTTTCATACTTACTGAATAAATTCCTATTTGTGCAGTTCTTAGCTAATTTACGTTTTCATTTATGTAGGTGTGCAGTGTTGTTTGTAATATCAGTCAGTGTAATACCAATGTACAGACAGTGATATGATGAGTTGCCATGTACAAGAATGGCCTTGTTTACTGAGAGAAATCAAAATAATGTGTGACACTTTCTTAAGAATCTTCTGAAGTTTTACAGATCTAGTTATAGAAAAGTAACACAAGAGGTCACCCTTGTACCTGCTTTAAAACAATTGTTTGAAAGTAATGTCTGAAAAAGGTCAATGAAAATTAACTTCAGTGTTGTAGATTCTTGACTCTATTTAACATATCAGCTTCTATCAGAATTAAAGTAACAAGATTATAGTTGGCGAGGAAGCTTTTTTAAAGCTTCAAAAAGTTCAAGGGCATCTCTAGTTCTTTTGAATATTAGAAAGACAGTTGTCTGTTGGGAAACAAGAGACAGAAAGTTCAGTCCCAATCTGCACATGACAGGAGGTCATTTTAAGTTCCAAATAGCTTGCAAATGCTCATTTAATTTATGAAGTATGTTAGTACTCTAAATCTGCAGACAATCTGTCTGGCATTCAGCTGTTTGAGGTACTGTAAACATGTAGAAAAGAACAACTCTGCTTTAAAGAATTTAGAATGCCCAAGTCTTTAATTGTTAAAATAGCATGCCTGTGCACAATGTGCAGCATTACATTAGCCTCTTAATTGCAACACTTTGTTTGTTCATAGCTGGTCATTTAAAGCACTTACACCCTTTTGGGAAAAAACATCAAGTCTCAGGGGCTGTAATTCCCATATTAATAACTAAGTAATGAAACCATCATTCCCTCTCTCAACTCTGTATTTTATTAAGTTATAGAGAAATACAGAAATGTCACATTTCCACAATAGAATTTAAGATTTAGTTTTTATAATGAGATTTACTTATGTAGGCAAACTTAACCTGAAGCAATACTTCTATGTGCCCACCAGCAGGTCTTACTGGAAGCTAAGTTTTTTACCTATGAAAGCCCAATAGGAATTCTGTATTTCCAGTATTCTTTGTTTTAATCTCTGTTTTAAAAGATACAGTTAAAACCTGCAGTCCTTAAGCATCTTCAAAACCCATAAGCAGCAGAACAGAAGATATACATTCCTTCAGTAAGTTATATGCTTGTAATCTATTTCGGAAAAAGAGCTGCTTTTACTTCAGACCATGTGAATTTAATTAGGAATTAGTAAGTTTAAAGTAGATGTAATTACAGCTGTAAAATTAGAAATCTTATAAAAATATTTGTTAAAACTGATTTAATGTGCACATGGCAGTACTTACTGGTGTAGCAGACATAACATAGTGTGTGCTTATACTGGTCTTGGCTATAGAAATGTACAAAGGCAAAGTGTTAAGTATTTCCAAGGTCCCAGAGTTACCACAGCTGAACTATTTCACTAAAAGAAAAAAGAGTACCACTAAGTTCATAGTGGAGATTTCCAGGAGTTAATTAGGACACATGGTTGTAACAAACTGAGTTTATTCTTTGTATGTTTAGTATGTAGCTTTGTAATCTATAATCATAGTAATCTGTAAGCAATATGAACATTTAAGTTTTTTAAATTATTTTCTGAGCAGAACTGTCCAAAACAATGTTTCATTGCCTATTTTCAGTAGGTGGTTGCAAAGAGTGAATGACTGTTAATATTTATTGGGGAGGAGGAACCGTACACCATCTTTTGGGGTGTTGCTGTAAGACTTTTTGATCTTAAATTAGATAAATGGTTAAATTTTTGACTTTTAATTATTTATTACTGCCCATTTGCTCTCTGTGCCTGTTTGTTTCTGTGCAGGTATATGCACTTTATAGGATTTGGTGTAAAACATATGTGGGTTTTGTTTATCTTTTCCCCTTTGGTTTGTTTTTTCCTCCAGTGACATTGCATAACAACTTCTGAGATCTTCCAAACCACAAGTTAAGGGAAGCTGTTTTAAATAATTGCTTCATGTATATTTTCTTTACTTTACCCATTTCAACTGTTCAGCCAGGTCACAAAACTTTTTCACAAGGCTGCATTTTCATCAGAGTAGGTGCTGAGGTTGGTGGTCAAGGTAAACAATTTCATTAGCAAAACCTCCTAGAAACGTATATAATAACCTGTGTATTTTATTTCAACTGATGCAATTTTTTGTTTAGATACAGGAAACTGCTGACATTTACTTGAAGCTTCTTACTCTTCCTCCTCTTCCTCCTCGTGCTGTTGTTTCCGTGCAGGTGAAAGACCTTTCAAGTGCAGCGAGTGTGGGAAAGCCTTTAACCAGAAGGGGGCTCTGCAGACCCACATGATTAAGC
Organism: Entomyzon cyanotis; assembly: GCA_024500445.1. NCBI lineage: Eukaryota > Metazoa > Chordata > Aves > Passeriformes > Meliphagidae > Entomyzon > Entomyzon cyanotis. The sequence goes on from JAKEPQ010001005.1 coordinate 43,802,431, forward strand.
ACACGGGGGAGAAGCCCCACGCCTGTGCCTTCTGTCCCGCTGCCTTTTCCCAGAAAGGCAACCTGCAGTCACACATACAGCGAGTTCACTCTGAGGTAAATGCAGTTATTCATCTAGTCCTGGGTGCTAACGTCCATCCTGACAGCTTTGCTATTCCCACGTGCTCCAGCCAGTATAGATTTACTGCTGTAGTATGGATTCTGGTTTGCTGCTTTTACCTGTGAGCTTTCCCTAGTTTGATCTGAGTAAATGTATACTTAGGAGAAGTAGCAGGACCTTCATTTGTCATTGTCTTTTCAGTGCAGGGGTAGATTAATAAATAATGGGTTTAGGTGTACAAAAATGTACCTATGTCAGCCCTGAGAAAACAAGGGCTAGAATCAGATGAAAGTATGCCAAAAGCAGCAAAGCAGAAAATGTTGAAAAATTCCAAGGCCAAACAGCAACCCACTAATTCCATTGTAGAACATACTTGCTGTTTGTCTTTGAAGTGTATGGTCTTGCAGCATTTTTCAGAGGTCTTTTGGTTACAGGTAGAAGAAAATTCCAGAGTAAGATTAAAGAAAAGGTTTCAGGCCCCTTTACGTCTGGCTTTTTCCCCTCTTTTTGAAAGACAGTTTTTAAAATCCAAAAGGTACTGCTGTGATAAAGTAATACAATCTTCTGAGCAACATGAGTTATGCAAATTTGTTTGGTAATTTCCTTGCAGACTTTAGTGATTTGTGGTTAGAAATACCCACAGACAGAGACCTAATTTTGTTTTGGAACTTACGAAGTGATAGAGGTAGTGCTTTTTGCTTCATTTTTTTCCTGTTTGCAGAATATCATCTTTGTTCTCACTCTTCCCCTAACTCTGAGATTTGCATTCTTGTTTTCCACTTTTGTGTTACAATGGTAGATACTACTGAGGGTCCTTTTAGTTTCTTGCTTTTAGGATATGCCTTAGTATATGGATATATCTTAATAGTTCGCAATACACTTAATTATATTAAATCATACAGCTTCGAGTACTGCATCATCCAGTTTGGGCTGCTTAGTTCAGAAAGGATGTTGAGGTCCTGGAGCATGTCCAGAAAAGGGCAGTGAGGCTGGTGAAGAGTCTGGAGCCCAAATTCTTTGACGAGCAGCTGAGGGAGCCGGGGTTGTTTAGCCTGGAGAAGAGGAGGCTCAGGGTGGACCTTATCACTCTCTGCAACACCTGAAAGGAGGTTGTAGCCAGCAGCGGGTCAGCCTCTTCTCCCAGGCAATCAGTGACAGGATGAGAGGACACAATCTTAAGCTGCGCCAGGGGAGGTTTAGGCTGGACATCAGGAGGAATTTTTTTATGAAGGCGTGATTAGATACTGGAATGGGCTTCCCAGGGAGGTTGTGTAGTCACTGTTTCTAGAGGTGTTAAAGAAAGACTGGACTTGGCACTCGGTGCTGTGGTCTAGTTGACATGGTGGTGTGTTGGGTCATAGGTTGGACTTGAGGACCTCAGAGGTGTTTTCCAGCCTAATTGATTCTGTGATTCTCTGACTTTGTGTGACTAGTTACTGTCACAGTTAACAGCTGTCTATATGTGATAGCTTTGGCTACGTAAAAAATGCACCAACATCTATTTAAGAGTTTAAATTGACTTTTTTCAGTATTAGTTAGGGAAGAAGTAAAAAATATTTTTTGTTTTTTCTCTGTCACTCTTTCTGTAAGAAAGAAACAAGCTGTGGGATAAGCTACTTTAAATAAATGCTACCTCTTGATCACATCCTATGCTGTGTTCTGCAGTCCTGAGCCTACATTTAAGTTAGTGCTTTGGATAATTCGTTAATTTTATTTCTTTCTTGCCCTTGCTGTGTTTTCTTCAAGACTGCATGGAACTCTGTAAATTCTTTGTTTTATCCCGAGGCAGTTACTAAGTAACATTGCAGCTGATAAAGAATTACAGGTTGATTCTCACTTCCTAAAGCACTGCTTAGTTGTAGCATATTTTATTACTTAATATCTCTTTTTGAAGGTCTTGTTGGCAGTTTAATGGCACAAAATACAGACTGCCGATGCTATATTGCAAGTACTGCAGTATGTTTTCTTTTGAATGCCTTGGTGCTCTCCTCATATTGCAAGTAGTACACTGGGTGTTACTGCTGTGTGAAGGACTGAGGAGGGAAAGTGAGGATGGTTGGAATCTACAAATTTAGCTGCTTTAATTACCTTAACCCATTGATCTAAAAGTCTCAAACAAGTGGCTGCTGATCACTTTCTCAGTCTGTGTCTAAGTTCAGTTTGAACTAGACATTAAACTTCCCTGCCCTTCATGGTGTTGGTTTTGTCTGCATTTTTTTTTTTATCTCATACGTCCAAACTTCCATTTATATTATGCATGATATTTCCTCTTCAGGCACATCTTAATTGGTAAAGTTGCATTTCAGTTTTGCTTTTAAGTGGGGAATGGTAGGAAATGGTAAAGAGGGAATAGTCTGAGGCCTTATTTGCCAGAGGACATTTATTTTGCTGTCTGGTGCTTCACAACGTTGAGAAGGGGTAATAGGCACTTACTGTCATGCACATAGATTATAGTTGATTTATATCCAAGAAGTACCAGCCTGATTTCATAACTGGATATTGGTAACTTGAAAAAATAAACAATTTTAGTTCTCATAATCCCATAGTATACTTGGCATGCAGAAAAATAATGAAAAACATAATGGTTGGTAGATGTAGGGAAAATTTGCTAATTTCTTTTTTTAAGGTGAAGAATGGCCCTACATACAACTGTACAGAATGTAGCTGTGTCTTCAAAAGCTTGGGTAGTTTAAATACACATATCAGCAAGATGCACATGGGAGGTCCACAGAATTCTGCAAGTGCTTCAACAGATGTATCTCATGTTACAGCGGTAAGCTTTGCTTGGTGTATTGTGAAAATGTCTTTGACAGTTTAGTTAGGTCTATATCTTAATTCCAGTAATTCTTCAGATTGGTTAGAACTTCTATACCTGTAGACCTGTTCTTTGTCTTTTCAAGTTTTGTGTGATTTTTGGTGTTAATTTGCAGGACTAAATATCGGGAGAATGAAAATTGGTCAAGTATATGCAAAAAAGTATTTACAATTTGAGGGTTTGATTGAAAATATAGCTGTTAAGTTGTACAACTAAGTAAAATATAATTCTTGTTCTTACAGATTGTGTTAGCCTCTTCTGATAAAATAAAAATTATGAGGAAGTTTTAGAACTATTGAAATAATGTATTAGTATCAATTCATTTTCAGAAAGTGTTTATATAAGCCTAGTCTGTATAAACACATTGTGAATTCTTCTGTGTGTGTCTGATAACTTGTTTTAAATGTTAGCTTCTTATTTGGCAGATTATGAAGGAAAAAACAGCTTTATGGGAAGCAGTGAATGTTTTTCTTTCTTTACCAAGATACAAAAAAGAGATAAAATTCAGAAAATGCCTCTGGTTTCATAAGATTACTGTATTTTTTGAGCCAGTGAATATTCAATATCATAGTACTCTTTTTTTTTTCTGTGATTAGAACTACCTTTTCTACCTTTGTTCCACTCTGTTTTGCTTAATCTCCAACTCATGCTTTAACGTACCAGACATTGAAAGGGGAGAGTTAAAATTTGAAGTCTGAACTTCATTTTACAGCTGCGTCTTGTTAAAAAAAAAGGTCTAGTAATGTTTGAAAAACTTTTTTTTTAGGTTTTCTGGTTTTTATGAGGCAGGTGGTATTTTTTTCTCCATGTTAAGTCATGAAAGGAAAGACTAGTGTGTCTTCTTTGTTTGAAAGTATATATATATTCTCTGTCTTTTTTTATGTTTCTACATTATTAAAACTAATCTTAAAAACAGGATGGAAAATAATTCCTTCATACTACCTCATGTTTGTTTTCCCTGGCCAGCTCTGTTTTTATGTTTTTCGTTTGCTAAAATATTTGGGGATTGCTTAGCATATTGATATTCCAGCATTTACAGTTGTTATCTCTGCTGCATGAATACTTTGCTGCTTGCATGCAAGAAGGGAATAGCAAAAAATGCCATACAATAGTATAAGCAAAGAGAGAGAAGGGAGAAAAAGATTCTTTCTAAAAATAGATGCCAAGAAGTTTAGCAAGGAGGAGCAAAGATAAAAAATGACGTCAGTTGGATATTGGAAAGGATTATTCCTTTTATTTGTAATTTTATATCTGAATCTGCATATATTTAATTATTTCTATTTTTTACTTCTTTAGAAACTTAGTTTATTATTAGGTTAGCGCTAGCATTCTTAGATTAGAACTTTGCTTCATTCTGATTAAAACTTGCAGAGCTGCTTTGTCTCCAGTATAATAATTCTTTCTGAAGTTTGTAGTCAGTCTCTGTCATCACTTGTTACATACCTGGGGCTAAGCAATGATTATGTCCTTACTAAGTACCCATTCTAAAAGCTAAAGTTTCCTAAAGTGCTGTACTACCAAACTATGTCTGTTGTGTGATACATGAGTACATCTTGTAAATTATGGCTACTGTAAGGCTGTTACTTTGCTGTCTTCCTCTGCATCAGTACTTACAGTTAAGGTGTGGGTTTCTCTAACTTGTGTTTATTTAACGTATATAAACTGTGAGCAGTGTTGGTGAGTTTATGTACTTTTGTTCATCTCACATAGTCTCATTTTTCTGTGCTACTTTTCTGCGTTGTGTCAGCCATGTTTTTCTTCTTTTTGACAAAGGTTTAAAATACTTTGCTTTCTTTGTAGGACTCTGTCACCCAGCCTTTAACAACATCCCCTTCTAATCTTTTGCAACCTGTTGATAACAAATGGAAGAATGTAAGTGGGAAGTTTTTGTCGTATTTTTTTGTCAAGACCGTAACTGGGAGAAACTTTACATAATTCTGTACATTTTCATTCAACTGGCAAAAAAGGATATGCTGTGATACTTCGTGATAAGTTGGATCAGCTAATATGTGAAGGGAAACTCCTTGGTGAATGCAGCTGGTTATTTAGAAGTGGAGCAGGTTTTGAATGGATTCTATTGCCTCATTTGTTTACATGCTCATGATTTTGCATGGTCTGTTCAGCCTGGAGAGGAGACTGAGGACAGAACTCATTGTAGTCTACCCTTCCTCATGAGAGGAAGAGGAGGGACAGACACTGAGGGAATGACCTGAAGTTTTGTCAGGGTAGGTTTAGGTTGGATATTAGGAAAAGGTTCTTCACCCAGAGGGTGGTTGGATACTGGAACCGTTCTCCAGGGAAGTGATTACAGCATCAAGCGTGACAGAGTTCAGGAACCATTTGGACAATACTCTTGGACACGTGGTGTTACTTTTGTGGATGGTCCTGTGCAGGGCCAGGAGTTGGACTCAGTGATCCTTTTGGATCCCTTCCAACTCAGAATATTGTGTGATAACGTGATGAAGAGTGCCAGGATTTTCCTAGTGAGGCGTATGAGTTGGGAGCAATGAATTCCATTGCCTCCTCCTCTCAGAATTGCCTGAAACTGCTGGGCAGCTTTCCAGCCACTCTGCCCTCAGCCTGTAGCACTGCCTGGGGTTGTTGTGACCCAAGTGCAGGACCCAGCACTTGACACTGTAGAACCTCACACAATTGGATCCATCAATCCAGGGTTGTATATGGTCTGTATTTCATTCTGGCAATTTTGAGTGTTTTTTCAGTTGTCTGTTTATAGTGTTTACCGTTTGTAAAGTGTATTCAATGATACAGGAAGAATCAGAGCCATCAGAATCCTTAAAATGTGCCATGGTGTGTTTATTATTGAAGAGAGCAAGGTGCACTAGCTGCCTTGCCCATCAGATGAAATACTTAGGGGTGATTTCATGTTCTATTTTGAAGAAGAGGGAAAAATCTGTCTTCTTAATAGAGAAGAGGAAAAAAAAAGTTGGCAGGTCGAAGCTAGACAAATTGACACTTTGAAATAAAGTGTGGAATTTCAGTGCAGATAATTTACTCTTGGAGCCAAGTGTTGAAGTTGGATGGCAACAGAAAAAGTCAACCACAATAAACTACTTGATTTAAAGAACTGCCCTAATTTTTTACAGTTATTGTGACTTGAAGGAGTAATTCACTCTGAGCAGTCACACAGTCTGTGTTACACAGCCAGTCAGACAAACCAAAGGTCATTACAAGGTCCACTATTCCACCTGAACAATTGTGGAATTATGAGGTAGTAATGAAACACTTCATTCTCCATGGTATCTTTATAATCGAGTTTTCAAATGAGGCCTAGAAAGAGACCTATGAATTTTTTTATAATGAACAACGTATCTTAAGAGTAATGGTAACAAACTTCATATATGTACATACATGTACATTATTAATCAGAAAAGATAACCTCCACGAGACTGTATATAAACTACTGTATAATGCACAGAACACACTGACTAAATGATTGTAATGCTGTAATTTTCATATCAAAGATGATGTTGGGAAGTTCCTTCATTGACAGTTAATTTTTCTCTTGCTAAAGCCTGGAAGAATTTTATACTTTTTTAGTGTAGGCATCCTGCTCTACATAAGAGCTTCCCTACATCCTTTTTCCAGAAAAGAAATTGCCTCTACAAAGAGCTGTTACTTTAGCAAACTGCTTTGCTTCACTTCCTTTTTATTGCAGTGAGAATGGTATATCATGTGTTAGCCATATTAAAATGTTTATAGCTTTTCTGCTAAATTGGAATCTGCAGAGATGGAGTCTTTTTGTGTCCCACTGGTGAGATGAAAAAAACAAGAACTAATGGTTAAATCAGCAAAGTAACAAGTTGTATTCTCACATGCATGCAAGAGAAACAAGATAAGGATTTGTTTTATGTCATCTCATGAGAGCGCATTAAAAATACTTCATCAGATTCTCAGGACTTAATCCGAGTTAAGCAAATGTTTCTTAATACAATTGTTTGTAACCATCCTTTCTTTACCACAGTGACTGTCGTCTTAACTGTCTAGTGTAAAGTGTCAGTATAAAGAAAATCTCAGGGGATTTTTCAGATTAGAAAGAAATAGTACAAATGTGAAGTGTAAGATTATTCTCTGCTAAAAATGATCTTAAAGAAGATAGTCTTTTATATCTGTGTGTGGTTGCACATGCATCTGGAAGTGGTTATTTTTAGAGAACATAAGTGAATATAAGAAGCAAATAACCAGTGTGTTCTATGATACCCAGCTATGGGGCTAACAACCATTGTATAAATATTTATTTCTTTTTTCTGCAGTAAAACAAATTGGAAGCAGTTATTTCAGGAGTGGTATACTTATGTAATCTGTTTGCTATAAGAAGAGAAGTTTATAAATGTAGGCAAACAGGAGTCTTTATTTCTGATTTTAAAAACACATATGAAGGCTGTTTATCACTTTTTACCTTCAGATTTGTTACTAAGGTAGTCTAAGATACAATTTCAAATTAAAATTGAGAAATTAGATTTTTACACTGCAAGTTTTTTTAGTGTTTTGACAGAGCCTGATGTGTATTTAAATGTTTAGAATATGAAGAGATATCTCTAAAGCTAAGAGGTTTCAAAGGTTCCAAATTGAAGGGGAAAAGTCATTTGTTCTGAAAGATTTTAATATAGCAACACAATTAATTTGCTTAAAAAATATCTCAACAAAGGGAAGGTTGTTTTTTCCCAAAGGATCTGCTTGAGATAAATGTGCAATTTAAAATTGCATGATAGCAATTTTAAATTGCACATTTAAAATTGCACATCCCATGGCAAGATAGCCATGGGAATTACTTTTCATGTGGTTTTTACATGTGGAATTCTGTAGCTGATCCCTGTGTTTTCTAAACTGGTTGAAGGTTCAGTAGTTAACAATAAATGTAATTCAGGCTGTGAGCTTACAGTTTTGAGCTTGGGGAAGAAGTCAAAAAAAGGGATATAAAAAAGCAATTCTTTACTGGAGTGACCAACCTTTGAATGAGGCTCTGTATAATCATTATGTCTTACACGAGTAGCCATCCTCATAATGGACAATTACCAGACATTTCAGGTAAGGGAGCTGGATGGTGAGTTCCCTGATACATACTTTTGATCTTCCTTGACAAATGTACTGCTGTGTATTTCAGGCCACACATTTTCGGTCTCCACTTCTTCAACAGCCAGAAAACCAGGTGTCTCCTGCTGCTGCTCACCAGGGTCAGCAGACTGTCACTGATGTCATTCAGCAGCTCCTTGAGTTATCAGAACCAGGTCCTGTAGAAAATAACCAGCCTCAACAACCTGGTCAACAGCTCAACATTGCAGTGGGGATCAGCAGAGATATTTTGCAGGTAAGAGCTCTGTGTGAGAACAGCTTTACATTTCAGTGGTTCTTTTCTCATTCTTTCTTATATTTTAATGAAATTTATTCTCAATATTTTCAGTTACAGCATTTCTTATGTATTTCCGAACAATTTATCAGTCAAAAAAGAATTGTTAAAATTTATTGAATGGATGTGGAATGCACCGATATATCTTTTGTATAATAATACAAGAGAAAGGCTATAAATATTGATTACATGGCTTTAAGTGTACATCCCTGTACATGGATATTTTCATTGATACCTTTAGCTTTTTTTTTTCCTCTTGCTATAAGCAGCTTGTGGTATGTCCTTAGATTGTGCTTTGCTTAAAACATGATATCATTCAAGAGGGAAAAAATATTTTTATCTGCCTAAAAAATAAGAATGTATACATGGCATTTACCCTGTTCTAATTAATAAGGGCTATCTGAATATTTCCTATTTGTGCATGAAATTTTTTTCCAAGGTTTTACAGTGTTTTTCCCAGCTTACTATATTTTGTCCTTGATAATGGCAGTAGGAGATGCTGTGTAACAGAAGAGATGTAGGGTGGTTAATTATTGTCTGTGCTTGTTCTGCAGCCTGCACCCCATAAAGGCACAAACAGGATGGAACAGGGCAGAGAATAATATTCTTTAGTGTTAGTGGTAGCCTGCTAACCATTAAGGAACTTTTTAATCTCTAGACTTTTAAGTACCATTTAAATTTGGTTTTGGGAGACCCAAATGTTATATACAGCTATGTTCAGGTTTACTCTATTACCTATTCTGAGTTCTCTAATGTCTGGAATGTGATGAGGAATTGCAAAAAGTAGCAGCATGATATATAACTATTATCCCGATAGCTATTTAAAAAAAAAAAAAAAAAGTTGTTGTTTCCTGAAAGGCAGCTGTTAGCAAATGTGTAAGAGCAGAAAATCCAACCTAAAATTTCACAGAAAATCAGAAATCAATGCTGTGAAATATACCTGAAATTCTGTGAGAATGAGCTGTTTAATTCCTTTTATTATATTTGCATTGTACCTTCTAAGTACTTGTTGGAGAAAAGTTGAGGATCACTTTGGAATGTTTCTTTCTTAATCTGGAATTTTTTTTGTTCTTCTTTTAGCAAGCATTAGAGAACAGCGGATTGTCATCAATTCCAGTCTCTGCACATTCTACTGACTGCAGCCAGGCTAAGGCTGCTGGGACGCAGGATCAGAACCCAGATGTCCCGAGCCTCTCAAATCATCAGGCTGATTCTAACAGTGCTGAACAAGATAAGGAGCAAGAGAGTACAGATAAACTAGAAAAAAAAGAAAAAAAGTTCATTAAGAAAAAATCGCCGTTTTTGCCTGGTAATGTTGCCACAGCTTTCTACTTGTGCCGGGAAGAGTGTAGTAATTGTGGGTGTGTTTATGGCTTTTGTATTTCCCAAAGTATGTAATGGATTAGTTATGAACAGTTTTTTTCTTGCCTAAAACACAATGTAAGATATGACAATTAACATTTATAATTTTCATTATAAAATATATTTTCATAAACATATCAGAATGGCACTTCTAAATCTTTTGGATTAGATCAGTGGAGTTATAGGAAAAGGATCCAAAAAAGTGTATTAATCTATTTTCCTGTCTTTCCCATCATCCTTCTCTGACAAGTATTGGGTTTTCATTGTGTGTCCCAGAGTAGAAAGTTCTAGCAAGGACCGTTTTTCCCCTTTGGAAGTGAGGCCTTGCAGAGGCATAAGGGTAGTACTGCTGCCTCATTGAGATATTCACTGATCCCATTGTAGGGGAGGATGAAGGTTGGCATTATGGTTAATACTTCATCTCACCTGTCCCTGGAATCACAGTACCGACATGATATTGTCACCATAAATACATGTTGTTATTCTGCCTTTGTACTGTGTTGCAAGCCTGGAATTTGTCTCTCTGGGCTTAAATGAAGCTTCAGTTTCAAGGCTGCTGGATCTTTATGGCTGCTGGAAGTGGTTTGTTCCAAGTAAAGCCTTCATACTCTAGTGTCCGGCCTGATGTATACAATGTATAATGCAGCCTTTGATCTCTGTCTGTACTATCTTCATAGGTACATTGACATTGTTTTTTTTTTTTGCAAGGGATGGAGAAATTGATTCAAAGTAAAAACTTGTCTCCTTCAGTATAGTTGTGATAAAAATTAACATTAACTTTTCCCTCTGTTCCCTCTGGTAATAATAAGTATTTTGTTACTTGCATTTAACTGTAACAACTCTCTAGCTGTGACTACAAATAAAAATCAAAGGTTACTGCTACACAGTAAAACACAACTGCTTTTGTTTTTTGATAAAGTAACATGACCTTAGTGTGTTGACAGGAAAAATATCCTATATGAATTGATTTAAATGAGCAAACAATCTGATATTGAACAACATATAGGAATAAAAGCTCTGATGGGATTTAGAAGGGGTTTCTTTCATTTTTTGTTGAGAAAAAGTATGTATTGCCTTAGGACAGACCTTAGGGTTCTTGGATCATAAAACAACTTCTGTAAAAAAAGTAGCCTTAAATTGTAAATGTCAGAAGGACTTGTGCCGTTTTTCTTCCTTTACAAATTTACAAAATGTAATTTAAGGCTGAATTTGCAAAAGAGAGGGTCAAGCCAAGTATCTCCTCCCGGTAGATAAGTGTTTAGTACTTAAAATAATTTGATGTGGTTGTGGTTGAGGATTTACAGTCATTGTTGGATCATTTTGTGTTACATGTTATTTCTAAGTTAACTGGTATATTATATTGCATTACAGCTGCATTCTACATTTCTAAGTGGCATAGAAATTGTGTTGTTTGAATTTCAACAGGATTCTCTTGGGGTTTGTTTTTGTCATTCCTGCACATCACCATTTTCATGAAATAGAATATATCTGATAGAGAAGTTAATCTTCTGTGAAGTGTGTTGTGATGGCATCTATTTCACAAAGTGTTTTTGTGGTCTCATTGCTTGTGCTATAGCATCAGCGTAGTGGGATTTTTCAAGAATTGTTAGAAGGCTTAAAAAGCATTCATTTTGGTATTCCTTGTTTTAGGTTCTATACGTGAAGAAAATGGAATACGGTGGCATGTTTGTCCATATTGCTCTAAAGAATTCAAAAAACCAAGTGATTTAGTGCGCCACATTCGCATTCACACCCATGAGAAGCCATTCAAGTGTCCCCAGTGCTTCCGTGCCTTTGCCGTGAAGAGCACTCTAACAGCACATATAAAAACACACACTGGCATTAAAGCTTTCAAGTGCCAATTTTGTATGAAAAGCTTTTCCACCTCAGGGAGTTTAAAAGTTCACATTCGCCTGCATACAGGTAAGGCCTTGAAATTGCTTTGTGTATTCTATGATGTAGGTAAGACCTTGAATGAGAAAAGACTCTGAAATATATAAGTTGTAGACATGTCTGTCTTGTCATTGTTAATATCTATTAGAGAATGTATTGTTTCATTGTCATACATGATGAGTGTAATTTTTTGTCTTAACTTTCTAGTGTTTAATGGCTTTGAAACTTTGGGCTCTTACAAAAACCATGGACATTCAGTTTTCTGATAATGGGTCAGCTGTTGTTCCTTTTTAATATGACTATTCTGAGTGTGTTTAATTGCATTTTCCAAAGAGTCATACTCTTAAAATTTGAGTTCTGATTTTACTTACCCCCAGTCATCTGTAATATTTACTCTGCCTCTTCCCTCCTGTTTCCCACACTCTGATAATTTCAGTGTAACACTCAGGACTGGTTACTTCCCATTTTATGTTCTACGTTACAGTGTTGCTTCATGTTTTCACCAACTTACCTGTTTTCAGCATCTTACACTGCATATCCTAAAACTCCTCTGTTCATATAGTCCTTCTTTATGTAATAGATGATGTCCTCAACACATCTTTTTCTGTGGTTGAGTTATCCTTTCCATAGAGAAAAATAAGTGTTCTGCTTTTGGCAGGTTACCTGGTTGTTTGCCAATTTCTTTCTTTGTTCATACAAATAAATAAAGTTTCAGCAAGAAAAGTGTGCTGCTTTTTCCTTTCATTTCTGTTTATGTAATTACTTTCTGCAAAAGCATCATTCTTTGCTTTCAGTGCATTTGGGATCAAATGTATTTTATAGTTTGATGTATTTTATCCATGAAATATCAATTTTGGATTCATCTGCAGAAAGTCTTTTGCTTTATTTTGGAAAACTTGTAAACCAGTTTTTTTTCTGTTAGTTTAAAGTCAAGCTTGCTTCATATAAGAATTCAGATTCATTTAGAGTGGCAGAAGCGCTAGGTGGCTTGGAAAATAGGTAGCCCAGAAAGAAAATACAGGAAAGAGCATCAGTATTCTAAAGCTGCATTTCTAGTTCAATGGAAATAAAATTTTTAACTCATTTTTTTTTAATCTTTTGCAGGTGTTAGGCCTTTTGCTTGTCCTCACTGTGACAAGAAATTTAGAACATCGGGCCATCGGAAAACTCATATCACCTCACATTTTAAACATACAGAACTAAGAAAGCTGAGGCATCAACGTAAACCCGCAAAAGTTCGAGTAGGAAAGTCAAGTGGTCCAGTACCAGATATTCCTTTGCAAGAGCCCATACTCATAACTGATTTAGGTAGAGTAACCCATACTCTCTTGAAGTTTGGATTACTTTGGAATATAAAGGTCACATTTTAATCAAGCAAAAGCATTCAGGGCTCACTTGTAAAGATGCACTTTGAAATAAGTGTTTTCATCAGAAACAAACTTCAGTGAAGTGCTGTATTTTGTAGTTTGTATGCACTAGAATTAGTAAGAAGAGTTTTTTTTATTTACAGTGAAATTGTGTAATCCTTACCAGTAAAAAACTATGTGTATTTTATATTAGGAGTTTAAGTATTATTAGACTGTTGATATAGAAGAGATGACTGCCAGTTAATGACCTAGATTCTTCTTAAGATGATCATGCTTATTCAAATAACAGATATTAATGAGGGTGTTACATGATTTTAAAGTATTTGTTATAATTATGACCTCATCCGAATTAGTGGTAGTCATTAGTGGCCATATTTCAAAAAAAGGGCAACATAATTCTGGAACCTGCTTTGGAGAATTCATTCGGTTACTTTAATTCTGTTGTATAAATATTGTCACAGGATTGTGTAAAACCACTTTTTGGAAGAAGTTGTACTGCCCAGTCAAAACAATATGTTGTTGTCCAGTAGAGGAAAATGTAGTGGGTGAGGGGTTCACTGTTCATTGTTTGATTCAACACTCTGCTAACCCCTGACTTGTCTGTTGCGCAGTCATCTTTATGGTAGAATCTTTTATGGGTAATACCTTTAGCTTACATGAATAAAATTTTGATCACTCTTTAAAAATCCTTTTGCTTTCACTGTTTCCAGGAGTAACTGAAAGCAAGAATAGGGGTTATTTTGTTATCATATAGAAGAAACTTAAATTTTCATGGTAAAAGCAAAACTTAGCTGGCAGCTTCAGACAGATCAAACAGTATTTCTTTCTTGAGCAAAACCCAGAATATAGTCCCTTTTCATGATTTTAAAGAAAAGCTCCACTTCAATACAAGATCTGTGCAGTGAAAGTCTGATTTTTGGAAAAAGATTAATATTAACAAGAAATACTATAGAAATTTTTTCCTATGGATTGCTGATAACACATGAACTCTGTTGATATTAGAACGTTCAATGTAAAAAAAAGTTCTGCTGTTTGTCTAGGAGGTGTCATGTTTGTTCAACCCCCTGATAATATTTCCACATTTCTACTCCTTCCCAAAAAAAACCCCCACCCAAACAAACAAAAAAAACTTAGTTCTTTTAGAGGTGTCAAGACCTAATAATGTTACTAAGTAATGTAATAGTCTTAATTTTTCTAAAAGCCTATGAAGAAAAGTCTGTGAATTTTTCTTTACCTGTTTCAATGCTTTTCACAAAAGGCATATTAAATATTTGTCAAGTTGTATACCTGGTATGCGTTGATTGAATATCATTTACTAAGGTCAAGGTTGGAAGAAGATATTATTGGATCAGCAGTGAATTTGTAACTGTCATCTTTTTCTGAAGTTAATGCTTATTTTGGACAAGGATGCAACTGTAACGAGGTGGACCTATGGATAAAAAAGAACTTACCACTAAAATAGCATGTACAATACCTATAATGCTAAATAGATGTATACATAATTTTAAATAAATAATGAAAATATGCACATTTTCTTTATATTTCTGGGTACTGCAAGTTTAGTTATGATTTCTTTTCAAATACTAATTCTTCAGACTACTGCAACTTTGGAATAACTTTACCAACCAAGTTTTCCTTTTCGTGTGTGTGTTTATGTGTGCAGGTCTTATCCAGCCAATCCCGAAGAATAGCCAGGTCTTCCAAAACTATTTTAACAGTAATTTTGTGAATAACGCAGAGAGACCATACAAATGTTTTTACTGCCATCGAGCCTATAAAAAATCATGTCATCTTAAACAACACATCAGGTAAAATAAACACAATGAAGAAAGGAAATGTATGCAAAACCAAATTTTTGGAAAGGCATAAAATGTATATAGTATTCACTGAAAAGACTTTTTTTTTACCATCTCCTTAACAGTGATAATCGATTCTTTTTTTTTTTCTGGTAGAGTTGGAGGAGGCTTTGGACTAACTCATGCCTATGTGCAGTTTTAGCAGTACAAGTGGGTGTGTTCAATGTGCAGTTTAGTTTACTGACACTTGGACTCTTTTTTCCTAAACTGTGTGTAGAAAATAACAAGCATTGTTTGTGAATTCATATGGTAGTTTTGTAATTGCATACTCCAGATTGCCTCCTTTGTATGTAACTCCTATTTTTTGGGAAGGAAATTTGCCTTTTGTGTAGAAAACACAAAAGAATTTGAACTTATATTATAATCAAGTAAATATTGTTGGGGATCATTTTGTTGCTTGAACCTCAGTTCAAGTTCCATGTAGTCAGTGCTTGTTACAATCACAGTCATGGACTCATAGAAAAACTTAGGTTGTAGGAGAACCAGTGAAGGTAACTAAAGCAATCTTGTTTTGAAAAGAAGAGGAGCTTCAGAGTTAGATTAGGTTGCAGTTTTACAGGTAGTGAGATATTTAGTCAAGTTATGAAACAGTGCTGACTTACAAACTATGAATAATTAGAAGAAAAAATACGAAAAAACCCCATCAAAGATGATTTCTGGAATCTAAGGAAAGATTCCATACACCCAGGTAGCAATCTGCTTGTTTGTGCAATGTAAGCTCTATAACACTGTCTCACTTTCTCTAGCTCAGATCATGGTGAGTTCCTCATACTGTCCTTACAAATCATATTCTGTATTTGTAAGTTCTCAGACTGCCTTGAAACAGTTCTTGGGTTTTATGCACTGTCCTAAAAGGAGGAAGGGAAGCCTTACAACATCGCATCTTTTGTTTCGTAATATCCTACCTAGCTTTCTCACTGTCTTTTGTAGACACATTGAAGATGGATTGATTAAAGAAAAATAATTTTGAATTATACTGAAAATGCTATCACCTGCTGCTATGGCTTCTTTGATCTTTCAACAGAGTACTGAGTGAAGCATTCCTTTGTTTAGGATGGAGCAATTAGAAACCTTTTTCTTACTCCATGTTTAGTACTTTGTAAATTGGCATTGCTATGACTAAATTGCTATGCTTGATACTTGTGTGGTCAGTGTGTCCTCATGGAGTAGTGCTGATCATTGCTTGCAAAACTTGTTTCCCTTTCAGAAAAAGAGGGAAATTTGTAGTACAGGGTATTTTTAGTGGAGTAGTGACTGAATAGTGTGTCACATTATCCCCCAGGCACATCAAGGAAGGTCAGGATACTCTACTGCTGATTTTTATAGTGTGCATTGGTAGCAATAATCTTAGTATCTGTCATATACTTTGTTACGGCATCTGGTGTGGTAGTCATAGGCTTTTAAGGCTACTGTAATCATAAGCTGTCCCTAACTTTTCCTGATTTTGTTAAATCTTGCTTGTCTTCCATTTCCTAGCATTCACATTGCCTTCCTTCTAGCTCTCTCCTGGGATGGTACAATCGTAACCCTTAAAATTCTTGTTGCATCCCACTCCATTTCCTATCCTTCCATCTCTTTTGTATCTCAGTGTGATCCTAAAGGGAAACTATTCTAGCACCTCTGGAAGGAAGGAAATAGCAAGTGCTATATAATTTGATGATATAAGTGAGAGGTTTTCCCCACTTGAATATTTTTTTCACATAGCATTATGAGAAAGACAGGTTGTATTGTGCCTTGTTTAGGAGGTATTCAGAATGGACACAGTTCTTTTCCCAAGAGTTTTGTTGTGGTGTATATATAGTGTATATATATACACAAGTGTAGTGGTAGTATATATAAGGAGAACCATATCTTTTTCCGTGAACTTTTGTGGACAGTTTTTTAGCTGAATTGAGGAAAATACATGTGAGTGATAATACACTAGTCCGAAGAGCTACTACAGCATCCGGAACAGAAAAATTTATTGCAAGTATTTTAATGGAGACAAAGTACTATCAGGAAAGGATATTGGACTGTAGAACATAATTAAAACTATTCAGATATTATTGCTTTTAGCCCTGCCAGGGTGTTTGTAACTTAATAAAGTTTAATTTCTGGATTTTCTTAACCGAGGCCTCCTCCATCCATACTTAGTCTGCTTAGTTTAGTTTATTTTGCTCATTTTAAAATTGAGTCCTTTAATAACATTGTAAATCACACTGTTAAATCAATTTTAACTACTTCTTTCTCTTAAAAAGGTCGCATACTGGTGAAAAGCCATTTAAGTGCTCTCAGTGTGGAAGAGGTTTTGTGTCAGCTGGAGTTCTGAAAGCACATATTAGAACACACACTGGATTGAAAGCTTTCAAGTGTGTTGTGTGCAACGGAGCCTTCACTACTGGTGGTAGCCTCAGGCGACACATGGGGATCCATAATGACCTTCGACCGTATATGTGTCCCTACTGTCAAAAGACATTCAAAACATCACTAAACTGTAAAAAACACATGAAGACTCATAGGTATGTTTGCAATTTTTATATGAATCTTTCAATGGAGTTCAGCTGCCATTCCTTAAAGATACTTGGAAACGCAGCTTTGCTCTGTAGCAAATGTATATATTTGAATAACGTTTTTTTATTTTTGGGTAGCAAACACTTCGGTACCTCTGCAGGTATTGCAAATTATGGTGTCTAGTAAAAATAAAAAATTGTTCACATAAATTCTTAGAATATATATCTAACTGAAACCATAAAGTCTTTCTTACCATTCTTTGTAGATATGAACTTGCACAGCAACTTCAGCAGAATCAACAGTCTTCTTCAATAGATGATTCTACAGTAGATCAGCAGAGCATTCATGTTTCTACACAAATGCAAGTGGAGATTCAAAGTGATGAGCTACAGCAGTCAGAAACTGTTGCAACAGATCAGCAGTCTATTTTGGAGTTAGACCAGCAGCCAGTAGTAGGCACAGAAGAAACAGCACTGGAGCAAGAATTGGCTGATCAGCCTTTAGAGCAAGATGAGGGTGAGTGTTTGAAATATGATAACGTTTATAATGAGGTAAGTTTACAAGTTCTCATATAATTGTTTATTGATAGGAACTAGAAAAATACATAGAGTAAAGGCTACTTACTATGTACAATTTCATTCATTGGTGCTTAGGTTTACTGTTAAACTATAAAAAGATTAGGACTTCCACCCTTTAGTGGTAGCAAGCAAAACTACTAAACAAGTATACAGAAGAATATTATGTCCACAAAACGTTACCATGTCAGTTCTCTTCTTATTAAAAAGCACTGCTGTAGCATCTACTTAGAAAGATACCTGTAATAATAGTAATTATTATTATACCTGTGTTTTGAGGTGGATGCTCCATGTACTTACTCTATTGGTAATAATGGAACAAAGCATTTGGGTTTTGTTTATTTGCTGTTTTTCATGGTGCAATGAATTATCAAGTACAACAGGGGAATATAAATGGAATGTACTATAAGCAAAGATTTAAATACCTGTTCAGCTAATAATGGTTTCGTTTATTTTTTATGTGAAAATTCGGATGACTGTAAAATATGGGGTTTTCAAAACAACTGAAATATACAGTTAATTACATTTTCTTTTCTTGATATTTTCCCCTTTTCTTTTCCCCTTTCCCCCCTCCTTTATTTCCCCATTTCAGATAGATTCGTGACATCCCAGCATGCTTTACAGGAAAACATCACTCAGTTTGAACAACAGACTATAACACAGCAGCCATTTGATCAGCAGAGCTTATCACAAGGTTAGTAATAAATAGAGGAGGTAAAAAAATAATTTTTATAAATCTGGTTTTACAGCATAGCTGTGATAAAACATTTCTAAAATGGCCATCTGCAGTCAAAGTAACTGCAATGCAGAGAACTTGCAAAAAAATTAGCATTTTGAAGCTATACTTGGTAAAATATTATGAATACTTAAATACTTTTTTTTCTTTTATGAGCCAATGTCTAGTCATTACAATATGGGTTTTATAGTCGGGCATTTCATATTCTTTCCTTGATTGTGTTTGAAATTGCTGTGCCAGTAGGCAGTTTGCACAAGTTTCACCCTCAATATACATGCTCATAACATACTGAGATGATCAGAAATAACAGTCTTAACATTTGAGGGAGTAGCTACTGGGATTAATTTTGGAAAGACAGTGCAAAATATAGTCATGTAAAAATCATACTTTCATCTATCCACAGCAGTCTCCTTTTATATTTTATAGAGCAATGAAACTAACGAATTAAGAGAGTGTAAGCACTTGGAAACTATTTTTTTTCCTGTAAAATACAGAGAAATATGTGTAGGCATGCGTAGCCTGCAAATAGCGTAGAAATGACTGAAGCAAAAAAAGTCTTTCTTTGCTTTTCACAGTTGGATTTCTTGAATTGTTCTGTAATATGAAGCTACTAATTTTGTTTTGTGGGTTTTTTTAGTGGTTTTTTTGGCGTTTGTTGTAGGGCGGCTGTTGCTGAGGTGGGGAATGTTCAAAGGGTTTTTATTTGTTTTGGTTTGGAAGCATACATCACTGGCTGATCCCTTGATCTCCTTGTTTCTGACTCCAGGAAATAACCTCATGTAGCTGGTAACCAGTAATTGGTATTCTGTCTGCACAAACTTCTCTGTTCTCAGTTTTATTCCCTTTTAATTGTATAGTATCATTTGTAAAAATTGAATTTAACTGTGGTAAGTTGCATCACACTGTGAATAAATAGTATAATTTGCCAATTTTAATGCTTTAGGTTGTGCTGCTTTGTGTGTAAAGAAAAGAAAATTAAAGTGTCTACCTCTGTTAAACAAGATTGATCCAGATCCTCTTAAAATACTATGATTGTTTTCACTGGCTGACTTTTACAGTTTTTCAAATGAGTGAGAAGACACTACAGAAAAAAATGCAGTCTTTTGTTCTACATTACTCTGGAGAGTGGTGGTGGTTTTTGTTTGTTTTTTTTTTTAATGGCTCCTTGGAATTTGAAAACCCAATAAGTAACTCTTGTTTTATTATCTTATTTAAACTTCAGTTTCTATGTATGTGTATCTTCTGTATTATATAAATATTGAATGATTTCTTGGGGAGGGGAAGGACTCTTCTAGAACTCACAAAACAATTTTCATCATCAGAAATCTAGACTGATCATCAATACGTTGTAAAATTGATTCAGAGGAACAGAACATTTGTGGTGTGGGCTTTTAAAAGTCTCATTTGTATAAGATGTCTCCTATTCTACTTGGAATCTCATCCACAGATTCCCAACTCTTTGAAGTTTCCTTGAAGATCCTGGAGCCCTTCAAAATTTTTGAATTTCAGGTAGGTAAGCATTTGCGCGGATGCATGCGTTAAATTGGTCGACCCTCTCCCTATGTCTGCATCTGTGCTTCATGCTCCTAATTTCTTTTCCCTATCAGCTAGGCAGAACGTTCAAGCTTAAAACACTATGTCTTTTTTATTCTTGATATTTATAGGCTGTATTCTTGTTAAAATATTTTGCTTCAGTGTTTATTAATAAAATGACATAGGAGCTTTAAAAAAATCTTTGATAGGTTTTTTGATGTTTCTTTTTCCTTTTTTAAGGGAAAAACCCCAACTTTGCATTTTAGACAGATGAGGCAGATGACCTAATCTCTAGGTCTGTACAGACCTGCCAGAACTTTGTTTATGGTTTCAGGTTTGTTTGTAATACTTCTATTGAATTTTTTGTTTGTTCAGATAGATTTTCTTCCTCATATGTTCAGACTTGTAAAGAAGTGCGGATCCTATGAGGATGCTACAGTATCATAATCTGTGATTCATTTGAGCTAGATTTGAAGGCTAAGGAAAAGGACTTAATGTTCTTTGTAGTTTGCATTCAGGTGTCTTGATTTGAAGACTTTTTAGAGATGTCAGAACAAACAAATACATCTTTTACCTGAAATTCTCTTTGGGTTATTGAATATCATCTGTCACCAAATGTGTTTTCATATAAATTACATCACCTTTACTTCCTTTAAAGTCTCCCTGTAAGCATGGTTGAATGATAATTCAGATAGTGATGATAGGCAATCATTGATATTGAAAATCCAGTAGTCTGAATGCTGTTAGTTCTATAGCCCATACAAATATACCCTTGCCACCAGAATGCTGTTCTGCTTTCCTAAGAAGCTGATCTGCAATCCCAGGACTTAGAATTCTGATCTTTCAGTAACTGTTCACGCATATTTGGAGTCAGTACTATTCAGCTGGTTGCCAAAGTTGTCTAAGAAGCAAACCTGCAGAACATGTAATTGGTAGTCACTGATCACTGCTGAGATGCACATGTGCATGTCCATGTTTATAATGTTAGAATGATCTGTCAGTAAAGACTTGACATTTTTTCTAAATTAAATATTGTATTTGCTAAAAAATATCATACTGTTGTTTTCTCATTTTCACATGCAAGACACATCTTTCTACTAGTAAAATGATTTCCAGAGTATTCTATTTTTCAGTATGTTTTGTTAATATAGAAGATAATAGCTTGGATGATATCCTAAAGCCAAAAAACCCCAAGCAACACAAATGATTACTTGTACTGAAAAACACAAAATTCAACTCCAAGTTTAGAGGACTTTGCAGTAAGAGACTCCCCTTGTTATACAGAGCTTAAAATGTTCTCTGTTCTTTGAAGATTGATCAAAAGCTTCTGAGAAACAACATACAAGTGATGAAAACAAGAGCAGACAATAAAGGTGAAATTTCGCAGACTAAATGTCTGGGTTCTGGTTTTTAGTGGTATGGGGATTTTTTAGTGCTGTTCTGGAGAAATAATTTGATGGTGGCAAATTCCTTTAGCATGCTCAAATCTGTCGGATCTTTTTTAAATGTTGAGGGGAAATTGATCCTTATGCTAGGTATTGAGGAAAATGGGGATGCATCATGTATAATCTTGTTTACAGCTTTGGTTTGTATTTATTCCAAAACTACTTTCAGAAGTAGCATTTCTTTCCTCAGTTTGTCCTTAAATACCTCTACATTCAGAACTTCTCTTTCTGAGCATTTTGTTGCATGATCCTGGGAAATTTTTCAGTATGTCAATAATTTATTTAAACATTGTGAAATGAGTCAGACTGTGGTACAGTGACTTCTTTTTTCCTTCTTAGCTAATAAAATTTACCTACTGACTAAAAAAGAAGTTTCAGGTTTTTTTAGATAGTGTATTTAATAGTTACGTCCCTTTTTTTTTATGTAGGGCATGGAAGTGACATCACTTTGCTTCAGTTTCTTGAGTCTTGTTTTTTTGTATTATCCTCTGGTGTAGTGGGCACGCTGTTTTTCTATAAAGACACATCTAAAATTATTTGAAAAGTAGAAATTAGCAGCCCTCTTATCACTGCAGAACTTTTCATTGCTTTCTTCAGTCTACTTTTTTGTCATTTCACAAAGGGTAATTGAGGTGCAAGGTTCAGCTTTTAGGATCTTTTTTTCTTGTACTCGTGTGGTAGTTCTAGGAGAGAAAATAATATATAAGTTTCAGCATTAGGTTTGGTGACAAGTTGTGACTTGATTAATAATGCTTTCAAGATTTGTTTACAATTGTGAGTTTTCATTCTATGGTGGAAGCAGTAGCATACAAGTAGGGTTTTTTCCTCTACTGATTACAATATTCTTCTGCTGTGGAAAGTGTCTTTTGGCAAAATTTCTGCTTAAATTTAACACATCCAGGTTTCTGTTTTACTGTTATTTAAAACATGCTTTAAGCATTGCTTTTTGGCCTTCGATGCTGTGATCATCTGATGTGGGTTTGTTTCTTCCCTGTTTTCATGATCTTCACCCTTTTTGTCCACTAAAGGCAAACTGCACAGAAGTACTAAAATTGTTGCCCATATATTAATTGCTGATACCTGTGGTTTCATTTTTTTCCACATGGCATTGTGGGCTGTTTTTTAATACTAGAAGTATTAAAACTTAGAAGGGTTGATAAAAGGACATCTCTTATAGCATTAAAAAACTGCCATCTGAGCTGTATTTCCTTGGCTGTGAATCATTGGTGCTGTCATTTCAATCATTCGTTTAGAAAAGGAGTTTATTAAGATCTGCTATTTCAGGAGAACAAAACGAAATAAAAATTTCAAGGTTTTATACCGGAAACATGAATAAAAATGTGTTTATTTTTTACTTTGCAGTTTGCCTTTGAGAGGCTCTACTTTACTATTATCTAAAGAGTGGGAATATGTGGAGGAGATCCAAAGTAGGAGAAAATGGGGTTACTTTGTCAGAAACTGGAGTTCTCCTATTGGGTCATCTCCTCCACTCACCCGCCATCCTCCCCACTGAGCTTTGCATCCTTGTGATCGGCTTCCAGTGTTAGTTAAAGGGAGCGTGGTACCAACGTGGATAAAGGGAGATGGGTCAACCTGTTTGACACATGCATGCTTACGTACAAGAAATTCAAAATTTCAATGGCTCTAAGGTAATAGTGGCACCCTGAAGAAACTTCAAACAGTGTTTTTCTGTGGAGGAGATTTTCCAATAGAATTCCAGCTAATGGTAAGTAACCCTGTTATGCCTATTACGTAGATGCCGGAAACATATGTGTGTTTTGATGCTCAACAGTGAAGAGTACAACTATTACTGTGTGGTAATGCTACTTATTCTCTTTTGAAGGTAGTCTTCAGAAAAGTGTGGTGTTATTCAGAGCCCAATTCAGTGTATTTTACAGGTTTATGACTTTTAATTTCTGACAGGTTTTACAGTGAGTGACAGCTACAGTCAACAGACTCAATTTCCAGCTGTACAGCAGCTTCAGGATTCAAGCACACTTGAATCTCAGGCTCTTTCAACGAGTTATCATCCACCAGCCCTTCTTCAGGTTCCAAATACAGACACTATTAACGTAGTAAGTACTGCTCAAAGGCAGGATTCATTGTTCTGTGTTTGGTTGTGAGTTTCTTGCACCATTTCATTGGTGATTAGGTAAAATGAGAAGTCAGAAAAGTTTCAGGATTTCTTCTCTACATTGCTTAACAACTGGAAAATAGAAAGGTGAGCAGAGGGTAAGTGACTTGACTACAGTTTCTAAAAAGGAATTGTATGTTTTGATGCTCTAGACTTAAAAAATACTATAATATTGGATTGTGAGTTTAAAACTGAGGTCATAATGTTATGAAATAATTTTACATTATTGCACTATATTCTCTACAAATTCTTTAATTTCTATAGATATAGACCTATATAAAATTTAAAAAAGCATTACAAATCTGTAATGATCATTCATGGAGCTTACATATTGCAGTGTATGATGTTCTTGCATGGTTCTCAGTTAAATTTGTAAAAGAGCTCAATTGCTAAAAATTCAGTTTAAATGTAACTTTTTATGACAGTAGAAGTACCTAGCATGAAAACCATCTGTTGTAATGTATTTACCATGATGATCTCTATGAGTTACTGTCCCTTCAAGCTTGCTTACAAAGTGCAAATTTTGTCAGAGAACTGATGTGCATTTTAGGATCTGGAAGAGTTTGAGTCATTTCAGCCTACAGGCTTTGGAATTTTCTTGGCTTCAGATTTTGAAACATACTCTTGTTCTCAAGGATTATTCTGTGGTGGCTTTTACTTAAAGGAATGTTCAGAAGGTAGTGAAGTCTGTCAGAAGCACTGTGTTTTGCTACTTACTCAGTGTTTGGCTGCTCTAGTTTTAAATATAACTCCTCAAACTCAAGAAAATCTAGACAACTTAGATACACTTTTGTGGAGATTCAGAGAAGTGTAAGTGCATCATGTTGTCTGTTTATTCCAGTTCTGTAGCTGTACTTTTTGATGCTTTCCTTCTCACTGTGAAAGAGTGAGGTATCATATTGCACTCTGAATTTCCTGTCAAAATGTATTAAAGCATAAATTTAATTACTGGTGTTGACTGTAAATGCTGTAATTTTTTCTTGCCTGTTTGTGTGACTGTATTTAAGTATTGTGTTATTGAAATTTACTTGAGGCTTTGATTTTTAGACCACCCGCTTGATACAAGATCAGTCAACACAGGAAGAACTTGAATTGCACACCCAACGGCCTCATTTTCTTGAGGATAATGAAGATCAAAGTAGGCGTTCATATAGGTGTGTTACACTTCTAGGTTTTGTAGCAGAATTTCCTGAGTCTTTTATGGCTAATAATTACATGAAACTAATGAAAACAAATTTCTTCTAATAGATGTGAATATTGCAACAAAGGTTTTAAGAAATCCAGCCATTTGAAACAACATGTACGATCACATACTGGTGAGAAACCTTATAAATGCCAACTCTGTGGCCGTGGTTTTGTTTCCTCAGGAGTTCTTAAGTCACATGAGAAGACTCATACAGGTAACAGAGTATACCAGCTCTATATTAGCTTAACCCGTGTTTGGGTTTTGTAAATGTCCTGTGTGAGTAAACTTAAACAAATAGCATGCTACTTATTTGTTTCTGTTACTTTAAGGAGTTAAAGCGTTCAGCTGTAGCATTTGCAATACCTCCTTCACAACTAATGGCAGCCTTACCAGGCACATGGCAACTCACATGAGCATGAAGCCTTACAAGTGCCCATTCTGTGATGAAAGCTTTCGAACAACTGTTCACTGCAAAAAACATATGAAAAAACATCAGTCAGTGTCCTCAGCTGTAGCAGCAGCTACAGATACAGGAGGGGGAGGTAAATTATTTCATTTTTACTTTTACAGTGCTTACTGCATAAGAAATACAGATGTTTTGGTGGATTACATGAGTGCTATAACAGTAATGGTACAAAATAGCCTTCCAGCATGGATAATGTCTGATGTTCAGAGCTGCCAAAATTGCTTTGTTATCTAAATTGTTTAAGGAAATTAGTTTTCCAGGATCTGTCCAGCGCGTTAAAGGCATTGTATGTGACATAGCTACTTTAGTATGCCACTAAAGCAGAAGATTTTTTTTTGTCCTATATTACTTAACTTGTGTTAGTTATTGTAAAAATAAGAATCATAAATCCAGCTTTTTTTAAATGAAGTACAGACGTGAGTAGTTAGACCTCTGAAAGAGATCAAAGTCCAAGCACATAATGTAGTGGCATGTGTTTAATAATAAACCCTTCTATTTTTTGTAATTACAACTGACAGATTAAACTAAACAAACATGTGGGTTTTGTTTTGGTTTGATTTTTTGTTTTGTTTTTTACTTAACAGTTGCATGTGTTGAAGATGATGATGAAAGCTCTGAACGAACTTCCAGAAAATCTCGTCCTGGTGTCATAACTTTTACAGAAGAAGAAACAGCAGAACTGGCAAAGATTAGGCCTCAAGAAAGTGCCACTGTTTCAGAAAAAGTTCTTGTTCAGTCAGCTGCAGAGAAAGACAGAATTAGTGAAATCAAAGATAAGCAAGCAGAACTGGAAGCAGAGCCTAAATATGCCAACTGTTGCAGTTATTGTCCCAAAAGCTTTAAAAAACCCAGTGATCTAGTGAGGTGAGGAATGCAAAAGTTTCATATGTTTTTAATTTGCTAAATGGTTCACCAGAAGCTTTAGCAATAAGTTTCACACAACTCTTTATGCCCAAGTTAAAGTTTGACTAATATTTGCATATTTTTTTTCACAGTAGTTTAAAAATGTGTCAAAAAATTACATATTCTGAATATGACTGATCCATATTTATTTTCCTGCAGTATTAAAATTATTATTATGAAGTTTTAGAATCAATTAGTTTTTCTTGCTCTAAGACTTGCACATAAAAACATATAAAAATCTTGAAAAAATGCAAATACATAAATCTTCTTGTTCTGCTTTGTGTAATGGTAGTATAAGTAATTAATCCTAAAATCAGTAAGATAGGAAATAAATATTTGTACAAACTGACATAAAAGTAGAAATTCACATATACATGTATCCTGGAATTATTAGGCATGTTCGTATCCATACTGGAGAGAAGCCGTATAAGTGTGATGAATGTGGAAAGAGTTTCACTGTAAAATCCACTCTGGATTGTCATGTGAAAACACACACAGGTCAGTAAGGTTTTGCATGTCTTTATTTAGAAACTGGTTGCTTTCTTGACCAGCTGTATAAGTACAGATTTTGCAAGGAATGCTATGTTTGACTGTGATCTAGTATTTGGAACTATGGGTGGCAGTGCAAGGTGAAATTTGGTACTTGTGGCATCATCAAGTGAATCACATTAGAACATTTTGAATAAACCATGTTAATACAGCCTTTTGTATTACTGGGCTTCTAAAACATAGCCTTAGCTCTTGTAAAAACTGTGTATGTAAGTATCCAGAATGTGTTCATGTCAAATCTTCTGTAGTGTTTCAATGATAAATGATTTTCCTGAGTAAGAAGGTGGAGTTGAGGGAGTCTTATAAAATTAAGTTAGAGAATAAAAATAGCTGTAAACATTAATGTTTGTGCTGCTAAGTAAACTTGAAAATAAGCAAACAAAAATTTTGAGCATTCAGCTGTTTGACTCTTGCAAGTTGAATGTAAACATAGTATCTGTAATATTTAGATTTTTATAGTAGTTCTTTTGTATTCCTGAGAGAGCTCTGATTTTAATGCTAGTATTTTTCGACCCCAATTTTGCATTAATTATAAAAAACCTTCTAAGTCTTTCATACATGTTTTCTTCTTACCATTGAACTTCTGTAATAAACCCAGTCCTTAACTAATTAATTTCTAAAACTGGCTACAGTTTCATTAGGCTTCATTATTACCTCTTTTCAAAAATCCTAAAAACAAGATAGAAAGCTTTTAATGATGTAATGCATAATTTTTCTGCTCATAGAATCTCCCTCTTCATTTTACTGTATTTTTACTTTCTACTCTTGTTTCGTAAGAAATACTACTCATGGTACATGAAATTGCTGCATAGATGAGTATCTTGTCTCAGACAGTAGCAGATAGTAAGGATAATGAAAGGAACAAAGCAGGGATTTGGTCATGTACTTCCAAGGTCAAGCAGTTTGCAAGCTGTGGGACTGTGAGTAAGAGATTGCATCTCTTTGCTCGCTACCGTTAATGAATATTTTACATTAGTTCTATCCGGTCGTTTTCTGAATCCCGAAAAACTGGGTAAAAAAGAGTGGCCTTCGTTACATCCAGTAATAGTAAGTTCCTGGATTCAAATTTGCTTTTCAGTTTTCATCTTGATGATTTTGTTCCTAGGCTCACTAGTTTTTTGTTTGAGAAGTAATGAGAAATTGTTTCCCCTTCTTATTTTTTTAAACTCTTTATGGTTGTACAGACTTTTTGATAATATACAGTGGAACTTTGTAAATTATTATTTTAACATCCTTAACAGATTCTCTCAACCTGCTATTCATTCTCTCTTTCACATTACGTATGGTTCAGTTTTGACTATGTGAGTCCTCACCCAGGTGCTTAAGAACTCTTCTGCTGACTTCCAATGTGAAAATTGCCATACAAACCTTTTGTGTTCAGTCTTGGAACTGTTTTGGTTTAGTTCATGAAATGACTCTGTCCTTTCATCCTGTGACAGCATTTTATTAAGGTCTTTTCATATAAAACCAGTGTAAAATTCAAAAAATCCAGATACACTCTTGTCAGTGGAAATCTGGTCTTCTTTAAAGAGCACTCACAGATTTGTGAGGTGTAATTTTTGCTACAAGAGCCACATCACCTTTTCCCTATTGTAATTCATTTTATCCTGTGGGGTTTTTTTTCCATTTTCTTTTATAATTGAGCCAGCTTGTGCTGGATGAACATGAAGGTTAACTAATGTGCAGTTTCTGCATTTGAATCTGGATTCCTTTCTTGAATGATGTTTTGATCTGTGGGCAACACCTACACCTACTAGTTCATTGCATTGGTTTCTTGCCCCTGTGTAGCTAGGAAGCAATATTGTGCTGGAAGGCCTGGGACTTTCAAGAGTTACAGTGGGTTTTCAGCTGCAGTGGCATGTTTTCTGCCAGATATTTACATTTTGCTTTTTGTAAATTATACAGCTGTGCATATGGTTAGAGAAATAAATTCAATAGTTTGCTGGTACTTGCAGTACATTAAAAATTCCGTTTGAGGCCAAGGATGTTTTTCAGACGGTATGCACTCTGAAAGGAGAGACAAAGAGGGCTGTATATGTATTGACCAGATTTTTGTGCTTTGAGATTACTTTGAGGGGTTGATATTTTGTTTTAGAATATAATCTCATTTAATTTTAATAATTTACTACTTGTAATCCATTAATACTTGTTAATTGAGGCAGTATTGAAACAGAAGAATAAAGCTGCTGGAATTAATAAGGAAATGAGTGGTGAGTAAGTAGGAGCCAGATGCTGAAGAGGTCAAGGTAAAACTTTTAATTCTCCAGTTTATGAGCTGTGTAGTTGAAACTGGGTTAGTCAGGAAGATGACATGAGGAGGAGGACAGAGGCATGAAGGTGACCAGATAAGATTCTGCATGAAAGCTTTAAAAGCATATTCAGTTTTAGTGAAAGGAAAGATTTAATATGCACTTTATTGAGAACCTAAATTCATTTGAAAAGCAGCCAGATAATAAAGAAAAAGTCCAATTATTTCAAATTTATTCTGTTCAAATTAGTTTAGAATCTGTTTTGGGTTTTGTTGAATGGATGATTTAGTCCTGTCAATCTCTTTAGAGGTTTAATCACATATCTTTCTGGTTTTGAAACTTTTCTAGGCCAGAAGCTCTTCTGTTGTCATGTGTGCAGTAATTCTTTTTCTACAAAAGGGAGTCTAAAAGTCCACATGCGTCTGCATACAGGAGCAAAGCCCTTCAAATGCCCCCACTGTGATTTGCGGTTTCGTACTTCGGGGCGCAGAAAAACCCACATACAGTGTCACTATAAATCAGATGCAAAGAAAGTTAGGAAGCCTGATGCCCGGACTTCAACTGAGGGACTGCAACCAGTCAGTCTTCTTAATTCATCCTCAACAGACCCTAATGTTTTCATCATGAATAACTCTGTTTTGACAAGTCAGTTTGATCAAAATTTACTTCAACAAGGACTTGTGGGCCAGGCTATCCTGCCTGCTTCAGTGTCAGGTAAAAATGGATGGTGTGGTGATGTTGGTGTTGTGGAGATCAAGTTCTGAAATTTGCTTTCTATTAGAGTTCAGAAAGTTTTGCCAAAACAACTGGTAAGAGTTGTAGTGAATTCATGGTTCGATGCACAGTGGTGAGTCTTGAGTTCTGCTGTGGTGTTGCACTGCAGAGAGGAAGGAAATATAGGTAACAAGTAGTTGGAGTGCCGTTATTGTTCTTGGTAGTTCTGTTGTTTTCTTTTTTAAAAAGAAGGGAAGCAAAACGGTTACTCTGTTTGTCTGCACTGGTTATTTATGTGAATAATGAAGAGTGTGTTTTAAGTGCACATCCTCTGCTGTACATGTGCAGTTATTTGTCCAAAATAAAAAGAAAAAACCCACACACGCCAGAAGAAAACCAACAAAAAAAAACCCCAACCCCAAAACAAAATATGAAATTTCTTTAGCACTACAGAAAACTAGAGGGTATGTATGTTAGATAATTAAGTCTAGGTTATGAAGTCTCACCAATTGGCAGTGACTGCAGCTGCATTAGCACATCAAATGTGCTGCAGGCCATTCTTTGACTCTGAGGCCAACTGGCACAGAATACCCAATATGCTTCATATTGCAAAAAAGTCACTTTTTGAGAATAACCCTTGCTAATTTCTAAATTTTTTTTTCAGGTATTTTTTGTGTAAGTGCTCACTTACTTAATGTTTGTGTGATGCTCAGATAAACTTGGGACAGGGATGATTTTAAGAGCAGAATAGTGTTCAGGTGTCTGGAAATTTGCCTTGTTACTATTAAACATACAGCTTCAATTGTGGATCTTGGACTGTCTGTCATTTCTGAAATTGAGACTTCGATTTTTTTGTGCTGCTTTGGCTTTTTTTTTTCAGTACATCTCTATGATTTTGCTGGTATGCCCACAAATTCAGAGTATTGTATCAGTCTCATATTTAACTGTAGCCATTTCAGCTTATCTGATTTGACCTAAACTGTTGTCCAAAATGAAAAAATTGTTGGTGTTCAGAAGATACTGACTTTATTTGACAGGCACAGTTAGTGATAAGTTTGTGATGAAATTGATGTTTTCTTGGATTTTGGACATATTAAGGAGGAGTGTTGAGCATATTCAGATGTTCTAGAAAGAGGCCTTAAATTGAGATTTATAGTGTGGGTTTTGCCCAGAGCACGTATTTTTTTGGGTGCATTGTAAACCAGATTTATTATACTAAAGAATTCTGAAGAGGGAAGGATAGGTGTTTTTAGAGCATCGTACTCAAGGTGTTTGGAGAAGAAGGTACGTCAAGCACAAGATGATTTTTTTCTAATATTCTCTCAAGACCTTTTGTAGAGATGGTCTGTTCAACTTCTGAAATAAGAACCTTTTAAAGTTCTAAAGACTTTTGGATTTCAATTGCTAATATATCTTTATTTTCATCCATGTAAGTGCGGAGGATGAACTTTGACACATTGATACTGAACCATGTCTGTGCTGTGCAAAATGTGGCAGTAGCTTTCATGTGTATGTTCAGAGTCAGAATGTAAATATCCTCTGTGTGTGCTGCTTTGTTTAGGTGCAGCACAGTCTGCAAGGAAATCTAAACCAAATTTCTCCAGATTTCTAATGCTGCTCTGGAGGGATTCTTGTTTTGTTAGCTGCTAGCTAGTGCATAAATAGCAGTCCTTAAATCACATGGAATTTATGAAGCTTTAAAATGGGTAATTATCTACTTCAAATTATTTTTCTTGTCATAAATAAATATGTGTGTTACGTAGCTTTTAGATTGATTAATTTGTAAAGATAAGCATGCTGAAAGAGGTAGTCAGTAATGGTAAATAAAAACATTACAATATAACTGTTTTCTTTGGTAGCTGGAGGTGACTTAACTGTGTCCTTGACAGATGGTAGCTTGGCCACTCTTGAAGGAATACAGTTACAACTTGCTGCTAATCTGGTTGGACAAAATGTTCAGATTTCTGGAATAGATACCACTGGTATTAACAACATAACGTTACAGGTAAGTTGCTCGCAGTTCCTTGCTTTTAATTGTGTAGAGTCACTTTCAGGGCTGAAGAAAGTTGGAGCCTACATAATTCTGAAGCAGTTCCCTTGAGTTGAGTGAGGACATGACAGTAACATACTGTATCAGTTGTACAATGTTAAAATATGTTAAATGTTAGTATAGCTGCACAGTTAAAATGTTTAAATAGCTGCAATATTAAAATAGCTGCGCAGTGGGCTATTTTTCTGGTTTGGTTTCTCTCGTTTTCGGTTTTTTTACCTCTCTGGGATTTTGACAACACTTTAAAATATGTGTTCTTTTTCTTTTAATTGCATTTTGTCTTTACACTTCAAAAGTACTTTAGGTTTTCCCCCAACCCCCAAAAGGCATGCCCCATTCTCACCCCCTGAAACAAACCCAAATTATTGCACAGAATGTTCATTTCTAAATGTAAGACACTGTGTTACTTTCCAAGCTTTTAGTAGTTGGATTCACAGTTAAAATTCCCACTGAGCTTGTGAAAGGAACGACAGAAAAAGGTGAGATGATTGCATTTAAAAGTTTGTATTTGAGATATGTGAAACAATGATTTTATTGAACTTGGGTGTGTTCGATCAGCTGCACAGAATTATTTGATGTTGGAGGAAACCTCTGGGAGGTCACCAGGTGCAACTCTAAGGTTAGGGAAGGGACATCTGCAGTGTTGCACTGGTTTGCTCATAGTCCTCTGCTCAAGGAGTTTTTAGCATAAAATAAAAACATTTTAATTTATTTTACTCAACTGCTAAATGTCTCTGAAGAGTAAAATGTCTTATCTTTAAGTATGGAGAACAGCTGTTGGCTTGTGAAATAAGACCTTAATGACTCTTAGGAGCTGAAAAAATAAATAATATCTGGTATCAGTCTTCTCTCTGCTCCATGCCTTTTCTATTTCAAAGGCTTGGAGACAGTGGTAAGCATTACATGCACTAATAAGACAGTGCAGAATAACAGCAGTGTGTTTACCTGTGCCTAGCATGCTGATCCGTAACTGATCGTGATTTCCCAAACATTTTGCGGAGGGAAAGGAGAGAAGGTGAATCTGAATAGACTTGTTACATAGTCACTTTAGAGACTGGCTATATACAGACACATAGAAACTAAATTTAAGTTTAAAATGGTTAACTATAAATTTTCAGTACTATATATACTTTACATGCAATAAATATGTATTCTGGACTTACATTAAGACTATTCGTTTAACCCATTTTGTTAACTTCAGATTGATTGTTGAAAACTTGTTTTTCAGATTGATCCAAGTATCCTACAGCAGACATTACAGCAGAGTAATTTACTTACTCAGCAGCTGACTGGGGATCCCACCATGGCTCCACAGAATCCCTCCCTGCAGTCAACAGAAAATACAGTGCCAGCTAATGTGGTTATTCAGCCCATATCAGGCCTGTCTTTGCAGCCCACAGTAACATCATCTGCTAACATGACAATAGGGTCTCTGTCTGAGCAGGAGTCTGTGCTGACAACCAATGCTAACGGTAAGCACTGTCAGTAGCTTTTTTTGTGCTTTCAATTTCTTAGTTTTACTTAGGGTATTACCCACAGTGAGAAACTGTCACCCCCTGCCTGGCCCCCACCCCCACCAAACACCTCATTTTAATGAAAT
Organism: Entomyzon cyanotis; assembly: GCA_024500445.1. Taxonomy (NCBI): domain Eukaryota; kingdom Metazoa; phylum Chordata; class Aves; order Passeriformes; family Meliphagidae; genus Entomyzon; species Entomyzon cyanotis. The sequence goes on from JAKEPQ010001005.1 coordinate 43,835,818, forward strand.
AAACTTGCAGTTCTTGCTTGAGCATCTTCAGCAAATTTAACAGCTTTGTGTTACCCTTTCTTAATATAATTTTTTCCAGAAGGTGAATTAGGGAGTAGGTTTAGATTAGATATTAGGAAGAAATTCCTTACTGTGAAGGTGGTGAGGCACTGTAACAGGTTGCCCATAGAAATTGTGGATGCCCCATCCTTGGAAGTGTTCAAGGCTAGGTTGAATGGGGCTTTAAGCAGCCTGGTGTAGTGGAAGTTATCCCTGCCCATGACAGGGGAGTTGGAACTATGTGATCCTTAGAGTCCCTTCCAAGCCAGGCCATTCGGTGATTCTGTATAATGAAAATACTTAAGAACTTCCGTAGTCTTGAAAAAAATACAGAATCTTCATTCTGAAAATCTTAACTGCAAAGGAGTAAATTGGATGTGAAAAACATTTATACTTTAGACTGCAAGTTCTTGTGTCTGCCCTTGGCTGCATCATTTATAGTAGTTCAGAAAATAATGTATAAAGTGCTTTAAAAAGTTACATCAAAAATTCCGCCAAAGGATATTCATGGAATTTTTTTTTTATTCTACCTCTTACGTTTAGGAGCACAAGACATTACTCAAGTCATGACATCACAGGGTATGGTGTCATCTACAAATGGACAACATGAGATAATGTTGACCATAAATAATTCCAGTTTGAGTCAAGTTCTGGCTCATGCTTCAGGTTCTACTGCTGCGACCTCATCAGGAAGTCCTCAAGAAATCACTCTTACAATATCTGGTTTGTGTTTCTGAAAGCCTTTAATTGTACCAGATCTCTATTTTATGAAGTACCTATACAGTAACATATTAGGATATTTTCACAGTCTGTAGTTTTCCCATGGTGTATTTTTTAAATATATATTGGGGAAAGATATTCCCCAAATGTGCTTTTGAAAATGAAACACATTTGCTTTGAGAACACATCGGATTGGTTGCCTATTTTATTTGTAGCCTCAGTTAACAGCTGGATTTTTACAGATTAATCAAATTGGTGCTTTGAATCTAGATAAGATATTTGTCTAAAATATCTAGGTAAGATATTTGTCTAAAAATAAGATATTTGTCTAAAAATAATTTATTTGTCTAAAAATCACTGATCTCAGATATTTCTGTACATGTTAGTATTTAGATTTGCATAATCACATCTGTATTAAAAACTTGACAAACCTTTGCATAAAAATCTTCATGTATGGAAGTTAATTTAATATTTTGGTTGTATTTTCTGCTTTTATTATTTTATGATCTATTGCTTATAGTTGTAAGAACAGTAGCAGAATAATGTTGAGATGATTCCAGTTACAATAGGATTAATTCTATTCAGGCCAAGATCTCATTCAGCATAATTCTGGAGGCACAGATCTGAATACTGGCTTAAGGCTGACAGCACCAACCATCAGCAGTCAGACTACAGGTGCCACATTAACTATAAGCAATGACCAGCTGCTTTCTCAGGGCCCTTCACTAAATGCTCCAGGTATGCATACAACAATTTTTCTAATTGAAAATAATAAGATTTTTTAAAAAAATATATATATTAGGCAACGTAGCTAAATATGAAGTTGTATAATCTTGCACATCATGATTCAGGAGCTTTGTGTGTTTTGTGTGTTTTCTCACAAGCTTTAAATTGTTACATCAGTTGAAATGAACTTTATTCCACACGGTAAGAAAAAAAATTAAAACAAGACATATTTTGAATTAGTACTTGGAGGCAGTCACAGGAGTATTGAAGAAATATTTCAGTAAATTGAAGGACAACAAAATCCAGTGCATTTGTTGCAGAAGTGATATCAAATTTGCTCTAGTACTCAAATTTTGAGATTTTAAGTTTGAATATGAATTTCTACTTACATATTTGTGGATACACATATGGACACCTTTGCATGCAATCCTGTGTTCATCCAACTACATTTAGATGTAATTTTTCTGATTTTATCATCTGACTGACAATTTTAGGTGCTTGATTACCTGTTCAACTGATTTTGTTGGTTCCAAAGTAGAAAGTCCTAGCAATGAGAAACAGAAACTACGAAGTTCACTTAAAATGAGTTTGCAGCTGAGAGTTTATATATGTAACAATTTCTTTTTTTTTTACCATTTTGCATATATTCTAGAACTTAATACAACAGGTGGAACAAACCTTCCTCCAGCAACACCCGTATCTCAGTCTGCAGTTTCTGCTCAGAATTTGGTAATGTCTTCATCAGGAGTTGGAGGAGATGGTAGTGTCACTTTGACTCTTGCTGACACTCAGGGAATGTTGTCTGGTGGTCTTGACGCAGTTACACTTAATATCACTTCACAGGTAAGATGCTTTTCTGAACTGACAGATAAATTGATATTTCTGTCTTAGGGCAGGAACTGGAGATTTTGCATAGAAAATACTTTTGTCCTGTAAATACAAAGTAATTGAAATTTTAGTTAATTTTCCTTCTCTCTGCCAGTGGTCTGTGTACACCATCTAGAAACATGAACTGTTTAAACAGAAGTGCAGATACATTTTGCTGGGTTGTTTTTGTTTAAATTAACGTATTGGTTCTACTGTTTCAAACCTTGAGATAAGTTTTTAGTGTTAAACTTCATTGTCATTATTCAGTAATACAGCTTAGTACTCCTAAATATATTATTTCAAATGCTAATTTTTCTTTTCCTACTTGTGAATGTGAGAGTTGAAGAGCAGTTGTGACAGTTCTTTCCACAGAAAGTAATAGAACAGAATTTAATTGACTACCTTTAATAACAGGTGGCATTATAAGAAATTTTATAAAAATGTTGCTATATGGAATATCATCTGCCCAGTAACCTTATTATTAGTTTAATTTATATCATAATTCAACATTTCTGTGGTAGCATCAGGATACAAAGACATGTTGGCAAATAGAATCTACATAGTAGGGAGATAAAAAAGATAAATAGTATTAAAAGCCTGGAAAGTGAAAATGTGGAGTTGTGTGGTTGACATTTCAGTGTAGATTTTACATCTGGAGACTTGGGCTGTTTCTTCTATTTTCTTGGCTTAACTAGGTTTAGATTGATTTTTACTTACTTTTTGACTTGAATTAAAATGTGTAAATGTATATAAATTAAATACTATTTGTCTTGCATGTGATGTGATTAAAACTAGTGAAGCAAAGTGATATGCTTCACTCTGAATTTCTGCTCTAGGGAAGGGAAGAAAAGATTTCCTAAATAGTTCTTATGATACCTTTGTGATTCCTGGCATCACAGAGTAACAAAACAGAACATGGTTTCATTTCAGACTTTGTAATAATTTAAGTGATTACATTTGGCAATGTTCTGTTTATTAAGAAGATTCTGTGCCTCCTATAAGACAAGCATAAATAAAATTGAAACATTGAATAATATTGATAATAAATTTGCAAACACAGTATATGTTGCAGGAAATCATGGTGAATAAACAGTATGTAAAAAAACTGTGTTTCCCGGGGAAATGGAAAAGTCATTATAAGTAGTGTAGAAATAGAAGTAGTAAGGTATTAGTAATCATATATCCCAAGTACTCATTTTGTATCATCATTTCAGGGGGTTTGGCAGTATGAGGAATTAAGAGATTTACATAAAGATGCTATAGGAAGTCCATGCAGGAGAACAGAATACAGAGCTTAAAGGCAAGGGAAGGCTGAAACACTCAGCATTTCACGCAAAGCTGGTAAAAATTGATCAGAATTGAATCTACTCTTACAAACTTCCAGCTGTTGTTGCCCTTAAATTTTTAGATTTAAGTTTAAAGGAGAAAAGGAGGTAAAACAGTTGCATTTGTTCAGATAGGATTCTGAAAGGCATTTTTCTAAAGGAAAAAGAAAAAAACTTTTGAGGTGTGAAAACTTACATGACTACAGTTAGCTGTTAAAATACAGCTTTTTTAATATAGTTACTCTACTTTGGTTTTTTTTTGTTCTCCCCTTTTTGACAGGGTCAGCAGTTCCCTGCTATACTCACAGATTCCAGTCTTGCTAGCCAAAGTGGATCAGGATCACAGCAAGTCATACTGGTGAGCCATACACCCCATTCAGCACCTGCAAACTCTGACGAAATAACATATCAGGTAGATACTACATATTTCTGTATCTTTTGTGGTAAAGGACTTTATTTAATCAAAATACTGGGATACTTCTTTTTTGTGTTGAATCACGAAGGCTGATGTCATTCTCAGAAAAGAGTATTGGGAAGAGGTTGTCTGTGACTTCGTAGTCACCCAGATTCTGTTGTAAGTTTTGAGTTAAAAAATACTTCCTTATGAAAATAGAATCCCCAATAAAGAAGTTAAACAAATAGAAAATATTCTTCTCCTCTACAAAATCAGAGATTTTTTTTTCTTCTGTCCAAAAAGATTTTGGCTTTGAATTTTGTTTGGTGAAAAATTGAGAATCATCTGAGATGTTCAGGAGCATAAAACTGAGTATAGAAAAATATGGATAAACACACACATTCTATTTATTATGTGTTGTGAATTTGATCATTGTTATTAGTGTTGTTTTCTTAAAATATGTGCGTCATTCTTTAGAGCAATGAAATGGAAGTTCATGTTTACATATAATTGACTTCTTTTGTGTCTGTTTGTGTCTTTTGGAGACCTTGCAGATGCTCTCCAAAAATTTGTCATATTGAGGTAGATTTTGAAAAATAAACCAATGTGAATGTGCTTATGAAATTATGTGATAGTGTTTTTGTAAATTGTTATAGGTGACAGAGGTTCCCCCTAACGTGACTAAAAGCAGTCAAGCAGAAAAGGAAACTCGTGGGCACCAGTGTTTTGAGTGTAGCCAAACCTTTTATTCTGTCACCATGCTGACGCACCACTGTAAAGAGGTTCATGGCAAGGAGCGAATACATGTTTGCCAGATCTGCAATAAGGCCTTTAAGCGGGCAACACATCTCAAGGTATTTGGTAATAACAGTTGATTGTTCTCTTAACTCATTTTGTTTTGGACTTTCTGTGATATTAACAAAAGGTACCTATTAGCTCTCTGTCTTTGCTTTCCCTTTACAGTGTGAGGTGTGCATCTGAGAGAGGGAGTCTGAATGATAATGTATGCACAGATAGAGAACTCTCTTCTGGAGCATGGAGAGGATTTTAATGCATATATTGACTACAGAATGAAAAATGTTAATGCCTGCCATGCAAGTAGTAGAGTCAGGAAAAGATTTCACTTACTTTATTTGCATATGAATATCATCAGTTCTAATCCTGACTTCCAGATAATCTTTTGGTATCTCAGGAAGTTACCTGCTTTACAGTCTTACCATTTCATTTGTAGATGCTCTGTCGTGTGAGTACAAGTGATTGAGGAAGCGTTTGTTTTAAAGTATCCTTATATTATTGCTGTTGCCTAGTGATATTTTCTCTGTTTTCGGTAGATTATGAACCTGATACTTCCAAGTCTTTTAAAAAAAATTAGTGGTGTACCTAAGTTCTTAATTGGATTATAAAATGTTTCTGTTAGGAATATTGGGCTGTACTAAATAAGTGCTTTGTTCAGGCCAGTATCTTACCTCTGAGAGATATTTAAAGGAAGTAATTTGAAGAAGAGCTTTAAGAAAAGAGTAAACATAGAAGTTGCCCAGAATTTTGCCAGCTTTCCAGAATTTGTAGCAAGAAATCTTTGGAGCCAAAGGCAATGTAATTATATTAATTTATATTATCTTTATATTTATATTAGCTTTTAGGAGAGCTCTTCAATAGATTTCCTTATACTATATACTTATACTATATACTTTCCTTATACTATATACTTTGATATAGTATTTTAAGGAAATATACTCTCTTTGTGAAGTTCACCCCCTTGGAGTGATCATGTCTGTCAACTATACTATTGGAAACTATCATAAAAAGTGTTGTGAAACTCTCAGAAGAAATTTTCCTGGAAAAAAACCAAAAGAGTCTTGATACTTATTTTTCTTAAGTAATGTTAACAAACTCCAAATATCAGTCTCTCTTCATTTTGTTTTCTTGGAACTGGCTGGTGTTACATTTTTCCCCCCCATAATTAAACCTTGATTTCTATTACGTGCTGGGCCCAGGTGAAAGATATGAGAAGATAACTTCTTACCCTAGTATGTCTCTTGGATTATTATCCATAACTGATTTTTCAGGAAGGCAGCAATTGAAATTGCACTAAGATGTTCAAGGGCAGTCACAAGAGACTTCAGGGATTTGGGACCGCTTCTTAAGGGATCAGAAGCACAAGTAATCTTCTCCTCTATCCTTCCAGTTGCAGGGAATGATGTAGGAAGAGACAGGAAGAGCCAGCAGATCAATAACTGTCTGAGACTGGCATCAGCAGCAGAGTATTGGGGTCTTTGATCATGGATTAGTCTACACAACAGCAGGACTGCTGCTGATGGGCTACACTTGTCTCAAAGGGGGATCTTAGCTGAGGAGTTAGGACTCATTGAAAGACCTGTAGACTTGATTAATGGGGAAAAAGGGTTAAAGCCAGACTTGCTGGAGATTACCATGAGGGCAGCATGCCTGTGTTTGAGGGTTAATGTGCCAGTGAGGTCCTTCGGGCTCCACCACCATGTGCTGAGTACACTGGAGCACATTTGAAATGTCCCTGTACTGGTGCGTGCAGCACCATAGCCATCTGTGGAGGTAGGGAAAATCGTCAGAAGAGCTTGTCAAGCCACTTTCAGTCATTTATGATGAACAACGCTGGATAACGAGGGAGGTCTCAGTTGACTGGATCTCGGCACCTGTGATGCCCATCTACAAGGGCTGGAAGTAGGATCTGGGAAACTACAGGTCTTTCAGCCTGATCTCAGTGCCAGGAAAGGTTACGGAGGAAATCATCTTGAATGCCATCATGTGGCACATGCAGGACATCCAGGAGATCAGGCACAGCTAGTATGGGTTTATGAAAAGCAGGTCCTGCTTGAGTAATATGACTTCCTATGACAAAGTGACTCACTCAGTGGAGGAGGGAAAGGCTGTGGATGTTGTCTATCTGAACTTCAGTAAAGCCTTTGACACTATTACCCACAGCATTCTCCTGAAGAAACTGACTTCCCATGACTTGGACGGGTGCACTGTTTGCTGGGAAAAAATTGGCTGTATGTCCAAGCTCAGAGAGTGGCAGTGAATGGAATTACATGCTGGACGGTCACAAGTGGTGTTCCCCAGGGCTCAGTACTGGGGCTGGTTCTATTTAATATCTTTATCAATGATCTGGACAAGAGGAATCAAGTGCACTCTCAGTGACTTTGCAGACAACACCAAACTGGGCAGGAGTGTTGATGTGCTGGAGGGCAGGAAGGCTCTGCAGAGGGATCTGGACAGGCTGGGTCGATGGGCTGAGCCAATTGTGTGAGGTTCTGCAAGACCAAGTGCCAGGTCCTGCCTTTGGGTCACAACAGCACCAGGCAGCACTACAGGCTGGGGACAGAGTGACTGGAAAGCTGCTGGTGGAAAAGGACCTGGGATCTTGACAGTGGCTGAACATGAGCCAGTGTGTGGCCAGGTGGCCAGGAAGGCTGATGGCATCCTGGCCTATATCAGGAATAGTGTGGCCAGCAGGAGCAGGGCAGTGACTTTCCCTCTATACTTTGCGCTGGCAAGGCTGCACCTCAAATCCTCAGTTTTGGGCCCTCACTTCAAGAAGGACATTGGGGTTCTGAAGTGTGTCCAGAGGAAGGCAGCAGGGCTGGTGAAAGGTGTGGAGGACGGCTATTAGAAGGAGCAGCTGAGGGAAGCTGGGATTGTTTAGCATGGAGAAAAGGAGGCGGGGGGCTCACTTGTCACTCTCTACAACTGCCTGAAAGGAGGCTGTGGCCAGGTTGGGGTTGGCTTCTTCTCCTGGGTAACAAGCAATATGACAAGAGGGAATTACCTCAGTTGTGATGGGGAGGTTTAGATTGGTCATTATGGAAAATTTCTTTACTGAAAAGCTTGTCAAGCACTGGCATAGGCTGTACAGGAGAGTCGTCAGGTCACCATTTCTGAAGGTATTTAGAAGATGTGTAGATGGCACTAGGGACAGTGTCTTAGCAGACATAGTTTAGTGGTAGACTTGTCAGTGCTGGTTAATGGTTGGTTTTGATCTTAAAGGACAGTTTGATTTACCATTGGACCCTTGTCTACTAAAACAAATTCCATCCCTTATGAGTCTCTTTATGAAGGTGTTAATAGCAGCATCAGCTATTATTAGCAGCCTTTAAAGGCAAATTCAACAAAGATAAATGAAACCAAGGGGTTTGGTTAGGATTTTGGGAAGGGTTCGGTGATCTGTTACTCATGGTCTTCCTTTTATACTGATGGAATTCTGAAGATCACCAGCAATATTAAGGGCACTGCCAAACTTCAGGCTTTTGAGAAAAACCCGGTGAAAGATAAGAGTATCAATGTTTAGATGCCAGTACTTAACTGTATGTGTTTTTTCTGAAGATATCAGTACCAGCAGTTTCACAATTATCCACAAGATAATCCTCTCCAGAGATCATGTATGAACACCTCCACCACCCACCCTATCCCCAGTGTCAAGACTTTCTAGTCCAGTGGCTTCAGTTCCCCTTCTGATACGGGTTAATGTCCTGTTTTACAGCTTCACAGAGAGGAGAACCTTAAGATATGTACAGTGACTAAACTGTCCAATTTCATATCAATATGTAATGGAACTATCTGCAAGTTGACTGTTCATAGCAAATAAGGCACAGACATGATTCCAAGGTGAAAGTAAAATGGCCTTACTATCTTATTAAAACAATGGAATGAAACAAACTTTTTATTGCTCCACTTTCAGAGGTGGTTACAATTAGTGTTTCAGGAGAGATGGGGTGTAAGACTGACATTCCAATGCATGAGCCATTTCAAAGAAGGTTTCCGGTCTCATTCTCTAATTAGATACTGCTTATTTGGTACTCCAAGATAATTACTCTCTGAAGAAGATAAGAATTACACAAATAAAGTTGTAAAACATCATGTGAACAATCAGTTAAATACTAAGTATGTCTGTAAAGAGAAAATTACACTTCAGAATGTTGCATTTCCATGAACTATTTTCAAAAGTATATTTATTTTACAGGAAAAGTATAAGAGATGCACAAATCAGTGGAACAGAATTGCATCACAAACTGTTTCTTCAGAGAAAGCTGACAGAAAGTTTTACAGGGCTATCTGGATATGTTGTTTGCTTTCAAATAGAAAATGGGGGGTGTTGGTGGGATTTGGAGGTTTCATTTTTTTGGCTTTTTGGTTGGGTTTTTTGTGGTGGAAGAAAGAAGCAGCAAGTTTCAGATAATTTTTCTGGAATAGGTCAGTGTGCTTCCACCATTTCAGTGCTTCAAGGGGTAATGAACAAGATAAAACCAAAAGATTTTCTTCATTTCCACCTAAGCTGGGATTTATAGATACCTGATTTTTCTCAGAAGACCTGATATTATTTCCCTATAATACTATATTATTATAATTACTGTGATAATAATATTCTTCCGTGTAACTGTCTCGCTGATTTTCCAGTGTAAACAAACTCTGCAGACACAGTTTGCTTCAGTTCGTGGAGTGAGGAATAGGACTTCATAGACATCAAGAAGGCTTATTGTTTAGGTATAGTAAAGACTAATTAATAGTTTAGTCTGTAATGAAATAGACTAGAAAAGAATATCCACACACATTTTAGAAAGTATTTGCAGTACTGTTTCACAGACAGGTCTTGATTAGATTTTCTTAATTATATATATATTTATTTTCTTTTGTCATTTGAATTTTATCTTGGTATTAATAAATAAAATGAAAAAAATTAATAGATAACATAAGATATTCTTCTAAGTTTGCAAAACTTCTGGATCCAGCATCAGTGTGTTAAAAACACTGAAGTTACAACTGTTATTGATGCTTCTTCATGAAGATAAAACATTCTGCTGTCTTACCTGTAAGAACCTTAGTGATTTTATTTTCTGGTGTTTTTTCAATTAAAAGTTCATTGTGAAGTGCTTCTGTTTGTATCTTGACATTGTGCAGCTGTGTGTGTATGTTGTGATAGTCGCCTCTTTGAGGTCTGTGCAGTGTTACAGTGGTACCAGTTCAAGTGCTGAGGAATACCTACATATCAGACAAGGAGGGAGATGAATACTGTAGAGGAGAGGGGGGAAAATCCTACATTAGCATTTAAAGAACTCTGGGGGGGGGGGGTTTGTGTGTTTTATTTTACTTCAGATAATTAGTGAAGGGACTAATGTATGCCAAAATAGAAAGACACACAGTAACTGATGGAGTGTTTCAGAAGTGTAAAGATACCCATGCTTCAGCCTTAGAGAGAGTTGACACAAAAATAATCTCTCATTTAAAAGTAAAAAACAAATGCAGACTTCCATTTTCTTTCAGCTTGTCTGCTGATGACTAAGATCCTCTGCTTTGTCTTCAAGGTGTGAACATATTTTTATGTTAAGTACTGAAGTCTCTTTAAATGGTCTGAAATTTATTTTTTTTCCCTATATCGGCTTAGGAACATATGCAAACCCATCAGGGTGGACCTTCACTGAGTTCCCAGAAGCCTAGAGTGTTTAAGTGTGATACTTGTGAAAAAGCATTCGCTAAGCCAAGTCAGCTGGAGAGACACAGTCGCATCCACACAGGTGACACCAGAAATTATTTTTATCTTTTGAGGTTTTCTTGTGAATATCTAGATGTCATGTTAGGAGTCCTAGCATATGCTTTCAGCTAACTGCATTTAAATATCAAGTTAAGCTTAAAAAAAACCAAGTAAATTTCTTTCCTCAAATGTTTGGAAATTAAAAGGAGGAACAGCGAACTTAAAAACTCATGTGCTTCACTAAGCTGAGCTGTATTTTGGGCCTGGCTGTACTGCAGTGGTAATGTGAAAGCATGAGCTTGTATGTAACATTTTGTTGGCCTTTGAAACAGACAAATAAAAGCGTATTTTAAAGCGTTGTTTGAAGTGATATAAAGACATTGAAGTGATATAAAGGATATGATCATCCTCAAGCATATGGAAGAATGTGCAAAGGAGTGGGTGTGCTCAGTGATGATAAACAAGGGACAGGCTGGAGTGCTGGTATTGACAGCTATATGCAGTGCTTCATTGTCACTGAAGCTACTTGCACAGGTCATCTGTTTCTAATGCCATTGCTTTTAATTTGTTGTGTTCTTTTCCACTTAATTATTTTCTTCAACAATCAATCTATAAAAAAGTCTATACTGGCTTCCAGGGAGCACTCATTTCCTGTGATGTAAGTGCTTTTCAGGTTGCAGATTCTACCCTGCTATAAGTTGAAAGCTGTACATGGGATGATAGCCCAGCTGCCTTCCCTGTCACCTTCTGTGCCTGACGAACAGTCTTTTTAAGAACATGAGTTCTAAATATAGGAGTCAGTTTTCTGAAAAAAGTTCTTTCTTTTCCCTGCCACTGCTACTAATGAAGAGCTGTCATGGGCTGCTAAACTTAAAGAGGACAGGGGAAAGTTATCTGTGTTGCTACTAAGCTGGAGGGGACCAGTGAATTTGACTGGATGTGCCGTAGAATAAGATTCCCACAAAAGAATAACTCTATTTCAGGGAGTCAGCCAGAGCTTTCTCTTTCCTCAGCATCAAGCTGTTTTGTGGTTTCTGTGTCAGAAAGGAATATTCTGATTCTACTGTGAGTAGGAAAAGAGAAGCAGGAGTTAAAATCCAAGGAGATTAAAATTCTTTAGAATCCCTCAGTAATTAGCTTTTTGCAAAAATGATTTAAATAACACAGACTCTTAAAAAAGTTATTGTCTCCTAGTTTAAGGATTCCACAAAATATGCGGAAAGCAGGAAAGATGACCAGTTGCCATTTTCTGTGCTTAGTGTCATGCTGCTGGCCCATTTTAATAGGCAGTAACAGAGCAGTTCAGGAAGGCTGAGAACAGAGCAGAGTCCCTTTATTAATCTGTTTCTCATAAATCTTCATCATCATAGGAGAAGTTATTTTTTGTTTTGGAATAACTTGTCGTTCACTCCATAAATTCTTAGATATTTTTGGGTTTCTTGTACTAGGGTGCTCATGTGCTAGGAATGCCCAGAAACTCTAACAGACCTTGCTAAATGTATATTTATTTTTGTGTTTCAACAACACCAAGCAACAGTAGGTCAATCCATATTATAGTAATTCTTTCGGAAGAGAATGTTCTTTTAGAAATCACTTAAGACCAAAAGAGTGAAAATATGCTGCACAGAAGTTTTTAGATGGATGCATTTACATAAACTGTGATAGGAAGGGTTGCTCTAAATCTAAACTGACTTGCTTTCATAAAGGTACCATCCTTGTCTGTGAGAAAGCATTTGTGATTTCTATATTGATTAAACATTTTTAGCCATTTCTAATGGGTAACATCTACTGAATCAATGGCCAGAAGGAAAACACATTATTTCTCTGAATAGCTCTAAATATCTTGTAATTTAAAAATCATTAGTGAAGAGTGGTTTGCTGAAATGTTGAATTTAGAAGCAAGCACTTGCTTCCAGTTCTACCAAAATCTGTGTAGTAATCCATTACACAACACCAAAAAGGCTGTTCACCTTCACCAAATTAAAAACATTGAATCAAAACTGTTTGAGGAAACTGAGATTTCTCTTCATACTGGTGACATAGTTGCTAACAAAAACAGAAAGAAAATGTCTGTGCTTTAAAGGACCTTCTGTTGATTGTCTGAGAAGCTGGATTTGGCATGCATGTGGGAACACTAAGATAGTAATGAAGGGAGAGAGATATCGGTCCTTTAAGGAAGAACTTGGAAAAGTATTTTTACTCCTGCTTGTGCTTTACTGTGCTAACTAATAACAAGGTGTATCTCAGAAAGTGCTTTTAGAAGACCTTAATGAAATACAACATCTCTGATGTTCATGTCAGAGGTTGTGGTGTTGAGTGTTTAAGCAAAAGTCTGGTTTTGCAAAGTAGGTATTTTAAAATTTTAAAATCTTTTTAAAGTTAATATGTTCTGGTGTTTATAGCTAGAAATCAGTAGTATTCTGGCGTAATTGGAACAATAAGCCTCTCTTGGTAAGATATGGAATTAGTAGTTGCTGTTGGCATAGGAGGCCGCAGGTCCCATGTTGAATTACCAGGACCCTTTTTTTTTGTAACATATTTGGCTTTTAGTTTCTTACAGACATCAGCTTTGTTAATTGTAGAACATTACTTAATTAGCATTACTCTAAATGATGTCTGAAGGTGATGCTTTCCTTGAGTACAGAAAAGTCAAATTGGTACATTGATTTTTTGGTACCTCTGTTAAATAACTTACTTAGATGATAAATTGGATAGAAAAGATAATATCAGTGATTTAGTACTTACGTAACTATTCTGACATTTAATTTTGTATTTTTGCTGACTATATGGAGCCACAGCACCATATTGGAGCAAGTCTCAAGGAGAAAGTCTTCTTGGAAAACTTTGGAGAACGTCTCAAGGAAAACGATCATGTCTACTTCATTTCTAGATCATCTTGATAATTTTTACTGAATTCTGATCTGTATTTTAATGTTGAAATGAAAAATTATTAAGTATGTTTTTCTTTTTTATAAAGGGGAACGGCCATTCCAGTGTACCCTGTGTGAAAAGGCGTTTAACCAGAAGAGTGCTCTTAAAGTCCACATGAAAAGGCACACAGGAGAGAGACCTTATAAATGTGATTACTGTGCAATGGGATTTACACAGAAAAGCAATATGAAACTGCATATGAAACGGGCTCATGGTTACACTGGTATGTAGCATTGTGGTTGTACTCCTGAGTGCAGGAATCCCTATGTTTTATTAGGACACCACAAAGCACTTCCCTTAAGTTTTTGAGAAATTAAGCACTAATAGCCAAAGACCACAGTTGATGAGCTAATAATTTCACATGCAACCCAAAAATTAGGTTGAAACAGCAATTTGTGGCTGTTTATGTTTCCTTGTTTTTTATGTGAAACTCTGTGTCCAGAAATAGAGTTCAAAAATTATTCCAGGAAAACAGTGTATTGTATTAGATTTTTTAAAAATTTTTCCAACACCTAATCAATTTGCAGTATCTGAAGTAGTTGTATAATACCATTCCCATCATGATTTCTTTATTCTCAAATGCTGTATTTGCCTTTTTCTTACACTATACGTCAAATCATACTCTCTTGCTGTTCCTCTTGTGCCTTGGTAGGTCCTGTACAAGAGCCTGCGAGTCACCAAGAACAAGAAGGGGAAGACATTAGTCGTGCTCTGAATTTAGAAGAAGTGGTACAAGAATCTTCAAATGAATGGCAAAGTATAGGCAATGTTTTTCGATGACACCTTGAAATTTGAAAGTTAAAAATGTTTCTGGGACTCGAACTTTACAGTTAAAGCTTCAAGCATTGAAGATACTAACAATAGAATAATATATTATAGTTTTTTTTAATTATTTACAAAAATTACCTAAAAGATGAATTCTTTTTTTTAAGCTTGTAGAAGAATATTGGGAAAACATCGTTTAATCTGTGCTAAGTTGTCTGTGAATCGGTGAACTCAGGTAATAATGTATACAGTTTCATCTTTGAATTCACAGCCAGTATATCTATTTAAAAATAAACTGGAACTTTATATCAGAATAGAATGAATTCCATTTTTAATGGAGATGAAGAATAACTTCACAGGAAAATCATGAAACTATTGGTCAACTCTTTTTTTTATGTTTAAAGAAATAATTGAGATTGGAAACAAAGTGTTGCAGTTGATGCATGCAGTATGAAATAGTGGAGTTCTGCCTTCTTTTTTCTTACAAGGCACAGGAAAATGCTGTATTTCTTTTGAAAGCTTTCTTTTTTAGTGCATTTTGAGAATTTGTTGAAAAAAAATAAAATACTGCCAGTTCATGGCTTTTCTTGAGTTAAACTCTTGAGAGGGAGCATGTTCATTTCTATTCCAGCCACAGAGGCAGATAGATGTTCGTTTTTACAGTAAAAGTTTGAGGTTTTGGACTTGGCAATAATTACTTAAAAAGACCCCTAATGAGAAAGGGTTCCAGTGAAAGCCTCTGTTGTTTGCTGTACTGGATCAGCAGGTACAGTATCTGTGGAAAACACAGCCATATACTAAATCTGTGAAGTAAATAAGTACAATTTTGTGTTAGCAGTGAGAGTTAGATGCACTCTAGGTCACCTCTATTATACAATGTTCCCCAGTGCTGTACAGTTATCATTTTGAATCTGTAAATTCCTTGTAATTTTCTTTGTGGATTTTGGAAATATGTTACATTTATTTGTTGTTTAAGTCATTGTTTCAGCAAAACTACCTAGCTGGCTGAGTATTGCTTTCAAAGGTGCCACTTGTTAAGTATATTCATAGCAAAGAAACACTGGAGTGAAAACATAGTTGTCTTTTAGACATTCCAAAGACAGAAGCGGTTTTCTTATTTTTGCCTTGTTCTTTTGAATCTTATGTATATGTTGCATATATATAGATATATATATGTGTGCTTATATATGTGTATATATATATATTTAAAGTTTATGAGCCTCTGTGTGGCTGATCAGTATATTTTGTAAATACTAATCC
Organism: Entomyzon cyanotis; assembly: GCA_024500445.1. Lineage (NCBI taxonomy): Eukaryota > Metazoa > Chordata > Aves > Passeriformes > Meliphagidae > Entomyzon > Entomyzon cyanotis. The sequence goes on from JAKEPQ010001005.1 coordinate 43,851,344, forward strand.
CACTTGCAAGAAGTTCATCTGTTCGGTTGCCACAAGTACTTCTAGATCAGTGGTGGATATGTTGTACTATAAGACAGACCTGGACTTTAATTTACTTTGTGAAAGATAATTGTTCTCAGATCCAAAAAGCCCTTTTCTGTAAATATTGTCTATACTCTGTCTATGATGCAAACTAGTTATTTCAGATTGCTGAAGCAAGAAATCGCTGTTGGTTTTGATAGGGCATCTCTTAATTCTTTTGTTAACTGTTCAGCATATGTATATAAGTAATATAGTTGTTGACATGAAAATAACACTTTTGTTATGTGGAATATTTAATTCAAAAACATGCTAAATAATATTACTTTTTTCCAAATTCTGTTTTGTGTATTTTTTAAGCATATCATTCTGGATTCTAGGAGATTGGAAAAACACTGTTTATGAGAAGTGCGTGTCTGAATATTAGGTATAAAGAATAAAGTCCTTCCAGCAGTGTCTTCCCTTCCAGGCAGCCTGTGAGTGTTTCAGCTGTTTAAGAAAGACATTATATATTACAGTTGTCTAGCCTCATGGCATAGCACCCTGTTTATCTGTAATAATATAGCAAAATGTGCTCTGTAAATGCACAGAGGGCTTGAAACCAGGCGATCCTTAAGGTCCCTTCTAACCCAAACCATTCAGTGATTCTGTGATACTTTGTAAGCACAACCTAAAAGCTGATCTCATGAGTAAAGTGATGCCATTTTTAAATGGTCACTTCTCAAAGTGTTACGCCTTGGTTAGTGGCAGTGAGTCTGTGTAGCAAGTCTTGGAAGTGTTAAATAAACAGCAGGAATTATGGAATCAGCTGATATCTTAACATTGTATTTGATTTGATTCCCTGCATCCTCTTCCCCTGTGAACTTCAAGTATCCTGACAGAGGTTTTTATAGCCTTGGTAAGATTGAGTTGGAGCTTTTCAAAGTAGTGTATGTGTTGATGTTCAGTACAAATACAGACAAGGTAAACAATAATGTTGCTATTTTCAAAAGCAGTCTTGAAGTAGATGCATTATTTAAGGAAGCAGAAGAACTCTTGTTCTGAGGAGTGCTTGAAGAGTCACGTTTGTAGTGGGTAAGTGAACAGTGCTTAGGAGAGCCTCTGTTCTTTCTGGTGTGATGCAGCTTGTCCTAGCCTTGGGCTTTTGGCTTGTGTCTGCTCACAATATCTTTTGATTTATGTCCATTCCTTCTGTATATTAAATTACCTACTCCTAGTATTGGTTGTGCATTCCTGTTTCAGGAAAAATCCTTTGCTTACAAATCAAATAGCCATTTAAACTGCTGGTTTTCAGCAAAGCTACTAGTGAGGAACTAAAAGAATAAATTTCAGACTAAGTCTTAATCTCTTCTGTGTTGGTAAAATAATGTTTTCAAGTACTGTATCTATTCTTTTCAAGGAAGTAAATCCAAAAAAGCCACTTCCACCTTCTGGGAAAGATGACTGAGGGGGAAGAAGAGTGACGAAGACAAGGAAGTTTTGGATAAATTCTGTAGCTCTACAGTACGGTATTTAGAAAGATGTATTTCTCTGGTATTTTACCTTAAATATTCTTCCATATTTTTGAGGGCTATCTGCACCACACTCGTTCATGAGGGAGGCAGGTTTTCATTGCCTGTTCATAGACATTTTATGCCTTGCAATATCCCTCTGGCCTGTAGCTGTCACTCTGTAGACATGGCATTCCATAATTCTTGTGTCCTATTGTCAACCTTCTGGGCCGTGCTAAGTCACCAGCAATGTCAGTAGAAGTGTGTGCAGGGTCCCAAATTGTCATTTTCTGGTATCTGAACATTATTCATAAACTCTGTGTGTGTGGGAAATAAACCAAACAGACCTAAATATATGTATTTCCTTTTCCTTTGTAAAAAACAAAACTAGCCCAAGTTTCATTTCAAGTTGATTACTTTATTTCAATAATGACTATTTTTAAAAGCTGTGTTCCTATAAGAACAACATGTGTTCAAATTAAATCAACTATTACGTTGCAGAGTATACATCTGAATGAAGCTACAATAGAAAAATACACATAGCAACCAACGAAGGTAATAGATGTAATATGTGTTTGTATGCTTAATAATTTTGGCAGTTTTGTTTTCTTTAGTCTCTATGTATTTTCTATCATCTCATCTTCCACTGCTTCATATTAATGGACACTGATTTAAACCTACAATAGATTTAGATGTGAAATACAATTAACATATATATTTATAGATAACTTTTACTGGGCACTTACTAGGAATGCACTTTCAACCTAGGAAGCACTAATTGTAATCTACAGTGCATAGGCTAAAACTAAAAAAATAAAATAATTAATCGGACACTTAGATGACAGTTTGAAGAAATGGTAAATTTAAGTAATAAAACAGTGCAATTCAGAAGAGCCTTTTATTTCCCTAAGTGTGGTTGGAAATACCATCTCCACACATTCATTTTAGTAATTTGTGAACAATTAATATCTAAATCTAACTGAGCTATCATTTATTTCTATGAGGCAACTACAATACAACAGTTAAATGTTCACAGTAGTTTACTATGAGTTTGCTTTGGTACACTGCTGCAATACCAAGAGAAAGATTTGAAATTCTGACGTGAGATGTGCAGGACTATCTGAGATACCAGTACTGAAGGGCTTTCTTTCAGAAATTAGACTTTTTTGTTTATATACTTACTTACTTACTTACTTATTGTACTGCGAAGTTAATGCTGTTGCAGCAGAGTTTATGTGAAGCACCAGTGACGTCCAGTGATCACTTGTGCAGTCTTAGATGTTTCTCTGGGAATATCCCTTGTTTTGTAACATTAGTCTAACTCAAATTTAAAATCCTCTTTCTCTCCCTCATCTACTCTTTATTCTAATGGTTTGGATGCAATGAGCAATTCATGGTACAGAAAGAATTTCCTTATTGCTCTTGCTCCACATCATATTGATTCTACAACATCTGCCCCCTCCCACACTTCACATACCTTGAACTCCCAATGTTTGATAAACCTTTCCATGACTGCCTAATCCTGTTATGAAAATAAATTATTCTGTGAGTGAGAGAAGGAAGATTAAAACAAAACAAAAAAACAAAACCGAAATGAAAATTTGGATAAACAGTCCTTACAACTTCTGCACATGTTGGGGTTTTTTTAACAGCAGTGTCTCAAAAATTCATTAACAGCAGTGCTCAGTATTCAAGACATTATAGCTCTTTATTTGTAATTCTGATGTTCACTAAAATGAAACCAGAAGAGTTGAGCTTAAATTAGGTGCTTGGGAGAAATAAAGGAGTCCAGCATACAGTTAGGGCATCCTGAAGAAGAAGGGGTAAAGTCAGAGATATTGTTACTTCACATAAAATAAGGAAAACATCTAGTAAAGCTACTTTTTGTGTTCCTTTCATTCAACTGTTGCTCAGGGATTGCCAATAGAATTTTTTCTATCTACTGCATGCAGACCCTAATTGGCACTAAGTAATGGATTGCATCTATCTAGGTAACTGTGGCAGCTGTTATTAATTTTAAGGCAGTTATATTATGAAGCAGAGTACATGATCCTTGGGTGGCATCTTGGAGCTTCAGCGCCTAGCAATGGGTGAACCAGACCGCGATCCAGGTCGGGATCCAGAGCCTCCCTGTGGAGGGAAGAACAGTGTTGGATTAATTAGAAATCAATATGTATGGGGCTGTGCATTGAAAAACATCAGTCTGTAGTAAGTATGACAAAATTTTAAATACTTTCTAATGAAAATGGCCTGCAGTTGCCTCTTGTATATCAGTAAAAATTACAGGTGTTTTCACTTCAAAAAGATGATTGGTTTTCATATATTTTCACATAAGATTAATTTACTCTCATTAAGTCTTCCACACAGGACTAGATAGTCTCTCATTAATTACTTTTAAGTGCATGTTCTTATTCATGCCTTCCTAATACAAACTACTTATTTCCTTGGACATCATGGAAAATTTCATTTTTATGAACCCTGTATCATGTGTATACTTCAAAAAACAAACATCAAAAAATCTGCAAACCTTGCGTATGAGATGTAATAGTCTCACATCTGAAAGAACTGAAGTTTAATAGTTTCATTCTGCAGTAAATTCTCAGTGTTATATCAACATGAGACTTGTATGGAAAGCTCAGATGCAAATACAGGAGAAAACTAAGAAAAGATAAAAGGGCTGAAACCTGCCCTATTCCTAGAAATAATAAGAAAGCATGAAACTAGGAGGAAAAAATTATGACAATTCATAAATCTGCACTTGAGAAAAGAAGCAGTTGTATAGCAAAGATGATCCAAGCTGAAATTTTGACATTTCATTTTTTGGAATTTAAGATTAGGCTAACTTAGTATTGTCCCTTAGCTTTAGCAACTCTTCTGTAGGCAAATCTTGAAAAATGCACGTATGACCACAATTGTGAGATGGTGTGGTAATTTTTACTGTAATCAGGTGATGACTGAACTGTTTACTTAAAGAAAAAAGCTCATGTGTGTATTTTGAGACTGTTTTCTTTGTTTATATTCTTCTGATCTTTCAGTGCTGCTTCCTTAGTTTTACAGAACTGTTTCAAGGAAAATTCAGTCTAATTCTTTAGGTAATTGGCTTTTATTCTTTCAGAGATATCTTAAAAAATTGATAACTTTTTTATTTTACAAGACTAGAACATTAATGCCTCCTGCTGAAAACAATGGGTCTAAATCAAATGGGCCTAAATAAAACTCAAATCAAAGTTCCATAAATTATAATGGCTGGGAAGAGGCTATCTAAAAAGTAGAACTGGTGTATGTATATCTCTTTTATATATATATATATCTGTTTATATAAATCTAATTTAAAATAGCTGTGATGATTATGCAAAAAAGAGAATGTTCGATTTCATGAGAGATCATTAATGTGTATTTTCAGGCATTAAAATGATGAAATTCTACAAATGATGTCAGTATATAGCTATAGAATAGTTGATGTATCTGAACCACACTAAAAACTACCAAGTAAACAATGTGAAAATAAGACTGTAAAAATATGTTTTGTTTCTACCTGGGCCTCTGAAGAGATCATTCACTTTCTTAAATTGCAACATTAGAATTCCTACTATTTCCTTGAATTTTTTGGCTGTCACTCGGTGCTGCATATATTTGGAAAACGACTCTACAATGGGAGATATAAAGCCTAAACTGTGTAAGAGACAAAAACGTGGTTTTTTCCTACAGGTGAAGACACTGTTGCCTCTCCTGCTGCAGAGAGGAATAGTAAGAGTCTGAAATTATCAGCTCTGCTAAGGATCTGACCTTCTGACTTGAAGTTAACATGACTCCTGATTGCATCTTCATGTGCAAATAGTGCACTGGGTGATTTGTTACCATTGAATTCACTGCCTCTGAGGGAAAATACAGTCTTATTAAAGCATCTGCCAGTGGATATAGTGTACTTTTCATGTGTCTGTTTCCTGACATAGAATATGAAAAATCCACACAACTGATCTTTTTTCCTGGTCTGTTTTCATTTATTGTCTGTGTTGCTGTGGCTGTGCTGTGCCTTGAAATGGGGAATTGAACCAGACTAAAGATATCCTGACCAAATATTTATTTTTAATATGACAGTTTTCTAATTTGCCCCACTTTGTGGTGTCATAACTTGCAATACTGACACAGGTAGGAGTTCTCCCACCTGGTGTGGGAACAAGCAGGGACTGCTGGAGTGGTTACTGCATCCAAATATGTGTCCAGCACTGCACTGTACTACCCTTCTGCAGTTTATCAGCTCACTGTCATTTTCACTATCCTAATTAATTTAGCAGCAACAACCTGTGTTATCTCATTTGTCTTCTGTATTACAGATTGTTTTTGCATTCAATAACAGCACTGATCCTGGTGCAGGTCTTTGTGGGGCATTGTGGACTTACCTTCTTTCCTGATTGCTACCAACTGTGTATTTTTACCTTTGTTTTCTATCATGTAAGTAGCCCCTAAGCCATGAAATAACCTTCTGGTTTATCCATGCAAATCTAGTTCTGTCATAAGCTTTAAGGAAATGTGTCTGTTTCAAACAGCTAAGTTCTGGAGAGGTTTAGCTTCTCTTTTTCCCAGTTTATTTTTTTTTTTTACTTAGAGTAAGTTCTATTGTACTTTACCAGTTTAAAGATTCTGGAAAGAGTGCCCTGGCCCTCATGATAGGATCCCTTGTGTCCCTTGTGAGCAGATTTATGCTCATAGAATTTTCCACTTCCATATCCTGGCTTGTGTCCTTCACCACCCTGCAAAGAAAGATTTTCATGTGTATTGCAAATTATGACATTCAAATTATCATATGCATCTTCTAACTGAAATGTAATGCTCAAATGAGGAATTTGGAGGTTGTTGGTATAAAACAATATTTTATGTAATAAACAAGGATGAAGGAAAATGTTAGGAAATTGTCTGAATAGACTTAAATATGAGGGAAGCATCAATCTGTAAAAAATGAATTTATATTCAGAAATTAAATACTCAGAAGGTTAACCTGTGTGACAAAACTTAAAATGTTTTAATTTCATGAGTTCTGAGATGTCAAACATATCAGCTAATATGTGGTGTTCTGATAGTGAAAGAAATGCTTAATGGCTTGAAGGCTTTGATATTTTGTCTTAAAATGCCAGTAATTTACATGCTATCTCATATAAAATCAAACCTGTGGTAGAGAAGTAGAATTTAATTAGTTGTGAGAGAGCTGTGGGAAGAACTTGTCTAGGAACTGCTTAGGCAAATCACTTCTAACTGACAGGAAAGGTGGGACAAAATAACGAGGTTGGTGACAGCATTGGTTTTGCAGACCTTACTGTGTAAAAGCAGTTGGAAAAGTGGAAAAAGCACCTATGTCATCCCAGCCCTCCCTCCTGTTTTTGTCCATCCCAGGAGAAGAAAAACGCAGCAGATGAGTCTTCCAGGAGTCTTTAAGGGAAGAGAGCTTTGCCATGCAGAGGATTTTGCTCCCTTCATGCTGAAGCAAAAATTATTGCTGCAAGGGCTGTCAAATTGCGGGATAAAAGCAAGCAACACAATTACCATCTGAAAGTGCTGTGAAAGGAGGGAGGAAAGTGGAACAGGAAAAATAAAATAGCAAAATTGAGACAAAGCAAAATGATCACGTTGCTGTAGCAGCTTGAGGCAATGGAGCAAGATATGCTTTGGCCTGGTAAATAGAAGGGCTGTTACCAAAAGCACATTCATCACCTACCCAGCTAAATCTGGTGAGGGATAATCCTCTTCCCTATACATGGAAGAAATAGAAACAATAACATGTTGATTACTTTGGAACACAGCATCTGGGTCTGCCATACACAGAAGATGAAAAGACAGCCAGGATTATGAAATAATGGCCAGGTAATGAGGCTGGCAGGCGTTGAAAACAGTCTGTACAGTCATTTCATGAAGCAAAAAAAGGCAAAATCATTTACTGTAATTACTAGAACTGACTTCACTAGCCATGGTTTGTCAGTATTATGTACTCCAACAGCCAGCTGAGTTGAGCAAATGGAAGGACAGCTCCTGGTTGGTGAGGCTTGTTTGAAAGCATTACCTATTGTTAGTTCATTACATAAAGCAATTGCAGCATAAATTGTATATAAAAATCCCTGCAAGTGTTTTCAATTAGTCATGCACAGAGTCAGGAATTGCGTGAGAAAGAGAACCATGGCTTCCATGTCTTAGGCTCTTGCTTTAAATTGTTCCCAGTGATACCTGTGGACTTAGTACCATTAGAGACAATGAATCGGGCTCCAGTTGAATTAGTGTGAATTAGTCCCTAAATGGCTTGAACCCCTGAAGCTGCTTACCTTTGCTTGCATTGGGGGAGGTGTACGGGGTGAGACCTAAAGACCAACACAAAAGAGTTGTCAAATGAACGCAAAAATAAATGTCAGAAATCATAAGGCCTTTTGTACATTATCCATGAGCTAAAAATGGTAATTGCACTGAGAAGCTCCTCTGCTGTCTTAGGCTTTACCTGGAACACACACTGGATGTATGTCTGTCTTGAAACAGTAATAATTCCTAAATACTGCCAATGTTGAAGACACAAGGACAAAACCTGTATATGGTGAAGCTGTATAACTGACATGGTTAGCATTTGACTATGCTAATGGAGGTTCACATGCTTTTTTCATAGCATTTCAGTATTGTCTTCTAGGTAAAAATTATTTTTGTATTTGAATAGCATAATGACCTGAAGGGCACAGTACAATCTGAGGCTCAAAATAAAAGGTAATGACTGGGGAGTGTTTGGGTACTGGTGCATTCTAAAGGAAGTATTTCATTTTGGTGCATAACAAGAGGAGGGGAGACTTACAATGTTCTTGAAGAAGTGGACTACAGGGTTGTCATCAACAGGCCGGCCATGCTGAGATCTCGGGGGGATGGACCCGACATGGTGGCTGACCCTGGCTGCATGTATGTCCTGAAAAGCAGAACAGGCGTGTCGCCGAGTCAGCTGGGAAGGACAGCTTATCAGCCATGGGATAAAGAGTCATTTTCACCAGGAGTGAATAGAGGAGAAAAATGGCTTGGAAATCTACAGAGATTGCCCCCTACAGTTGTCAGTGCTGTGAAATGGCAAATACAGGGTATGTATATGCACAGATGTGCATATATGTGGATGCACATGTTCTTAATATTACAGCCTAGTGTGGAATTAAGCCTCTTGTTGGAAAGTTCAGGTAACAGAAACCTTGTCATTTTCCTCAAGTAGGAAATTTTTCTTAAGTAGGACTGTAATTTTAGAAATTAAACCAAAATGGAAAAAGTTACGTTGGATCATTCTGTATGGGACAACAGGAATAGATCATGTATCATTTTTAGTTCCCGAAGAATACGTAACACCCATGAGCTGCAATAGCAATGTTTTTTTTTAGAATGAGGGAATCAAGTGAGGGTGACAATTTCTATTTTCATTAGGGCTTCCTATTTTCAGTAGGGCTTCTTGAGCAGTAGTCCAAATGAAGCCAGATATATTGTTTATGAGATTGATTTTTGTTGGGAAAAAAACGGTGCAGAGAAGGTCAGCTGTTTTTTATCAGGGTTGGGTTTTTTTACATGCTGATGATATGTGGACACTTACTGTTTTAAAAGCAGGAAAATCTGAATTTTATTGGATGTGTGAAATCTCCATAGTGTCAGGTAGTCAGTCCTGCTTACGTTTCTGCAGCAGTTTCTACTTGGTTGCTAGTTCCAGTGTTGCCAGAATATCCTCTGCTGCCATGATTGGGAAGACAGCCAGTAGTGGTTAGAGCTTGTTACTTCAGCCATGTTTTTGTCTTGTTAATCTGCATTCAAATCACCCACTGCTTTGCCTTTGAAACTAGCTGACTGCCATATCTTTAGAATAAATAACATGATAAATATCATGGTGTTGCAGATCTGATCAGCTATGGATTGCCACAGGAATGGAGAGAAACTGGGCTAATAAGGTTTTAGATTTTAGATCAGGTTGAGTTTCTTGAATTTGGCATTTTGATCAATTATTAGGTGCTAATAACCTGGGTTGCTGGAAAGGTTATTGTGCTGTAAATACAAAGTTTCTTCTGCCTGCAGTGCCAAATGTCATCACACGCTTTGATTGTCCCCTCTTCTAATGTGTATGAAGCGGTAGCAAAGCTGAAGTAAATTTTAATGACTGTTCTGGGTGAGTTTCCTGATGTTTAAAATAAAGTGCTTTCCATTCATATTGTCATCAGCAAACTTCATCTGTCTTCAGAACCTTTGGTATTATTCTTTATTTGTGACAGGTAATTTACATGTTTCTCTTCAATTCATTGTTGGAATTACTCTTTCACTTCTAGTTTGTTCTTTCAATTTTTGGACTCCTAGGGGCAGAGAACAAAATCCAATGGTGTATTTCAGAGACTGCTTATGTTTATCTAATAACTGGTATCTGTAGGTGTTAAGAGGTAAATTCTAATGGATTTGAAATGAAAAGAGAAAGTAAATCTGGTTTGTACTGGTACGATGGGCTACTGAGATGGTGTGATATGTGGACTTTTTTGAATGAACTCATTTAACAGTTATCATGTATTTCATTAATGCATTCACCATTTATCTTTAAATATGTTTTAGGTGCTTGGTTTTGAATAATATTCTTGTTAAAACCTAATAGGAATAGAGAACAGCAACCATGTTTTAGGAAGGGATGTAATTTACATCTTATTTCTTTGTGTTACTGGTCTCTATTGCCCAGGGGCTGTAGGGAGCTCTTCCCACACCTCTTGCAATGTTGTTAGGAGTTTCGGTCTTGAGAGCATTGCAAATAAAAGGTATCCTTGGCTTCCATATCTATGTATTTTGAAATGTATTTGCCAAGTATGAGACTGAATTCAGAGCCCTCGGGTATTGTTGGTGAAGCTTAAAATGGAGGTGCGTCTCTTTGTGCCCTTAAAGAAAGCTTAAACATAGAATAATTCTTCAATAACTGAATGGGAGAGGAGAACAATCAAAGAACAAACTTTTCCTGTTCCCAGTTAGCATTAATGATATGTTTGACCTCAGTTAAGGATCTCAACTAAGTCAACTCTGCCGCACATTCAAAAAAGCCAAAAAGAACCCTGAAGCTGAAAAATCTTAATAAAAAGATTTGTCAGTACTGGAAATTTAAGCAGTGACTGGGAGATCTGATGACAAAAACAGAGTTTGCAACTTAACTGTGAAATCAATAGCTTTAAGGATTAATAATCTTAAAAACAGTTCTCAAAAATATATGTATAATACCCATTACAGTTATCCTGTAATGGGGAGTGATTTTTTGGGAAACATTTTGCAGTTCGTTCTGGTGTTACGCAGGAAAGTGGCATTGTTTTACTGTGTCACCTACCTTGGGTATGTTGGCCACTAAGACAAAAAGAAAAGAAAGTAACTGTGAATGCAGTGCAAAGAAAACATGCAGGTATTTTAAGTCTCAACATTAGCTGTGCACTGGCATTGCATTCCCTGTGTTAGCCACGTACTTTCACATCAGACTAATTACATTTACTGGTACTACCTGTATTAGTATCTCGAAAGAGCTGTTAATTTAAAAAATTTAAATTGCCAGTACTCTGACGATGTGTGCTCTGTCTGGGGTTTTATGCAAGGTTATTACATTTCCAATTGACCTGAAGAAACCCAAGTGTGTGTTTGTGTGTGTGGATATACATACATACATATGTATTTAAATATATATATATAGATGCATGCTTTTCAGTGTTGTTCAACAACGGGCTCTGGGTATAAAATGTATAAAAACTGCAGTTAAGCAGTTACAGGCTTCTTTTTTAGTCATGAAATCCCATAAAATCCATCCCTGACTTTGCTTGCTATAAACATGGTATGTCAGGTCTTGCAACTGATATGCACTAGGGGGGACTTTTAAATGCATATTATAATCTGTCTCTGAGGGCTCTCATCCTCACAAGAGGATTGCTTATAGATGAGGATTTCATATACATGTAAATAGCTGTAACTCCTAATCGCTCCATGATACGAATTCGTGACAATAACAGTATTAAGATACTTCTGGAGTACTTGAATTTACAGCTTTTTACAATTTCTTTCAGTGTCACTATTATGTGGTTTTGTTGCTTTATTGGGAATGTGAGATGAAAATCCAAACTACATCCCATGTTGTTTCTGTACTGGCAAAATCCAAATTCTTATGAGATACAGAAGTAGCTGATACCAAATGCAGTCAACCAAGGTGAAAATGAAAAACGATGGGCTTTTTCATGTGTTCAGTGGGTTTCATGGTTTCCAATGGCTTTTCTTCACAAGTTACCTAATGAGTTGCTCTGCGTGAATTAAAGATATCATACAAAATCAATGAATTTCAAATTCACATGGACATGAAAAGTACATTTAGATTGTCTTAGGAAACCAAACTGTTCCACAGCCTACAGGTTGTCTATAATGCTTAACCACCCCACTTAAGACATTTGCACCTGTAGTGGTAGACTAAAATTATCCTTTAAGCACACTAAGAACTCTGTGCTGGTTTGTGGGAAGAAAAAGCTGAAAACTCAACAGGCAATTTGTAAGCCACTCAGCTGGTTTTGTGTTAGTCCTTGAAATGGACTCTGAATCCAAACTCTAATGAAATTCCTACCCAGGTTCAAACTGAAGTAGTCAGTATAGGTTTCCAAACATGTATGCCAAACAGGAATTGAGATGCATCTTTTCAGTCAATTGATATGTTTTGTTTGGTTTCTTTTATAACATGGAGCTCTACGATACAGTTTAATGAGAAATCTGACAGGCATTTGAATATATAAATTGCTTCATCTTTGGATTTGGAGGGGCTTTGTCCATGGGGCTTTGTTTTCCTGGGCAAAGCTGACACTTCATCAGAGCCTTCCAGTGCTGCTACCCGGGCTCTTATGTGGGGATGTATTTTTCCATGCTTATTCTGGTAGTAATATAACTTCTGTGAGCAAGCACTGCTAAACCAGAGCTGTGTTGTAGTGGTGTTGTTGGTTCCATCTTCGTTCATGCACAACCCAAGTACCAGTTTGCTCTTGGTGGTGGTGTTTGTCCCAGGCTGTTCATGACTTGCTGATCTGTTACCAAAAGCAATGGGAATGCTGAACATCCTCCCCACTGGCTGATCTGGTGAAGACATAGTTAATTACATGATTCAGCAGGCTTTTTAATCCCTTTAGAAAGGATAGGCCACACATCCTTGTAATGGTACTGTTCATTTTTACTAATGTGGAAGTTAAGACAGAAATTAAATTACTTGCTCAAAGGTATAGAGGAGAATTGGCAGGAAGCGGGATGTAGCGTATGGGAGATTCTGCCTTTTAGTGTTGTGCTGAGATCAATCTCTGTCTAGAAATAGGTGGTGAACAAAAAGAGGAAGAGTTCTTAGCAGAACAACAGGAACACATGGCAGTAAAGACTAGAGATGAGTAGAAAGTAAGAAACACAAGGAAGAAGGAAACAATGGAGAACACTCCCCATCAAGAGAGGTGCCAGTTGATAATCTGGAACTGCATTTCTCCATAATGCTGTTAGCCTTTAGTGCCTTGATGATTAGGGTTCACAAATTAGCAGGTGAAAGAATTACTGGGGGAAAAAAGTCAAATAGGAGCAGTTTTTCAGGAGAGTTCTATTTTATGATGGGACTCGAGTGAGAGACTGGTGTCATCATACCTTCTGGGTTTTTTCCCCCTGTCCAGTTTATTCCATTGTGATGACACTTGGTAAATGTTTTCAGAGGCAAAACCCAGTGCTTTAATTTGACTCTGCTTTTCTGAAGCATTTGTTCTGCCTACCATGAATAATTTTATTCAAATATTCTACATGATAGATGTGCTTTTATCTGCTTGAACATAGTCTCTGATGCATAATCAGTATTGTTCTCACTGTTATTTTAAGTTGGTATCAATGACATAGATTAAACTTTGTTGAAATGATCCGTGGTTTGGGTGGGGGCTTTCTCAGCTGAGCTTATGGTTTTGTTTTGGATTTTGTTTGAGAATTATCACTCCAGGAAAGAAAAAGACTTTGGCAAGTAGGTATTCTCCAACTAGCTTCTGCTACCAACAAACTTCACAGCCTTAAGGACTTAACTGTACATGGGCAAGGTATGGAAGGCATCCTGCATTAGTATTCACCATGATTAGTTTCTACTGATCGCCTGTTTATTTGGTGGAGATGTATCTGTTTGTTGGTACTGCTGCAGCAAAAGAATGTAATGTTGTGGGTATGACTATTGGTAGGAAAGCAGAAATTGATACAATTTTTAGAAGTCCTGTTCCCTATTATATTCATATAGTCATGGAGGTCATACAATAAACAAGACGGGAATTATTTGGAAAACAAAGCTATAAATACCAAGTGCACACTATCACTTTACAGCTCCTGGCCACAAAAATGTTTTTGCAGCCTTGATTTCTGGAAATCTCAGATTGCACTCACCCACCCACCCACAAAGTATTTTATCAGTTCTCATCTTTGAAAGGATTGGCCCAATTCTCTTTTCTGCCTTTAATAGGTAAGCAGGTGACAAGCTAAACTCTCCTACAGGTTGTTAAAAGCACTATTGCCATTATCAGCATAACTAGTGGAGAGAATGCAATAGCAGGGGAAGTTTACTATTATGAAATAATTAGACATGGCATGGTTAATAGCATATTTCTTTGAAGCAAATACTGGGGTAAAATTTCCAATAATATTGTTAGTATTAAGTAGGGAAGATGTACCACTCCAAACCTGATGCTTGTACAGTTTCCAAGGCACATTATGATGTATCTGAAATTAACAAGTAGATGCATCATAAGCAAAAGGTGAAAGAGAGCTAAGGCTCATCTTGGATCTGCAGCAGTAATTCTGTGTTTTACAAACATTTTTAAAATTGCTTTGTAATGAAACCAAGTAACTAGAGTGTAATGAGTAACTGAATGCATCTAGCTGGAGACCATTGCAGAAACAAGGTGAGGTATTTTGCATCAGTACAAAAGATAAAAGCCAGCAATTGTCACTAATGGTATGTGATCACAGAGGTACAAGGTCAGGAAAAAAACCCAAACAAATCACTTTTGCCCCAGTTTTCTATATGGCAGCATTTACCATTGTGTAATCTGAAAACAGCTGAAGTACAGTCATTTGTTTTGGCATTTTAGGATGGAAAGTGCTAAGGATAATGCAGTTCTTCATTTTCAAGGAATGTGATAGAAAAATTGTGATAGAAAAAACCCCAAATAGCAGATTTTAATATAAAACAATTTCTCATTTATCAAACTAGTTCATCTGCAGAGAAGTAAATAGATTAAAGTGTTCTCAGTGTTTGGCAGAGAAAAACCTCATGCTAAATTTTTAATAGATCTATTTGACCATCTGTATATAAGTTTTGGGGTCCCTGCCTGCCCCTTGCAATTCTTCAAAAAAAAAACCCCCCTCCAGTATACAGTATTAAAATTAAATCCAAACCTTATTCTCAGCTGAGCAGTGGTGCCGTGCAGGTGAACCAGAGAGGAATGGCTGAGAACAGCCAAGGCCCGTTCCCACCAAAAGACCTCAAAACTGCAATCACTGCCCCTCCAGTAGCTGTGCCATCAGTTTCAAGCTCTGGCAAAGGGCACTAGCAAGTCTTGAACTTCACCAAATGCTCAAAAGACTCTTCTCCAGCTCCCACTTACACATACTACTATTATTATTATATCATACTAGTGGATAGAAGACTAGAAATAGTCAAGCACAGACTGAATTGAAAGATCCTGTTAGAAACTTAATGAAAGGGGAAAACCTTTTGCTATGGAGTGATTAGAAACAGATCATTAAAATTGTTCAGTTGATTAATTTGTATTTTTTCCTGAACATGTTACCAATACATTTCTGAATACAAAAGGCAAAAAAGGACCATATAGAAGACAGTAAAAGCAGTGAAGCACGCAGGCACTCTGCCCAGTCATGGTCTCCTCTTTAACTTGTAATACAAACCAGCGAGCCCCAAATATTTTGTCCTATTTCTGAACAAACCTTGCCATGCAGCTGCTGTCAGGTGAGCACAGAGCATCACTAATACTTCACCAAAATTTAGTGCTTGCACTTCTAAGTACCACTTATAGAGCATTTAGCCTAGTCCAATACCCAGATTCCTCTAGTAGCTTGTAATAATTGATTCAAGCAGTAACTTCCTTGAAAATGCAAGTTCCAGTGCATTAAATAATGTGTTAATTATTAGGCATGGATAGCATGGATACAGTTATACGTGTGTTAAATGAAGATGTCAATATCAATCCCATATAATGTTGGCTCCTAAGCCTTCCACTTCTCTCATGCTGTGTGTACTCACCAGTTGACACTTTCTTGTTTTGTACAGGTGACTGCTTTTTAAACCAGGCAGATCTAAAGTGTTTTGAGAGTTTACCACTGCACAACCTAAATGAGCTTCAGACTGGCAGTTCTGATACACTAATTTGTTTTTAGGTATTTATCACTCATTCCTACCTGCTACAAACAAGAATGGCCAGATTCAGTTCCCATTGTCATTGAGAACATCAGATTCAAGAGCTTTGGTTATTCAAAAGCCTGTTCTTCCAGAAAATAACCTCTATTCCCTTCTGTCTAATGCACATTCTAACTGAATTTTGCAGGAGACACAGCCTCCTAGTGAACTAAAACCTCATCATATACAAGTAATAGTTTGTTGCAACTTCTGTTAATGGATTAAAGCATTTAAAACAAATCAAATCATTAGTACACTGGGTTTTGTGATGTAAACAGTTTAATGAATACATAAAGGACATAAAAAGCAAAAAATTAAAATTATTGTTACAACCACCATAAACTCTATAAAAATTTTTTTACAAGCATACTGCTTGCACAGCAGGTTTTACAAAACAGTGTATCACAAGCAATACCACTCCCTGAAAAGTAAGACTTGGAAATTAAAATCACAGTAAGTATTTACTTAAATCACATGTATACTAGTCAAACTAGCACTGATCTAACTATTTTTCAAATTCTTCATGGTGCTGTAGTATACATTAAAGCTTCCACAGGAAATGTGAATAGAGTTCAAGTGCAAAAAAAATCAAAAATATTCTGATTAATTTATCCCTCCATGGCATTATTTGAAACTGTGGTTCCTAAAATTTTTGCCTGTGCATTGTTGTCGCAATAATTTTTGTAGCTCCCCACTCTAACAACTGCTTAGCTCAGGAGTGGGTTTGGAACTGCTGATTCCAAAATGCTGATCCCAAACCCTGGTTCTGCTCAAATTGAGAAGAGCTTCAGCCCAATGCTGCTCCTGTCTTGCATCTGGCTGTAGGATGGGGAAGCCCCATCTCTAACTTCCATATTTCTTCCACCCAAACACAGAAATTGGGAAGGAAATAGAGGAGCAAGGCTTCATACAGGCAACAGGAGAGTATTACAAGATTGCATACAAAACTGAAGCAAAATGTAAAAGAGGGATTGATTTTATCTTTCACTAAGTCTTGCCTCACCTATTGTTCACTGTCACTGACATATTTTGCTTTGTTGCATCTGTGTCTCAAGTGTAGTTTAAAGTTTAGTACGTTAATGCAAAATGTTAAACCAGGACAGAAAAGTTCTTGTTTCACAATCCAGACTTTAGTAGGAAAAAAAATAAAATCAAGAACAAAAGAATTACAAAAGCATAAACAAGTGCATCAAAGAAACAAAACAGCAGTCAGTACATACTGAAGTTGAATACAGGCTAGAATCTAGGAGGCACAAAGAACATTTGATCATTTTAACAAGCCTGCTTAGACACTTTACAAATGCTTAGATAAATATTATATAAAGATTAGAAAGGAAATAATTTATTGTTATGCTACTCTGTCTTGCATGCTTTTTAAAATGTCTGCACTACAGTTTCTTTCTGTCACCATTTAAAATTCTTCTTTAGCACAATTAAATTTGAGCTGTGCACAACAAGGGTTTTGTGTCGAAATTTCTACCTTGATTTTTTTTTTAAAAAATACAAAATTCAAGCTGGTTTTGATTGAGTTCCTGTATCCAAAATCTCGATGGGGCAAGGGTTGAGGGAACAATGACAAATGCACTTGCTTCCCCTTTGAGGAGAAGGGGTATTTCTGTACATTCCAGTATTTCTATTTTTAACAACTCCCATGGAACTCCCATGCATTCTTAATTTAACTTCAGAATTGCAGGGCAAGGGAGAACCTGCTCCACATGAGAAAAGGAGGCCATGAAACAATCCCAGCATTGTTCCTACCCCACCTTTCTGCATACAATAGTGAATATTATTCATTAATGTACTTCTCAGCTATGGATGCAAGAAGAAAATGCCTCCACAAAGAATTTATAATGTGTTTTGCTTGAATGTCAGCCCTACATCTGTACAAAGAGCAAGTGTTGTCTTTGCATTCCAGTGCTTGCTGGTGTGGGTAGTTGAGGTGCTCCCACTGGAGCATGGGCTGGCTGAAAAGGGAAGACTGCAAGAAAGGCAGCTGCAGAATTGCTTTGAAATGCTCCAAAATAAATAAAGAAAAAAATGCAAGCAAATAAACAGTGCAGTTCTAGGAACTTTTCTATTTCAAGCCTTTGAAACTCATCCTTTAAGGTGCTTTTAGTGGTATCTTATTTACCAAAGACCTGTTTACTTAGTGGACTCTGGAAAACTGCCAAGGTACTTCTTTCTATTTCGGCTCATTCATGAACACCTTCATCTCCTGTCAGTGATCCTCAACAAAATTCAGCAAATGGCAATAACAATTTAGGGTTTAAGCACAAATGAGCCATCTAGATTTCCTCTGTCTACACTTTTAGAAATAAATGACACCACAAGCCTTCCTTGACACAAGAAACCAAAAGGCATTGCTTCAGAGGCTAAATAAATAATAGTTGAAATGACTGTGTCTGCCACTTGCCCAATACTTCTCACACTGAAGCCCTCCCACAAGAGAGCTTCCTAGGAATGTTTCCTAGGACATAGATCAATATTATCATTGTGTGGAAGAGTGCTAGAGATGCTTTGGCACTGGAAGTCTTAATGTGACTGATTTTTGCCAAAATAATTCAAGGCTGTGTTTCCAGCTCAGATCTGCAAATCAGGATTCCGTAACACTGACCAGTTGTTCTTAAGGAGAAAAAAACCCCAAACAACTACTTCTGCTAGGTAAAAAAGGTCAGAATTGTCCACAATTCTATACTGTTTTGCAGACATTTAAGTTCTTCAAAATAGCAGTTTACTGAACAGCAGAGATAAAAGAGATGATCTCCTGTCCCCTCATACATAATTACATAGAAATCTATAGAGAATCATTGCAATCATGTTCACGCCAAAAGATAAAATACAGAATTTGTACAGCGTGCAGACATTTTTTAGTCATTACTCCTAAAAACTAAGTTATTGGTTTGATTTATTGCCAAGCAGGAATGCACATACCTCTGTATATTCTGTATGCAGAATCTAACTTTTTGGTATTGTTTCCTTGGTGTACAAAGAACATTTCATGTACTATTTTCCCTCGAGTAACACAGTACATGAGCAAAACAGCAAGAGTTGAGCTGGCCAACCAGGTTCCAGAAAATAGCAGCTGGGAACAGTCCCTGTTATTTGCAGTAAGAAAAAAGGTTTTCTTCATGCTCACAGCAACTGCTCGTTGCATATACGAACATTACACACAGGAACATTACTACAGAAACAACTTCCTGCTTGCTAAATCTCTGTCAAGAGCATCACAGGCCCCAGTTTATAAAGGTGAGAAATAAAAAGAACACCCAGCTTGATTAATACTGCCTACCAAGTGTGAGAAGCTTCTGGTTTTAAGTTTCTAGAGTATTTTTCATCCAGTGGTCTCTACATAACTCTTCAGGGAATGGCTATTACACATTGTGCTTCCAGGTGTGGAGCTGTGAAGGACACTGACAGCCACACAGCTGTGGCACCGTCACAGATTAGTTTTACACCACAGGGCAGTACATGTCCTGTCCCAGTGCAGCACTGAGAGACACCACAGATCGCAGGTTGGAACACTGAACAGACCTCAAAGGTTGTCAAAGGTTTTTCAAAATCTGGGCCCAGCCAGCAGCTATGAACGCTGCTTTTTGCAACACAAAACCTAAGCAACTACAATAAATTCAGCTAAAAGAAAGGTTTTAGAGCCCCACAGCAGTTTCATTCAAATGCTTATCTAGTGTGTGGACACACAGACACAAGACTCCACTTATCATTTACATGGCAAAGGGTACAGTGAAAATATCTTAAAACTTTGACACTTGAATAATAGTGAACTAATATACCAGCTGCATAATTTATCAGAGGAGGCAGGTATCCTGGAAAAGGGAAGAATTCAATTAACAGCCTTTCATCAATACCTTGTTTTTGAATTTATAGTGAGGAAATGGCTCATTATACAATTTCTAATATGAAATGCTTGAAATAAATCTTAACTTCTTGCCAGAATAAAGCAGCTGGACTATTTTGTACACCTGGGATTCAGGATAATATCTGTCAAGCCATCTCCCTGGAAATGCTGTCAACTGACCTTAAACATACTCTTGCACAAGCAGGCTGAGAATTTGGCCACATCTCCTTTTCTAATATCGATTTCCAAGTTTGTCCCTCAGTTAGTGCCAAGATATGTAGAGATTGTCTTGCATTTAGTGCTCTCATCCAGCTCCCTTTTGCAACATTTAAGAACAATACACAAAAGCAGACTGAGGTTTCTCTAAACAGCACAGCATAAAAATGCATACAACACACCACATTAAATGCTCATAAAAATTTGTCTCAGTAATGTTTCTAGAGCCCCCTGGATTTCTAATGCTCCTTGTCACTACCCAGAGTAGCTCCTCTTGATTCCCAGATCTTTGCTTTTTTTTGTTGTCTGTTTTCATTTTAAAGCCAAGCATTATATTACAAGTCTCATCCTGCTGGCTAGGTCAACTCTTGCATTAGAGCACCGAGACCCTTCTTTCAGACCCACCCTTCCTCTTTATTTGTACTGCATTTTGCTGTAGCCTCGCAGTTCTCTACTCCTCCGAGCTCACCTTGCCCGAACCCCTCCGGGGAACGTGTCTTTCACCTCCAAAGAATCTGCCCAGCGAGTCAAGTAGCCCCAAGTCTCTGTGCCGAGGGGATCCATGTCTAGCATGGTCTATAGTGCTCGCAGAGGCCAGTTTGGATCCGTGCCGGAAAGAGGAGCGCTTTTGTGAAGCCATCAAATCCGAGTTCTCTGAAGCTGCTGCACTGTCCTCCTCGATGGTCTGTAGCTCGTCTGACTCTGAGGGCCGATCTTTGAAGGTGTTGTCTTCTCTTCCTGGGGCATCTCGGGAAAAGAGGCGGATCAAGTGGGGGCGACCAGTCCTGTCAGCTGGGTTGGCCTCGGTCCAGGCATTCTTCGGGTCTGCTGTGCCTTTGGAGTCTGTCACCGCTGGGCTCTTCGTGGAGCTCCCATTGTTCTGGTTCACATCTGCCTCTCCTGCAAACAACAAGGATGAGATATGAATACAGGCCTGTGAAAAACAGCCCTGGAACAATGCTGCTTTCTTTCCATTGCCTTGAGATGCTCATTTCATACAAAACCCATAATATGTGCGGTTGTAATGAAACTATGTTCTCTACCAGCCTTCAAGAACATTAAGTTATCTTGGAACTGAAACCAGAATGATGTTCTCACATCAATTTGCAGTGGTTCTAGGTGGTTTTTTGGTGCATTTTGTTTTTGGGGTTTTTTTAACACATAAATAGATCAATAAATTACTTGAAGCATAACTGATACTAACTGTATTTACATGGAAGGCTTGTGGATGAGGAGGCTTTCAGTGAGTAATCAGAATTCCTGAACTTTGCCTTAAGCAACTCTAACTATGTCATCTTTCTCCAAAACAGGGGAGGAAAAAAGAAATTACAGTAGCATTGCAGATCTGTGTCCTCACAATTGCACGTTCCCTCTCCACAATGTCAGAGCTTTTGTCCTCATTTGGAATTCCTTACTGTAACTTCAATATGGATCAAACATAATGAGGGGAGTTTTTTTCTTTTCACCACTGTTTAAATTATCCTCACTTCAAAAGAGGCAGAGAACACTTAAACTGCAATTTCTCCTTTGCCTCCCGTGACAGTTTTTCTCCATGTGTGATGATCCTGGCATTCTGGATACAATGTCCTAGCACCAATGCTGAAGGCCTAAAGCAAAACTGTCCCATTTGCATTTAGTACTTGTGAGAAGTGACAAAAACAGTTATCAGCAACTGACAAGCTCTTTTTTAGCCAAGAAAGGTGCCAAGGCAGCCCCTGTGGTGAGTGAAATGGCTGCTGCCTTCTCCACAGTTGTGTTTGGATGCACCCAGTAAAATACCTGAGAAGTAACAGCTGCAGCACACTTAGCCCCTCACCTGTAGTAGCTCCTTCTATCAGTGACAAAAAACTTTATGGAGGTTTTCATGGTCTATACCATGATTTCTACTGTTCTAAAGGAAACTGCACCCACTGAGGAATATGACTTATGTCCAAGAACACCAAAAGAATACTAGTACTTTATTGCTTGAGGGGCAATCTTCAACACAGACACTTCCCACACATTCACTCTGTGTTAGAAATGTCTTTTGGAGGTAAGGGGGCTCAGAATTTCAGAAATAAGTTAGTTAGTCATGTGTTACCTTTACAGTCTCCTAATTACCTTGTTACATCCTCATTTGATTTGGTCCTTGTTGCCATGGGAGGGATAGGATCTGGCAAATACTGCTGTGTTTTCGAAGTACTCTAGGCTCAAGGACTTTGCTGATTCAGCAGAGCAATTTTAGACTTGACACAGTCATTTCATATGGTTTCTCTCACCCACAGGGCACTCAAAGAAAACTTTTCTCAGGCTGAGAATAATTCTGAAATAGTTTTATGGGTGACAACACAAGACAGTAACGATGGCTTCTGCAAAACCTATGTGTAGATTACAATTGGTTGTAATCAGCCTACTACAGCTTTTCATATAAAAACATAAAGTGCAGTTTTGCTGTGCAACTTTTGTATTTTTTTTGTGAAAACTACCTAGGAAATGTTGGGGAACTTCAAGAAAAATTTCTTTGGTTAAAACACCAGGAAGTGTCTCTCCGGAATACAGTTATTTAAACAGTGACTAACTGTCACTGAAGACCTCATTAGTGGGGAAAATATTTGCTGGCAACTTTGGGATTTGAGTTTCCGTGAAAATATGCTCTCAAACTTATTAGAAACTATTAACTTACCCAAATGATTTTCTTACTAGAGCAAAAGAAAAGTAACTAACTTGGATATGTGAACATTCTGAAACTGCAAAACATTTTTAACAGCAACTCTAAGCCTAGATTCTATACCATAATACAAATCCATTCAAGGACAGAAAAAGAAAAGCAAACAAAAGAGTTATTGTATTTAATTAAATGCATTAACAAAACACCAGAGCATCTGCATACTAATATTTTTCACAACAGTTGTTCTTTGTGCCACTGAATACGGGTATTGGTAAGGAACAAAGAAGGGCATTTGTGCCACAAAAGGAGCTTCTCCCAGTGCATACGCAGTGAGCTATAAAGTACAAATCTTTCTGGAGGCTTTATTTCAGTAGGGAAAGCACACATTTAAGTTTGCCTCTAAATTTTCTTCATGCTTATGTCTTCTCCAATATATAAAAACATGTAAGAGAGATATAGTTAATATTTTTGCTAACTAATTAAACTCTTCCAGTGCATTTGGAGATACAGATCACTTTAATAATGTCCTAAGGACATCTAGAATTAATGGACTATATAAATATATGCTTATTTGTTCATTTAAAAACAAACACTGAGACTTTTATTAAAACCTATTATAAATGCTGTGTATAGCTACCGCTTTTTAAGTTGTTTTAATTTGGAATATGAAGCTCTTTCTTAAAATAGAGTAGCCAACCCGTAACATATCACTTGTACAAGAGAAAGTAGCCCAGGGACAAAGAGATCTTAGGCAGTTTTTTGCTAATCTTTGTAAAATGTAGTACAGCAGAATGCATTGTCATAGCCATTAACTGGAGGGCTATGGAAGTATCTTCTATTTATATTTAAATAAATATAGTCCTTGAGAGCTGCACAAATGAGAGCACAAGAAAAGCACCTCCCCACATTAACCCAAAAGCAGCTGGAGGGAGCCAGGCTCCAGGTGTGGCCAAGGACCACTTCCAAAGGCAATTCCACCTTTCCACTTCCCCTCACCACACATGGCTCTGGAGCCTACTGCTGGCACAATGTTCCCTGGCTGTGTTGGTCAGAGTGAACAAAGCCATTTGTTCTCTGTATACACAGTGACTTCCAAAATGACGAATATAGATGGGCAAAAAAAATTCTTAGCAGTTTGTTAATGAAACCAAAGAGGAAGTCCAAAGGTGGATAATACTAAATGAGATAATGAGATAATACTAAATGAGATAATGAGATAATACTAAATCCAATCCCTCATTGTCTTTAATAGGAGTTAAGTCCCATATAAGTATTTTCAAAACTACTTTGGCCTTAGTGCTTGATTAGACATTGATAGTTTATCCCATTTCTTGAGAATCAAAATAACTCTTTTCCATAAGCTTCTAATTGGCTGGGACCTGTCACCCCAAAGGTTCAAACAACAACTCCTCTCAGGACCACGGAAACTTGTTCCATGCAAAGCACAATTACTAATAGAGAAACCTTAGACACAAATATCCTTCTCATGGGTCACTTGGAAGGGCTGCTCTATGATAGTCTCTCCTTGTATGCTCAGCAGTGTGTAGTCTTCTTCCATACTGAGGACAACCTGGAAAGTGGTTGTTGAGCTGAGAGTTTTAAAAAAGATTACAAGTCTTTCATCTCCTCCTACTCCTTTCCAGTCTTGCTTTCTTGCAGATACTTGTAATTCCTCTCAAATTCCTATGGCTGCTCCCTCTAAAAATGCTGTAAAATAAATAAGGAAGATGAAGCTGATAAAAGCTGAAGTATGTTCCCTTACTTTGGCTTCTCAAGAGAGCCTCAGACCAACAGTCACAGCATATTGCAAATATTGATTATAATAACAGACAACAGCACCTTAAATATTTGTATGCAATCTTAAGAGTCAAGTATTATTTACTTCTTACAAATGTCAGAATGTACTTTAATCAACTTCATAACATGGAATATTTAATATACTTTATCATAACTACAGACTGCTGTGTTCAATTATATTTATTTCCTTTTTCTTGGCCTTCTTTTCTCAGGGAATGAAGATTGAAATTATCTCACTGAACTTTAGGAACCTTTTAAATCAACTTTTCATTTTAGCTTAAGTAATTTGAATATATATATATATAAAGCACTGTTTTTCAGTCCATTAAATATAATCTGTATTTGCCCTTTTCTACTTTTTATGTGCTCTCTCTATAAGATGTCAACTGGATAGTTAAATACAGTGCAGTATAGTCCTCAATTCTGAGTGAAGTTTACTTCAGTATGTTTACTGAAATGCTGATAATAAAGTATTAATTAAAACAGCTGTCCTTTTTTTATTAATTCACCTGTTTTTAGTCCCTTGAACAAGAAAGGGTAACACCTAGAAATTGATCAACTTTGTCATAGCTGAGATTTCAAGATCTCTGGTAAGCTATAGGAGTAAGGCAAATGTTTAGTAATAGTTTGCCTTGCATTATTTAAGAGGCTGAGACACTATTTTGAACCATGGGGCTTCTAATGACACTTGTGGTAATATCAGGCACTTGAAAGAATAAAAGGCTGGGAAAAACACAGCAATCATCACTACACATATGTTGCAGCTGAGGATATCTGGGTTCCACCTCTGTGCTGAGACAATTTCCCAACAATCCAGTTCCTGGTTTGGACTTTTACTGCAGCACAGTCCACAGTAAAATACAGTGTCTACAGCCATTAGTCTTCACCACAGAAAGATCTGGGGAGACAGAGGAAAGAATTATGTCTGCATTGTTAAATCTGAACTGCAAAACCTTGATTCATCCTCATTATGCTAAGACACTGCAGGACAAAAAATGGCTCTTAGCCCTAAGTTCTCTAATATGGTTAGAAGGCAATATGCCATCAGACATTTCAATTCACAGACCTAATTACTGGGTTTGTCTGATGCTTGTCAAAGAGTTAGGAATCAATTTTGGACAAATATTTCAGTCTGAAATGGATGGCATGCAGTGTAATTGTGAAACAAACACTTGGTCATAGCTCTGAACACAACTAGAACAGATGTGCTAGTGCATTTGGCCTTTACACAAACATTTCCCCACTTGCTAGCAGGGTGAATGCAGAGAGAAGTGCCTATGTGTCTCATGACACAGATTCACGTGAGTTTAATGCTCCTCCTGCACTTAGCCAAGAGATCGCTTCCATTACAACTTGCTCTCTTTCCTCCCTCCTTGCCACAGCTTATCACTTTCTGGGAAAAAAAATTCCACCCAAAGGCAAATTTTCTTCATAGCTTCAGCATAACTGAAGGAGTGATATTTTTCTGCACAAGAAATTCAGCTTTTTCTATGAGCTAACCAAGCTGCAGACTAAACCACCACAAAAATGAGAAGCCACCTGCTAAGCATAACATGCACTCCTTTGACTTCCCTCCCTCACTGCTTTCATTAGAGCATATAAAGCTCTCACCAGACTAGAATAAAAGTTGTGAGGGTGTTTCCATTCCACTGATGAGCTGAGTACATTTCTACACTGATCTGATGAAGCAGTGAATAAGGGGTCTGCTGTGGCATAACTTTCCTTACAATAAAACTTAATACTAAAAATTCAGTAAAAATCAAAAAGACTCACCTGGTCCAGTATTTACTTCTATTGAATTAAATTTTTAAAAGACCAAATTTATTTCTATACTACATCTTGGGTCAATAAGGATCACTGGCTGAGCCTGCTGAAAGTTATTGCACTGCTGTTGGCAAAGGCACAGCACATTTTTAGACATTTAGACTGCATTGTTGCGGCCAGGTGAATGAAACTTCCACTTAAAATTTTACAAGTGCCTGAAAAATGCTGCTTTTCCTGATGCCTCATGGAATACTAGTTTTTAGCTGTTCTCTGCAGAAAGCATTGTGCCCACTAAGAGCTAAAGCCAGACTGAAAATTAATAGATCAAATAGGATTTATTAATTTTTAGACCCAATGTTAGAACCTTGGCACAGGTTCTTTCAGATTCATGAAAGATCTCATTTCTCCAAGCCTTCCACAGTCCAGTCCTCCTGAGGAAGAGCTGCTGAGGTAGCAGAGCTTGGCCTTACAGCAGAGCTCACATGAAAACACAAAAAGGTTTGATGGAGAGAAAATAAAGTATCAGGAAATATGGATTCAACTGTCTTTGCAGGTCTAGCAGGAGAAAGTAGTGACACTTTATCTGTATTATTTATGCTCAAATTTCAAAGCAAAATACTGAGTTTACTCAGGTAGAATAGGAATATATACTTTTTAGCATAAAATTATGCTGCAGGGAAAAAACTGAAAAATGCATAGAAGAATGTAAATTCTTTCAGACACTAACTACCCCATTATGAAAACATAAGTGTGATTCCTCTCACTTTATTTCTGATACTATCCTAAAACACACTGCAGATCTGCAAGGGGAAAAAAACTCAAATATTTTGCATACTTTGGCATTAATTCACAAGTATTACCCATTTTACTCGGTAAGAGACACAGGAAAATCTCTCCTGAAATGACTAGCAATCTTCTTTCCAAAAGGCTAATCAGTGAAAACCTTGCTGGCTGCCAAAGGTGTTTCCAACAGTAGTGCTGTTCTTTTGACACTGGGATAAATAAACCTCCCGAGCTGACTTGACAGGTTCTTCTCGGCTCCCTCAGTGCACCAGCCAGCCAGCCTTACCATCATCCTGAAATGTACCATTTTCAACACTTCCCTCAGCTACTTGAAAGGTAATTCTCAGAGCTCAGGAAACAGAGCTAGGAAAATATACCTGTGAAGTAGTTTGTCGTGAAGGTGGAAGTGATCTGCCAGAAGCATTCATTAATACAGTCAGTGGTGATCTGCGTAAGGATAATCAAAGTCATCAACCCCCTGTTTGGGGGACAAGGAAGGACTTTTAGATTTTACATACTGGGCCTAGTGTATGTATGGTCTGTACAAGCAGTACCAGTCCCACAGAACCTGGTTAAAATAAATATATTTCCTTCAATATGACAGCAAATGTTTAAAGGTCATATTTATACCAACGCAAGTTGTATGCAATTATATGCAATGCAACTAGTCAATTATGCCCTTTAACAGTAAATATCATCTGCTTTCTTAAGTTTGCACCTTTCATTTCAGGGTGCCAATGCTTAAAAGCCAGATGATGAAGACAGCATGGAAGCCAATACACACTTATTTAGTCTATAAAAGTAATGCTGGATTATGGAGTGATAAACAACAAGTAGTATTAATTATCCAAGTTCAGTAGATTAATAAATAGCCTGATCTTTTTTTCTTTCCCCCAAATTCTGCTAGACTTCATCATCCCAATGTGTTTAATATGTAACTGTGAACCACTGCTTATTACAACAGTACCACTTTCATGACAAATACATCCCTTAAGCATCTGCAGTAAAGCCAACAGTTTTTGGGAGAAGAATCCCTACAATAAGTGGTACTGGTACAGTGGAGAATTGCTGCTGTGGTATCTTTTTTGGTAGGATAACTATATCGACTTTTTCAACTTACCTAGTAAAACCATAATGCAACCAATCAATGAATAGGTGAGAACACACAGCAATGTGACATCTAGCTGGAATGGTGACACTCTAATAAACACGCCTAAATCTTATTTTGTGAATCAGCAAACAGCACATATTTTTTAGTTCTGTTGACAACTTCATGATTTGAGGGGGTTGGTTCTGTAAAACAACTACAAAATAAAAATTAAAAATATGCTGTATATTCATTACAACTTACATTCAGAATTATCATTCCACTGAAGGCAAATATGTTTCATGGTATCAGTGTGTAAAAAGTAGCAATACTATCTGAGTCAGAGATTTTTGATATACCAGGAGTCCTCTTGCTGGAAAGCTTTTCTGTATTGTCAGGCTTTTCACCAAGGCACTGACAACTCCTAGGATCTGTATGTCAGAGATGTGAAAACACTTGCAAGCCTGTGCAATAATAACCGACAGTCCATGCCTAAAATCTGGATATTATCAGGAAGCATGTGTGATTACTGTGGGCTGAAATGTGTTAACATCCCATTACCCACTGTGAGGAGCCAGGTTTCAGACTTGATGGAGGAAAAATAACATCATACCTTCCGCAGACTTGTACACCCTGTATTATTTATGTCTTTAAGAACCCTCTCTCTTCTCTGTCCTTACTGATGAAATTTAGCCAGTTCATTCTGCCCATGTCAAAGAAAGAGATGAAAGCAAACCAGTCAGCAAGGCATTTCAAACCATAGGAATTGGAGCAGCAGTTACATACTGACTCTATGAGTTCTCCTGTTAACAGATGATGCTGAGGCTGAAAAGACCTTTATTTTCCTAAACCTACTGTTACAGTCATATCAGATTCAACATGCAAGAGATTAGTTGGGGGGCCTGAGTTACACTACATCTGTCACGGCAGGGTGCTTAATTTCATCTACTTCCTCTTTTAGCTGACGTGGTGGTGTTCAGTCCAAGGCGAGACTCGATCTTTGAGGTCTTTTCCAACCTTAATGATTCTGTGATTCTACAAAAGAGAAAGTGGCTCAGGACTGTTATTAGCCTGGTGGGTGTGTGAAGGTATTGTTTGCTTGTGACGACAGCTAAAGAAACCTGCAAGTAAAAAGAGGCATTCAAAAAGCTAAAAGCATCCCCTGCGCGAGAACCATTTTTGATCTCGAGATTGTAATTAAAACCAATCGACTTGGTTGCACAAACTGCCTTGCGCTCTGCATGCTTTCACAGAGCTGGGCACTTGGTTATCCGTGCCTCTGGCTGACAATGGGGAGCTGAAGCCAAGCCCACACGGTGCCCTGCCATTGCAGAGGAATGCAGCAGTGTAGGACTGGCTCGCACCCTCTCACTCTTGTTTTCCAGGGCTCCTGGCATTGCCTCCCCTTGCTGAGGGTTACAAAGGCGAGCACAGAAAACAAAAGAGCCTGTGGTTGAAACCAGTGGGACTTGCTATGGCAGAAATTCGGAATCTATGAGAAGCATGTGGCAATTCTCCACACAGCCCGCAGGGAGTTTTTTAAAAACTTAAACAAAGAATTTTATCCACCCACCAGCACTCAAAGAAAATTGTTCCTTTGTGTTACTAGAACATACAGGTTTGTTTTAATCTTGAGTATCTCACAAAAGGTCCTCCCACAGCAAAGCGAGCTGGAGCATCATTTGTAACAAACAATTTCATGTACTTAAGGAGGAGAAATTAAATCACCTTTTTGTCCCATCAGTATTTGTATTCTTTAAAAATTGGGAAGCTGACTAGTATTAGACAAAGGTTGTTTGATTATTCATCTTTTCTGCTTCAGTTGCATCGAGTCTGAATAATTGCACAGTTGCAAAACTTGGGATATATCCCTCCCACACCAAAGTGATAGTATGACAAAATGAGCAGTGCTTCCATCAGACCTCACAACTTTCACTACCTTTTCTATTTCCCACATCAGTTATGTTTTACTGGAAAATAACCTATTTCCATCAGAACAACTGAGTACCCAATAGTACAGGTAAATTTCTTTCATAATACCATAGAGAAACAGGGCCTTAAAAGCAGCAGAAAAAGAAATGTTGGTGAAGTGAATGGGTACAGTGACCAAACCAGCTGCTTCAAAGAAGTTGCTCAGAACATGATAAGCAGCACAAACCCCCCTATTTGTAGAATATTTCCTGTTTAAACCCATCATGGAGCACCTCCAAAAGATGGCCTGATAACACTGCTTTTCTTGACCTGGATTTAAGAATCTGAGTAATATTTTATTATTTAGAAAGTATAAACTGCCGAATAAAACAGTTGTAATAAGTTATTCAAATAAACTGCCTTTAAAAAACATGGTTTGATTGTGACCACAGGGAAGCTACTTATAGCATGAGGCTATAAACTCCCATTTCTATGAGTTGCATTTTAGTCCTACAGAATAATAGTGTTCATGTGTGTTAACTTTTCCTGAAACCAACTAACCCAACTAAACCCAACAAAACACTTCACAGTAGGGAGCATAGCCCAAAGTACGTTAGAGGAGTTTTTCATATGTTAAAATAAAAAGAGAATATGAATGCTTTTAACTCCCCCCAAAATAATGCGCTGATTTGCTGATTTGAGGACAGAACTTTAAAGTTTGTCTTCCAAGACAGCCTTGTATAGAGCAGGTCCAGGTAAAAAGCAAATTACAGGACTATGGTAGTCCTAAAGAGAAGAGCACACAATGCAAGCTGGGTGTCTGGAAGCTGTGAATCACCTGCAGGATGATGCAATCAATAAGACTGACATTTTCATGCATCCTCCAGGTGTACATTGCCATATCTCTGGATTTCTCTATTTTGTCCTGTTAATGTATTCTGAACTGAAGCTTTTAAAAGCACAAGTGATCTGAGAGTCATGGTTACAGAATTTGTAGTGAGGGGAATTACACTGGTAGTTTTTGAAGACATTTTTTCCCAGAAAATTCTGCAAAACACCACAATGGTATAAAAGACACATTCTGAGTATGACGCACATATTTGCCAATATTTCTAAAAATATCTGAAATACCTGAGCACAAATAAGCCTTCAGACCATTTATCATTGTGTTGAACTCTTGCATATGTAAAAAAAAATTGGAGATCTGACTCTTCAGAAGATGACAAAACATACCCCAAAACCAAACAAACAGACAAACACAAGCCAAAAAATGGTATAAGGTTGCTCGAGTCTGCCTCAACTGCAGTTCTTTACAATCAGAACAACTCCACTGCCATAAGTTGTTTGACATTATCTGCACTTTGGAATTGATTTTCATCTTAGCACCTATGGTGAAAGGTCAGAGGAGCAAAAGCGAGCAGGAGTTTCTCCCAGTGGTACAGAGTTTGTTCACAGAGCTTGCCACATCTCAGAAACTGATGAATCCCTCTACAGTGATGCAAGCACCCCCATGCCCTGTGGGAGGCAGAAGCCCAGGTGGGCAGCTCCATGCCCTGGGAGGCTGCAGAGACCCACATTGTGACCTGTGTATCCAGCTGTGCCTAGGAAGTAGAAAATGAGCCCCTCCAGATCCTGGGGCAATGCAGTGGCTCACACCTCCTGCCTACCCAAGACATACACAGTGGAAGAAGCTCACACCTTGGAGGGGACAAGAGCCACACCTCCAGCTGCATCCATGAGGTGGAAGACAAGCACCTCTGTAACCCTTTGGGGAAGCAGAGGACTAGGTAGTGAGCTTCACCTCCAGTTCAAGATGCTGGCATTAAGACAAAGTCCCTTTCTCTCATGGACACTGTGTAGCAGCCATGTGCACCTCCAACTCTACCTTTGGTATGGATGGTGAGAAAGTAATTCTGCCTGAAATATTACCAGCCAACTGTTAATTTTAAAATATGAGTTAACGCTTCACAAATGTGTGACTTCAGGGATGTTTAGCACTCCAGATCTTAGTTTTTGTCTGCCTGGCAATGCTTCCTCTAACCAGATTTTAAAATGTTTTCATTTGATAATATGGGCTTTTAGAAGGTGACAATCAAGGTGATGACTCTAAACTCTGAGGAGAAACCTAAAAGCCAGGTTACTCAAAGGACAAATTCCACATGCCATATCCAAAGTCAGCAGAGAAATCACATCCGAGCACGTTCATGGCAGGGATGCTGCTGGGGCACAGAGTTCCAAGGCTGCATTTGGCCAGACATGCAGTTTAAATTCTCTCTGCAGGTCCTGGCACAGGAGCACAGCACTCGAGGATGTTGCATCCTGATCACTGCCATGAAGGGAAGGAATGGGATTTTTTCCACCATGCTCTGTCCTGCTTGTCAAAACAGCTTTGTCTGGAAGCTGCACAATGGAGAACATCAGCACAGACCTAGGAGCAAAGCCATGGAGTTGCTGTGGCAGAATGAGTGGAGGGTATAAAAATACGGTAATACATGCAATAAAAGGCGGATAGTTTGTTAAAATACTAGCAAAAAATATTTCAAGGCCTTCACATTTTTATAACCAATGCAATAAAATCCCCAAAAGTTTTAGAGGTAGTTTGGGTCATACAGCAAAAATACACTGTTCAGAGCCTTCTTAGTGAAGCGATTTCCTCGGTGAAGAAATTTGATATCCAAAAAAATCTTTTTCAGAATGGAACTCTAACATATGCCTGAACAATTAACATGAGATTTGATTAAAATATCTGCCTGCCTGGCAGAGAGATTAAAGGAAAATCTTATTCTAGAACTTATCACAGGGTTTACAGGAGGCAGTATCTTCTTTGTAATAGCCTCCAGTACAGTCCTAAAACCAGAAAACAATACTTGAAAGCAAGTAGGAACTTCCAGCAAATAAAACCATGAATCCAAAGGACTAAAACAGTCTGCACTGACTGAACTGGCACAGGGCTAACAGCAGAGATATTATTCCATAGAAATATTGGCAGAAAGCTGAGAATAAGATGTTCAGAAGAAAGATAGCAGGAAAAAAATAAAAAAAGGGAAAAAAAAGAAGAGTGGTTTTCTTGATGATTAAAAGGTTAATGAGAAACATGAACTCAAGACATTTAGATCTGAACACAAATCACCTTGTCTGTCAATCCTGCAAGCAATAGCCAGCATTTAGCAGGGAATAAAGAAACGTTACTAGTAATCACATGGAAAGACTGTACACTCCATGGTGAGCCACAGGAATTCACAGCCTTAAATGTCTAGATATAAGACTTCCAATCCTGAAGGAAAGGACAGTATTTGCACTGGTCACACCATTCTCCTGCTCTCTCTTGTCAAGCACTGCCTCCCTCTCTGGCCCCCAGTAGTTTCCAGTCCTTCCTCCCACCTTCCCTTCCCAAGGCTCCAGGACCAAAGCTGCTCTCTGAAGCACTCAGCTGTGCTGCCTCTCTGACTCCCATGAGTTCCACCTCCACAAAGATCACCATCCCTTGCCATGCTGCTGCAGGCTTTGGCAGGCTTCTTGGAGAGCAAATTCCAAATTATCTCTGCACAGGAATTCACCTCTGGAATCTCTCCTCGTTGTAAAGCCTGCCTGCCCAGTGCCAGTCAGAGGTGCCAGAAGCTAGTACAAGCAGACAACAAATACTCACTTTTAAATCAACTACAAGAGTCACAAGATTAAAGTGCTACCTCTCCTAACCTACCCTGTCAAATGCATAAAACCCATGCACGTCTTACAATGTTAACAGAAAACATCTAAATTCAAAGCATTCCCATTTGGAAAATCAACACTGCACGGCCTTTTGCCCTTTCTCACATGCTTCTGCTGCTCTGGATTACTGAGGTTTGTCCACATTAGCTAAGAGCTTTCAAAGTAATGTCACAATGTATTTCACAAACACCTTTCCAGCACAACCCTCTACTGCTCTGCTAACGGAGCATGGCTGGACCAGCATCTGCCCACAGCTCCCTTAAACCAGCATGAAGTGTCACCTGGTTGGTGCCACAGATTGATTCGGTTTTGGGAGTTTGTCTTTTCTGCACTGAAAGAATAATTAATTTCTCACCCTTCCCAGTGAAACTTAAATGGCTGTGCTAACACAAAGATCATACACTGCTGCCTCCTCTATGTCCTAATTACAAACAGGATTCTCCCCATTTCCTTCTGCAAGTTCATCTACACATGAAAGGAAAGCAAAACATTTCCATATAGACTGAAGAAGGGAGCAAAATTACAAGATTTCCAAAGTAGCCTAGGCCATTGGTACTATTTGTACAGCATGAAATCCCACATTTCTAAAAGATGTATTTACATGATATTTGATAGACTGAGAGAAAATGTGATCTGCTCACACATCAGTATAAAATCATCTATTATTTCAGTGGGATTTTACCTCAGATAAAGGTATGATACTCTTAGTCAGAAAAAACCCCAAGGAAATTATTAGGGAATCCCAAAGCTGTTAATGTAAAATTAGATATACAACAAAAGCCCATTTCTGCCTCTGAGTTAAGCATCTGTCAGAACAGCCTTATACCTACCTGCTCTTATATTTCTAACCTCAGCTATTCTAGGTCTTTAGAAACTCCATGCCACTCCCCATCATTATAAACCACATCATACACTTCTAAATATATTAACAAATCTGTTCTCCTCTGTACTAGGCCACATCAGACACATTTTGTATACTATATCAATGACACCAGATTATAAATAATTAAGAGGGTTTTTACATTAAAAAAATCCAACACTTTTTCCCCCATGCTGAACACTTGTGAGCTGTACCATAGTTCTAAATGTGACTCAATGCTATACGAAGAACAATGGTGACAAACTGTATAAAACCGCGGCAGTGATCGATGGTACTTTACACAATATCTGCTTTTCAGTAGCAGCATTCTAAGAGTGAAAAACTGCTTGCACAGTACCAAGCCTTGTACCAGTTCGTGGGAGTTACTGCTATTAAAAAAAGAAAGAAAGAAAATGAAAGAATTCACAAACTTTATTTTGCTATTTGAGTATGTATAAAGTCACTTTTCATGTGATGAAGAAAACACACTCAGCAAAAAGAGCTATTAATTCTGAAGACTAAAATGGTAGTATGATTGAGCTACACAATATTTTAACAAGCAAGAAATGCCATCAACATGTTTTTCCCAAGAGTACTTTGGGTATGTTTCTCTCAATCCACCCAACAAGCATGAGAGTGAGCAAAACCACCACTTCTAGAAAAGTTTACAAAGAGCCTGAGAGCAACTCAATGGGTTACACCAGAAGGACTATTGAAGGCCAGCAGTTGTACAGAGGATGCACACAGCACACAATCCTGGTTACTCTAACTTAGGATGCAGCCCCAGGGAGGCAGGTGACACCATGGCTGCTTTTTGCAGGCAGAGATCGCTCCACTCGTGCCCAAGGCCAGCAGAAGTCATGTTGAAGCCCTCAGCACCACATTCATCCCAACCAGCAAACCTGACTAACGCCTGGCAGGGGCTTGGTGCTGCACTGACCTGGGACTGGCAGCCTCCTGCTAGCACTGCCCTAGGTGCAGCAGCCCTGTGCCCACTGCCAAAAGGCTCAACAATTCATGCTTCTGGGCCTGTGTTTGCATGAGCACCATGCACATGCCATTTCAGAAATAAGTAAAACAACTCCGCCTTGGTTTTCTCAGCAGGAAGTTTTCATTTTTCTGCCTCCTAGGAAGTTGCACAGACAACTCACAGAATGTAGAAAGTGCTCCATAGACAGAAAAATAACTGTGTTAATCTTATTTCTGAAATTAAAAAGTTTATTTCCTAGGTAAGTGCTGTAAGAGCATTTCTGCAGCCACAAATTGTGACTGGCAAAATGTGAAGTCTTTCATATTCACAGTCTGTGGTATCCCAGAAAGTTACATAGCATCCCTTTGAAATAAGCAAATAATGCAATCTGTTTATATAAAGTCTTTGCAACTTGGTTCAGTTCTCAATCTAGGTTGCAGCCTATCGTAATGGATCATGGACTTTGCTTATCCTGAGAAAACAGGATAACCAGGACAGGCTAACAAATGGGTGCCACAGACTGTAGAAGCCAAATGTGCTGGAAGAAGCAGCAGGAAAATTGCTGTGTACTTCCAGATTTGTGTTCATGACCTACTAGGGTTTTTTTTCCTGAAGTACTGTAATCAAGAATAAAAAAACTACAAAGGAAAAAACATCTAACTCCATCTGTAGTAATTGTGAAGAATAGTTGGAAAAACACATAGCTTGAGGTCACATTTCCAGGTCCCAAGTGCACAAGCAGGCTCTGCAGCCTCTTTCCATTCACTCATGTGGGAGTTCCCTGTCCATGTCCAAGCCCAGCTCTAGCCCAGGTGCAGCCTGCCAGGAAACAGCTCGGATGAGACCAAGGGATGCCCGAGGTGCCTGACCCTGCCTGCCTCACTGTCACCCTGGTCCCAGCTCATCCCCACACAGGGCAGGCCACTCCTGCTGCTCCCCAACACCACGAAAGCATCAAGCTGTGAGAAGAAAATCCACTTAATTTTGAGCCCTCATTTATTATGCTTGGCCTTCAAAAAAAAAAAAACAACCAACCTCCCCCTAAAAAATCAAAAAAACTCCCCAAAACCCCCAACACAAATAAAACCACGACAACCAAACAAACAAAAAAACCCAACCACCAACAAAGAACGCCCACCAAACACTGAAAAATAAAACCTAATCTGTGCTCAGTCTGATGAAGATAAGAAAAACAGAGGGTTCTACCTCCCCAGTATATGCTGAATTATCCTAACTACCTAAAAAAAACGAGACTATTAGAAGAGGATTGAATCTCAAAGGATAAATCTTTCAGCAGTAAAAAAGCCCACTGTGGATAGTATTGCCTGAGAAACAAAAGTGGAAAAAAAAAGGCAAATGCATGCTGATTAACAGACGAAGATACATTCCAGAAAAGTAAGAAAATAAGTAGTTCATAAATAGGAACTACTATATAAAAAAAAACTTGTAAAAGTCTCCAACTCTGACTGCTTGCCTTTCAGAAAGTGTCTTTATAAAGAGGTATTTACTGAAACAAATCCCCTTCTTCCCACCCACATCTCCTGACAATTCTTTCTGTGACAATAAATAAGACAGGTCTATCACTCACCCCATTTTTGATTTCTCAATTTTCTATTCTGGCAAGGAAAATATTTCTCATATACCTGAAAGGGATAAAATTAAGACCCATACTCCTCACAGGTGGCTGACACAACTTAGTTGAAATCAGCAATTGTCAAATTATCCTGCATTTCTACTGATGGTAGAAGCAGCATGTTGCAAACCATATTAAAACAAAAAAGAGAAAAAGATAGAGGATAACTTGATGTGGAGCTATAACAGGACATTATCTGAGCATTTATTCTTTTTCATACACATCTAATTTATCCTTTGATACAGTTTGACTGGGTGATTGCAAGCTGAAGTCATGTTGCTTTCATCTTTCTCTCATTGCCAGGTCTGTTACACATAATAAAAGGTTTCAAGCTTCCCAAATATGGTAAAAGTTAACTTACAGAGTAGTTCACACTTTATTAGTGCACACTTGGTAAGGTCCTTAGAAGCTGCATGGGGCTAGCTAAATGATAACTTCCATTGTCATCATCACAACTAACCAGCAGATAAAACTGCATCATCTTCAGCCATTATTCTTCTGCTTGCACTGCACTATAGATCTGCTATTTTTTTATGATTATTTTGACTGGTATTCAAGTCATTGGGGGCCACCTGCACTTCTGTGAGTGGCAGGACACCCAGCCCAGGAACTTGAGCATAACTGGGTGAATGTACAACCTGTATATCAGAGATGCATGTCCAAGATTATTGCATATAACCACAATTGTCAACTCTGTTGAGTCCTGCTGTGGAAAAAGAAAAAAAAAACCAAAACCAAAACCCCATCTCTTTAGCTCTAAGTCAGCATGGCTTCAGAGACAACTGAGGCCTATTTAATGGAACAAACTATTACGTTTAGTAAGCAGAATCCTTTTGTTAGCAGTAACCTGCGTATACATATACACAAACCTGATGTAATTAGTAAAAGCCAGCTCAGCTGGTGACTGAAAAAAGGCAATTCCCTTAATAAATATAAACCCTTAACAAATGAATAAATGGCAGCAAAAGGTAAGGATGGATGTACTCCAGGACAGAGGCATCACACCCCTGAGGAGTGCACCAGGTTACCTTCTGACAGTGAAATTCCCCATGTGGCCATAAACAGTTTCTCCAGGAATATCTACACAAACATGAGCATTAATAACTCAGATGTACCATTAGCATCATTAAGCCTGCAGAAGGGCTAGCCAACTAGATCAAATATGCTTTAAATGGTAGCCAGAAAAGGAATTGACACAAAAATGAAACACATTTAAAAGGGTCAGTGATTCTATGAAAGACATTTATTCAGAGAGTGTTTCATGTTTTGCAACACAAAATAGAGCAAACAAGGCTCTGCTCCTGACAACCACTGCATTCAATGAATACCATTGCACTTCAGTGCTGACTGGAGAGACCAGCAATACCAGAGAAGCAACGTCTTTTGCTCCTCTACCAAAACACTGTTTGCTCTAAGCAATGGCTAAAAGTCTTTAAAAAGCAGCTCAGTGGAACTCTTTTACCTCTGACTAAGCATACCTATAGGGGACTATGTGCTTCATATCCCTTCGGGAATCACACAGCATCATGATTCAGAACTAAGCTGATCAATCATTGGGAAACAGCCATTGTATTGTCAAGCATCCCTTAGTTTTTCTTGCATGTATTTTACACAGACTGAAAACTGATAAAGGGCAGGAATCACTGAAAATCTCTAAAGAACTAAGAGGCAGCCTTAGCTGTACTCCGAACGTCCTGAGAAACAGTGTGTTCTTTTTGTTTGTTCATACCAGATGCATTCTAGTTGTATAGCTGTGCCCATGCTACATGTCAGAATGTGAACTCCGACATCCTCTGTCACCTGGCCTGCTCATTAAGGTTTTTTTGACATGGGAACATAGACACAAATGTGTGGAAGGGGAAAACAAAGGGACTGTAAGCACATAAATACAGGAAAAGGTCAGGACCTAGCCCTAGGAGAGATAGAAAATGTTGCTGGGGTCCTGCAATTTAGAGGGATCCTTGGTATCTTGTTACTCCTCAACTTTAACAGAAGGAAGGAACATTTATTTTTATTGATGCACATACGAAAATGAATCACTCACTAAGAAAGAATTTCAAAGTAAAGAAATAAGTCTTTAGATTCCAGGATCAGTTATGTGCTTGATCAGCCAAATTTTTCAATCCCACTTAGGATGTGAACACTCCAGTACTGTATCTGTACAAAACAGACCAACAAGCCAAATAATAAAAGCTTTCAACCCATGATCATGGCCAGTGTGAGACACATGCCATGACCTTCAGATCAAGATCCAGGTGCAGAAGAAGGAAACATCCTGTTCCCTTACCAGCAGAAGTGTACTCTCCATACTGTACATTTCTCTTGCTTCCTTTGTCTTGCTGCCCCTTGCAGATGTAACAAATCAATTGTTATGTCTCTTCTTTCAGCATACAATGGAATGTCTTCACCCAGAGCAATTTAAAAACGAGTGGAATCCAAAAGTGAGATTAAGTATTTTCGTTGTGTGGCTACTATCGCAAAATGTCTCCCTTTTTGAAGAAAGCTTTTGCATCAAATTGCTTTTTAGGGCAAACCTTGACAAATTATTAGGAAGCCTTGTCACTGGTATGGCCAAGTTATTTTGGCAGTAAAGTTTAATGGAAATGAAAAGCAAACAAGCCAAACGTTTAGCCTCTCTGCCATGGAATTAGGCTTTGTTTGAAATGGGGTGGAGAGAGGAGCTGGCAATAAAGCAGTGGCTGTCAAATTCTGCTTTTGGACTAGTACTGCAAATTTAACCAACCAACAAACCCAAACAGATTACAATGAGCACAAAAATAATTTAAAAGTAGAAGCAAAAGTCAAAGTAGTGCTTAGCTAAGTGAAACTGGATGTTACAGACAGCTGCTGTTTAAGAATATGTGTCCATTTATCCATCTTACTTGGCTGTCCCCAGTGTGTTCTTACAAAGCACACACAGCTAGGGGCACGACTGCCAGCCACACTGGAAAGGCTTAGTGGTGTCAGTCTTTTGCCTGTCAGGTTTGAGCTCATATGCAGTCTGGCATCAGGTATTTTGACCTTCAACTCTTCCAAAAAACACCTCAAACCCCGTCCAAACTCCCAAATGCCAACAGTTGTTTTACATCTCGCAGTTCCCAAACGTGGTATTGACAGTGTTCATTACTAACGCTTGCATGGAACAGATTTTTCTAGTCCTTCCATTTAAATTTTTCCTTCAAGACTGAGCTGTGAACGTGAAAATGCTTTAGGATATTCTGCAGAGCTCACCACTGTGCTTAGTGTTCTTTATTTGCAACACACTCAGGTTATAATCTTTCTGATAATTTTTCCAGAGCATTTAAAATTCCCTTCAGGTATTTCAGAAAATGCATCCACAAATTGCCTGTTTAACAATCCATGCAAATTGCCTGCTTAACAATTTTCTGTCTGCTTTTTGTTTTCTACAATTTTCATACTCCTAACAGAGAAGGTAACATGCTGTCAATTTATCATGCACATTCATCTGTTTTTTGTTTCAGTTGGTTGTTTTTTAAATCTGAATCAAGACACTAATCCACAGTACTCAAAGTAATTAAGAGAAATGAAAAAAGGTCAGCAGTAGTTTCAGATATTCAAAACTCTTGTCTCCATAAACAAAATCTCACAGTGGGACCCTAAGAAAACTAGCTGTGCTAAATACCCTCCACAAGATAAAATAAAACCAGAACAGCTTTCCCACCTTCCGGTTCTTCCTTGGGACCACAATTATGCAGAAATTTGTTGCTATCTAAACAACCACTTTTCTTTTGGACTCATTATCATATGTTTTCTGCTCCATCAGGAGAAAAAAAAGACTGCAAAGGGAGAAATGTGTGCATCTTTTACTCAGCAGGAGTATCAAATCAAGTGTCAAATTTATACACTCCCATTTCCAGGCTCTGGCACTCCAATGATGCAAAATCTAACAAATGGTGTGTGCTTCCTGATTGTAAGCAGCTCAAAGCCAACCATCTCAGCCTATTCTACTAGGATGAGCTGAAAGCAGTAGGAAGAGCTAGTGAGATTCTAGACACAGTAATTGCTCATATCTGGAATCTAGGGCTAAGACTGAAATTCATTCCCTTTCCTGAGAAGTACAGAAAAACCTCAAGTATAGATAAATAGTACCAATACAAAAGTAAAAATACGTTTCTTGGTGTGAAGATGGTATGCTGGCAGCATTAATCTAATTAGCAGGGAGAAAAGG
Organism: Entomyzon cyanotis; assembly: GCA_024500445.1. Lineage (NCBI taxonomy): Eukaryota > Metazoa > Chordata > Aves > Passeriformes > Meliphagidae > Entomyzon > Entomyzon cyanotis. Next base: position 43,892,712 of record JAKEPQ010001005.1, read on the forward strand.
GGGAAAAAAACCCAAACAACAAGCCAGTAGAACTCTATTATGAGAATATAAATATTACAGTGAGGCCCATTTTAGTAGCCGAGAACTAGCAATTTTGCTACAGAGCATACATTTTTTTCCCTGAGATTTTAACAGGGCATGGGCACTGCACCAGCAAAAAAAAATGTAAACACCAGATCTTAATTTTAAATCAATGAAATTTATAATCTTCAACTTTTATTCTTCTTAATCTAGAATGAAAAGATTAGGTAATATGAACATCCCAGATAACACAGAATATACATATTTATATTTATTCTACTGCTAACTGTGCAACACTTGTGTGTCATACAAATACATGTTTGCACACACACATGCACAACATAAGAAAACCTCAGCTTTACTAGTTTTCAAATTCAAAGAAAAGAGATCCTGTTGTGGAGGATGTCTTAGTCTTGACTAGGATTTGTTATTACAGCCGAATGGCCTCAACAACAGAATGTTATTACAGCAGAAGGGCCAAGCAATGCTGTTATCTCAGGTCACCTCATCAGTGTTCATTTGTGCAAGGCTAAAATATTCACTGGTATGTGGCTTGCAGTGTCCCACATTCAACATTTAAAAAACAAAAAGGAAATATATTTAAATTACTTTAAATTGACCCTTAGCATATGGACCTTCCCCCCCCCCCCCCCCGCTTTTTTCCTTTTTCTGATGTTCAGGGATGCAAGAAAAGAGATAGATCAGCTAATATTGTGTAGAATCTCTGTGGTAACATGCAGGTTAATCATCAAGGAGCTCACCAGAAGGAGAACTTTGTGTGTTTGTTGCTCAAGAAGCTGCTAGAAAGCAGCTGAAGTTAGTGACCCCTGGCAGTAAAGGAAGACCATGAAGAGGAGACGAGGATAACGAAGAAACCAGCCAGATGGAAGGATGCAAATGCAGCTAAAGAAGGTTTGGCAGAAAGAAATGGATCAGCAGGTGAGAAGAAAATGTGGTGTTTTATAAAAACACAGGGAAAAGAGACTGGTGGTAAGCAAAAGCAGACAACAGCAGTAAAATAGAGCAGTCACACACCAGGAATCAGTCACAGTAAAAAGGAAGACCACTGTGCTGGAGAAATGACTTGGAGCATAAGAAAAGCACCGTCTGTCATACAGGTTCTGTTTACAGGAGGAGGATTTTTAAACTGCTTTAAGGAAAAGCAGGAAAGGCAGACAAGAGACTGGGGAGGGAGGAGAATTAAGAAAAAAAAGCACCAGGCAGGTTAAACCACAAAAAAATCTCGAACATTCATTTCTGCAGCACCCTATTCCACTAAAACCACGGATCCAGCAACAGATCAGGTAGTATTTCTTGGTTGCCAAAGTGGTTTAATCTGAGATAGTAACAACAAGGTAACATAAACTCTGACTTTCCTCCTCAGAAAGAAATCATGGCAACCAGTGATCCTATTGTGCTTTGTTGTTGCATAATTGTTAAAGAAATGCTTTCCGATGCCCTGTGAGAGGGGGTACTATCTCGAAAGCTCAAAGGGATTGTTCATTTGATCACTAAGCACAGTGTTATTCCAACCACTCATGCACACAGAGAATGCCTCTATTCTTATGTTCCCCTGAGAGTTGAGATCCTCTGAGATATGTCAGCTATCACATATAGAGGCCGAGGTAGAACTGCTGGCAGGAGATTTTAGGTGAAGTGTTTTCACAGACCTGGAATTGCTCTTCTGCATTTTCGGACGAACTCGCTGACCACTGGGCTGATTTAAAAGGTGTTAGGGTACAAGCAATCTTTTATTTAAGGGTTACGAGCTTGAGACCTTGTGTGCTGCATGGTGAGGCAATTTTAAGAATGACAAAACAGATACAGATTTGTTTCTAATCCCAGATCCATTTGTCTCTTCCCAAATCTATAGGCAGAAACCTAAAAGTCCATTTGATCCAAGGTTCTTAGCACAAGCAGATACTGAGAGATGAGGACCCCCCCCCCCCCCCAAAAAGACAATAAAACCCCACAAAACAAACGAACAACCCCCCCCCCCCCCAAAAAAACCCCTAAACAAAGGAAAAACCCAACAAAAAACTCAAAACAAACCTCCCAAAAACCACATTCCAAAACACAAGGAAAACCCCTACACTCCAAACCCAAACACTAGGCTAAGAATCTGCACACAAAGATAATGTAATTAGGAAAAAATAAGGTTACTCCATTCTGCCTTGTTCTACCATCTCCCATACAAGATTTATTTCTTACCTCCTAAAATTTGGATTATAATATTCCATTTGAAGACTATCTTTGTGATTCACTTCTATGGTTCTTGAATTGTTTTGTTGAAAACATTAAGTTGTTTACCAGAAATCTCAAAAATGAGATTCTCAGCCTCTTACCCACAGATATGTTAATTAAAAGAAAAAAACAAACAACACAACAAACCACCTCTGATTCATGCCATTTTAGCATAAACAGCATATAGGCAAGAACTCCAATTGGTGCTATCTGCTAAAATCTACAGAAAATTATACACTTTCCAACTTACTCTTCAGAGAGACAAGGAAATTGCCTGTGCATCTCCACTTTGTGCACGTTACTGTTCTCTGAATTAACACACAAACCAGCCGAGGAATTAAACAAATGAATGTACAGAGCATGAAAATACATAAACAAGCTTCATCAAATTCCTCCCCCTAATCTGAGACATAATTTTATTTTCCCCTCGGTGTAAGACAGAGCTTAATAGTGTGGCTCCTTATTTTTGTGTATAAACAATATCTTTAAAATAAATGCACTATTGCAACCACAACATTTTCAGAAGATCTGAAATGTTATGGAACCCTACACTTAATGCAAATTAACTGTAATTTTCAGAAAGATGTGACCTCATTAGCAATTCTACAAAGAAGAAATGTTAGGATATTTCACTCAGATGAAAATGTCATTATTTGCACAGATATTTTATTTAACATTACAGATTAAAAAAAAATACAACTTTTCAGCATTCTGAGAACCTCCAGATCTCTTTTTATTCTCTAATTAAAATAGCAAATAAAACACCTACATAAAAATACCAGAAATATCAAGTATTTATATACTTCCTCAATGAAAATGAATCTGCTGAATTAGAGGGGTTGTATTTTTATTTAAATAATATATTTTTATTTAAATTTGAATTACAAATCTTGCCTTTAAAAAAATACATGTCTTTATGTTGCAGTGTTGCATCACAATTATGTCAACACGAGCAGACTAATAGAGATGGAACAGAAAATGCTCTAATTCTAAATAGCTCCCTATGTCAAACTAGCTTAGATTCAGACTTTTTCCACAATTCATTCCTGATAAAGGACACAATTATAATACTCTGAAAATACACAGGGAGTTGACTAGGAAAGCCAGGTATTTAAATATGCCAGTTGTGGTCAGGTGTCACAATGACTAGCCAAAGCAGCGTGTGATTTTAAATAACAGGCTGATTTCAAGACATTCACTTTTGTTTTCTCAAGAGGACAACTCCACAGCTTTTTTTTTTCTTATTTTCTTTTTTACTGGAATCTTGAAATTAATTTGCAAGAACATTTCAGTCTCAGAAATCCCCTAATAGGTACCTTACCTTTAGTTAGAGCTCATAAGGGTCCTTTTACATGAGAACTAAGAAAATCCAGTAGAAAGGGCCTCATATTTTCACTGCAGGAGACATTTTTAATCAGCACATTTGTTAAACAAAAAAACCCCGTGGGTGGCAAAAGCCTAACTCAGAAACCAGAAAGACATTTGTCCCTCCTCATGATTATTCAGAATTGAACAAAAAATTACAAGTCAGTATAAAACGACTTGGGCTGAAGAGAGGAATAATTTAAATGCTTGCCTTCAGGGAGCAGTCACTAGCAGAGCTGTGCTGCTCCAGGTGTGACATTGCAGCTGTGACTGTCAAGAGCAGCAACAGCTTTTAGAGAGGCTGGAATGAGGAACATATCCACATAGAATAACTGTGCTCTTGTGATTCTGCTACTGAGTTTACCCAAGTAGAACAGGTTTTATCATGAAACTGCAGCTAGTCTACAAAAACTAGAGCAATTTGGTTCTTCTCCTACAGTTAAGAGCAAAATACTGCTTGGTATAAAAGAAGTCTGACTGGCAGGGAAATACCAACTCTAAAAAATGGCAATCAGCTGTAACAGGTGCAGAGCAACCTTCTCATGCTCTTATTTTTATGGATCAATAGGCTCAGTGAGGTCCCAGTCCTTGACTGGGTGCTCCTGCAGTATGAATAGTGACTGAAGGAATGCTAGGAGTGAGGATTTGGATTATGGTACTTTAGTAACAGAGGGAAAAAAGCCCTGTGTACCATGAAAACAAAGAGAGCAGCTTAAAAGGGAAGAGAAAAATCCCAAGCAGGAATGCATTTAGAAGTGTCAATCCCTGGGCTTCTCACTTTCAGAAAATTCCTCAATTCAATCTCACTGACCACTCCAATCCACATCCTGAAAACAGGCCACTAAACACAAATTACTACAATCAGATGAGCACTGATTTTAAAATAGATGCCAGATTTATTTTTGCTGGCATATGGAAACAGAAGTCACATCTCTCTACTGGAGCCTGGGGGGATTTATCACAGAGGGAAAAGATTTTGCCCAATCTTCTGATTATAAGCCCAGATCCACCAATGATCTCAGTAAAAATCTGGAAAGTATTCCAAAGTTTTAAAGCATGTTCCTAATTCTGCTGAAATCTAGTGAAGTTCTTCTATCAATTTTCATTTACTATTCTCCCTCTGTAGGCTGTGCAGCTCATGATGATGTTGACCGGCCACTGATCCCTCAAAACAAGGGAGGAAAAATTTGGTGGAAAAAGAAGAGGATTTTTCATTTTTCAAGGATCTTAACAGTTTGTGGTTTTGGGTTTTATTTCAAGCATGAATCTTGAAACAAATTTGCCTTCAGATCTTCATATTGGAATTATATATTCTGAAATAGAGCAGTACAATTATTTCAAGAAATTTTGGCAAATAAATCAAAATAAATAAACTTTCAGAATTTATATTTAATGCTGACTAGGGCACTCAAGAGGCTTGTTGTATAATTGTTATCCACACATCTATTGCCTATTTTTGTAATAGATTTCCTATGCTGGCAAATGCAGAAGGAATGTGATACTACAGCAATAAAATCCAGAGACCAAACAAGTGGGTGTTGTGGTCATTTTAAGGATGGCCAGTTTACACACAAGATTGAACATGACACACAAAACAAAGGACAGCCTGAAAGTAAGTAAAAGGCAACAGAAAAACACTGCTGCCTGCTCCGGCCATAGCCTTACCTTAAAAAAAATGAAATACTTGCACATTTTACACCTGATGAATAGGTGAAGCAAAAGGTGGCAATAATTTATCATGTCTATAGCTAATCCTGCCCAAAAAGGCTTTCAAAAATATTCAGTTCACTCATGACCATAAATGTCAAAACTGCAATTAAAATTTGGCCCATCCATTTCAGAATAAAATTACCTACTACTCCTGTTTGACTTTGGGCTACAAGACATTTGTAGACCAGAAAATGGAAATATCTGTGTGCCTGAAGCTGCCCCAGTGGCACACTCGATGCCTGATGTGAAAGACAGCTACCTCAAGCCTGCTGGCTGAGCTGACGACTTCAAATATCACAGATTGGCATCTTCCCTGGTAGAAACTCAGGCATAACCACTGCATGGCTCTGTTAAAATCAGCAGAATTGTTCTGCTGAAGAAGAAGGAGGTCCCATAGAGGTAAATAGAGTCACCACATCCTGATAAATGTTCAGGGAAGTAAGCTTATTTCAAGGAAGGAATAGTTTGTCAAATGTCAAGTATTTATTTTGGAAGCATCAATATTTTACTTTTGTCTCCACTGAGTCCAATGAAATGAAGTCTATTTATTGTAACATAACATGGTGGCTTAGTTGAGTGTCCAAAACCTATCACTTTTGTTTCGAGAGCCCATTCATTCACTTTTCCACAGGCAAAGGTTAAAAGAAAATCCTATTACAGATATTTCGGATCAGAAATGAGAACTCTTCTGAATTTCTTTTATCTGTAGACTGTTTCTACTGAAGTCTCTTGAGATAAACAGATTTAGAATTATGTTTTCACAGTCCATGCATGTGTTTGTTTAAACAACTGAGTTTAGTCTTTAAAACATTGATTTTTACTGCAGTCCTCCTGCAGCAGATTAACATAATGTACAGGAGAAATTTTAAGATGCTACAGCAAGAAGAACCAAAATGAAAAAAAATGACAGCTACTAGAAATCACTCAAACTAATTTAAAGTTGCTTTTTTGATGGAAATACTCTGTATCCAGTACAAAAATGGTTCCTTCTAATTAAGGGGGGCTATTAAAAGGACTGGAGAAAGCCAAGCTTTTCATTGGCAACAGGGAAGGGAAGCATAGCGAAGGCTCTAGAGAGGGAGCCTGCTCTGAACAGCACTGGAAATAAAGAGCAGCATTATCATGGCTGTTCTCTGCTCCTTGCAAGGCTTGTGAGCAACTGCAGTCTTGTCGCCACCAGGATGTTTCTGTCCAAGTACCAGTGTGTGCACACCAGGAAATACTAGTCCTTTTCACTTCTATTTTCCTCATCAAAAATGGATTATCTCAGATGTGAATTTCTGCTCTGTTCCTCCTTGTCAGCACTTAAAGGGCCACTGTCCCACCCCCAAAACTGAGCTATGGCACAAGTGCTGCTGAGCTATGTATTTGAAGGAGTTAAGCCAAACCACAGTCAGCCTTCTCAAACAAATGCGTAATAGAAGCTATGGCTATAGCTTCAAGTACGGGTTGGATTTCCTGCCTGACATGGTACTGGAGCCCTGGAGGTTCACAGAGCGATGGGACTACCATGGGGAAACTGACAGATGCCAAGTCCTGCAAATTTTCATTCACTCATTCAAATGCTGTGCATTCCTTCTTTCTTTCACTCTCCACCACCATCAGATTCATTTTCAGTCTTGTGGACACAGCTGCAAATGCCATACACGACGCTGAAGCACAATTTAGCACAATCCAGCATAGGAATAAAAATATTTTGTCAGGGTCAGCACCAAAGCAGCCTGCATGGGGTGTTTACAATGGCTGTCATTCTCTCCTTTCATAATCCTTTCACAGTGGGCTTATTGCTGCTTGGCTCTCCTTCCACAGCTACACCCATCACACACCCAGGCTGATATTTTTGCAGAACTGCTTACTGGACAAGAGGATGCAGCTACAGTGCCTCTCTCCCTGCCCTTTCATACTCTTTGGGGGTCAAACCTTACATAGCCTGACCCTTTAATGTGGGAAGGACAAGTCAATGGATTTCTGATTTTTAAGTTCAACTCACTATCTTTATAATCATGGCAAAATCAAGAGAGCTAATTACAGTATCATGAGTGAACATGACCTAAAGGGGGGTGTGAGTGGGAAGGGTCATTAAGAAATCCAACCCAGCATTTCTTAGGCCCATCGGCTCCTGGCAAGGAACTGGAATTCTACCTGTTCAACAGCACACTGCATGGGAAGCATCAACTTAGCACTGACCTACCATATTTATGAGGGCAAGATGTTTACCTCTGTAGCCCCTTTTTTCCCCCTGGTTTCTGTCTTCTGCATTCAGGTAAGAAAGAATCTGGGTTGGGATATGTCTTTCATGATGTGTGCTATGGGCAGCCTAATGGAGGCCAGACACACAACCAGAGGTGGTGATGGGGTCCAGACCATCAGCAAAGTGCCTCTTTCTAACCAGGGTAACTGACTGCTTAAAGCCTGAGGAGAATCCACTGCTTTTATACAATTTTTGCAATAGGACAGTACTCTGGCTCACATCAGGTACTAGGGATTTTGTCCAGGAACTACATAATGAAATTCCATCGTTTCTATTATGCAGGAAGCCAAAGCTGATGGCTTTTGTATTATTTATTTTTTTAAAGACACAGAAGTATTATCAATCTTAGCTGCTTTTTTCATATTCTCCTAACATATGGTACAAAAACTCTTTCTAGTTCTCTTCTAGCCACTGCATTAAAAAGTGAGTCATGTTGTAATTAAACTTTAATGACAACATCTGTTTCAGCCAACCCAGCAGAAGAGTGGTTGGCCCACAGAGAACTATTCTGTTTCTTGTTTCACTCAAACCAGAACTGAGTGGTTATTCAGCCTCAACGAAGTTGGAAATGGGACAACAGCAACATTTCAGCTCCTTTCCCCAAAATAAGGATCTTTCAGAAGTGCTTTTAATTAATTTACAGATAAAATCCTGCTTTAACCCAACTGGATGGCGCATAAGAATCAGTGACAGAGAAGAACACTAAGCACTTCTGTGCAGACAGAATACTCTCTTGGGCTGCAGCCTGCTAACAGGACAAAGATGACAAAATACACTGGGAAAGGAGTAGCTTGTTTCATGGCTAGCTAATTAGCCAAAAGCCTCTTATCATCACCCATGATGACATCACCATGTGACATTAGACCACCCTTAGCCATCCTCACCTTTATAATGGCTTACAATGCTTATTCTGGATAACAATAGGATGGTAAATGCCTATTGTCCTTCCCCCCATCTTGCATACAGACTTACTCTTACTGAATAAACAAGGGGGGAAAAAAATCACCAGATCCTGTACACTGTACAGCAAGCATTAAAATAATGAATAAGTCATTTATTGTTAATGTGCTGATTAATTACAGCGAGCACAGCCCACCACTGCTAAAAATGCAGCAGGCATTGCTATCTCAGCTCCACGCCTATGCTATTGACCCAAGTAACAAATCCAGCTCCTATGATATTAGAAAAACCCAGACCTCTGTTGTCCATGTTGTTTGCATGTGGTACACACAAGAAATAAAAAAGCAAATTCGTACCAAATCAGAATTGTTAAAATGCCCTTAAGTGGCTGTGCACTAATTTTGCAGGAAACATCAGTAGCATGCTAAAAGTAATCTTAAAGATTTAGTTGATGCTACTGTAGAACACTACATTAATTAATGGCATATTAACTAATTAGATATCCAAGAATTACCAATTAAGATGATGCTATTTAAAGCATCAGATTGCTGCCCAGAAATAAATAATGTTTGAATGCTACTGTTAAATAAAGAAACTCCATAAAAATGAACTACAACCAAACCAACCACAGAACTAATGTAGGAATTGCAAATATCTGTGCTTTATGAAAAGCTTCAGACTTCAAAATAACAAAATATCCCACCAGCTGCCCAGCTGTTCCCTCTGGACTCTTACAGGTCTCTTTCCACCACAGCAGCTCTCCAGTCTTCAGCTTCTCTTGTCCATATGTAAACTACATGTAGCTTGCAAAAAACTACTTCATTATATATAAGATACACAAGTTTCAGCCCTTACCCTGAAAAAAAGATCTGCAAGTGGGCTTAAAATACCACACCAAAAAGAGAAAACTTGTGAGCTGTACCTCTGAGACATAACAACTGCACAAAAAATAGCTAGAACTTTTTTTGTTAAAATGTAAATCTATTATTTCCACCTCAGAAAGCTAATCCAGGCTTGCTATTGTAATTTTGATAAACCAGTGGTGTCTGGATGAAAGCAGACAGGCCAAGTCTTGCAAGAAAACTGGGAAAGAGAAAGAAGGTTAAGGAAAGTGGAAATATGTGGATAGCTGAAAAAGTAGAATCAGTACTTAACTTATAATGAAAAAGGACAGGACACTGAATTCCCCCATTTGCCTCTCAGGCAAGAGCAAATAACTGCACCATGGTAATAACACCTATTTTAGGACCATTTGCTGTCTCACCAGATTGATTTCTTTTTGTATAAGCTTGCCATTATTTTGCATTAAAGTCACAGATTGTGTTCCACAACTGATTGTGTTTACAACGAAAGCAGCTTCCCAGTAAGGTCACTGAACTGCAATAAGCCTCAGCTTTTAGCCAGCTCCTGACAGGACTGCATCACCTCCTGATAAAGGCACTGTGCCTTCCTGCTCCTCCCTTCACATTCTGCCCACTCCCTTTTTTAAGAAAGGCTCAAGAAGCAAAAATTGGTACAAGATTTTTCTAGTGCAAATGAATTCCACACAGATGTAAGATAAAATAATATATATTCCCACCTTTGTAAGTATATTCTGTAAGACCAGAGCGCAAATTCTTACTAAGACAAACTTTATAAACCATCAAAAAATCCTCAGCTAAAAAAAGAAAAAAAAAACCCAAACCAACCAAAAACCCCAAACTGGCATTCCATACACAGCATCCAGAAATTCCCAGGTTTGGATGGAATGAGACTGTGTTAAGGCAGACCCACAGTGAGCATGACTACATCAGTCAAACTGCTACAAATGGAAGTCTCATGGAGAGAGAAGCTCTTCAGCCTGTGTGGGTTTACACAGCTCCCCACAGGACATTCTGCATGGGACACAGCAGCAGGCATCAGCATAAGCAAGAATTGGGGTGAGTCAGGGTTGCTGTAGAATTGTGCTGAATGTATATTTTCTTGCTGTATCTCTGAGCTCTGTACACAAAAAGATACCTCAGGATATACACAGAACGGCAATTTGAAACAACAGAATGGCAGAAGGTGCTGAAAAACCTCTACAATAGGATTTCTCCTTTTAAAGGGGAAAAAAAGTGTTCATGTCACCTCTTTTTCTTAAAAAAACCAAAGAACAAACAAACAAGAACAAAACAATAGCAAGAAAAAGAAACAAAAACAAGCAAACAAACCCCAAACAAACCAAAAATCCCCCACCAACAACAAATAACCAGAGCACAAAACCCCAACACCAAACCCTAACAACAACAAAAACCCAACACCTCACAGTACAACTCCAGGCACACAGCATGGATGCCTGGAAAGCTCTAAACCAGAAGAAAAATGGCCACATCTGCATACAATTTTAGACCCAATCTATTAAATAGAAAGGAAACTTTCCTGTTTGAGAAGATCAAGTCTTACTGTATCTTCGCAAGGATGTTTTTTACACTGAGGGTTGTAGAACACTGGAGCAGGTTGCTCACAGAGGTGGTGGATACCCCATCCCTAGAAACAGTCAAGGTCAGGTTGGACAGGGTCCTGAACAACCTAATTTAGTTCAAGATATCTCTGCCCATGGCAGGGAGTTAGGACCAGATGACCTCCAAAGGTGCCTTCCAACTCAAAATATTCTATGATTCCATCACGAAAAGTAAGCACACTTTGACTTTCATTGCTATCAGAAAGGAGAATATACTGTCAATATATAACAATTTCCCCAAGAAGAAGTCTTGCTTATAATTTTATGGTAGTCCAACCGTATGGAAACAAAAATGTACAAAGTATAATTAAAAATCTGCATTTTTCATTTTCCAGGTTAATGCAATATGGGTTGCACCAAAGGAAAGACCAGTTTTCCCAGTGGTCAAAATGAATAGCGGTTTTCCCCCCTGCTTCTGCCAGACTGTTGTAGAGTAGCATGGGATCAAATAAACTCCTGAAAATAATCTCTGGAAGTAAGGCAAAGAGTCACCTCCTGATCCATTTCGTTAAATGCATAGCACCATGCCCAGGAATTTTCTTCCCTCCCTTGGGCTGAGATGTAATTCACAATCGTTTTCTGACTACATCCTAATTGCAACAGAGACCATGTTGACTACGTGCAAGTTCAACAGAAGTTTGCAGCAAGCAAGACATTCTAGCTCCACATCACAGATGCATATTCAGTATATAGCAGACAACAGAACTCTGTTGGGTGCCACAAGAAAATCCTTTCAAAGGGCAAACAAAACTAACTCTTGTCAATTCAGAATTTCATAGTTACAAATGCCATCACTGTGATGTCTTTTCTCTCCCATACCCTTACCCTTCTGCTCCATTTCTCTATTCCATCCTCCTGTATAAAAAGTTCATTGCATTTGAGAATTAGCTCTCTGAAAAACAAGACACACCTGAATTACTTCTTTGTCTCATAATACAGCTGGTACAATGTGGCTTCATTGTTGGCAAGGTCATTCCATATACACCCCAGTATAAAAATAAATATTAAAGAGAAATGCAAAAAAGCCTTCTGGAATGGTAATTCCCAAATCCAACCCATATAGAGAAGAACAACAGGGAAAATGAGACATTTATGTGTGTTCAACAGTGGTCCTTTACAGCAGTGGATCAAACCTTGCTTGTATCTACAAAAAATGCTGCCAGGTCCAGCAGACTTGAAAGAGAGCCATACACTTGGCTCCTTACAGTTGTGATATTGGCAGTCAATAATAAAGTGTTTGCCTCCAAAACTGGACCCAGCTGATAGGGACTGCAGAAACCACACTCACTCTGAAAGGACGTATTTTCAATAAAACCCTGTTGTATTCAAAGGGTACAGCTTCATCAGATATCTTCTGTATAACAGTCCTTAGCAACTGCATCTATTCCATGCCATCTACAGCAGAGAAAGTTTCATGCTCCTGGAAAGTCATTACTGTCACCTGGCTCGTGCCAACACTAACCTTGGAGAGTGAGGAGACAAGCACAAATCAAGAGATTTCTGTCCCCTTTGCTGAAGAGCCTTGACCTGGCAGTCCAGGCGCCCTGGTGGCTGGCAGAGGCTGGCAGCTGCTGCCACCGGCTGGCTCAGCGAGGAGGGACAGCCACCGCTGTTGGGGACACGGCTCCTCCCAGCGCCGGCGGCGCACCAGGGCAGAAAAGGCAGGCAAAGCTCAAGAGCTGCTGTCCCTTTGCTGAAGGAGGCTCAGTGGCTGCGCCAGGCTCCTCTGCTGCCTGTGCTAACCTTTCTGCAGGGGGTGGCATTGCGCAGACAAAGCTGGGGAAGGAGATCTCCGGGGAAAATAAATAAGTAAATCACAGAAGATTGTGATCCCCGTGAAAAGGAAAGGCTGAGCTCAAAGCACCTGCTCAAAGAGACTGGAGGTTATTAAAAATTCTTCAGAAGAGGGATTCTAGTCAAAGCTGGAGCTATAAATTAACCAACTATTGGTGCATACTTGATGCTTGGTATAATTAGCATCACTGGGGAAAAAGAAAGAAGAAAGAAATGAGGGATAGCTTGAAATAGATCAAGCCAGAGGGAGAATAACTGAGCAGGGTCTGTAATCATATAAGTCACAGAACAACAAATAACTCACCTAGGGAAAACTGTTTCAAGCTTATCCTTTATCCTTTATAAGACGTAATAGAGTATTTTAAGAAACTGTCCAGAACTGCAGGGAAAGGCATATACAGCAGTGTCATTCTCAAGACACATAAAACTTGTATCTGTCAAAATGTTCTCCCTGATTCTTACTACAGTGGTTTCATTTGCACCTTCAGTCCACTTCGATTTCCTCACTTGACCATGGTAAAAGAAGATTACAGACTACATTTGCACTGTACCTCTTCTTCCCCACACCCCCCATTTTGACCTAATCTTAAAAACAAACAAAACAACCCAAAAAAACCAACCAAAACCAAACCAGACTCTCATTTGCAAAGTGGTAGGAGGGCTGATATAAGATACTGTAGTCTGACTGGTTTTGGAGTTGGAAAGAAATTTTCCTTCTCATTATGTCAAGTTATCGAAGGCTGATCAGCGTCTTACATAACCAGTTCAATTCACAGACTTGGAAATATTTAGCAGTTTGTTAGGAAATCACTAGCTATAAAGACTACATAGCACACTGCACAGTGACTTTCTTCAATTGGTAAAAGGATTTGTTGATCCAGGGTATGGCTCACTGGATGGTGAGTTGAAACCTACCAACTTCATAGTTAATTCCCATCTTTAAACTCACTGTTCCCACATGGACCACAGGCTTGATAATCTACTGGGTTAGCTCACTGGTACATGGGGGTAGTGATCAGAATACACAGGAGGTTTAAGTGCCTGAGATTTTGCTAGTAGAAAGAGGCAGATGGAGATCTCCTTGCTTTGCTGTCTTCATCCTTCTCACAGGAAGAAAATGAGAGATCTGCACTGAGAAAGGACAGAGTTTGAGATGCACATTACACTGTGCCACAGGGCTTTATAACCAGTAATACTGGATCTACTGCAAAGAACTGGTGGAGTAAATGGTGAGGAAATGAGGTAATAGCCTCAGCATCCACTTAATAAAGCTGAAAGCTAGTTCTGAAGTCCACTTTTAGATTCATCAGACACTGGCATTATATGATCAGTATTGAAAACATTCATACCAGGAATTCAGGCTCATGTGCCAATCACACTACATTATCTCACTGAGAAAAGATGACTTTAAACAAAACCAGTTTAAATGGTTTCTATGTATAGTAAGAAAGACTAATTATCCGTGCTCCATTCCTTTTGTACCTTGAACAAAAGAAAAATCCTTACTATATTCAAAAATATTTCACTCATCCAGAAGTTTTCAAGCTAGTCAGCCTTAGTGACAACCACATGACCAGCCTTACCTTAACCTCTCCTGCATTAATGTTAGACTGCTGCTTCTTTTTTGGAGTTCTATTAGCATAAAATCAACCTGAGTTTGTAATAATAAGGTTTCCCTTATCAGGAAAAGGTTCTTCACCCAGTGGGTGGTTGGGCACTGAAACAGATTCTGCAGGGAAGTACTCACAGCACCAAGCCTGAGAGAGCTCAAGAAGTGTCTGGACAATACTCTTGGGCACATGGTGTGACTCTTGGGGCATCCTGTGCAGGGCCAGGAGTCAGACTCAATGATCCCAATGGGTTCCTTCCAGCTCAGCTTATCCTATGATTCTATGATTCCCTGTCTCTTTTCCAAATCTTAATGCAGAAAAGGCCAAATGTGGCTTTTAGATCAAATAATAAAACTAACAACAAAACCCGTGTGGAGAGCAAAGATGGGATTTACAGAAAAATACCAAGAAAAGCTAATTTAAAATCTAGGCCTCTCAAGAATTCTCAAAGGTCATCCAGTCTATCCTTCTGGCACAAGATGATTACATCAGTTTAGACAGTTACTTGTCTAACCTGTTTTTCAAGGCCTGCAATGATGAATGTGCACACTTTCCAGATGATGTATCACAATGCTTCAGTATTTGTTTCAGTATTTCCCTTCCTGACATTTGATCACATCTTTCTCTGTGCAGTTTTAAGAATCCACTGCTTATCCTCTCCATTATGGATGGAGAAAAGTTTATTTTCCCTTATTGCCTGAACCTTTAATTTTGTTGAACACTTGGATTCAATTTTCCTTCTCCTCCGAGGTTATTTGTTTTAGACTGCTGATCCCTCTATGTTTTCTTCTTGGTCCTTTCCTCCATCTTTCCAGGTCTCTGTGGAACTGTACAGCCTGCACTCAAATGCTGTACACCAACAGTAAGTAGATCACTAGGATTTTGTGGGAATTCTCTTTGTACTAACACATCAAATAACATTTTCCATTTGTCCTAGTAACTCACCAAATACTTCATTATCCTCTGAAGACTGCTGTGTTAGTCTGGCTGCTTTCGGACTCTCCTTAGCTGCTTCCTCCACCTTGGTTTCAGCATTCTGTAAAACAAACATTTACTGAGATTAGTTCTTTTTTTATAGCTCTCAAACAGAAACACTCTTCAAACTCCTTAATTACATTCTTAATGAATACAGAATCATTAACACAGGTGGTTTTGTTATCTTTAATACACATATGTGGGTTTGCAAAATATTAAGGAAAAATACTCTCAGAAAACCTTGATTTTTTTTTGAGTCTGTTTTAATCTGACTAGACTACATAAATTGGAGAGTTAAAAAAGACATTTAAACAAGAGAGAGATCTTAAACCATAACAGAATTGTAAGTTTCCACCTTTCCTCTTCATATTTAATTTTATTTCTATTGACATATTCCATGTTGACGTAGTGAACCAAGAGATCAGAAGATAGAACACAAATATTTCTATTTACAGAGCAAAGGGAAGTGAGCTAGAGAGAGCTTATGAGCAGCCAGCTTCAAGTCTTTAACCAATTCATGTACCTGAGTGTTTAAAGCACAAGTACTTATCTATTTCTGAAAGAAATCTGCCAATTAGCTTCCTGGTGTTAGACTGGGCACAGAGATGAATCAAGAGCTTCAGCACTTAAATTGGCAGAAGTTAAAACATTTCATTCCCTATCTAGAAAAGTCTGAGGAAAACAGAAACTGTGAAACACTGAGTCTTAAATATTTATATTGCTACTAAAGAAAAAATTACTCATGTTTTAAAAATGTTTTACTTTAGTACTCAAGTGAAATGTATACACAAGCTTAGAGCAATGCTGACAGTAAACTGCATAAGCAGTCAGCTGTTGAATGATGGATATGAAATGACTGATACAACATTAAATATTATTGGAAAGAGTTGACTAAGAGTTGAGGAAGGAATAAAAGACAAATTATGTACGCCTATGTTTTTTAAAGGATAGATATTGCTCTATTCAAGTACATGCTTATTCAGAAGACTTTGTGTCATCTTTTTGGAGAAATACAATTTTTAAACTCTGACATATATTTGAAAATGCTGCTATACAATCTGTTCATGAAAATTACCATCTCTGCTCTCAGAAACATAGCACACTTCCAAATTTTTCTTATTTCCCCTTATTAATAACAATAAGGAAGGTATAAGAAGATAGGTAGATTAAGTTTGTTAGCCTCCCTATAGAACAGAGGAGTGCAAACTTAAGGCACATAAACTCATGAAGCTTTGAAGCAGGACAGCAAGATTTTTCAGAAAGAAATTAAAATAGACCTAGCAAGCCTACTGGTATCACACAGCAGCAGACAAGAACTGGGGAAAGCAGGGACAGAGAAACTATATCAGAGGAACACTGCAGGTCCTTCCTGAAGCAGGAAGGAAAGCAAAAGTGAAAGGATTCTGCACTCCCTCAAGGCACCAACATGAATGTATCCCATGCAGAAAACCCATCAGCTCTGTACCTCTCAGAGCTGAGGAGGGAAGTCAGTTTTAGCAGATGCTCACCTCAGGGTGGCTTAACTAGTGTCCCTTGGGAAGATGGAGGGACCCAGTGAGAAATCAGTAGTGCCTATACTGGGAGACAGCTTGCTTTGGGTAAACAACTTCACAGTCAGCACAAATAACTAAAGTCCTGTCCATCTGGCAGCTGTGGAGCTGTGGAGCTGCAATGCATTAGGTTCTGTCCACACAAAGGACACATGCCAAGGTCCACAGCATCTGTACTGGTTCACAGAACCACCTGCATCCCCTGCCACTGATTAAATAAGCTGCAAAATGTACTTGGGTTCTCCATTATATTTTAGTTGTTCTATAGTGAGCAGGAAATCAGCTACATCTCGGTTGCACAGAGAGATGGAGAACAGCATTTGACTAAGAAAAAAAGCAGAAGAGGATCTCTGCTAAAGCAGGGTAAGTCAATCCCAAAGGGGGAAAAAAGACACAAAAAATTGTGTCATCAGGGATGGGACAAAATTAATATATTTAGGTGATAAAACCAAGTTCAGGGCTTTCCCAAATGAAGGGGACAGCTAAACTCATGATCAGAGCTATTGCTCTAGGCTTTGTAAAGGTAGTGCTTATTAGCTCCACCTTTAATTGTATTTCAGCATATTTAGTTTATGGTAAAGCTGGTGGTGCAGGACGAGAGGGATTGCTGTTCCTCATGCTTATTCCCACTGGGGAACAGCTGAAAGTCTGTAACCTGCTGCAAGACATCAAGAGCAGCAGCAACAAAATACAGCTGGACATAGCTGTGATTGTGAAATGAGCTGTCACTGCAACCTCTTACTTGGGAGATGTTTCCATCCCTTACTTTGAAAAATGGGTTTTGCACTCTCAGGGAAGTTAGAAAGACTGAACCCTGAGACATTTCGGTTTGAGTTAAATGACTGGAAAGAACTACACAGCAGCTGTGCTGTCTGCTCCCTGCATAAGTCACAATGTTGGTGTTGACAGATGCCAGCTCCAAGATGTTGACAGAAAAATTGTGCGATGTGTCAGCCTAAAACATGACAGTATTTGGTTGGATATAATTCTGCTTGGCATGCCTTCTTAACCAAAATGCAAACTTTCAAAATATTTATTTTGCTTTAATTTTTGAACAAAAGAATCTACCCAACGCGTTATTGCTAGCACATATAATATTTACAAAACCAATACAAGTCATATCACTGCAAAAGAACAATCAATGATCCAGATGCTCCAAACTAAGCTGTATTGAAAAACAGTCAAGACTCAGTCAATTGCTGCTTGATTCTTTTTTCTAAAAATCCTTAAGTGCCTCCATCCTTCCAATCAATGAAGAGAAAAAGTGAAAACACATTCCCTTACACTGCCTGAGCTGTGTACTCTAACCTACATTTAGAGTGGGCTTGTGGCTGGTTATAAAATAAAGGCCTTTTGTACATCACAGAGTAAATGTAATTCTACCTAGCTCTCTCAGGCTGAGTTCATGCAATTTTCAATGCAATTTTCAATGTAGAATTCAATGCCATTTCAAAAGTGATAGGGAATATAGATTTATTTTACAGTATCAGTTCCCAGGACAGTAGGTAATACCTGATTTTAGCATGAAATAAATATCATATAGGCCTAAACTCACAAAAGTTGTCTCCCCCAGAAAGCATCTCCTTGACCACTCATCTTTCAAAATACCATAAAATACCCAAGCAGTACAGCAGCATCTACTGCATCATAAGAGCTGATGACAGACTAGAACCACTTCTATTATTTCATAAAGCAGTTTCAAAATAAGATGTGCATATATACTGCAGCTCTATATATGTGAATATGTACACATACAGCTGCTCTTGATTCAGACCTGATAAAAATTAGAATTGCATTATAATCTCCCTCAGTTTGACAAGATATTTTTTGCCCAACTTTCCACTGTAGTTGTCCCCTGGTCCCTTATGCCTCATTTCACCTGTTTTCCCATTATTTACCATGTGCACACCACAGTCTCTATATTACACAACATTTTAAAATTTTGATAGGTGAATATACAAATAACCAGTAGCTATCAAAATATTTGCAACAAATGAACAGCAATATGAAAAATATTTTGGCTATATATACACCCACTTGTGCAAAAAGAGGCTACTTGTATTTTGCTGCTATCAGTGCCCACTTAGATGATCTTTACTTACATGGGAAATATAAAGAAATCCTGAGTTACAGTGAGCTGTATTCTGCAGGTACTACAGTGCCAGGCCATGTTAAAAAAGTGCAGTGAGGCATATTGCATTTACAGAAGCAGCTAAGTCCTCAAGGAATCATAGGCCTTGGAAATGGAAAGTTGTACTCTAGAGTATTCAAGCCAGCTTTTTATCTACCTTGCCGTTTTTGCATACAGCTTGGGAAGGGCTTGTTTCTTTTCCTTTAACCACAAGGCTGTTACTCAATGACTTTGTTTTCTAAATGACAAAACCACAGAAAAGTTAAAACTTCTCATCAGAAATCAAACACTTATTCAAGAAGTGTTATATCTCAATGAGAATAAAAGAAATCCAATATGAAGCATAGATTCATTTTGTCTGTGCTTTCATTCCTGCCTTTTACAATCCGCTCCTTTTTCTTATTATATACTTATCTAGCACCCTTAACTCCATTCCAATGGCACAACTGAAAAGAGCTAAAACTTCCTTTATTTTTGGAAAAGTGCTACATAGGCATCAAAAGTTCTAACTGCAGCAAGACAACACAGACCATGAATGCAAGAGCAGCTGCTTTGACAGCACAGACATTTCTCCAGTTCCTTCTGTCATTAATTCCTGTCCACAGCACATTACTTTCCCTCCACAGCAGCAGACAAGATGCTTCATGGTTAAACACTGGATTCTTTCCCTGTGCTACATCTACAAAACTGAGATAAACAGACACCACCTCAAAAACAGACAAGAGTTTCTAGTGGATAAACTCAGATTTTTCCAATAAACCTTCATTTCAAAATAACAGAAAAAGAGTAAGTTGTTGCAGGCAGTAACAATCTGGATAATCTAAACCATATCCATAGCAGTAAATCATATTGCTCCAGACTCAGCTGAAGAACTCTGCAAAACATTCCTGATTTTCCACTTCTGCAATGATATTCCCCTGAATTCTACCATGCAAGGACACCTTTCATTTAATTTTCATAAAATATATGTACAATGTTCAGGCTATAGTATACCTTCAGGACAATCTATACATTGTCTCTTCTCAAAGCTAACTGATTTTCCACAGAATTCCATGAGGAAAAAATAAGATAATTCTTTAAACATGAATATGTGCCCCTTCAAAATTGTGGCAGTAACAGGACTGAGAGACAAGTATCAGTAAGTCTGTCAAATGCACAGATGTTTCTCTAAATACCAAATACTGCTGCAATCAGCAGGGCAGTATGTAAGTCAATCTTAAGAACCATAATTTTATGGTAATTTTTGTATTCTGCATCCCCAGATTAACAATGTTGTTGTCCTAAAAGCTGGAGAAACTCCTTGTTTTTCTTATCAGAGACCTCAACCAGTATCAAAATTATCCTGTTCATTGGGAGGAATTTCTACACATACAGCTAAACACAGTCAAACAGATGAGATGCTGTGGACAACACTTATTAGCAGCAGGAATTCATGGAATGGCAGCTGGCCCTCTTCAGGTGAGCAGAGATCTCCTAGACTTGCATTGACACGTATGTTCAAACATATTCTTGATTTTGACCATTTTAAATGAGGAGATTTCCCAAAGGCCTTTCCATTCATACAGAAACTCACACATACCAGCAAGCACCAGGCCTTTTGCACCCAAGGTGAATAGTCAATTTTAACAACATCATACTGGGCACGTTTGTACTCCTCAAACAAGGCTACTGCCGTCACTCAGAACAAGGTTACACCAGACTGAAGCTGGGCTCATGTTATCTGTACAGCTCCAAGCTCTTGAAAACATTCCAGGAACTCCTACATCAGTTCATTCTTCAGTCCTAACCAACCAAGAAAAGGATTCAAATTTTACCATTAATTTTCAGTTAAATAAAATAACTCTTCTAAACATCAAGCTGATCACAATCTCCAGCTTTCTATTATATCTTGTTTTCTCAGTTTAATTTTCATTTCTACAGATTCTTTACATTCTGTTTCTCAAATCCAATGCTCAGAATATCCTCTACGTCATAGTTTCTACAAAATTCTGTATGTAATTATTTTTACACTCTTGTGCATGTGTCAAAATCTTATTTAAGGTATAAGAAAAGAAATGACAGGGTGGTAGGAAAAGAGAGGGCTAGAGTTTTCCAAGGACAATTTTCTGTTCCTCTCAGCTTCAACAGTGCAGTGTACTGCTGCTGTCGCCAAAGGAGAGCTTCAAAAGAAGTTGCAAACAAAAGGATTCTCATTACTAACCCCCAAGGCAGACCAAGGCACTTTGAAAAAGGTCTGAGATGCCTCAAACGCTTTATCCAAGTCTTTGAAGAAACTAAGTCAGTCTCTCTCTTTTAAAACCTTAAAATACCAAGGGGTTGAAGTAACAAACACTGAACTCCAACTCAAAAATTTGCTACATTCTGCGTTACATTTCCACGCTATTTTGCTATGTGCTTCCCTTCTGTTATGAGAGGCATTTAAAAACTACTTCTGCTTGTGGCGTTTCACAGATTTCACAGAATATTCTGAGTTAAAACCAACCACAAGGATCACTGAGTCCAACCCTCTCATGGCCCATACTGAGATTGAACCCATGACTTTGGTGATATTAGCACTGTGCTCTATATTCTTACAAATTGGGTTAATACACAGAATAGCTCACCTTTAAATGTTCCTAACCACATTAGGGTTTTCATATTTTATACCTGATGTCTCTTCAGCTCAGAATGTAACAGATAAAGACAACTTATGGACCTGCAGTGTGCTACTAGTCAGCTTTTACTAGTCCATACAGTATTCCCCTGTGTTGAGGAGGCAGTTTCAAGCATGCAATAGGAAGAAAATGGATTACATTACTGTGTCCATACAACTGTCAGAGGCTAATGGCATTTGGGAGCAAGCTGTTAAAATGACAGCATTCATTTAGGAAACAAAACTTAATAAAACACAGGTCAGACAACCCCGTTGAAGATTCAATGCTGTGAACTGAAAAAAATTATCTCAGGTACCCTGTGCATCAGAGCAGAGGGAGAGGAAAAGCTTTGTGAGTGACCTTTTACTTTGTAGGTACTCTAAAATACTGCCAGAATCAAGAATCCTCATAAAACAGCAAGGAATTTGGAAAACAAGTTAAGACACAGAAATATGCCCTGGGTCAATACTTTCAATTTCTAGCAAGTGTCTTTCACTCTGTGCACATTAACCCTGTAACCATACACAGGAAACCCGGATGTGAATCACATAAAATTCAGACAAGTACTGACAGGGCTGTGACTTGCTATTTCCTCTGCCAATCCCACCCTGGTCCTACAGAGCAGAGAAACCACCACCAAACCAGCTGCACAAGCAGTGCAGCAGCAACATGATACGGAGCTGTGAAGATCAATACAAGGACCTTCACCCACACCTGGGGACACAGCAAGGTTCAACAGCCTCCAGAACACCTGACCTGGAACTAATGTTATTAAAGAACATGTGCTACCTGCTTTGAACCCAGGCAGGTTTTCTGTGGTTCCACTGCAAACAGCATCTGGCAGGGACATTGATGGATGCAGCTCTTGACCTCACAAATCAGGGAGGAACTAATAACAACACTCAATGGACAAAATAAAAAATAATACTTCAGACATCAAGCACACGAGCACGTCCCTTTTACAAAAGGTGTTCAAGCTGATTTCCAGAATAGTCTGAAAAGTGACAGCTATCAATATGAATGCCTTCACAGCCCACTCGTCATCTTTATCTCATCTAGACTGAGTACAAATTTACTTTCCTTTAAGCACTTATTTTAGCCACATGCTGAATAAGTGCAAATATTTCACTCTCTTTTTTTTTTTTTTTTCAAGAAAAGGATGTGGTTTAAGCCATAAACGCAATGTTGATGCTGCAGCCTCAACCCCCAGTGTACCTCCTTAAAAGCTTCATAAATCCATTGAACAATGTCAGTGTCTGGCCTCAGCAGACTTGGTAATTTTCAAATGTCACCATTTGAAGTCTTTTTGATGGGTTCTAATAAAACAGTGTACAACAGCAATCCGGTTTTCTTCACAGCTAATGAGAGCACTTCTATATTCTAGTACATCGAGAAAATCTGAATTCATGTATCTATCCACTGCACCAGAAAAATATACTAAGCATCTGACTACTCCATCTATTGTAAAAGCACACCAGAGATGCAAAAACTAGCAGCTAGGTACAGAATGATGCACAATAATTAACATGGGGGAAAACCAAACAAAGCCATTTTTAAAATAGCGCAAAATAACAATCCATCAGCCAGGGAGAGAAGATTACAAATATTTTGGGCTTTTTTCAGGTAAAAAATGCCTTTCAACCTCATACATTGAACTTCTCATATCCCAGGTCTGAGTTTGGCAGCTTGCCATGAATAAAAATCAAAATTATTGCTGCATAATTAGAAATCCTCAGCCTTGAATCCTCCTCAGGGGCCTGTAGAGGACTGACTGTGGCAGTAAACCCGTTGATTTGTACCTTTCATCCACAGGAAGAGATGACAGCTGTCTGTGGGGAGCACAGGGCAGTGGCTCAGCAGGGCCACACAGTAACTAACCCTGGAACAAGAAGATACTCAAAGTGTCTTAAGTGAGTAAAACAAGAAGATACTCAGAGTGTCTTAAGTAAGCAAAAAATAAAATTTTTTTTTTTTTTAAAAACAGCTATATCTTAATTTACCTTCTACCATTATCTCGAAAATATTTTGAGTGAAATATATTATAAAATGAAAGCTATTATAGAGCATCTCAGAAATATTCACTGTAAAAGCATCAAACCTGAGAACAGTAAAAGACTGTTAGAGATAAACCTTTCTGCTGCATTACCAGTAAAACATCTTTTCTTGGCCCCCAGGTGGGAAAATCTTCTGGCCTTTGCAGCACTCCAGCTGAGAGTGGACTGGTATTTTTGACAAAACCCCAACACAGTTAATATCCTAAGTCTGCAGTGGTTGTTACTGTTGTTAAGAGAAAACACATGAGGTTTCCCTTGTCAACATAAATTTTTGACTCCACCAGCCTGCAGCAGCGAAGGGGAACATGTGACTGTGGGGGCTAAAAAGAGTTGAAGCACAACTGTGCCAAATAAATATGCACAGCAGGATCTCAGCACCTAACACGACAGGTTTAGCTCTGCCCAGTTCCCCAGAAGCAAACCAGACTGCAGGGAAGCCAGAATTTCGCTTCTGGTATTTTATTCCTAATTCCATTACGTGCATGAACCAGTCCTTCAGTGTACAAAATAATTACACAGAATATGTGTCTGGGTCATTTCCTCAACATGCTGCAGACTGGCTTTCTTGAATAATAAAAATATCTTTCTAGTGCTTTCTCTGAGGTTACAAAAAGAAGCTAAAAACAGTAAACAACTTTAAAACACTTTTTCACTGTTCTGCTCACAGTAGGCAAGAAATACAAGAGACTAATTCAAATCCCCTTTGAGCTTAATGAGTATGAAGCACACTCTGAAACAAAAATGAACTTTCAACTTCTTGAATTTAATTTTCACTTCCAAGTCTCTAGCCCATGAGGGGAAAAAAGCTCAAAAGGTGCTATGTAAAAAGCACTTTACATTCAAAATTACATCCCTTCAACTACCTAAAAACTACCAAGACATTTCCAGCATTTTAAAAGCAAAATTTACTTTTACTTGCCAAGAACCAAAAGAAAACTAAATTTAACATCAAGCAGTTAATTTTAGAAGGGATTTTTTCAACACACTGATACTGCTTTAGGTCACTTTGCAGTCTGTAGCCTCATAAAGTGTATTTCTAGGTCAAAGCTAATAAAACATTAACACACAAGCTGCCTGATACTAAAATACATTATATTTACCTACAATATTTTTAGGTTCAAAGACAATTCTGACCACAGTACTGATCAATTTCTGAACTGTAACAGAAGGAAATTAACAGATATTTCTTAAACTTTGTACAAAAAAGGCTTAGGTTTTTGGGGGAGTGGTGGGTTGTTGAGAAAAAGACGCTTTTGCCTTTCTAAAGTGGCAAGGTATTTAGACCCAGCCATTTCAGCTCCTCATTAGTGTGCACTGCTGCCAAGGTCCCAACCTTGTCCCACCTCCAAGGCATGTGTCCTCCCTCTAGGCCATCCCTACAAGCTGGGCTGCTCCAAACATGTTTTGGGCCCTCAAGGAACAAGGGCAAGGGGGCTAAAAATAATCCCTCTTAGTAACATGAGGGGGGAGAGAGGGAGAAAATGGAACCAAACCAGCCCTTGGGTCCAATCCACCACAGAGCTCCTGCCTCACTCCAGTCAGTATGGAAAAAGAAGGTTTGCTGTGTAACACTTGGTTAAGGGGGAAGCTGCTGTGACCCTGCCACCATAGAAAATGAGGCCTTCCTGTGCATATACCCATCTATCCACCCAAGACAGCAAATTGCTTTTTCATTTCCCTGTTTGATTCAAATAGGATTATGTTAAATGCATGATCTTGAAAGAAAATGAGTTTTATTGCTCCGTGCTCCCAGAATGTGCATAGGTCCTCTGTGTGGTGTAAATAAATGCACAAACACCACTTAGAAGAAAGTATTTTCAAACATCAAAACTTACAGGGTCAGTATTTACAAAATAATCAACAGGACTATCCTTTACAAAACATAAACAAAGATTTCTTTTCAGATAAGAGTTTTGTAATACAGTTGGCATGGAAGCAAGGTTTGGGTTTTTTTAGTTAAAGGAAACCGATAAAGGCACAAAACTGTATAATTGTAAAACTGGTATGACATCTTTTAACTCCCACTTAGGTACATTTTTAAAAAACATCAAGCATACGCTATGTGAAGAGAAGGAAAGACATTGATCATATTCTCAAGGATCACTTTATCAATATACTACTGTTTCAAAAACAGTTCCTCACTATAAGACTATATTTTAAAAAAAAAGAGAAAAAAGGAAAAAAAGAAAGACTAAAAAAAAATTGCTACAAACATTAGATACTAAGTTTTATCAAAACTTTCAGTCTAATGCAGACACACCAAGAATGTTAAGACACTAGGCAAAACTTGGTATTTCCTTGATAGTTCATGGAACCAACCTCTGCCTTCAGCTCTGCACAGTTTTCCCAAGGTTCTTCTTGTCTTCATCACGCTGTGCCCTTTGTTTGCCAACCCATTCCATCACCTCCTCCCTTGTCTGTGGGTTGTCATCTCTCTCCCCCTTATTTTTCCTAGTTTAAATCTTTCCTCATCAGCTTGGCCAGCCTGTTGGCAAAGACGCTTTTGCCTGATTTGGTCAGGTAGATTCAATCTCTTCTGAGCAATCCTTGACCCTCAAAGAATGTCTCCATGGCTGGAAAACCCAAATGCCTATTTTCAACATCAGCTGTGCAACCAGTTGTTGACCTCCAGGATCCACTAACTTCTTTTCAAGCCCTACACCCTCACTCAGAGCATCAGGGAGAAAACCTTGGCTCCTGTGCCCTTGTTCCCCAGACCCAGAGCCATATGACCCCTACCTCAGGTCTCAGGCTCCCCCTACCAGAATCAAGAGTGCCCACGTGGAAGAGCAGCAGTAGGGACTAATAATCCATGGATTTCACAAGATCCACCAGCCTCACCACAACACCATGGACTGAAATCTCTCTCATGAAAGAGAAAACATGTGAGAGGGAAAGACAGCATGAACAGAAATGTAGTTGCACCTTACGTAATGGCCTTGGATATAAAAAGACAGGAAAAAGGGGCCATTGTGAAGTATATGTAAGTTTTTAGAACCATATTAAAGATCTCAAGAAGTTTGTTTCTCAACATGCTTAAAGACAGAAGTTACCTCCCCTTTCCAGACCTCACCAAAGATATTGCAAGAAGTTTCTCAGAAGTATTAGTCACCTTTGCAAATATTTTTTACAGCTCATTTTAAGAGATAGACCTTGCTCATAAATTCTCAGTAACTTCAATTCTCACACAAGCCAACCACCACGAAGCAAGAGAATGCTAAATGCTAAACTTTGACATTAAAATCATCTGGCAGGAACAGCTACCTCTTCAGAAAGTCACAACTCCTTCCCAGGGATTTGTTCACTTGATGTCCAAGTATTGGCCCAAATCAGGCTGACCTTTTTTAGCAGGCCACTGTAAGTTTTTCAAGCATAAATCAACTGCTATCTAATAGATAGCTATCAATGGTACATAAATAAAACAACTCACTAGAACACAGAGAAATATCCTAAGAGATTATTCCCTAAGAGACAAAGAATATACACTGAAATGTATGCAATACTTACCTGGATATTTTTATGAAAGCAACTTCAAAACATCTATTAAAATTAATTTACAGTTTTACTTGAGACATCTGAAGAAAGCACAATGAGGATCCCTTTCTCCTTTTTCCTAGTTACCTTAACAACCACAAAATGCAAAATCTAAAGATCAACTGATTTCAGAAATATTCTAGCTGTCAGTCATTTTTCAAGAAACTGTCTAAACCGAACCAGAAAGACTGTCATGAAATAAATAACTCAATGCACCTAATTAACACGAAAGCGGTACAACACAAGTCAGGAGTAAGCCAAAAAGTCTAACCAAAAATAATCCACTCCAACAACAAGGAAGAAATTCTGGGGCAATAGAGCACAAATCCCTCAAATTCTCACAACACAAATAGGAACTTCTCCCATTCACTGCTTGCTTTGACTTCTACACCCTTTATCAGGAACAGAGGAGCAGAACGCTTACTGACATGACCATTTCTCTTTCACAATGCCCATATGCACTAAACATGTGATAGAGCAGCTTTGGTGGGCACCGGGAGTCCAGCCAGGGTCAACCCACCACATTTTCTGAAAATAAACATGAGAACAATGCTTCCCTCCATGCTTTAAGCCAACACAGAGGCACTCTCAAAAAAATTACTGTGCAGAGTTACAACTGCACCAATATTAGAAGAAAAATGGACCATTGTAACACAAGTATGAAGTTGCATGCTGAAATACTAACCTACATATTGAACAGGTGAACTTTCCCATCTCAGAAGGGAATAACAAAGTCTGAGATGCAAAATGTTTTGGAAAAAAAAATACAACAAACCCAATTGTTTACCCAAACATGCCCAGAGAGATGACATTTTAATTGTTTATTTTCAGCCAACTGTTCAGCCTATGTTTAAAATGTCTAAATTAGCATTCGAATTGTATGGAGCACTGTGAGGGAGAAAACATCAATAACAACAAATCCTGAAGAGCTGGATGTTAATGAATGGCAGAGACCAATTTCATTAGTTGCTCCAAAATAAGTATATGAAGGTCCTCTAAAGCTACAAGAAAACAGAGAATGCATTGTTTCAGTCAGCAGCAAAAACACCAGAATATTTATGCAGTTGTGAGATAATTGCACTTTAATAAGCCCCTGTTGAAAGCTCAGTCAGAGCATCTGATCACACTGGGGCTTCCAGACAATTTAAAGGCTGCCACTCAGAGCCTGACATCTAAGTTCTGGCTAGCAGGCCACCAGCTGGTTTGTTACACCAACTGCACTAACACCTGCAGATGTTGGTGCCCTCCTCTGGAGCACACTTACAATCTAATGGAGCCCAGACTGTAACATGCAGATGTGGATATGTCAGATGTCAGATGTGCAATCTGATCAATGTTCTTCCAAAAATCTGTAAAATGATGTGGTCAGTTTCTACCACATATTGGTGATTTCATATGCAAGGCATACAGCTAAAATGTTACATTTTACTCATATATCAGTAATTTAACATGTTCCTATACTTCAGAAATAGTCATCTCAAGTTAGCTTGTCTTACCACTGAACTAGTGGTAAGACAAACCTTGAGAGTCCAAGGAAATGACTCACTCAGATCTCACACTCAGTGCTTCTTCAGTCCCAGGTGACACCTGATTCATCAGCAAATACCTGCTATTACTCACCTGGAACTAGGGAAGGTTTTCCTGTGGAGTTAATTGCTGCTGTTTCTGTACACCATAAAAAAAGACTGTGGTCAGTAAGCACCTGTCCAAAGTGTCTTCAGATGGCCAATGTGATAAGATACACGCTCCATAACACAAGTGGTTCATAAGGCTGTTCTCATACCTTTTGCAAAGCTTGAGCAGCTAATCTAGTAACTGAATAAGAAAGATCCAATCTAGACTATATACAATCCTGTTCCTCAGGAACACTTTCTGTTTTGTTGCAGGGACAGTGTTATTTTAAACAGCTGTAGCTACAATTTTCCAAACATATAAAGTCAAACACAGAAAACCTGAGAAAGATCAAACAATATAAATCTCCAACCGACTGTAAAATAAACGTCCATTTTCTCTAATACCAATGTAAATAAATATCGGAAGTGATGACATGAAAGACTCATGTGCATGCACAGACAGGAGAAATGTTCAAGACCAGAAATACAACCTGTGAGCAGCCAGCTAATCACTCAGTGAGCCAAAACCAAATAGAAACTGTCAGTTAAAAAGATCACAGAATCATTCAATGTGCTGAGTTGGAAGTGACCCACAAAGATCATCGAGTACAACTCCTGGCCCTGCACAGGACACCCAAAGAGTCACACCCTGTGCCTGAGAGCTTTGTCCAAACATTTCTTGAACTCTGCCAGGCTTGGTGCTGTGACCACTTCCCTGGGGAGCTGTTCCAGTGCCCAACCACCCTCTGGGTGAAGAACCTTTTCCTAATATCCAACCTAAATCTCCCCTGACACAACTCCAGGCCATTCCCTTGGGTCCTGTCACTGGTCACTACAGAGATGATTCAATTTACCAGAGTTTGATTCACTAATGTGGTTCTAGTAAAAACTCTGCACATCTTCAGAAGCATTGCATTGAAATTCAAGAGCTATGTGTTAAGATTTTTAAAAAAGGTGATTTAGATAAGTGCTACTTTTTAAGTGCACTATTTATAGTCATCTTCTGTGCAGGTCCCAGACTCTGGGGGGGAGCATGAAGCACTATCAGCAAGCTTACCTATTCACTGCCTGGGAATGTCTCCAACTCCAGGCAGGAACACTTGTTCTCTTCTTCAACTTCCACCTTTTCTTCCAGTGACTAATTTTTAGATATTTTCTCTTTTAGCTATTTAAAAAAAAAAAACAAAACCCAAAACAAAACAAAAAAACCCACCAAACCAACCAAATACAACATAAACCCTACCAATAGTTCAGCAGACAGCATTGCCTTTTTTTCCTGTGACCATTCAACATTAGCTTTGTCCTGTTACAATATACAGGCTTGTATCTATCTGTCAAGACTTGGTAAATCTGTGGCAATTGTCCATATTTCTAGAAAGGTTTCAAGAAAGCAGGGAGCATCATCCAACTAGAAAGTGCACTTCACACCTCTTTTTTATGTAGATTTGTCTTGAAAGAAGAAGGCCTATTTTTTTTGTCAGTAATTCAAAAGTGAGATACTTTACTGAAGGATAAAAGACTGTCAAAGGTAGGTACATTCTGTACCCAACAGAAACCTCTGCATTAACACTGAAGGAGTGATAATGCATTGGTAAAATCAGAGATGTACTTTATACACTGCATTTCAAATGTTTAGCCGTTTTTCTCTTTTTTATTAAAGGCAGATGACATAACAGTTTTAACAGTAATTTTCCCCATGGATAGAAGGTGTGTGGGAACAGCCTGCTTGGATTTATCAAGGGCAAATGGTATCTGACTAACCCCCTGATAGCCTCCTGTGATGAAATGAATGGTTTTGTGGAGGAGGGGAAAAGCATGACATCATATCCCCTGACTTCAGTGTGGCCTGTGACACAGCCTCCCACAGTCTGCCACTCTACCCTTCCAGTCAAACCAAGAAGATAAAGTCTGGGTAGATGGAATACAATGGGTGGGTAGCTGGTTGGACCACCAAGCTCAGAGGACTGCAGTCAGCAGCACAGGGTCCAGCTGTCAGGCAGCAGCCACATCCCGCAGCGATGGCCAATATCATTTAATGTCTTTATTAAAGACACAGATGGTAAATAACTGGGACACTGCTCAGCACACAAAGGCAGAGGTGCTCTTCAGAGGGACCTTGATGGGCTACAGAAATAAACAGATGAGAATCTCACAAAGCCCAGTAAAGGCACATGCAAAACTCTGCCTCTGAAATGATTTAACTCCATTCACTAGGACTGGCCGGGGACAAATGGCTTGCAAGTAGCTTTGCCAAAAATGTTCCATTTATTTTTTGCATCCATTCTAGTTAAGTGACTATAGATGGTTGCATTACAGGGGTTTGGAACTGATGAGCAGCTCCTGAAGTGCATGGCAAAGGTAAGTGCTATTGGCAAATTGGTTTAACTCCGGTTCTCCTAAATGTGGCCATTCGACAGAAAATAAACACAAGTCCCTGTAGAGCAACAAGAAAAAAGCTTTGGAAGAATAGATATGTCAATTGTGTGACAAATTTCTCCCCTCACTCTGCTTTGCTTCTTCTAAAGATACTTTGCTCAGAGTCAATACTCCCACCAGTGATGACAGCTTCCTGAGGCAAAAGCTGTGGCTAATACACCAGTTTAAAAGTCCTTGAACAGCTGATCACAAAGAGTTACAGGAAAACAGGAGCTTGACTGAACAATGAAGAATTCAGAATCAATTTCTCTCCAGAGGGAAGGGTTTCTGGCCTCAAAACAAGAATGAGTGGACTGTATGAAAGACTACCAAAAAATCTCAGATACTACACTCTCTCAAACACAGGCAAAAAATGCAGGCAGACAGTACTTGAGAGTTATACTTCATCAAAAATGTGAAGAGATTTTACAATGCCAAGAACAGAAATCAACACACCCACTTTTACTGAGGTGGTATCAGTAGGATTGATTTTCACTTGGTTTGTTGTCTTTTTTTTTTTTTTAATTTTCATAGGAAGAACAAGAAATAAACTAAACAACAATTGTTGTAAGTGAATAAACAAAGTAAATATTGCAGTTGACAAGTTATAATACTATTCCCATGACAGCGGCAATGCTGGTTACTGAAGAGCCCAGACAAACAGCATTACATCAGTTCCTGGCCATAACACATTTCTTAGCAATAAACCAATAACATCCTTGGATACAGCTAAAACAACATCATAAAAATCTAAGAAAACAATGACTAGATATCCTTGATAGATATTTATGGCACTTCTATAAAAGAACTGAGATAGTGCTTCATTATAAAAATTTTTTTTTGCCCATCTTTTATGTACTCTGACATATCCTTAACACAAGAACCTCACTGAAATGAAGATTTCCATAATCCACAGTGAGCAAATCACACAGCCTAATAAGCTCATGTTACCTTCCCGCTGCAATAATTATTTACATACATGCACACTTCTCCTTATCCTCCAAGTATTTTCAGACAAAAAAGTAATAGAGAAATGAGTTAAAAGCTATAGGACTTCATGAAAATTCAACAAATCCTCTTTATCAGCATATAGAGACCTTCAACTCAAAGCCCTACTGCAAGTCATACTGGGTGTGATTTAAAGGAAAGGTTGATCACTTGAGTAGAATCTTTTTCAATACAAAAGCTCATTTCCAAGGCTAGACACATGACCTTTCCCAAGTGACATTCCTTGGAAAAAAATCCTTAGAAAGAACAAATCCTCTGACAGACTATGTAAAATTAGAAGCAAACAGTTAATAGAAGAGACACAGCTCAAGGGAAATTTCTCCTTGTATTATCAAGACCCAATCTATCCCAAAATCTTTTTGTTTGTTTGCCACTCAACCTTCCTTTGCCTGAAGGACAGTACACATGCAAAACAAGCTGATTACACCTGGAATCTTTTCTCTCTATAGGTAGATAGAGATGTAAATACAAATACACACACAAATATTAAACAAGTATTAAAATACACAAAAATGTTTAAAATAGAAACCCCAGAGCGCTGAGCTGGAGGACCAAGAATGCAAGAATGATATACTCCCAGCCAACCTGAACCTGTGGGGGACTTGCTTCTTCAGCTGGATCCCTTCAAGTTTATGGTGCCTGATGGGATTCATCCCAGGATACCCAACAAGCTGCCTGATGTCATTGTGAGACCTCCCTCAATTATTTTTCGGCTGTCTTGGGAATCTAGAAGGGTGCCAGTTGACTGGAAGCAGGCAAATGAAGCAGACAGTGATCTCTTCTCTCTGGTGATCAGTGACAGCACCCAAGGGAATGGCCTGAAGTTGTGTCAGGGGAGGGAGGTTTAGGCTGGGTATTAGGGGAAGGTTTTCACCTAGGCAGGTGGTTAGGCACTGGACAGAACCAAGCCAGACAGAATTCAATAAATGTCTGGACAACATTTTCAGGTACATGGTGTGATATTTTTGGAGATGTCCTGTGCAGAGCCAGGAGCTGGACTTGGTGGGTCCTTTCCCACTCAGGATATTCTCTGATTCTATCAAATATTTCTGGGGACTTAATTATGGTGTGGAATGGAGAGGATGAGGTAGAAGAGCAAAAACTGGGTTTCATCTCCTGTCCACAAGGTTAGGCTGCACAGACTACAGCTTCTTAAACTACACTGTTGTTGTTTTCCCTAGGTTTTGCTCACGTTGCCCACAGCAAATCCCATTACATTAATGTGCAAAATCTATGTTAATGCACTACTTTGCTGGCAATTTTAAGTGCACAGACGTCACACAGTTAAAGACTGCATTTCCCTCAGCAACTGTTACTAAGTAACCCTCTGCACATAAATAGAATTTTACATCACTGCATATGTGTTGTGAAGGCTAAAATCCATGCCTCAATTGGATAGGCAGGCAGGAATTAAAGGAGTCATGTGGGCAACTGTAAAACAAAGTTGCACCAACTATTTTCAACTGCTTCTCTAGGCAGAGAATTTAACTGAAGAGAAATCTGTGTGTAAACAAGAAGCTATTTCCACTGCCCTTCTCTTGCAGACATTTCATCATCAAAAAGGAGCAGGTAGACCTTGGACAGACTTTCTGATATTATTCATATGCTGTGCAATGGAGACTTCAGACATAAGCACAACAGACCATGCAACACTCTTCACCTTCTCCCCTACAGGCTATGTAACTTCTGGGTAGAATTGGTGCTGCCAGAGCCACAGGCAAAATAATACCAAAAAAAGCTGTGTCAATCAGATCCAGGACTGAACAAAACAGGTGGAGCATGATGGATAAAAAAAATAATCTTAAAATAAATGCAGATTAGAATCCATCACTCTAAATATGAAAACTTAAATAGCTGTATTTTATTAACCTATATATTTGATTCTTTCCATATATAGGCTACTTGTGATTTGACTGACAGTCCAACTCAAGCAGCTTGAATCAACTTGGGACTCCACAATCATTTTAGACCCAGAGACTGTCTTTTTAGCGCTGAGCAAAAGAGGTGGCCTGCTGGAAATACCTAGGCATCTTTTTAATTCAATTCCCTACCACTGCAAATAACATATTATCATTACTCTGCTTAGTCCCATCCTTGCGTCTAACACCCAATAGTTTTAGCTTCTTAAATTATTTACTATAATGAAAGTGGATTATCTTGACAAAAAGCCAACCGACTAAGTTACACATAACCAACAAATATATTCATATGGAGAGGTTACAAGTAAACTATATTTGTCGCTGTTGAGCGGCTAGCTGAGGACTGACCCAAGTTCTCAGACAAGGAAAGAGAGGAGAAGAGAGCTTTATTGTTTTGAATTCCATATATATAGAGTTTACAGAGGTGCCCCAGATTGGTCAGCCCGAGACCTCCCCCTAGGCCCAACTGGCCAAGCCCGAACTGACCTAATCCGGAGAAGTTGTTTGCAAAACATCCAAACTTTATCTTGTTTATGAAATATAGCAAAATGTTCCCACGGGAAGGACCTGTGCTAGCCACATATATTTGCAGTTATTAAACCAAGTAAATAACTTTAAGCATTTAGATAAGCAAATGCACTTAATTTGCAATTCTATTAGCAAGTTTACAAGACCTAAAGTCTTGCACTCCCCCTTAAGTTCAGCAATCAAATAATAATTTCTTACTTCTTCCTAACAATGAAAAATAGTTATTCTAAAAGAGGGTTTTGAAAACGTTAGCAAACCAAAGTATTCTACCCCTCAAAATTCCTCTCCTCAGCTCTTGTCCTCTAAGAGGTAACTCAACAGATACAAAGGTTCTCCTTGCAAATTCCTAGGGAATCAATCCTTTAAAATATGGGTTCCTGCTTACAGCATTTTTTCTGTCGTCTTGATATTAATAACATTGTAACAAACAAGATATTTAACTCAGATCAGAACTCTTTACTCCAGAAAAGCATCAAGCAACTCTTTTCTTTTAAGAAAACAACATTTGGCTATGAACCATTTCGAAGTTTGAAATGAACCACATCAAATCAAGACTAAGAGAAGTCCAGATGCTCAGACTTGTCTCTGAAGTCCTCATTT
The DNA here is from genome assembly GCA_024500445.1 of Entomyzon cyanotis. Classification (NCBI taxonomy): domain Eukaryota; kingdom Metazoa; phylum Chordata; class Aves; order Passeriformes; family Meliphagidae; genus Entomyzon; species Entomyzon cyanotis. Next base: position 43,928,049 of record JAKEPQ010001005.1, read on the forward strand.
TCTTAAAGCCACAAGACCCAACTTGGCAGTGCAGCAGCAGAATTGAGAACTGAGCAAGAGACTCAGCCAAGCCTTACTCAGCGATTGGGACAATTAAGTGGCCATCTGGCTCCTGCACAAAGACAGCAGCTCTGCACCTGTTCCTCCAGCCCACGGCTTGCAGCCTAATTGGTTAAAGCAAGCCCATGGGGCCAAACCCAGAACAGCTTGTCAGCTGCTAAGACCAGAGCTCCAAGCTGGGATGGAAGCCAAGGGCTCCTGCTCCTGGTGGAGACATCTCCCTTAGGGGCTACATGCAAAACACGTTCAGAGGGTCTCTCCTGTTTCTTACATACAGCAGCAGGAGATATAATCAGAAATGATCAAAGACACGCAATTTAGTTGATACAAGTCTATGCATCAAGCCCTACAGGCTTTCAAAATGCCACAAACCTTTTATTCTCCCATCATCAGGTGACTCAACAGGTGCAATACAGTATTATGTCATCACAGCATTAACTGCCTTACGCTATGGCATTATGAACTCTGCAAAATCCCAGAGCAGAATCTGATGTCTGGAAGACCTCAGCATCCCTCATCAGAGGCAGACATATCCTTGCTCCCCTGGTTGTTCTTGTACTTGGATTGAAAGGTCACTGGCCAGGACACCTCTACAATCTGTTGAGAGGGCATGAGAACCCAGAGTTCCCCATCCCAACTGAACACATCAATGACAGGGATCTTTTGGCCTTCTTTCCCCCAGACTCCATTAAACTTTCATTTTTATACGGTTTTATCAATGCTATTAAGGCTATATAGCACAGCATAATGTAATAATAATAAAATAAAAAACAGGCAAGATACCAGTGGGAAGGAAAAGAGGGCAACAGACAGAAAAAATACATTAAAGAGATGCCTGAATGGAGTTCTGCTCCTTCCCTTCCTGAGAAGGCTTTCCTGTTCTAGGAAAGTAGAACACAAAACACTGAGGTCAAAACAAGAGGAAAAAATGTCAAAGCTTATTTTTATTAGATATTTCACCTGTTTTTTTCTATTTGTCAATACCTTTACTCATATGGAAGAAATCAGTTGAAGCAAATATAAAGAAAAATCTTTTATTAAGGATCTTTTTAAAAAATATTGAATTATAGAAACAAAATACCAACATTAAAGTTAATTTGTCAAGTAAATGAATCTGCAAGAATCCTAATGTTGAATGTTCAGGACACATTGTCAGCACCTACAAACAAACGTGCTTCATTTAAACCAATGTGAATGTAATGGATTACAGTGGTTCAGATCCACCTCAAATAAAATATATAATATAGGTTTTCTCCAAACATAGATTTGATTCTGAAGGAAACTGAAGATTAGCACCACACCATGGGAGAAGACTTCCTCTCAGCAAGGATCTTTATGAGCAAGTATCCTGCAGCATGACAAGTTATTTATTTCAGCACAAAAATATAACATTATGCACAGCCTTGACCTAGAATCTCATCTCATGTGACCAAGCTCCAGAAGTAACATCAATCGTCCCAAATACACTGAGTTTTCTGTGCAGTAGTGCACCACAGACAAAGCAGTCACTACTTTATGCAGTGGCTCTCACCTATTGTGAGCTCTGAAGCCTCTCCTAGAACATGAAGATATATTTATTTATACTAGTACTATGTATTTGTTAAATGTATTAAAGATATTTAATTTAAAATCAATACATAGTAAGTATTGAAATGTATTCAATATATTTTATGATATATAAATATTTCTCAACTGTTACAGGCACTGACTTGAGATTCTGAGTCTCACATGCATCAATCTTTCATCTCCCAAGTCTCAAGAAAACCCTGAATTGACTGGAAATTCAGACAAGAGTTGGGAAAAAAAAAAAAAAAGGTACTGATTATTCAGGCTTTATCACTGTGTGCCATAAGGCAAGTTTCATCTGCAGTAGAAAGCTCTGGCTTAACATTCGAAAACATTTAGTCTGTAGTTCACAGGGAAGATCAGAAAGAATAGTCAGACTCCCCTGGGTGAAAGGCTACTGGTCTTGCCTTTTGAAACTAATACAGTGAGCACATCTGCAGCCACACAGGGATAGAAGCAGAGTATCAACACTTGAATATACATGTGCATTTATATACAAATATTTTTTAAATGTACACTTGTACTTTTTTCAATATGGACATATGCATACTTATATATACATGCACAAAAGAAGCAGAAGTGGGATTTAAAGTTTTTGCACACAGTTCCACTTCACACTGACAAATTTTAGTCACATTTCCCCAAAAAGACTGCACAGAAATTTTTACATTTCCTGCATAAAACAGGTACAAGGTAGAATTGCAAAAATCCAAACCAACTTCATGACAAAACAGTATATGAGTGTCAATGTTAGTTGGTCATAAAAATAATAGAATATGGCTTTGATTTTCAGCTTTGAAATACTGACAATGGCTCTACTGGATTGCTTTGTAAAGCAATGCACTGTGGTAGGCTGGGAAGGTTGCAGAAACTCATATTATAACATGGAGAGAGAGAGAGAACTGGCTTGAAGAGAAAAAAAAATTTTCCAGTGGATATGTGTTGTCAAAATAGTGCAAATTTTCTGTTTTCTTCTACGGTGTTCACACCTTCCTGATCAGACTGCCTGTTAGCTGGCCATCTCTTCATTGTTTCTGAGCACTGTTAGCAAGTAAGTATTATTTCTAATACCTCAGAAAAATCAAAGCGATGCATTGTGACTGCATCAGAGGTGCTGGCAGAAAGTAGCGTGCAGGAATAAACTGGATATAAGAAGCAGAAGGAAGATAAAGTAAGGAGATAGATGGAGAAGTTAGCTATGACCACAAAACCAAACAAGAAAAACCTCAAATGGCTTAAATTTCAACATCACAGTCTTGAATTCTTTTTTAATCTAAACTCTTCCAGTATATTGGTAATCCCATAACTCATATGAAAACCTCTGCACCACCAAAGAGTGAATCCATTCTTGAAGCTCTTACACAGAATGGGAATAACTCAGATCCCAAGAATGACTATTGTTTTGGTAAGTGCCTGTTTGAAGATATATCTCATTGGCGACAGATTTGTTAAGATTTCTGACTCATGGGTATTTTCAGTGGTTTTTGAGATGCCTAGAGTTCCCAAGCAAGCTGAGTGCCCTCAGGCCTCCCTAAATTCAGCTTTTAATTCCAAATGCAGCCCCACCAGCCTGAGCATCACTCTGTGGAACTGTGACAAAAATGCAGGATTTCCAGTATTGACTCTTCTTGATTACAACTGATGCTCAGAAATCCCCCTAATCATCCAAGGTAACTGGTGTGTATCTCGTGGCTTTCAGCTCTATGCAAATTTTGATATTTTTATGGCCACATCCACTGGATGCTGCACTGAAAGATCAGATTGTTTTTAACAGTGAACCTTATCTCAGTAATCAAGAATAACATCATATTATTCTGCTTAAAAGTTTTTCAATTTCCTTTTACAAAAACTGGGTTTTTTCCCCCAGCAAATGTTACCAAAGTATGTCCATAAATTTAAAGCAGAGGACTTGAAAAAGTTAAATAAAAAGGAAGAGCATTCCATGACATTTCAGCTCAAAGTGGAAAAATCAATTTCTGAACTGTAGCTGCAGACAAGTTAAATTTATTCACTGTACAAATAGCTCAAATTACTCAAGAAATTCAACTTCTGACATGCAAAAAGAAGTCACTGTCAGCAATACTTTGCATGGGAAAGCCCTGTAACTTTTTCCTTCTGATGTCCATTACACGTTTTCTGACTTTATAAATGAGAGCAAAATTCAACTCAGCTTAATGTAGAATCCCTCTTATCCTATGGCAGAATATTTAGCATAAGATCTGAGCAGAGACAGTGTTTTGACTTTGTACTGATGCACACTGTAAAACCATGTCTTAAAACTACCCTATCCGCACAGTCAGTTACGTTATCAGAAACACTCCTGTGAGAAACTGAGAATTGAAATAAAAAAAGGCTCCAGAACTCTTCCTCAAAGCTGCTTCCCAGGAGCATCAAACACCACAGAATTAGCACTAGGAGAAAAAAGATGAGAACAAACTTTAAAATGCACTTTTAACAGGGTTTAATACTTGAGCTAGTGCTACAGGGCAGGTTTACCAGTCACTGTCTTAGACAATGGAGATTCTGCTGTGGTTTGGCACTGGACACCCATAGGTAAAGCTTGGCCATTTCTCTAATAGGGAGAATACATTGCACCACAACTCGTTTTACAGATATAGCTACATTCTATGGTAACACATCACTGCAGAAGGTTTTTTAAGCTCTTCTCAAATATAACCAAGGTCAAAGTAACAAACTAGAATTTTCACGTCACCCAGTTTCAGAGCAGGCGATACAACATTACTGTCGAAGGCTGATCCATGACCACCGCAACAATGAAACTACGAAAGATTGTGCGAGGAAGGAAGATACTGCTCCCTTTCAGGATCACCATGTCACTTACTGCTCCCTCCACATTAAAAATATGAACAACTTTGCCTTCATTTTTATGGCATGAAGGTGCCAAAACACTGAACAACATGTTCTCAGGCTGAAGTATGGGCTGATTTACTAGAAAAGTCATCTCAGCAACTAGAACAGTTCACAGGGAGTTCACAAAGAATGCCTACTGCTTTACACCCCTGTTCTTCCAGCTCCTTGCTAATTTAAGTGGCACTGGCATTAAACTCATTTGACAGGACATTTATCTAGTTCTGCATCAAAGCTAACAAGGAGGGAACTGTAGAAAAACCACCACAGAAACATGGCATCTGAAGCACAAGACCTTAAAAAGCACAGAGTGCACTTCCCCCTTCTAGCCAGCTCTGCAGGCTGAGGGTGGGAGAACAAAGCCTAAGACCCTCCCTCCTCCCCAGCCAAAACCACAGGAGCTGCACCTCTTCCTTTTACACCCATGCAGGCTCAACCAGCTCAAGACCCAAATCAACAAGCACTGATACTTAGCTGTTGTGTGCGCAACAGAAAAACATACTTGCAACTTATTTCATGCACACATTTACTCACATTTTCACTGAAACACAGATCTAGCAATATACTGCCAAGGTTATACGATTCAGGCAACTCCTTGGACATTTGAGTGGGCTCTGTGGCAGGGGCCAAAACTTGCACCTCACTTGCACCTGCCTTGCCTCCCACCTTTAACTTTTCCACCCACTGCTTGCACAGCAGAGCAGTGTACCTGCAGTAGCCTTCACATGCAACAAAGGGAAACATGGAAGTGTAGGACTATCAGCTTCAATTCAGGGACAATTTATCTTACACTCAAAATTACGATGAGCTTGCCATATTTTAGACACAAGAAAGAATAACAATTGCAGCTACAATCGACTATAGTAAATGCAGCACCCTAAGAGTTTAATGAACAGCCAAGTATTGAAACACATCACTCAGATTACGACACATGAACTGTTCCCTTTAACTTCATAGTAGAGCTATCTGCCCACTGAAACATTAACACAGATTTCCAATACCATACTGAATGCTGGTGTTAAGGTTAATTTTTGAGGACAGATGTCATAGCTACTTCATGCTTGGCATTCTCAGAGGTTTCAAAAAGTATAGTCATTTCTGTGTCGCTGTGATATCATCTCACTAGCAGAAGCACGTTAGTGCCTGAAGGCTCCACTCAAGGTCTCCCAGCACTACATTAATACAGAATGACACTGCGTCTGTCCCAACAAACCATCCAGTTAGACAGCACGAAGTTTAAGAGATGAAATAGGAAGACAGAGCAAACACATGAGGATTTGCTCAAGGGCAAAGTTAGGTTGATGGTAGAGATTGAGGAAAACAGACATCTATCAAATTCAACTGGTATTGCTTAACCTGACTGCCCAGAACGTCCCTTCACACCCTCGAAGAAGATTTGCCTCATCCAAAAGCAGCAGTTCTTGTACCAGGCACCAACTTAACCTGACACCAGTTGGTCATAAGAATTCTACAGTGCATATGTAACTTGTAAAACTGGCTGGTGAAAATGCTTATCAAATCTCTCACAAAAAACACTGGTGTTCTCAACATTTTCCAGTTTTTTCTCTTTTTCACTTGCCTTTAGGAAAGATACTGGCTCAAGAGGGAGTGTTTTAATCAATACATCAAAGTGCAAAGAATACATCATAGTTCCTGTGCTCTTTAGTGGTTTACAGAAAAAGGTAAAACTCTGAGAAAACACACAATTACAGTGGAAAATAAAAATAGTGCTATACAACTTTGCTAGCAGAAAAAGTGAAAAGTTTCCATGATAAATTTTGTATGGTAATAAGACTTTTTTTTTGCTTGTTTACTTTTTACAAAAAAGTGTACCCCAGACTTCAAAATCCATGTAACTGTATGTCATGCATTTCTCAAACTGTATGTACTAAAAATAATAAACTTTTATCTTACAGAAATAACACATCAGAGCAATTAACTAAGCAAGTAAAAAAATATCGTCAGTTGTTTTTTTTCCCTTTTTTTTATAATTTATGATGCATACCAAGAGGAAGCACCTGGTAAAAAACACACATATGGCTCAGGTCTGTAAGCAGCCTAAACCATGAGAGGTAGTGAAAGCTTTTATGCTTGGGGATTGCTGAGCATATGAGATGAGCAATACAACTACCATCGAGTGCCAGCCATCCTGAGAATTTCATCTCCCTCTCTCCAGGAAGACCCAGAAAACTTTCTGTCACTGTTATCAGGACTAAGACTGCAGCCTTAGACAGGGTGCAAATTTCAGAACATTAGCAAGGCAATGGGGGGAAAAAGAAGAGAGAAAATAGAATTTCCTCTAAAGAAGCATAGAAACCATCTGATTTACTGATATGTGATCACTGAAGCTATTTAACTTGAACTAGTTCTGCTGAGCTCTCCTTAAACAGTGAGAAGCAGTCTGTGTATTAAAATTTTCAAATCAACCACTGCAAAACACATTATAGAATCTAGGTACATAACACAGGGCAACTAAAGGCAAGACTTTTCTAAAGTTTACTACCCAGGAAGACTCGGTCATGATGACAAATTAGCAAGATCAACTAAAACTCAGAAAAAAAACCCACCAGTAAAATTTCACTGTCTACTCCTCTACATTTAGCTCTACAAGAACTTTGCGAAACTCAGGGCAAGAAACTCAGGACAGCCCATTCTTCTTGTTATTGTCGTTCTTAGATATATTTATGTTAAATTTGAGCCCAAGTATTAACACTAAGCACAAAGTAAACAAAATAAATACTTAAACGTTTACTAATGCATTAAGCAGATGCAAAGTCTAGTATCATTCAAAGTAAAAAGAAAAGATAAGATGCTGGGTTCATTGAGCAATTTTTTTATATCTTATGAAACTCTAAAAAAATGCAGATCCATTAAACATACAAGAAAGAAATCCCACAGAAATGAGGTGGTGTGTGTTATTGCTTTGAGTAAAACATAAGGGTTTTGTAAATACTCTTCCATAATATTTACATCAAATAGACCAATTATTTTTCAAAGCTTTCAATTAATTTCACAGTATCTCATTATTTATTAAATAATTGCTGTAGCTTGCCATATTTATATATTAAGAGGAGAAAAATATTTTGAAAGAGGTGTCACAGCATGGAAAGCCATCTTACAGTCTCCTGCAAATCTCCTCATTTGAAAGCATCTTGGTGTCATCTTAGACATTTCATGAAATAATTGCTTTCCAGAAGTCCATTTCTAATTTTGTAATTCAAATACACAAATTTACTAAAAGAAAGTGAAGCTAGATGTCAACTCAAAAAACCACCAAACCAATCTCATAGTTATTTCTGGACTGCAGGACATTTACTGTACAACCAAGAATTATGATTGCTGCAGCTGGCAATAGTCTCTAATGTCACTACAAGTGAAATAGCTCTGTGGAGAAATGGTCTACCAGTCCAGGAGCAGTAAAGTGACTGTAAATCCGACATAAAAGGTTCAAAGAAGCTGCCTAAAATTATGTTTTTTCTTTGGTCCTACAGTTTTGGGAAAGGACATACAGTAAACAGCCTGAAGAACAAAAGTAATGAAATTTAGAAAGACCCTTGATGAGATGTTTGCCTCTTTTATTGCAGGTCTATTTCTGTGAGTGAGGAGAGGAGTTCAGCATTTCCACTGTAGTCTCTGTGAGCCTTCAGCAAGTCTCCCTTACCACAGTTATAATCTACAATAACACTGAACAACAACAAAAACCTATTTCAACTTAAACAAAAAAAAAAGAGAGAAAAACCCCCCAAGCAGTGACATTTGGTTAATGCAACCAGTAAGAACATTAAGGCTGCCTGAAAGAACTGAACCAAAAAAGACAAACTATAGGGAATACATAGTAGCACCTTAACCATATATTTCCTGATTTTAAATCTGTGGCCTTATAATTTCTTGTGGCAAGATTACTGTTTTAGATAAAGGGAAATCATGCACACTTCTGTGCATAAAAGGAGATTTTGCTCAAGCATTGCCAGTTTGAAAGTTAAGGGGTTTGGTGTTTTGGTTTTTTGTCCCTCTAGAAGGATGAGTGAGGGACAGAAGATATTACTACAGTAATAAGTTCCCACTTCACAAAACAATTTTGGCAAATGAATTTTATTTTTATTGCAGAATCAGGTATTCTCCATGAACTAATTAGGAAGAAGAAGGAATTTTAAAGAATTGCAGCAATCCATTTCCTTGTAGATCTGTCCTGTATACCAAGTACTAACTCGTGGTCGCCTGACTCTAGCTCACCACTACAGAATTTGCACTTATTACATAAGCTGCTACAATTTGAAGCATCTTTAGCTTTTTGAAGCCCCATGTGCCCCACAACTCACCCACCTGCCACCCAGCTGAATCAAACTCATGTTATCCCAAGGCAAGAGAAAAGACACAATGTGTTTTTGCAACCAAATTTTATCCTCAAAGACCAAAGCAAGGGGTATGTGGTGCCCTACAGCCCATCAAGCTCTGTAAATTTAATGTATGACACCTGCAGGACCTCACAAGCTTATTCAGAAAGGATCAAAATATTTGTCTAAATGCATGTGTTTGGCGCATTTGACTTTGCTGCACAACACAGTTTTCTAAAGGGCAAATGTGCAAGACAACAAGTCACCGCAAGACAACTATTTGGGATTCATACTACTGTTTGTACTCAAACCGAAACTTCGGGCCACAAAAGCATTTTGCAAAACACTGCACCAACACAAAACAAAACCGTATGTAGCCAGCTGTCCTCTCCTGCTGCTTTCTCCCTATCCCTTCCAGTGTGCTTTGGTTATTTTCCTAAAGGAGATGGCAAGGATAATTATCTCACTAATAACTCTATGAATTCTAGTTGGTATACCTTTTGGGAATAGCTGCTTATTTGCCACAGCAAAGCAAAATACCCACATTCCTCCAGATAAAGCCCAGAACTATCTGTTTACATCATTTGTCCAATGCAAAGGGCAATAGTTTTATACAGTGTGGGCTTAGAGTATAAACTGTTATTTTTGCGTGAGGATGTGTGGAGGGAAGATAGCAATAGCTAGCAACAAGCAGTGGGGTTTTTTTAACATATAAACATATATAGAAAGATGTCCTGTTTTCAGATGTGTGAAATCTCTTCCGGTACAACATAGAAAAACAAATAAACAAGATACTATCACAAGGCAAACAGAATATCACATTATGTGCACAAAACACAACAGTGTCAGCAGATGCTTAGGAATCAAATACTAAGTTTTAATGAACACTTTGACACTTCTTGTTTTTGGGGTTTTTTTCCCCTAGGGAGGAGATTTTTAAAGCTGTATCTCCACAGACGGACAATCTTTTCCTTTAGAATCCTCTTAGCTTACCTATTTCTCCATAGTTTCTTTCTTGTGGATAAAGCCAATGACTGCCCAAATGAAAATTTTTCCACACACAGAACATAACTCTGCTCACTGACTCTTACAAAAATTCTTCTAAAAAATTTGAAAAATTAAAAAAATGCTTCTAAATCTTCTTCATTCATATCCAGAGAATAAGACCAAGAATCTTATTATCAGCAGTGGATCTGACATCACATCTCTCACTAAATCCAGCAGAACAAAATTTTCATTTGGCCACACCTCATAGGACACTCTTTCAAAAATGTGGTCATTTTACAGTGTCAGCTACAAAATTGTAATGATAACAGTGATCTCGTAAACAACTACTGTCCTAAAAATCCCCTGTATTTCACAGAATACATAATTCTCAACTGGCATTCTCTCTTCATTTTTCTACACTTACCTTGGTTGACTTTTCAGTGCTATGCTCTCGTTTTCCTGCATGGTTCCCCATGATGGATCACCAAAACTTCAAATTCTGAAAAGATAAAAATAAAACAACATTTGTAAAACCAATATGTTTGTGCAAAAACAAAACTTAATTTTTAACCTGACACATAACAAAGAAGTTGTTCTCATACAATAAGCATTTTTACAATCCAAGGTAATTTCTGGGAAAGATCCTAAGGAAAAAGCCCATGCTTGTCTGGTCTATTTTGTAAGTTTAAGCAATATCAGAAAGCTTTCCTACTTCTAATTTTAAAAAAAGACATAAAAGAGAAGGAAAAATAAAATGCTCCTTTTGAAATTTGCACATAAAACAAAACTAGATTAGAAATTAGGTAGAGGCCCTGTCTTTTGATATTATATTTATAATAAAAACCACTGTAGTATATATCAAATAACTTTTAACTACAAACTTCCATAAAAGTTCAAGTAAGTTCTTTTGAATTCACGTTTACCATTATATAAACAGCAATTAGTGAAAAAAGCACCACATTATACTGCCAATAATTTGCTGTGGAGGTTAGAACATGTAAGTTGTTTACAGCTCCCACTTCCATGAGGCGTGCATAAGAAAGTAATGCCAAGTCTTTCTTTGTATTTTCTGGCTCATCCTGCTGTATCTCAGCTCTAACAGAGCTTATTTAGGTTAAACCACAACACTCAAATTTCAGCTTTTAGAGCACATTTGTGGTTATGCCACCTATTTCTTGTCATAGAAGCACATGTTTGTATAGGTCTGACACACAGCTGCTGCCTTCAGCTGATTTGAATGCAGTGCATCACAGCATTTGAAGACATGAAACTTAAAATTACATGCATAAAGCAAAACAATAGGCTATTAACCAGTTACACTCATATAGAGTTACAACCCCAGCTACATGCACTGATTTGCATACAAAGGATTCTAAAGCCAGAAACTTTGATTACTTATGATTGTCCACCACAGAAATGTGTACTTTGTCAAAAGCAATTCTCATTTTGTATCTGCAACTTTGGGAGAGACTGACAGATTTATTTACACACACACTTCACCACTCCACCCAACCCCCCAGTGATAAATCTCAAATTTTGAGGGTCTACAATGCTCATTTGACAATTCACTGAATTCAATTTGCTCTAAAAATCTAAGTGCCATGTATCACTGTATCCAATTAAATTCCTCATAAAAATCCAATTTTAAGGTAGCACAAAATAAAAATTTTTTAAAATCCAAACTCAGTAAATGCACCCAAGATAGAATTTATTGGTAAATTGGAAACTGATTTTTTTTTAAACCAGCACTATCTATTTCACAAAAGATGAAATAAAAACCCCAAACAACCCTATCCTTTCAAATTGTGAGATCAGCACAACCAATTCAAACTTCTTTGCAGTTCTGAAATATTTCAAGGAAAAATACAAATAAATTCATATACAGCAGGTTTCAGAGCTGAATTTCCTCAAACTGGTCTTTTCTCTAGAAATTATGAGCAGCAGCTCACCCATCATCACCTACTTCCCAACATAAGGAAAGCAGAGTGGGATACAAAACTGTGAGATATCTACAGTGGAATATAAAGGCAAATGTTCAATGTGTTATTCTTCCACTCACTTCTCAAAAAACTAACCATCAGATTTGAAATATAACACACATATGTCTAAGTACACAGATGACAAAGCCTACATAACACTTGCAAACCAGAACTGTGATCCTGTCCTCCTGCCTCCCCTTAGTCTCCCTGGTGTCTTTGGAACAACACTCCAGGAACAACCACACTTGGCATAGCAGGGTCCCAATCCTGCAGTACCAGGGAGACAAAGCTAACAGATAGAGAAGAGCCATGCTGTGAAACTAAGCCAGATGAATACTTAAAAATAATTTGCTGCCCAGCGAAAGGAAAAGCAACATAAACTTGTATGCTGCTACACCATAGACACCTGAAAATGGTAAAGTCAGTTTTCTGCTCACAAGTCTGCGCAAAGCAAGCGAACAAAATGAAACCCAAACAAACAGGGAGGTTTGAAATAGATGCTCTTTATGTCTCTCCCAGCCCAAGCCATTCTGTGATTCTGTGAAACAGAGAAGCATATGAAACGGCTAACCAACACACTCATGATTCCAATGTGTGTAATTCCTTCAGCAAGATGCTAAAAATTGCACATGGAGGGAGGAAAAATAAAGAAAAAAAGGCTTGGAGAAATGGAAATGCACCACAACATTATTCAACATTTAGGCACGTGGTTTGAGAGTACACTCACATCTGAGCCAAGTGCTGTATTTCTCTATAGGAGAACACTTAAAAGCTGGAAACTAATGGCACAGATTAAGCCTGTCAATATAAAGTTGTTTCATTTATTCTTTTGAATGTGTCAGAGGGACAGCATGTGGTCTAAATTCACATGACCAACCCCTTCTTAGTCTCACTGCCTATCCAGACACCAACATTAACACAGCTAGATTTTATCTTTTTTCATGCATAAATGAATGCAGATGCTTAAACTGAAGAAAAGTTAGCTACAGGTAACTGCTATTAATTCCTCATGTAGCAATAAAACTACTTTTTAGCCACAAGGACAAAAGCAACTAGCCACTAGCAATGGTATCCTAAGTGTTGCTAATTTCTTCATCCTACCTATTAAACAGAGAAATCTGAGTTATTCTTTGGCAAAGAAAGGCTTCCAAGAATCTGACATGAATTATGAAACAAATTGTACAGTGCCAACTGTTCTGTAGATATCTGATGAGAAAGCAAAACCATACATACATGCAAGGCTGTAAATATTAAAAACATTTACAGCAACAAAGAGACTTAATTTTCACTTCAGCCTCAAGCAGAAATCTGCCTTGACTAAAACCTGAGCACACATGTCATTTCCACTTCAGGGTGAAAGTACACCCTGCAACACTAAGACTCAAACACTGATTTTGGTTCTTACTGTCCAGAGGGAGACCATACTGCACAGTTTCTACCTGCGCCAGTCTTTATGCAATGAGTTGAGTCACTGGCTTCAATGGGATTACTCATTTTACAACCTCTGTAGGAACTTGCAGCCAACTATTCAAAACATCTGAGCTGGAAAAAGATCCATATTTTCTTTTTAGTCACCTTCATAATGCACAGGTTGCCAGACTAAGCAGCCCTGTACGAAGTGAAGAAACAGCTTCTTGCACTTCCTAACAATGTCCATCAACTGATCAGCTCTGCTTTGCAGAGGAATCCACGCATGCTTTAGCACTGATGAACAGCCACAAGAACAGTCACGGTGCTCCAAGCAATGAAGGAACAGAGGTACTGTGGAAATGCAGCACGTTCTTTGAATCTGACATGAATCACATCTAACAATAAGCCACCAAAACAGGCCTGCACACGAGATCAGGCTCATGACCGGAACAGCATTTGCCAAAAACCTTCCTGGTGAAACCCAGTAAGTTTTGTAAATCCTGTGACATGACAGATTTTGCACATGAGCTTGAGTCACAAAATGAGAGGGGACACTCTGCATCCCTGCAGTGATAGGAGTTACATCACCAGCTCCCCTATAAAACTCCCCATCAAGAGTGGCTGGTTTCATATTAAAACCATCTGGGAGGCTCAGAAAATAACAGGCCACACGATTTCACAGGACTAAAAGTTGAAAACACTTTTGCTGCCTAAAAGCTCTTTAGGGTGAAGTGAGCGAATTGGGGCAGGAAGTTATGAGCCACTGCTGCAGGTGCCACCAGCAGAGTCATGCAGCTGCCTCAGCACTATGGCACAACCACCTACTGAGCTGAATCAGCTCTGCTGCCATGACCTGGCACTTCCCAATCCATGACTGATACAGCAATATCTCCACCTATGCCAGCTGCTTTAAGTAATTCCCAAAACAGCCAAGGGATTTTGCCTGGGGAAACGAAATAAAGTGTCTCCTCCCATCAATTCACCTCTTACAGAGTTAGTCTAACAGGTAGCCTGGTGGAAGCCTAGTCCAAGCAGCTTTCCCACTTTCTTCACAACAAGAACTCATATTCCAACTGCAACAACTACAGAAATGCCAGTGCCTTACTCAGGGAGAAAAACTTCTATTTCCAAAACTCAAAAAAAGAGATGGAAAAACTCTGTCCTACACAACACATACCTGTAAAAGTACACTTATGTTGCAATCATGTAATTTATCTTCATCTGAGCAGTTGATTAAAAACAGGGGTTTGGAAACACATACCATTGTAGCATTTTTTTGGCCCATTCGACCCTGCCTGTTGATATTTGTAGCTAAACAAGTGGTTCTAATCATCTCCCCATACATACCCACTGTCCTGTACAGAAGTTTATGATTTAGAATTTTCACTGAAAGGCAGAAAAACACTTCTCCAAACCTTCTGACTATACCAAAAATTGCAATGGCATCACTTCCTGCAGGTTATGCAGTTTTAACTGCAAAATAGCATTTTCTTATTCACTCACAGGAGCCTGAAAAAACTTCATTGATGTAGCCACCAGATTTTAAATAAGTGATATTGTAATTCAGGAGTCAAAACAGTCTGTAAGCCAATCCACATAGAGCACTTTTATTGAACATTAATGGTTACTTCAAATTAAAAAGCATAAGCTACTGAATGTGTATCATAGAATGCTGCACATGGATTGTTAAATATGATCTTACCTCTTCCCACACGTTAATTATGACTCAACAGAACTACACATAATAATAAAGGTATGCAAGGGCTTACATATTTACAAGTATCACAACATAATTACTACCTTGTCTAGGAATATGTGTTCATCACAGACTGATGTTGTTAGGTAATAGAGCAGAGCTACAAGTGCTCCTAGCCTTACTCACACCTGGGAAGGGTAACCATAGAATATAAAAATATTTGACGGATTTACTTAAAACTTCCTGATAAATTTATAACTATTCTTATCCAAGTAAATATGACATTTTACTACTATATACAGATCTAATTAGGAAAAAAAAAAGCGTAATTTCTCGTAAGAAATGTGCAAGTTCTCCCTAATTTTGGTAGCCCCCTAATGTAAACTCTTAATTACAAACTTACACAAGTTTTTATGAGTTTTTTTTATTTTTATGTTTGTTTGGTTGGTTGGGTTTTTGTTTGTTTTTGGTCGTGTCAGGTCTTGGTTACATAACTTCCTGGGAAGCAAGCTGACACATTGCACAGCACTGGCTGCCAGCTACATGGAAATCTCTGGGTGGTTTTCTTAGGCTCTCAGTGTGATATGCATCTTTGCAAGGAAGCCTTTCACTTCATCTTCTTTCAAAACAAGATTGAGACACTGAAATGCCTCATCTCTTTCTTCAGAATTCCCTCATCCTGATAACCTAATATTCCAACTCACTGAGAAAGAAAAGTTCCAGCAGGCAGGAATGAGTGACCTGCAGCTAAATCCATCAGCATCCACAGTCAGATGCTTCACAGACAGATGTGATCAACCACATAGCAAAAGTAACCTGCCTCATGGACAAACTGCTCCCCAGGAATCCCACCCTCTTAATTCAACTGTTAAATTATTTCATAAAATATAGTGCCTTATATCCCTTACACGCTTCATTGTTATTTAATGCAGATTTAAATTTTCAGCATTGTGAAAGTGTGCTGTGGCACGCTTCCTAAATCAAACTTTATTTCACTTTTCACTTCCACTGTTATATTTCTCTGAGGAATTCTTCTGAAAGAAAAACATGTTATTCCAGACATAATTCCATAATGAATAAAAACCAAGATTTCAGTGGCGACCATAACCTATAAATCAGAGAAGTCAACAGAAGTTTAGTGCTTACAGATGTATTTAATCATGCTTGTACAGTGCCTTGCACGTCAAAGTCCTGCCCTTCCTGCCCTACTAAGACTTTACAGAAATTTCCATTTTTATAGACAGCTGCATGCACCTTAGCAAGGACCCTAGGCCTAGAAAACCAGCCCTCTGAGAGATGGGCCAGGTACTGAAATACAATTTACCTGAAAAAGTACTTGCCAATGCTAGCACAGTTGCTCAATAATTTACATAGACTTCATATGTCATTGCAAAGTTCACAAAAATTATGTCATTTTCTCTAAAATTTTCTGCAACACTATGGCTCATGAAAAAGGCCTCAACAGTGAGAGAGAATATATTCTGTGAAAAAACGCTGTTGCAAACTTTTCCTTAAATTGCCATGGGGTAAACAGGACCCAAGGTTTAAGATGTTTTCTGACTGCTTTGATTACCCTTTTCTTTTATTGCCAACAAGAAATACATTGCACGTTATTTTTTGTAAAAGCATGTGATTTCCAGGAATTTCACCTCAGCACAGCAGAGCACAGTTCAAACTTGATTCTAGACAGCAGTGAAATTACAATGAAATTGCTAAGCCACATGCATTTATTTTCTGTAGCTTAGGCTTCTCTTGCTTTTCTCTCCTTTCTTCCTTCAACCAACTCCACTCCCCTTGCTAGAACCCCATGAGCCCTGTCCTACCCATTACGAAAAGGAAAAGATACACTTTTAAAACAAATTTCTCAACGGAGCTTTTCTCAACGGAGCTTTTCTGCTCCCCAAATGGAAAAACGCTCCCCTAACGCCAGGTAGCACATGCTGATATCTCTACTCTCTTACACAAACAGAAATCATTGATGACCATAATCATTTGGCATTAGCCACATGTGCACTGTTTGTCTTCCAAACGCTAAGGTTAGCAGAGCCCTGTGAGCTCTGTGCCAATCCACCTGCACGGTCATAAGGAAATTTCCTTGATCACCTCCAGTGCATCTGAGGAGGGAGCCAGCTAGGACCCCAAAGGCCTGGGGCAAGGTACAGATGCACCCAGCATGTCCAAGGTCCATCCCCGTGTTCATTTCATTTGCTACATACTTTCTTTTACACACAACACTGCAACAAAACAGGCTGGGTGTTATTTTTCTTTTTTTTCATATAGGTTTAGGTCTGCACAGCATACAAAACCTTGGAGCAAGGACCAATTTTTCCCAGCTCTCTGAAAAGGATCAGACACATGATAATTGGTTATTTCTTTCAGCAGCTGTGTGCTCCAGAGAAAAAATAATTTGATACTACAGTAAAATTAATTCTCTAATAAAAAAAAAAAAAAAAAAGAAAAAAAAAAGGACAGAGAAAGATATAAAGTTTAAGAACAGCGACATGTTATAACCTCGTTCTGTATATTTGTAAGAAATGCAGTAGACTCCTAAGACCAGTATTTTCTACCATCATGGCTTCTAAAGTACCATATTTCCTTTAGGAACACCTTAACAGCTGTGAACTTCAACTTTCGGCCTCAATGAATAAACAACTAAAAGTTAGATATTTGTCCTAAATTCTTAAGTAATTTTGAAGAATATATAACCTAAGTGCAGTGTTAACCAGGAAAATGAAAAAAAAACCCCAAAATTAAAATTCAAATCATGGAGAATTTCAGGCTGAAGTAATGATCTTATCAGAATCAGAGGGTAAAAAAAAAAGCAATTGAGAAATTATACAGGCAATTATAATTATTACTTGAAGACTTTCAGTTTCTGAGATTAAGGTACTCTGAAAACAGACAAGACCTAGCATCTATTTTCACATAAAAATTTTTAAAAATTCCAAGAGAATAAAACCAAGATATATTCAATCACTCACAGTTTTTTCCTGTTCTCTGCTTAGAAAAACAAGCCCTCTCCAAATGGTGAATGGAATACTCTCCTTTTCCAAGTGAGGTAGGTTACCTAAGCTTCCCAGAGAACACAGCTACTTGGATGATCAGTATTTCATTGACACTTCGCAGAGACTGAAGACAAAATGCACACCTGCAGTTCTAAACACATATGAATTAAAGGCACTGTATGCCTGCTCCTCTCATATTCAACAGACTGACAGATGGGACAAGAAGATGATTCACCCTCTTCAGACAGCATTAACTGTGCTGTGAGATAACACTGAATCACAATATCCTTCTCAATTTAAAAAAAAAAATGAAAAAGGAAAAGTATCTCTCTCTGCCTGATCTTTGTCTCCCTCTCTTCTGAATTCATATATGTTATCTATACTGCAAACATATCAACCAACAGATGGATTTCCTGTAAATTCTCCTCTGTAACATCTGGCACAAATACTGATATTGCGAAAGGGTCTGGCTTTCACTATACTCCAAGTTGACAGCCTTTGGCCCAATCAACTTCTCTACAGTTATGTCCCTCCCTTCCTTCCCATAAACACTCTGCCAAAGAGGCACAAGCCCCAGTGTTTCTTTTCTGACATGTAGAAAATGCATCCTTAACTATATGCTTGTTATTCTTGTGCATTGTGTTTCTCACTTCCTTTTGCCTTCTTTTGCCGAGCCTTATTGTCTGTGTGTTCATACAAGAAATTATGCTCTTAAAGTACTTTTTAAAGTAATTTGATGAAGACTCGATCCTCACTCCTCAATATTTTAATTTGTAAGCAAGCTGAAGACATGCAAGAAGGTTCAAAGTTCATGTGGCAGTGTCCTAACAGTTTAACATTATCCAAAGTCCATTAACACAAACACAAACAAAACAGTTCTCCACTCTGAAAGTGTTTGCTACGCAACTTGCAAGTGCTACCCCATGAACCTTAAGTAAAGATTTGTAAACTCCTCTTCTCCGGAATCAGTAAATAAATCTAAGGACAAAGTAACTTACACAGCTGTAGAGAACCAATATTTCTGGCCTCATGAATGCCTGTTCAGAAATACAGATCCCATGACCCCAGTTTGGGATTTTCTCTGGTGATGATACACTGATTTGCTTTCCCTTCTGAGAATAGAAAGCATTTTTTTTTCCTGAGGATAATTGTATAGCTGAGAAATAAATAAATCAATTCATCTTCTTTTCAAATGGAATTTTAATCCAGATGTTTTGGCTTTAGTTGTTTAGGTCAGAGGCTCAGCAAGTTACAGTCACTAAGCTGTGAGTTGTTGCACTTGGAATTTTAAATAATTAATGAGTAACAGCAGCTGAAATCTGCATGAGAAACATCACCCTGACATAATGATTGTACTTGTGTGCTTCTTCAAATATGCTTTCAAGAACTCGCACCTTGTACTTGAACATTGTCTCATTTTATCTAAATCTTAAATGTCATGTGCTAATGTTGTTTTCCCAATCTTTATCGGGGTACATTCAAACCAATATAGAAACAGTCATTATTGAATAACTATTGAAGAGAACAATGACAGACCCAGGGGAAAATTTCCATTTGAACATGAGAATGTTCTAAATGTACACAGGACCATTATCTCCCCTTCTTTCATTAAAAAGAAAACCAGATTGTTTATTTCATGTTAAAAGAAAGACAAAAGCATGTGACAGGCCAAACACTCATTTTTTCAGCACGGTTTTCCAATGCAGTTCACCATTTATCAGTGAACAAAAGAAAAAGATAACAAAATCTGGCAACATATCAAAATAAAGGAGTAAGAAAATTTGTGTTTCAATTAGGAAATTAGCAGTGTATTCATTTTCAATCATGATTACCAAAATATACCTCAAATCCACTATATTATTAAAAGTTAATTAAGCTTGTATGTAACATTTGCTGCACCCGTCACATGAGTATCTTGTTCTTGAACAAGTTGCAGTTGTGAACTATTCTATTGTTAATGAAATATTTTTTTAATAGAAAATATTTCAAATGCCATCATTTGTGACAAGGTCCACAGCCTCCAGCCAAAAGGGGATTTCCAGACAGTATGCAAAGATAGAAAGGAAGTTCCTTCCCTAAAGGTCTTGCAACATAAGTAGACAAAACACATGACCAGAAGGTAAACCTTTCTCCCACATTACAGATACAGAGCAAAGGCAGAGATAAGTTAAGGACAATATATAAAAAAATACTTACGGCCCACTTGAGAAGCTTTGGCAGACATTAGAAAATTAAATCCAGAGTTGTAATTCTGAAAACCCATTCTCAGCTACTACATAATACTGGGGTTTGTAATCACAACACACACCCCCATTCGTATTTTACAAGAGCTTCATGGACTTCAAGTTCTGCCATCAGTCATGCAAAATAACACTCCAGCTATGATGACACAGCCAAGCAGCTTCACATGATTTTACACCAGAACCCCATCAATATACAATGAGGTTATTTCTCTGACATCCTAGGTCTTCACTCAGACAACTTTGTCCCAGACACAGAAAATGTGAACTGTCAGGCTCAAGCTTATCACAAGACAGAGTGGAAACCACTGCAACAACCCACTCCCTGCCTTTTCTTTTCTAAACAGCTATAGCTGAAGGTCACCCATACCATGAGATAATAAGCTTGTGATTAGCACACTCACACAGGATGTGGGAAACCAGGGATCATTTTAGACGATACTGAAGGGAAAGATCAGTCTGGCATGATCACAGGATAACTGTGAGTCACCAGTGTGATCTGGCAAGGGGGAAAGTAGATTAAAAAACGACAGACAAACAGACCTACATTGTACCATGAGGGAATATTTCCAGCTAAGAGAGGGAAGAATTAAAGTCATCACACTAGCATAACACCAGCTGAATACAAGGTACAATTCTGATCAGCTGTATTTAACAACATGAATTTTTTACTAGAACAAATGTGAAGATGAGGGGAGCAATAGGAATCTATTATGCAGAGATTAGACTAAAAGTTCATGACATGTCAAGCCTAAGTAAAGCAAAGCTAAATGACTGTTGGAGGAGGAGAAAATGCATGCTGCCCACATATAAATCTAAACTGAAAGTCAGAATATTTCTAAACATCAGGAGAGCAGAGCTCTGGAAGAACCAGAGGAGAATAGAAAACCTCACTGTGTTCAAGATAAAAATAATATTTCTGGGACTGCATGAATGGTGTGGTTCTCACCACGGCAGAACAGCCCCAAATGACACAGGTCACTCCTTTTGCCTGGGGATATACCAATCCATATTTCTAAACAGCGTACCTGGAGCACAGGGGGGAAAGGGGTGGGGCAGAGAGGGCCCACCTTTTTTGGAACCTGTTCATACACTGACAACTGACTTTTAAAAGGATAAAGTAATCAAAGCCCCAAATAAAACAAAGTCATAAAACCAGCAATACTCTGGAAAGGGGGAGCAGAAATGAAATACAGCTTTTAGCCAGCTGGATTTCACTGGCATGTAGAACAGTGAACAAACAGACTTTATTCCCCACTCTGAGCTCATCCACTTTATCCTGTAAGTGATCAGTAAAAGTATGGGAAAACTAACTCTGTGCACAAAGGCATGCATTTACACAAGAGACCATCACTCCTGCTCAACAGCCTCTACCTTGGCAGCCTGCTCCTTGCAGTAGGAAACACAGGTCTGAACCCTTTGGGAAAGAGCTGGAGCTGACCTCCATCCCAACCACAGCATGGCAGGGTCCTGGCTAACCAGCTCTTCTGCCAGTTTGTGGGCACTGGCCCTCAGCAAACAGCTGTGAGACACACACAAAGTCCAGCCCTGCCCTCCACAGCTCCGGGAACCAGAACAGCAGCAAAACACACTTTGTGCGGATGGATACTGACTTATAGGAGCTGTTGCTCATGGGCTACACTGGGTAATATTCTGAGACACCCAATTCTCAGCACTAGCTTGAGTAGGGGTTTCATACAAGGCTCCTCAAGTCTCTTTCACCCCTATTTCCCAAACCATCTACAAACCAAATGCTCTTCTCAAAACATTCCTCTAAGACTGTATTCCAAAGGAGTCCTTAAAATCACCTCAGACACTCTGCAGTAAATGCTCCACCATGGAAATGCAATAATGAATAATATTTCCACAGTCTATGACTGAAACTTCAAATTACATATACATAGAACAAGCTATACAACAAACTCTTCCAACAATCTGTGTGTGCATTATGTCATTGACTCAATCCATAAAGATGTTTCTCATCCTACACCTTAAGAGAGTTAAAACCTTTCAGAAAAGAGATACTGAGCTGGTTTGGCTGAATTCTTTACTTCCTCAAGCAACAACTCTACCCAACCTACTACCATCCAACTCTTCATTCACCTACAGCACTTTCAAACAACAACTACTCATGGCATAAGTGCAGTCATTAATACAAGTTACTATACCTGAATCAAAACCTGTCATTTAACAGTTACATGAGTTAGTTATCAGTGAAAGCAAGGGGTCTTTTATTTAGTATATAGAATTGCACTGAAACCAGTGTTTATTGAATTGAAAGAAATTAAGTTATACTGATAGGTTTTAGCTAATTTATAGTACATTTTTAAGTGGAAATTCAGCTATTAAGTTAGCAATTATGTTTGGTTTGAGCTGTCGTAGCTAGAGTCTTTCACCTTTCACTCTCAAATGAATAATCCCTTCTTTATTTCAACACTGCCCAGCTGTTGTCTCTAATATTTAATCTGGGGCATTTTAAGACTTTAAAATAATTCTGAATGACCAAACTTGCCCTTACTAAGCGAATGTTGCTATTTTAATCTCTACCTTCTTCTGGTGCATCCAGTAACACTAATGCATTACCGTTTATAGGTAACTATCTATTATTAAATCCATTCCCAGTTTGGTATTTGAGCATCTGTCAAAATTAGTGCCAATGTCCAAAACAAAAACACAGCAATGCTAGGGGGAAAAAAATGTTTTCCCCATTCACTACCTTGAAGAACAAAATATTCACTCAGAAAAAAACACTCTGATCAAAAATAAAGCTCCACCCACAAAACCACAGGCTTCATACTATCTAGCAAGAATGCTTAAAAACACAAGCTAAAAGCACTGCAGACTCTGTATGTTTGAAGCTAAGCAAAGTGGAAAGCAATTATCGCCAGAACTGGTTTAGGTTTTCTTTTCAACATAGTTGCATGTAAACATTTCATCAGTTTGGATACATCAGAGTGCACCTTTTTCACTCTTAAATTCAACTAGTAATGCATTTAAGTTTCCCTTATCTTGCCAACTACATAATATAAATGTTAAAGCACTTAAAATGTCATCAGATATTGGTGGTCTGCTAAAGTGGAGGAGGATTGCAGATCATACCACAAATGTTCTCTCAAATCCCACATGGGGAGAAAATGTAAGCAGATGATAACAGATTTAGATGCACAGTGACTCCAGGTCCAGTGGGACTGGAACATGCACAAGTTCATGAACAAGTGGTGTCACAATATCACAGAAAAAATGGCACCTAATAATTTTGGTACTGATTACTAATTTGTTCATTTCACTTCATAACACTCCAGCAATAAAATTATCTTGCCCATCACTTGCTTTCCATCTGGCCAGTGCAAATTTTCCGTGCCCAGACATAATCCAGAACACACAATTTTTCACAAAGTGTTTTATTTTCATGCTGCGCTCCCCGCACCTGTCTGATCTTATATTGTAAATACAGAATTTGCAAGCAGAAGGAAATCTTCTCTCTTGGCCAGAAGCATGCTGTGTATGTCCCACAGCAATGCTACTCAGTGCTCTGTTCAGTCTGAACTATGATTTCTTGCCTCTGTTTCCACTGAACGCAGTTTTTATTTTCTGTTTCATGTGAACTGACACTACGTTTGTGACTTGCTTACTTCTGGCTCTTCATTACAAACTTCTCCTAGGACAGCAGTCACAAGAATGTCTCTAATGATAGCCTTGCTCTTTAAGACAGGGGTTGAAGTGAAAAATTTAAGTGTTATCTTCGAGTTTCTAATGATAGCTTAATTTTTTCAGTAATTGAGTGATACCAGACCTCATCAACATTGGTATTCTGTGTAAAGTCAGACCACTAGATCATAAACCATTAGTATAAAAATAATGTCTCTTAAGAGTCGCAATTTTTAGTTGCAAGGATTGAAATCTGTTCAGTAACTTCAAAGCACAAAGGTCCCAACAAAATACAAACAAAAATAACTTCAAACATTTCTAAATTGCAGCAATCTTTAAACTGAGAAACCTAAAATGCTTAAAAAATTATATGACAGGCAACTTATTTAACTGGCACTATAGGAGCTTTTATACAAACAAAATGTAATTATAAGCTGGATTTGAGTCAACATACTCTAAATCAACATCTCCCTGAATCAAATTTAAAAAAAATCACAAAATTACTCAATACCGCAAAAGGACATAAACACAATAACTTTCTTTTCTGTTTATTATCCATTTAAAATCAGTGTTAATCAACAAACCTTACTGTCTTACAATCTTGCTTTCACTTGATCTTTTTTATTTAGCTGGTCTTTTCTTATACAAGAAAGCCCACTGAAGATCATCATATTTGTTTTTATCAGGAATACACTGCAAAACCGGTTTTTATGGTTGTGTGTGCCAGTATTATTGCTGTAATGCATGAATGATTGTGAAATTACTTAACTGTCTTCTTTCCAAAGCCCTGGTTTTCCCTCTCAGGTTAAAGTACGGAGCTGGCTGATTGTGAAATACGTTTAATCATTTGTCCATCTTCAAATGTAATATTCTACAAATATTGTATTTGCATGTTAATCTTTCATTTGAAAAAATAAAATATTTACTAAACTGAACAAGAGGAAAATGTGATTTTACACTTCACAAGTAAAGCATAAAACCAGATTCCTAAAATGTGAGAGATACAGACATTGCAGATAAAAGAAAGAACTTATGTATCTAAAATTTAATACAGAGGTACAATTTACTATTTATTTTGTAGCATTTGACTTTTCCCCCTATATGTATTTTCAGTCTCAGTTTAGAAAATGCCAATATGATTTTGGAATACACACAAGATTGAGTTAAAATGCTGACAATGATTTGCCAACTATTATGATCTTTTTCCTAACGTACTAAAGTCTTACTGCAATTAAACACTATTAGGAGTATTAAGATAATGAGCTAATTATACATGCCATTCAAAACATTTTATGAAGGCTGTATTTCTGATCAATTCACTGCTGATAGGATGGTTACTAGAACATTTCTAAACTGTAGAATGGAACTCTTACAATCAATTCAGCTACCGGTCCTGTAGAAATCTTTTATTAAATATATTTCTAACCTTACTCCCAAGGGGCTTTTTGGATTCCAAATAATAATGCAGTTAATAAAAATGAATATCTACATAGTTCTATACAGGACAAAACTAAGGACAACTATCATCACATGACAAAATTATTTTGATACATGATTAATTACAGAGAGTAATCATTGTTCATCAATAACAGAAGTTGGAAAATTAAACTTCTGAACTAGTAAGGCAAGTGGTGCTAACAATAAGATCTGAGAAACACTGAATTTCCCAAAAAGTCATTGTGAACTCAGGTGAACATCTCAGTTTTACTTGGGTCTAACTGAATTTGGTGGTTGATGGTGTTTTCTGTCGACCACCTAAAATTATTAGTAATAAGGGACTATCAAAATGGTGATTAGCAGAAAAAAAACCCACAACATGATTGTAGAAGTTGTAAAAGCAGATTAGCAGTAGCAAAAAAACAAAACAAAACAAAAAACAAAACAAAAACAACAACAAAAAAAAGAAAACTACCAAAAGAGAAAAGATTTAAATGCATATCAGAATGCAAATGTAGGTTTTTCACACACCCTTTCACTGACACCTGCATATGCATTACTTGCTCCTATCAAGCTAATGGCAAGATTATGGAACTAAATCAACACAAAAGAGAACCCAGAGCAAAGCCCACTGGCTACAAGCAGATCACCAATATAATAATTAACATGCGTTAGATCCAGCCAATATAATTACTGAACTTACTGTCACTTTTGCTGTCACCTTCTTATCTTGTCAATTCCCCCCACATACACACACAGAGCAAGAATCACTCTAGAAGTGACATCCTGTTCCTAACAATCTTGTTCCCCCAGGTCACATGTAGTCCCAGCTTATTCATCACCACATTCCCAAGATGCAGGTGCTCCATCCTGTGACCAGCATGCACTCATCACCTACAGATGGACACCAACTGGGCATCCAGAAAAAGAAGGGCAGGAAAGGGATTATGCTCAGGTTACCAAGTATGAAGGATCATTAGGAAATAAAGCATCACAGTTGAGTCTACTCCCATTGTTTGTTAGCCTGTTTCTACAGTATGTTGAGATTTATGCCTACCTGGATGTTATTTCTGGGCATGTGAAGGAGAAGATGGTGATGGGGAATCACCAGGATGGATTTACAGAGCTTAAATCATGCCCAACCAATATGATTGCCCTCTGTCATAAAGAGACAGGATTTGTGGATGAGAGATCACTGGTGCCATCCACCTTGATTTTAGGAATACTCAACAATCTCTCCTGCAGCATCCTTGCACCTAACCTGAGCTAAGTTACAGTGTGGATAGGTAAACTCTCTGCTGATACAAAAACCTAAACATCTCTATCATTAGGCTCCAACAGCAGCTCTTAATGGTTTACAGTCTGCCCATGATTACAGGTGAATAGGTGAGGGGCCCTATCGTGTTTAATTTCCTTTACAGTGACCTGGCAGAGCCCACAGTGCACTCAGTAAGTCTGCAAACATTACACTTATGGGTGTAGAAGAAACACTGGAGGGCAGGGTTGCTATTCAGAATAACTTAGGGCCAACAAAAATGTCAGGAGAGCATAGCCTGAAGACCAACTTACTGGGGAGAGGCTCTGCTGAAAACAAGTTGGAGGTGCTGGCAAGGCATGAATCAGCCATCCACCTGGCAGCAAGGAGAGCTAACAGCTTCCCAGGCTTTGGAAACCAAAGCACAGCCATTGGACTGAAGGAAGCCATTATTGTGCTTCATGCACAATCCTTTACTCTGGTATCTGCAATACCAGGTCTGCTTTTGGATTCACACTATAAAGTGTCAACTCAAGCAAGTCCAGTGGAAAGCCACAAAGACAGCTGTGGGCTAGAATACCTTTCCTGTGAGGACAGGCTGAAAACACTGGGATTGTTCAGTCTGGGGAAAGCTTTGGAGCACGTACTATCAAATTTTCAATACCTAAAAGTAAATTCTAAAAATGATGAGGTCAGGCTTTTCACCAAGGTGCATGGAGGCAGAGCAACATCCACTGTGATCTGGGTAGTCATAAATATGTATTAGATAAGGGGAAAAGAAACACAGTCCCTAATGGTAGAATATAAACTGCAGTTAAGAATTCAGAATACGAATGCTACTCAGTGCTTTGCCATGTAACTCCATTAAGACAAGGAGCATATTTTTGTTGGTTTTGTTGTATGTTGTTTGTGGCCTTGCTAAGGCCTAATGGACAAAATATTACTCACAGGGATGAAACATGCGAACCATTTATAATAAAAGGCCAATTATATTGCAAAGTAGTTTTCATTACTTCTTTCTCACCCCTTCCAGGGGCACAAAAATTATTACTTGTGGCTATAATTTCAATCTTCAGTTGGAACCAAATATCGCCCTACAGTGCTTTCATTAATAAAGAAGGTTGTGGCATTCAGGAGTTAGAATTAAGAGGAGAGAAAAAACAACCAACAAAAAAAACCCCAAACCCAGTAACCACACCACATACGAAGTTTTTACCACTGGAGGAGGAGAAGAACAGAGTATTTCACAACCCACTCTACGAGTCAGCCAAAGTTGAAAATTAGCTTTTCAACACCAACAGCCCTGCACTCAGTTGAAAAGCACCCACTAAAATTTCCATTAAAGCAACAATTTTTCCATGTGAGCCTATTATGGGTTATTTCCAATTTGACAAGAGTATCTTTCTGAGGAACAAAAACAAAGCCAAATTACCGCCTATACTCCAGGTGAACAGTGCTGAGTCAGACTATGCTGATGAAAGCTGTGCAGAAACTTATGTGCACCTCTTTTCCAGGAGCAAGTCAGGGCAAAGAAATAGTAATAGATAAAAGATAACACGAAAAAACAAGTCAGGCAGTTTCTATTTGTAGAAGCTACACACTTTAGAGAGAAGTCCCTCAACACAGTAACTTCCAACATTTGAGGAAGGAATCTAATAGTAAAAGATTTAACAAGAGCCAAAGCACAAGATAATTGCAATTGTTCTCCTTCAAGTCAGTCCCAATTATATGAGTACGTATATTAAGCTAAAAAACAACTATTAAAAAAAATCCCTGTTTTCTTACACCAAGACTGACATAAGAAATGTGGAAAGGTTCTGCCCATATCACCAGTTTTTTAATCTATGAAGTACACCAGGCAACCATTTTCAAAACGGTTCACCATTGTCCTCTGGTCAGCCTTTGAGGCTTTGTGTTTTTTCCTTTTAAACTAAGCAATGTAGAGATGAAAATGCCTGGAATCGAATTGCTATTATTCAGTGACCACTTCACTGAAGAGACAAATTAAAATGGGATGACTGTGTAACTTAACAGTGGATTTTAGTAGTTAATGGAATTATGAGTTTTACTCCAATTTTAGCTCTCTAGAATGGTGTGAGCTATCAAAACATTACAAATGCAACACAGTAGGGGTCAGAAATTTTCCTGTTACAATGACTACATCATTCCTTATGGATAAAGCTCCAAGGCACATGCCAATCCCCAAAGTTACTGTTTTGTATTGTTTCATCAGTCTTTCATCCCATACCACAGAAGTACTGGAAAAATCTGCCATATATTTTCCTTCACTTGGCCTCAGCCTTTGCCATCATAGTTTTCAGTGTAACAGGTCATTTCTGGACACAAGCAAGTACAGCCATCCTCCACAAAAAAAAACAAAACCAAACCCAGCATAGGCACAAATCTGCCATAATTTCTTCTCCACCTTCTTAACACTCTAAGGGACAAGTATAGTACTTTATCACTGTAAGTTCTGTCAGATAGTACACCAACACTGCTTTTCATCCAGAGAACTAACAAGATCTGACAAGAGAGTTTAACTAAGGACTCATGGTTTTAGAATTAGAAGAGATGAGTGATGCTGACATCCAGGAAACAACAATGTTGGAGAAAGATAACTGAAAAGCATTACAATACAATAGAAAACACCACAGAGCAATGTTTTGCTATTAACCATGAGATATTGTGGATGACATGGAACTGCCACCCCAGAAGCTGAGTCTTTCCCAGGATGAACTGAAAGTCTAGGTTAATCAAGTAATTTGTCATGAAGTAAATGAACACTTCCTGAAAATGAGCACCATAGGAAGCCAATACAAGTTCTAAATATATACATATACTATTAAATGTATTAGTCAGGAGAAAATGGCAATGAGCTAGGAGATATGTTGATGATGCTCAGGTGTAGGCACAGATTTGAAGGGCAGAGGACAGTAACAGCTGCCACTGGGACCTGTTGAACTGCTGCGTTTAAAAAAAGACAAATCTAGGCTTTATCTCCAAGGCACTAACCCAGCCTGAGCAATGAGAGATTTGGCCAGCCGTGGTGGGAAATGTGAAAGTGATGCTGTTAGGTTGGTGAGGAAGAAGATCTGAGGAGACAGCAAGGACCACCTCTACCACTTAATGCACCCAACCAGATTACCAACCTGAACCCACTCCACCTCATTCCAGTTTGTCCGTCTGAAATCTATCAAGGAAAACTAGGAATGTCAATACTAAGCAGAAACTACAGGACAAGTGTCCTTAGGGCTCCAAGGCTATTACTGTATTGGAAATTATGATTCTACTATGGCAGTGTTAATACCTTAAGTACAAAAATGAACAAACCTCATAATTGGCCTCTTACCACCTACACCACGCTTCAGCAAGACCATGCCCAGAACAGATGGAGCAGCTGCACACTGTCCTCCAAAAGAGCCCTGGATACCCAGAACACACAACTGCCTTCTAATCTGGAGACTATCATGGCACAACTTACAACTGAAAATGAAAAAAGGCAAAACTGGGAGGGCACTGACCTGTATAGAACAGCTGTATTTCAGGGCTTTTCCAGTTTTGGAGGACAAACATATTCCCATTGAGATGACAGGCTGCTGTTACACTATGCAAGTCTTTGATCTAATTTAATCCATCACATACAACCATTATTTTCCATGGTATATATTTCATATATATATATATTTCATATATATATATGTGTGTATATATATATATAGTGTATTCACAAGATCAATCTGAAGAACTTATTAAAAAATGCAGCCAGAACAGCTTTATGTGTGTCTGGTAGTACTGATCTCTCACACAGCCAAACCTCTTTTTTAAAGTGTCTGAATTCCAAAGATAGCTGTAAACTGTCCAACTGCATCATTTTACCTGAATGTTGTGACTTCTGAATTAGGAACTGGCTACAAACCAGTATATTTTCAATTGTGAGCCAGAGATTTCAGCTCTTTAGCAGAACCCAAAGATAATGCTCCAGGCAAACATATAAAAGAATACACTACTTGCCTGAATGAATTTTAGGAATATATGTTAGTGTGTATTTGCTTTGATTTTTCCCTCTCACTTTCCAATCATAATAGTTAGGCAATAGATACCCAAAGTTGTTAATTTCACCAGTCTGGAAAGACCTGAATTTAAACATTTCCAAATGTTTAAACTTTCCCAAGGGTTTAAAAAAATAAATACTAAAAATTTCAGTCACACTAAGAAATGTTACAAATGTTGGAACAAAATAGAAAAAAAAAAAATCAGATTTTAAAATGTTTTTCCTTCCAATGAGCAAAACAAACACAGTACAGCTGATAAATTTATAAAAAAACTGCTCAAATATAAAAAAAAAAAAATATAAAGCCCACTATTTTACCTTCAGTCATTTTGTATTAAAAAAAATCTTTTATTTGATCAGTCTTTTCAGAAATATTAATTTCCTTGTTTCTTCCCTTTGAAAGGCCTTTCAAAAGATCCAGAGGAAAAAAATTAAAATAAAAAGCAATATTTAAGTAAATATTTAGAAAACTAACTTCCTCACTGAGTTATTTAAAAATCACTTCAGGACAGAAGCTAAAAAAAAAAAAAAAACTGTCTGAAAATCTCCATTTTATTTCTTGTTTTTCTCTCACGTGCCTTTTGTGTGGGCTTTCCTGGGTTATGTCCAAGATTTACAGCTATTCCAAGCAACAGAACTGGGATTTCACAGTTACTGCAACTGATGCAAGAAGCCTCATAGGAATGATCTCACTCTGTAATAACCAAAGAGTTCTCTACTTATTTTTAATGGAGCATTTTAAGAAGCACAAATCTTCTTTCAGAATATGAAAGCCCCAAAATGTTAAAATCTGAAGACTGTTGTCAGGAGCTGTTTAAGTGTCTGCTATTCAGAAATTCTTCAGCTACTAATAAATGTTCGTAATAGATTCTGAATCCTTTAAAGGAAATAGTACTAAGCTGTATGTCAATCTCAGCAAAAAAAGTTAAACCCGGGATGATCAACCTTTTTGGGAAGGGTCAGTCTCTGCAGACCTCTCAAGTAAGAAGATGAGGCATAGAAAATTGATGGGCTTGACTGATTTGTCTCCTGGACATCTAGAAAAAGTGTTCTAAGAAAACCCCAAAGGCCAAATTCTGATAACAGCTGGCAAAGCAAGAAAACATGAGTACCATTTCTTCTTTAAAGTGGTTAATAAGATTGTTAATCATAAACATAACTAACATCAAAATTATTTATTACTATACCCCAAAGCCCATGTGACATGAGGATTCAAACAGGAGTACATTTGATATGTGTGGTGATTAGATTGAAGAAGACATTTCTTCATGTGCTACAAGAAAGCAACCAGAGAAATTAACACAGAAAACCCATAGTCATCTGAATGAAATTATTAAGTAAAGAAAATCTAAAACTGACTGTGACATAGCTTTTATTTATTGCCACTGAATATGTAAGATTAGGCACTATCCCTGTCTCCCTACAGGAAAGCCATCCATGAAGTTTTGTGCAACACTTTCCAAACACAGCTTAGCATAGCTAAGAATATTTTATCTAAATTCTCATGTTGGCAAAACCCTTAGAGAACTATGCTCCAGTTGTGGCATTTTAAGCTATGGCTTAGCCAGCACCACCATACTGTGCTCTTTTAGCTCAAATGCAGCACTCACAAGTTGTCTCCTCGGAGTGAGAACGACATTCCTGTAGAATGAGCAGCGCAGCAAGAGCCAGAGCTCTGACTGAGGGCTGCAGTAACACGGCTCTAATGTCATCTCCTCTGAAGTCAGCCACTGCCTTGAGCAAATGGATTAGTCTCTCAGACACCAAATTGTTCACTTTGTATCGATTACCTAATTAGGTCCAAATCAAGCACTTTGTGCAGAAGGCTGGGTGCCCTGGGAAGTGGATATTAACACAAGAAATATGCAAATAAAGTCCTGGAGCCTAGTGTTAGATGTCTGAAATTCCAATTGTTCAAGTGATTTGAGAAGTCGAGCTCTGAAGCATATATTCTTTTTCTGATTCTTCTTCCATTAGTTGCTAACTTTTTTTTTTTTTAATACATATAAATTCAAGCTTCTTCAGAAATGACAGTGTCCTGCTGATTTTTTCTTGGAAGCACCTAACAATCTGGACACCTTTCCATCTTCAACAGAGTATTATAAAGAACCCAGAAAAATTCTTGTTTTATAAAGAATTATCAACTGGCTCTATTTAAAACAGCAGTTCCTGACCTCCTGCTCTTCATCACTGCTACTCTTTATTTAAGAGCCTCTCCTCAGAAAACACAGATAACAGTTCCAACCTGACATCTTGCCTGAAAGAAAAATTATTCAGGTAATTAAACACCACAGGACTGAGCATTTCACCAATGATCCAGAAGACTCTGCTGTCCTTTAATCCATGACAGAGTTTATACTTTAAACCCGTATGCAAGATCAAAGTCTTAGATTGAGAAGTTTCTTGCCATTTCCTCCTTAAACACTGGTTAAGCTTTCGGTGTTATATCCAAAAAATATTAGATGTCATTTATATTAGTCCATGCACAGTGTTGACTGTCAAAAACTGTTAGGTTCTCATATAAATTAAATTAATTTAGTTCTGGTAAGTAAAAATTTGAACCAAATGGCCCAGGTTCTAATACATGAGCACTAATGTATTTTCACAGCTCTCCCCTTTGGCAGGGATGAAGCTAACAGAAAACAGGTAGCATTTGAACACTGAACAACTTCTGCTACTTATGCTTCAAGTAAGTATGAAATGTATATTTCAGTTTATTCAGCCTTCTCTCAAGAGATTATAAGCGCTTCTTTAATCACAAAAATCATGCAGCAGAGAAATTAGAGCCTAAACTATAAATATATGCTCTATTTGATGGAATAAATAACCAAAGTGGCTATTTCAATGTTATGAGTAATTTATATCAAGTATTGAATAAACCATCACAAGAAGAACAAACAATAAATTTTTGAATACACAACAGTATTGAGACTCACTCAGATTGCTCTCCAGCCTCATCCCACCATTACTGCTCCATGTACCTTCATCTGTAATCTAGCACACCACTAACACTCATCTTCTCAAACTCTCTGAACTGGAAAAAACTGGATGCATGTCCCAGTTATGCTATCAATTAGTGGGGTGACCACTGCCAAATCTTGGTTGTTGCCACACCTTGAAAACATATATAATCCTTCTCTGCACGTGCAGGATACTTTGAGTTGACGATTTCCAGAATTCTGACAAACTTGTCTTTTAAGAGGCCTTGCAGAATGAGAAATCCAGGTATCATATAGGAGCTGGCATTATGAGAAATAGATCTCACTGCAAGAACAATTTTGTCATGAAAATTTTCACAAATGCACAAAATTAGGCATTTATAAATACGAAACTATTTTTAAGTAACATGCTGCAATTTCTATCATTAAGAATCTGGTGAGCTAAAATTTATCACCACGATAGTGACTGTAACATTCACTACCTTATTTGTATTAACTACCATGATAGAAGAGGGGCTCTGAAAGTCTGTGAACATTCTTCAGCTGTGCAGCACGGACATAAACTCAATTTCTGTTCTTAATTCTCTACTTACAAATCCAGTGAAGCTGACAACACATCGTATGCATGGCTTTCTCCCCACTCAGTGAAAATGAATTTGAATGCACATCATTAAGGTAACACTCTTTGCCTTTCTCTTTTCATTATAAATATCAAGCTTTATTTTAAATGTATTATCTCAGAGCCTAATGCAGGAACACGGCTTGGAAAATTAATATCCCTCAATATAACTCCCATGCATGGGCCTTTGCAAACAAGAACTTGCCCTCTGACCATCTTATCAATGATGAATAATGTCCATAGAATGCTTCATCTGGTTACCTATTTCCTCAGAAACTGAAAAGGCTACTGTGTAAGGTCAAAAAAAGAACAGCAAACTTTGTGTTGGTCAAGAACAAAAGCAACACTTCTACCCATGGGAATCCTCGAGCCACAGCTGCCTGGAGAGAGTATTCTAGGGAAGCATCACTGCAAGCTTCCCCTATCCTGGTCCTCTCTAAGCAGTTTCCAGTAGAAACTTTGGTATAGCCTGGTATGGCATTTGTAATGTTCTCATTGGTGCTCTTTGAAATGATTCAGAATATAATCCATGACAGGCAGAGCTGATGTAAAACACAAGTATATAAGCTATGATGCTCGAGAGTTTTGATGGACTCACACCAATTATTACTAACTGCTCTAAGACCATTAAAGGATTTTCGGGAACTGTTTCCTACTTGACTGCCAACAGTAAACAGATCATCAACATAAAACAAGACAGCTCTCTTTCTCTGTTATTTTCACCTTGACTGACAGGGAGCACTTCATCATCCTTCCAGCCAGGTATTTCAAGCCTTCATACACAATCACCCACAATCTACAGGTCAACTTGTTTGTGTCTGTGAACTGGCAGTACTCCATACCAACAAAATTGTATTAGTCTCAGTTCTTTTAAAATGATTAGTGGATATAAAAGAAATAAAACAGTGCACTAGATATGTTATCACTCCTGATCACCTGAGACTCAATTCTGGTTCCACTGAAGAGAGGGAAAACTTCAGTTTCTCCACAAGAAATCGTTATTTTGCCAGTTTTTTCATATTATTTCAATCAACTTCACTCCAAACACAGCATCTGATATACTAAAGGGCAAAGGCGGTGCACACAGGAAATACTATCAGGATGGACCTACTTAAAATTAAAAAAACACGTGTTTACATTCTTCCCAAGGCAAATCATGCAGCGATTTTTAAAAAGTCTCCACAAGCATACGAAGGCACTGACACTGCAGCCTTTGCTATCGCCACAGCCCATCACACACGCAACACGCGGAGACACAGTCATTTTAAACGCCGCCAAACCCTCCCCGGCAGGCGCGCAGCCCTAGCGCAGCCGGTGGCAAGCATCACAAGTACGGCAACTTCGAGCCGAGCCGAGCCGAGCCGAGCCGAGCTGGCGAGGGCGGAGAAGGTGGCGTGTCCCGGGGGCACCTCGGTGGCGCCGCAGCCCCATCCGCACCTTCCCCACGGAAACTTGAGGGAATCCCTGCAAGAGCCCAGCGCAGGGGGCAGCGGTGGGATCAGGGCGAGGACAGCACCTGCCCCGCTCCTCAGCTCTCCGCCAGCTCCTGTCGTGCGGCTTGGCCCCGGGAAGTGGAAATTAAAAACAAACCGAAACAAACAGAAAAATAGAGAAGTTGTCCGTTTCTGTGCAAGGCTCCGGGCACGGCCGCGATGTGAAACCGGAAGGCACGGTGCCGACTCCGGGCCTCCTGCCCCGCTCCCGCCCGGTTATGTAAGGCACGGCCGCCCCGACGGAGGGGGAGCCCCGCGCCCCTCGGGGACAGCTCCGGGCACCGGGCAGCTGCGCCTGCCCTGCCCGCCCTCTGCAGCCCATCGCGGCCAGCCGCCCCCAGCACCGCTCGCCCGCTCCGCAGGTAGCTGTCCCGCGGGAGGAATCGCTCCCGGAGGGAGCCCGGGGCTACCTACCTGCCCGCGCTGCCACCTGCCCCAGGTGTCCCGCAGCCCCGCACGTCCTCCGCCGAGCCCCGCGGCTGCCCCGCCGAGCAGGATGGGACGCGGGCTCACACGGCGAAGAGGAAGAGAAACAAGCCGAAAGGCTGTCCCCCCTCCGCCGCCTCCTTCCCCGGAGCACAACAACAACAACAACACGGCGGAGCGGAGAGGAGCGGAGCGCAGCGTGCGGGGCGGCCACGGCCCTGGAGCCGCCGGCGCTGGGGAGGCCCCGGCTGCCCCTGTCCCCTCCCCTCCGCGAAGCCGCCCGGAGAGAAGGGGAAAAAAACATAAAAAACCCTCACAAAATAATTTTCAAAGAAAGGAAATTAGTGAATCACAACGCACCCGGCGTGTCCTCCTGGGCTGCGGCGCTCCGGGGGCTGCATGCAGCGGTGGGGGGCAGCCAAGGTGCGAGAGGGCAGCGCCCACCGGGAGCGACGGCCAGGTGAGGAGAGAGGCAGGGATGGAGCAGGAAGGGGGAGAGCTCAGGAGCGCGCGTGGGTCCCTCCCGCCGCCACACAGCCGCGCCTCCTCCGCCCGCCGGCGAGCCGGGAGCTGCCCCCGCTCGGTGTCGGCGCCGTGTGGCTTGTTCCCTCTCTCCTTCCTGACCCCAGCCCTCCCCGGGAAGCCTGGCTGCTGTCCCCCGGTACCTGCGCGGGAGGTGCGCCCGGCAGCCGCGCCCCGCAGCCCTCCCGCCTCTCGGCAGCCGCAGGAAACCAGGAAGGAGTCGCGGGCGAGCGATCCCGGCGGCGGAGGCGGGCAGGGAAGGGCAAGGACCCCGGGGCGAAGGAGGGACCGAGGGGTCCCGTTACATGCCCCCGTTACCCCGCGGGGCGGGCACTCCGCTCCAGCTGGGAACGGGACGCGAATGGCTCTGGGCCACCGGCGGCTGGGTTTGGCCACTGTCCCAGCGAGGCGAGTGGTGGCAACCTGCCCGCCTGCCTGCCCTGCCCGCCCGGGGCTCGCTGCCCTCTCGGGCCCTGGCTGCCGAGGGCCGAGAACTTCCCATAACTGGGCTTACTGGGATTCTGATAAATCTGATTCCCGGGGATGGCGGGAGGGGTAGGCAAAGGGACCTGCAGCAGCTTTAGACTCAAACTCACACTCCCGCAACACAGAGGTACCCAGGTATCTCAGTGCCGTGCTCTGCCTGGTCCGAGCCCTACGGCACATTTCACTGCTCCAACAGGAATCCCACACTGTCCCGTGTGCATCCTGTAGCCCAGGACCCGGTGTCACCTTAGAGCCAGGCACAAACTTCTTCCACCTTCCTGGAATGAAGCTTCAGAGCACGAGCCCCGGGGGTCGCACTGTTTGGAGTTCAGGGGGATGAGAGGCTGCGTTTCACCCAGCCTTTGGGGGTCAGTTCACTTGGATGAACGCTTTAGGAAAACAGTGTTTCCATCTGGTTCAAAAATGCAAAAGTACAAAGTCAATTAATTTATTTTTTTAATGAAGTCACTTTATTTGAAAAGTTCGTTGGTTATTACTGTGTCTGTTGCACCTGGACCATGTTTAAAACCTCAGTAGGTAGAGCGATATTAAGCCAGCTACACACTAATTTCCCATTACATAAACCTTATTTTGTCTTGCTATTCACCCTCAAATATGGAGGAGGTCTTAGAAAAGTATTTTGGGCCAGATTAGAAGCTCTGCGTTCTCATGAATGAACAGTTATTTGCATGAATATTTCCATTGTACGAAATTTGCATCCTACCTTCTTAATTCCTTATAGTACAGATGTTCACAACATTAGTCTTTATTGTATATTTGAAGACAACCATGCAGATAAAATGCTGGAATGTGAGTTAGAAAAGGTCACAGAAGGAAAGTTTGCAGAGGAAATGAAGAGGTGGAGTATCACCATTATGAGCAATTCAAAGTCTGGAAATTTTATGTTAAGGATACATAAAATACTGCTTTGAATCATCTCTTTCCTCACACTTCTTCACTGGCAAAAAGGTATCACTTCTTTTCTTGGAAATTTGAGGAAGATACTAAATGAGTTTAGCTTTATATATATTTTTACTTTTAAATGGTAACTTTGTTTAAAATTGTGAAAAAAGAAACCAATATTTAACAATTTTAAGAGACAGCACTCAATTTCAGATCTTGCATGATCAAGTCTGTCTTTTTTTGCATAAAAATCTCAGGGCAAAATTAAATCCAAAATTCTCATCTCATCACACTCTCAGAAGGCAGATGAATAAATTATGTTAATGAGATTAGAACCCAAACCTTTCATTCTTCCATATTAAATGTAGGTTTGAGCTAGAATAATTATCCTGTGGGCAGTGGGTGATGTATTTACACATGTGAACATTTTTGCATAGAGATGTGCATACAAAAATTATTATACATTTGTGTGTGTGTGTGTGTGTGTGTGTGTGTGTGTGTGTGTGTGTATCTACACAAAATTATGCACGCTTACTCTGTTGAGGCCTAAATGTTTATGAAGATCTGAGGAGACTAACAATTGCAGAATGTGCATTGCAATACAGTATATGGGAAAAAAAAACTGGAAAAACTACTGCCCTTGTACAACTGTGTTATCTGGCATAGCTGCAATGTCTCTTTCTTAATGCATTGAATACCTCCCTACTGTTCAGTTTGTAGTTTCCCTTATTTTTCCAGGATTTTTGTATGTAAGTAGATGTCAGTATGCTCAATTACATATACTCATACAAATTAAACTTCTGTAAAAAACACTAGAATCAGTGAACAGCATTGGTAGCTAGACATGTAGACTTTCTGATCTGTCCCTTGTAATTCTGCTGCTAATGAATGCCAGCTCCTGGAAACACTTAATGATGAAAGCAAGTGTGTATGTTCAGCAGCAGTGTGTCTGCATCTGCAAAGCCAGTATGGTTTCTTGTTTTGTTCGCTTCCTTTTGCAGGGAGAAAAGAAAAATGTCATCTTCTTTTTAATTACTCCATACACTATTTCAACCCCTGGTCTTTGGGCCGCTCTAAAGAATTCTACCTGAACAAAACACAGTATGAAAACAAGTGATACAGGAAAATTAATCTCGTTTTTCTTTTAATTAACTGTCCATGAAAAAAATTGCCTGAGTCAAGTATAAAGTGTTCCTTTATGTAAATCAGAAAAAGGCAATGGAAGGAGAGCAGAATTTGCACAATATTTTCTATGTACTTTTATACTAGAATTGCCATTTATTATTCTTAATAAGAAGCAATTGACCTTGTTGGCCAATAGATTAGACTTATTACAAAAAACATAGTTTGTGTGTGATAGCCTCATAATGAGTAACCAGACCAACGTCATACAAACTCAGAGAAGGATTTAATTAAAATTCACAGAACGCTATTGAATTAAGATGAAAGAACAGCTATTTTCTTTCAAGAATTGAAAATGGCAAATGGCAATTGCTGTAGCGAGGAACCATCTTTGACACAGTGGAGATTGCTGATGTAAGATTAATGATATGGAGCCCTACATGCAGGGGAAACATAATCTAGACCTGATTAGGAACTCATTTGAAATTTTTCATGAATGGATGAAAATTCCATTTTCAGTGGAAATGGAGTCAGTGGACTTCAGTGGAGTCAGTGAACTCCAGATGATAACACTTTCATTTAAGTCCTAGAATCAAGTCTTGATTATAAAGACTTAGGAGGTTGCTGTACTTTCACAAAACCTTTTATTATGTGTGAGTCCTTGAAAATAACAGCACAGTGCTTGCCCTATTTTTATACGCAGAATGACACAAGTTTTTGATACTTTTTTTTGCAAGAAGACTCTGATTCAAGAGCATTGTCTCAGCAAGTATTTGTTTGAGTAATGTCAGACTGTTTAGATCAGCAAACAGAATACCATTACCTGCAGGTGCTGAGAACTATCACAGACTGGGAGCTACGTGTTAGTAGTCAGTGTATTTCAAAGTTAGACTTGGTTGGTAGGAATTTTCTATCTGGTCAGGGTGCCTAAACTTTAGATGATCTCTGCCAAATATTTAGAAAAATGGCTCAAAATATGTCCTTCTTCAACAAATACCTGCGAAAGGGACAGTTTTAAAGCCACCATTTCTGAAGCCTTTGAGTCTTAAAAAAACCTGCATTTTTACCTTCTCAGTGAACCTTGAGAATCAGGGTGGTGTTCTGCAGCCACAAGGGGACAGACCCTCTTCAGAAATCTTGTCAGAACTCACAGTTTTTTTACTAGCCATGGGTATTAAGGCATTTGACCTCATTGCAAATACGCATTGTAAAGAAAATATTTCTCCTGGTAAATTATGATTAACTACTGGATGAATCAGCAGTGGATGAATGAAAATATAATAGACATTTACAGTCCTTGAATATATTATATATGCTTGCCTGAATGGAAAGAAAAGCAATTGTTTACAGAACTACTGGCATTTAAAGATCTGAGTGATATTGCATTTTATAGCAAAAATAACCTATCAGTGATCAAACAAGAATTTTTGTTCCAAATTATTTGCCTAAATATTTGTCTTCAGATTCTAAAGCATTTTTCAAGAGGTGAGAATTACTTTTATGACACCACCAATATCCCATTTGCATAAAAAGATTGAAAAGTGGTTGTAGTAGCACAGGCCCTTGAAGATGAATGTAGCAGGCTTTCAAACTAATTTTCTCAAGTTTCTTTTCTTTTCTTTTTTTTTTGTGTGTCTCTGTCTAATCGTTGCCTCTGACAACCCAGTTTTCTGTGAACCTGATCATCTCGCAAGATACTTCAAACACATCTCATGCACTGCTGCAATATAGGTCAAGGAAGTCCTATGATAAAAGGAGTTTTTACTCTTCTGTTTCTTCTAACATGAACATTGCAGCTAATGGAAAAAGTTAATCAAAAATATTTGTTGTGTTCAAGTGCTGTGAAAAATATTACCATGCTTCTGCTTTTCACTTAATCAGTAGAGAAAACATGCCTGATGTGTGCAGTTAATTTACAAATGAATGAATGGAAAACAAGCCTGTGTATAAATACTTCTTCATTTATACAAATTAAAGTGTCTGTATTCTCAGTAATTACTTACAGATGCATGCACACACAGAGATATATATAAATATGATACATTTATATCCCTGGTTTTTTAAGTCATGGTAGAGTGTGTTAAAGATTCCTGTGGGCAGATGGGAAGCTAAATTGAAGAGAGACAGAAGTTAATATACAAAAGACTACCTGCTATGGACCTCTGTTCCTCCCATCTTCCCTTTCCTACTTATTGCACCTTGGCTCTTACATTGCATGTGCTTCAGGACTGGGACTTCTCTTTGGGATGACCAGCACAACACTTCCTCTGTTTCAGTATAGATGATTTTAAAATAACATTCCTCACTCAGCTCAGTGCCAGAGGAAGTTCTGCCCGTCTATGCCTCCATCCGTTTTCCCAATCCAATATCTGCAGTGTGTTGAAACACTGGTTTGTTTCCAATGACAATTCTCCAGCCATTTGGAGAAATCATCTTTTTTTTCCAGACATGTGAAATGTCTAACTTCATATCACACTGAACTTGGAAACAAATGTAACAGGCAGGGCTGTCCAGCTTGAAGTCCTTTTACTTTTTGTCGTGGAAAAAAAGAGGAATAATGCTTTTGGTTTAGCTTTAAAAATGAAGATTTACAACTCTCCAAGCAAAAGTTTCCAAAAGGGGTAATTGGAAAAGAAATCAGGCTTAGAACATAAAGACAGATTTAGTGTCTTTATAGACAGATCTACTAAGCAGAATGATCGCCTGGCACCCACAATGAACTAAGTTTTTTACTATTCTTTATATAATCATAGGATTCTGACATTTGAACTTCCAAGTTCATTTTTATAACGGTAATAATAGAGGTATTAAAATACATGATAAAACCAAATGTCAATATAATTTTGTTTACTACAGCATAATCCTTGAAGTGAAAATCTGTAAAAGGCTAATATTTGTATTACCTGCACTCTCTGACTACCTAGCTCTTGAATTCAGTGCAATTTGAGGGTAAATCACAGAATGCAGATGTGTCTCTACAAGAGAATCTAATGTGTGCTCAGATCAGTTTTACGCAAAGTAAAACATACTCCTTAAACCTCAAACATGACAGCCATCATTATAGTTTCTCCCACTGCAAAAGAGAGAAGCTGCAGTCACTGTGTGGGCAGACATCTACAAAGCTCTGCTTTATTGCTATTCAACGCATTTCCAACAAGAGGAAGTCAACCAGCCTCACACATAAAACTTACTCCAGAATGCCTGAGCACAGCTGCAGCAGAATCAGCACAGAAAGAGCAGAAAACATATTTGATAACTGAACTGGGGCCTTCCCCATTCTAAAAAGCACTACAAAAACCAATCTCCTGCTAAAAAAAGCCCATCTCATTTTGCAGCTGGGGGTTAGCTTTGTAGGGTAGGAAGTCATGCTATTTTTCAGGTTTGCTATTGCATAATCTAGAGGGATCTGAAAACAAGAGTTTTCAGTACAAATCCACACAAAGTGTACAATTATAGGGCATGTACTTGCTTGCACTGCTTTCTGTTTTCCCCGCTGGAAAATACTTTTCTCATCCATACATGGCACTGTGTTAACCACTCTCTTATCTTTTCTTTCAGTTGAAGCAGATTAAATAGCCAGTGCAGTATACATAAGAAGGAATTTTATCAACTGTGCTTACAGTGCTTGTTAATGGACTGCACATAACTTTGTTCTGCTACTGACTTCAGCTCGAGTTGTTAATGTGTAACATTCCCTCCCCCTAATTCTACATTTGCAAAATGTGCAAGTTAGCAAATTGAAGATGAACAACAAAAGGATATTATTTGCACCTGTGAAGTTTGTTGTTAGAAGGGAGGGTACAGCACCCTTGCAGGGTGTTGTGTCACTACGATGGAAGATGTCCAGAAAACATTGATGTCAGTAGCAATTTTTAAGATTAGCACAATAGTTACTCAATTTGTGCCAGAGAATGCCTGTTCATGGTGATCACTTCTGACTGACGGGTCTGGATTGACTTATGCTATGGGGTAAGCAA
Organism: Entomyzon cyanotis; assembly: GCA_024500445.1. Taxonomy (NCBI): domain Eukaryota; kingdom Metazoa; phylum Chordata; class Aves; order Passeriformes; family Meliphagidae; genus Entomyzon; species Entomyzon cyanotis. Next base: position 43,971,072 of record JAKEPQ010001005.1, read on the forward strand.
ACAGTCAATTAGAATGAGAGAGGCATTCAGTAGCAGTTCATTCCTTTACTGTGTGCTGCACTGCACTGCTTGACAGCAGAGTTTACCCCAGGTTCAGAGATGGTGGGTAGGAGGATGATTCAAACCTCAATCAGAAAAGTGCTTCAGGTTTATGCACCTACTAAGGTTAACCATAATAAAAAATTGTTATTTGGACTGGCTGTGAAAAAAACTGTTAAAATTAGAATGATGGAGAAATCTGAATCTATCAAAACAGATAAAATACTCAGTAATCACTGTCAATTAAGTTTTTATCTTGTGTTCATGAACAATGGTAGATTGAATAGTATTATTTTCAATTCCCTTCTTCTTTACAGTCACAATGCAGCAACTCTCAACTTTGAAAAGCCCCAGCCTCCAAACATTCAGACAATACACAACTATCCTAGAAGTTTCAAATGGGCTTGAGCTGGTTAACTGCTATCTTAAGCCTCCACAGTCAGTACTGAAAACTTCACCTTAGATAACTCTGGAACTGACTATGCCAAGCTTTCTATTTCTTGGCCAAACCAATTGCAAGGTATGAAAGGGCAGTGCAACCTAATATTCATTTTAACCAGTGTGGTAGATCTAAACTCTCAATATTAACAAACCACATAGATTTTTAGACATACATTGCAAAATCTAAGTTTGCTTTCTTGCTTTTACATTAAGAAAGCAACTTACTGTACAATCCTAGTATATGAAATAGATTAAGCAATAGTTTAGAGATTGTAGAGAAGGGCATAGCACAAATAAACTGTTTTCCCAAATAATTGAAATTTGACAAAATTGTAAGTGTCCAAAGCTGAGTCTTCCAATGGGTGATGTTAACCACCTAGCAATACTTCCAGGTGTATCTATGATCTGCTTTGTTGCCAATTATTAGGTATTTTGTTATAAATTTGATATAAATGTCTTGCAAAAAAACCTATATGCAATTATGAAATGGGTAAATACATCCTTTTCCCAAAATGCACCATTGCATTGTTTTTAAGAGGTTCTCTGATCTCTGACGTAGTGAAAATGATGCAGTTCCTTTGTGTTTAGTTGTTTTAAAAATCAAAGCTTTCTCTTGAAGATAAAAGAATAGGCACCTCAGAGCTAGCAATTGTCCACCACATTCCTAGTTTTTCCATTTCTGATAAGCTCTAGTTACTAGGATAAAACTTTAGTTTCATTAACAGAGAAAAAAATTAATAAATGGGAAAATAAAAAGTAGCTAGGTAGTATGAAAGAAAGTGGCAGTAGGAGGAGGCACAGGAAAGGAAAATTTGGGACACTAGTGCATTTCAACAGGGACACACCCTACAGTTAGAGAAAAAGGATAGCCATAAAATGGGTGGAAGGAACCAGCAGAGAAATATGCAAGTAACTTGATAGGACAAGATGAATATTAAAGTCTTGAAGAAATTAAACTTTAAATATTTCCTAAGTAGTGTCTTTATGAAAGGGCAAACAGAAGCATTAATAAAAATGGGAGTAGGCAGCAGTACTGTAGGAAATGGCTGGGGCTAACAAGTATAGAATTAACTTTATTAAACAAGGGCTGAACTTGTAAATCTTCCAGTGTATAAAAGATTGCCATAATCAGGAAAAACAAGAGCAGAAGGACGGTAGTTTCATTTGGTGCAAAAATGTTCAGAAACGGTCAACACTAATTAAAAGCATGGGGTGAAGAACCAGGAGCTCCAGCTCCAATGGCCTCGGACGTGTTGTGTCTGCAGCAGTGTGAGGTACAGTCAGTGTTCTCTCCTGGGACTCATTCGCAATGCCTCTGTAGCTCTCAAAATCTGTCATCTGCCCAGCTGATGGCATGCATGCCACAAAAGTCACACATCTGCTTGGTTGTCCAAAATATCCTGACGAGGAGGGCTAAGCAATGGGCATGATGGCACTCACTGGATTAAGGAATGCCACCACTGTGCCAGACCACAGCCCATGTCACTTGCACCCATGGCAGTTTTATGGAACCAACATCAAGTGGCCCAAATAGCTGGCAAAGTTTTTAACAAGATTAAATTTTGGGAAGAAATGTTTGTGTTCAATTTCTTGTGGAAGTCCAGGGGAGGGACACAGTGATGGTAGCTGAAAGAGCTATTTGTCAGGTTAAGTATCTTCTTTCTGTCTTCTTTTTTTCCTGAGTGGAAACAATTTTTAAAATTAATTAGTTTTCCCAAAACAGTAATCAAACTACTGTGTACGGTTATGCTATTTCTGCTCCAGCTCAAACAAGGCTATTTGGTTTTGCATGTTAATGATGCCACTAAGCAGAGAGGTGACAGCAAGGTTGAAAGGAAAAAAACTATCTTCTTAAATATTGCATAAATAACTGACTTTGTACGATTTTTGGTTAGTTGGATGAAACATCCAGTGTTCAATGTTTTAGAAGAATGCCCTTTTTCTAAACTAATGTGTGAATTATACTCCATTGTTGTACAGCTTACACAGCTGTGGAAAGACTGGAATCTGATGCATCATGAAGAGAAATTATGTAAACTGGAAACATGACATTTCAAGGGGAAAAAAATACTTAAAATGGAAAACAGGAAAAAAAAGCTAGTTAATTTTCTGCCCAAAGTTGAATTTCCAAGAAGAAACAAAGCAGAAGAAAGTCCAAGAGATATTTTTGCGAACGCTTTTAAACTTGCTGTCAGCACCTCCATTGGGAAACACCCAAATTCAATGAGTAAATGAGTTTGGAATTAAAGTGGGTATATTCATAAATTTTAGCATATTTTAGTTATTTCATAAAAACAATAAAAACATAAAGTTTCATCTCAGAACATTCAGCCCTGCGTAACTGTTTGGAAAAGTCTTTATAAGTTAATAAACCTGTGAAGGTAAACACTTATGCTTATAAATTGTAATTATATAGTGATATATGTAAATTTCTGGAAAAATTTATCAGAGCTGAACAGCTGCCAGTGGCTGAAACTACCCCAGTAAAAATGCCAGTGTGAGAAGTTTTTTGTAGACTGGGTTTATCTGTGGTTCAGCCTCAGCCCAAGGAAGTCTTTGTCTGAAAATAGCTCTGTTTTAGGCAGACTTATCATGCTAACAGTACATATGTTGTTTTCAACCTTATGTAAGATTTCCTTCACACGTCATAAACCATTGCATCTCTTTCATTAAACTTTGTGTTTGTTACAAGAGTAATTGTAGGCCCTGGCTAGGTTTCTCTCACATGATTTTCCATCAAGCCCATTGAAAACCTGAAAAAAATTCAAAAAGTCCTTAGAAGTTAATAAAACAAAGAGTGTTTATCTAGATACATTTTAAACCATATTTAAATCAATAAATCTAATAATAAACTCCTAAAATAATTTTTAAACAGCAATATTAAGATTATAAGAAAAAAATTTGGTTCACTATATTTGGAAATTCACATTAATTTTATTTAAAGATAAGTTTTGTGATGGTATTTCAGTAAATTACCCCGTGCTGAAATGTGTGCTGGTGTGTGTGTGTCCACAACTGAAGGCAGCTGTGGGTTTTTATTAACAATATAGCTGGTGTATAATTTTTCCATCAAGTGTCAGCATCCCACAGCACGAGAAAAGAATGTATTCAAAAAGGATGTGACGTAGGAAAGAATATTAAAGTGTTCTACCATAGAAAGACTATTAAGGGAAAATGTGATTTTCACAACAGTAACAGCCCATCACTCCATGTTCAATCAGGTGCATATTTAGTACCACAAGACCCTTAGATTGAATACCTCTTTACATAACAACATTTGGATTTACAGGTAACATACACTTCACCCCTGTTACCACAATCTCATGCAATAAAAGTCTCTGAGAGTTGAACTTCACCAAAATGAAGGCAGACTGAAAGTATGAAGTGAAAAGGTCTGAAGACAGCTGTTTTCTTTTTGAGTATATATAACCCACTAAAACTGGCACAAAGCTTTACAGGGGAAGGTAGAAATGATATTGTCAGATTATCTACGCCCTCAATTTTCCCTGTAAGCATCCACAGAGCTCTCTCTTTATCCTCCCTCCACTCGGTTTAATACCTTCAATTGTAATAGTGCGTACGTTAAAAAAACCACAGCAAGCAAAATGTGCCCACCCAGTCTCCAAATGAAAACAGGCACCTGCAGCATGACTGCAGTGAAGCTTTCAGTGGATTGAGACAACTGCTAGGCAGGCTGACCGATAGCATTTGCCTTGTTGCACTGCTTCCCATCTGCCTGTGTCCATCTGCTGTCTTGTCTATTATTCAAGGTCCCTATAATATGTCACCATCTTTTGCTTCCATGTTGGAAACAGCCTTTAACACAAAAAGGCCTCAGGTTGACTGTGACATTAATAAACATAATTGAAGTGAAAACACTTTCATTACAGTGAGGATTTTTTTTTCCTTTTGGCTACATCAGTTTCTCATGCTGTGAAATTGCAGTTCATGACAATCTTTGATGAATTCTGTACTACCTACTTTTTTAATGAAAATGCCTACCTCCTGCTGGTTTGGCATAAACTAAGGGCCCCAATACAATCTAACTTGAAGACAGATGGGGAAAAATATGTGTCTTAACAATGACCAAACATGTTTAGTTCATGACTATTAATTAGCTCCTTTTTTTCCCATCAAATTGGAAAGAAATTACTTAAATAGCTGTTTTCAACTCTTATGCGTGTCTTCAAAACCTGTCGATACACGTAAGAAGTATTATATTTCTAAAATAAGGATTGCTTTGCTGAAACTAAACTGCAAAAATTAAAGGATCCCTTTCAGCATCAGGCCTCTTGCTGATCCTGAAGGCTGAACAAGCTGAGCACATTCTCTCCAGCCCCACAAAATCTTGTGTTTTGCTCTGCTTGTTCTGAGTGTTGGGAGTGGCACTGAAAATCACCCCATTTTTCCAGTGGAAAGCATCTTTGAGTGGGGAGAAAAAAGTGCTTTCAATGGATGTTCCACTTGCGAAGAACAGCTTGCTGAATGTCATCTTGCACTTACAATCACAGAAGCTGCCTATTCAAAGCACTGTGCGTCTGCTCTGCTTAACTCCAAATCTGGGCCGATGCAATCAGTCCCTTCCCCTTAACTTAATGGGCAGATCTACGTAGACTTTAATGTCAGCTTAATCAGACTCTAAGCCCTTCAGGGAGAGGAATTGAATTTTCTGTGATACACAGAATCTAGCTTGCTGTCAGAGATTTAATTCAGGGTGATAACAGAAGATAACACCACCAGCCCCCCCGGAATTCATTTTATTAAGTAGAGAATAGAGTATTTTAATTATAACTTCTGTCATAAGGCCACAGTTTAAGTGGAATATTTAGGTTAAAATAAAACATCTCGAGCATGAACTGTTATTTATGGATATTCCACAAGTCTGTCACTCAGCACTGCATATAAATCAAGCTTGTTTCTTCAATAATAGATTGTTATTTATCAATCTAACATTGTCTGTTATTTCCCTTGTGAAGTAATATACTTAGAAGAAAATAATTTTTGTGTTGTCCGTTTCTCTGTCTCTGTATCCATGTCTTGAATATTATATCACAAGGTAAATAAATAATTCTGCTTTATCCAGTAATGATTGAGAATTAGTGACACAGTGCACCGTTATTACATAGCTGTATTTGGAAAAAAATCTCTCTTTAGGATTAGATCTAAGAATCCTTAATGAGGTGTGATGTATGGGGGTTTTTTTAGAAGCACTGCTTTTAAAAACGAGTGACATTAGGTGCAAAATATTTTACCTTATGAAGTGTCAGAATAGCTGAATTTGCCTTTTATACAACAATATATTTTATCAGGAGCCTTTAACACATGTGGATGTACTGTTCAAGAAAGGTGCTGCACTGTAATGTCTCTGAAAGTGTCATTGTCTCTAGGCATGATTATGAAAATATCTAATATAGATGTGCTGCCACCTGTCTTTTTTCCAAAGAAACTGTCACAGCCATTCCATTTTGAGCCTGGGAGTTAAGTTCCCAGCTGTTGTGACCCAGTTCAGTGTCTAGCTTCTGCTAACACTGATAATTATCTTTTCAGTTGTCATAACAGTTGGAACTACTGTGAAAAGAGGTAAAAACAGTGGATGTTACACTTATCTGGGGAAAACAGGCTTTAATTTATTGTAGAATCATAGAATGTTTTGGGTTGGAAGGGACCTTAGAGATGATCTATTTATTCTGGCCTTTTTTTTTTAATTTGAGAAAATATATAATTTGCTTTTTGCTCTTAAAAATTTAGTCTTACTCAGAAAAATCTCCAGCTATTTTCCTTTATTTTTCCTACCATTAATCAAAGCGGAAATGGCTGGAATTGTGAAATAAATGCAAATTATTTGAGAAAGGAAAATGTGATAATCATCACACCTGATATAAATTTCATGCATAACTATTATCACCTGATAAGCCCATAAGCTATATTGATGCAGAAGATAAGTTTTATCTATTATGAAACTGTTTTTCCCCCTCCAGATTAATGAAATGGCTAAATTTGATCTCTGTGCAGAATATCACCAATGTGTTCTAAATGCATTCAATCAAGCTAAAAAAACCTCAACACAATAATTTTTCTATATTTCTCTACCATGAAGACAAAGACATTATTGGTTGAAGCTTCCTATCAAGGTTAGGGAAAAGTATCCCAAGGGGTCAAGAAGCCTGAAGTGAAACTATTCACTTTTGAGGTAGCATATTTGTTGGATGGAGACCTTTCAGGGTACTGAACTATTGAAGAGGATACTTTAGGCCTTTTCAGAGCCCTGGCACAGAGCTCAATTAACAAACCCAGCCACTGTTTAAACCTCTCTCTTCATTACTGGAAAGGATCATGCATATACTGTGAATTGCTCAGCAGTGACAGGATAAAATTAAAATTTGCATTCAGCCACTGTCAGGAGCTTCATTCTTTTAGGAACTATGCTTCGGGTAGATGACTTAAATTACCAGACCAGCAAATATTATCTAGAAGACAGAATCTTCTGGAACTCCCTAACTCTTCCGGGCTGAAAAAGCCATAGGAATTTCAATTTTTGGAGGCTGGAAAGAATGCACAAGATCTAGAATGTAGATCTACAAGATTTCGGCTCATCTATACTCATAAAAGAAATTTAAGCACATGCTTTCAGCAACTCCAGTGTGATTCACTCATGTGTTTTAAGCTGGATATCAGTGGATGTTTTGAATCAAGTTTAATAAGCCTATATACTCAGTGATCACACAGTGACTAGTTCCAGCTTATCCAAATGCTTGAATTTTGAGATGCTACTGACTAGGTAGAAGAATACCCTTTCAATTATTAAAAAAAATTTTTAAATTGCATCTTTATTGTCCTAAGACCATCAGTATGTCCAATTCAATGCTTTGGAGTAGGAGGATGGAGATCAGTCACCAAAATTCATTGTCAGCCCAGGCAGTACTCAGCCAATAATCAGATGCAGATAAGGACCTAAGTGTAATTATGTCAGTTATGGTTTCAATGTACAGATTGGTATAGAATAAAAGTGCAATGAAAGCTACATCCCACACTGAAACATGGGAAGCAGTCGTTAAAGAGGAGACAAAAGAATTTTACTCACCAAAGCAAAATTTACTCTACTAGCTTGTTATATGTAGGCAACAATGCCTTGGCCAAAGAGATGCTGCAAGCAATATATACATATTGAATGAGGGGAAACAATCCTGGTTTTCATTAAGAAGAATGCCCTGGTTATCTCCTGTATAAGCACGGATTAACATGCGTTTCAGAGCAAAAGAATGTGGATGGTTCATGGGGATGTCCTTGAAGGACTGAAGGGAAGGAGAGCTAGTATTCCCACAAAGGATAAGGAGGGGACAAGCAGAGATGTAAGTACAGCTGGAGATGCACTGTGAAGATGCTTTGGCATAGGAAGCTAAAAACAGCTTAGTGATGGGCAAGATTTTAGGTGGAGGTTACTGAGCAGGAGCAATCTGAGACAGGAGGGGAAGACCCAAGCCAGAAAATGATAAACAGACATAGTATTACATGAATAAGGATGAAAGACTTTCCTTACATAACCCTGCCTAAGGTACACCAGGCAAGGTTTTCTTTCACTTCAGCATGTATATATTTTTTTGGTGATGATTTGTAACTGTGCTGCTTTGTGATGTTGTGAATAAATGCTTGTATTTGCATTCTACTGTAACTGAGGTTGAATGGGATTTAATTTGCCTGGAACTGCATGACATTGGTAACCTAAAAAAAATGCATATACTCAGTTACCTCAATAAATCCCTCTCTCCTTACTCAGAGGGTGACAGAACAGGTTACATTTCAGTAACACTAGTCAGATGGAGAGTTTGCACCACAGACATCAGAAGAAAGTCATGGTTCAATGTGAGGCTTGCAGGGAAAATGTCAGTATCATTATTGGTTTCCACTGCATTAAAGGCTGAAAGAATCTTTTAGAAAATAGAACAAAGCCACATGCTCTACAAGCTGCTCAGCAACTTTGGAGTGAAAACTATATAGGAGATGAGGCATAAATATTTCATGAAGCAGTAAAACTACAATATGATCTTCCAGTGCAGCGGGCTCTTTCCAAAAGCTTTGCAATGCATTGCCCTTAAAGCCCCCAGGGGTTTTCTCCTTTTTGAACAGCAGAATGACATGAATTTCAAAAGCAGGAGATTATGTAAAAGAAAGAGAGATGTTTCATTCAAAACTAAAATGGGAAAATCAATGTATTTAACTGACATTTAGACTTCATATTTATTTGTAATATGAGAGTCCATAATCTGGATTTGCTCTTCCATCCTCTTACTCTGCCTTTATTTCTGTACCTCCCTGAAAGTGTAGGCTTTAGTGTAGATCTCAGAAACACAAAGAAAAGGCTCTTTGTTTAACACTTCTGTGTTCTGCAATAATTTATAAAACCAAACTAATATGTTGTTCATTACATTTTTAGTTATTATTATAATATTTTGTGCAGGATGCTTCCAAGATTGTATTTGCCCATCATAACAGCAGAGTCAAAAAACACACTAAGGGCCATCGTGCAGAAGACAAACTAGCCAAATTAAGGAACAAATGGATCCAAAGGCAAATGAAATTGCTTGCTTAAATACACAGTTTACTTGTGACAGTGGCTGCAGAAAATGTGGGTCTTCCTGAGAAAAACCCAGTCAGATCTAACAGCGTGTCCATTTTTAAAACATGTGGTCAGATATCTGAAATCTACAGTTAATCTCCCCCAGATTTCACAAATTGAAGTCCTACACAAAAGTTACCTGGGGAAAAATTAAAACCATGAAACAACCCATGTTCATCTGTTTTATTTGTTTTATTAAACTGCTTCTTCATTCCTCACTAGTTCCCTTCAGCCTAATGATATCTGTCTCCAGATCTTGAAATCTGTAATATTCTGTATAGAAATGAGCTTAGAGACAAAATCATCTGTGAATCAGATGACCCTCTATAAAGAGATTGTCCCTGAGGGACACGGTCTGTGGTGAAGAGAAAGCATCAAGGGTTACATAATCCCTAAGTGAGAGTTGATGCCTCGAGTCATGAGCAAGGCACTGTGGCAGACTCTGGATAAAATGTACTAAGAAACTTGAACAACTCTGTGTGGGTAGGGAACATAAGACAGTCCTGATAAATATAGAAAAATTAACCAAGATGATTCCTAGATCTATCCTGTGTCTTCTGAAGATACATCATCTGAAACGCCAGATTCTGAGGCAGAAATCCCTACCCAGTGTTACAGCATATGAACAAAGCAGATAATTAAATTCAACAAGGTTTCAAAAAATTGTTTTGCCACTTAATTCTGAGTGCTATGCAGTACAGATAGAGCCAAGATGCATTTCACAAACAAGCAGTCAAAACCCAGCATTTTTGTTTTGGTATGAGGCTTGTACATCTATAAAGATAGAGGAGGAAAAAGCTTGGGCCTGCCACCATCAGCACAATAGCTCACTCTGTTCTTTACACTTTCTGAAATGGAAAATACAATATAAGGCATTCCTGCCTGCTTATTATGTGAGAAACTCCAGTCTGCTAGTGGAGAGTGTTAAATGGAAAATGTGGTGCAATTTCTTCCTTCCAGTTCCTATATTATTGTTAGAAAAGGGGGAGGAAAGGTAAATAAATAAATTAAAGATGAGATCTTTATAGGTTTTCATTTCTTCAAAAAAGAAATTACCCCACAGACATTGTATGCTCTCTACTCTCTGGCACACAATATCTGGTTTTAGTTTTCAAAGCAGATCAACAGGAAAAAAAGTTTATTTTTTTTCCTGCTTGGTGGCTATGCATAATCTATGTAATTTTTTTTTCTATAGTTAACATCCTACTATTACTGCATCTGGTGACATCCAACTGTGTCAGGTTACCTCTAGCCAAACCAATTTAGCCAAACAAATCTCCTGACAAGATCTGGGAACAAATTGAGACTGATACTTTCACTTTAGGAAGCTTTTCCAATGTGTTGTTTTGAAGCAAGTGATGACCACGCTGAGAGTCATGACCTGCTTTGGTAACTTCAGCATTCCTCTCAGATGTGTGGTAACAAGTCCAGCTTTCGCCACTCTTGGGTTAAACCCAAGAACGCATCTTAGCTAACAGGGATATGCTGGAATTGCAAAGAGTTACCTCATTAATCAACCTAAAATCAGTGTAAGATGTGCATATACTGGAGCACAGAAGAGGCAGAGTGAAGAATGCCTGCCTTATCTGAATTATTTGCGCTTCAGTGCTGTTACCTGTAACCCAGTGGGACTGCTGCACAAGCAAGTGGGGACAAAGAAATGTTAAATGTTGGCTGAATCTCTTCTTCCTGTGGAAATTCACCCATGTTTTAACATATTCCTTTCACTCTAATGGAGGGTTCTGCTAGAAACAGGTTCTTCTGCAATGTTAAAAGAGAGAATGCTATTCCACCCCAGGGCCCACCTTTCTGGGCTCTGCAGCTGGATGCCAGTGGGATGCCCACTCCCGTCTCATCACTGGGGTTGCCTGTGGTTGAACATCTCCAGCAATGCAATAATTTCTTGGTCTTATGTACACCTACGGCATTTTCCTCCTGGTGCAGAACAAGCTGGAACAATATATTTGTTTTTAACACCAATGTCATGGGCCAATGCCGTGGCACACCACCAGCTTGGCTGTTCCTGTCTGGCCATGGAAAAATAGAATCAGAAGTCAAGCAGCTCTTGCTGAGCAGAGGGATGGATATGGATTTTCTGAGGCTCTTCATCCAGCTTAGACACAGAAAATGGGTTAGTGGGAAACCCTATGAATCCCATCTGAACTATAACCACAACAATTTAGACTTTTAGTTTATTTGTGTCCATTTTCTACTCTAAGGACCTTACTTGCTTGTGATTCTCTGAAATGTTGAATGGAAAGGATGCAGACAATTCACTGACTGTAAAGGACAGTAGGTAAAGGAACATGGGTATGTAGGTAAAGAAAGGACCCTGTAAATTACTTCACCAGAGCACAAAACATTCTGCCGCTCCTGCTCAAACAAGAAAAGAAAAATCCCTTCCAAGTGCAAGGAATTAAATAATGTTAAAGGGAACACTGTTAAGGCCTGTCACCTATCCTTTCCTTGGATACAAGAGTAATACTCGCCAGAGGACATTTCATTCTTCCTCTAATGTTTATTCGTTAACCAAGCATAGTCATTAATTAAACGTGTCCCAGAATTCTTGCTGGGATTTGCAGTCACTCAGAGATGAAAAATGTGAGAACAGAATAGGAATAACTGTGTCATAAGCAACTCTTCCCAAAGCACATTTAAAATTAATGGGCCTAAGAAATTGCTTATTTTCTAATGAGAATCATTAAATATGAGATTGAATTTTAGAAACATCTGAAAGGCATAGCAGACTGTCAATGGATTCAAAGCATAAGTAGCAATTTGAACAGTTATCCTCTAAGATGAAAAAAATGTATGGGGAAAAGGACTTTAAAATGTTCAGTTGAGTATTTTGCAAACAAGTTAAATCTACAGGTTAAAATGATAAAAGTTCTTGTCTTGTGATAAGCAATTAAAATACATTTAAATTTTAAAATACATTTAAATTGTGGCACTTTGCAATATGAAATGGTGGTGTTCAGTCAAAGAACACAACCAGACTTGATCCTGGAGATCTTCTCCAACCTTAATTCTATGATTCTAAAGTGTACCTAGGGAAAATGAATCACATGGATGTATGGAAAAACATAATGCCTTTGCCTGGAAGAACTTGTGATCTAAAGAGCTCACAGAAAGGTAAGAAATGGATGATAAAAGCAAAAAAACAAGAACAAGTGAAAGGCAACTGTATTTATCCTGCTCTGTGGACTGCAGTCATTCATTATCAAGCCAAAAAAGTAAACCCTATGCATTAAAATAGTATTTAAAAATTATAGAAAAATGGAAATAGCTTGGGGAAGAACGAGCAAAACTCAACAAAAGTTGAATGAAAGAATGTCTGAATACAATGAAGTCTCTAGCTAGCTTCTAATACCCTTTCTTGTTCCCTTAGCCGACAGCTTTAATTTGAGCCTCCAAAGTGATATAATGTACAATAAATACCAGTAAATAAGCTTAGGATTTCAGATTATGCTGACTCAACTACCATCACCTCTATTTTATTCTATTTTCTATTACCCACCTCCAAATATTTCAGTGGGAGATGCAAACATTTTTGAAATACAATACAAATATTTACAAATAGGAGGAATAGCTCATTTTGATGGAGGTCTTCTTGTGACACTGATAGTTAACTGACATAGTAATTTAGGTGGACCAGGCTCTAAATATAGTAGTTCTTAATAGCCACATAACTTTTTGTTTCCTTGCTGCCTGCAAGGAAAAACAAAAACAACCTAACAAACCTAAATAACCCTTTGCTAAATACAAAATCCAAACCCCATCCTCAATACATTCAGTATTTATCACCTCTGAGGAAGTTTCACAGTTCGAAAATCAGCATCTTTGTTCATATAGGACTTTAAAGTTCTGAACATAAGCAGAAAAAAAAGAGCTTTTGTCTAGTAACAGTTATAAAATTACCTTTTCTATTTACTGACCAAGAGACGGAGCACCACAAAATTTGATAATGACTCTTTCCCAAACCAAGCTAGAATCTATAAATTGAATACATCTATTTTTCATTATTTTGTCTACAGTACTACAAGAATACAGGGGAAGATGCTTTCTGGGTTTTACCTTCAATTGTGCACTGAGTTAACCAAACCCATGACAGTGATACACAGATGAACACAGAAACAAGTTGTGTTTCTCAGGAGGAATATAAACTATTAGTGTTGATATTTAAGCATGGGAAATCCTATTTAGATTTGTGAATATGAACAATCTTCTAATGGAACAAATTCTGACTAAATCTAGAAGCCTCATGAGATATTGCAGCTAGAACATGGCCTGAAATCAAATCCAGAGATCTTGCCTGTCATTTTTTAGTGTATTAATTAGTATGTTAATTTTTCCTTCTGAACTCTTAATGAGGCCAGCTTCCTCTGCCCACATGGAGGGAGAATCTTTAATATGACTTAATCGTTAACAGAAGTGTGAGTCAGTACATTCATTATCCTTAATGTCAGTCCTTTCCTCAGAGCAGGAAACTAAGAGAGCCATAGCAAAAAGGAAGAACTTCTGGAGAGAAGAGCCTGGAGAGGTGTTGGCCTTTTCCCCAACAGCTGATTTAGGAATGAATTACAAAGATTTGTGTCAGAGTTACACCTTAGGGAGATTGTAGGTTTTCTCCTAGGCATCTGTGCTCCATTAGCAGATGTAACTTGAAAAGGTTCCGGTAACTCTTGTGAAAAGTTGAGAAAACAGTTTGAGCAGAAGGAAAGAGAAACACAAATGGAAATTCACATGTCCCTGTGGTCTGTGAAGGAGATAAATTTGTATCTTTAATCCTAACCCTTCCAAGATTAAAAGTGATGGGCAATATTCTCCTGCTACAGGAGTACTGCAATTTTAAAAGTCTGCAATGGCAAATTTCATAAAAAGCATTAGTTTACATTGTTATTATGCACTGCTATTTGATTAAGACTCTGAGGTCTCCTGCCACTCTTCACTGCCCTAAATAACCATCTCTGTGCCACCTAGTGCGTTTCCTCAACACATCTTCCATCTGACACCCACTGAACCCTTTGTCCACCAATTTAAGCAGTTCTGTGGTATTTGGTGGCACATCATGACAAACAAAACATTTAAATGCTATTATGCTTTACTCTCCTGAAAAGTGCACCTGAGCATGATGCTGGTGTAGGTACTGTCCTTCCTGAAAAATAGAAAGGAAATTGGCAGCCTATACAGGTATTATTAAACGCTCTTCCTCCTAAATTCGTCTTGCACTGATGCTAATGCATTTAATTAGATTAGACCTGCAGGATAGTTTAAATATAAATTAGATTATGATCTTTTGCAGATATGGCATATGTTTGTCCAAAGCTAGGCAATTATTTATTAGTTTTAAACAATCTCAAGGAATTGAATATTTATGCAACTCTACCCTTTTTTCCTTTATCTTTGCATTGAATGAGTCTACTTAATTTATAGTAACTAGGACAACATGGAAATAGGAGGAATTTTGCCTACAATCAGATGACTTACATTTGTGATGTTGTCAGGTTGGTTATCAAATCTTTTGTTTTTGATCTATGTGAGGCTTAGAATAGTTATTGTTGTTGCATCTGAATGGTAAAATAAAGTATTAAAATTTACAGTGGGAAGTGGCTTGAAAACAAGAATGAATTAGGGAGAAATTAGTGAATTTTTAGGATCTAAACAATTTTACAATGTTGTTTTACATGGATTTGTTTGATTTACATAAAGAATTCAGCTAACAATTCAATCCTGAGAACAATACTCACAGCCATTTCTGAAGTTGAAGAGAAGAAGAATTCAGAATCTTTCCACTGGACATAACAGGTTTTTTTGGGGTTTTTTTTTTCATGTCTAAAGGTAGTAAACTTTAACTTAACAATTCATACTGCATTTGATTTACAGTTTCTTCTGTTTCATTGCACACATACAATTAACTGGCCAGGAATTAATACGACATTTTAGCACAGAATTTGAAGGGGAAAAAAAGGGCAGTTTTAGAATGAAAAAATCCCACTAAATGCTAGTATGGTATAATTTTTTGACAGTCCTTTAATTTTCATTATTTTATTTTTGTTGTTTGTGAAGCTTTGGCACTTTTGAGCACCTTTCATACAGTGAAAACCAGAGTTCTGATGTTGCAAATCACTCACTGAAGGCTCATTATATTTTTATCATAATATTATTGTATTTTATTATAGTATATATTGTAAATATAAAAGGGATTTGGAAATAGTTGTTCTCATCCATATTTTCAGCAATTGCTGTGCTGAAATGCAGGTGACAGCGCACGATAGAGAAGCAGAGTATGAAGAAATGGTGAAAGGAATGAGGAAAATATTAAAAAGTGGAAATAATTACATAAAACTGCAAAGTTATTAAATTTCGCTGTAGCGTTTATGACCCTTTCTCCATCTTTTCTTCATCCTCATCTTTTATGACTGCTAAGAAAATATTAACTCTCTTGACTGTTGTTTGCCACGTTACAAAAACTGCAATACTCCTTGAATACATAAGGCTTACAAAACAAGCCAGCCACAGACAGGAAACACATTAAGTCACGATTTTTAAAGTTAAGAAAGGCAAACATATGGGTCACCACTGCTGAACCACAAAACTGAATGACATTGTGCAGTGGTTCCTCTGCCTCATTCAGCACACAGCTGGGTAGTGCTCTGCAGATACACAGCAACTCAGTATTTTGGCTGTTTTCCCCCACAATGTGCAGGTAATGCATTATTAGGCCTTACTGATCATATTTAGAGGAAATTAGAAATGCTGTTCCAAAGACAGAGTGGTTTATTTTCTCACGATCTTTTATGCAGCATTTAAACACAGAGCTAGGATGTTTCACAGCTCGCTTGATGCATGAACAGAAGAATACAGCCAGAAAATAAAGACAGATGTTTCTACTCATTTATGGACCCAGCCTGGATTGTTTACAGCTTGTTTTCAAGGTGTCTAATAAGTAGTGGAATGTCACATTTTGAATGCAAAAAAGCCAAGGTCTCTTTGGCTTAGCTTGTGGCTGTAGAAGAGAGGCACAAGCGAATTCAACTGAGCACACAGCGTTTAATGGTCTCACTCAGTGAAACTACACTTCAGTGAGCAAATGCAGTGTGATTATATAAACTATCATCCTATGTAACTAGCACACTGTGTGCCCACAAGAAAAGCAGTCAAGATTGGTACAATCTTCTGCCAAAATTGCAAGAATGACAGTGACAGCTACAGAGCCTTTCATGGCCACAGGTATTAGTTTCCTGCAAAGATTCTGAGATTGCTACTGCTTTTTCTGTCACTCAACCCACAGAGTGAAGTGCAGTGCCTGCATTGTGTTATACTCAGGGCAGATATGATTGGAGATTAGCCTCATAGAGCTTTTTTGTTTTCTGGCTTTATTTGTTAACATTAGTAAGAAAGCTCCACATTTTCCTTATTTCAGTCTCAGCACAACTGATCTCACTCAAGCTCTCTGGAAAAACTGTCACGAAAACAAGGAATGGAAATTTGTAGCCTGAAAGCCTTGCTTTTCTAAAAGTGAGAAAAAGCTACAATAAACATTGTAGACAGGCTTAAAAGGACAAGTTGCAGGCCTTTTCCATTTGCATTTTGGAAACTTCCATTGCCATTTGATCAGTAATTTGCATGTCTGCTACCACAGCACAAAGTAGGAGGGACTTAGAATTCTCCATCTCATTTTTTCACATAAACTTACTAAGTTTCAAGATACGAACATATGATTTGTTTGCATACCTGGTTTTACTGCTTTAAGATTTAAGCAGCTCTCTTGTATAGCACTTAAATTTAAGGAAACAGTTCTGCTGGGTAATCCATTAGATATTTGATTCTGCCCTCATAGAAATTTATTCTTGGGAATTGGCATTTATAGGGATCTTGGACTATGTCAAAAGGAGCTGCCAACAAGATGCAATCACTCTTCAACACAAAACTTGCAACATTTTTGGGACTTTAAATATAACACAGCACAAAATTGAATAAATGCAATTCACTTCATTAGGCAAGAGAAGCAGCAGAGACCTTTTTTTCACCAGATGAATTTTTACTCGTGACAAAATTTAGAGAAGGCTCACACATGAAGTCCTAATGATGTTGCCTCAAAGTAATACATTCACATTTTGTAACAAGGACTGGTTTATCATCTGCAGCTGGCAGCCTCTAAGTTTAGAAGAAAGACCTGTCTACACTTGAAGAATGAGTGTGAATATTCAAAGTAGGATTTGTAGATTGAATCTAATTGGTATATTCAGTAATTTTGTTTCAACCAATATCTTCTTCCGCCAATCTTTCTATGCTACTAGCACGGCATAAAAATAGAATTTAAATCAGGAGCTAAAGCATGTTGAGACTTCTTCACTGGTGTATTGTACCTGCTTTAAATGTTCTCAAGTTTTAGCCATTCTACTGACTGCAAAAGCATATCCTCTCCGATAAACAGAAGAGCTAATAAAAAAAAGGGAAAAAAGTTTGATTTCCTGTATGTTTTACTCAACTTCCCACTGCGTGTAGAAAGAATCCTTTCACTTTTAAAATGTAGGACACAAATCACTGAAATTCTCTTTTCTTTTAGCTGAGGAAAATGCTACTTTCCCTGTAACTTTGCAGGTCCATGGCCTGGTCAGTGTCCATTTTGCCCATAAAGGAATGTTTAGAGGATTTGAGGATAACCCTTTCAGGGGGACAGAAAGCACATTTCTTTATATTACAAAGGATGTTTGCAGGTGTGCTCCTGAACTTCAGAACATTTGAATTGCTTATAGGGAACTTGAACTACTTACTGTGGAACTGGCTTTTAATAAGCACCTATACTCAGCAGTTTTACCCTACTTCAGTTTTCCTTTGATCTGCAGAATGCCCAGCCTGCTTTATTTTTGAAAGTTCATTGATGAGCTTTCGAATTCCAATTCATTTCTTGCCTTGCCTTGACAGAGTTTCACATATAACTGTGCCTCTGTCTCACTATGCATGAAAGACTAATTTTCAAGACTAAGGCTGGAAAGGACTATTATAATAATCTTTTTTTACCTACTGCATATGTAGGTAATGCCTCAGGCATTAGTTCCAGGACTTAAAACAAGTTAAAACCCCTCTATATATTTTTCTAGAAGCTTAACTTCAATGGATAAAGTTTTAATACAATGACAATATTTCTCCATAGTTATAATTAAACCAACCTTTAATTAACAAATATTATAATGGTTAACCCAACTGAATTAATGAAACTAGAAATGAAGCTATTGTAATTTAAATTTCTGAAAGAGTTATAAGTTGCAAAAGGTTCAGTTTAACAGCCATTATTAAATCACCCAGAAGATGATGCCTGTGTACTGAGAAATGAGAATCTGGATGAGCAGTGTAAGACTGAAACAGTAACTGGAGATGTTGGCAAAACAGGAAGACTTGGATTTGGAAATGTAACACATTTTATTTAAAAGCAGTGCATTAACATGTTCTGGGAAGTAACAGACTGGTATACAAACTCTTCCTCATTCCTCCACAGGTATCACAAACCTGAGGTATAGAGTTTCACCAGACTGAAGCAACCTGGTCATTCAGCAGCCTTGTGCATGGCATGCAATGCTTTAAAACTTCTTTTTCTGGGGCTAGAGAGGAACATCTTAAAGTGCAGACTGGCCATGAAGCAGTGCAACCTCCTTCAATCTCTCTGTTTGCCAACAAACACTTTATGAAGCTGTTACTCCTCATCTCACTGCATTGTGTCTGAAACTAAATGTCACTTCTGGTTAAAGTTAGGCAAGAAAGAGGGATTGTCAGAAAACACAGACACAACATGAGCCATGTTAGATAACTGCATGACAGAAAGGATAAGAATTTTAGATTATCTATGGTAAGCATGCATGCAAACTTGATCTCACCAGTGAGTAGTATTTATCCAAGTTGTTCTTTCTCACTATAGAATAACCACTTCTTGCAACTGGCCGAGGTCATTAACAGCCATTCCAAACCATGTGTGAACATACAAACCAATACTCATTAGAGCTATCCCACAGTATCTGCAGCTTCTATCTAGCTGTCTAGCTGTTGGAAGATCACAAGTCCAAATATTCTAACAAGAGCAGATTTTACCAGTCTAACATCTAAACCCATGAAATAGATTTTAAAATGGTTAGAATAGTGGATAACTTTCCCCTACACTCTGACATCTGAATCAGCTGCAAAGGAAACAATAACTCTGCAGAGGCTGCAGTCAAGTGACATGAACCACTGATGACTTTAAGGAAAAAAACCCATGAGTATCTGAAGAGTCACAGTATCTTGAAACTATAACAAGAATTGTGAGTGATTTCTATTCCCTGTGGAGCACAGCACCACCACAAATCCTACCTTACTGCTGTTGTTGCTGGACTATTTCTCCAGCAGAGGAATTCTGTTTGATGAGAAGAAACATTTTTGCCCATAGTAAATGTTACATTTTGAAGCATCAGTTTTGAAGCATAGCTGTCAGGAAAATAATAAGACTAGAGGGAATTGAAGATCTGCAGATGTTTCTGATAATATTATGCAGATCCAATGACTGTACTGTGTAATATTTACTTTTAAAAAAACATACCACAGCCCCTGAGATATGCTTATTCTCAAAAGTACAGCACATCACTCAAAAGGCTATAGTACAAGAATTAGGATCCAGAAATGAATGTGAGATTTGTCAGTAGTTCTACTTGCTAAGGGAAAGTTTAAATATGAACTCCTTGACAACCTAGAATTAATTTTCTGTGGTAGTGGTGCTAGTGTTTTTTTACCAGATCATATAAAATTCTGCGTAGACTCATGCATATGTGTGCAAATAGTGGAGGGTTGACAGAACACCCTTATAGAAATAAGTCCAGTATGGATCACTCATTACCAAGGTAACATTAACCAGATTAAAATATTTAGTTGATATGCTTTGAAACACAGGAGAAAAAAAAAGAAAAGGGCTGTATCCTTGTAAAAGGCCAGCTTGTGATTTTCTCCCATATGCCCGTTTTCCTCATCAGCCCTAGTTCCCACAGGCCTGTCTTCTGCAAGCCTGGGGATAGTCAGAAAAAATCCTCAGTGCAAGCTCCTAAGCAGGGGCCCAAGTGCATGAGAACTCTATGACACATATAAGCATTAGAAAAAAATGTGTACATATATACATATATATATATATATAGATATATATATGTATATATATACACACACACATATGAAAGCAATAATTAATAGTTGTCTTCAGAATCACACATTGCCTCCACTGTGCTATGTTGACATTGCATGTCAACATTTATTAACACAGAATGACAAAGGATTTTAGTTAGATTTCTGAAGCTCTGATTGGAACAGAACCCACTTCCTCCAGTGCAGGAGCCTCTTCCAACTCACAAGAAAATAAAGGAATGTACAGAGGAAGGGGCATTACCTTGGAAGAAGAAATGCAGCTCCACTGGAGCCCATGAAGTTGTCAGAGGCATGGCCAACCATGAAGTGTGGTATTAGTGAAGAAGTCAGGTTGATGGAGTTGGAGGCTGGAGCTGATGTAATGTTTTCTGTGCTGGGTGCTTCATCCTGCAATAACCATTTGTTCTACTGGACACGAGATCTGGAATTAAGTGCAATGTTGTCAGGGAATGAAATTGCATTTCCAGTTAGGGATTTTGCCATTAGTTTGTCTTTCTGCAGGATATTTTGGCTTTCATTGTGCATGCTGTGAGTGATTGGGCAAATGAGAGATGGAGGCAAGTTGGATTAGGAGAAAGAATAACCACAGAGTGAGAGGAAGGCTGCTGTCCTTTGAGTAGCTGATCCTGTGGGAGAGATTGTCCTACCAGCCAAAGCAAATTGAATCTGGCTTTTGGGTGAGATATTGTGTTGGTTTTATTTGGCCTGGTTTGTGGTAGCAGGGGGAGCACAGAGGTGACTTCTGTGAGAGGCTGCTGGAAGCTTCCACCATGTCCAGCAGAGGCAATCCCTGATGGGTCTGAAAATGGACATGCTGCTGGCCAAGCCTGGGCCAGTTAGAGATGTTAGTTATGCCTCTGTGATAACATATTTAAAGAGAAATCAAAACAAAGAAGCACACAGTTTTTTCTAGCCAGAGAAGAGGAGGAAGTGAGAATATGTGAGGGAAACAACATGGAGACACCAAGGTCAGTGGAGAAGGAGGGGGAGGAGGTGCTCCAGGCACTGGAGCCAAAATTCCTCTGCAGGCCGTGGTGAAGACCATGGTGGAGCAGCTGTGCCCCTGCAGCCCATGGGGTCCATGGGGGATGCAGAGATCCACCCCCAGACCATGGGGAGGTGATCACGCTGGAGAGGGTGGATGCCTGGAGGAGGCTGTGTTCCAGCGTGAGACCCATGGAGAGAGGGGACCCTGCTCCCAGGCTGGAGCAGCCTGGCCTTGGAGGACTGCAGCCCATGGATGAGGGACCCACACCACAGCATTCTTGGGAGGACTCTCTGCCCATGGGGAAAGCTCACGCTGCAGCAGTTTTGGGAGGACTGCTGCTCATGAGGTTTGGACCCATGCAGGAGAAGTTCATGGACAACTGTCTCCCGTGGGAGTGACCCCACAGCGAAGCAGGGCAAGGACTCCTCTCCCTGAGCAGCAGAAGGACCTTGGTGATGAACTGACCAAACCCCAACACCCTGTTCCCTGTGCTGTTGGTGGGAACGAGGGAGTGGATGGGGGGAAAATGGTGCCTTTAAGGGCTTGTTTTACTTCTCATTTTCCTCCTCTGATTCTGTTAGTACTAAATTTACTTTGCAACTCTAAGTTGAGCCTGTTTTGCCCTTGGAATGTTTTCTCCCAGTCCTCACCTCAACTCATGACCCCTTAGTTTAATTCTTTTTCCTATCCTATGCCCAGCTGTGGCAGGGGAGAGTGAGTGAGTGGCTGATGTTGGTCTCTGGTGTTTGGCCAGTGTCCAAACCATGACTGATATAAAATCATGTTCCTATCCACCTATTCCCAATAAAGAGCATAGTTCTTTATCCAGCAGGTTATAGAAGGAGCTTAAGGAATTGTAACATGGCTTTACACAGAACATGTGAGTGAAGGGCTTGTCCAGAAACTGCTGTGCAGATGGCACAGAACGACTGATTCCTGCTCCCTGGCCTGCTGCAGTGGGAACTTAGAGAGCTATCTGGTAAGACCCATGTGGCTATGGGGACCTGCTCTAGCAGAACTGTCCACTGCATAAATTTAGATGCTTGAAGAAAGCACAGCTCTACACCATTTGCTCCTGGTGTTTCTGCAAAGCTGAAACATGGATGAACCGTGTGCACCAAACATGGTGCTTCGGGCTTTGAACATGTGAGCCTGCTTGCTTAGGCTACTGTGAACTCATTCAGGAGTCTAGCAGCAGGCTTCTAAGGAGTACCCAAAAGACAGATTTCAGATTCAAAGAAGATGATACTTCAGATTTACAGTAGTCAAACCTCTTTTCATTGAACATATTATCTTCTCCAGGACTGTATATGTAGAGTGTACAAGCTGTAATCTCTGTATTTCCTGTAAGAAGTCACCCCCTTGGCTTGATAAGCCAGTATTTCTGCACCACTGCTTTACCTGTGACCACAGATCTTGGCCATCTCCTGGGTGTTGTGCCATTGCAAGCACCTCTTCCTCCTCAGTTTAAGAGGCTAAGGTGAGCCAGGTGACAAAATACCTCTTGAAGGCTGTGGCTTTATTGTTGTTTTCTCTAAGTAAGTGATTAATTTAATAAATGTTCTATTTCCCAACCTTACCTAAGTCACCCCTTGCATGTCTGACAGCAAAGTC
The DNA here is from genome assembly GCA_024500445.1 of Entomyzon cyanotis. Classification (NCBI taxonomy): domain Eukaryota; kingdom Metazoa; phylum Chordata; class Aves; order Passeriformes; family Meliphagidae; genus Entomyzon; species Entomyzon cyanotis. Next base: position 43,993,928 of record JAKEPQ010001005.1, read on the forward strand.
TGTTCAAGTAACTTGTAAAATAATATGTACAGCAATGGTGTAAGAGCAACTGCCCTTAACAGCCTCTCAGGCAAGACAGAATTCTCCAAATCTTTTTCATTATTAACGTCTGGATACTCTGACCTTGCAGGATGTAACAATAGAATTAAACTGAGCAGAATGCCAAAATACCTGCTAATTAGCTTTATTTAACTTCCTCTAGTATCAGTCTACGAACAGGATACTGTTTCAAATAATTAAACATATAAGACCTTTAAAACTTCCTTAATTGTTTTACTTTCTTCTGTGTTAGCGGAATGATTTTTGAACCCTTTGTATTTGCCTGTACATTGTTAGGGCTGATGCTAGTGGAGAGGTGCTCTTGCTTCTGTAGTCAAGATGAATCTAACATTAACATGATATTCTTAGCTCAGTTTATAAGGAGGTAATGCTGAGCTTTAGAGAGCAACTGCAAAAAATAATTCTACATAGTAGAAATGTAAATCAAGAGATTGAGCACATTTCGTTCAACTCAGGGAATGCAGGCTTATCTGTGTACAAGTACAGACAAAAACCCCACTTTTCATACTAAATTAGGAAAGGAATACAGCAATACTCCCTCTCTGCTACTTACTGAACCATCTGCCTCTTTATGATACTGCTGATTCTGCCAAGAACTGTTCCCTAATTTCACAGAAATCAAGGAGAATCTTAGTGGTTTTTTTAGATCATTACACAGGTTGAACTTCTATCTTTGCTGGGGGAACTGTGCAATTTAAGAGAGCTGTGTTGTGACTATACAGCTGCAGTCATTTCCCTTCCCAGAGAGAAACTCCTGAAATGAAGTCTCCCGTTGACAGGACACCATATAAGCTTGTCCAGATCACCCATTAATGCCTCTAATGAAAATGACCACTAAAAACACATGTGGTAACATTTGCCAGGTGCAATGCCCCTGGTTCTGTCGCCTTTCCTCTGAGTTACAGTGCAGGTGGATAAATTCACAAAAATTTACACTAAATGCACTAAGGCACCAGTAAAAAAAACCATATATATGGAAAGTGCATGTTGATACATGCTGTGGCTTCTGGCATCCTGCATTTACTGTGGCGTGTTGCCTCCCACTTACAACTTGTATTGTGCTATGCACACATTACCATTAAGACTGAGTGACAAAAAAGGGTTTTAGTGAGATATATGAAGTTTTGATGGAATGGACCCCACTACTCCCAAGACAAGAGCCACTCCTGTTCTCTTTGTGTGGCTCATTCTCCTTCTCTGCATCACTTACACATAACAGTAATAGCCTATCTGGGCATCCCAGCAAAAGAAAATTCTGGCTCTGCACTGAGAGTTACCAATGATTCATGCACATGCTCCAGCTCCTTCCTGGCCTGAGCATGCTCTTATGATTGTCATAAAAAAACCCCACAAATATTTAGAGCTAGTATGTGTTTGTGCATATCCACATACAAACACTCATGATGATTTGGCACAGGGTTAGCATACCAATCAAAAATAGTTACAAGTCCATCAATTTAGATATAAAATTAGTGTTCTTCTTGACTCTATAACATTCCTACAATGCCTTTAAAGAAAAAAAGAGTGGGGGGGATTTTTTCTCAGAAAACACTAGAGTATCACAAACCTTTCTATTGACCAATACCAATATTATCCTTCACATATTCATGGGATATAGGATTTCTCAGGCAGAAGAATTAGTGCAGTTGTACTGCACATGGGGTTTATTTGAGAAGCAGTGCAGGGGACTGTGGCAGCAGTAGGAGCAATAACGGGAAGTTCATGTTGTACCAATCCTTTTATTCTCAGTTATTGAAGGAGACATGCTAAGAGACACTGTTTATATCACCCTGTGAATGAGGATAATTTTGCAGCTGGCAGGAAGAAATTGCTTTTTTATTAAGAGCAGGGCAAAAGTTCTCTGATAAAAGAGTTCTGCATAAGAAACCCCAGTATTTGGGTCACATCAGGGTTGTTAGCTATGGCTGCAGAGTACCCAGGAATACTCAGTGGATGAACCTTCAACATAGCCAGAGGAGATTTGCTTTCATTAGATAAAGTCCTGTGTGGAAGTAAAATAGATATATGAAGAGATGCTGCAAATGAACTGTATTGTAAACATCCTAGGAAAATCACTGGAAAATTATTTTCTATTGGAAGAGAAATTAATCATCAGCATTTTTCTTTATCTCTGGGACATGCTCGTGACTACTCTGCAAAATAAACCTGCATGCATTTGTCATGCCAGAGACTGAGTGTTTCTCCCACCTCTTTGATGCTCTCCCTCTCACATGACACAGGGCTTGATCCACCTTCTGTGACAAACATGGAGCTAGATAAAGCTCATTTGCGACTGGTATAAGCTATTTTAAATAATGTAAGAATATTCTTCATCACAGTATAGCCTAAATGATTTCTGTTAGGCATCAAGTACATAAATAAAATTATGTGAGCTATCTTCATGATACTTTTAAAAGAGCTTCCCCTCTAAAGAAATTCTCAGTGCTTTATGTTCTAGTACAAGCAGTAGTAACATTAAACAGAGAACATGCTGTTCCCTGTGATGATGTACTCTGAAGATGGATGTCAGGCTTTGTGCTTAGAGAACGTGTGAATTCACTTGACTTCTTTCAAACAAAGCTCAGTATGTGGAAAAAGCTTGGCATCTTTGCTTGGAGACAGGCTAAATTGCAATAGCAACATTTACTTGACTCTGCACCACGGTGCCAACATGCTAAACAAATAGAAATACGGCGCAGCAAAAGATGCATAAGGAAAATAAACTGAAGAGTCTGGCAGTATAAATGATAGCATTTGCTGTGTACTTGACAAACAAGAGGGGTAAGAGTCCTGCTGTCAGCAGCTTGCAGGGCATTGCCACACTCTGCACCTGCTGTCCTGCACCAGGACTTCCCCTGGCAGCCGCGGGGAAGGTGTCGAGCAGCGCCCTGTTGTACACCGCGCACAACAATCGAGCTGCTCAGCAAGGCTCCTCCAAGCAGATTTGCGCTGAACTCACCATTTTAAACAAATCTTTTTCTGCAAAAAGTGACACCAATCTCAGCAAAATTTCCCACAAGCAACGGCCAAAAAAAAAAAAAAAAGACGAACGGTGCTTAATTGAATGAAAGTCTATTTGTTTTATAAATCTTAAGTAGTAGAAGTTAATTCATTACATGAAGAATTGCATGACACGGTGTAATTTTTATGAGGATGTTCAAAACAGCAGTAAACAACATGGCATGAAATATTACAATAAAAGAAGTGCATCTAAAGGGAAATTCTTCCTTCTTCAAATTTTCTTAATTAGCTATTAGGTGAAAATATGTTATCCTTTTTGTGAGAACGCTGTTTTAAAAATTGGCTTTGCTTCCATTTACAAAAAAAAAAAATTGACAGTGTGAAAAAAATTAATTACATAAAAATCAGTGTTTTAACTGACAGCCAATAATTCTTTAAAAGAGAGCATTCATGAATAACTGTATAGAAAATCCAAATTAAGCCTTACAATGTTTTGTTAAAGATATTACCCTGATCTGAAAGCAAGGGAAAGTAAGACATGAGAAATCACTTTTTATAGAACAAGCATGAGCAATCCCTTTGTTTTCACCTGAAAAATAAGAAATTTGGTGGAAAGAGCTCAGGAAAAATGAAGGTCCCAGATTATACAGTGATATGACATGTTACTGGCTCACAAATTTATATTAATAACAGTAATTGATGTTTGCTTTAACTGTAAGAGTTTATGTCTAGCATCAAGTATTATTATTATTAGAGAAAAATCATTCTTCCTAAAGGAAAGACAGTCCACATTTTTATGTGTACACAAAAGACATTCAGGGACTGCTAGTTTGTGTGAAAATTATTATTTCTGTTGGAACATTTTTTTTTAAATCATGTCAGCATGAAGAATGGTTTCCATTACCCCAGTTTTTTTAACATTTCTTTTAAATGTCCCCCATCACATATTATTTATTTCCTTGCAAAAGCTCTGAAACTAAAGAAAAAATATTTCTTTTAATGCAATTCCCATCAAGACTTCGGAGGAAATGATTTTGTTACGGGCACTTTGAATGAGAGTGTAGTCTTCTAATGTACTTGAGAGTTTGATAAACCTTCTAACTGTTTCCACAATATTATCTTCAATGAACAAAGGTATAAAACCCCAAAGATTTAAAGCTCTGTGATGACAAAGCAAGTTGTTGCAGGTATTTCAAGTTATAAACAAGACTAGATTAAGAGCTGTAAACCATATGAGATTACTCCAATTTTGAATTAGAGCTGTGTCATTCCTTATAAAACCAGTGCCTCTGAGAAGGAACAAAACAAAAGGAATAAAATAAAAGGAACAAAACACAATTTCTTTCCATGAACCTGTGTAGAAAACAGTATTTCCCTGCACTTCAACTTCCACAGTGCTGCAATTAACCAATTGCATATTAATTTGTTACATATTGTAAAGATATTTTCAAATTATTCTTTTTATACAAAAATTGCTACTGCTGAAGACAAGAGTCAGCCAATGCTATCAGAGAAACAGCTACTATGTGCACTCTTTAAATAGCACATGGTAGGACTACTTTTCTTGATGATTTGATCTGCAGTAGGTGGAACCCACCAAGAAAAATAATGAAAACTTTCTCAGGGATACGATTCAGGGATTACTTTGCAGCTGTGTTTTCCTGACGACAAGTAAACCAAGAAAGGAAAAAGGATTCAATATCAGGTAAATTGGCACTAAGAACAAAAAGGAAAAAATCCCCTCTTGATGCCCATGGACCAGTTTTAGTGCAAGGGCCTTTAAGCAGTATCTTGCTTATATAAATGTATATATAAATGCATCCTAAGATGAATTTTCCTGCAACATTATTCCTCTATACACTTGCCACACTTCTGTTTCATTACCATCTAGTCTTCATTTATATTTGCTGCTTGGTAGAAAACAAGCAGTGAAGATCCCATCTGTCTTTGAAGGTGATAGCAAAATATTCACTGCCAAAATATAGCAGGAATACATTTCCAGAAAGAAATGCTTTGCCTGTGAGCACTGACAATAGTTGTCTTGACTCACATAATGCATATGTATACTTGAAGAATGTTTGAAGAGTCTCACATAGATAAAAATATGAGCTGGGTTTCAAACTGAGATAGACAAAACAGTAGGAGGAAATACAGCTTTCCGTCTCAAAGTCTTTTGAAGACACAGGTTACTTTATTAGACAATACGTTAAGATATACAAGTCTGTCTATCTGTCTATTTATCTATCAGACCTACAACTGTTCACATTTTGATCTGGAGTTAACAGTTGAGCCAGCTCTGACTTCAAGAGAAAATAAAGCAGTCATGTAGCCCTTGGAGTTCTGAGATGCAAACCAGAACTGACTCCAAAGTGGCCAACTGTAGACAACCACATCTGTAAGAGTGCTCCTTCATCACGTTGTAAAAACAAGACACATCTGAAATTACCAGGTAAAGAACACACTGATGTCAAATTGGTTTGGGGACCTTTTCTGACATATTGAGTGTTCAGATTATTTGATTCTGACAGCTTACTCCTGTCAGCAAATAAGGATTAAAATACCCCATTGCATAAATAATTGCATGCTTCGTCATTTGTTGCAAAGGCTCAGAGAACGGTTCAGTATAGACAAATGCACAGGATTTGTACGAGTGTGCAAACAAGGGAACTGTATTTGGTTAAAAATAAACCTCTTTGGAATAGTTTTGCCAATCAAACAGTATCAACAAAGGATTATTTTCCTGAATTTCTAGAAAGAAACCTGACAAAATCCCCTGAAATTCACTGTCTATCTATTTAAACCATTTCATTCTCATGCTTTAATAGTGGTCATCACTACAACTCCTGCTAGGAGCTCCCTCTCCCTCTCCCTCTCCTTCTCCCTCTCCCTCTCCCTCTCCCTCTCCCTCTCCCTCTCCCTCTCCCTCTCCCTTTCCCTCTCCCTCTCCCTCTCCCTCCCCACTAGGGATGCTTCTGCTGGTCCTGAAATAAATCTTGGAAAGGCTCACAAGGAAAATCAATAGTAGCTTCTCTTCTGTCTCTAGAAGCTAGGCTACTTCTTTCTACAAACCCCTCTTTTGCATGTCTAGCCAAGGATGGCACATTTCCAGTATCAGCTAACAGGAGGCCCAATACTCAGGTGTGGGGGAAAATAGTTATGCTGACTTTATAGCTTAGCCTCTCCCTAGAGGGCAAGATTTGCTCAGTAGGTCTTTTTTATCTAAATCATACAAAAGTGTTTTTTACCATCATGGAGATTTTAGAGAAATAGATAGTTAATAAAGGAGAAATGCACTATCACTTTTTTTTTCAGGTGGCTATGAAGATAATGACCTTATCTCCTATGAATAATTGTACAAAACTTCTTCAAAAGTGGTGTCCAATTCCTAATCATGCAAGATATGCAAGAATATTCAACTAAGTAAATAGCAAAAAAATGCTATCATGTCTTTTTCATGTCTCTAGCAGATAACTAAAATGTACAGAACTCTAAAAATATCTGGTGACAGGATATGTGAGCTATGTCTTTTGAATTTCCTTCTTTAGATATGCAAAGAAATTTACTTTAATGAATCACTGTAGAAAGCATCACACTTTGAAAATCATAGCCAGAAAGGGACATTTTTGGTATCTATAACTCAGAGCAGAAATAACTCATATAATGAGCATTTCTTAAATAATATTAGCTCAATAAGTGATTACAGGTTTTTCAGATCAATCAAATCATATCTCTCCACAGGGAGTGAGATTCAAGAGAGGGCTCATGGTGACCAACTTTGAATGCAGTGAACCGATGCTTATAAGTTCTCTCTCCAACCTTCTTTTTCCTTTCCTCTTCCTCTTTTCCCTTCCCCCTTCTCCCCCTGCTCCATAAAGAACCTTTTTACAACAGGCTCAGTAAAATTGTTTTAAGTATACCTCCCACGCTCCCCCATGCAGTTCACCAGAGAAGTTAAATTAAGAAACTAAGAAACTCAGGGCAAAAGACTTCTAGCAAATTAAAGTACTCCTAGTTGGAATGTGCTGCCAATAGCACCCTGCTTGATGGAACAAGTGGTTCTGTGTAAACAGCTCTCTGCTTACAGAGAGGTAATCAGGACTGCTGAGTGCTGTATTATGACACTGAGAGGGAAGGGGAAGATATTTCCTCAGATAACTGATCCAAGACCCCACTACAGTCAGTGTAATCACTTACTTGGAGGTCAGCAGGATTTAAAAGGAACCAAGATTCCAAACTACATAGACATTCCTAGGTGTAATTAGTATTTCCTCAATGGTTATGCATTTTTTTTAAGTGCCCTCTTCAAAGATTACAAAAAAAAAGTCAAGTATATCTCTAAAAAATATCCTTTCCAAGTGCCTGGTTTTCAAATCACTCACTACCATGCAAACATATCAAGAGCTGTCTTGACAGATCTTGACAGACCACTTCTAGCAAGAAGGCAGCCACAAGTGTTTTGATTACAACAGATTCACAAAACTTCAGACACCACAGATGTATTGTATTTTCAACTTCTTTTGAATTTACCTTTGGAATTAACATTTATTGTTAGGTTTAGATTCCAGAACCTACAATCCTATGCTGGACTGCTGGCTTTTTTAATGCTGAGCAACATATGCATGCTGTGAGCCCATTTATGCAAGGAGAAGAAGCTTACTCAAAAAAAATAACCAAAACACCAAAAAGCAACAATGACCTTTGCCTCAGTTGAGTTATTATTTAAGTTTAACAAATGGAGACAAAACTTTGAGAAGAACAAGTGCTCTGTTTTAGAGCAACTACTCCTGCTTATGGAGCTTCTTTGAGGAATTAGCTCACTGGTGCCACAGTTTTCTGCAGTGCACATAAACCACTAGGTGTGTTAGCATCACCACTGAATTTGCATTTCAAATAAGAAATTTGTCTTTTCCTCACAGTTTATCAGTGAGGGGAACACACTGATTTTAAGATAAATCCTGTCTGAGGAGAGAAGGCAGCCCACTAAGCAGTGCAAGGGATCAGCATCAGCATATTAATAATGCAATTACATCCCAACAAAAAAGACAGAGTGGAAGTAATTATCAAGATGAGATCAAACTGAAACTGGTTGTGTTGCAGCTGGAACTGCTGCTGCTGCTATAATTCATGTTCATGAAAAATTCTTTAAACTGGAAGCTGTAGAGGCAAATTAGGTATGAGTCCTTAAAAAACTTAACCCTTTACAATCTGAGAAGATGACATGATGAGGAAGAATGTCATCAAAATGCCACCTTTGGTCCAATTTTGCTTTCAGTTGGGTAGGTGAAAGCCAGCTAAAAAGCCAGGTGAAAGCCAGTGGTGCTAGAAGACAGCACTAATATGAAGAAGAAATAAGTCCAGTATCTTCTGCAAACTGCTGCTGAAAGCACTGAACTCACAAGTAGCAATCACATGCCTGCTCACAGGGCCTCAGTCGATGAATTGGCAAGCAAACCACAAGCAAACACTGGTGTTAGACACCCATGCAGCAATGTTTACACACACAAATGTTTTGCTTGAATAAAATAGATAATGCGTGATTAAGAAAAGAAAAAAAAAAAAAAAAAAAAGATGAGCTAATCACAAATTCTCTTGGAGGAATTTTTACCAGTTTTGTGTTAATGCTCCAAACACTTTACCGTAGCTTTTGTGAAATATCTTCCACACACCTCCACATAGCTCTAAAGAGTCAGACTGAAAAAATGTAAAGACAATTCCTTTCATATTCACACTGACAGGAAAACTGAGTTCTCACAGTTGTATAAATTAATAACTTTGGAGTTGTGCTTCAGAAATATATTTTTCTGGTAAATAACCTAAAAAGACTCATCTCAAAGATAGCTCCATTAATTTTCAGACATCACATTACGGGAGGCAAGCACACGGAGTAGGTAAGTAGTCTGGAATCTATCCATGTAACATGCTCTAATTATAACTTGTGTGTCATCTTTCCAGTAGACTGTGTGTTTACGAGAAACTGTCACTGGCTTTTGACATATGTGAGGGCAATTGGGTTGATCAGTGGTTTTAACCTATGGGATCTTGAGAGGCTCTTATTTCTATTTATGTTTGTACTTCTCAGTACGGCTCATTCCATCAGGTGCTGTGGAGCTCTGACACGGCTGAGCAGTCTAGTTTTCCTTGGTAGTCAGCAGAGAGAGTTGACCTCTGGAGGCCATTTCAGAGTACTTGAATTCATCATTGTTGTTTACTTATGGAGCTTAGATTTCTGAGTGAAGGCACGTCATAAATCAGGTCATTTCTGAGCACTAAAAAAATGCCTCATCATTAAAATTTCATCAGTGTATATCGATCTCATAAGTAAGTGTACATCTTCATCAGAATTTGCTTTCAGTATTTTTCTGCCAAGGTGAGCAAGTCAGCAAGAGCTTTAAAGCAGCTTTATCTGGTGATCTTATTTTTAATGACTGATTCCTATAAAATAAATGGAATGAGCAGCAGACTTGTACATGTGAGTGTACTCTAGGGCAAGACCCCTGTTCATAGAAATTACTGGGAAGCTCTTTGAAAGAAGTGTTCTGAAAGAGTTTGTTTTTTTAACCCATTTTACATGTTAGACTGACTCATATGAATAATGAGATGGTATATAAAGAATGGCATCCTTTGCTGCTGATTTGTGCCCTATGTGCAGCTCCAAAGAATGCCCCTCATGGTCAGTATTTAAAATCCTTGAGAAGGAAAGTCAGCTTGATGTGAGAATTTGAAAAATCACGTGAAACAGAACCTTGCAAATAGGAGATTGGGTTCCTGAACAGATGGAATTTTCATTCTCAAGTCTCATATTTTTAAAACTGAAGTAATAAAAATACAGAATATCTTTATTGATTAATTGGGAAATTAAACAAGTGATGTCTAGCCTGGTGAGCAGCTGACAAATAAGGTTAAGTATTCAGTGAATGTTTCACTTGGGGATTGAGTTCTGGATAAGAATCTTGGAAATACAGCCACACCTCTATGGTTTTTGGTGACACAGATTTATTTTTTAAAGATCTTTTTACATTTATTTGATTTTATACTGTCTAAAAACTTACTAACATATTTTTCTCATAATGCCTAATGTGATCTGAAACCTTTCTGTTTTCCTGGACTCAAAAAATATACAGAAACAGCTTCCCACCCACAAAACACCAGTAAGGAAAATAACCATATGAAACGAGAAATGTCAAAGTTTAGGTAGAACTGATTTAACATATCCTATTTAGATTCTTTAGGTGTTCTTTAAGATTAAAAGTGTGTTGGGATATTTTTTAATCACCATTCTCATAGAACAAGGTACTAATCAAAAGGCAAATAAAATTGGATATTCTCCAATTATTGAAGCAGTGCTTCAATAATAATAATGGAATTCCTGCTGCTCCATGACACTGAGCGGACTGTACCTTATCTTTCTACAGTGTTTGCCTGCAATTCACTGACCTAGAAGGTCCTTTCTGGACCTGTATTTCTTTATATGTTGCTGGCAAAGAAATTAATTAGAATAATTTTCAAATTTTTTTGTTATTTGGAAACATCTTTACAGCATTTGTATGTTTCATGTGAAAGAAAGAGAGAAAATATTGGACATTTTTTAACAAGCAAACCCACAGCTTCAGCTGATTATTAATTTTCAGAGAACAAAGGTTACTGCAAGCCATTATAAGTTTGAAGTAAATCATATTGTTGTGATTTAACCTCAATCAGTCTCTAAGTATTCCTCCACCCCCAATGGGGAGGAGAATTGGGAAAAAAAGTAAACCTCGTGGGATGAGATAACAGTTCAATGACTGAAATGAACTCAAATACACTACTAACACTTACTTGAATAATAACAATAATCATACTATTTTTAATTAAAAGGAGAGAGACAGAGTAATAAAACCCAAGAGAAACAACTGATGCACAACTCAATTGCTCACCACCCACTGACCAATGCCCAGCCCATTCCTGAGCAGCAATTAGCAGGACCTGACCAACTTCCCCCAGTTTATGGACTGAAATAACATTCTGTGGTTCTTTGCCCAGTTTGGATCAGCTGTCCTGGCTGTGCTCCCCACCAGCTCCTTGTGCACCTGCTCACTGGCCGAGCAGGGGACACTGAAAAGTCCTTGACTAAGGGCAAGCACCACATAGCAACAACCAAAACATGAGCATGTTATCAACATTATTATCAGTCTAAATCCAGAATGCAGCACTGTACCACTGGGCAAGAAGAAAATGAACTCTATCCCAGCCAACACCAGTGTCTCAATTTGTTAATATAACTATATTTGTATGATTAATAAAGTTCAATATAAAAGGCTCTGACTTGAACAGCTATTTAATAAAAGCAAATCTAGCAATGCAAGAAGTTAAAGACCATTATTTCCCATTGAGATGTATTTCTTTGGCATACTCTTAAGCCAGTTTCAGGGATAATTAATAAAAGGATTCAGTCAAGCACTGTTCAAATCTGTTGCTTTTATGAATTCCCTTCTAAACACCACTTCCAGTCTCTAAGATTACTATTATGCAACTGAATTTATTATGAAAGACTAGAATGGGTTAATGTGGCTATCTATTATTATTATTATTATTTCAGATAACAGTGTCATCAACTGAATATGGAAGTTACAAATTATTTGTGCAAATACTTCTTTGTTTTTCCAATGTTTTTTCACTATTTGCCATTACTCTCTGTAAGGGAGATACCAGGGCAGATCCACTGCCAAGTGTAGCACTCATTACTCCAAGCAAACCCATTGAGAAGGGATAGCCAGGCCACTGAAATGTCAGCTGTAAACAGCTGCTGCTAAGTGACTGGCTTAATTCTTGTTCACACCAAGCACAGCAACAAAACCTCTTCCAATTAATCTACTTAGTATAAAACATACCCACATTTACTATAAGGGACTGACTTTGGCCCAAATTCAGCAAATTATTTAACCTGTGATTACTGCTCCAAAAAGATGATTTTCATCCTGCCTGCAGGCAAGAGCTGCATTTTTGCTGTGTTATGGGACCAAGTAGCACTGCACAAGGGGAGCTGGTTGGTCAAACCACACAGTTAATGCTGGGAACCCAAACTCCACAATAAACACATTTCCAGCAGTTTTACCCTAACCCCACTAAGTCTGCTTGAGGCACTAGAATCCACCTGCTGCTGCAGCACTTGATGCACACTCTGCATATCCCCAGCTCAGCTGCAGCTGTAAGGCAGCCTCGAGGCTCAGCCTGAGTGGGAAGAACTGAATTACAGGAACAAGTGTCAGCTGGGGATTTGCTTCAAAAACACACTCCTGGACAAAATTAGTATGCTAGATATAGCATTAAAATGTAGATATGGCCTGAGTGAACCCTTGAGTTTCCTGTCATTCAGCCCTAATTTATCTGTTTTTCATGTCCTTTACTTCTGTCCTTGATAAGAATTTAGGCAAGATTTATTGGGAATAAATCTCCAGAGCCTAATTTATGCAGGTTTAAACCTGTGGATGAACAGCACTGGTAACTCCAAGAGAAATGACCTTATCCAAAGCTATTTGGATACACTACCTTCCACTAATTCAGGGATTGTTCTTTGTCCATAATTCTTTATAAGTTTTTTATTATGCTTAAACTCACTGTTTTGCCCTTCCAGCAGATTACCTCCTCGTTGTCATTCAAGGGATAATTAGCCTTTAAAATAAATACAGATGCCAGTTCATTTGCAGAGATTTAACTATTCTGTATGGATCTGTACCTCCAATTCTGTTCAAGTTAATGACTATTTCTTTCTTGGTGTGCATGTGTGAGAAAAATTTGAAATCTGAATCTAGACAGCAAATTTGAATTTAAATGTCTTAGAGTGAAATATTATTTTATAGTATGGTCAGCATGAAAAGTAGGGAATATTTAGTCCTTAAAAAATACATTTAAAAGGAGAAGCCCTTCAGTGATCATCTGTCTTTTAATTCATGGTGAAAAATAACAGGCATTTCCCCATGTCAGTTAAAGATGATTAATCAAGAAAGGTCATTTTATCCTTCGACTATTTCTGCACTGACCTGAACCTGTAAGAATTCAGTATTGTTTAGCATAGCTTTATATAAAAGTTGATTCTAGTTCTTAAATGGAAATGCACAAACTCAGGAGACAGCCGAACCAAGACACATTAATTGTGGGGTATTTCTTAGACTAAGTGTTACATCTAATAAATCTTGTAAATAAAAAAGTTATTAAAACTATTCTTAGCATAGTTTGTGACAAGAATGAATGTTTCTAACGCAAGTTTTAATGACTAGTTTGGCTTTTAGTTCAGTTGGCTCCACTGATGTGGAAGCAGGTGGGTTCTTCAAATGGAAAGGATCTTGTCCGGAAAGTACAGGGATTTGATCCTGATCATGGCAGTATAAGTAATGTGAAGAATCCAAAGAGGGAGATGTCACTGTGGGTGCTTAACACCTCTAAACTCAGCTTCTCATGCCTCTGGTGTTGCAGCTCACAGCCTCATTTCATCTGCTGCTCTTGCAGACCTTACTCCTGCCTCTCCATGCATCCCTGCATTATACCAAATAATTAATACCAGTGAAGTGTTTAATATCATTATAGGATAAATAATGTAAAGCAATTTCCTTCATCCTTTTAGAGTTCTTGCTGCTTTTTCATAAGATTTAATGTTGCCTTTGAAATAATAATCAATGATGCTTCTCTTTCAACACAGACATAATCTCTTTTGAGTAATAAGTGCTTAGAAAAACATTATCCCAGAGAAGCAGCATATCAATTTTCTTTATACCAGTGAAGGAAATCCCTAAAGAAACAGATATTTACAGAAATATTACTCTAAAATTAGAATTTTCCCAGGAAATTATATCTCATTACACTATGATTTTCTTGATCAGCACATCATGAGTTTGAGCATAAAGTTGGTAGCTCAAGTATAAAAATCACTTGCTACAAAATAATCAGCTTTACCAGTCCTACTAAACATCATTCCCTATCTATTATAATGTAAGCTTATTCACAGAAAAAGTGGAAACCATGATAAACCAAATTTGGCATCTGAGTCTTTTTCCAAGCTACCTGATGGTAAACTTTTCCTTTGACTTCAATACTGCAGAATTAAATTTTCTCTTTTGCAGTAACAATGCTTTATTTATGCAGGCAATATCCCCTGTCAGGACCTTACAAAATGCTTCAAGATAATTGATAAACTAGAGATCACTCCATTAATAAATTTTTGTCTGATTTCCTTAAAAATTACTTTTGAGATGCTAGTTGTTTCCTTACAAGCTTATTTTCTGTTGTTTGTATGGTCCTTGAGTTAAAGTTTAAACCAAGTTTATTGTATTGCCATTTCATGTTTGTGTTTGAAGATCTCCCACAAGACAGCATTATTGAAGGGATTTGTATTGTACTAAATATGTAATTCAACCCTAAATTTTCCCTAGGCTGAAAGATTTCAGGCAGCAAGTGCACAGCCGTCATCAGGGAGTTGTCCCCTGGTCTCTCCCACTTCTAATTTTTATGCTCTGCTTTTTCCTATTCCTTTTTTTTTTTTCCTTTTTTCCTTTTTATTTTTTATTTCTCTAATGGGTCATAACGTCATATACAATGCAGGCAACTAATGCTCTCTGCTGTAAGAATTGACCTCAGCTCAATCTTCATCTTGGAGTGGGAGGTAGTGCTTTTGCTTTTCCAATCATGAAAGGTAGCAAGTGCTCTTTTATAAATCTTCCCAAGCAGACAAGAACTCCAGTTCCAGTCGTTTAGCTGTCATTAGTGATAAAAGTGGACTGATTGAAAGGAATTTTTTTTCTTTTCTATGGCAGCAATAGCATCCTATTTATAGTAAATCGTTAGGAAGGGAAGAAAAAGGAGAATTAAAACCTTTTGATCTTAAGAACTGGTTATCTGGCTTTAGATCTAGGAATGCGTTAACAAAATGTCTTTAGTGGTTTTGGTTGTACTACCACTTAAGCACATGATTAACTATTCTGCTAGTCCTAAAAAAATCAGTAATATATCCTACGATACTCCTATCTACAGAAGCCATATAGCTACTTACAGGCATTTTCCATATGGTTGTCTTAGTAGCAGCTGGTTTTGCATTTCCTTTAAACATATGACATAATTAGGTACTGTTTGATCATGGACACTTGTCAAATGTTAGGAATATTAGCATTATTTAAAAGCTGAAGGATATTTTTCTGGTTAAGGACGAATAAAACCCAGAAGAATTTCCCAAATTGATGGTAAGAGGCAATTGTTTAGGAAGATCAAACAGCTGCATGTCTGAATTAGAGTACAAGGTTTCTATTCTTATCACTAATTGACTCACTTTCACTTTGTGGAACAGATAAGAAAACAATTCCTGTTGCTTGGTTGTTTTTAGAGAGAT
Source organism: Entomyzon cyanotis (assembly GCA_024500445.1). Taxonomy (NCBI): domain Eukaryota; kingdom Metazoa; phylum Chordata; class Aves; order Passeriformes; family Meliphagidae; genus Entomyzon; species Entomyzon cyanotis. The sequence continues at coordinate 44,009,301 of JAKEPQ010001005.1, forward strand.
GATAAGACACAAACATGAGCAAAGGGATACACAGTTCACTTCACCTGTGGCCATCAGGTCCAGAAAGGAAAATTATATTGGGAGTGGTTTCTCATTAGGTATTCATACATCTCTGGCCAGTAATGTACCCAAGCAACAATGAAAAACTCCCTGGGAATTTACTAATGGCAAGCGAGGGAAAAAAATTAAATCTGATACTTGCTCAGGATACAGCATTAAAAATGGTCATGGAAAGAACTGAGTCTACAGCTCTCAGACCTAGTCTTCCAGCTGTAAGCTTTTCCCAGAGATAGCTGGTTTCTTTTTTTGGTTTACAAATATCAAAGCTGAAGAATCAATCAATAGTGCTAAAATGTAAAATGGGCTGTCTTTTTCTTTTCTGTCCTTTTTCAAAATCTGGTCAGGAACAGCAACTTCAAACAAAGGGAATTCCTACAATTTCCTCCTATTTTTTAGTGGAAACTCCAACCACAGAGAAACTCCAACCACAGAGAAACACTCATTCCCTTCTGCTCCCATGACAATCTGCCATCCTTTATGACTGGAGATTGTCATATTGCAAAACAAGTTGTGAATCAGAGAGGCTGTACCATAACACAGAGAGTGGGAGGCTTAGCAAACAGGAGCTGGGTTTCTGCCCAAAATTTTTGAGGCTTGTTTCAGCATGTTACTCATTATTCAGAACCCATTATCACACAGAGAAATTGCCAAAGAGAAACTACCACACAGGTAACACTGTATATTGTTCCTTTACAGTACATTTCAGAGGATAAAGTGTAAATGTTCAATCAGATGTTGGGGACTGAGAACACTGTATCACAAGAAAGCCAACTTTCACCTCTGAGAGGCAGTAAGTAGGATTCTTCTGACAATTGCAATCATATTTCCCATGTCATGCAAGTTTTATGGAGTCCAGCTATTGAGTAGCAGTCAAAAGGCCAACACATCCATTCATTAGTCACTGGATGCTCTTGTGGGGTATTTTCACTGCATTAGCTACATCTACAATTAAAATAGTACTTGATTTGATGTTAAATGTGTTATATTCAAATTCTTAAATCAGTGGTCTAGAACACTGATTTCATTGGATGAGTTACCATGCAATTAAAATATTTAATATCACAGTCAGAATGCAACTATAAATGATTGAAACAAGAAAAACAAAATCATTTTTTGTGCAACCTCCACAATTAGTGCACACGTTAATAAGAAAGTTACAGAGTTCTCATATTTCCTTACATTTGAAGTTGAAAAACTTGATTCACTTTATACTGCTTAAAAATACAGAAAAGGCCAGCACTAATTTTATGAGGAGGTGTTAAAATTCGTCTTGCTGAAAAGTGAACCCATGCCCTTACACAGAAGGATCTGGATCAGCCTGTGATATTGCTGAATTCTTTAGACTGTCATCTTAAGAAATCACCTCTTAAAAGGAGCATTCATTCCAATTATAATAACATATTTCATCTATTACTATGAGAAAAAAGCTAAAAAATTATTGTGTTTAACTGCCATTTAAATTTAGAAATGTATATCCCGTTAAAAACATTCGGATCCTAACTGTTTTCACAACAGAGATGTCCACATATACTGATGAAAACTTAAGACTTCAGATTCTAAATTTAGTATTGGTTGTTTTGTTAAGTGCCTTCAAAAGCTATATTATTCTTACCCTTATTCTGGTAAACATTTCACTATTAGCAACCACTTAAAATTTGTTACCTAAACTTTATTTTAAATGCATGTGACCCCAGCAATATAAAGGAGTTTCTGCTTGCCAGTAAGTCAATCAGCTAGTAGGTTCCCAGCAATTAACTTCTTCTCTTAACTTATTTTCAGTAGTTCACAAAGTGCACTGTAAAATTAAATAACATCTTGTTCTGTTTTAGCCAAGCATTTTAGGAGAGTTTTTTTTTATTTTCCAGTATGCATTTGCCCTTTTTGTAATAACATCATGTTGTTCAGCCATGGTCCAGCCTAAAATCCACTAAAGTCCTGAGATCTTTTTCTGCAGCACCTCTGCCTCACCTGTTGCTCCTCACTTGAATGTGTGTAGATGCAATTCTGCCCCAAAGGAAGTGCCATAGGTGTTCAATTTTCTCAGACCCTTTTGATTTCTAAGCTTACTATTGAAAGTGTTGACAACAACAGTGTCTGCAAGTTTATTGAGTGTAGTCTTTATTCTACAATTCAAGGAACTACAGAAATTACTGAGAAGGACATGTCTGGACTAAAACTTTTTGCAATTATGCCATTCCATACGTTGACTGGTTTTGACATTGAACCATTGTTAACCTAAAAAACTATATTCAGAAAGGATATTAATGTTCGAATTTCATTTTTACAGCTGTGCTACCTTGGTTTTTCCAGTTACCACAGTGATATCAGAGACTTATTTTCAGTACTGAAAGAAGAAATCGTACTTTTGAGTCTTTAAATCTAATGTCTTTATTTCGTTTAGTTTGGTGAATTAAATACAGCCCTTAGGAGAATTTAGGGCAATTTAGAATTTTTTTTAAAACACTTCAGCTACTGCGTACAGAAATCCCCACTAACAACTTAATTGAAAAAAATAATCTCTAGGTATGGTTTAAAGAAATACAGATGCATCACTTAGTCTTCATTCTCTTCATTGCAGGATTTCAGTCAGGGAAACCACTCAGCCATACAGATCTCATTACCGAAATAGATGGAAACACCAGCTAGTGCAGCAGCTTCGAGCGCAGGAACAGAAAGGCGAGATTAGTTTTCCTTTGTCAGTTTTCCCAGCGCGGTTCTGCTTTGTCACTTTTCCGCACCGTTCGTCTGCGCACAGCTCCCTCTGGTGGCCACAGGGCGCAATAAAAACCACGAGTTAAAGACTTGTTGAATTCCCATTTCTTCCTCCAGCAGGAATTTAGAAACCATCCGTGCGTTAAAGTATGAGGCTTTTTGTAGTCTGCTTGTGTAATCTAGATCATAATATGCTTCCTGAGCTGAAAAAGTATTTGAAGAATCTGTTACTATTCCTTTTTCCCCTGAAATCCTTTTGAGGTTTGAAAAGTGAGAAATGGAAGATGCAACTAACCAGGAGGTTAATAACCCATATTATCTGTGCTAATGATCCAAATAAAACACCTAAATATAAAATTGCAGGTAAGCAGCTTTTAATATCTCTCTTTACTCAGGCGAAATTCCCCGATAATCTGGATGTGTCATACTTTCTCTTAGCTGGTAGTCTTATCTCCTACCTCAGGTGTGGATGCAGATTTTCTTTTGATCCCCAGGATATTGCAAACTAGCATGGGAGAATTTCTGGATCAAATCCCAGTAGACACAGCCCTCTTTTGAGCAGATATCCAGCCAATTACTATAGACTTCTAAAAATATTTCCATAATCAATATAATGAAAAGTCTCTTCTAAAGGCACGAGAAAAAGAAGTTGGGTTGGGTTTTTTTGTTTTATTTTGTTTTGTTTTTAATTAGAGTAACAGAATTATTAATTTTATATGGTATATATAACCAGAATTATTTGAAATATGAAGAAACACAAGAAAGTTTCGACAAGACTGCCCCAGATCACAAGTCATATTTTACCTGGATCACCTTTGCAGATGAACAGAATTAAGACTAAACAATTTTTCACTGAGGTCAAGCTTCTAACAGTTATTGCCTTTTCAGAACTTCCTAGGGTTTAAATATATGTATTTCATTTCCAAGAAACAGCTAAGTACAGAGATAATGAAAAACAGATGCTGAGTGATAAACACATATTTTTACGATCATGTCTTCAACACTAAGAAGCTGCCTGCACTTCAATGGATCCATTAAAAAAATGGTCTCAGGTAAATTTCAACTGTTAGAACAAACCTGTGGAAAACCTTTAGGCAGCTCAACTCATCACTGCTAGTGATGCACCCCTGCCCAGGTATACAATCTGCTGACGTACAGTCTCCTTCTTGAAGTTTATGATGGTCAGTGAAGGTTGTGTGCATGAGCACAAAGCTGTGTTTTATCAACAGAAACTTATGAATGTGATTTCTCTGAAGTAATGACTGTATAGAATGCCTTGAAGGTGTTTCAGCTTCTTTTTAAGTCCTTGTCAGTAGTACATTATTCTTTACTTTGCATAAATATAGCCAAACTGTTGAAGAAAATATGAAATGCATTACACAATTTTTGACGTGAAGTCTTTCTATTTTAGTGATGGCTAATAAATAGAAAAAATAAGCTACTTATATGACTGTGCAAGTGGCCATAAGCTAGTTTGGTATTGGTTGATTCAAGTTTGTCTACGTCAGGTTTTCCATGGTGTTTTAATGAATATTTCCTGGTTTCTTTTCAATAGCCTAATGCAGCAAAAGTTTCAAACATTGTAATTTTCCTTCAGAATTTTTATAGGGAAATGTGCACCATAACAGCCTTGCACAGATTTATCCTAAGACAATATAAACACAAACCCATTGTCTTCAATCATTACTACACAATATCGTGCCTCTATTTGACACGTATATCTTCCTATGGTGTTGCAAAGAAATCGTGTAATTGCAAGCATCTTGCTCTTAGAAAAAATTGCAATACAAAATAATAGGAAGAAATGCAGTAAGCTCATGAAACAAAATCCCTAAAGTACTTCAATTTCATTAAATTCAATTTAGATAAGCTCTACTGAGGATTTAACAACACTATTCTGGGTTCTATGCATCTCACAAGACATGCTTTATCTATTGATTATTTTTACTACATGGAAAAAATCTGAATTAATTCTATCTCCAGAAAACAATTTATAGATACAACTGATGGATAGTGGTCTTGACATGATCGTTTTGGGTAAGAATAGCAAAAGAACATATTCATTAATAAAGTCATCCTTTCACAACTGAAACAGTTGTGAAAATCTGAAAATACTCAGATGGATAAAATGAACTATTGATTCACTCCAGATGTATCTTTTGAATATTTTTCTTTTAAAAGTCTTTTAAAAGTTCTTTTAATAGAAATGAAGAAAAAAAAATAATATGAGAAATATGACTAAAGTAATTGAAAAGTGGTTTTACTCCTTAGTTGCTGTGGCCATACTTTTTCCCTTGAGTGTTTCAGCTTTTCCTTAAAAACATCAAATCAGACAACTATAACAAAATTCAAAAGTTTTCATTTTAATTTATGTTATCATATTAAATTCTTAAACTGTTATGTTAATATAGGCGGAAGATTTCTTTAATAAATAACATTTTATAAAATGTCAAAACCCTGATACAAAATTGATACAAACTGACAAGGTTCCAGCTAAGCCAAATGTCCCGGGATAGGTTTCAAACCCAGTGAACCTAAAGGTTCACTTTAATCTAATTGTTAAAAAAATATAAACATATTGACACATTCAAGTTATGCCAATTCTATAATCTACTAACCTGATGCTGTGATTGATTTGTTTCTGGACAGTTACTTGTGAGATATCAGTGGAAGCTAAACTTAATTAGAACTCAAAAAATGTACTTTTTATTAAAAAATAGACATTTCAGAGGGTGGTTTCTGGAATTGTTTTAAAAGGGATATAAAAGAAGAGACATAGTAAGAATCCAGTCAAGTTAAAATTAGTTAGTGTGTCTTATTTTTCACATCAAAACCAAACTAAAACTCAAAATCAATTTCTTAATAATATCAAAGAAAATACAGGAATAATTTCTCTTCTGATACTCAGTTTGTCACTATGGTTAATTAAATATGTAACCTCCCTATTTGCAAGTTGATTTGCACAGGTTACTCCAGGATTCCTTGGGCCAAAACACCTCAAAAACATTGTCATGAGGGGATTTGATGACCAAAAACAGACACAGCTTCTCATGCTGAGCTGTTGACACGAAGGACTGGGATGCACACAGGACTGACAGAAAAGTTGGGTATGTAAAGGCACAAAGTATGGATGCTCCACCATGAAGTCTACTTTCAATGCTTCTTCAGGATAGCTTATATAATCCTCTGGATTCACCAAAAGTTACCATTGTACATCAAGGCACATTGCTGTTTTCCTTCCAGGAGGTAAAGCATAGGAATCTTCGTATAGTGGATGGAATTTTTACCTCAAGGTACTCCACCAGATGGACGTGTGAATCTGAACTGTCTCCAGCAAGGGCTGCTTGTCCTCAAATAGTGAAAGGTGTCTGCAAAAGAAGAGATAATGCACTGTTTTCCATGCTCAGAGATGAGAGAGGAACATGCTTAATTGGCTGCACTAGGAATGTAAGTGAAGAGTAACAGAGACTTCTGGTTGTAATGGAGAGCTGAGCAATAAAACAGAGTGTCTACAAAGGTGGTGGGGGTTCCATCAGTGTTGGTTTTTAGGATAAATAGGTACTTATAAAGATTGGTTACGCATAATTAATTGTTCTTCCTTCTGATTTCTGTTTGCCCTCTGAGATGCAGGGCAGTTATCTTAGGAACTCCTCCAGCAGAACTCTCTTCCATATTCTGCATATGCCCAGCAAGGCTTAGAAGACGAGGGAAGGGAAAGCAACCTCATCTATATTTATGGTGAGCTTCAGACAAAACTGGAGTAATAACATCTCCCAGGAAATGTCAGAAAAATGGAAAATAGGATCAGTTTAATGATCTGGATTCTGAATGAAGCCCTCTCCCAGAGCAAATTAAAACACTGCACAACTGAGCCTGAATCAATAAGCACCAACTCAGGCAGTTACTAGAACCAATAAAGAAGAAATGTCTGGCTCAAACAAAACCAAGCTTCAGCTACCTCCATCCACTGCAATGGAACGTTTCACTAATTACCTGAAAGTAAAACTGGTTTATGTTCTGTCAGAAAAAGAGAAAAAATTGCAAGAGCTGGGAAAAGGATTCACTAAAACCCAGAGAGCTGGCAGCAGCACTGAAAATTGGCTTCTGCAAGACTTTCCTTTCCTTGAATTCTGATGCAGCCAAAATACTAATGGTAGAAAAGTGATGGGCAGCATACAAACCTATAAAAAAAAAATCTTCTAGTCATCCCCAGAACTTTGTAACTGGAATCAATTTTGTCAGGCTATTTAACTAGAAGATAGGAGACATTGTGTAAAGCAGACAGGTTCTGTTGGTAATTCTAATAGTAATTCTAATTAAGACTATGAAATCTGCCTTAGGGTTTTTGTTTCCTGATTCACAATTTACATGATGATAGTCTGACATACAAAATTAAAAGAAATGCTGAACTATCAGTTTTTGTCTACAAAAATTCTGTTTTTCTTTACTATATCTTCACAAGGCCTTTGTACACCTATAGAGGTATATTTTTACCATTTTCCTAGACACTATAAATCTCTGCTCACACAGGTATCCATATTAAAAAAAAATCAGTGTTCCAAGAAACATAAAAATTATGATTTACACACTTTTTTGGACATGATCCCTTTAGGAAAATGGCAACCCACTCCTCTTTTTTACCTTCATAGCAGTATTTGGAGTCACCTCCATGCTCCTTGGCAATGTGTATAAAGCTGATTTTGCTTATCCTGAACAAGGCAGACTGGTGTCAAGCCAAGTCCAGGGTGCTGCTGACACACAAGCTCTTTCTGAGCAGCTGTGGGGAGCCTGAAGGAGCCAAGATTGCTGCTTCTGAGGCTGCCAGGGTGGAGGAGAGTGTAGAGGCAGCAGTAACATCTGGGATAGGTGTCCATCCGCTGTCCACTGCCCACCTGTTTTCTCCCTTTGCCCAAAGAAATGTCCTGGTGACCAAAGTCTCCAGGGCTGGACAGTGAGGTCCTGGCCTTTTCCCTTCGATCAGATGTTCATTGCCTCTGCCTGTGCCTGGAGCTGACCCCAGACAAAGCAACCTGCAAACTCCTGGTTGCTTCACCAGCAGCACACGCCTGCATCAGCAGGAGTCACACTTTCCGAGGTGCTTCTTGCCGCTGTGATCCCTTTTCATGCTTGGTAATTTTGATGATTCTCAGCATCATGGCTTAGGTAACTTCTTGAAGCTGTATTTCTATTTTCCTATATAAAAACATGACGCAAATTTTACAGATCTTAAGCCTTTCTTAAGCCCTGTGACCTCACCCCAGTCAGATGCACATTTTACAAAGCTGTTTGAAGGTAGAGTAAGTGTCCATTTTAAAGACTTCTGCAGATGCTGTGCCCATGACCTGGATACCTGCTGGATTCTCCTGAGCTTAGTAAGACCTGATCTATTGTGCTATATTGTATTTCAAGTGTTCATCAAAATACACTTGATTCCGTTTTAGACAAAACACAGCTGCGTTTTTATGCACAGGTAAGTTGCTTCTGCAGCCAACATTAAAAAGCATCCCTTGGGGTAATTGTCACAAATCAAGGAAAATGAAACAAGCAACTCTCTTCAACAACTAGAAAGCAAATTCATGCTGTTAGACCATGGTGTTTAGCTTTTGGCATCTTTACAGAGAAAACTTCTGGGCATTGAAAAAGGTATGGATACATGGTTTTATGTTCAATTTTTAAGCCTAAAACATATTACTTTAAAGCACTAAATAGTAATACAAAGTACAAATAGGATTTTGGAAACTTAACTTCAAATTTACTTCTTTTGATTGCCTGCATTTTAAGGCTTTTTTAGATCTGAATTTTAAGAACTGGAATAGAGAACTAGGAGAAAAAAAATTGGCACAAACTCAGGAATGGAATGACAATGGCTCTCAAATGTATATGGGCAGATGTTTACTGCTTTCTAAATGTCAGCAAGAAGCAATAAACTTTGGTTTATTGGTGACACTTCTCCACTGTGGAAATCTGAATGTAGTGACAACTGTGACCTGAGGGTTACATTATTCCCAAGAATAGAGATAGAATGGGAGTTAATGGTTATAAATGCTTGACTTTTCCATACTAATAACTTTATAGAAGGTGAATCAAAGGTTAGTTATGAATTATGAACTTTTTTATTTGGCTTTTAAATTTTGTTTAAAGTTCACGTCTGCCTTTAAAATGCAAAGTTCTACTCCAGGAACTTGTCGCAAAGAAAAACAACAGGGTATGATTGACGTCACTGTTGCATCTGATTTTGTATCACAAATAAATTAAAAGAGTCAGTCTTCAAAATAAACCTGCTTTCAGTCTTGTGTTTTATAAACAAAATATGACCAAGTCTGGAGAATATATTTTGCAGCAAAGAAAACTGGTCAATCAGCTAAGGGCTGAGCTCTCAAAAGATTTCTAAAAGTTAGGGCTGCTCATATGCTTTAATAGAAATATACTTTAAATGTTTTCTCTTTATTGACACTGAGGTGCAGTTGAGATCTCTGAACCTCAAATCCAGCTTTAACTTCACTATATAAAAAAGCCTGAAAATCCTCCCAAAAGACCCCAGAAGTATTTATACAGTAAATTAACAGTTTTACAGTTTTAGTAAAACTCTTCTCTGAAGAAGTTGTATGTCCTAATATTTTATTCTTGTGGAATGATAAAATGCATAAAGATATATACCTATGTATGTATTTGTATAATCAGATGCTAATTTTTGTGCCTCGGTTATTCAGTGTAATCAAAAGTGGGACAGTAGCTAAAGAGTGCATTGTTTATTGTTTCTGAGTTGCTAATTAAATGTTCATTTTAAAATATAAATGCATTTTACTGACATTATATTGATTATATGTTTATTATACATACATAGTTGCATTAAATAGGAACAAAGAGCTTAGTAGTAATTAATACATTAATTCAATTAAAACTAGATTTCTCCTTCCTGAAAAAAAAGTACCAGTGTAAGTCAAGTACTTTTATTATTACAACCATATAAAAATAACATACCCAACCAACGGAGTGAGGAAAAGGAAAGGCATCCTTGTATGTTTTTACAGCAATATCTTCTGGATTAAGCCACTGAAGAGTAAACACATAGGCCTAGACTTAACAGGGTATGTAGGTTCCCATTCCTTTTAGACATTTTTCTTGCTATTTTCTCCATTGATTGCTATGGAATACTTTGGATCCAAACAAATTTTTGGAGGTGAGTTATCATCTGGTAAAAACAACTGTTGATTCTAGTCACAGACAGAAGAACACTGCATGTAGTTTTTTGCTCTTTCTGAAGTTCATAGGCTATTTTAGTTTTAGTGGATCTTTTCATGTCAAAAATTGTTTAGGACTAGATTCAATAAAACTAGATCCAAAGAAATGTGTGAGGCACATACCTAAGAGATCTTTTTTGCAAGGATATGAAATTTATTTTCTTAAAGTGCAATGCAATATTTTTACTCCTTCTTTTTCTCCTCCTCATAGTTTTTCAACTAATTAGTGTATTTAACTATATGTTTATTTGTACTGAATTCATATCAGCTTTTCCATCTCAGCTTTCTTTTGCATGAAAATTTTGATTCAGTCTAGATAAGAAGAACAGTGGTTTAAAATGCCAATACCTGTTTGTTTACAACAATCTTAACAGCAATCATGAGTGTTGCCAGTGTGGTAACTTTTCTTCACTCATGGAAAAGCTGGAGCCTTAAGATCTGACAGAAAAGCCACAATATAGTTGTGATTTTAGAGGTTTTTTTCCCCGTAATGCTCAGGGTAGTCTTATATGAACTATATGCTTTACAATAGATACATAGCAAAAAAGCAAAGCTTGAACTACAAAACTGTCAATATCCAAAGGAAACCAATAGACAACTCTCTCATCCAAATCACTAATGTGATTTTCAGGTTGATTTCCCCTAAAACTGATTTTCTTTCTACAGCCACTTTTCCTGCTAACTTTTCTTTTAAGGCTAATATCCTTAGGTCTAACCTTTCAGATTATTCTGTTCAAAAGACATTATTCTGAGAAAGAAAACAGAAGGGTGAGTGGTCAAGACCAGCAGCATTTCAGATGGAGAGCTGCATTAACTTCATCAAAACTAGGGCTGCACTCCAGACATCCTGGAAAATGAGAGATGTCTGGCAACATGACATGATTCAAAAGCAAAACATCAGTCATATTCAAAACGTTTCTTGTAGCTCTCTCACCACATGAAGGCGTTCACATGCAAACACAGGCATCAGCAACACTAGGAAAATCTATAGGCTTCTGCTCATTTTAACAATATTCTTAGAGTGCTTCCAAAAAGTGTGTGGTATCTAGTATTCCTAAAAATGTTTAACAGTGTTCTTTCTCAAATCCCTTGCAGACGCAGAGACTAGTAGATTTGCACAGTAATCAAACATGTCAACAAAATTATAAAGAATGCACATTAGAAAAAATCCAAAACTAAGTCTTTCAGGGATCTTTACTATCTTATTTTTGGTTGAAATATTTGTAACATCTTAAATGAGTTACAACAGTTGTAGAAACCAGCTCAATCCAAATAAAAGTTTCTCAGATCTATACAAACTGAATTTTGCTCTCCCATGATGTGTTTGTTGGACGTAATGCAGCAGACCATACATTAGTTTAATTAAAATCTAGATCTGCAGAAGTCGATGGCTTTGCTGCCAGCTGATGTGCAGCTGCTGAGATGCTTCAACGCAAGTAGCAAAAAGGTAGAAAAAAACTGCAGACTGTAAAATATGCAACCAAAAGCTCGCTGCCTCCAACAGCACATCTGGGCAGCTCCGTTGGTCACTGCTGCCGCCAGCTGTAGCTCACGGACTGCTAATTCGGAAACCGATGGGTAAGAACCCTCAAGCAAATCTGTTTCTTTCACAAGGTGTATGTGCGGATGAGAATATTCACATGAACCCGCATCCGTATGGTGGAGGAAGTTTTGTATTCCGCCCCGTTCAGAAAGCACTGGCTTTCCAGGAGCTCCTGCTTGGGCTCCGTGTAGCTCTGCCTGCGGCTGCCCGGCTGCAAGGAGCCCTCAGCAGGGATGCTCTGCTGCCGCGGCGGCGATCTCAAACACCGAGTCGTGATTTGGCAGTGGAAAGCTGCTAGACTTCCTAGTCCCTTTTTTTTTTTTTTTGCTTTGCTTTGGTTTTTTTAATAGGAAGGCGTGACAATGTCTGCCTCCTTTTGTCCGAGCTACGGACTGATTAATAGAAACCTGTGAAGGAGGTGAGAACAGTGAGCACAGGCGGTGCTTAGTCCGGAGCAACTCCTGCTGCCGGCTACCTGTTGAGGTGGGTTCACGCAGGCGCTTCATTATTTCTCTCTTTCCTAGCGAGTTCATTTAAGCCCAGCCGGACCTGCCGAGCGCCGCCTAGCCCTGCTGAGAGCTCCTGAACCTCCACCGGAGCGGAGGCACCAAGAGGAGAGAAGTTTTCTGGGAGGGGACTGGGATTCCGGCTGCCCCCTGGGGGAGCACCTGCCAGCTGGAGGGAGGGAAGAAAAGGCGGTGGGGGAAATAAAGAGGGCGAGAAAACCCCACCTCTCCTTTCCCCGAGGGGACGCTCCCGGGGAGCTCAGTCTGCCGAAGCAGCGGGCGGCTGGCAGCGCGGGAGGCTCCGCGGCTCGGCTCGGCTCGGCTCGGCGGGCACAGGCGCGGCCGGAACGCCTCCCCGGCGGCGGGGGTGCGGCGGGGGCACAGCGGGGCTCGGGGCTCGGGGCTCCGCGGCCGAGGCAGGCGGAGCGCTGCTGCGGGGGGCGGCGGGGCTGCCGCGCCCGCTCCGCTCCCGCCGGCGCAAGCTGCGCCCAGCGCGGCGGCACCTCCGCCCTCCGCTCCCCTCCCCGCCGCCCCCCGGCGCTGGTGGGGCTGCCGCCCCGGGCTCGCCGCTGTTCGCAGTGCCGGGAAGCGGCGGCTCCGTGTTCCGCCCGCGGAAACTTTGCCCAGCGCGCAAGGGGAAGGATGGAGCCCGGGGAACCCGCGGCGGAGCCCTTCAACCTGTCCCGAGCCACGGCAGAGACGCTCCGCGGGGAGTTCAACCTCTCCGGGCTGCCGGAGGCTGAGGGGAAGCCCCTCTTCGGCATCGGCATCGAGAACTTCATCACCTTGATCGTCTTCGGTTTGATCTTCGCCCTGGGCGTGTTGGGCAACACCCTGGTGATCACGGTGCTGGCGAGGAGCAAGCCGGGCAAGCGCCGAAGCACCACCAACATCTTCATCCTCAACCTGAGCATCGCCGATCTGGCCTACCTGCTCTTCTGCATCCCCTTCCAGTCCACGGTCTACGTGCTCCCCACCTGGGTGCTGGGCGCCTTCATCTGCAAGTTCATCCACTACTTCTTCACCATCTCCATGCTGGTGAGCATCTTCACGCTCTCGGCCATGTCTGTGGACCGCTACGTGGCCATCGTGCACTCCCGGCGCTCCTCAGCCTTGCGCGTTCCCCCGCAACGCAATGCTGGGTGTGGGGCTCATCTGGGCACTCTCCTTCGCCATGGCCTCGCCTGTGGCTCACCACCAGCGCATCTTCCACCGTGAGACCACCAACCAGACCTTCTGCTGGGAGCTCTGGCCCAACCCACGCCACAAGAAGGTCTACGTGGTTTGCACATTCGTCTTCGGATATCTGCTCCCACTGCTGCTCATCTCCTTCTGCTATGCCAAGGTGGGGCAAATGGAAAAGAGTGGGGGGGACACAGTGGTGGAAAAGGTGTCCATGAGCTGTAGGGCCATTTCTGGATATGTGAAGGGACTTGGCACTGTTGGGAGAAAAATGAGCAGGGGTGAGTTTGTTGCACAAGAGGAGAGGGCAGGTGTTTAAGCTGAGGGGTGTCTGAGGGGGAGCAATATATGTGCAGTGGCACAGAGAGATCAGAGCAGGGATTGCGTGGGGTGAGTGGGGGGGTGTTGTGGCAATTACTGGGGTCTCTCTATCAGATTTCCGTGTGGCAGAATGCTAAGTAGCCCCAGTGCTCTGCTGCTAGCTCTGCCACCACAATTCTTTCCATTCCTTGCAATGCTGTACAAGGAGTTTGAGTCAATAAAGTACAACAAAGCGACAAGATGTTCAGGCTTCAGATGAAACACTGTGGTTCTGTAAAATGTGCAGCGTACTTAAAAATGTCACAAGGACCTGTTTAGTCTGATCCTGGTTAACATGTTAAGAGTAAAATGTGCATCATGCTGCCTTATCCCTGTGGTGTCATGTCTTGCCCCAGCTGAAGCTGATGAGAGCTTTACCTCTGACTTCAGCAAAGGCAGGTCGTCCTGGGGAGCAGGGCATGAGGACCGAGGCAGGAAAAAGCAATGAGTAAGTGTGCCTGAATATGGGTATTTAGGGACTTTTCTGCTTAAGCAAAGAAAAGTCACATTTTTCTGTGAGTAACAACTGCAGCCTTCACTGTATGATCCTCTTCTTGCTGCTGAACAGGATCTGGAGCACCAGTTGCTACCTGCTGAGTTAGGCATGGATCCTCCTCTTTCTGTGCCAGCAGCCTTCAGTTGCAGGATTTCTCCTTAAACGGTGATTTACATTTGAGAGAATAGGATTGCTCTTGCAAATAAGAACTGCATAAATGTTGAGAAGTCAGTTCTTCAACTGGCAAGCTCAACAGATGTACCTGAGGTATTTGATTTGAACAAGTAATTTTATGTTCTGCTCAATTTTATGCATATATTACACCAGCTAATTGTGATGTGCAAATTGAGGCTATAATGTCATCCAGTTCTGATAAAACCAAGGCATGCAGAACACAAAGAACAGCACTTCCAAATGGCTGTTTGTGGCAAATGAAGAAGAAACTTGTTTTCATACATAAACTGAATCCTGCTTTCCCTGAATGAATACACTGGTATTTCATCTACTGTGGTGAATATGACTGAGCTGTAGCGACAGATCTTCAGTTGGAAGAAAGTATTACACATTGCAGAGAGAGTGTTACAGAATGTTTGCAGAGGGAGCTTTCAGCTACTAATTCTTTCCTTTTTCAAAGCCAAAGCATCTTCAGTTTCAGCATAAAGTACTGGCCTCCAAAGTCTAATTATATGAGAGAAGATTAAAAAGTAGTCTTTCAAAATTAGCATAGTCCTGCACAGTATAGGCAGGAAAAAAGCAAATATGCTTAACCAAAATATATGCATAATGAATAAAACACACTATGTCATTACAGAAGTAAATCTCTCAGTATTAGTATGAATATGTAGTTTAAAAAAAAAAGCAACAAAAAACACCCAAGCCAAAGAAAGCAACTCCCTGTGAAAAACATGCCCAAGAACAGGTTTGTGAAATCAAGGCCACTTGAAGTTGCAATAAAATCGTGTGCCTAAAGGCAGGATCTCACCCTGGCTTTGTGATATGTTTTGAGCCTGTATGTTTTATCCTGCTTGCCCTGGTGTCAGGCTGGAGGATCTGACCTGAAGGAACAAATTTTAGAAGATACCTAAGGGGTAGCTGGTGTTCCCGTCGTGTCAATGAAACTAAAAAATGCCATGACTTGTACAAAGTTGTTAAAGGTATTTGTACCCTGCAAGTAAAGAGCCATTCCTAGCCTCATTAGGAGCCACTGACAAATCTTCAACAGCAATATTTTGGGACATAGGGCAGGGTGAGGGAGAAATGAAGGGCGATAGTAGTTAAAAGTCAGAGCTGAAGTTTTAGATTGCTCAAAGCCATTGCTCTTCTGATGTATCTTAAGCATATTGTTCACTGCAAGCTTTCATTTATTTCACTAAAATATTTTACAAGAAGTATTTTTGCTTCTAAAGTACAAGAAGTGTTTTGGCTTCTGAATGCACAGAGGATTAGAGGATTGCTGCTGTGTAAAAGCCTCAGAAATACCATAAATATAGAATCAGGGAATGGTTTGGATGGGAAGGGACCTTAAAGATCATCTAGTTCCAGCCTCCCTGCCATGGACAGGGACACCTCCCACTAGATCAGGCTGCACAGGACCCCCTGGCCTGGAACAGTTTCAGGGATGGGGCTTCTCTGGGCAACCTGTTCTAGCACCTCACTAACCTCATAGTAAAGAATTTCTTCCTAATATCTAATCTAAACCTACCCTCCTTCAGCTTAAAGCTGTGACCCCTTGTCCTATCATTCACTTGTACAGGGTCCAGCACGCTCACAGGCCCTCTTTATGTACAGAAGAGTGGTCTAAGGTCTCCCCAGAGTCTCCTCTTCTCAGGCTGAGCAACCCCAACTCTCTCAGCCTGTCTTCACAGGAGACATTAATCTCTGCATTAGTTTCTTATAGAGTTCACTGGTTTTCATGAACTGCAGATCAGCGATATAATGCAATCTTCTAATACAGTAAATTAAGACAAAAGAGACTCATTTCTCGATTTGAATATATTGCCTTTTCCAGACTCCTTTAAGGCAGTTCTTTCATGAACAAATTGCAATTGAACTTTCAGTTTCTAAAGTCTCATTTTTTAAGCACTCTAATAGGGAGCTGAGTTCTTTCCCTCTCTCTCACTTGCTTTTATATCATATTAGCAGAGATTTTTATTTTCCTCACGGATAACAATGCTGTTATAATGTATAGAAGTGCTGAAGTAATGCCAGGTATTTGAAAGCAGGGCCCTCCCAAAATATCTCAAGTGATACGGTCTTCAGGCAGAAATTTATGAGGTCATGCCCTGTGTCTTGTGTGTACATCGACCTCTTGTCTCACTTCCACAAATAACTTTGGTTCAGTTTGATCCAAATTTTTGATAGAGTGAAAATATCAGAAGGAATGATACTTTCCTAGTTTTGTGAAAACAGCAGACCAGAATGTGGAGAGTCTCCATTATCCTCTCTCTTCTAAGGAGAAGAGGTCTCTCTTCTAACTCAGCTGTTAAACACCAGACAAGCCATATGGGAAGAGGTCTTACATAGTGTCAACCTATGGAGAAGACACATCTTTTTGGGAACACAGTCAAGAAGTCACAAACCCATAGGAGACCAGCTCTTGTTGCCTCGCTTTCAAGAACTACTCTCAAAAGGAGCTTATTACTTCAGAGAGAGGGACAGTGATTATGTAGTGATCAGTCACAGCACAGCATACTTAGAGACACCTTGAGTTCTGACTTGTTTATTGCTTATCATTCTACTTGCTGTACTTTTTCTTAATACTGACTTTTTGTATGTGTTTTGTAACTCTGCTACAACATTTGCTCACTAATGTGTTCTTAAAGGGTAAAGTGATAAATGATTCCCAGTCAACTTCTACCAGTTGACATCTGCCAGCATTTTGCAATGTTTCAACTAATTTTGGGTACCTCAGTTTTTCAAGGATTCAGTCCTTGAAAGTCAGGCCTCTTTCAATCAAAGCTTTAGGTTGGACACCTATAATTATTAGCAAACATTTCCTTTTATAGATGTGTAATGTTAAAAGCTTTCTTTAAAACAAATATGTCTTGCCTTAAGAATGTTTCCATTATTATCTATCATTCTGAATGTTCTGAATTCATGTCATGTATGATTTACAGTCTTGGTTAAAACTAAGCCATAAAAAGCAAGAGCCTCAACATAAAATACAACCTTATCTGGCTTTGGATATTATATCTTAAATTTTTCTGAGCAGCAAGGGGAAAACTTTATTAAACTGCACAGACAGGGAAAAATAAAAGGTATGACACATTAGTCACACGCTCTTAATTGAAAGAGGCTGAAGGATCTCTTGTGACAATAGAAGTAGCAGCATTACTTTAAAACATGGATTGCAGGCAATGGCACTTGAATTTAAATCAGGTTCATACTACAAAGATGGTTCAGAATGTAATGCTTACATTATCTGTTAAATAAGCAGTTCATTACTTACCTTCTGCAGGCTTTCCTTCTGTGTGATTTTCAATGGTTGGTCACGAGGGTGTAGTCAGTGCAACGCCAGACAGCAAACATGGTTTTTAATAGTGTAGACTTCAAGCTTTCACAATGTTTGGTACACTTATGTGAATAGGCACAGATGGTTTAAGTTATTTTCTTCACTTCCATTTTGGAAAAATCTCTTTCTCAACTTGATTTGGTCAAAGTCCTCAGTCATCTGGCTCTCAAGCCATCTTGAATGTAGTTTATGGAACAATTGGAGGAAAAGAATAGCTAAAATTTTTAAAAGAATGATTTAAAAAATTCAAAATAGGGGGGGAAATTAAGAAGAAAGAAAAAAAGAAAAAAGGATAGTCTGTAGGCAAAACAAAGGGCCTCCCAAATGTCATGAGTGGGAGTTGTGCTCATAGAGTCTGGACCAGACCACAATTTCTTATACTTCCATGATTCCACAAGTCTCCTTACAGTCTCTTACATGATTGCTGAGGAGAGGAGAGGGGAGGGGGGGGGGAGGGGAGGGGAAGGGAGGGGAGGGGAAGGGAGGGGAGGGGAGGGGAGGGGAGGGGAGGGGAGGGGAGGGGAGGGAGAGGAGAGGACAGGACAGGACAGGACAGGACAGGAGAGGACAGGAGAGGACAGGAGAGGAGAGGAGAGGACAGGAGAGGACAGGAGAGGAGAGGACAGGAGAGGAGAGGACAGGACAGGACAGGACAGGAGAGGACAGGACAGGAGAGGAGAGGACAGGACAGGACAGGAGAGGACAGGAGAGGAGAGGACAGGACAGGAGAGGACAGGAGAGGACAGGAGAGGACAGGACAGGAGAGGAGAGGACAGGAGAGGAGAGGACAGGACAGGACAGGACAGGACAGGACAGGACAGGACAGGACAGGAGCAATTTGAACAGGGTAGTGGGGAGAGTGTTTTCAATTTGCCTTGTAGTGTTTGCCCATAAACATGGCTCTTTTTAGTACTCCATGGCATTCTGTGTAGGTCTTTGAGAGCTGTTCCACTGCTGTTGGAAAGCAATTGCATTTTTTCTATTTCTATTGCTACTAGTTTGCACACCATCTGGTACAATACTACGTAGAGCCAACATGTTTTCACTGCAAATACTTATTTTACGAAATGTGTATGTAATCTGCAAGAGGGGAAGCTGAGAAGTTTCATTTGAAGGTTATAATCTAAATTGACAACAAAACCCTCCACCACCACCTCCCATCCCCCTCAAATATCCAACCTGACTGTTTTGCCAATTGCATCTTTCTTTGAACTGGAGAGAGATGCAATGCAAAAAACTTGTGCTAAAAATTTCAGAACAGAAGGAAAAGATGTTTGAAATTCTAAATAAAGATTTTGAAGTTCTGATTTCTGGGAGGAGTTTATTTGACTTTGGTTTTGGGCTGTGAGGGAGAATCCCAGAACAGTCACTGGGTGGCATGTGATGGGATTTGCAATGGTCCAGTAGAGACAGCCCATCATGGTAAGTTATGTGAAGGGGGCATGATAGATGAAGCAGCAGTGATGGGAGGTGAACTTAATTGGATTCTTCCCATGCTCTTTTTTTGGTTTTATGTTTTTCACTGATGGACTCAGCAGTTCAGCTGGTTTGTACAGGGTGATGACAGGTGAATAAAAAGTCTGAGCCAGACACTCATCTCCCTGGTCTTCTGCTGGGGTTCTGTCCTTTCCTTTGGGTCTGATTCATACTGAAGAAGAAAGAAATGAAGACAAGATGGGACTTTCTCAGGAAAAGCTCATTTCTTTTTCTCCTGCTTTCCCTGAGCTCAGGTTAGCCCCAGAAGTGGCCTGGATAGTGTTTCCAAATAGGAAGTGCACACAGGGTGAGTCACGTTAGTGCACAGATAAGCGCAAATGAGCTGCACTTAAAATATTAAGTGGTTACAAGTAATTTCTTATTTTTATTGTTGTTTGTGGTTCTCTGGTAGCTAAAAGTCAATGCCTAAAAAATGGAATCTGCTGAGGAGCTAAGGTTATTCACAAATACCATCTTACTTCTTTTCATTCAATATGTAAGTCTCTAAGACTCAAATGGCAGAGTGGGATCAAGTCTCTAGATCATCTTGAGTAATGTCTGTCCTGGTAGTGATTAGTTGTGCATCTCAAAGAAAACAGAGAAAATGTCCCCAGATGATATAGAAGAATCTGAATTTGGACCCTTTTCCCCTCCTCAAGATCTCTATGCATCCATTATCCAAAACTTTACATGTAAATCATTATGTTAAAATTTGGACCCTGCTCTTGGATAATGAGCCTTTTTGTGACATATTTTTAAAATTTACTAGTGGAAGATGCCTGGTAAGTGTCATCACATTGTTGATAAAGGTCATGCCTCACGTGTCATGCCTCGTGTGTCATGCCTCATTTTATTATAAATTATTTTTGAAAGCCTAAGCTTCTTTCAAAGATCAAATAGCACCAACATTCTGATTATAATAATCAAGCATCCATCTGAAGAAAGCAAATTATGCAGGTGACTCAGAAAAGCTCTGACTCAAAACATACACTTTTTTTATGGTTACACACAGTAAAGGTCATTCTAAACCAGCAGTCTGACTTTTTATGGAAGAGGGGAGATTGCTAAATCTATGTGCAGGATAGCTTTCCATCTGTTTCCTTGTTAATTTGTGATATGTAATTGATATGAAATACATCTGAATTTTTATATAAGATTTCAGTTGTGGTCTGCTTCATATTTATTGGTTTATACAGATGCAGAAATTTAATTCCCTTGGTTTTCCTACTCTGCACGGTTGAAATGTGTAAGTTGCTTCAGTGACACTTGTGAGCAAATCATGCAGTACTGGAGGACATGAGAGTACTCTAAGGCTTAGGCGTTTGAATTTTGTTTGAATGGAAATTGGTGAAATATGATAAAGAGATGTAAATTAATCTTTTCAGGTTCTTAATCATCTGCATAAGAAGTTGAGAAACATGTCAAAGAAGTCAGAAGCATCCAAAAAAAAGGTATGTTACATTCATTAGCTACTAATACTCAATTGTTTGCATTTCAGTTTTATGGTTTAGCTAATTTGGTATTATATTGCTTGTTGCTAAAGATGTAGCAGAGAGAAGAAATTGAAATTAAGTGTTTAATGAAGTATTCAGTGTCCCTCTGAATTTAGCAGTTTGGAATCTTTTCTAATCCAAGTTTTCAATCACATTGCATGAAGCCATTACCTGAGATCTTCATATATGGATGTCTGGAACGTCTGAAATTTAGGCACAGGTAGACAACCTGTCTTTTTTTTTTTTTTTTTTCCTTTTCTTTTTTTTTTTCTTTTTCTCACAGGCATTTTCCCCCAGCTTGTAAATCATGAGGTTTTATGTTTTTTCTAACTAGCTGATTTTGGAATGTTTCAGTAAAGAATTCCTAGGTTATATGATGAACCTTTAAAATGAAATTTATCGTGCTTTCCAATATGAGTCTAATA
The DNA here is from genome assembly GCA_024500445.1 of Entomyzon cyanotis. Taxonomy (NCBI): domain Eukaryota; kingdom Metazoa; phylum Chordata; class Aves; order Passeriformes; family Meliphagidae; genus Entomyzon; species Entomyzon cyanotis. The sequence continues at coordinate 44,030,306 of JAKEPQ010001005.1, forward strand.
AGAGACTTTTAATTATTCTCATTCTGTTGATTTTCCACACATTTTCTTCTCTTACATTCAAGACATAGATTAAATAAATCTATATAAATCTATATTTAATCTATATAGAGTAAGCAAATCATACACAAATAAAATAATGAAAGGTCTTAAAAGAAGAATATCAATTTTGTGATTTTTGAGCAGATTTGACCATATTAATCATTTGACTAACTTCTCTCTTTATGGATGTGGAGGAAAAACCCCTTAGGCTATAGCTCTTCATTTGATCTGATCACAATTTTCATATGGCCATGCAGACTGTCTGCAACGTAAATGAGATATACATGCACTCAACAATGAATAAGTACTCTATTATTTATGCAGTCTCTATTTTTTTTTTAAATGTCCTACTCAATAGATTTTGACTCCTAGAATTAAAAGCATTATGGCCCTGATTCTGTAAAACACTTTACATATATACTTTTGCATTAGGTAAGTCAGCCTGAATTACTGCTGAGCATTAATCAGTTCAAGAAGCATAAATGAAGTTCAGTAAGCTAGCAAAAAATCTACGTATTTTCTGTGCTGAAATATTTATCACACTGAGGCCACTGGGTTAGTTTTGGCTGTGAAGAAGTTCAGTTATCTGACAAAATATGTTATGAAGCGTTAATATAGTAAATATAATGGCCCACAATATAATATGCTTTTGAATTATTATTAGACTTTTACTGGGAAACAGATTTAGTTGAAAAAGATACTTGACAGAGGAATAGTTATTAATTAGTTAGGCCACTGCAAAGCACTAACTGCTGTTTCTGAAGTAAGTGAGAGCTAAAGAAGACCTTGACAGTCGAATTCCTCTGTGCCTTGATAGAATTCCTTCAGTACCTGAAGGGTCTGTACCAACTGATTCTGCAGCTGTCAGAATGGATCTAATGAAACTGATGGCTCATCCTCTCACAAATAGTGAAAGTGGAGTGTGGAAGCAGCACTGAGTATACTTTTTGTTCAATTTTTTAATTTAGTGTTTAGTGGTGAACTTTTAATTTCCAGATTGGTTTTGATAATGTGCAACTACCAGAAATTTCAAGCCCTTGCTCTTTTTTTTTTTTTTTTTTCACTAATTGTATCCCAGAAAGTTGTTGTATGACTCTCCCTGTGGAAATTCTGTGTTTAAAGGAGACACTTTCAAAAAATCCCCTGCACCTTCAGTAGGAACTTGAGCAAAGTTATGGCCACCAGCTGCCTTCATGTATAATAGATCGCTCTTGAAATTTTCATCAGAAATTCTTGTGCACTGTACTAAAATATAGATCATTAGATCTGGATGAGATTTCCCAAAGACCCCTGTTGTTATGATTTGACAGCAGGCTTAAGTCCTTCAGAAAAGGCTAAGCTTTTGTGTAGGGAGTTAGGAACATCATTCTTTACCTTTGAGGAAAGTTGTGTGTTTGCTCTTTAATGTGACATTTTCCAAGGCTGGGGTTCTCCTTTGCAGTAGTTCACTATGAAAATAAAGCCCATATAGGTAATGGGGTAAAATCAGTAACAAATTTTCCGGTGTGTTCCCTCTCAGTATACCTTTTTTATGTTTTTTTTCCCCAAAATAGTAGTTTTGAAGCAGTTTAAAGCTGATTTTTTGAGTGCTTATCAGACATATGTGTTTTCCTTTCCTTGTTTCAGACAGCACAGACTGTGTTGGTGGTGGTGGTGGTTTTTGGCATCTCCTGGCTGCCTCATCACGTGATCCATCTCTGGGCTGAATTTGGAGTTTTCCCACTGACACAAGCCTCCTTTCTCTTCAGGGTAACTGCACACTGCCTGGCTTACAGCAATTCTTCTGTGAACCCAATCATATATGCATTTCTATCTGAAAATTTTAGGAAGGCCTACAAACAAGTCTTCAAATGCCAGATTGGTAATGAGTCACCTCTGAATGATGCTAAGGAAAATAAAAGTCGGATAGATACACCACCCTCTACTAATTGTACCCACGTGTGAATGTTGAGAAGCCCTGTGTGTTGGCTCTTCCTTTGTGTGAACTAAACACCAAGAAGAAAAAGCACAATGAGCTTTATCCTGGGTTTATCTTGATAAAGCTAATTGGTATTTAATGTACTGAAGTTGCATTTGTAGCCAAAGTTTATGAAACTCATATGAAAGAAACCTGAGCTGATCCTTTGCATCATAGATAGCTTTGTCAAATAAAGCTCTTGGACCTTTCATGGATATTTGAGGGAAAAAAAAAATGTTGAGATGATATGTCTGTATTCTCATTTACTGAGCATAAAAATGTACAAGAAGATGATGTGGACAGGTAACTTTCTGACATCTTACTCCATAATAAATACTGGACTACTACGATTTCAAAGAGGAAAGCTTTTGTTCTCACTTCAGATTGTGTTGACAATGCCTTTTTTCTTTTCAGAGTAAAGATGGGCTCTGCTTTGGAGCTGGAATAAGTTGTGTACAACTTGAAGCAATTGCTTCAGAGAGGAAATGCTAATTCTATCTCTTTATCTGGTTTTAATGTATCTTACTGAGCAAGGATGGACTGGTTTTCCACTTCATATGGCTGCCTTACTGTATACACAGAACTTTTGTGTGCACTGTATAAGGGGTTTTTTACAGCCTGTATGTAGTTGTACCAAAATAAGGATTTGTCTCTGAGGGAAACTTTTTTTCATGTGCTGCATGTGCATGTGCATGTATGTTTTCTTAACTTCATAGACTTTGAGATGGAGATACAGTTTTAAGTGTGCTATGTATACACATGTTTTAAAAGATTGTGTCCCATAAAACAGCTCTATACAATGTTGAGAGATTTAAAGCATTCTCTTAAAAGTTGTAGATGGAGCATGGTATCATGTAGTTTTAAATTGGAAATATACAGAAGGTTGCATTTAAATTAATGCAAAGTACATAAGGTAAATTGTGCAATTCTGCAAATTCTTAAATAAAATTAGTAGCTTCCACAATTTTATAAATTTACTTAAAATGTCTTTAGGTGGTAAACCACTAAAGAAATAATGGAAGAACACTTACTCCTTTGAAAACATTCTTTTAGCTTGAATAAGACATGATTTTACCTTTTTTATTAATGACCCATAGGCTCTTAGAGTAAATCAAATTAAAGGAACCTCTGGACATCCTCTCAAGGCAGGGATACCCTCAGAGTTGTATTACTTCCTTGTCTAGGCAAGTTCTCAAAATTTCTGAGGATGGAAATTCAACAATATATTTGGAGCAACCTGTGCTACTGCCTGTCACCCTCAGTAAAATATTTTTTCTTACCCACAGCTGGGATTCCCCTTGATGTGTCTTGTGCCCATTGCTTTCTCCCCTTTCGCTGCATACTGAAGTCTTTTATCTACCTGTAATTTAAGATGGCCATTGAATTTCCCCTCAGCCTTCTCTTCTGAGACAATGTGCTGCTCTCAGTCTCTCCTCAGCTCCCTGGCTGGGTCAGTGGCTTTTCCCTGCCCTTCCTCCAGCATAGCCATCCCTCTCATGAACTGAGGTGTTCAAAACTGAAGAGTGTATTCCAGATGTTGCCTCACAAGCACTGAGCAGAGTAATTGCTTCCCTTGACCCATTGGCTGGTTCTTGCTGATACAGCCCAATATTATCTTAATTTATGGCTGCAAGGGTATGCTGATGACTTATATTTAATTTGTTCTTTGCAAGCACTCGAGTCCTTTTCTGCAGAATTCCACTGGGTTCCAGTCCAAGTTTCAGGGCTTGGCTTTTGGCTTTCTTGATCTTCATGCATTTGATAGCTGTTACTTCCATATTTCCAGCTTACCAAGGGCCCTTTAAAAGGTCTGCCTGCTCTTCAGAATATGCACCACTCCCCTCAGTTTGGTATTGTGTAAAATTGCTGAGAGGGTCTTGCAATCTTCTCCTGGTTTTTGAAGATGCTAATTGGTGTTGGCCAGATGCTCTTTCAGATTCCTTTTTCTCCAGAGATTTACTTTAAAAAAGATAATAATTCAGAGTGGTGGAACATCAACTGTGGAGGTTTAGCTCACATAAAAATATCTATGTTTATATGTCAGTACTGTCTGCTTGGAATCAGTAAAATAATATCAAAGACATGCTATTGCATGCATGGTGTTTGTGTCCATTCTTTCATATGAAGAGGCCATTTGATGATATTGCTAGGAACACAAAGTATAAATATATACATATGTATACTTTGTACATCAATTGGAAAATAAGGGTTTATATATGCAGGAAACTATTTCCTACGTTGGAATTGAGGTTCAGAAACACCCTAGAAAGAAGTTCCTTTGAGTTTTCCAATCCTCATCACCTCAAACACTCAAATTATTAAAGCATTATCAGACTTCAGCTAAATCGACAACATTTTAGGAAATTCTACAATTTTGAAAATTATGGTTTTTATTTTAAAAAACTGCTATTTTATGATTTTTAATAAAAATTGCCATGTAAACATATAACTGTATAAATTATTATAATAACAAGCTGAGTATATTATTTCATCTGGTGAAGAATTTTTTTCCTTAATTTACATAATTTTAAACCTAGCTGCTTGATAGTAATGGAGCTACATCTGTCTGAAAGTTTTAGGATAAGGGAGTGGAAGTGTGGGGACTGCAGTAACAACTAGTTAGAAAGATCCCACCTTATTCCTGGTGAATATCAGTAAAACTTCCACCTGGCTTTTCAGGGAAACCTTAAGAAGCAGCTGACACTCCAAGACTCAGTTTCCTGCCTGAAACATGCTTTAGTTGGCCCATGTCTCTAGTGTGATTTGTCATACTCAGCTGTGACACGAATGTTGTGAATATAAAAGCAGTGTTAACATGTGCTGTGAACTGTGTCCAACCCCTGAGCAGCTTGGTCAGGAAGGTGTCCTGCCACAGAAATGGCTGATTTGGGTAGAAAATCAGAGAATGGGTGCTAAGATCCCCTACAACTGAGTATTTGCTTCCAAGTTCCAAGCTTGTTGGCAGGGATTGTTTTTTCTGGTGGAAAGCAAAGCAAAAGTTTCGCCTCATTGACTGGCTAGTATGCTTTTTTTACATATTTTTCTAACCAGAAAGGTTGATTTCAGTGTACATGAAATAAAGGCAAGAGAAAAAATAAAAGGTTGCCATGGCTAGGCCTGAGGAAATAATCACACTAAATTTCCCCCTGTTGTGCAAATTTGAAAATATTATGCTGTACAAAACAAAACAGGCAACAGGAATGTTTACTCATATTTCTCTCAAACTTAGACACTGAAGCAGGTTTCTAACCAAGTTTGCATTGTATACATTACATTTTCAGCTTTGCACCATTTTTGCCTTAAAAAGATACAGAAATCTCATTAAAAGAGGTAAAGAAGTTATTCTACCAGGATTCTTAGTGGCATGGTTGCCCTGCCTGATTGTGAGTAGGGTGTTAGAGGTATAATACAAAAGATTGCAGCAGTGCTTTTCTTCCCCTAATAAGGACTAAAATACATTGCCAAGATACGTGTGGACCCAGCTGCATACTGTGCACTGCAATACATAAATCAGATTTAGGATCCATAGCTAAGAAAACCCAATTAAACGGCGCTTGGCCATCATACTGTTGAATATATGCAAACACACAATAAAATGAAGGAACTTGCTTAACTTTATGCTCAGCCATGCTACTTCACAGGTAATTGTATAATCCACTTAACTGATTTTGAAGAAAGGAATCTTATTAGTTGCAAGTGAAGCTGACGCTTAATTGCCTCTTCTGAGTCATTCAACTACACTGTCCTCTGTCACAAGTATGTACTAAACATGATATGTAGTAATGTAAACATTCCTAATTGCCTAAAATTCTTGTATCAAAAATGAAGAAATTCTTAACAATTTTCATATCTCTAAGGTTGGTAACAAAATACAATGCTGTAATAGATTACAAAAATATACCCAAACTGACTGAAATCATATGTAAAAAACATTATGACTGTATAAGGAGAAAACTTAAATTTTGTAGTTGAGTGTTCCCATCTGCAATTGTAATAATCTTTCAATATTTTATATTATGTAATTAGTTGGATCTATGAGCATTTAATAATTCCTCAGAAATATTTTTTTCTAAATTTAAATTTTGAAAAGAAAGTGTATTTTTAAAACCATTTAATCTTTGGCAAGATAAGGCATTTAAACAACGTGGTTTAAGTTATGGTCCTTTAGGCTTTGTATTGCCTTTTACTTTGTATGCATCTCTTTCTTCAAATCTTAACTTTATCATTTTCATAATTGATTATACCTTCATTTTCAAAAAATAATGTCACTATCTACAAGAGATTAACATTAAGCTTTATATATTTAATGTTGCAGTGAAATAAATTTTGCTTTAAATCTTCCATTGTAGGGCAGGAGAGGAATATCTTTATGGAATAATTTTGTGAATACATTATTTTAGACAATGTTATCTTTTATGGTTGCTTCACAGTGCGATGTGACACATTGAACCTAATGATATTTGTGGTATTTTGAGAAAAGAGGACAGGAGAGAAAAGGACAGCTTGTAGCTTACAGAGCTTGTATTACTGTTTTGTATTCAGTACATGGACAAATGTCAAAGACCAAAAAAGTAAAAATCTGTGTTTGTTTCAATGCATAATGCATGTAAATTAGTTCTGAGATATTCTGTACTTAGCATGAATTTTCAAGGGATAATTCCAATAGGTCAGTACCATCTCTTCTTGGCTCTGTCATATGGGATACAAACTGCTTTTCATACAAAATGTTTACATAATACTTAAAAACAAGGAGCATCTTTGGGAAAACTTCCAGAAAAAGTAGTGTAAACAAAGCTGAATAGAGTTTGATGGCTAGATGTCACTAGGCATTGAAAATTTAACTGATATAAAAAATACTTTGATTTTCCAGTGCTTGCAGGACATGCAGGAGGCATGGTCCTCCATTCAGGCTGGTAAGCTGTCTATTGAAATTTATGGAATTCTTTGATATTTCTTATTCTAATGTAATTTAAACCTCTGTAATTTATGTATAGTTTAAGAGACACACAAATAGAGCTAGAGTCATATACTTGAATATGAGAAAAAACCTGTGAGTTCTTCAGTGATGTGAAGTCCAAACCTATTTTATGAAAGCCTGTGGCTCCACTTTTGGAAGAAGGCAGTCAAATCAGTGCATATTTTGAGTATATTTGCTTTAACATTTTTCAAGGGCTATTTCAATACAATAGAAATAGCTGGTTGAGCATGAAACCAAAATACAATCAGTTTTACTCCTAATGAAAACCTTTTAAATTTAAAGTAAGTGCTACAGCATGGATTTAAAATTATGATCACTTTAAACTATCAATTTTACTGTGCAGGATCAAGACTCCTTTGTGTATGATATTTGTAGATACATTGGGGTGCCTTGGCCAGATACATTTACTGGATGAAGGCTGAGGTCTCATTTTATAGTATTTCCTTAAGGGCAACAAAGTTTTCCTCTTGGAAAACTTTGTACAGTTTCCATTGCATGGTCATTCCATTCCTCCATAAACATCTAACCACATCTAAAATTTCCTGAGAGAAATAAAACCTCTCCTCTAGTAATATATCATCTGAGCTACACAGATGTTTCTAGCAATACCTGTCAAGAATTTATGAACTTGTTGAAGTTTAATATTAAGATTTTGAAAGAAAATACAAAATTATTGCTAATGTCTTGTAGTTGTGACATTTACAGTAGAAGTGATGGTGTGACAGTTCCTTTAAACTGAAATTCACAATGTAGCACAAGTAAAATGGCAGTTTTAATATAGCAAAAATGAAAAGTTGTACATTTAAGAATGAAGAACATAAGGCAAACTTTAAAAATTTATTATTGTGCTGGAAAATTATGGCTCTGAAGTTGCCAGTTAACTAAACATGACCTTCAACTCTGTGGGGCTGCAGTGACCTGCATACCCCCTGGAATTATGAATGCAGAGGGTCTTGGTGCTGGAGTTGAGCTACAGGAAGTACCACTGCAAGGGGTGGGGCTTTCACAAAGACATTTCCTAGAACTTCTTAAAAAAACTCAAATACCCTAGCTGAAATCCATAAGCAGTTCAGCCAGCTCCCCTCTAACTGGACACAGGAGAGCAAATATAAGGAAAGGCTCGTTGGTGAAGATAAGGACAGGAAGAGATCACTCACAAATTACTGTCATGGGCAGAATAATTCAACTTGGGGAAATTAGATTAATTCATTAACAATCAAATCAGAATAGGATAAAGAGAAATAAACCCAAATTTCAAAAACACCTTCCCCTCACCCTTGCATTCTTCCTGGGCTCAACTTAAATCCTGTTTTCTTTTTCTCTGCACCCTGACCAGCACAGGGGCACAGGGAATGAGGGCTGCAGTCAGTTCATCCCACATTGCCTCTGCTAATCTTTCCTCCTCAGGAGGAGGACTCCTCACACTCTACCCTTACTGCAGTGTGGAGTCCCTCTCACAGTGATACTCCTCCATGAACCTCTCTGACATGAGTCCTTCCCATGGGCTGCAGTTCTTCAGTGCTGCTCCAGGGTGGGTCTCTCCCTGGGGTGCAGTCCCTCAGGAACAGGCTGCTTCAGAGTGGGTCCCCCATGGGATCACAAGTCCTGCCAGCCAACCTGCTCCACTGTGAGCTCCTCTCTGCGCAGGGCCACAGGTCCTGCCAGGATCTCCAGTCCAGCCTTCCCACGGGTTCACAGCCTCCTTCAGGCATCCATCTGCTCCAGCTTGGGGTATTCCATGGGCTGCAGGTGAATCTCTGCTCCACCATGGACTTTCATGGGCTGCAGGGGCACAGCTGCCTCACCATGGTCTGCACCACAGCCTGCAGGGGAATCTCTGCTCCAGCAGCTGGAGCACCTCCTCCCCCTCCTTCTTCACTGACCTGGGTGTCTACAGGGCTGTTTCTCTCACTGTCCTCACTTCCTTCTCCCAGTGCAGTTTCCATACCCCATCCCACCCCCCTTGGCTATGTTATCCCAGAGCCACTACCACCATCACTGTCGCTCTCGGCCTTGGCCAACAGCGAGGCTGCCATGGAGCTGGCTGGCACTGGCTCTGTCACACAGCTTCTGGCCCCTTGTCACAGCAGCCACCCCTGCAGCCCCCCTGCTACCAAAGCCATGTGACAAAAACCCAGTGCAGAGGGCAATTGTTAAGAAGTGCCCTAATGACATCACAGAGCTCTGTGTCCAGGCACAGAAACACCTGGTGCTCTGCATCTCCAAAACTGTGGATGAGTTCTCAAGGTTACATACAGTGAAATTAAGATGTAACAGTTAAATCTTAATTCAGAGGAAGCCTTTACCTTAGCCATGGGTACAAATAACCCTAGAATGCTAAATGAGCAAGTGTAATATATTGATCTTGCTTCAAATCACATCTGGGTATGCCTTGAAAGATTTCATGTATTTAAATCTCAAAATATGGACTAGGTGACAGCACTGCTGTGAGGAAGAAAGTGCATCTTATATAACAGATCTGTAGACCTGATGATCACAGTGGCCCCTTCTGGCCTTAGTCTGCACTCTTATTTCTGTGATTAATAGTATCATGGCTATGCAGATATGAAAAAAAACCATGACAAAACTCAGCTATTATTCTGTCAATTAGTGATCATCTGAAGATGTATAAAGAATGACTCCCCAAGTGGTCTACATCCTGGAAAGGTTTTTTGATGATTAAGAAATCTGATTCAAAACTCTCATGTATGGATTGCCATTGGTTGGTAGAGGGAGAAGGCAAATGATGCTGTATGTTCCTCTCATCTTGCTTAATTACTTTTTGCCATAATTACTCTAAATATAATCACTCTCCATTACTCCTGCATAGCAATTTATTGTTTCCATGGGAACTCTGAGCTGATGGTTGCTAGTCCATTACAAATTTTACCTGCATTTCCCTCCATAAATTTTTGTCTAAGATTTTTACCAAGCCATTGTGAAACTACTGGAAATCTTTACAAGCTAGAACTTCTGACAGTAAAATTTTCCATTCCACCTTGCTGAAATGAAACATTATAAAAGCTAATACTGTATTGAACAAACATAATCTGCCATGGTGTTTCTGACAGAGCAGTCAACATTTTTGGGTAGATTTGTGCAGGTTGTGTGATAGATAAAGGTGATTAATTATGGGTGTCCTATGCAAGTTCTAGGAATAATAGCTGCAATTTTGTCATTAATTTACTCCTGTCATGAATTCTGCTCACTTGCAGTAGTTGTACAACACTCTGGTCATGGCATCCTGTCCCTTTGGAGGGGTGGCCCCTAACCTGGTGTCAGCAGTCAGCCTTTGCTGAGCATGCTACATGGGCAGGCCAGCACCTCATCCCACTTATAGCTGCTTCCCAGCTTGCCTGCCATGCAAAGCTCCCAACAGAGTTGTAGGTGGGAAGGTTGAATGTAGGCTTTGCTGTTTTCAAGACTTCTGCTTTCTCCTTACTCAAATATATGCAGAGCATGATTTATGCTGTATTATATTTTGTTTTGTTTTCTCCTACACTCTGTGCTACAGGGGAGGAGCAGAGAGATTTAGTTTTCCTTCATAAGTAAGCCTCACTGGATCTTGAGCAGCAATAAAACCTCTTCTGTACTTTCAACCCTGAAATCTGTGATACTGCAGTATCACAGTAGCCAAAGGGATATTTTTGCTTCCTTCTCCTTATCTTCTGTCATTTGCCACCTTAAGTGAAATTCATCTTGTTCTAGTTATACAAATGAGTTGCTCCCACAGTTCTAGATCTGTAAAGGGAAAATGAATTGCTACAGATTTAAGGATATCCTGATAGTACAGCCTCATGCACTAACTGAAAAGTAATATCTAATTACTAACATCAGAGGACAAGAAGGAAGGGTAGGAGTAGAGGGAGTAAATGTTGAACAGCAGTGTGTGTGAATGGAATTATTTATGGTCCCAAATTTCAACCTCTACCTAGGCAACACTTAGTTTTTAGGCAGTTTGTCACTATAAGGAATGCAGAATCCTCTGGACTTGAGTAATTTAATTTTTTTTCATTTATTTATCTCCTGCAGGATCATATTTCCATTAGGTTGTCCCTTACTGCTCTACAGTGTTACCCTGAGATGTGTTTTCAGATTTCCTTGCATTCATATGGATGAAGATTTAAATATTCTTTTTAACTCCTACAATGATATTAAAATAAAAGGGTTTATTTTACCTCCAATTCTGCAGACACCTGGCCACAAGGCACAATTTATATATAAATCACTACTAAATATCCAGAGAAATAGCCTAGTGGCACTTGAAATTCTTCTTGGGGCAAAATGAGACACAGCAAGGATGTTCAAATATTAACTTTCACTGCAGTATTACACTGATAATAGTGTGTGAAACATGATTGGAAAGAATACTTATACTGTGATCCCGTGCTGGAAAAACTCTTTGCGTAAAAGTAATGCAGAATTGTACCATGAATATGGCTCAAAATATTATTCATAAAAAGGGCTGATGATAATTTTGCTATGGATTAAATAATAGGTGGATATTCAGCATATTTTTAATCCCAGACACCTCATTAAAATGTGGAGAGTTTGGTGTTTTGCTAGTTTTGCCACGCCCAGAAGCTTTCTATAATGTCAATTGAACTAGAACCTTGTATTTAGATTATTTTTTCAGTAGATTTAATTAATTTATAAGGGCAAGAGTTTCTTCCTCTTTTTGTAAGATAACAACATTATCAATGGTTTAGTTCAGTACAAATGGAAATAAACCATCTTTCCTACTTCTACTCTGTATCTTATGGTGTTTCCCACTCCTAAATATACTATTTGGAGACTTTTCTTACTTTTCATTGGTGAATACTGATTTTCTTGTAAGTCGAAATTGCTTCCATCAGTGTAAAAGAAATTGGTAATAGAATGGCTGCTTCATGGCTGATAAAAAATAAATTATTACAGGAGGAACTATGCTGTGCACATTATTTTGTTTATAAAAATTTGACTTAGACCTTGTAATTGGAAGAAATGGTTCTTATGTATGAATGTTATTTGATGTATATCATTATGTATAACTAAAAAGATGCAAACAGATCATGTTATTGGCTTGGTGTCTCAAATTTCTAAAAAAGTGTGTGTACTAATCAAATTAAAGCTCATGGCAATGAATACCTGTTCAAGTCCTGCATTTCTTATCTGTAAATACCCCTCATTGTTACTGAAAAATATACTGCTTTTACATGACTTTTATCCTTCCAACAATTAGTGCACAAGAGAGAAAGAAGAGGGAGAATATTTAGATATACAGTCAGAGTGTATTTCTAAAGCCAAGAACTGTATTACACATGGTTTTAAGAGGCAAAAAGGTAAGTTATCAAAGTGCAAATAAGGGTGAAACTGATGTATTACTGCTCAATATTTATGTAGATGATTAAGTCAAGTACATCCCTTGTGCATCCATTAGAAGAAACAATGGAAACTGTTCCTATTGCCCTAATTCTATTCTGTTATCATTCTCATTGTGTTGTAGCTCTTTATGTATTCCACCTGAGCAAAATCAAAGTGACTGCTTAATTAATCATCTGGACTTCATGGAAGGAAAGCAGAAGATAAAACCATGAATATGTAACAGTAAAAGATCTTGAAAGAAATAAGTGGCATACTGGGGATTCCAGCTGTTGCAGTGCATTTGGAAAGTTCTCCAGCATGCAGTTTTGGGAATGGATCACTAGATGATTTAGCAGGTCAGTAAGATTTCCTGCCAGCCATAGTTCTGTTATGATCTGTAATTGATTTTGCTGTTATTTTTCTAATCTGATTTAACTTCCCAGGAAGTTAGAGAGTCTTTCTAATTATTTCGGTGGAAATCAGATCTGGCTTTCTCCTACTACAAAATAGTGTTCAAATTGCTGGTTCTTCAGTCTTTCTCCCTGCTACAGAACAGTATTCTTGTGAAGCCAGAAAATGAAGTATTCTGTAAGGAAGAAAATCCCCTGATTAGCCTTTAATGTCATGAAATCTGACCTTTATGTCAAGAAAGCTGCAGTGTGAGACTTGACCCCGTTTGATATTTCTTAAACAATACAAAATCAAGGGCTTAAGTTCATCCCTGGAAATTCCCAGGAAGTCCTACTACTGCAAAAACAAAAATGGAAAGATAAATCTCTTTTGTTTTATATGCCATGGATTTGTGGAACAATTCAGGAATATCTAGATGATGCATAAACCTTCTGTCTTATTGTTTAATATACACTGCTTATAGAATAGTTAATTCTAAAAAAAACAGATAAAAGGATTCCTCAAAAAAAAAACCCTTGGTTGTTACCTGTTAAAGAATTATTAAAAAGCCTCTTAGAGTGGCAGCCAACACTCATTAATCAGACCCTTTTTTCTAATTGCAGAAAGTGGAGGACATATGTTCTCTTCCCTCTGTTTTCTGTATTTTATCTTAGTATTCCTTCTGGTTTCAATATGTATTGTCTGCTTATTTTGGTTTCCCTGCATGAATCATAATTTATTTAAAAAATCAAAATCACAGTTCTACCGAACTAGTCATTTATAGGCCTGATATAATTATTTTGTTTTAGAAAGTATACTTTTACATGCAGCATTAGTAGCAATAGCCACCATCTCTTGCACCTGCCCCTAAATTCTGTTGAAGTGGTCATGAGCTGCAGCACTGTGTAAACAAGAGAAACTATCAGTTTTTTCAAATTTAAGTGACCAGCCTAAGTCAAATAAAGTTTGCACGGAGACACCAAACAGATGTTGCCAGAACATCCCCTTGTGCGAGCATTATCATCTCATTAGGAGCTCTGAGGTATTCTGTTCCATTAAACTGAGAGCAGGCAGGCTCGACTAGGTGTCTAAAACATTATGTAGCTCTGTGTGTTTACTGTGCTTGGTCATGCCTGATCCTCATTGCTTCTAATGAGGTTTTTTTGTGATGTTAATTGTATTACAAGGTTTTGCCTCCAAGAGCTCTGTGGCTGCAGTTGCAAGTCTGCTTTGGTTAAATCACTGGAAGCAGGTGTCTGCTGCATTCTGAAAGCTTATTTTGGTGTAGCTTTCTTCAAGAGGTTTTCATTTTGTTATTGCTTTGTATTTCAACTGGTAGTTGTTTTGTCAAAACCTGTTTTTATTGATGTTAAAGGGAGTATTCTTTCTAGTGGTGGATGTTCCATCCCTGTAAACATTTAAGGTCGGGCTGGGCGGGTCTTTACCACAACCTGATCAAGCTGAAGATGCTCATTGCAGGATAAACAACTAGACGACCTCTAAAGGTCCTTTCCAACCCAAACTATTCTGTGATTGCTTTCAGTAGGATTAAAAACAGCAAGAAAATGGTGGTGTAAGTAATGCAATAGACCAGCACCAGGGTATGAGGATCTACATGCCCTTGGATATGACATGTCCCCAACATCATCTGACACTTGTCACTGTCACTGAGACACAGTGCTGCTGTCCTCTAAGGGACCCATGAGGTGTGTCTCACTTGCCTTCTTCCCAGGCTCCTGGAGACAGAGCTCTGACAACACAAACTGTCATTGAGGTCCTGCATAATCTCATGTGCCTGGTGCTGGAATGGTATCTTCTGATGCAGCAGCTTTGGGAGATTTTTGTGAGTGACTGATCACAAATACCAGTTTTCCATCACTCCCGTTATTTTTGACATACCTTGAAAATTTTGGGGTGCCTTGATTTTTTCTTCTGTACAAGTTTAGCTCAGAGCACATCCTAAACAGTGTGCTTAATGCGTTTTGTTAATTTTATTGGAGAGGTGCTCCTGAAATCCCAAGGCAGGTTTCCACAGTCCTGTCTGGGAGGAAAACAACATGTTCTCCCATATGCTGCTTAAATCAGGGCCATCAAAACTAAGAATGTTGGGTAAGAAATAATGGAAAGGATTAGCAGTACAATTGTTATTTCATACATCAGCAAGTCGTTTGGTATTTTCAACAAATGCAAAATTATTTATTGGCTTGCTAGGCTAGCTGCTAACATTTATGAGCTTAGCAACTAAGTTACAGAGTCAGATGACTGAAAATATGTTTTGGAGGAAAATATTTTGGGGACTTGTAAAAAGAAAACACAAAATGAGATCAGGATTGATTAGGTTGGGGTAGAGAGAAGAGTGCTTGAAGAATACAATATCTCTGTGGTGCAAATATCAGCTCAGTGTGGAAAAGACCTCCATGGCTTTCTAACAATTCTGTGGGCCAAAAATGTATTTTCTAATAATTTATGTGAAACCCTCAATATTTAAATTAAATAGACCCATTCCTTCTTAAATCTAATTGACTCATATCTTTTGTTTTCCCAAATGTAGTACATTTAATCTTAACTCACTCTTCCTTTCCTCAGCCAAATGCAGATGTCCAGGGGCTCCTATGACCCAA
Organism: Entomyzon cyanotis; assembly: GCA_024500445.1. Taxonomy (NCBI): domain Eukaryota; kingdom Metazoa; phylum Chordata; class Aves; order Passeriformes; family Meliphagidae; genus Entomyzon; species Entomyzon cyanotis. The sequence goes on from JAKEPQ010001005.1 coordinate 44,045,634, forward strand.
ATTGTAGTAGCTCTAAAATCGGAGAAGAGAATTAAAATGGTAGCCTGGTAATCATGGAAAATAAATATTACAGCGGTACCAAACAATACGGGAGTCAGACGTATCTCAAAATGTCATTTTTTGCACTTTTTCCTTTAAATAAGACCTCTGCTGAAGCTATTCCCTGGAATATGGTGAAGGCACCTTATTCCTCCTGTGGAGGAAAGTGCTGCTCCTCCAAGGTCCTCGGGTTAGTGGTTACAGCACAGCAGTGTGGGACACCCCAGGGAAACCTGCTTTGTGTCACCTGCCAGGCACAGACCCCTCCTGTGTGCCCAGGGTGGGCAACTGCAGCAGCTTCAGCCGTCAGCCATGGCCAGGAAGGGCTGTAGGGATGGTGCCAAGCTGAGTCTGGGAGATCCTGGCTCAGGGTCCATGGACAGGCAGGATCAGGCTGTGGAGAGCTGCAGGCTGGAGCTGGTGCAGCATCCCTGGGATGGGCTGCCAGCCCTGGGGCTGAGATGGGAGCCTGGGCCATGGAGGGCTGAGGGCAGCCCCAGGGCTTGGGCAGGGACAGGCAGGGCTGTGGGTGCTCTTGGGACCCTGAGATAAATAAACAGCATTTTTGTTTACAAACTCATCAACACTTCAACCAGAAGATGGAGCCTGAAATTAGCTTGTGCTAATGATGCAGAGCTGACTGCAAAACTTTGGAGAAATGCTGTATAAACCCTGTGCAGTGGTGACAGAGCAGGTAAGGATGGTGTATTCAGACAGATATTGTTATGTATTTATTCCAGATAAAATTTCAAAAATTCATTGTTTACTAGGGCCTGAGAAATAATCTTTAGGGATTTGAATACATAAGACAAAAATATTTCACTGCTGTAGCATATAATGGACAAAAAAATGTGCTATATCCTACAAGGTAGTATTTTCCATGTAGTACATAAATATAGGGATACTGTAAAATTATGTCTGTTCTTGCACAATGTACCAGGCTATATAATTATCCACTAGGTCAGCCTAAGGACATGGTTCTAAAGAAAGCATTTGCCTAATCATCTTTGCAAGGTTTTTGTTTGTTTGCAGGAGTATAGGAAACAATAAAAGTTAAATAACATTAATATGAGAGTGTTATGGATCATTAATATTTTATCAATCTGAGTGAAATATAATAAGATTATTAGTAAAGCTAGACCTCTAAAGAGCCAGTAGGTTGCTATGCATCTACTTTTCTACTCAGGTGCAGATAATAGTAAGAATTTGGGTTTCATAGTGTATTATAGTTATCTGCAATGATTACTTAGACACCATGTGAAAACATCACACTGCTTTTATTACAGCAGTGATTTTAATTTCTATTGCTCTACATATATATTTTTTATCTTAGGAATTTAGGTTGCAATTGGAATGAGCTGTTTGGAAGGTTGCATGATATTGTAAGCAAAAAATATGTAAAAATGAGGCCAGCTGATAAAATAGCCATGGGTTCCAATGACCAGATCTGTTGCTAGGCTCATAGTCCCAAAACCAGAAGTTCCCCAGCCTCATAGTACAAAGCACTGATATGATATAAGCTCATTTTTCAGCTCTGCTTCAGAAAAAGCTGACTGGTAAGTCATTACCAGAAAGCTTTGTGTTGGATAACATTCTGCAAACAATGTAAAAGACACATAAAAATACAAGCTAACACAAACTGCATATTGTGTACTCCAGCAGATTTGCAGTAGTGATAACAGGGATCAAACTGTGTTGCTGAGTGATTAAGTGGTGCCCAGAGGTAAATGATAAGTCACACCTCCAGGGAGTGCCTTAACAGAAAGCAAAAAGTAGAAATATTGCCTCTTTGAAACAGAAGAGCTCACAGCAACAAAATTCTTTGCAAATTCTACTGATTAACTGAAGACAGCATGATCTAATAAAGAAAACTTAACAAAGTGAAACAGTGGCTAAAGCTCTTATGCTTTGCACATAAAACTATTGAAATTTTGTTGTCTTAGTTGATGGACATGGCAATTCACAAGCAAGAGTCCAAATGATGTGAGAGTTAAATCTTCCATAAATTGCATAATTAATGCCTGATGATGCCCTAAGCTTGTATGGTATTTTATATTTGTTTGATGGTAATGCCAATCCTAGTGATTTCAAATGCTGTGTGGACAATCTATTAAGGGACAAAACAGCACATCTTCACTTAAATAAGTGGCTTGCATACCACGCTTTTTTTGCATTGCCTGTTTGCATGTCTCTCTCCAAGATTACAGATACTACATTGCAAAGTGACAGTTAACATGTAGGAAAAGAAAAAAAGCACCCCTACAGATCTAATTTTAAAAATAAACAAAATTGTAGCTAGGTAAGTCAGGTTTCTAAATCTGCTTAGTGAAAAATATGAGAATATGGAATATTCCCAAGCTGTTGATACTGAAGTTTTGATATTTGAAACTGGTTTTGTTTTGACAGAGCTCCTTGTTTTCCCTCTTTCCTTGCCAGGATGCAATTACAATCAAACATTCTTTATTATCCTATTGTGTGAGAATGAGAGGTCCTTGAAAGGAAAGGACCAGCTTTGTTTGCTACTGAACTGTTGATATCAATCTACAGTTATTAAGAGAAAGAAGGAAGGTACCAGCATTTTAATAATGACTAAAGTCATGCATTTGTTATCAGATACAGCATTGTTAGATAATATAGTTTTGATTGAATATAACATTTGTTATTGTGTACAGTTAATTATAGCTAATTATAGTTGGGTACATTTTGAGCTCAGAGGGGAACTGTCATTTTCTTTTGACAGATCTCCTTAATGACACAGGCAAAATTTCATCTACCTCAGCTACACGTTTCTCAAGGAAAGGGCAGGAACTTGCTACAGGCACATTTCATTTTAGTATTTGCTCTCCAGGTTGTCTCTCAGTCAAAACTGTAATGGGAGTTTCATGGCCACCTTAAACCAGCATATCCTTAATCAGATTCTTCGTGAGCTTTAGGATATAACTACCTGAATGCAACTTGTGCCAGTACAAGATGGGGTGAGAGAGGCAGAGGGTGAGCTCTTGCAGGCAGGAGATAGTCTGGGTTTTTTGACAGCTGTGCCTGCTTTATGTCATTGCAAGGCAGTTGCGAAATTACCACTTGTCATTAGATTTAAGAGATATCTTAGAAATGTCCACTAGCAAAGGCAATGATTAAATCTCCCTAGCTCATTATGGCTTTTTTCTTACATTCCTTGTCTGCATTAGATAGAAAGCATGTCTATCCCTTGTTAAACCCAAGAGGCTGCTTTGCTTATATCCTCAGACCTTAAAATTCTAAATGAAAATAGCCCATCTCATTCCCATTCCACTCCAGCAACAATCAGTTCTATGCCACCTCACTACTCTCTCCTCTGTGCTGCAGAAAGAGCAATTTCCATCCATTTCCAATCCATTTCCTGACTGACATTTCATGTATTCAGACCAAGGGTTCCTTAGCCTTCAGCAAGAGTATTTCCAGTCTTTTTTTTTTTTTTTTTTTTTTGCATTTATATAGCTCAGCAAAAGGATGTGTCTAATGAAACTTTTCTTCTTACCTGGGGGCAAACTGCCAGTACAGCAATGAGCTCAGGCCAGAGTTTGTTTTGCCAGATTTGTGGGGCAGAATGTAAATACTCATACCTTGCTCCTAGATCAGATGAGAAGAAAGTACTGGCATCAAGTGTACTGCAAATCCAATAACTAGTGTGCTTCTTTTGTGGATATTTGAAGCTAATCACAGCTGATGGAAAGTGCTTCATGTAGGTATGTATTCTGATGGGCATGTTGTATTTTTCCATTATTTCATGTTCTGTGGGAAAAGGACTTAATTTCTTTCCCCTTTCTGCCTGATTTTTATTTGACCTTAGAAAAACAAAGTAGCCTAGCTATTGAGTCACTTGACTAGTGAAAGCGATGATTTTGACAAAGCTGGACAAGCCTGTGGTACACAATGTTTTTTGTATTATCTTCAAAGGGGCAAGCCTGAAACATGAAAAGCACTCTGAAAATGTGGGCAGGTGTAAAGATGGATTACATTTAGGGGCTGGAGCTGTTGCAGAGACTTGCCAGGAATAGCTGGTTGGCTCAGGGTGAGAAAGCAATTTGCTGTCTGCTGTGTCTTGGTTTAGAGTGCACCCATGAGTGTTTAAACACCTTTCCACTTACCATGGAAAATTTGCTAAAATCATTTTATGTTACTCCCAAATCCTGCTCAGATCTTGTCACAATTCAGATTATAAAACCAAACAAAAATGTAGGTACAATTCATATACTAAGTCATCTCCTAACTTCAGACACCTTCTAGAGCATATTACAAAAACCTGTCACTTTACTTTACTTGTGGACTTTACTTGCCCATATATCCAAAGACTCACCACCAGGCCATTTCACAACTCCACCACTTGCCAGTCACAGACTTAATTTTGAGAAATATACATACAACGAAATACATAAAATATATGCATTTACATTGGAATTTAACAGGTTTTACAGCTTATTGAAAGTTAAAACAGAAATTATGGTTTATTAAGTTTTGATTGGTTTACAGTTAAGTTGAAATAAGCCAGATTTCCTGGTAATTTTAAAGGCATTTCTTCATGATAGATGATTAACACTGAAGTTTTAAAGAACGTCTAACCTCTGAACTAGAGCCTGTCTCCATTTAGATTGCTGAAAGAAAATTGTTATAAAAATTTACAGTATTTTTGAGTAGCAACTAGGACTACATTTAAAAATCCTAATTTTGTATTAATTGCATCTAATTAAATCAATTTGGTCAGGTTAAAATACATACTACTGATAGTTTCTATTTTTCTGGTGTGTGTTATATATTAGGTTTTTTTATATTACTAACAAAGAATTTTGAATGATTAATATGAACTTAATTGGTCTTCTGATTTGTATACACATTCAACATTTTATAAATATTAAAGAATGGTATTTCACTTATTTTAAATTTGCATTATTAATTCATGCCTCTAAACAACTATTTAATATTTTAGTAGAAGTTTAGCATGATCTTTAGGATGTTCAAAACTTATTTTTATATAACCCTATGATATTCATCAAGGCTGAGTGCAAGGTCCTGCCCCTGTTCAAGGCCACATTGGATGAGACTTCCAGAAACGTGGGCTAGTAGGAGTTGTGCCTACTTATGGCAGAAGGGTCAGACTAGATGATACTTAGATACCCGGGTCTTTCTCTGAACCTATATAATTTTAAATTGTAGGGTTTTGGGGGGATTTTCATGTAGAAATATAAGAAAAAAGTATATTTGTTTTCAGGTTTTTTGCATTTTATAGATTTAAATAACCATCTGAATTTATTTGCCCTTTCATGAATATTTAATGTACTTTATTGGTTTAGGTCCTCTGCTGCCAGAAGCTAAGATATTATCATGCCACTGCTGGATTCTGAGGTCGCTGTGGTTTTCTGGTTTTCAGAGAGGAAATGGGTTAATATCATCACACTGTTATAGGCAGCTTGAGTCTGCCTATTTGCTACTAGAAATGGAGACATGCAGTGCCTTTTTTCCTGCTTATACACCACAGGCTTTTAGCTTGAAATCTCTTTCCACCATTCTGATTTTTCAGTCAGTCAGGCAGGCATTCAGTCATTCATTCACTCACTCACTCACTGTCTCCATCCCTCTTTTCCCTTCCCCAGCTCACTCTCACACTCTTTTTATTTGCAGAATCTGGAAGGTTTTTTTTCTCATTCACTGTAATGTTTACATCTGAAAGATTTTCCTGTGACTGACATTGTGTTTGGGTAGTTGGATTTTTTAAAATCTCCTGTTTAACTTGATTATATTAAGCTGCAAGCATCTTGGGGCATATTAGAGATGTACTAAATAAAAAGACATATGTTCATTCTTGATGTATTTTATACATGTGGATGCCATCCTTTTTTATCTGTCTCTATTTCAGCACGCTGAAGGCATATTAAAGATTATTAAGCATTCAGGTCTGGCTGAAGTGCCATAGTAATTGCAGAAGTGGTGCAAGAAGCAAAGGGATACTCAAAGCAGTTAACAAACACTCAGGAAAATATCTTCTAATGATCAGGTTCTGCCTTTATCGGGGTTTCAGAAACAACTGGGGATAAATAAATTACACAAATGTATTCAGGAGCACAATCTAGAGAAAATGTCAAAGGAATTGTGAACTGCAGCATCTTTAAAATTAACAACGGGTACAAAAAGGCATGTGTCAGATGATGGAGGACCAGTTGATTGCTTTTCAGGTATAGATCTGGGAGTAAAGTGGATCTTTAAATGTCACTTGGGAAAGGTCAGAATGGGAAGGAAGAACTAGGAAAAGCTATGCATGAAGCAGAAGAGTCTGCAGTGTATTTTGAGATCTTGACAGATGTACTTATGATTAAGCTTGGCTGTGAAAAATATAGATGTTGTTGCTGTTTTACTAGTATGAGACAATAAAATGTCAGTAACCCACAAGTAACTGCAACTCTGTAAGACAGCCACGAGGATAACATAATCTTGCCAAGTTCCACTAGTAATTATATGTGTACAGGCAGCAGTTTTAACTTGCTCCTGCAGAATGCAATAAAACATAAATCTGAAGTTGAATCTTGTAAATTTACTGTTATTAAATGCCTGCTTATAACATACTTATTAGAATTTAGGTCTGTGTTCAAACATTTTGTTGCATAGTGACAGAACAGACTACAATATAAACCGCAAAGCTGTGGAATAACATCAAAGTGAGTTTCAAATGAGATAATCCTACAAAACAGAGGCAGCATAAATATCTGTACTGTTTGTATGGCTTGGACAAGGGTGAGGAAAGTACTGTCCTGTGTAGGCATAGAATAGAAAGCTGGGAATTTAAATTAATTGTTTTAGTACAGGTATGAACTGCTGCTTCTTATTGTCAACATTGACCACTGGAGGTTTCCACTAACTCAGTAAGGCTTTAAAAAATACAGAAGACTCCATAAGCATTGTTTGTAAGCTCAGTGTTTCCTGAAAGGGGGAAAAATATTTCTGTAGTAGTGTGAATTGCCTATTACTATGAACATACAAATAGATCTAGAGTACCTGAATAGCAATATTGTGCTGAGATAAATTGGAGCCTGTCAGTCTTCTATCTTCCTATAGAATAGTTATATGAGATGGATTTGAAGAAGATGTTGTCCACAGAGATAAATGTTGCCTTTATGATAGCAGAGGGGGTGGAAAAGGTATTGAATTTATCAACTTGTCTGGCATCCATTATAATGAAAACCTAGAAACACAAGAAGGAAGAAAAATATATGCTGTAAGTTCTTTCATACTTCACAGATAAGGCAAAAACCTGCTTTTTAGAAATGTGACTACTTAGATTTTCACTATTGATTAATAAAGCAAAAGATCTAGGCAATGATAAAATTTATATGTGAAGAGTCTGAGATTTTAAAGCAGTCACTTAGTTGAATTCCCAGTTGCAGAATTTTTCCCTGTACTCTGCTGTGAAAAGCAGCCTGAATTAGTGTCAACTGTGAGAGCTGAGGAGAAGCTTACGAAATTTTCTGAGCCCTACCTAACCCTCTATAAGCTTTCTAATTAGCCACAGTGACTGCCAAACTGCTGCCTGCCAGAAGAGTTTAAATATTTCCTTAGTAGGGTCATGATCAGTACAAATGTACTGGGTTTGGGGAAGTGTTTGCTCCTGTGGACTGGCCTAACAAACAAATGCCCCAGCAACACCAGCAGCTAAGGTGGAGATGGAAGTCTGACTGTTCTTCATGAGATCAAAGGCAACTTTATCCTCCTATCCCGTTTTCAACAGTGATCAAAAGTTAAGTCTTAATAAATAATATAACCATCTGGACAGGTTATATGGTCATTCTTTCTGATAATCTTGCATCCTTGTCCTATTTTAGTTCAGGGACTCAAGAGTTGGATGGGGTTTTCAAACACTTTGTAATGCACAACAACTTTTCCTCCAGCATATTCGTTGGGTTGCAAAGGGTACTGAATCTTCAGTTTCAGTCTTTAGCCCTCTGGAGTTCCCCAGATAGCAAAGTACCAGAAACAGGTTCAATAAAACAGGGATGCATTTGCTGTATTATTCTCAAAACAGCAGGGCAAGGGCAAAGCTCAATGTGCTGTAGCAGTGCAGACTTGGTAAAGTTCAGAAGGTGCTCAGAGGCAGCAGGGCTGGTCCTGTGTCACAGAGCTGTGTTCTGCAGGCTGTCTTCATCTTGGAATAATACAGTGCAGGACTGGAAATATGGCAAATAAAGCAGAAAGCCCTTAGTTCAGTTTACATCAAAGAAGCAAGCCCAGAAGCTGCTGTCAGTGATGCTGAGGAATACTGATGGAAGAAGCTGCCCCATTGGTGTTATTTCAGAAGTCTGTGAAGCACGAGCTGCATGAATGTACTATACTGTGCCAAAGGAAAAGACAGTGATTTTTGAGGAAAATCCCTCACAGGAAAGCTTGTTTATGGTTCCTAGCATCTTCCCCTGTGTCAGTCTTTTCTATATTTCCTGAATCATAAAAATGTTACTGGTAATTAAACCCCCTGATGTGTCAGCTTACTGATCTTTCTGGCCTAAAAATTCTGTCCAAGCCCACTTCTTTCCCTGAGCCATTTGCCCTGCTTCTTCTGACTGCTGCTCTGTTCCAAAAAAATCCTCTTTTCTGTATTTTTTAACCCGCTTCACTTCACCACTACTGAAATTACAGGGACAGTTTAACAGTTTTCTACTAAGACTGTCTCAAGTGCAGTTCCAGCTGAAGTGAAAAAATAAAAGTGCATTCATTAATACTGTAGTTTCCATGGCACTGAAGAATTCAGACTTTTTCTCTCATATTTTGACAAGCTATCTTTGTACTTAGAGACCATAGAGATCACAAGTGGGTTTTATGCTGAATTCTTTCGTGATATCAGCTGCTTTTAATCAAGAAATGGCAAATACACGGATAGTATGGTTGCCAGACATAAGGGTCTAGTAGTCTGTCACTCTTCCTCGTACCACAGAAGTAGTCTCAGAGAAATTTTGACTTTGTGAATGACAGGAAGATGCAGAGCTGAAGACAGGTTGGTAATTACTCTGAGTTTTTTCACTGTTGAAGAAGCTGCCTATCTTTGTGACCTGGAAGTGAGCACTTGGTTAAGAATGATTATAGGAGGGCTGCAAAGTAGTCATTTATGTCATTCTTTAGAAGGTGTCTCCCTTAAGCTTTGCTGAGTACGTAGGTGACCATGCCAGATGGACCAAGACAGCTCTATTAGATGTGAATTATTTTTCATCTCCTGCCATGGTACATCTACTGCGTGTCTCACATAGGCTGCACAGTTCTTGGGCTAGCACTGCCCTCTCTCCCCTCCACCTTACTTGCTGTCTCTCTGCACTGAATATCCAAAATATTCTATTAACTGCTGAAAAGTGAAGCTTTCGATAGGAAAAAAAAGCATGATTGAATTCTTTGTAATATTTTTTTAATTAGTTATTAAATGCTACAGAATATACATTCAGTAATTAATCTACTTCACAGAGTTACGTAGTAAACAATTAGCACATTTAAAACTTTTTCAGACTCTGAGGCAGATAATTTAGATGACATGTATTACTAGAGTCAGGAAGTTTTATTTGAGTCTTGTACATGGTAGAGTAATGGAAGTTAGTTATTTTCAAGAGCTGATGGCCTAACTAGATTGTCTTGGAGAGTGATCTTGCTGAGACTGGGAATGGGAATAAGAGAAGAAATCCTCGTGGTAGGTGTTAAATCCAGCAGCTGTTAGTCTGTCAAACTTTGCATACATCACCCCTCGCTTGGGCAGTCACAAGACAACCAGATGGGGGCTCTCTGAAGACAAAGGTGTGGTTTTTCAAGTAAGGTTCTTCCAGTGAGGCAGCCTTACTTTTCTGTACTCCCTGGTTTCAGGAGCAGCCTGGATAGGATCCATATATCTGACCAACACAGAAGCACTCAATCAGCACTGAAAACAGGGACATCTGTAATACTGCATGTAGTGGAGTTTATAGTAAAACCAAAAGTATTCCAAACCAGTCATGTGTTCTCCACACTGCAGGTTGTCAGGCGTTCATCAATCTCTTATCATCTGCCTTTGGGAATAGTCTCACTGTGTGCCTCAGTGATGTGTCTGCCTCTGTCTCTTTGGGCAATTTCACTCTGGAGAAAGTCAGATTTATCAGTATTTATTTTTCATCCAGAAACAGAAGCATTTTTCAGGATGTATTTAAAAGCAGTATTTCAAAGGATGGACAACCACAGTTTTATTTCTTTTTCTAATCAGATTTTGAAAAGGAAAACACAGCTATTAATTTAATGGAATGCTTGCTTTTATGAAACTGATCTTTGCCACAGCAAATGACCAAAGGATACTATTACCTTGGGTATTAATGGATGCAGTTCCTCAGCTGGAAATATATTTCCGTATAAATTAGACAATAAGGTTTTTTATCAGAGAAACAGACTTCTTGTCTGTTTCTATGCTGCTGCACATGCTAGCATTGCATTTCATTTCTTGGGGTGGTTGCATAAAGCCTGAAAAGAAAGAAAGGGCTGCTCTTCTTCACCGAGGGTGTTGCTGTCTAATTTGCACTGTGTGCATTGTCATTGTGTGTGTTGCTGTTCATCTTTAATAGGAGGATACAGAACAAAAGTAGGGAAAATTTTGAGACACATCTGTTTGGCATCTCCATAACCTGAAGATTATTTGAAGTTTCAAAATCTCTTCAGTGAATTTCAGAACCCCTTCCCTTCCCTTCCTTCCCTTCCCTTCCCTTCCCTTCCTTCCCTTCCCTTCCCTTCCCTTCCTTCCCTTCCCTTCCCTTCCCTTCCCTTCCTTCCCTTCCCTTCCTTCCTTCCCTTCCCTTCCCTTCCCTTCCTTCCCTTCCCTTCCCTTCCCTTCCCTTCCCTTCCCTTCCCTTCCTTCCTTCCCTTCCCTTCCCTTCCCTTCCTTCCCTTCCTTCCTTCCCTTCCCTTCCCTTCCTTCCCTTCCCTTCCCTTCCTTCCCTTCCCTTCCCTTCCCTTCCCTTCCCTTCCCTTCCCTTCTTTTTTTAAATAAAACATGGAGCTATATTCAAAAGTAAGTGAATGAAGCAATTCAAACCTTTTTTCTGCTCAGAGTATGTATAAAGCAGATTATAGGGGTTTTTTCCATTGGCTTTCAGTTCAGAGATTAACCCTCATTGTCTGTAAGACTGTATTTTACTGTGTACAAACTTATATGAATGTTTGAATGCACAGGTTAATAGTGAATAGATAAATCTGATTCCCTCTAGCTCTAGGTGTAAATTACATTAAAGCTTACCCCTTTTCAAGAGGTAGAATACTCTTTTGCAGTTCATTTATGTATTTGAATGTTATAGGGCCTTATCCAATGTTTAGAGCTGCAAGTGTATTCCTCTATTTGAATAAGAACCAGGCAATACTCAATGATAAAATAATAATGATGAAAAAAACAACAAAACAACAACAGCAGATCAGTGGAAAGAAACATGAGGCTTCTATCAAAGAGCTCGCAGCAATGAGTTATAGGTGTTGTTTCCTGACGTTCCTGAAACATCATATTTCTGCCACAGCAGAAGTACTAGGATTTTCTTATGTTGGCACAATTAATTTCTGATTCCTGTATAAAAAGGTTTTTTTTTGGCATGGTATCATAATTTCTTCTGAAATAGCTGGTCATGGATTCTTTCAGTCATTTTTAACAGAGATGAACTGGAAGTGTTCAAGGAAGAAAGGGAACAAGGAGAGCAGAATAAAAAGGGTGGGGGAGAAGAAGTTTCTATGATTAGTTCCAAAAGGAAGATTTTGTTACATTTCCAGCTCAGCATGCTTATCAACGGCAGTGGAGAATGTGCAGTACATGTTAAACAGTTCCTTTCTGCTCTGTAAACAAAGGCATGATTCCCTGCAGTGCACAAGAAAAACAATTCCACTATCAATAATCTACAGAAACACTTCTTCTAGCCACCTCTGTTTTATAAGAAATGCCACCTAACACTTCTGACTTTCTCGGAGCTGATGCATCTTTTTTATCAGTTTCTTTTTTTGAAAATGATCAAAACCAAAGACCATTCTCAATCATAAACCTCTAAATATTTTTTAGCTTTTGTTCAGTTACTTTCTTCCTAATCCTTCCTAGAAATGTAGTCTATATAAACTTCATAATTTATATTTTTACATCTTTAGATATGTAACTATCTATATACTTGATTTATATTGATAGAGTAATGTCTAAACTATATGATTCGATGTTGGAATACACTTCCTTGTAACAACAAAACCCACGAAGTTTGGGATTCATATCCTTTCCTTTCCTGCATATTTCTACATTTGGTTTAAAAAGCCCTTTCTTGCTCCAGCAATAATGTTAAAAACGCCTCCTGGATCAAAGGCATGTGTAGCTATGCAGAAAGAATGTCAACCCCTTTTCTTCTTGTCATAGAAGTAGATGGTACAAGCCTGTATGAAGGCAGACAGAGGATACTACACCCTAAGGCTGCTGAAAATGGTATCCTTGGGAAACTCACAGAGCTTGACATAGTAAATGAAACAACATTTTGAAGTGTAATAAAAAATACTGCTGGCAGAATAGCTCATTGCTAAAGAGAAAGTGGAAGCTTCAGATCTGGAACTCGGAGACATGGTTTGCTCTTTCTTGATTTTAGAGAGCCATCTCCTTCCCTCGTGAATACTACTGAGCTTTGGCAGATACTTAACTTTTGCTATGGGAGCAGCAGACGATCACAAAAGATAACAAAACCAAGTTGAGACAGGCATAAAATACTCTGATGCAGAGACTTGCTCTGCCAAGGACCGAGTGCTCTATATATATTTAACTTGCAAGCTAAACTAACTTCAGATAACTGAGGTATACTCAGGCTTTCTCAGAAGACTAATCTGAATGGTTTATTTAGCAACAAGAAGGGTTTATGTCCATCCCTTCCTTTTAAAAAGCATGGTAACATGGAAATGTTTGTTCTTGCCTTGCCTCTTTCTATGCAAAAGGGTTTCTTTGAGGAAAAAAAAAGAAATTGAGACAGGTGGCATTGTTGAAGATGAATAACAGTGCTCTCTCCAGCATCTGTCAAAATGACTCCTGCAGAAGGCAGGTATCTATCATCAGAGTGCTAGAAATGGCCCCTTTGCTCCTTAGTAAGGCAAGGTATTATAATATTTGAGGCAATTTCCTCCTCTCCTTTAACGCTGCTGTAGCAGGCAGCAAACATTCAGCCTCCATTAGAGTTATTTAGTCAGCCTTTTTGGGATCGTGTTTGGTGCTCCTCAAGAGGAGCCTGGCATCTGTTTGAAATTACAAGGTTATTATAAGGCTTATGAAAACCCTACTCTGCACAAATACCTTGCAGCAAGTACCACATTTCAACACACCATTCTCCAGTTCAATGTCTAGGCTGCAACACCACACAAATAAGAAAATGCTCAGTGAATATTCACACTTCTGTTCATCCTGGCTGCACAGCATGTTCCAATTATCTAATTTTTCCTCTGAGGGTGAAAGCTACTGTTCATCAAACAAAGAATTTCTTCATAATCTGTAACATTTTCCATTTACTTTTTATCTGAGCTACATCTCTAGAAGAGATGAAAAGTGTATTTTTATCATTAAAATTTTATGCATTTTAAGTATTTTACTGTCTTGGGTGGATGTTGTCCCTTGTTTTCTCCTGTATAGTTAAAGTAGGCACAGAGGGAGCAAGGTAGCTGACCCTCCCTCTGAAAAAGGAACAGAATTAAGATCATCCCCTCGACACATGAATTCAAGCTGTGGATTAAGGTTTAAGCACTCTCTCTGTAGTCTTGGACTTATTTACTGATGTATTTCTCGTCAAAAGGAGAATATATTTGATGTGAACTCTCTGTTCTGTCCATAAGTACTGATCTTGTTTGGTACATCCACTCAAAAGTCTTGAATTTTGTATCAATTGTAAACATTTATTTTAAATTTACTGTATTTTACAACAGTGTAAAACATACTTCCAGTTAGTTTGATTTGTTGTACTGCTTAAGATATTTTGATGATGGCCACTGGGAAAACTGTTTCTAGAATGTAGGAGGAAAAAATCCACATAGACTTTTCAGGCATGAAATTTCAATGAAGTGACCTTTGCAACACTGTTTGAATGACAAGAACACAAAAACCTCATTGGAAATGTGACATTTACTTTCCAATATTTCCATTTATCCAGCCACTGGGTTGTTTTATGGGATTATTTTTCAAAGTTTGAGTTTCCATTAGTTTTTCTTTACATTTCTGTTTGAACTAGTGCATTTATTTGAGTTCGCTGTGGGTAGGCAAATGGAGTTTCTAATGAAAGGCAGTCCATAGACTGGTATGCCTGCACAAGCTGAAAAACTGAGCTTCTAACATTTTGGTTTTCTTCACAGCCAAGCCAACACCTTTTTTTTTTAATCATCTTTCAAAAGCAAGTGCTGTTATGGATTTTGAACACTGAGTACACTGAATTGTATCTTAGCCCAGATGAACATTGTCACAAGAATTAGTACCTCGAGAACTAGTGGCTACCTGAAATTCCATTTTTCTAAGTACATAAGTTCTGCAGCTCCAATATTAATATCTTCATAAATCTGTAAAACATTGTTCTAACTAACTACTTAGCTGATCTTATTCTTAACAAAATTGAATTGTTGGTGCAATTAAGACCAATTCATGTTCTGATTTTTATGAACAATGTTAAAACCTGGATTATTGGAGTGATTTAGTAGGAGGTTGTTCTCTGTACTGATAAAAAGGGCACTCTTGTCAGCAAGCAGCAAGAATGCTTGTCAGCAAGCATTCATGTATAGTTTAAAATGGATCAAAGACCTATAATTAGCCTCTGACATCATAAATATGCAAACATTTGGAAATTTAAATTGCCCACTATTAAAAGTCTAAGTTATTAATAAGGTGCATTACACTCAGTTTAAAGTGTGAATAATTTGTTCATGAATATATATTCACTTATTAAGTATTTTGGGAAATTAATTTTAATGCAACCTTTCCAATATGAAAATGCGTTATGATATTTTATTCTTTTATCTGATTATCCTATCCCACTTTACCTATTATTCTATTTCAGTCTTTTGTCTTCACATTACTTTGCTTTTCCAGGTTCTGTTAAAATTTAATTAATTATAGTTTTCTGTTCACTTTTCTGCCTTACTTTCTGCTTTTGTTCAATATGCTTAGTACAAAACAAAAATCTTTCAAACTACTGTAATAGACTATTCTTCCCATCTCCTTTTTAAGGCATTAGATAGGATTTCCCTTCACATCTACTCCTTTTTAAAACTTCATATTCTTATATGGGTTCCATTCTATGTGAAAAAAGAAACTACAACTCATGGAACCACAGTTTTGTTTGCACTTAAGATTTATGGTAGTCACTCATGACACTGGAAGTAGAATCTGGCTGCAAGTAACTGCTGCAATTGTAAAGCAGATTGTCTTCATCAGAGAAGTACTTTATTAAATTTTCCATTAAACAAATCCTGATTTTTTATATTAACCTTGAAAATGATGTGTTTATAGTAATATCTTTAAAGACACTTTGTACATAAGAATGTTAAGCTCATTTCAAGATTCAGGCAGATTTGTATAGAGTTATTTCATTATCTTCAATGTGAATGTTCAAATGATCTTAAGAAACATTTTACTGAAAGCTATCTCCAAAGGCACATCAAGTGGAGATAAGTTTGGCTTGGCAAGATTAAACTTACACACGTAGTAAAGACAGATTTCTAGCACATCAAGGACTTCCTCAGGATAGGAGCTGCACCACTGTGCCTCTGATGTATTCCAATCTTTGATAGGTTAGCACTTGACAGAACAATTTCCTACTTGTTTTATGTGTAGTGTCCTGAAACTAACCCTGACAAAACTCTTTCCAATCTAACATGCTAAGTATGATTTTCTTAATAATAACCATTTTAATTTAAAATGTTTTGGTTGTAGACAAATTCTTCTTAGCTTTAGCTTCACTATTCATAAGACATAGTCAATGTGACATATAAAGCAGCAGTACAAAATTTATCAATTATTATCCCGTCTATTATAATTTCATTCTACAGTTAAATTTCAAGTAATTGATGGGAATTGTATTCAACTGGAGCTAAGATTTTTTTCCCATATATTTTGTCTTCCATGGGACATGGGGAAAAATATTACAAGTTAGGGATCTAGCCCAAATCTCTTTTTATCCCCAAGAAGTAAAATGTTTTAATTTCACTGATGTTATGTTTTTTAAATAATAATTAAATCAATGAGATGGCAATTTCCAAACATTAAAAAATGCAATTTTTTTTTTAAGAATAATTGGCATATTTAAGAAAGAGGCCACTCAGATTTATGGGTTGATTTCACCACCAAAAAATTATTCACACTATTAGGCACAGTTTATTAATTTTACTATTTTAATTTTTCTTTAAATTTTAGTTTTGTTTTTAATTTAATTTTGTCCTTTTTTAGACAATTCTGTTAAGTATTTACTAAAAATAATTTCTTCAGGCTGCAAAAGACAATTAGTTTTTGTTGTGAAAAACATTTTAAGTTCTGGCTTAAATATTCCTTCTCCAAATTTACACAGAACCTAAAGTGATTGCAAGTACCAGTCCTGTGCAAATAGATTCAACTTGCTTTGCTGTAATTGCCACACAACTACTATTCATATTTTTTCCCAGTAAATGAGAATAAGAAATAGTGGTAGATTCTCACAGGATTTTCTAAGAGATTTTGTGTTTCTTTCCTAGTCCACATGACTCATTTCAATAGATAGAAGAAATTTACTAATCTGATAGGAACACATGGGAACTACTTAAATATTTGCAAAATGTAAGGAACATATTATAACACAATATTTCAGATATCACAATTGCAGCACAAACTGCTATTAAAGGTTCTGAAGCATGTTAAAAAGATTTATATCTTGACAAATTGACTGATAAAATTTGACCTGAGGAAAAATCTTGGATCATACTTGCTTATAATATTGGTGTCATACTGATGATAAATGTTTCCTGCTGTGTTTGACTGTTTAGTAAAAGAATGTCTTGTATTCAATCACAGACTTTTTTCAAGTCAGTTTTAAATATCCCACAGAGTAGTTTTTGAAATAAACTATTTTATGCATAGATTAAAATCTCAGACCAAAAGACCTCAGGCTATATCAATGACATTGAATTCACTGTTTTCAAAGGGAGTTCTCTTTTGAATACAAATGGTATAATGTTTTCCACTTCAATGTTATTTTTCCTTGAATATAACAGAATAAAATCCATGAAAAAGCCTGTGACTTTTTCTACATTGCCTTCTATGTAGTCTAAATTTTTGTAGAATTACCGTGATCTGATGCCTCCATTTTTATTTCTTCAAGCTGAGATACTTCAATGAAGTGTTGCACTCAATAAGGCAACTCAGCATTTCCTGAAGACACGTCCCTGAAACATTTTTGCCCCTGTGTGCCAATATAAGGGAGTGTTTTGAGTAGTTTTACATCAGCAAAGTTAATTTGGGGAGTAACCAAGTGCCAATGTGATCAATAGAATTATTTGTGCAAAATTATTATGAAAACAGTTGTTGAAACCTTTTTTGGATGGTAAGTTTAATTTTACTACTGTAAATATCAAAAACTGCAGCAGAGATAAGTTGATGCCCCAGGACTATCTGAGTAATTGACTTTACAAATAATGTGTATCTTCCGTTTTATTGAAGCCTACTCATTGTTTTTTGTACTTTGTACTACTGCATCTAATTCTTCCAGGTATTTACAATATGTCAGCAAAGTCCTGGACTCTTTATGGGGGAGCAAATTAAAGCAGCCTGGTGAAACCGGCTGTTTCTGGGAATAAGACTCTGAAATTGACTATTTGTCTGATTAATGAATACATTTGATATATTAGATTTATTTTTAGTTTGAAAAACATCACAAACATTAAAAATACCTAGAAAGCAAGATAATACTTAAGATTTTAAGGTGGTGGTTTTGTTCACAGGCCATATGAATACTGAGGAGGTTGCCACCTGACAGTCTAGTTACTATTCACCATCAAAATGACACAGAAGACAAAGTCATACAAGTTTCACACACATGATAAATGAATAAAGTAATGTTAATTATCGTGCAAAAAGTTGCAGCAAGACTTAGTGTGAGATTTAATGTAATTTGAAGTGGCACCAACCTGAGGAGGTACAGGTGGCTGGTAAAACACCACCAGGAGATTTGATGATTGACGTAGTATTGAGCAGTTTTAAAAGCAGGTTCAGACATGATATGATTAATCTACTAGAAATCGTCCTTCACTTTGTCTTGCCTTCTAAATTTTTGTGTCATGCTTGTTTTGCTGACACTTTTCTTAAGTGATTACCCACAGGAGGAAATAAACCTCACTTTAAATGAAGCCTGACTATAATAAACATTTTGTCCTTATTGATCTAAATATGAAGAGGTCTTCCTACAGAAACATTTTCTCTCTATGCCTGAGTCCTGTATGAGGAAATTCGCCTATGGCTACTGAAAATGTGTTTTGAATTATTAGCCTTGCTGAATACTTCCTTTATTAGTTCATTATGGATTTTCCCCTGAAAAGGTCTTTTAAAAATTAACATTGCAGGTTTCCATCTGTTGACATTTAAGCTCTTTGGTCAGTGGTTCAGAAAAAACTGGATTAGTGAAATTTATTTCTCTTTTCCACATTCAGCAAATGACCAATAATGATCCTCATGATGTTGTCTGGATCTGACAGATGAAGAAATATTTATTTATTTTTATAATTACAGTATGAACTGGGTGTAGATAAGAGCAGAAGTAGGACCTCCAAAAGACCTTTTGGTTTAGATATTACCTTGAATCATAAATTCATGTCTCTTCATCTAGAAACAATCTCCTTGCATGTGGGGTTCAGTACAGTTAATCTTTCCGTGGTCTTTTGAGTCTGTACAAACATTAATGTTCACACTTTCCATTCTGTCCTGGTAAAGTATCTGAATTTTGGTTTCCACATTCAAGATATGGCACATTATATAACTCTAGCTTCAAAGGCACTGCATAAGTTTTGAGGCAATTAAACTTCAGCCGAAGAATACGATGAAATATATTGCAAGATGTACTTTTGAATCACCCATGGTACTCCTTCCAGTTATAAACTGGAAAATTTTCTCTACAGTATTTCTTGAATATATGTAATTACCTAAGTGTCTTGGCTGCTGTTGCAAACAAACACTGTGTCTAACCAGAAGTGCATTAACATTTAGAAAGGCATTCTTGTCGACGTGGCAGATCATAGAAGCATGTGTAAGTGGAGACATGAGGTAGAGAGAAAAAGAAGGCTTCCACTGGTGCCTTAAAAATCTAGAAATAAAACTACACACTTTTGAGACAATATTAGTATAGGAGGTAATAAAAAGTCTGGTCTTTATTGGGGGCTTCCAGGGGCAAATACAGAAAAATGCCCACCCCTGCATGGGGTGAATACAGTTTTATAAGTTTAGCAAATTAGCATAATTTACAAGAATCCCCAGTTAGAGGTACAAGCGATGAAGTAATTCCCCCCTTTTGGTTCCACCTCTTCTTTAGCTCCCCTTTAGATAGGAAGTAAACTTTGTTTATGAAAATGTGTCTCAAAGAGCTGGTTTCAACCTTGGCTCCCAGGAATAACCAAGATAGGATGGGGGCCTTGGACCCCCAGGGTTTGGAACCTCTGGAATGTGTTTTGTCTTTCTGCCTATCAGAGTAGGGAAAAAATAAGGAAAAGTACTGGAGCTAGCCAGGAACTATATAACTATACAACAATACTCTACAGAACTGCAAATATACATGAAGGAAATATAAAAGCAAAAATCATTCTGGCATCACCACATTGATTCTGAAATTCTCTGTCCACTTAATAGGTATTCAGTAGTATTAGAGCCTTGAGTATGAAGGGTTCAGTCTCTGAAATGGTATTACAGTACTGGATTTCTTTAACTCCAGATAGATTCATGCAAAAATGCAACACAGCACGCAGCAGTAAAGGTAGTGGGAGGCTTTATTAAATTCAGCCCTCCCTCACTCTGCCTTCCTGGACAACTGGATGTAATTTATTTGTGTTAATAGCATTAGACTGCAAATGTTCGATTAATGGGCACCGGAAAGTTGCCTTTTCCTACAGGGCAATCAGTGTTTACAGCAAAAAAAAATTCAGTGAATGTCCTTTTCAACATACAGAATATTAATCATTTTTGCAGGCAAACAGAGGATTTATGGTTAATTTACTGTATTTGTCACCAACACAAAAATAAATTTTTTGAAGTTCACAATCCAATCTTACCCCATCTAAATGAATGTGACCACTTAAAGAAGGATAGAGTAGGGCTTTTTTTTAGAGTAATACTTATTGAGAAATTAGGGATGAGAAAGGCATGGTTTAGTTTGCCCCCCAAGCAGGTACTTTATGTTCTATAACAGTGACTTGTGTTATACAGCAGCTCAGAGCACGGAAAATTGCCATAGTGTCTCTGACCATGCCACAGCCACAGGCAGAGGTATTCAGGCTGCAGGTAACCACAAAATCTAGCCAGTAATGGAATGTCAAAATGGATCAGCATTTGTCTGTCACAGTATATGAGACAGCAAAATGATCACTTTCTAGTCATTAGTAGCTGCTGGTAGATTACTGAAAAATTACAGCATCAGATCCAGCCATTGGATCTGATAATTACATGTTTAATAATTACATTATAGGGAAGGGAAGGGAAGGGAAGGGAAGGGAAGGGAAGGGAAGGGAAGGGAAGGGAAGGGAAGGGAAGGGAAGGAAGGGAAGGGAAGGGAAGGGAAGGGAAGGGAAGGGAAGGGAAGGGAAGGGAAGGGAAGGGAAGGGAAGGGAAGGGAAGGGAAGGGAAGGGAAGGGAAGGGAAGGGAAGGGAAGGGAAGGGAAGGGAAGGGAAGGGAAGGGAAGGGAAGGGAAGGGAAGGGAAGGGAAGGGAAGGGAAGGGAAGGGAAGGGAAATGCAGCTACAAATTCATTAAGATATTTTGGATTGCTCAGTGTTTTCTAACCGTATACACAAAAATGCACATACTCATATATGCACAGGTATCAGGCAATAATAAAAGTGTAAAAGGATGTTTTGGGTTTTTTTTCTTGTAGCTTTATAATGCTATGCAAAGACAGAATTGAAACTCTTGGGGGAGTAAAGAATTAAAAAACATACATAGCAAGAAAGTTGCTATGAAGCAAGTGATTTCTTTCAAAGTAGGCTATGACAAAATCTATGACTCCAAAATAATTAATTTGCAAATTACAAAGGTATTTTAATGAGTAAATACGTTCTCCATTTCTTCTGTTCAACTCTGTGTAATACTTACAATGAAAGACTCTACTCTCAGCCACCTTGTTTTGTCACAAACATTGGGAAAATGTACAGAAAGTATCCAGCAATGCAGGTTTGCTTGAGAAAGCAGTAACACAATCTTTTCTACAGAATTTCAAAATAACATTTCAAGTAATCTATTTATAATTCCAGTTGTTTGGGGCATATTTGGCAGGGAAAGTAACACATAAGCAGTCAAAAACAAAATCTAATAAAATCTGTTCTTCTTCTATATATTCACAGTAATTCCTAGTTGCAATCTACTTATAGTGTGTCCCACACCAACAGAAAAATAATTTCAAGCTTGTACAGAGACAAGAATATTATTTTTACTTAATGTAATGCTCATGCATCTCAAAAAATATGAACTTCATATCTTTGGGGAACCCAAAGAAAAAAGGAGGATGGTTTTGGCTGTTCAAAAGCTTGTGTCCATCAAGCAGTGTCCAGAAAAATTTGTTATTGCTCTGATACGACTATCCTGTTTCCCTGAGATAATCACAACTCAAGGCTCAACTATTTGAGATAAAGTAATAGAAGGCCTTAAATAAGCATTAAATTATTTCACAGTTATAAACATGTATTGAAAGGAAAAGAGGAAAGTAGTATTAAATATTTTAAAATATGTGGAACTGCAATTTTAAAATATTGCAGAACTGGTCGTGCAAGAATCAAGTACCCTCATCTTGAAAGCTTGCAGCTTTCAGATGTGCAGGATATGAATTTGTGTCTTTATCAGGTAAACAAAAGCACAAATGCTCAGCCAGCTTTAGAAGCAGAAGGTGTGTTGTCCTGGCAGTGTCCCCACCTTGGACTCTGTGCAGGAGCACTTGCTTGCTGACCAAGGCTATTGCAATGCTGTTATGTAGGTAAGACCCTGCTGGTTTCTACTGCTATAATGATATTAATTTTCATTCTCCTGGCAAAAAAAAAAAAAAAATTTAATGTACTAAACAAACAATATGGTTTTAATGACTAAAGCTGATGTTCTAATTGTTTGCTTTCCACGAAAAAGATGTTTGAAATGTCATTGTGGTCATTTTTGCAATTAAATTGTTGTTTGCTCATCTATCACAGCAGCAGCACTTTGCAAACACTATCAGATTGAGACATGACAAACATTTGCTTAAATAGTTAATCATTGGAAGTGTACAGAGATCATAATAATGGAAAAAGTCAGGAGCTTACAGCATAATTTTATTAGGGGGAAAGAGAGAACTTTAAAAAAATCTGTTGTGGTTTGTTTAGATTGAGATAAGAGCTCAACCCGTTGTCACTACTTTAAATGAAATAGGAGTCTGCACACTGATAATTAATTTACTTTATATAGATAAAATTAAATGAAGTCTTCTCATTTTTAAAATTTCTTCACTTTGGGAAGAAATAGAGAAAGGACACTGTCTCCAGGTTTTGAACTTTTACCCTTACCTGAACTCTGTTGATGCAAGTGTGATTTTCCAATTTCAAAAGGGCTGCTGCTAAATTTTACAAGGAAATGAAATTCTGAATGTCAACACTCCTAAACTTAGGAAAATAGGGTCAGTATTGGCATGTCTAGCTTATTTTTAAGAAGCTTTTTATGGAGTTAGTGTTTGTTACATGCTGAAATAAAACAAAGGAAGCTGTGTTTTCCACAGGGTTCAGTCCAGTCAACACTTAAATGTTCCAAATCACTTTAAAAGGGATGGGGGAAGGGTGGGGGGGAATAGCTGAATCAAACATCAGGTTCTTCCTGTAAAAACATGCCTAGGTTAAGGGAGTACTTCCTGCTGATATGCTGTGTGGTCCACTGTGTAAAATACAAGCATGCATTAAAAAAAAAAAAAAATACAGTATAGCAAAGTGGGAAACTATGAGAGAGGTTAAACCCACGTTTTTTCTTTTCTTTACACCAGCATTTGTCTTACAAGTCTAAGAAAACACAAAAACATTTCAAAACTAAAACAAACAAACAAAAAAAACAAAAAAAAAACCAACCAAAGAAAGCCAACAACCACCCCAAATACTCTCTCTTCTGCTGGTATGTTTGAGAGTTTTCCATACAAAGTGATATGTATCTTTGGATTTTATGAGCTTTCAGTTATTTGGGAACACAACTGAATAAATCAAGGGGTAAGTCTTCTGGCTTAGCCTTCATAAGAGTTCATGCTGACATTCCTAAGCCCAGTGTTACTGCTGAGAAGCTTTCTGGGCATGCTGAGAATAGTTCCTTTAAATTATTATGGCAATATTTTAAATGCTGTCATATGCTGGCCCTTCAAACAGTCAAAAATAATGAAGAGCTGTATTTAAATATATTTTTATTATATGCCTGAGCTGCTTGTTGAGGCCAGGAGGGAAGAAGGGTGCCTGACCTGAGAGCAGGAGTTGCTTCACTTTGACTAATTTTATTACTGTTTATAGTTATAGGGAGTGATGGAGGGCCCAGAAAAGAAAACACAAGATACTTGCAACTAACCAGACAGAGTTTCAGGTGTTTTTGTATCTCACAGTATAAATTTATCTTGAGCAGAATCTTTCATGTCAAACTCATTCTTGCCCTTTCTTCTTGGAGAACTCCTTATTGCAATTAAATTTCAAGTATTTCTTACCTAAGTCAAAACAAAAGTTTAGCTGATGCAGTATCCTGTCCCATATAGTTGCCAAAAGCAGATGGCCAGGGAAAATTATGTGTTGTAGCTTTAATATTCACCTGGCATTGAGCCATGCTTGGCCCAGGGTTCATGAGCTGGTTGTGGTGTCTGTGAATTTACAGCAGGGTTAGCTCTGTGTTTCCATGCCATCCTTTGGTAAGAAGGTACAAAGCCTGGTAGCAGCAATCTCACGCAAACTGGTAGCTGATAGCACAGGGAGGGTGAACTTTCAAAGAAACAGCTCAAAAAAGGCATCAGAAATGTCTTAAACATCACACCATGAACTGTGGAGAATTTCCTGTTTTGTACAATTTTCCACCATATTGCTGAATTTTTGCAGTGTGTGATATTTACTGTATTATTTATGCAGCTATTTTCTGTGCAACAAAGCATGTTTCATGAAATAGAGTGCAACTCTTCTATTAATCTGGTTCCAGGCAGCTCTTAAATACTAGGTCACAACAAAATCCTGGTCTCTAAAGCAGTCTGGTGTAGTCCTAATGCAGCTAAACATCCAGATCTGTTTTCCAGGTTCTGGACAGTCTTAGAGATAGCAAAAATTTACCTCTACCCTCTATATTAGCACTATAGGACTACCAGAACATTTTCTGCTTTGTTTGTGGTCTGCTGGGGATCAGCTCCCACCTAAATATTGCAATTGTCTAATGAATTGCTGATGTTGTTTTAACGCCTTAGGTTTAAAGACTACACTGGTAGCGTACAAAGTCAATCCCCAACTACAGTTAATAGAACATAAGTAATGCATAAATTTCAGCTGAAAATTCATTCAGTTCTAGATAAAGTATTGTGATCTTTTCATGTAGTTCTTTAATCAGCTGGCTACTGGCATTTTTAATGGACTAATGAACTGAAAACACAGCTTGTGTTTTAAATGTGAGATTTAAATAAGCTATCTTATAAAGGAGCTAAAGAGATATCCAAAGACAAGCACAGTTCAAAAAAATCTCCAGCCAGAACAGAAAAATGCTCAGGATTTTGTTTTAGATACTTGATATTTAGCACTTCTACAACTTTTTGTAAAGGCAAAAGACTGAAGTTTCATTAAAAAAAAAAAAAAAAAGCTTTTCTTTCATGGTAGGTAAGCAAAGTTTTATTATGCCTGAGAAATGTGATCTGTTGCTGTGGACAACAACAGCATTTATGTTCCTGCCCATTGTGTGTAGCCTAGAATTATACTTTGCTTTGTCTTTGCAAAAATAAATGTTAGTGGTGTTAGGTCTGTATCATGTGTTACAGCCCATTGCAGAAATTGTTTAGTCTTTACACAATATGAAATTATTTCAGCAAGTGTTTGTTTGGCAAGTTGTATTGGGTTACATGGGTGTGAAAAGTAAAGCTGTTCTCTTATTCCACTTCTAAATTAGTTAAAAAATTAAATTTTAGGCATCATTTGTTCTAATGAAAAGTAATTATTTTCGTTTTTACTATATTGAAGCAAAACATTAGGAATAATTGGCATGTAGTTTTTGTATATGATCTGATACAGATCCTTAAG
This sequence comes from Entomyzon cyanotis, assembly GCA_024500445.1. NCBI lineage: Eukaryota > Metazoa > Chordata > Aves > Passeriformes > Meliphagidae > Entomyzon > Entomyzon cyanotis. Next base: position 44,071,131 of record JAKEPQ010001005.1, read on the forward strand.
CATTTCTATTTCAGAACACAGTTCAGTTATAGCAGCCTTCCAATATTGAAAGGGAGCCTATGAGAGATCTGGAGAGAGAATTTTCACAAAAGCATGCAGGGATAGGAGAAGGGGGAATGGCTTTAAACTCAAAGAGTATGGGTTTAGATTAGATATTAAGAAAAAGTTTATTACGGTGTGGGTGATGAGGCACTGGAAAAAGTAGCCCAGAAAAGCTGTGGGTGCCCCCTCCCTGGAAGCGTTCAAGGCCAGGCTGGATGGGGCTTTGGGCAGCCTCCAGGTGGAAGGTGTCCCTGCCCATGGCAGAGAGGTTGGAACTAGATGATCTCTAAGGTCCCTTCCAACCCAAACCATTCTATGAATAAATGATTCTAAGATTTTTGCTTCTTATTTCAATCTTAGTATCTTGATTAATGCAAAGAACAATGCTGCCGACAATACATGCTGTATTCAAATTTTGCACCAAACAAGATTTACTACATACAATTTCCCAATACAGAACTACACCCCTGCAACCTGGACTTGCAACTGCTGTGTTTTTTAATGACTTCTTGTATTCTTGGCAACCAATGGTGTTGAAGAAAAATGCTAGCATTCCCTGAGTAACCATGGAAACCAAAACAATGTTTTTGGGTTATTGGATAAACTGAACTACCTACATGGCATAAGAGATGCTTTATATTTAATATCAGAAGAACTCTCTTGACGTTAATCATTGTAACGAGTGATGTCCTATCACTATAAAGCATGAAGCAAAAAACTTCATAAAAAGAATACAGCAAAGAATAATTAGATCTCTATTCTCTGTAATAAACAAATTTAATGGAATTTTTATTAGCATTAGTTTGGGGATATTTTTTATACTTATTATTGATAGCCAGATACTTCATTTGAGTAATACAGTAAACAGAATTATTCTTCATATTTTGTGATATCAATATTTGGTCATAATATTGAGCAGCCAGAACTGAAAGTAGCATGCTTCGTTGTAAATGAAACCACTCACAATACCAACATTTAACATTAGAACATTATGCCTGCATATTCAATAACCAAAAACCTCACCCCTCCTTTTTTTTTTTCTAATTGATATTATGTTACTCTGAAATTCCTCAGTAAACACCTGACAGATTTACTGAATTTCAATCTGGTCTTGATCTGGCTTAGAAATTTACTATTTTTTTCTTTTAAATAAACCGTCCCATCCTATGTCATCCAAGAAAAACGTTCTTGAAGGAGCAAGAGTAATCAAATCACATAACATAGTTCCAAAATGGAAAATGGTTATCTGTTGCAGTTTCAAGAAACCAACTCAGATTCAGAATTTGGCTTGACAAATAGGTAAGGAGAGTCTGCAAGCAGAAACCTGAGTATCTCCTGCACCTTCCTGTCTCAACTGCTTGCTGTTGCCAGCAATCCTTCTCCATTGTTCCATTGCAGCATTGTCCCAAAAGATCACACATCTGAGAACTGCCTCAGGTTTAATAAATCCTCCTTCAGAATGCTGAGGGAGAGTCAGTAAATACATTTGGTTTTGTTAAAACCTCCCTGCAGTATGCTCTGGAGAAAATATTTTTTGTTTGTTGGGCAGTGAGACACTGTGCATCTCCTCAGTCCTACATAACTCACCCAGTGCTCATATTTTCCTCCCTCTGGAGTCTGGGCATGCTGCTTGTCTGGCTGGGGAGGTTCTGTGCACAGATGGCAAAGGGCAATTTTGGGATAAAATTTAATACACTAGCAATGGTAAATAATTTGTGAAAACAGGCAATATTTTAGAAAAACAGATGCAGTTTTTTGTTTCAATATCTACTGTCACGGCTGAAACAAGTAGGGTTCTTCTCCATATCATCAGATTTTTTTTTCTTTTGCAGTGCAAACTTACTTCTTTATACCCTTACACCTGTGAATCACCTGTCTCCTGTCATATTAAAAGGCTTTAATAGATCCTTAAAGAACCATGTCAAATATTAAACAAAATTTATTTATAGTTCCTTAAACTCATGTTACCTTGTATTATGTAAGCAAAACCTGTGCAAAGGCTTTGAATTTTTTTATCTGTGTCTTGGAAAGTAAACTGTATTTATCATTTACCTGAGGCATACAAAGGGTTTTAGTATGATAAAAGTATTAAATAATAAAATGTGTATAAAACTTCAACTGTACTGTGGAAACTGCTAAGGGAAACAACCGAGTGAACACTCATTAAAGCAGACCGGGTCAAAGTACCCTGTAAAAATGAAGAAAAAAGGAAAAAACTCCATTGGTTGGGGAGAAATGTGTTTTGGAAGAGAGGCGATCTAAGACTTTGTGTGGGTGGCTTGATCATTTGTTTCTTCAAGCTGCGTCTTTGTATGGATCTAAAATCCTTCCTGCTGACTCTGGTGAGAGAACATGTCAAGGGCCAAAGCAGAGGGCACTAGCATTACCTCAGGCAGATAATTAAACTTGCAAATGGAGTTCTCTATGAAGAGATAGAAGGGGGAGAGATGCCTTTGCCTCATGTGGCCAGAGCTCCTGAAACCAAACAGGAAGTGCATTGCACATTTGCATGAGCCCAGGATGCTGGCAAGCAGCCCACAGAGGGTGTCTGAGGAAATATTTTTCTTTAATCAGGGCAATGAAAAGATTACTGATTGTAGATACTCACTGCAGGGATGCTTGAATCCAGTTGCAAGGGAAGGAGAAGGTGTTGGAACAAATGTCAAGTATACATAACATCATCAAGCTTACTGCAGGAAAAATCACCAGTAGAGATTAAGGGTACAAACATAGCTGCCTTATGAAAAAGAATAGGAAGACAATTACAGACAGGGACTTTTACAACAAAAAGTCAAGTATCTAAAGTCCAATTAACTGATAAAAAAAGAGGTTTATTGGCATGGAAGACATTTCAGAAAGCAGAAGGGAAGGTGTCCAGTGGGTTGATGGGAGCTGGGGATCTGGTGACCACCAAAGCTGCTCTATCACTCCCTTCTTCAGCTGGACAGGGAAAATACAATGAAAGGCTTCTAGTTCGAGACAAGGGGAAGGGAGAGATCCCTCACCAGTTCCTTTCATGGACTTAACTTGAGGAAATTAGTTTAATTTATTGCAAATTAAATCAGAGTAGGGTAATGAGAAATAAACAGAAATCTTAAAAGCACCTTTCCTCCACCCCTGTCTTCTTTCTTGTCTCCACTCCTGGTTTTTACTTGCCTCCAGCAGCACAGGATGAACAAGGAATTGGAGACAGTCCTCCATGAACTGCTCCAGTGCCAGTCCCTTCCACAGGGTGCACTCCATCAGGAATCAGCTGCTCCAGCGTGGGCTCCTCTCTCTATGGGTCCACAGGTCCTGCCAGGAGTCTGTTCCAATGGCTTCCCATGGGATCACAACCTCCTTCCCTTTGGGCATCCACCTGCTCCAGCATGGTCTCTTCCCTGGGCTGCAAGTGAATCTCTGCTCCAGCATGGCTCTCCATGGGCTGCAGGGGCACAGCTGCCTCTCCATGGCCTTCACCATAGGCTACAGGGCAATGTAGGCACATTTCCTGGCACCTGGAGCACCTCCTCCCCCTCCTCCACTCACCTTGGTGTCTGCAGAAAAGTTTCTCTCATATATTCTCACTTCTCTCTCCATCTGCAGTTACGTTTTGCAGTAGTTTTCCTTCTTCTTAACTATGTTATCCCACAGGCCCTACTACCATTGCTGATGGACTCAGTTTTGGACAGCAGTTGGTCCACCTTGGGACTGGCTGACATTGGCTCTGTGGGACATGGGGAACCTTCTGGCAGCTTCTCACAAAAGCCACCCTTGTAGCCTCCCCACTACCAAGATCTTGCTGTGCAAACCCAATACAAATGTCAGTATCAAGCTGGAAGAAATGTCTGAAGAGTGAAAGATAAGAGAGCAATACAGTTTGTCTGAGTTATAATTCACAGGAGACAATGAGAAATTTAATTACCCTTAGGATGAAGGTGAGTTTTATAGGGTGTCTCAGAAAATAAATGTAGGAAAAACAAGGAATAAATCAATGACATTTGAAAACTGGAAAATCTTAGTCATGTGGAAGGATGGCTCTTGAAAATAGAATTGATTGCTAAGATAAACAAAATATGTCAGTAGTGAAAGGAACAGAGGAAATAATGCAAGGATGATGATCTAATGGAACAATCACATCACAAAAGATTGAAATCTGACCTGCTGAGCTATTTCAGAGATATTAACTGAAGCTGATGTGAGCAAAACTATGGTACATAAACTGATTACTAATCGAAAAGCATGACAGTAAATAGCTGCTGTGCTGTACAGGTTTATCTGCAGTCTTGTAACTTGAGGAAAATGTAAGGCACACCACCTGTCCTTTCCTGCAAACTTCTTTAATTTAATTATATGATAAATTGCACCAAAAGTTGTTTTGTGAAATATTTAACTGCTATTTCACTAGTGATTATATGAGAGATTTTCTAATTTAACACTCCAGGTCACTAAAGAGACCTTGAAGCACATAAAAAAACTGTAAAATCTAAATATTGTCTTTCAGAAACAATCAAAAGTAGAAATCTAAAACAACAGTCAGATTTTACTTTTAGTTTCAAAGAACCTAAAAGCCCTTTTTAAATACATTGCAGAAGTAGCTATGGATTTGTGTACTATTTTCCCTTCTTTAGATTTTGTATAATTAGAAGTAGATGGAAACACTTATCTTTAAAGCTGACAATCACTCTCTCCTGTAAGAGATTCGTGATGTTGGCAGGCATTGAGCATTTCAGCTGGCTTTTCCTTCTGAACTCTTTCCAAGCTAAATTACTTTGTAAAACAAATTTTAAGACAGATCAATTTTCCCTAAGACCCTCTGGTCTCATCTTGTTTTAATTGAATTTAATAGAATTTGGACAAATAATGTAACTGAACTCTAACTTTGGCTGCTCCAATTAACCCCTCACACATACTGCCAGCTGTAAACCTTTGAAAAAAATTTAATGGCTTATTGTTTAGCTTTCACCTTCTCTGGTGAGCTAGTTCTGTGTACTTACATGGACTTTTCCACTGTCTTTTCAGTGGCATCTTGAAATTATGCAGGCTGCTCCATATTAAATACTATTTTTGATAATAAGTTTGTTTTATTTAGAATCATAGAATGATTTGTGTTGGAAGGGATCTTACAGATCTTTTAGTTCCAACTCCCTGCAATGGACAGGAGCACCTTGTGCGAGACCAAGCTGCTCAATGCCACATCCACCCTGGCCTTGAACACTGCCAGGGATGGGATATTCACAACTTCCCTGGGAAACCTGTTGCAGTATCTCACCACCCTCACAGTAAAGAATTTCTTTCATGTATCTAGCCTAAATTTCCCCTCTTTCAGTTTGAACTCATTACACCTGGTCCTGTCACTACAGCTCCTGATGAAGAGTCCCTCTTTGGCTTCCCTGTAGGCTCCCTTCAGGTACTAGAAGATTGCAATGAGGTCTCCACGCAACCTTCTCTTCTCCAGGCTGAACAGCCCCAACTTTCTCAGCCTGCCTTCATAGGGGAGGGGCTTTAGTCCCCTTATCAACTTTGTGACCCTCCTCTGGACTTGCTTCAACAGCTCCATGTCCTCCTTATGTTGGAAGCACCTGGACTGTACAGAGTGTTGCAGCTGGTGTCTGACAAGAGCGGAGCAGAGGAGCAGAATTACTTCTGTCAGCCTCCTAGTCATGTTCCTTTCCATGCAGCCCAGGATATGGGTGGTTTTCTGGACTTGAGTGAGCACTGCTGTCTCATGCTGAGTGAGTCATTTGTGTCCTCTGCTCTCATTCTGATGTAGAGCACTGGCCAGCTCAGCAGAAAGAAAAAAAGAGACTAGGAAAAAGGAAACTTGGAGTAGAAGAATACTAGACATAACCTCTGGCCATTCCCATACCTGCAGCCTACCTGTGTAAAGAGCTTCTGAATCCATTTGTATTTGCAGTCTCCACTAAAAATGCTGGCACTGTGAGGCATTAAAAATTAACAGTAGTGGAAGTAGCATCAGCTCCTGTGGAATGAGGATGCTTTGGCAGAGTGAGCAGGGAAAGCCAGCCAGCTGGTTAGAGAGGTGTGCAGGAGTGTGGTAGCTGTGGTCTGCTGTGTTTGTGTGGTCAAAGTTATGATTAATCAAGCAGAATCTGAAACAGTAGTGAAATCACCTGCACTCCTAAGAAAAAAGAGGGGTTAATATGGATGTCCACAGGGCTGAAAGAGTGTTACTCACTATTCCTTCACCAAAAGTCATTATTCCCCCATTTTGTTACATCATCAAAGATGAAAATATTGAGTGTTGTATGACAAATACCTTCCCTACCTCCCACAATTTTGTGTCAACAGATAATGGAAACAAATAATTTGAAAACAGTAGATGGAATGCATTAACTTCTTGAAATCATTACAGTACCATGTACAAGCTAATAATTAATTTCAATATCAGGATAGGTCAGGAGCAGATGTGAGAAAAATAATGTAGCATAGATCAGTAAACTCTATCTGTCATTAGTAGTAAATGCTCTGGGGAAATCAGAGAGGGGTGAGAAGAATTCTTTTCCTGCAACTTCCCAGCTTATGGTAATAAGCTTACTAATAACATTTTCAGAAATGTCCTGAAAACTGGACATGATCTGCTGTGGAGGAGAAACAGATAATAATTATGTCTGGTTCTGACTGAGAGATCTCACTGCACTTACATATTCAAAGCAGAGAATAGATAAAGCTTTTTTCCTTTTTTTTTTTTCCCAGATATCTCCTCTATTATTCACAGTGTCTTCTTCTTCCTGAGCATCCTTTGTTAGTTGCATTTTGACAGAACTACCTACAGAGGACAAGAAACAGTTTAGCACGATGAGAGAAGTCCTGTAGCAAAAGTAGCAAATATCCTGTATCTAATGAACCCAGGGTGAAAGGAACAGACAATAATTACCTTTTAGCAGAGAACTGTACATCACTCTGGTTTTAATCATCAGATTTTGAAATTTTAAGTAGACAGTGAAGATTCTGGAAGAATCCAAATGCTAAACAAGTGTACACAGACGCATACTCCACATAAGGGCATTTATGTTTTAATTCAGAGCATGAAGAGAAAAAAACCTCTGCTTTGATATGAGTTATTAATGCAATGGTTTTGCATTTTTTTCTACTTTTAAATAGACAAGAAGTGTCAAAAGGAAAAATATATTCTGTCTAAAATCATCTGTTTTATTTTATTTTTTATAGGCAAAGGTTGAAATTTGCATGTACTATTGCCTGAAAGTTTTACTCTTAGGTCTTTACTTGTCAAGAATGTGAAGAAGAAACAGAATATATTGTTTTGTTTGACTCATGCTAAACAGTATAGTAAACCAGATCTTTTTAACACCTGCCTGAACAAGGAATTTGTGTACTATAATGTTTCTTAACTCCCTAGTTAGGAGTTAACTTTTAAGCCTTCATTCTGACATACTAGAAATTTGTTAAATACGATTTTTCTCTTCAAGTAATTTTGTAAGAGTAATAAGCATTCCCAAAATGCTGACAGAAACAGTGCAAAGTTCAAAACACTTTCTACCATATGCAGTTTCAGTGAAAGAAAATAAATTTTTTGTATTTATTTATTTTAACCACTTACCATGAGGAGCTCTGCCTTGCATGACAGAGTGTGATTAGCAACTGTGCCATACACTTCTGAACAGAGGTCAAAGATGCAAATATTGATCCTTCCTCAGAGAGATAGGTCTAATCCTGGATATCTTAGCTTGAACTATGTTTCTCCCACAACTAGCAAGTCTTCTTCTTCTTCTACTGCCCTGCAGTTTTAAAAAAATGGGGGAAAAAAAGCTTGCTGCTGCTTTGAGCATGAAGAAAGCCTTCTGTTGGAGGTTAGAAAAACTGTATGTTCACCCAAATATTGGTTTAAGAGGCTATTAGAAATCTATGTGTTAATCTATTGCATGCTACAGGACAAAAGTAAATCTAATGTGTTGTTTACCAGGAAAATTATCCCAATTGTTCATTTGGAAACGTGTTCTTCCCTGGCCACCACTCGCAGCACACGTGGACCATCTGAAGTTGCTTCTCACTGATGGGAAAATTGTTGGAACTCCTCAGACTCCCTGGTCCTTTCTCAGCATCACAGCATCTGGCAGAGCTTTTCTTTACCCAGGGTCTAAGCTGCCACACAAGCTGCTTCCTCATGGCAGAAACACATGAAGCACAGCCTAAATAGCAACTGCTACCAATTCTAAATGGACCCCCCAAAATTTTTCCTTTTTGCAAGATATTAGGGGTAAATTTCCAGTGATGGATTCTTATTCCTGGAAGGAAGACAGTGTGGGGTTTTTTATTCCAAAACAAGTTGAAAAAATTAGGTTAAATGAAATATGCCTGTCATTTCCATTGCCAAAATTATTCATTATCCTCTTTTGTCGGAGATGCTGTAAGTGGCAGAAAGTTGGATGACCAGTAGGCTGTAATTTATAAAATATTTTGGGATATTTCAGTATGAAAAACTCTACAAAAATGCCAGATATTAATAATGAACTTGACAGTCCTAGACTGCTCATATTTAAGGACAAATTCCCATTTGAGGCAAAAATGAATTTCAGATCTGCTCTATTTTTCATGAGAACATAATTCAAATAACTGATCTTTAAACAAAATTATGCTTTATCTGCTGTTGGGGTCAAAACAGACTCAACTTGGGAAATTTAACTTAACTTAATTCTTTGCTTATAAATTTAATTACTGATTTGGATATTGAGGAAGAAAGATAACAAATATTTAAGTACTTGAGGAGACCATCTGCAGAGACAGAACCAGCTTCCCTCAGTTCCTGCAATGAGTTCTTTGGAGCCAGCTGGAATCAGCACCTCACCACCTGCATCCAATACATCTGTTTGGTTTATTTTCCTGGTTTTCATATCCAGAATTCATTTTTGTACTGCATATGCAGGCCAACACTAATTTTTTTTCTGAGAATTTGTGATTTCCCAGCTTAACTAACATCTCAGATCTATGCAGTTCCCCCCAAAGCACACGTTTTATATCAAAACAGAGTGCTTATCTCATGGGATGAAATTTTTACCTCAAACAAAATGACCCAAGGGTTTTTTGTTAATGGGTCCTCAAGCTATTTGTTGCAAAATTAAAGGGTCTTACCCCGTTTTTGCTCTCCAGTGGTTTTGCAATGCTGGCAGTGCAGGTGTAAACCCCACTTACTCCAGGAATTCTCCAGCTTTTCTATTTTTTGTTACCTATAAAAGATCTAAAACTTGTCAACTATGAATTTTCTTTTGATTTGATATGTCAGAAAGTCTCCTCATGTAGCCTGTACTGGTCACATCAGGTGAGTCTGTGTAAGTTACAGTTTTACAGTCACAGAACAGCCCAGGCTGGAAGTGGTCTGGTCCTATAGGAATAGGAGCCTATGGAAGATCATGTAGCACCCTGTCCCATTGCCCCTGGAAAACCTCCAGCAAAGAAGATTCTATCACATCTCTGGGGAGGTTCTTCCAGTGAATGGTTTTATTTACCATAAAAAAATTGTCTTACTTCAAGAAGAAACCACTCCTGGTGCAACATTACTTGCTGCCCCTTGGCTTCTCCATGTGCATCTTTATGAGGAGAGACTTTAAATACTGGAATACTGTGATGAGATCCTCTCTGAGCAATCTTTTCTCAGATTTAAAGACTTAACTCCTCCTGTCTTTCCTCACAGGGCAGGTTCTCCAGCCTTTTGTTTATCTCTGTGGCCCTCCTTTGGACCCCTCCCCCAAATAGTCCATGTCTTTTTGGAAATGTGAGGACCAGAATTGGACACAGAACTACAGATGTGGCCTGAGAAGCACTGTGTACAGCTGGATGATCACATCTCTACCTCTCTGCTGGTACTGTCCCTGTAGGTGCAGCCTGGGTTCAAAAATAAATCCCGTGCTTGCAGTCAGGTACAGATGAAAGAAGCTAACTGGTGTTTTCCAGAAAACAAACAGTGTGCTTGGTATTTGGGGTAAAATTTTTCAGATAGGTGCAAATAGTATTTGTCAATAACTTTGCAGAACAAATGGTGCTATGGGATTGCACATCATAATTATGTGAGTATCCTACTGAAGTATACAACTAACATTTGGAAAATATGATGTAAAATTTTTTTAATGACAAAAAACTAAATCTATGCAAAGGAAATACTACTTTAAAGGCTATGTAAAAGTAAGTTTCAATGGATCGAAGACTTTCCTTTAAACCAAACCAATTGCAGCATCTGAAGAGAAATCTAAGTACCATCTTACCTAACTTAGTCATGGTTTTCCTAATTTCACATGTAAATATGGAAGATCACATCTCTATATTTTTGTGCTATTTTACAGAATAAATGTTATTTTGAAAGTTTAATATTTATTGCCCAAAGATTGAATCTGGAAATGAACTTAAATATGTCCAGGAAACCCCTAATGGTAAAATTTAAATAAACTTCTGGCTTCCACAATAAATAAATTAATTACTTGGATTAAACCAGAGTGGAGATTTTTTAAGAGAGATAAATATCCCTCACAGTAACATCCAGTATCTGATTTGTAACTGAATTATTTAAAAGTATGGACCAAAATACGAATCCATGGAGACAGAAAAAAACAAAAAAAAAATGGTATGTCAAATCTTGTCCTTGCCTTGTCCTGTTGCTGGGAAAAAAATGCTTCAGTTTACATTTCTCATATTCTCTTAAAAGACTTGCTTTTTATGGGATTTCATTTGTTGGAACATTGTGCCTCTTCCTTGCTGTTCCTTCTCCATCTGACAATGTCCAGAAGTGTTTGAGTCCCCAGTACCTTGTGTCAAAGGTTTAGTATAGCCTGCTGCCATGTCAAAAGCACATTATCCATTTGTTCTGCATGGATTACACAGAACATGGGCTTGTTCCAGCAGCACTGCACTTAATCTCTGTTCTTCCTCTTGTGCTGCAGTGTTCCAGCAGGGAAGTTTTTCTCCTTCGCCTTTAAAACAATGTTTTAAAATCTGGCAATCATACCATTGGTGTTGCAGGTAGAAAGGAGGATTTTCAGAGGGCTTCTGACAACTTATTGCTTTATGGAATATTGAAGGGCATTTTCCCCAGTAGAGAGTGATTTCTCTCTCAGATTTAAATTTTCTGACTCTTTTCTTCAAGATATTTGAGGACTCCAGTAATTACTATCATTTTTTATAATGTCAGTAATATTTTCTTGCTAGGTCCCCTCTCACTAAAATGCCTAAAATAATGGTGTTAAGACTTGTTAGAGACCTTTTCTGAGTGCAGATACCAAAGCTGGTGTCCCACACCTCTGTCTTCAAAGGCTAGGAGATGAAGGACAAAGAAATTATAAACATGATGAGGGAAACACTTAGGCAATGATAAATACTGTGAACAAGGTTAAGCATCAGTTCTGGTTTTGGCTGGAGTAGAATTAATTTTCTTCTCCTGGAGATGTCTGAATACCTGCCTACCTATGGAAAGCAGTGAATTAATTCCTTGTTTTGTTTTGTATGTGTGTTTTTTGCTTTTCCTATCAAACTGTCATTGTCTCAATCCATGAGCATTTTTCTACCTTTTACCCTCTAATTCTCTCCTGATCCCTCTGGTGAGGGAGTAAGCGAGGGGCTCCGTGGCCCTTGGCTGCTGGCTGGGGTTAAACCACAACAGCACCTGATTATAACCACTGTACAAAATCTTTCAGAGCTATCATTTTTTAGCTTTTAAATACCTTTAGTCGCACTTACATTTGTATGGATAGGGATGCATAACCCACTTGACATCGAGGTCCAAATTCTTCCTTCAACACATTCAGTCTCTTTGGGTCCAATTGCAGAGATTCCTACATTTTATTTTAAAAATCCATGGCTAAATGCTAATAATATAGCATGAAGGAAAAATTGCTTCAAATTCAACCTATTTGAAAATTACACAAGAGCGTTAGAGTGGGATGGTTCTGAATTGATTAATTTCAAAGGATGATTAATGTTTAGGTGGCATTATATTATTCTTTATGCCTTGCTGGAAGGGTAAGCCAACCTCTTTGCTATAGAAACTAATCCGTTGGCCCAGATCATAAAGGATTATATTATAGCAGGTTCTGAGCCAAACATTGTGCATATGCTAATTTGGCACCTAAGTTTTTTCCCTCCTAACAATATGATTGAGCCCATTTTATCTGGAAATGCTTTTTGGTCTGGAATCATGAGAAATGAGAATTTGGCAAGAGCACTCTCTCAGTGAAATATAATAAAAAATCATTTTGTGCAGAATTATCTAAGCAACAATCCTCTACATCCAATTCAGTGAAGTATGACATTTTTTATCATTGTAACAGCAAAAGCATGATCATTTTAATTCATGAATAGGGGTTAAATAGAAATAGATTATGTTTTATTTATAACTTGTCAAGTCTCAGAAAAGATACTGAGTTTTTCTCTTTCCATTTGAAACAGTCTGGTATTGGTAACAACGTGACATCCATGGAAAGAGAAGCTGCTCAGAATTCCTTGACAATTTAGCTCTCCTCTAACTCAGTGCATACCAGCTTTTCCCCATAGATACTTCAGTGTCTGAAATATTTTTCTTTACTCAGTAAAGGGTACTCTGAATTAAGCGATATTAATCTAGATAAAATGAATTCTATATTCATAAGTGCATTTTTTTTTCTTTCTGTGCTCCCTAGGTTTCTTTAAGTCCTTAACCATTTCTTTCTTCTTACCCAACTGCAAAATTCAGCCTTAGCTTTGAACACTTAGTTAATTGCTTTTGTTTTTTCTCTAGATGCATAGAATGGAGAAATTTTACAAGCCATAAATGTAAAGTTTCAGAACGTTTAGTTGTGAATTTTTAAGCAGAGTGAAACAAAACTATTTAAATCTATGTAGGCAAATTTATTCTTTTCAGTGGCCTTAAATAGTAAAGAGGAATGATTAAATTTCAGCTCACAAAATGAATTTGATGCAGATGTATGCTCTACCATTGTAAATTAGATAATTTTTTATCTCTCCCATTCATCTCACAGAAAATTTGAGAAGTATTCAATTGCATTCAGCCTATATATTCCTTGGGACATAAGAGCCACAACAGCACTCTAATGATTTATATAGCTAATGGTGTTCTGTATAAATACAGAAAACAAGCTGAAGACTTTTTCAGCCAATTGTTTGTTTAAATATCTCGATTTTTTTAAAAGTAGCTAAAATGTAAACATAATTAATTCTTTACTTTATAGTTGAAAAAAAAAACTAGGAAGGAGAAAATGAATTTCCATGCCCGTCCTTGCTTTTGCAACCAGTGAATATTTGCTGCCCATGGAGTTTTTCTGAAATGTATTAAAACTGACATATCTCTTACTTTTCTCTATGTCATAGTAAATAAAGAATATATTGACTTCTTGTAAAGCAAAGATATTGATTATATACAGACGTAATACTCTCTAGCAAGTCACAGCTTTTAGTGGGAGAATGTCATGCTGAAGACAAGATAACAATTAATTCCCTTACTGAAACTTGTAAGAATGTAGATCATCAAAAATAAATCATTATATTTCCTGCTTTCTGGTGTTACATATTCACCACCAGATTTCTTTTCTTACGCATTCATTATTAGGTGTACAAAACTATAAATGAGCCACTATGTTTATGAGAACCATGGTATGTATACTGTGGACCACGAACCCCTGCATGAATTTTAATCAGAAATTTGTGGACATTTAACAACAACAACAACAAAAAATTAAATAGCTATTTAGTAGAAAATTTAATGCGCATTAACTCCATTCAATATTGTTATTCAAATTGAAGAAGGAAAAAAACTATGGAGAATATCAACAAAAGATAATCCAATCTGGCCCTGATGGACTGTGGATTGGTGCAAAATAAGTATGTATCTTCTTTTGTCACTCTCTTTTATCTTTTATGGTTTACATACCTAAAAGGAGGCAAACCCCTGCTGGTATTTCCCAGGTGCTGAAGTAGATTTTCCATTTCATAGAACCAGTACAACCTATTAGAGCAGTTGAGACAAATTTGTTATAAATCCACCTTCATCTTTAAGCATTAAAAAACATAATGTCTGTCCCTACAAGTCCATTTATCATGTAATAAAATATTGTCCGAACCAGATGAGGTGCAGAAACATTTCCTGATATTGCTGCCTTTTAACAGAGAGCTGTCACCTCTCTAAAGCAGCCTGTGATCTCAGCTTGTGGGCTGTTCTCCATGAACGTGTTTAGCAGTCAGTGCTGGTCAGAGATCCTCTCAGGACGTGGCAGAGGACACAGCCATGGAGTCAATAACCCCTCAGTGTCTCCCAGGGACCATGGTGACTCAGAGTTCCCTGCTCACCCTTGGTCTCTCGGAGGCAGACTCCCACGAGGTCACTGGAAACAGCTATGCTGTTTTTTCCTGTTTGCACCATGAGGTTAGGGACTGGGCCAGGGTGGCAGCTGTGCAGATGAACACTCTGCCTGGATTTAATCCTGCCTGAAAAAGACTGCAAGGTCTGGTGCATCACCAGCCACAGTCTGATAACAGAAATGAAAAAGAGAAAAGCAAAACCCCAGCACCAATTACAAGAATGGAGATTAAATTTTCCAAGACATTTCTTTCTCCAGGAAGAAAATCACAAAGTGAAGACATTTAAATTTCTCTTTATGCTGCATCTGAAGCCAGAGTGCCAACAGAAAAATGAAGAAGGGTTACTGTATTCTCTTGATTTCTGTTAATAGGAGCGGATGAGATTTGCTGTGAAACACTGCTTCACAGGCTAAAGGACACAAAAAGGCAGGAACTGAAGGAAGCAGAGATAAAATGAATCCATATCAGTCTTCTCTAAACCATTCTATTACACTTCAGTGTTTCTATCTTTCCCCCTTCTGACATCAGTAAAAAAGGAATTCTATGAGACATGGCATTTGACTTATGATCCTTTTTATTTTCACAAAGAGATAAAATGAATAATGTGACACAATTATATTTCAGTCCAGCATCACAGCTCTGTGCACCTTTAAATCTAATGACTAATTGAGCTTCATTGATTTTTTTTTAAATATAATCCCTTATGATAAACTGAGGTAATCTTTTCTGAAGTTAAATATTGATTTTTACGACGGCATGTCCTATATAACATTTTTAAAAATTATTATTACATCAATCATTATTATTTTTTCCAAAAGTAATACACCAGATGTTGTAAAATTAGCATTGTCATTCATAGGAAACACAGCAGCCTAGAACATGTGACAGTAAAGGTTATACCACTTCATTTTATCACCTCTTATGTATATTTTTCCATTAAGAAGACTCTCTGAAAAATAAGAAGCCTCATTTTAGGTCATTTTAGGTCATTTTAGGATGTATTTAGCTTTTGGTTTTTTGGCCTTCCATAACAGACCTTTCTTATTTGAGTGATTCTGCTTGAGTTTCAAAGGAAGACAAGGTCTAGCTATGTCTTTGCATTGTATTGGAGTCACTACAGTTGAAAAGAATGGGGCATCACCTGAAGATAGGATGAAAATGTCTACATTTTTTAATTTACAAAAATTTTATATTTGACCCAAGATCCACCCTTGAGGGTAATAGTTTGACTTTTCCAGTGGCATGTAGCTATCACGAGGAGAGAAAATAGTTCACAGAATAAATGTGGGGAAATTCTGTGAAGATATTGAAGATAAAGAGTGAAAGTTTGCATGCAATTGAGAATTATTTGGGGAATTAGGAGGGACAGAGAAACACATACTGGCTATTTCTGATTCGGATTTCTGTTCAGATGAGCTGTATCTATCCCTCATCATTCCTGCATTCTTTAGAAACATAGAGACAAATCAGGCAGGCAAATTATTGGACTTTAAACTATGTGTATTTGGTCACGCCTTATTTTTAATGCTCTTCGAGTTAACTGATCATCTACTCCAATCAAATAGAGTCATGAAACAGATACCAATCGACTCCAAATTGGCCTTATAAAGATGTGCTTTCATGCAATTTAATATGCAGCCTATGCTATATTACTTTGGTGTAACCAAGCACTTACAGAATAGATTTTATAATTTTCAGAGAAATATTTCATCGCTGAATTGGTTTATCTAATTGGAAATGCAGGAAAAGATTATTATATTTAAAGTATTTTATTATTCAACGTAGCATTTATTAAAATAAAAAGAAATAACCAGTCAAACTCTGCCACAGAATCACAAAACAACAGATGTGTTGAAAGTATGTGGATTTATTCAATATATTTTATATATGGTCATATATGATTTTTTAAATTAGATTTTATTTTCTCCATATTCAGGCAAATACCCATCGATCTAATGCTTCTTTTCTTCACAATGCTTTACTAACAGAAACAATAACAATGAACTATAATTCAGCTGTAAACCATTATCGGTGTTGTAAAATCATGATCTTGATTAAATAATTTCAATTGAAATCAGTCTCCAATACAGATTCTGATTTACAGAGTCCATTAGTCATATCAAGGCAGAAAGGAAGGAGTGGAATTTAAATTTAAGATTCAGGAGCACTGAATGGTTCAATGATTTGGAACTAGAGAAAAGCAGAAAGCTGCTGAAACTTTTATTGGTGACAGTAAAATTCCTTACAGCATTTATAATTCTCACTACTTTTAATTTTGCCAAAGACTGGACATGGCACTGAAGGAAATTGTTTTGTCTCACTTCGATAGAAGGACTGTGAAGAAAAGGTAAATATCCCTTTCCTTGTGTGTATTTCTCTGGAAACATTCAAGGTCACATGTGATGTGTCTCTGAGCAACCTGATCTAGTTGAAAATATTTCTGCCTATTGCAGGGGGGGAATTGGACTGAATGACCTTCAAATGTCCCTTTCCAACCCAAACCATTCTGCAGTTCTATGATTCTATTTTTGTCTACAAGTTTGATTCTCCCCAGTGCCATTCTTTATAAAACCTGTAGAGAGTGGGAAGAATCTGAGTGATTGGCTGCATCCAGATAATATTTTGAGACTTCTGCCCTAGTGAAAAACCAAGAGAAGGATGTCTCTGAAGGAATTAAAAAACTATAAACTGCAAACAGTCTTGTGGAAAATTAACAGAAAGAACCTAAGTTTGGTATAATTATTTCTTATCTGAACTGATTTTACTGTAACTATTCATTTCTGTAAAGTTTTCAACTTGCAGGATTATGATAGATAATTCATAAATGCAAAGAGATAGAATAAGTCACTCTGTATGGCTTTCAATCTCATTTTTGCATACAGACAGTGTTCATTCCTTGTCAAAGATTGCATGTTGAGAACGGTTGGCTAACACCTGCTCAGTCTGGATAGACAATCTTTTGTGATATTCACTTTATTGATCCTTTCACAGTTTTGTTAGAAGGGTTTGGGCCAGATGTGATGTTACATTTGCATGGGTTTACACAGAGATCAGCCATTCAGGCAAAATGTCATTAGGCTTAGCAATTGCCTCGTGCTCTTCATATGCTTGTTGGCAAGAGGGACCCTCATCAGGGATTTCAGAGGTTTCAAGGCAGATGTTTCTTGTATCAGTTGTATCATTCAGTGTGAAAATACTGCATCATCACTTGCAATTTATACAATTTTCTAAAACAAAATATAATGAAGAGGAAATGAGGAAGATGATCATGAGGAAGATGCTATGAGCAAATATTCAGACCAAAGCTTTCCAAAGCCCAGACATATTAAATCAGGGCTTGGACTGAAGCCCAGTTTTAGCTCTAACTTCTCTCTCCTAATAAACCAGCAAAGTTTTCCATTCTCATCTAAGTTTGCTGCAAAGAAACAGAGCCTCTTTCTTCAAGCTTCACCTCTGCAACTCCTTCCCTGACAGGTGACAAGAATTATCAGTGTTTCAGCATTGTTTATCTACAAAACTGTAATAGTATCTTTCTCATTTCCCAGAAAGCAAAGAACATCTTGACCCAAGAGTACATGGCTCCAAAGTTATCCATCCCAGCTGAAGATCTGCTAATACCTGAGGAGCCTTTGAGGGAAACGTGCAGGACAAAGGCTGCTATGGTAAGCTACAAGAAATTCAGTTTTTAGTATTTGTTTCTTTGAATAACAAAGATTGATACCAATGATAGTTGTTTGGGTTTTTTTTAATTAGCACACTGACTAAGATTGACTCCAGATCTCCTTTGTGGCCTAAAATAATCCCTTTAGGAGATTCTGCTTTCTCAAAAACCTAAATAATGCCCTATTTTAAGAGATGTTCTTAATTTAGTGCAATCTGCAGCTCTGAACAGTGCTCTGTTAAATTTCTGAACCACTTATCCAACAGCCCCTTTATGCAATTTCTCTGATGGTACAGACATGCCCTTTCCCATTAGTGGCTTCAGGCCATTCACCACAAGTGTTCATGCACAGACAAACATCAAAAAGTTTGTGTTAGAGTAATCTAACATAAAACCTGATTGCCAAAAGCACTGGGCCATGTGTCACAACTTTACTTAACAGTGGGCTATTTAGGTAAAAGAATTATGTGCTGCAATCCTAAACATCGTGACACTGGAATTTTAGGCACAGAGGTCTGAAAATAACAGAGAGCTTTGTATGACCTAATTCTAAAAAACCTGAAAGATCAGAAGGTGTCAGCACAGGATGTTCCTGAATGGCTACAGCAATGAGCAGACTTCTGTTTGGTTGGATGTGTCACCAGGACCCTCTTCTCTGTGACTCAACCCTCTTGCAGGCTGAGCTGCTATGCCAGAATCCACTCAGAGCTGCCTGCAGGCACTGAATTTTGATGTGATTTGGACACAAAGGTTTAGTATTGTCTAGGAGTTCATTACAAGTTATAACAAACTGTAGTTGGCAAGACTTAGTACAGTCAAAGAAATCTGGGTGACTTTAGACATAATCAACATAAGGAGAATAATCTGATTTATGATGCTTTTAGAATCAGGTTATCTTATATTCCCTGAACTGAAAATAAATATCAGTTGACCTTTTATTTTATTTTGTTAGGTTTCTTGCTCCTTCATCCACATTATAAAAGACAGGCTGGGGTCGTAACCTAAATAGAAAATTGTTCTTAAGCAGTGCTAGAGAATTATTTTCTGTCTCCATCGAAATGTTGGTGCAAACAGGTTACTGGTTTTTTTCCCAAGGCTTTCAGTAGCTCAGCTGTATGGCAATGATTCAAATTAACTTATTGATTCTTACCTATTAGATGTCATTTTGGGTTATCATTTCTTTAGTTTGTCTTCTATTTTTTATCAGTACTAGTTTCAGATCTTCATACGTTAGTGCTCTGGGGAAAATGAAATGCTCTCTTTTACTGAAACTCTCTAAGCACTTCAATGTAAGATAAGAATACACCATTAACTTGTGGGCCATCTTCCATTTCAGCTCCATAGTATCTTTCAGAACTTATTTCTCAGTTCAGTAGTAGACATGAATTGGTTGAAACAATACTTATTTCATATATACCACTGGATAAACAAATCAAATAAACAACCAAAACAGTGCTAGTAATAGTCTTGTTATCTGAAACTCTTATATGAAAACTGTATCAAAATGTGTTAAAATTCTAAAGCCATTAATCCCCATAGCATTTATATGCAGCAGACAAAAAAATTCAAGATCCTATGCAAGCCTTTGTAATTTTACCCCTGAGCAAATCCGAGGGGTGCTCTGCATCTAAACTGAGCTTGAATGTGAAGGAAAAATACAGGAGAGAAAGCACAGATCTGACAAAAGATAGAACAAGTAACTGAGGACAGTCCTTAGAAGAGCCCAGAACAAACTTTACCCTATTATTTTCAGAACTATAATTATTTCTGAGAGATTGATGGTGCCTACAAAAAAGAGCATTGCATCATTTATAATACAATACTTTTCATTACTGGATCATCGTTATGTCAAAACAGAGTTAAGAGCATTAATAACATCATAGCTTTTTTTAAATAATACAATACAATACAAACATTGTGCAATTTTACTGCCTTCAATAAAGCAGTTTCACAGCAAGACTGTCTGATAACAGTCTTGACACAACTCTTTCCTAGGCCTGGCTGGGTATTTTGTAGACAGAAATCAACAAAACAGAATAAAATATCATGGAAGGTCGCTACTGATTGTAATTACAATGCTGAAGGTCAAGCCTTGCAATCCCCAAAAGCTAAATATTACAGCAAATTTAGTGGGTTTGTTGTAAGATTTTATTATCACTATTCACTTTCATTTTTCTTGTTATGTGTTTAAAATAGCAGTAGGTTATAATTTTGGGGACAGGTCCCTGCTGCATCAGGAGAAGGAATGAACATAAAAGGATACTGAGGCTTTGAGATAACTCCATCTGGTCTTCCTGAACTGATGGCAGTAATTATTAGAAGAAATTGAATGTGGTCTTCCTTCGTTCTTCAATCCAGGTGTGAGAGACTGAAATGTTAAATAAATGCTGAGACTCAAAAAATCATCCATTTGCAAAAGCAACAGGTGCTTTGCGGAGGCCAGTTGCAACCCAACTGAAGAGGAGAAGGAGAGTTTTTCATGTGGTGATGAAATCTCTCACTCACAAAGCACAGAGAGGGAGCACACCCATCACTGGAGGATGACCAAAACAAACCAACCTTTGTGCAGCAACAAGTTTGTATTTACTGGGATAATATATAAACAGTAATAGGGGCTGAAATACGTCTGCAAAGACTTTTCCACAGTTATCATTTTGTAACATTTAACACTGATTTTTAATGCAGCAGATATAGTTAGCAAAATTAAATAAAAACATAAAAGAATGGTGTGTGATTTGCTCAAATGACTCATGAACATTTCCATTTGAGTCTTGTTATCCAGGTGCCAAGAAAATATCACAATGTCATTAAGTACTGAAATAACAGTGACATTTAAGGCAAGTCATGAATGATGTTTTAGAGAGCACTGTGAGCAGGCAGGGAAGCAGCTACTTGTATGTATCATTATCTCCTATTAGTAGTGTACCAATTTTGAAAGAGGAATATTCATTGCCATAGCAATAACTGGATAACATTTTTCAAAAGCATCCCACTAGGAAAGAAGGTGAGGGAGGACTGGCCTGATATCACCTATGTACCTTTAAAACTATACCTCTCCAGTTAAATTAACTTAATGCAGCACACAGCGACCACGAGTGTAGCTTTTCAGTTTTGAATGTATCTTGTCAGCGTGACTTTATTTCGCTTTGATCACAGTGGCTCATGATGAGACAGGAAACGAGGAGGAGGAAATCATAACAAAGGTTGAAACCCATATGGAAGAGAAATCTGAGACAAGAAGAAAACAGAGAGGACGTTGGCTGTCTCAGAGAAAGAAGGCAGAACATGAAGGCAGATGTGGATAAAAGGAGAAAAGTGAGGCAGGATGATGAGCAGTGCACACACCTGTGAAAGCACAGTTGCAGCGAGGCAAAGAAGAGCACAAACAGTAGCAGTGCAGATCAGGATTGTGAATTAGATGGGGACTGAGGGGCAGGTATTTGTACAGAAGTGGTCTTGATTTTCATCTTGACAATCTGTACAGTCTTCCCTGAGGCCATATTTGCACTTATACTTGACATGTGAGAAAGTCTCAGACACATCAAATATATTGTAAATGGAGCCATATTTCCAGTGAAAGGCAGTTCTGAACAGCAAAGAGGCAGCAGCCTCTCCATTGACAGCTAACAGCAGAAGTGCTCTTATCCCTCTTCACAAAGAATGCAGCTGATGACACACCAGCACCTGAGGCTGTGACTTAACCATCACCTTGCACATTCCTACAAGACTGTTAGCCTGGAAAAAATCAATATATTTTATTGATGTCTGTTAGGACATCCATTAAAAGACAGTCGTAGAGCTTTTCCCCTTACCAGGATAGTATCATTTTAAAAAAGTAGAAAAAGCTCATCTCAGGTTTCCCTTTTCGTCAAGTCCAAGCTGGAATCTAAACTTGGCAGCTTGACTCCAAGCTGAAAATGTTGAGAAGCCCTCATAGCCTAAACAGTAAAATCCAGGGAAGTAACAAATTTTACAAAATCACTTCTTTCTGACTTTTCATTCCCAGTTCCTGCTCTTGCAAATGAAATTAAAAGCTCTTTTCTGGTTTTGGTCTGGTTTTTTCTTCGTTTTGGGGAGGGGGCAGGGTTGCCGATTCTGTGACTACTTTAAAGGCTGGAGCCAAAGCTCAGTATTTGTCACTTAACTGTCTATCAGCTGAATCAGCAAGAGTTGAACCAGAGAAATAGAACATATTTGCTGACTGTAGCTGCTTTTGTTCACCTTCCCTTCAGGTTCACCACATAAAATGACTTTTCCCTTTTTTCTGATGTAATTTCTCTAATACATGTGAAGGAAAAGCAAAGTGCAATCTAGTTTGGCAACTTTGAAGATATATTAATTATTTTTAATATAATGAATGAGATGTGTATATTGATGTAGATATATCTTTTTTCTTTGTCCAAATTCCTGCTATTTGCCCAGTAGCACTGACATTCTTCTGATATTGTTGCAAAGGCTTTCCTGTGAAGTCATTCACATTTTCCACAGTGCTCTTCAATCCAGGATATGCTGAGCATTTACCTTGCCCTGCTCTGTCCCTCTAAGCCCTCTGGGTACATTCAGCAACATATTGCAGCATCTGGACCCATGGAGAGTTTTCCCCTGACAGCCTTTGCTTTATCCTCTAAAAGGTTGCTATGGGAAGAGTGAGGCGCATCTGATAAGCCCTTACAGCATCACCCAATTGTTTTTAGGTCTAATAACTTCAGAAAGGCTTCAAAGGGTTGTTTGGAGAATTGTTTTGGTTGTAAAATAAAAGAAAAATAAACACACATATCAAGTACCAGTCATGGTCCTTTAGAACAAGGCACACAACCAGATAATAACTTTTAACTGTCAACACAACACGTGTGAGGGACTTTAGCAGCGAAGAACTTACTAAAATATTTGTCCATCAGAAAGCTCACTTTATTCAGACAAACTGTGCTCAGAAAGGGCTCCCTTTGAACAGAAAATGCAGCTTTGTGGGAAGTGACCAGCAGCATCACTGTAAATAACCAGCCACACCTCAGCAAAGACAGGGCTCTAACACTGCAAAGTAGGCAGCTTTTGTACCCTCAAGAAAACTTCTTTGCATGCGAGATAAAGAGTTTTTCAGGTATTTTGGTTGGGGTTTTGGTATGGAGAGGGGGTAGAGAAGTCTTGTGGAAAACGCTCTGTAGCTAGATTTGACAATTTTCTTCTCAGGGAGGCTTTTGGCTGTGTTGACATAGCTGATACAGGTAGCACACTTAAACCCACATGTTTTGGCTTATGATACAATCTGTCCATGCTTTAGTTATGTTGAAAAGAAACCTTTTTATATGTCCTAAATATCTGTGTTTCTAGTAGTATAAAAAACATTTTTTTATTCAAAAGACCCACAGTAACTGAATTCTCTTACAGTGCATCCCATTCCAACCTCCTCTGAGAACAGAAGCAACACTGAACACCAGGAACATAAAGAGTTTCTATTCAAACAAATGAATTGTATTTAAAAAGCCAAGAAAAATACAATTAAACCCAAATTGCCATATGGCAGCAAAGTAAGATTAGGTAATTGAGGATATAATTTGTAATACTATTACTGTGGGTACAGTTCACATCCTAGTAGTTTTATTGCATCAGTTTAGGGCTTTGTGGTTGTTGTGACATAAAATTAGGCATTCCAATTTGTTCTGGGCAGAAACAAGGCTTACAGAACACCACTTAGTGCCAACTGCATTTCTTTCCCTACGTCAATAGCAAAACATTCTTTTTCTCCAGGGTATTGTGTTCTGTGATTGGGGTATGCATAGGAGACAACAGTTGACTTTGAAGCTGATGCTGACAGAACCAGCCATTCCAGGATTTTACATGCCTCAAAACATGGCCTCCAAGTTGGGGCAAATGCTGGGAAAAGTCTGGAGTACAGCCCAGTCCTTCTGTTTTCCAGTTATTCTCTATTAGGGAAAAGTTAACTAGGAGTATGTTCCAAAGGAACATAGATTAGAACGGATTAAGGTTCCCCTGACTCCTCTGATAGGAGCCAGGGCTGGATCTGTGAGGTAGGAAGCACAGAGCTATCCAAACATAAGCTTTGTTCCCTCCTGTGTCCGATGATGAACACATATTGGAGATAAGGACACTAGAGCAAAGTGCTAAATAAACGTCAGACATAACTGCTGGGGTGCCTTCTTCCAGATTGCACTCTATGCAATTTTCATGTTGTTTCCCACCCACCTCTACTCCTCCACACAATCAACACTGGTTTGAATTAAAAGCCTTTTTCTGAAACTGTAAGTTTCAGTCTTCAGGAAATACTCTAGGTTAAATCAGCGTATTTGTCAGAATGCTCCTGAAACAGCTTAAGCCAACCAATTCTGCTTCTGCTACAAAATCATCTGCTCATTTGCAGTAATTTTTGCCCACCTGGAGGTTCCTCCTTCTCCCATAAATGCTTAAGAGGAGGTTCGAAAATCAAGAGCAAAGAAACAAGTAAGCTAAGCCAGTCATAACTTATTTCCTCTGCTCTTAAAAGACAAATTCATATTTATGCTCTTGCTTTATTTAATGAAGAAATCATTCACAGCAAAACAAAAACCCTAGGCTCATTAAGCATGACCCTTTTCCCAGAGTTATCCTTATAGCTTTCTCTCTGGAGAAAGGATGGTGCCATCTATATGTAGTAAGACATTGAAGTTAAATAGAGATCCTGGTAAGTCACCTTTCAGCAGGTCTTTTCTGTTAATACATTTGGTCATGGCAGCTTTCCTACTACTAATACAAAAAAGTGCCAGAAAAATTACAATGACTTCTTCAACAAAACTACTTAGAAAAAAAAAAAAGCCTGATAAATGGGCTTCTGTTCACAGACCTTGTGAATTTTGGGGGACACCAGACATCACTCAGCATAAAGGCTTGCACAATAACCAGAGAGACCATGACAAAATTACCCTAAAAAAAAGTAAAGTAAAAGTACCCAATGGTGCCATACATTTTGTATCATGTGCTCTTTCTCTTACAATCCATAAGCAACACATGGAGTTCACACAGATGAATTTTTGGCAAAAATAATCAGTTGACTACATGCCAATGAACAGATTTATCTGCAGAGACAGGGTGTCAGGACTGCAACACCTTTTCTCACACAGTTGAAGATCTGTTTCAAAGGTAAAGGATGTATTTGCAGTGGTAGCATGGTGGAGACATCAGTAAGCAATTAGTAAGACTAAGGAAAAATCTTTAAATTAGCTTGGGAAAAAAGAAAGGATGTTGAAGGACAGGATCTGGCATTGCTGTGAGATACCAGGCAGCTGACAGAGGCAGGAGTGGTGTGAGGCTCAGGGTTCAGCTGGCTGCTTCTGTGCAGCTGTGGAAATCCCACTCTCCTGTGCTCCTGTCCCTCTTGAGTGCCTTAAGAGCCTCTCAGAGGCTTTCCTCTAGAGGGAGAAAAAAAAAAAAGATCCAAATTAAGAAAAAACAAAAAAGCAGTACTTTTTTCTGGAGATCCATAAACCAGTCTCTACTTGCACCCACTGTGAAAACTGTCACTTGTCTCAGTATCTGTTTGATGTTTGTCCAGATTTCTCTCTGCCTTTTCAAATTTTCTTTTCACGAACCCATTTCTGCAGATTCTAATAGTCCTTTGAAAGAGTATATAAAGTACATACAAAGCATAGAGATTTGGTGGGCACCGTACCTATCTGTGGGACTGATGTCCACTCAGTCTCAAAATCTCTCTCTGGGTTGTATTAGCTTTAACACTGGTTGAGCTCTGAATCCCTTAAGAGTTAAATAGTGGGTCAGAAATTATTTTGTTATATGCCAATTTACTGGTAATGTTACCACAATGAAGACTTAAGAATTCCTGAGACTAAGCAGTCAGCCTGCATGCCTTTTAAAGGATTCAGCAGCATTTGGATTGCTCACTGTCATCTTTGGGACCTGTAGTAAAATAATAGCATGAACTCATTTTTCAGGTTTATGCCAAGCACAGGCATCTCTAGAATTTTGAGGATGTTAATCACAGAATCAATTTAATTGTAATAGTTATCAGGCATTACAAGAGGGTAAGATAATGCTTTTGTATTGATTTGTGGTAGTGGAGAAATGGAAAGAGGGACTGTACTTTTCTGCATGTACCACAGTCTAGAGATCTGGAGGTTTTAGAAGCCCAGTACAGGGATTTGAAAGAATGAAAAAGTCAGAAGTGGTGATGAGGGAAAAGAATGTATCACAGTAAAATCCAGAGAGTGATAGGCATGATAATATGGAGACTGAGAGATTAGCTCGCAGGAGAGGAAATGTGGGAATTGAAAGAAAAGTACAAATTCTAAATGAAGTGTAAGAGGAAAGGGAGCAGCAGCTTTAATGATGCAAATGCAGGTATTGTGGGTGATCAGTGAAAACTAAAGATGCACTTGTCTAGAATTTCAGGAGTGTGGGTAGCACAGGTTCTTCCCGTGGGAACATTTTGCTATATTTCATAAACAAGATAAAGTTTGGATGTTTTGCAAACAGTTTCTCTGGATTGAGTCAGTTCGGGCTTGGCCAATTGTGCCTAGGGGGAGGTCTTGGGCCGACCAATCTGGGGCACTTCTGTAGACTCTATATATATGGAATTCAAAACAATAAAGTTCCTTTTCTCCTCTCTTTCCTTGTCTGAGAACTTGGGTCAGTCCTCAGCTAGCCGCTCAACAGCGACACAGGAGCCATATTATTTATATACTCCTATACTCCTAAGATGCACTGATAATATATTAGGGCCAGACGGAAACATTCAGAAAATATTTTTGTTGGCTGCTGCTAGTTGAATCTAACTGAATAGAGATCACTATTTACCCTAAGTGAAAAACTATTGTCCAAATACATGGACATGCATTCACTTTCTACTCATTAGCAAAATAAAAAAGAAAGAGATAATTTAATCCTAGAAAGTCTGTATCCCTCCATGTTAATT
Organism: Entomyzon cyanotis; assembly: GCA_024500445.1. Classification (NCBI taxonomy): domain Eukaryota; kingdom Metazoa; phylum Chordata; class Aves; order Passeriformes; family Meliphagidae; genus Entomyzon; species Entomyzon cyanotis. The sequence continues at coordinate 44,098,049 of JAKEPQ010001005.1, forward strand.
TGAAATCGGGGAGGGGGGGAAGAAGGGAGGGGGGAAGAAGGGAGGGGGGAAGGAGGGAGGGAGGGAGGGAGGGAGGGAGGGAGGGAAGGAAGGAAGGAAGGAAGGAAGGAAGGAAGGAAGGAAGGAAGGAAGGAAGGAAGGAAGGAAGGAAGGAAGGAAGGAAGGAAGGAAGGAAGGAAGGAAGGAAGGAAGGAAGGAAGGAAGGAAGGATCACCAGTCATAGCTCCAGCATTTATCCATCTGAAGAGGTGTCCTGAGTCCTGTGGGCACCACCCAGGATCTGTGGAGGTACACTTTTATAGATTATTTTTCCCCACCCTGGAGCTAAATTTCTCACTTTCTACACAAATTTCTCACTTTCTGCACAAATGGGTCAGAGGTCTTCAGGGGTCTTTGATGGTCTTGATTTCCACCCCCCTCCCCGTGGCGGCCTTTAGTTGTCATTCCATGCCCACTTCTCCAAGCTGTATCCTCCCTGTGCTTGTGCCACTGTGTTGTGTTTCTCTCCAGGAGGCAGAACAAGGAGTTTTGTCCCAGAGGAATGCTGTCCTACCTCCATATGGCCCCCTTCCCCAGCCACAGCCTGTTCTTTTCCCCAGCATGTTCTTAAAAACAAGCCTTGCTTGGCTCCAGATCTGTCTGACTATCAATGCTTGAGACTCACATTTTATCCTCTTATCTTCTAGGCTTCTACATAAACCAGTGTCTTTAAAGTCAGTTTTACTAAAACCCCTCATGCCTCCCATGGTGTTTATTGCTCACTCATTTGGTGGTTACTCCTGCTAAAAAATTATTTCCTATTACAAGATGATGTACTATTGTGTTCTCTGCCCATGCATCTCAAAGTCTTGATGCTCAAATTATTTCTTGGACAAAATGACCTATAGGTGGGAAGCCAGGTAAACACTGTGATTCAGATCATGTGTTCTAGCAGGAGACAACTGCCTGAGATCAACAGGGCAGCACATAGCATAATCAAACTATACACCCACTCTTGGGTTGCTTCCTGAATTTTCACCTTGTTTCAAAGAAAATGAATAACATCTTCTCTGAAAACACTTTCACAGAAGCATCAGAATTCACTATTATTACATTTTTTTCTCCATAAGTGAGAGTAAGCTGGCCTTTTCTGCACTTTGTAACCTTATAACTCGTTACCTCCGTCTAACATCTTTTCACCAACCTAATTTTTTATTCTCTTTTCTTTACAGGAAGTCTACAGGGGATGGATGTTCAAAACCATTTATTGTTGTCACACCAGCTCAGCTATAGAAGAGCTGTCATGGTACTTCAGCATCTACAGAAGGAAAGCAAGAACTAGGAGTGCTCCTAAGTGCAGGGGAAGGTTTGCAGCTTGCCAGCTGGTTTGCTCACTGCAGGATGAGCTATAGCCATGCCCTAAATTTAGCCTAACTTCACAGTAGCCTGGTATAGGGGTAGGGCTTTCAACAGAAACCAAAATATTCTCAGAACATTCCTGCTTGTTACTCTCCCTGTGAGAATACTTATCAAATTTATTGTGTTATGCCATTTCATATAGTCAAATGCAAAACACATGCAGTGTCATGAGATAAAATTGTATAGGTTTCAAGTTCTTATGTCCATCTTATACAATACATGATAGATAAAAAATATTATTACAAAGCTTGAACAGTAAACTCTGTAAATTTCTCTTAAATTTTTTTACTCATTATCCTCCAAGGCTATTATTGCATTCTGCAACTAATCTTTTTTTTTCTTCAGCCAAAGCCAACAGTTATAACCTTTAAGTACCAATACTATTATGTGTGTTGTAAAACAGATTTTATGTCTTGAAAGTAAAGGATAATAATATACATAAAATGCATGATCAGTTACTTCTTTTAGGAGTATTCCTTAAAAATAGGTTTTTCAAAGAATTGTATGAGCTCAGTCAATTAACCAAAACCTTGCTAGAGAGCGTCCCTGATGCTTTCATTGTAAATGACATTTGATTGGGACAGAGACATATACAATGGGATACATATGTAGTGGGATACATATATTCTATTAAGCATTCAAGTGAATATTCAGAGGGAAATTAATAACTTATTTCCATAATGCTGCTAGGTGAACACTAGCCACCTTTTTGATGGTATATTCTTATTTATTAAATACTATTTTATATCTCTGTGGAACAATAACAGACTTTCTGGAAAAGTAAAAAAATCCTTAAATCAATTTGGAGTGATGATACAAAACTCCCCAAGGATTTCAACTTCACAGAAAGTGTAAATCTCTATGTGTTTTTGTGTCTGTACTCTTTCTGTCTATTTTGTATTTGTGTGCAGGTCACAAGATGTTGAATTGTTATTTCTCTTGAATAATAAAACCATGGCTTGAGTTATAACACTTGCAAGCAAAGCACTTAAAATTTATTAATTCTGTCGGCATTTTGCATTATTTTCTGGGGTTAAAAATATGTAGATTAGAAGAAACAGTAATACGCACATCAATCTAAATATTTAAATATTTTCTCATGCACCTATAAATTCACTCTGGGTATACAACAGGAAAACAATAAAACTGGAAGGTGCCTTTCAACACAGTACTCTCTAAACTGCAAGACTGGGAAAACAGAGTGAGGAAATTCTGCCTAGAATTGCACATGAAACACCATCAATGTCTCTTGAGGACCAGATTCGGTACAAATAAAATCTTGTAATTACTTTCCTGCAGAGTGATATCAAGTACTTTAAAGAGGGCATTGCTGCTGCTGGTGATAACAAGCACGCAGCAAATACCATGGCAAGGAAGATTTTTCAGGGGCAACCTCCTACCTCTGCACAGTCAGGTGTGATGGCTTCCTGGAGTGCTGAAATTAGGGGAGGATATGGGCTGCTTTCTGCACTGAGCCAGTCTGATGAATTAGCAAGCTGGTTCTACTTCCATTTTCTTCAGAAAAATGACAAATTTACTTCATTCTTTAGGAAACTAGATCTGGTAACTCCCAGGACTCAAAATTATCTCAATGATGTGGCATTATATGAACAGGCACTAAAAACCCCCTCAGTAATAGGAAAGGGCTTCTACTACTTTCAACTGAAAAAATTGTCTCTTCCCACTTGCACTATAGCAGTAAAGATATGACGCAGAAAAAAGAAAATTATATGGTAACTGCTGTCAGAGCTGAAAGGGATGAGAGAGAGTCATAAATAGTCTCAGGAATGAATGTCCTTTGTCTCTGCTGGCCTTTCTAAGCCCTGGGCTTGGTTTCCGAGGCAGGAGCTGCTCAAGTAGCACTGATGGTGTTAAGGGACGCAGAAACAGCTTTCAGACTCTGCCTTAAGAAATCATTTCTTCACTCACTTCATCCTCCTGCCTTATCACCTTCAGCCAATTGGCCAAATGTGTGACCCGCATTTGTTCTGCCTTTTTTGCATGAGAACACCACGTCAGAGCTTCGTGACTCTGCCTCCAGATGTGTTTACTCTTCACTACCCACCCAAATGCTGTAAGACATTCGCTGCCAAAAAAGCCAGTATTTCTTTGGATATGCTTATATACAGACACACAAAAAAATCCTTGTGTCCTTTGTCTTACTCTTTCTGGAAACTGACAGGCTACAACTTAAAAATATCTCTTTCCTTGAATGGCTTCAAAACTCGTAAACATTTTTCAACAATGGAGTATTTCCAACTATCTCTTTTCATGGTTTAATTATTATTAATTTATGGACAGTCATACTCTTTGTTTTTCTTATACCCAAAGCACTGTGCAATTGCTGTTACAGAGCTAGCTTTTTGGTGGCTATGAGCAGTTCAGATTTTTCTTAATTCAGTGTTTTCATTTGTCCTGTTTCAAACTATATTTTGAACTATTTTATTGACTGAAGTGTAATTCCTTTAAAGTGTTTCCTTCTAATTAATATAAATGGAGAGTAAGTAATTCAATAATTAATTCAGTTTGTTAGGATTTCCTTGCTTTCACTTGTGGCTGTGAACTGAGTACTCATTCTAAGAGATTCTAATTTTAAAAACAAAAAACCCCAAAATTCCTGTTCAGATTTTACTCTTTAATCTGACTAGAAATATGCCTATTACTAAATCTCAGCTCATTAATGGAAATAGTCTATTTTTGTCTTTATTGATTGTTTTTTTTAGTTTTTGAGTAAGATTAACTCAATTAACTCTGACTGATGGTTTTTATCTTTCTTTACGGGCAGCCTAAACTCATCCACAGGTACCTTCATGATTGAAATGGAGTTACAATAGAGAATAGTGCAATTCAGTACCTCTCACATGACATTATCTTTTTAATGATGAGAGATTTTCAATAAACTTTTGAATATCAGATTTTCTTGTCTTTAAAAAAATCCCAAATCACCTTCTGATGCTACACAGATTGTTTTTATTTCTTGGGCCATGGGAGCAAGCCAGATTCTGTGATGAAAATCATCATCTGCATTGAAGAGTAGTCCTGCTGCCTCACTCCTAAATTTATTCCTTCAGACACTAAAAGATGTTGGAACAGTGACTTCTTAATGGTGTCCTGAATTGGTTTTGTAACCTTTATCATGTCAATTCTGTCTTTCCTACTCTCGTCAACCACGCTCACACAGTAATTCCTGCAATGTCCAGATTTCCATAAGTGTTCCTGATATTTAAGCAAGGCAATCATATAGTAGATTTGTCTTAAAGTCACTAAAGATGTTTCATGCAGTAGGATTTAGGCAGCACATTTTTATCTCAATGGGATTTAGGGTCCTAATGTTCTGAGAAGAATTTACAAATTCAGCATACACAGTTTATGTTGAACCTTAAGCCTTTGGGTGTTTGATCAGTGATCAACATGATGGCTATAAATTACTTCATATATCCTTTAGTCTGACTAAATAATTCTAACATATATTTTTCTTGAAAATTTTGCCATCAATTTCTCCATTAAAGTATATGTATGTGCATATATATACATATGCATGTGTGTGTACATTATACATATATATATATGTTTATATATATATATATATAGATATATAGATATATAATTGTATATATAAATAATTTTTTTGTGTTAAATGAAAACATAAGCATGACTTGGGGTCCAGCTGAGAACCAAAATTCACTTCTAGTAGTAGTCACCCCTAGTAAGGAATGGCTAAAAACTGCCTTGGTAGTCAGAATCAAGTGGATGTCATCTACTATTTAACACATGTCTGATGTGTTTCATAAGCATTTTGATCCTCCAAGTATGAAAAAAATATAATTATTTAACATGAAAAATTAATGAAGAATGTTGAAATAGATGTTATACTCATACTAGACAGAGGTATGGATGTGTGTGGCTGTGCCAAAAAAAATCTGTTGCTATCTCTGGATTCATATTCCTTCTACAAAAAATAAAAATTATAAACTGGATAGACTACTGGATTTGTTGGCATCTCAAATCTTATATTAATTAATGCTTTCATCTATGGCAGTGATTTTAAAATTGAAACAGAAATGTAAGTAGAATGGATTTTGAAAGTTGTCCAAAAGTTCTTTCTTATATGACAAAGCTGAGAAGTTTTTTCCTTTCCTGAGGAATATGTAGATGTGGCAAATCTTAAGCTATGTTTATACATTAAGTGGAAAGCTGAGGAATTATTATTGTCTCATTAGAATATTTTGAAACTCCAGATTTTTTAAAATTTAAATTCATATTAGAATATAAGCATCTCAGTTATTTATATCATATGCAACAAGTGATACTAAATACAAGCATTATATTTAAATAGGCTTACTTTCAAGATTAAAGAGATTTTCTTCTACATCTATTTTTCCCTGTCGTGTTTCCTACTGTATGCAAAGTCTTAATGAGTGAGGTTGGAATGGTAAGATATCAACAGGAAAGGAGACTCACAAATTCTCACAAATTTTTCTGCCAATACACTAATCTTTTCAGAATGCACTTTGCCTAATCTTCTTTCAGAACTCCATTACAGTAAATCAAAAAATATTTTTAAAGTTTAAAAGTAATTTTAAAAATGTACCATATGATTGAGATGTATTTAACTCCTTAGAAAATGAAAAATATTCTGTGGTCTATTATTCTTTCTGTCCAAACAAAGTGGTTTTACATGAAGTAGTATTTGATAATAGCACTATTACATAATAATGGCGTAATTATATTATATGTGGCAATGAATAGCTATTAATAACACAGTAATTATTATTGTCAGAGAAGTTGTTAAGCAACCTTAGCTAACAATGATAAGTAATTCAGTTCATTTAATCAGTAGAAATCAAGCAATTATTTTTGTGAGTGAAATTTAACATCATGTAAAAAACACATTTTAGAGAAGTGAAATATGAACAAAGGGTACAGCAACTCTGCCATAGAAAACTCTTCACTAAGTGCAACTTATGATTTATTAGATTCAAACTGAGAATGTATCTCTAAAAAGAAGGTCAGCTATTAATACAAATAATGGTATGCTCATACATGGACCTCACTAATTTTTATACCATGACAAAAATACAGTGATAAATAAATTCTACAAATTGTGCCTACACCAATGGAAGCTATAAGAAAACAACTTTGAAACTGTCTGCAGCCAATCCTGTGCACTTCCCCAGTTGCTCAGTGGCAGCTCAGAAATACACTCTGGCTCCTTTTGTGAAGAAACCTCAAATGCAGGGAAATGGCTGATAAATTTTATTCTGCTGTTTGACAGCTGCTTATTTACACCAGCCACTCTCACAATCCTCTGAAAGCATCCCATCAAACCAACACTTTTGTAGTTTCCCCTGAAACCAAAACACAGCAAACCCTGCTTTGCCATCCCCTGTCTAAAAGACATCCCACCCATCATTTGTATAAATACTCTACAGCTCTGTATGTCTGTGGTCCACGTGGGCCGATGTCGCTGTTGAGCCGCTAGCAGAGAAGAGATCCCGGATTCTCAGCGTGGCATAGAAAAAGCCCTTTATTATTTTGAATCCAACATATATAGACTTTTCAGAGGTCACCCAGATTGGTCAGTCAGAAACCTCCCCCTAGGCCTGATTGGCCAGACCTGAACTGTCCAAATCTCGAGACACTGTTTTTAATAACATCCAAACTTTATCTTTGTTTATAAAACACAGGAGGAAGTTCTCATGGGAAAGACCTGTGCTAGCCACATGCCTTTGTGATAGAAATCTTATCACTGTATTTATAGGGTAGTTTAGGGATAATTTTGTAGTAAGGTGTGGTTTTCTCACCAGGGATGGTTGGATGGTGGCTTCACTGGAAAAAGTTACACTTATAGTCAAAAAACTTAATGGTGACCCACTAGAATTGTAAAATGCTTGACTAATGCAAAGTTCACAAAGATTGTGATTCAAAGATTGCAGTGATATTCACGGAGGTTCTTACCCATTTTCTGGTGATCCATGATAGTTTCTTGTCAGAATTAGCAGTCCTCAACCTTTGATATTGTTGTGTCAAGCCTCATCATCTACAACCTCCCTCAGGGGAAGCTGGGGAAACAGGGCAAGGATTTTTCTCAGGGGTCACCCCACCTACTGGTGGAGTGAAAGCTCCATCCAATGCTGTTGTACAGCTGCCAGCATCTCAGGATCCATCAGAGGGACTTTTTATACCTGCTCAACAACCAGCAATTGCCGTAACAGGAGTCTGTTGGGAACCTGGGAGTCATGGTTTAGGGGTCAGGACCAAACAAGCTCTGCTTGAGAGGCACATCGGCAGGGTAGAGGTGTATGAAAAGTCCTAGATTCACCTTCTTTCCTTCCTCCTGCTCTGCGCCTCTCCCAGAGAGATGTGGGACTCTCATCCTGTCACAAACATGGTCAGCTGTGTGGTGTAGGCACAGCAACAGCCAGGTATGTCAGGCTAGAAACTCAGCAGGACAGCAAAGCACATCCCAGTCTGGACTGGTGCAGCCTGAGCACAGCACGTGTGACCTCCTCTCTGTGCAGCCTTCCTGTCTCTTGAAATTACCCCTGGCAGATTATCTGACACAAGACACCTTTCCCAGCCAGAGTCACAAACACCTGCTCTTGAGGGGCTGTGATAGAATAAAAGCTGCATTTGAGAACAAATGGAGGAGGGACTGACCTGGGTCTGATATGAGAAGTTGGCTGGTTGACTAGGAATAAGATTTTTTTATTATTATTTGTGGGTTTTGATTGGGGTTTTTTTGTGTTGCAGGACTACAATAGAGATTGAGGAAATGCACAGTGTAGTTGCCCTAATCACCTTGTGGAGGAAGTATCTAGAGACTTGGCATCTCAGTATTTGCAGTCATCACCTTAGAATGTGAGTCACAGCTAAAGCTGAGAAAGTGCAAGAAACATGTCAAGCAGCCTGGTTGATTAAAGGAGAGTGTAGCAAAAAGTGAATGCTAGGAGGCTATGGAAAAAGGATCCTGGGCTGGATGTGTGGGACAGTTAGGATGGTGGTCAACCCAAACTATCCCAGACCCTAGGTGCTGCTGCCTGGAGGTAGGGCTGTGTCTCTGGCTGGGGCATGCAGAGAATCCATCTGATGGCATGTAACTAGAGTTGCCCAGGAATATTAGGTTTCCCACAGTAAAGTCTCAGATGTTGGATATATAAAAATAAAAAAGTAAATTATTTAATAGGGAAGTCCAACAGCCGATCAGCTTGAGCTGAATGCCTCTGGAGAGGGACCCAGAACAGAGAAATGCCCAGATTTTTGTACCCTCACAGTCTATGCACCCATTCTTCAGGGGGCTCTTCATGTGCCTTGCATTCACTTTTTGGTCCAATGATGATTTCTGGTCTGCTGTCTTATAAATCTTTATTGGATTCCCTAGCCTATATCCACTCAGGTGGGCTGTTTACTGTTCTTACCTTGTCAAGTTGCCACTTCTGAAGGCTGTAGCCTCCTTATCTTCTGGTTTGTATTTCTTGTGCACTAGCTCATTCAGCAGAGCATGGGAAACTAAGAATTCCTTGATTTAGAGTAAGGACCACGTAGCAACAACTAAAACATCAATGTGTTGTCAACATTATTCTCATACTAAATTCAAAACACAGCACTGTACCAGCAACTATGAAAATTGCAAAGAAAATTATTTCTGTTCCAGAGAAAATCATATCTAGGTGAAGGTTCACAGCTTGCAGCCCAAGGCTTCAGCAAACCTGGCTGCTCATGCTAAGCAAGCACAGCTGAGCACACAGGATAACAAATCACACAGTGTTATAACTGCAAGTGACTTTTTCTTATTTAAAGCTTTCTTATTAGGCTAAAGCACTAATATCTCTCAACAATATCTTCTAAAGCAGTTGCTGTTCAGTGGATGCAGGCAATTTTGCATCAATTTCTTATCAGCTTAATCTTCAGCAGCATGATTGCTATTCACTTGCTTAAAATGCAGGTTAACATGGGTTTTATACATATATATATAATAATACATATAAAATTTGAAACTTTTGATACAGGTACACTGTCTTAACATCAAAGTTGAAGAGTATGAACAGTTTGCTAGATTTTTAAGGTCAGAGTTATAATTACAGAACAATAATATAATTACTCAAATTTACTCTTTTAGACCCGCTTGTTATCATGTTTCATTCTGTGTGACTCATGAACCATAAGCACGCTAGAACACTGAAAAAACTATGCCAGACTCTGTAAGTGGAAGCAAATTAAATTTTTGATAATTATTTTAAAGTAAATGATGTGTGGGTGTGCAAAGGTAACTCTTTACTCCGTTATCCATTAACTGTATTGCATAGGAAATGTTTTACATTCCCTAAGTAAAATTATTTCATGTTATATATTAAAAAATGATGGTTTTATTGTGTTGTGTTTCACTTAGTCGAGGGGCTTTTTATGTCTCTTGAGTTCTTTTTCCCCTTCTACTTTCTAACATCACTCCCACTTCCTAAGTATTTTTTGTCTATTTGGTTTCTCCTTTAATTTACCAGTGTAAACTAAAATCCTTCTGCTCTGAGATCAGGAAAGGTTCAAAACAATGAAAAGTACTCAAAGACAGGCTTTCTACATAAAATCTGGGACTATATATGGAAAGAGTCAAATTCCCATGAAAGAGGGTGCAGTTTTAAGATGAGCTGTTACCAAAATGGTCAAAACCCATTTTTCTGTCACAAACTCTAATCTTTTCATCTATTCCAGTCCTGGAGAAGGTTGTAGCTGAAAACCAGCTGAGCAGACTGTCTGCACCTCCCACCCAAAACAGAAACATCCTCTTCCCACCAGGTCTCAGCAAGCTGTTCTGAACCAGCGCTGAAGGACTTCACAGGACAACCGAGAAAGGAAAGGAGTCTGAGCAGACCTCAACATCAGCTCAGCTCAATATGAAACAGCCTCACTCAGTTCACAAACATGCAGGCAGATTTTGGATTGCAGGGTCCTGTGAACCACTGTGCCGGCTTTGGCCAGGGTGGAGTTAATTTTTTTCACAGCAGCTGGTATGGGGCTGTGTTTTGGATTTGTGCTGGAAGCAGTGCTGGTATCACAGGGATGTTTTCATTACTGCTGAGCAGAGCTAGGACAGAGTCAAGGCCTTTCCTGCTTCTCATCCCACCCCACCAACGAGAAGACTGGGGGTGCACAAGGAGTTGGGAGGGGACCCAGCTGGGACAGCTGACCCCAACTGAACCAAGGGACATTCCATACCATATGGTGTCATGCTCAGTGTATAGAGCTCAGGGAAAAAGAAGGAAGAGCGGGACATGCTGGTTTCTGTCTTCCCAAATCACTGAGACACATGATGAAGCCCTGCTTTCCTGGGCATGGCTGAACACCTGCCCCTGGGAAGTGATGAATGAATTCCCTGTTTAGCTCTGCATGAGTTTTCAGACTTTTAGTCTTCCAATCCTCTCCCCTATTGAGAAAGATTCTCTGAGCTTTTGCCCCCCCTTCCACCAGCACAGGCGCCTGTCTGTGGCTTCCAGGGCTGAAGGCTGAACTCTTAATTCAAATTCAAATTGTAGGAAACAGCTCTGGCCTGATGGCTTGTCAGCTAAGCATGCATTTGAAACCAGCACAGAAACCACTGAATCATCCCATGAAGGACCTTCACCTTGGAGGGGTCTTTGGGGGTCTCCAAAGACCACCAGGATATATAAAGCATGCGCGGTGCACATGCTAATGATATTAATGACTTCTGAGAAATGATTTGTATAACCACTCCTATCCTGAAAAATGTAATTAATATTCATGATTTTACCTATAACACTGTGTCTTTGGGGTACTGAGGTATGTGTGTTTGGTGGAAACAATTCCCACACATCCGGTGCACCGAATAAAGCAAATACCCACTTCTCTGACTTGGTCTCTGAAGTGTCTCTGGGCTTGATTGGGGCGAATCACTATCCCAACAGGAGGGCTGTGAATACAAGGCTGCATGGAGCTGAGTTGCCATCTTGACTTAAACCACAATGGCAATGAAAGCAGGACTTCTAAACAGGATCCTGAAGAGAAAACAAAATCTCAATGCCCTCCAAGCCTGTTTGTTTACTAAAATATGTTATTGATGCCAGATAGAGAAGGTAGGAAAAAATATTTAATGTAATGACAAAAACATTTTTTTAGTTCTCAAAACTTGTTTTACAACAGATAATATTTTTAATCAAAACATTACCTTTTAAAATATATTAATTTGAAATTAATATAGCTTTAACGTTTTCTGATCTTCTGGATTAATCTTCCCAGCAGCAAATTAAGGTATTTTATTCAGGTATTTGTCTTCCTCTGGAATTACCACGAAGTATCAATTTTTAAGACTTTTTATATAACCTTTTTTTGAGGGACATTCTATAAAAATCAGGCAGTCAGTCATGGAGAAAAGTTGACTTAATCTTCTTTGACAACAGTCTGGATTGAGCCCAGGTGTATCCCATGATCTTCCTCAGCACCCCAGGAGATTTCATATCATTATTCTGTTACTCATTCTGAAGTTAACTTAATAATGTACCACAAGGACGCTTCAGAGATATTATGAACCCATAATGTATTATCTCTAATTTATTCAAGTTAATCCTCTGTGGAGGTATTCTGCTGAATCTCTTGGTGACTTTCATCAAGGAGGTCATGGAAGTTTCTAGGTCTGTAAGTATGCCAGTAAATCATTTGCACATGTGACTATTCAGTCCTTCTTATCCCAGACTAACAGGATCCTCACTTCTGTGGATCAGAGCACATGGCTAATGTCAGCTTTCATAATGCTATCAAATTAGCTCTGCTGGTACTTCCAGTGGATGTCACTCTGAAAGGAAGTTACTTCTGGCTTAGAAGTAATGTCTTTTCAAGGCCCTCAGCATTGGTTTGGTTTTGATCTCTTTTTCTTTTCACTAAATAAGATTTGGTTATGTTGGCTGTGATTATGAAAAAAATAAATGAGCATAAATTTTAAAGATTTTGGAATAGTAGGTGACATGTTGCAGTATCTAAATTTTGCCTGTGGTACATCTTCCAAACCAGCCTGATCACATTAGAATCACATTAGAAGTTTGAAAGTGCTTTTATAAGACTTAAATATAATAAGCTTTCATATTACTTAAGAAGGGAATAATTATTTTGTTTCTTTAGATAAGATTTGCTGGATTTACTTTCTGATTAATTATAAAACTTGCCTAGAAAATCACATCCAAAAGCAGTGCGTCAAATTTGTGGGCAATGATTTTTTAGGCACCATGGCAATTATTATTAGGAACATTTAACATGTTTTAGAGCAGAACAAGACAGGCCAATTAATTTTCCCTTCAGTAGTGATTGTTATCAAGAAATTGAATTTTCCCCATACTTTCTTCAGGCTATTTCTATGAATCTCTGTGTACAAACATCCTAAATAAATTTGTCTTGCACTTATTGTACAAAGAGGCTGCTAATCTTTTTCTTACAGGCAATAGGCAATGTTTATTCCGCTTAGAAGGATTCATCCTTTACCTAATTTTTTTAAAATATTTTATTTATACCACTATTTTAACCTTCAGTAATTCTTCCTTAAATCCTTCCTAGATAATGTGGTCTAATGTGACATCTCTTGACAAAACACTGGGTATCTACCCAACTCCAGTACCCCTTCATTTACTAAAATTGTAGCTCAATGGATATGAAAGAGAGATTATATTGTTAATGTTATTAAAGAAATAGCTATGCTTTTAACACAGAGAAAGGTAACCCTAGAAAGTTAGGGAGTGTCTATATCATAGTGAATTAAAATGTAAGTCTAAAGTGATCATTTTATGGTGTTTATAGTTGCTACAAGAGAAAATTATGTCTTCAAATGTATATCAGGCTATATTCCTTGAATATATCTCATGAGAAGACAGCAATTTAAAGTGAAGTTTGCTTGCATGAAATATTTTGGTCTCCCCAAAACAAACTTTTGCTTTTTCTTCTCTAGGATCGCATTGAATGCTGACAGGGAATAGTGGCTGTAATGCCCTCTGCGGTTTGGTTAAGCCAGTCAACAGGAGGCAATACATATTTTGGGGGGCAGAGGGTTTGCCTACCAATAGATTTCATGTTCTGAAAATTTTTGCACATTCATCTTCACTTGCTTTTTGAAGTATGTTGCCATAGGAAGAAAAACTCTTTTTTTTTTTTTTTTTTTGTGGTGTTTTTACACTTTTCTTTGTGTGGTGTTTTAAAAACTTAACTGACTGGTAAATCTTTTCTATTTATTCAGAAAAGAACATGAAAACAGTTCTTCGGCTGGCTGCCACATACTTCTTTCCTAGAAAAGCTGGGTAACTACTGTTTTGTTAAATTATACCCTAAAACACATTAGTAATGGTTTTGGGTTTTCTTAACTATTCTTCAATAAGGCAATGCAATTTTGTGTTTGCAAAGTGAAGTAGATAGCTTTTAGATGAATCACAAAACTGACCTGCTGCACCACCTCATTCATTGCCGTGAGAGAAACTGTTTGAGCATTAGCAATATGATATGCATGTTTCTCTCAGATACAAACAACATTATTTAATTATTTATTTCAATGATTCTAACTTGAGAAAGGTTTCCAAATTTTTTCCCCTTCAGCAGCTTCTCATTGTAGTTAAAGTATGCTCCAAATTCCATCATTTTTCTTGGTGCGCAATGACAAAAGGATATACATACCTATTAGTAATGAATGCTGTAACTCAACTTCATGTCCTTAATTGTTAAGCTATACTTGCAGGTTGTGTCAGCACTGTCAGGATTAATGGTATTTCCACTTCCTACAAAAAAGTTAGAAAACCTTCCTTTAGTTTTCCCTACAGCTTAGGCTCACAGAAGCTGATCTCTGTACAAAACTTTTTGCTCTAGTGAACCAAAGCCACGTAAGTCTTCATTTGGAAGACTGATTTTTGATCATGCTTTATTTTCATTTAAATAATGAGGGGAAATAAATGGGTATAACAGAATGTAGTTTGTCTTAAGTAGAAGTACTGTGCAGTAACAGCAGTTACTGACAACTTAAATACAAATGGTAGCAAGACATCAAATTACTTGTAATTTGTCAAGATTACAAAGGCCAGCTATGACAAATGAGACAATTGAGCAATTACAAAGTCTTTTTAACCGTCAGACAGCAATTCAATAAGCAATTTCTGGGGTACTTAAAAATTTAAGGTATTAAGCTGTCAAAGGAACTACTTGCATATAAATAGCCATGGGTGTACAACAGTTTACAACACTTGGTCACGTTTTGGCATTTTTGTAATAGGAAGATATTCCTTAGACAAAGATAAAGATTTCCTCAGAAAATTCAGGATAAAAGCTTTTCCTTTTCTCGATGACTCATAAGAAAATAGCATAGCTCAAATTAAAATTCTTTTATGGTTGCTTGAATTCACCTTTTCAAAATAGGGCAAAAAAAAGAGCTTTTAGTTTTTCTTACTGAGGTTAAGAAGGTTATACTTACTAAGGTTATACTTCATTTTGTATCTTGATATTACGTTTTCACTTCTCAATATATAGAAAACCTTTCCAATGTAAAAAAATTAATTAATTACCAAACTAGAATCCATTCAGTTAAGACATACTCTTGACTTGTGTAATGGTAGAAGGGTTATTCTGCATCTCTTCACAGCTGTGGTGAGGACTAAGGTGATATCTGTAGTAGTAATATAGCAAAATCAGAAAACAGCTTGATGTTAGGCAAGAGAAACCAAAATGCAGGAAATATATTTTCAGAAAAGAAATCCAATTCTGTAATCTGGCTTCTTGGTATTGTATAAGAAAACTGCTTGAAAATTCCCTTCCCAGACAAGAGAAGTCTAGGAGAAGAAACTGTACAAAACTACAGAGTGTGTAATGGTCACACTGTAAGTTAATTACACACAAATTTGAAATCTACACAGAACAAAACTAATTTAATAAGGGTTGAATAAAATGAAGTTTCACGTCTCTTATGTTTTAATGGAAGCACCATGTGCTCTATTAGTTAATACACTTAGAGTGTCCAAGCAATCATAGAAGCAATGACAGCAGATGTTTTTCTAAACTAAAAGCATTGATGCCCAAAATGTATTTTCACATCATCTTGGAAAGTAGGAGTTAGTTTCCTTTTTGGAGGACATAACAACTTTGTTCTGGCAGTTTTTCTGTTCTGTTCAGTGGTACGTTCTTAATCTTCTACAAGGCTCAAATCTTGGCTTTTAGACTTGACTGATTCATTTTCTGGGGTGTTGTTCTCCAACAGGGAAAATATCAGGGAGCTGGAATTTAATGCATTCATCAAATATTAAAATGAGAAGCAGGTGGCCAAGTTGAAAGACCTTGACATTTAACAGCTTGTGTCAGTACTTAGACTGATTTTATAAGATCGTTTGGTTCTTTCCATCTAAGCTTGCATGCTTTTTTCCCTTCTTCCTTTTCTCTTACTTTACACATTTTGTTAAAGCCTTGCAATGATTTAACATGTCAACATTATGACATTATTTTCAGTTATCTGTAAATTGTATTGATGCAGAGACTTAGGTGAAGTATACAGTAACTTTATATGTCTATCCGTTAGACTTTTACAGAGTTAGTCTGTGGGTTTTGTTTATGGTGCTCCTGATATATTTTGGGACCAGTAGTAAAGTTTCTGTCCATTTAAAACATTTTTATTTCACAGCTTTTGACTAGTTGAGTTATTAAATCAGAATTCTTCCTTCCAAGAGGTCTGATGAACTGTTGGTTCTACGCACAACATAAATATTGTTGGGTTGTCCTGGAACAGAGCCACGGAAACAAAAACCTCGCACCTTCTCTTTATTGAAATGTGGGCATTCTACTTCTGCAGAAAAGTACACATATGCATGTCAGATTTGCATCTCTAGTTGGTTTGATGTTTATGAGTTTGATTTCTAAACGCAGAGCTCTGTACATTTGACAGAAACACAGAATCACAGAGTGGGTCAGGTTGGAAGGGACCACAGGGACTCATCCAGTCCAACCTCCGTGCTCCAGCAGGATTATCCCAGAGCGCATGGCACAGGATTGTGTCCCAATGGTTCTTGAATATCTCCAGTGGGGAAGACTCCAAAACACATCATGTTTCAGTGCCGAATCACCCACAGAGTAAAACAGGTTTTCATGTTCCAGTGGCACTCCCTGTGCATCAGTTCATATCCATTGCCTCATGTCCTGTTTGGCACCACTGAGCAGAGCCTGGCTACATCCTCCTGACGGCTTCCCATCAGACACTGACAGACATCGATGAGTTCCCCTCTCAGTTGAGTTTTCTCAAGGCTGAACAGGCCCAGATCCCTCAGCCTGTCCTTGTACAAGTCATCAAGGAATATTTGTCTTCTGCTCAAAACTGCAGAAACTTTCAGAAAATATGATGCAATCTCATCTTATTCTCTAGGATGACTTTCTGCAGGCCAAATTCCTAGGGCTTTTATTTTACACTGAACTTCTTCCCTCAGAGAAATATTTTCCTTTGCTTAATCTTAGTCCTGAAAGTCATTTTCTTGGACCTTCTTGGTTTTGGGAGAGAAGTTTAATTATTGCTGACTGTAACTGATCTGTCGTAGAGGCAAGTTTTATTTTTACAAAACTATGACTTTTTTTTTTTTATGAAATAAATTTTGAGAAAACACAGGGTAGCACAAATATAGATAACACCATATATCAAAATCATGATTTCACTGAATCCTAGACTTGTGAATTCCATGATCTTTCATAGAAGTTCAAAATCTTTCTGTCTTTCATATATGCTCATTCACCTGTACTTAGCTCCAAGTTACTGAGCAGGTAAATTAACTGATAAATTCTGCAGTTATATCTTATAGACAGACATATTTCTGTGAATTCATAAAATAATTGTTTTTAATGAATGGTATTGAAAAGAGTGATAAGAACATGCAAAGTCCAAATTTTATTTCTGTTCACTGGGAGTTTGAGCTGGTACAGATTAAATCCATTTAATTTTATCATTAATTTCAATGGGTAGAAAAATTAGCCAGAAAAAAAAAAACAGAGGAAGGAAAGAGGGGAGGGAAGCAATTTAAAAAATAATGCTAAAGTACTGAAGTATTAATTCAAATCTTTTTTAAGCTTTGATTGGCAGCCGGGTTAAAATTGTAGGAATGCCTATAAAACACTTCCACAGTCATCAACCTGGGGACCATTTTCCAAATCTCCCTCTTTCAGGTATGTTGGTTAGATATGCAAGGAGGAAAAGATAATCCAGCAGGGTAGATAAGAAAGCAGTGTGATATCTCTCCACCCTCTTGGGAGCAAAGCAGACTTTAGATTTTGGAGAAGCGCAGATGGCAAACAAACAAAAAGATGTGCAGTTTAGTTTTGGATTAGGTTTTGCTTCAGTATTGTATTTCTATTCGAGTCTAAAGTGGTTCACATCTGAACAAATGGTTTTGTTTAGATTTGTGCTGCTATCATATCCAGGCAGATATTTCAAGATTACATGCACAAGTGGTAATGCTTGACAAGATTAGTGGTCCTGTTACATTGATTGGAAATAAAAATCTCATAGAAACAGATTTCTGCTCTTTCAATGTTCACTTTGTCTGGACTAGGAAAGACACACATCTCTCAATACCTTTTTTAAGTCTTTTTTTTTTTTTTTTTAACAAGCAGAGAAGGCAATACTTATTTTTCAGAGATATCTATCTATCTGTCTATCTATCTATCTCTCTATCTATCTTTCTATCCTTAATTACAAATGAAAATTTGTCTCTAATTTACATGGATCCTTTCACCTCTACATTGATTTCTTCCAAATGTGGTATTTTAAATTCCTCATGTTTAAAACCTATTTCTGTGTTTTACTTTAACATGAAAATTAAAAGAACATATATATGTAATTAGACGCAAGTAATTAATAGTATATAAATTTTAAATGGCAAGTGGCACTACCTCTATCACTTTTTTTCTTTTTTAAATTCTCTAATTACATGCCAAAAGGTCTCTTAGAAAATAATGTCATTAATTCCTAAGGAAGATCAGTATCGTGGTGATCTGCAATAAGTTGTTTCTCAGCACTCTAGGTGTCAAAAAAAAGGTTTCAAGCAACATTAGTCTTAAAATCACTAGTAGGGAAACACAAATTTTTCAATACCTTTTCATCCAAAAACTGCTGCATATTTAATTTAAAATTACTAAAAAGAAACTTTCTTGATTTGACTCAATTCTGTAAAACTAAACAGGACCATCTAAATCACAAATTTTCCCAGATTAATATCTCCAGATAAAAATGCAGCAAGATTGCCAGGGAAGAGTTTTATTACTTCTTGAAGCCTCTTTCTTTATGGATTGTATGTTGTGTAAAGAGTAGGAACATACAGTTTTGGGAATTGATACATACTTATTATAACATTTGGGAGGCAAAGAAGACTCCAAGTAAAATTTTTAAAAGCTGGATTCGTCCAGCTTTTTTTTTATTTTAGTTGTGAATACTGCTGTAGGGTAGTTCATAACAAATTAATGTCCTCTGAATACCATTGTGGTGACGTAGAAGTGCTTATGAATCCAACAGAATGCATAAAAATTGGTGTCTTATGTCCTCTCTGTTCTGAAATGTCTGATAAATATAATTTCTGGTAAATATGTTAACATGATTATCAAAATGTTAAATGACATAAAGGATTTACAAGGAATGACACTCAAGCAAAGATCTTGAGATTTTGAAACTGTGAATAATACCAGTTGATGCAATGTTACGAATGTACAAATATTAACTTCTTTTTAAAGGGCACTTTTTTCCTGCTGTGAAATTAGAAAGAACAGAACTGTTTATTTTTAAAAATAAACAGGATTACAGATAGCTCTAATGAGCTAATTCTCCCTTGAAAAAATGAGGTGACAATTAGAGTTCCAAGAGAAAAATGACATTGTAGTCTGTGAAAGGAAATGCTAAAGGCAGCATCAAAGTGTGAACCAAGATGGATGCAGGATGTAACAGTACCTGAAATTCACTATCTTTTGATTTTTCTTAAGAAAAAAAATCCCTCAAATAAACCAACTCTGCAAAATTTCTAGAAAGTCCTTCAACCTGCTCTCCTTCCACAAAGCCTCAAACATTAAATGTTGCAGACAAAACTGCCTGCAACAAAATATGTTTAGGTTGCAAATTGTCAGCATTTTGATATTTACTTTTTGTGCATTGCAGTGTGTGACTTCACGTCTGTCTGCATGGTCCTTTGGTAGCTTTACAAATTTTAGCCTAGCCTGTTTTGTGGCTTTTTTTAATATATCACTGACTTATTTTTTACACCATCTATATCTCATGGGATTAATGCTATGATTGGAAATAGATAAAAAGCAGTCCAAACATAAAATAGACAAAATATATTTTACAAAACATATCTGCAATGTGTTCTGTTGGTAAACACACTTTCCACCTGACTTATCTTTGCAAGGTCTTGCTAGAGTTTATTGTGGAAAAAACAGTCAAAAATATGTTCTAGATGAATGTGTAAGCATCCCTATTTCATTGTGACATAAGCTATGTTCACAGTACCAGGTGATGCTAGTAAATTATGTTCTTATTTTTATTTTAAAGACAAATGTGGAACTTAGAGCCTTGTCGTGCTAGGGTACTGATAGTGCTTCTGGGAGGTGGAAATTTTCACAGCTGGTTGTTCATTCCATTATCCACCTCTATCAAAGTTTCAGAGTGCATAAGGCAATATGCTCAATTTCATTTCTTCTATTTGCTCTTTATCTGATGATTGAACTACTTGTAATTCTCTTAGCAACTCATCTTACCACCTGAGGATAATAATAGGTTCACAGAAAACCAGGTTTTTATTCTGTAGAATTATTTATTCAGTAATATAAATTTCGAAGAGTGCCTGAATGTCCTGCCCCGTCACTAACAAAATAAGACTTTCAAATGCAACAATCTGCACTATCAGTATGCATTCACTGTCTGAATCACTTGCTCTGAAGTAAAATAAGTTGTAATTGCTTTCCTCTTTCTCATCACCATGCTATGCCAGCACAGAATAACCCAGGGATTTAAAGGGTCAGAATGATAGCAGGCTTGCAGTTCACTTAGTTTTCCTCACAGTTAATATGGTGGTTTACTTTCTGATATTTCATATAAAACTCCCTATTTACTGATTTTTAACTTTTTTTAAAGTAAGAAGTATATGATCTTTATTTATCTTATTCTACCAATGTAATTTTTCTTGCATTTTCAATTTAAGGAAAATTTTGACTGTCTACTAAAATTCTTAGTTTTGGTTCTGAAAAGAAATGGTTTTAGGTATTTCTGTAACATTACCCAGCTCTGCCATGCATTCACTACTTGAAGAACTCTAAAAATCAAACCCAAATTCCGTTTCTCTTTTCCTAAGATATATATTTGCCTTCAAATTCATAAGTTTTGCTCAGCATGGAAACCTACATGTTAGTAATACAACGAAGTAAGGCATCAAAGAAATTTTAACAGTAGCACAAATTAAGTAAATGGCTGATTTAAAGCAATCATATATACAATATTATTGCTCTTAAAAATAACAGAAAAATTTGCCTGAGGTTTTTCTGTAAAGATTGACATTAATATCGTTTTGAAGCATGAAAATATATGAAGCTGGTGGAAAAATTTAAATAATATTAGTTTTCCTCTGTATCATTATTAGTCTTCAATCACGTAATTGAGCTTGAGAGAATGCATTTCTAAGTATGTCTGGAGGAGAGCCATTGCCTTGTTGGAGCACACTCACATTTATCCGGTGATTCAGCCTTAATATATCCGTGTTCACTTTATTATGCAGTAGCAACATATTTTAAAAACAATCTGAAATCCAGCTACTTCAGATGAATAATTATAAAGTTAATGTTCATGACTTATGAAGAATGGTATGGTATTGATGCTGATAACAAATGAAGAGTGAAAGCCCTGTGGGATTTTGAAATAAATTTATTTCAGAAACCCAAAAGTTACACACTTTATAATAATGTTCTTAATTAGCAGAGCCCATCACTTCCCCTGTGGCACACACAAAGATTTGCCTGTGAGTGGTATCCTAAAAATCACTGAGCCATGGAGCTGGAGTGACAATGATGACAGAGGGTGTACAGTGACATTTTTGTCTGCAGACTCCTGTGTATCTCACACCTTGCTTAACCCTCTTTCTGATCCCTCCTGGGTACACATTTTGGAAGAATCAGAGTAAAAAAAAGCATACAAAAAACTCCTACTGACAGTGCAATTGTGTTGTATAATGAGATTCACCAACTTACTGAAATTATTTTTAAGAATAAGGAGAAAATGTGTTTCTTCCTACTGGGAAAGTGTTTCAGGACCCCACTGCGTGGTGATTGGAAAGTACTTTCCAATCTCTATCCTAAAGTCAGTCACAGCCAGTTTCTGCCCTCTGGTCTGCTGTTAGCATCATCTTTTATTTTAAGCATCCCTTTTCTACCTTTTCAGAAAATATAATGATCAAAATCTCCAGCAAAACAAAAAAAGCAACACTTTCCTCTGATTTTGGAAAGGCATTATGAAAATCAGCATTAGTGATCTCTATAACTTGTGAGGGGAGAAACCTCCTAAAAGCCCTGTTATGAAAGTGCAGTTTAGAAGGGAAATGAATATTGGAGTGACTGAATGCTAAGTTGCTTTAATATCTCATTTTGCTGGGATAGGAATTTGCTGTATCTGGTTATTCTT
Organism: Entomyzon cyanotis; assembly: GCA_024500445.1. Taxonomy (NCBI): domain Eukaryota; kingdom Metazoa; phylum Chordata; class Aves; order Passeriformes; family Meliphagidae; genus Entomyzon; species Entomyzon cyanotis. Next base: position 44,120,100 of record JAKEPQ010001005.1, read on the forward strand.
CCTCAGGAATAAGCTTCTCAATTGCTGTAAAGATATGGAGTTGTAGGCAGAGCTCTTCTGGCCAAATATTGTGCTGTACCTGAGATCAGCAGGGTGGAAAATTTGGAAGCAGAAATTTTTTGCTTTTGATTTACTACCCCATCAAATTCAAACACTCATATTTTAGTATAGAATTTAGTTAAATGTGAGACGCTGGAAGTCCTAACAGTGAGGCTCAAAAGCTGGTTAAGAGGTTTGCCATCAGGCAGCAAAAAGAGCTCACAAGATTATGGAGAGGCTCCAATTAGCCAGTGCTGAATAGATGAAACGTGGGCGTGGGAGGAGGCAGGAAATCTGTTCACCAGCTCAGTGCTCAGGTTTCCTTCAGCTGTGCATGTTCTCATGTCTGTCCCTGATGCTCTGTACAGCACACTCATGCTCAGATAATGGTTTTCAGGATTCCTCATTAGAGCAGTATGTTCCCAGAGATTTCCAGAGAGGTAATGTTTCTAGAAAGTTATAAAGAGCTTGGTTCAAAGAAAGTGGTATTAATGAGGCCCTTCAATATGAAATCTCCAATCAGAGGCAATCAGACTGAAAAATATCTTATTAACTAAAACTCATTAACCTGAGCAGTTTGCACTGTCAAGCAGCTGAAAATGTACCCACTGCTCCAAAACTGTTTATAGCTGGCTGGGGGAAAGAGGGCTTTGTCTTTTGTTTTGAAGTCACCTCACAAGCATTTACCCCATTGTACCATATTATCTGCAATTTTATGCTGTGTAGCCTAATTTGGGAGATATATAGATATAGATAGATAGATATAGATATAGATGATATAGATACAGACAGATATATATATCAAAATTGAAGTTATGAACTTTTTGAACATTTGAAGTTATGAACCTTTTCTCAGTGTCTAAGCTAAATATCCTTTCTCCAAATTTAAGTCCATTGTTTCTTCCCTTTTCCCTCTGAACATGGGGGAGACCTTTTAACAAACATGGAGTGTCCTTCAGTTTTTCAGCTCTAAACTGGAATCTAAATTGTGTTTTGGCCTTCTTTTGTGGAACCTTCTTATGGAGTTGTAATTATTCTTTATTCCTTCACTTTGAAATCTCTTTGCTACCAGTCACTTGAAATGTGGAGTTCACAGTTGGATATAACACACCATCTTCTTGGCGATTTGTTTTGGAAGAGAAGTCTTCTTCTGCTTGGCAATATGATCTTGGAAGGAGAGGATGACCCTGATGCACATTCAGCTTCCAAGATTCTAGAATATCCCACCTCTGTTCCACAAAACAATTGCTCACCACTGTGTCTTTTTGCCTATGATCACTCCTGCTTAAATGCAGAAGGCTGTACATAATAATTCCTTTGGTTCCTACACATCCACTTGATCCTGCTCATCAGTGGGATTGCAGCACTTTCAAGTTCTGAGTTTTGCACTCATCTGTATTGCTGCGTTTTAGATATCTAAAATCTTGCTTAAAAGGAGCTGTCAGAGAAGACCTGATTAGATTTTAAAAGTCTGATTCAGAGTCTGGATATGGATACCTGCAGCTTCCAATCCATCCTCAGGCTTTTTGCCCTGTCACAGGAGGAGATTTTATTGATTAAATATCATATAGGAGAGTTCTGTGAAATGTGTACATTTTGGTATTCTCTTCATTTTTTTCTTCTATATCGTTACAAATAGTCCACTGGATTATTTTTGCAGACAGTAGCACAATATGTGGCACCTTCTTGTTCTTTTTTACCTTTTAAAGACAGACATTATTTTATCCTCTGCAACTTTATGCTTCTCAGTTCTCTGAGATCACTTCATCCAATTCTTTAAATTTACTAGCATTAGTTTTATCTGCTCTATTTTTTAATTTCTTGCCATTTTCCCCTTTCTCTAACAAATTTTGGTGGGTTTAATTCTTCTAGCTCTCTGTTTATTACTTTTACTGAAGAAAAAAATGAAAGCAGTGCTGAAGTTTTCACAGTCATTCCTCATGACCTGTCACTTCTCAGGTCATTTTGTAGCACATTTTCTTCTTGCAAAATCAGGAGAGTAAGACTTTAATTGGTATTTTCCCTATCCTAAAATTCAGAGAGGAAAAATTGTCCCTCCTCAAGTTAGTTGAGAAGAACAGGCTATGAATCAGTAGTAGCTGGACAATTGGAAAACTTCTCAGGGTAAAAATTTTGTCATCTACATTATAGAGATTTTATTGCTGTTTCACCAAGAAACATTGCTACCTAATGATGCTAACCAACCGTGTTGCAAAGAAAAAACCCTTTCTTTTTTTGATATTAGGCATTTTTGAAATTCCATCATGAACGTGAAAGCAGAATGACAGAGCTCAGGTGTCAAGAACCCTCTTGGTCTACAGACAAATCTACATTCATTGACCTCGAAGTGCAGTGCCTGCTCATGGGAGCATGTGGACTTTGCAACATGACCTCACCCAGCCACTAGAACCAGAGAGTTATTGTTGTGGGAATGATGTTGGAGGCTGTAATATGACACAGAATGAGCAAATGGCAGCTTTTTAGATGATGTAAATCATGTAGGAGTGAAGTACTTCTAATGCTTTCCTTCCTCCTGTTTACTCAGCTGTTTTGTGGAAGGCAAAGTTCTCTCTGACAAAATTATTTCCTTTAAAAAGTTATGCTTTTTTTTTGGAACTTCTGCATGGTTTTGTTGTTATTATTAGTCTTAGAGGAAAATGAAACAAAAATCTCACTTCCAAAGAGATATGACTTGATGCCTCACAACTCAGACCTATCTGTAAATTCATAAACAATTAACAAACTTCCTCCTTTTCGCATCTGTCCTGCTTTTTGGATGATATTAGTGTTCATTTTATCTCCTTTCTTCAACCTTATTTTCCACTCAGAAATTTCTTGTGTATCCTAAGACTGATTCCATAAGTAGAAGTGAAACAAGAATTAAAATACTTTTCCGAATTTTTCACTTTCCAGAACCACCCATCTGCTACAAAACTCAGACCTATCAGAATACTATTGATAAAATTTCACAAGGAGGACTGGAAAATAAAAACAATATTTTTATTACATCTCTTACTAATTCTTTATGTTGGGTTCTATAAATTCTGATAAATAAATTTTCACACAGAGCAATGTAATTGAAATGGGTTGTCAGTGAACCTCTGCATACCCAGATTTCAAATATAACCCTCAGGTACTTACAGATTTTGAGCTGCAATGCAATTTATACCTATATTTTACAGAACAACAAAGACTTCTTTAAACCATTTGCTACATAGCACACATACATTTACACTATGCAGTTAAAAATAATATGAATCTGTCTAATTTATGATGTGTTGTATGGTTTTATGTATTATTGTACTTTTGTTTATGTTTATATTTATGGGGTTTTTAGTGTTTTTATAAAATTCATCTCCATCAAAGATTAGTTTCTACATTTATTCTGTGCAACACTTTCTTACAATATTTTTATTGCTGCCAGTGCAGATTCAGGCTAGAATATTGTGAATATAATATCTATGTGCATTGCTGTGCACAACAGTGACTAAAATGAATTATCTTAGCTATGACTTTAGAGAAAAAAAAGACTCTATCTTCAAGTCACATATCTTTTATGTGATGAGATTATTGCATCCTTTTATTAATTCTTCTGATAATTAAATCACAATGTTCTTGTGCATCAACATTTTTAGTTTTTAGAACATGAGATGATTTTCATGAGTTGCTAATTTTCTCTATTATGACTTCACAAAAACCTGAAGGGAGTTGGTTTTAATTGTTGCATTCTTAAAAGCTATAGGAACACCATCCCTTTTATGTGTAAACACAACTGGATCATTGAAATAAACAACCTTCTTAATGCCAGCTGGTTTTCAAATCTCACCCAGGGACTTGGTGAAACATTTGCAAAGGGATGAGCTACATAGGGGGCATTTTGTGAAAGCAGCATGGAGCAGTGGTGTTTCTTGGTTCTGAGTTCTCCTCCTATTTGCTGTTTCAGGCTGGGCATTTAAAATCCTCTCCTGAAAGCAGCAGTGACATGAGCCTGATTGTGTGATAAGTCAGATATCTTTCAGGCCTTCACTGTGAACAACACTGTGGGCAGTTACAGATCCATTTAAAAATCCCAGAGAATTGGCACTAAAATTGTTTTTAAGCAAGAATTGCATTTTCAAGTCTAGATGTGACTGTTTGATGTTGCAAAATAGAAAACCTATGGCTGGCACTTCACAGGTTTGGTTTGTTTATCCCTGTCTTGCATTGAGGCCAACTTCATGATCTGAATCATCCTGTATTAACAAAAATTTGGTTTGTAGCCTGGGAGGTTCGAGCATTACTGAGTGAACACATGCAAGTCCCCTCTCAGGCTGGTTTGTTGGAATTCTACTAAAATTCTGTGGCCAATTTGCACTTTGTGTAGAAATACATCAGAAGACATGAAGGAAGAATATATAACTTTTTAAATGCTTTACAGTCTCTTTACATGAGATTATCATGGGTCACATCCCAATAGAGACTTTTGAGAAGTTCCACACCTATTCAAAAGCTACAGCACTCTGTGGTATCTTAGGGTAATTTATTTGCCTTCATATACAATCATGATTTAAATTTGGGAAGTGTTAGTAGATTTTAGGAATTATTTTAGGAATCTCTTTCTCAGCATCACAAAATGCAAGACTTCCTACTACAAAGTAAAAGTGCCTATGAAAAGTTGGTTTGCATCATGAGATACATTCATCATTGTTTATATAAAGGCAAAAACACAATAAAGAGAGAGGGGGAAGATTATGCCCTGGACTACATGAAACTACAGTGCTTCTCATGACTTTTTTTAATATCATACAGAATTTTCATTCTTTAAAAGTTGTTTTGGCAGCTCTACTGTGTATCTTAATTACTTATTTTAATCCTGGGGCTAATTACTTTTTCTGCAATATTATATGAATATCCCCTTTTTTAGTGCAGAGACAGGTAATTTGGAAAAAAAAGTGTATTCAACCCATGATAACTTTCCATATCAACTATTAAAATCTAATCAAAGAAGTTTAATTTGAGAAACAATTAATTAAAGGGTATTAGGAATAATGGCTGTTTTTTTCAAAAGTGTAAAACATTCAGAATTAGCAATGATGAGAAACTGCAAACATGTCAAACTGCAGAAATGTAAAAAGAAGAGGTAAAATTCAGAACTACATGAAAAGGAAGAAGGATAGCAAAGACAAGAGCTAAATGCTACACATTTAAAAATAATCTTACAAGTACATCCAAGATATGTGGAGAGAGAATAAAACTCCATTTGTAAATGCTTTCCTTGGCTAGACAAGGTTGTTCAGGTATGCAAATCTCTCAGATATTGTTTTATTCTTAAAATGTTTTCCTACAGCCATGAAGATCTTCCATTTTGTTAATGTCTTATTGCATATTTCAGATGTTTTCTCATTTTTATTTTTAAAAATATTTTAGATGGGCCAAGAATATACAGTATTTATATACAGAATATACAGCTATACAGTATTTCAGATCTGGTCTGAGAATCCCAAGGAGACTCTATTCACTTCTATCTCTTTTTTTTTCTTTTTTTTTTTTTTTAATGAAAAGAAAACTGTATAACTACCTTTTCTTAAACAATATTTTATGTGAATGGACTTTTCTGAACTACATTCCTTAACATATTAAACAGTAAAACTTTTCCTAATTATGAACTTGGCTGCTTTTATAATATGGATTTTCATAATCTCTGCACTTTATGGTATTGTATCTTTTGAAATCTTTATTGCATGCCAAAAATCAAGGTTTTATAATAGATACCTTTTATGACACACAGCAAAAAGAGCTCTAGATTTTCAGTGTTTAATCATGTCAATTTCTTTTTAAATTCAAAAAATAAAAGGGTATTAAGATTAGCATACCCATCACGTTCCTGCATTTCAAAAACTCTGCTTTTAGGAGTAAGCCCTGCATTAGACAGATAACAGGAAATTTATTTGGTGTCTTTGTTCCAAAAATTTAGTCATTACATTTAGGAACCTGGCAGACACAAATACTGCTAAAGGATAATGAAAGGCAAAAGATTTTCTGCTGCAGTTTTGTGTGATGCAGAGAAGACTCATTGCTTCTGAAGGGATGAGGATCTGGGTACAAAAAAAAAAATCAATGAAAATGCCAGAAAACCTCAACAGGAAAGAACAATAGGCTTTCAGATTAGAAACATAATGAAAAAGCTCTGTCACACCTGCTTCATTTCTGCTATTGCACTACATATTTTATTCTACCACTCTTTGAAGACTGAACATATTACAAAAGGAAGGATGGTACCCCAAAGCATTTGCAACAGCAAAGTCAGATAGGCTTGGGATTTCCTAAGATTAATTTTGTCCAGAGAACCCAGAGCTTTTGGGTGCATAATCCTCCATTGTTGGTGGATTGAAGTTAGTAAACTTTGCAGAAGCATGCCAGCTCTCCAAAGAAAGAAGTGTTCAAAGAAAAACAAGTTTTTATTTCCAAAAAGAACCCGTCGCGACATCTTTGTCTCTACTTCCATCAAACTTTCCCAGATGAAATTAATTCTGGACAGACAAAAACAAGCAAATTTCTCTGGCAGCTGCTGATAGTTACATAAAATCTTATGTTTGAGTTTTCACATGATTCTGAAAAATAAGACCTGCAACGTGGTTTTAAGAGCCTCACAACAGGAAGAAGATAGATGTGGATGTGGTTTTGACACAACATTTTTCCAAGTCACTAACCCAACACATCTCCTATCCCACCTGTGTTTGAATACAGTAATTTCCTGACTGAGGGATGATCTTCCTTTGGTCCTTGTACATTTCTGAGTATGTGGTCAGGTACACATTCTCCTCAGTGCATGTAAAATGTCTTAGATGTTAAAACTAAGCTGGGTCTGCTCTCATCAGGTAACTTACAGAACAACTGGACAACTCACTTTATCTTTTGACAGGCAAAAGAGGAAACATTTCAGTTCCTTTAAGGGAAGAAGCTAAAATGGCTTTGCACTAAAGAAAACCTCATGCAACTTATCAGAGACCAATTATTAGGTACTTATACACAAAAAATTTGGAAGTAAACTTCAGTAATTCGAATTTCTTATGATGATCATATCATTTTCTGCCATCTATGCCATTGGCACATAGTTTATAATTCTGGTAAAATCTGCTGTGAAAAGATTGTATTGCTAAAAACGATGGTAATACCAGAGAAAATGTTTTTCATTTTATGTCAGGAAGATTGTGCTCTTGCTCTGCTTGAAACCTTATCAGAGAACACTGAGAGTAATGCATCTGGGAGGGATGACAAACTCCCCTTTCTTTTTGCTAAACACACTCCAAAATAAATTTTTATTAAGTACCGTGCTAAGTTACTGAATTTACACTATTTTGAGGGTCTCAGCTCTTAATGGTTACTTTGAATTAATAATTATGGGCACCAAAATTAAACATGAAAGATTTCAATTCTAAAACTACAAAATCTAGCAGAGAGGATGTATCAGATCTTTGATGGCCTTGTCAACAAGAAAATGAATCTGCTACTCATATGTAACTGTGTTAGAATGGCACCAAGGAGACTGTGAGGCAATATAAACATTCAAGGTTAATAATATGGTGCCAAGACAAGTCCTCTGCCTCATTTATGTGGTCCATCGAAGGAAATAGAAAGAAATAAGCCTTGACTTAGTGAAGCTGTGCTCAGGAGGAGTGCCTTACATGAATTCTGCTTCAGACTAGCCAGGACCCCCATGGCTCCCAGAGGAGAGTGTAAAGCAGCCCCAGACCACAGGGACCTGTCAGGATTTCTTGTGTCCAGCCGGGTGTCTGTGATCCCTGAATTGTGCAACCTCAATCTTTCCAAACTGAGATCAAGCTGAGGCTTATTTTCTCTAGCTTGAGGCTGTTTTTCCTTGGTATTTGGGATTATTAAAAACTTTTCAACCGTGTGGGCTACTTTTGTGGTTTTACTTTCCTTGGATTTTCGTTTGTTTTCTTTTGTTCCTAAGACCAGTACTTTGAAGTGGTTGTTTTAATATCACTTGTCTGAAAGTCATTCTTGGAGGAAATAGAGTGTATTTTAGATTTAGGGTTAGATTAGAAAACATACTTCCAGATGAAAATTTCTGTGTTAGTCACAGTACAGATTTCACAGCCTAATTTTTTTCAGTGCAGCTTACAAGGACAGCTCTCTCCCTCTCATATTAACTTGAGTTTGATTTTAATGGGGTACAGACATCTTTAACAGCAGGACATTTGTGAAGACCACATCACTGGAAATGCAGAGCCTGCCCAGCCAAAGGCACATAGCAGAAAGCAGGACCAGGTGCCTTGAAATGGACATGATCATTAGTGTGTGCAAGCAAAGAGACCTGGCACTTTAAAGGCTGCAGTGGCTTCTCGTTAAAATTTAAAACAAAGCTGCTGGGACATTTCTGCCATTGTATTTAAAAGAATTGTAGAAATTCCAACCACTGCTTATCAATTCTGTAACTTAATTTTTCACGGTCATTTTAAATAATGCATCTGTCTTTTGGACTGCATAGTGATATCTTATCATGGAAAAACCTGGTTGTGTTCATGCTATAACTAATAGCAGTGGAACAGGCTCAATTAAAATGACTAAACAGAAAGCAAGAAAACTCTAATACACCTACACTCAACTTTAAAATAAGCACATATTTAGAATGCACTGAAAGTTCCTTGAAAATGTATGTTACAACCTTCAGCATGTCACTTCTCAATATCTTTCTTTTGCTCTTACTTTCTCACTTCTTGTTTTCCCTTTCAGAGCATCAGAGGATTGCCTTGGACCTCACCGGTAGAAGTTTTATAGCAGGCTGTGCACTGCATGTGTTGCTGCTAAAAGGCACCTGGAGGTGTTTGGAGATGCACAGACTGCTAGGAGAGCAGTGGAGGGTGCAGTCACAGCCACTGTGCTCTAGGTGAGAGTTTGATGGGATCAACTCTATCTTCAAAACTGTTTGCAGGCTTTTCTGCAGAGAAAAGCTATGGGAACATTACAAAGCAGACCTAGGAAGGAAGAGGCAGGATTTTCTGCAGAGAAAAGCTGTAGGAACATTACAAAGCAGACCCCAGAGAAAGAGGATATAGACCTCATAATAGAAAGGTCAGTGGAAGTCTAAAGACTCTAAGACTAAAACAATCACCTTCAAACCAGCTTCAGCATAATGTCCTGCATATGTGTCTCTGTGTGTGCATGTGTGCCAATGTCTTAAAACAGGTTCATAAAACACCTGAAAATGGAATCATTTATTTTCTTTCCTATGAAAGGGAGAGCACTAGAAAGATTAGTGATTGAGCCAACAGGCTAAATTCAAGCCACATCATCTCAATTCTTTTATTTAGTTAATTGTGTTTATCTCGTAACAAACCAGTGAGACTTGCAGTTACAAGAAGGGAATCCATACTTCCTTTTGTGCAGCCTGTTTTGTGGCAGTCTTACAGAAACACTATCAATGTTTCAGAATTGCTATCAAGTTGTCTTTTTCTTTTTCTTTTTCTTTTTCTTTTTACAGTCTTCTTCAAACACTGGGTTATCAGAAAGATGAACTATCTTTTCCCAAATTTTTGTATAGTAGGTAAAGGAAATAACTGCAAATGGCCCCCAGGCTTGTATACACCAGCAGAGCAGCAAGAAAACAGCAGTGTGAGCAGTGCAAGCCAGAGGCAAGACAGGGGCAACTCATCTGAACCCCTTGTTTCCTCTGTGTGACCCAAATCAAGAGCATTCAGAGCCGCCAGGCCAAGAGGCTTTTAAAGATTTACCAGGTATATCCTTAGCTCCCTTTTTTCTCTGGATGTGATAAGAGACCCTGCTATGAAACACTGGGAGAGGAATAAAATAAAATCAAATTTTAACATTTTTCAGGGTTTGGGGTTGTTTTTAGACTACTAGAGACATGTTTGTACTATGGCAACAAAGAGCACAGCTCCAGTAAACATCTGGAAGTAAAAATAAAAGCCACCTTGAGGCAACAATATAACTTTTACTACTCTTGGCACTAAATATGTAATTTAATTTTCACTTACTGAGCCCTTTTGTTGATCTCCTGATTTCTCTTCATCTTCCAGTAGTCAATGCTTTAAAGTGGTGTTTTTCACGTAGCTTATTGAGTCAGCCTACTTGACTTGTTGCCTTGTAAAAAACTCCAATAATGTTACATTTCGTGGCTGCATTTGAAATAAATATAATATTTTTAACTACGTTTGCCTCTATTTATTTGCAGACATTCAGAAAAATATACTAATTTGTCTATTTTCCCGTATTTCTTTGTTCAGATCAACGGGATGTATATAAAGGCATTAAGAATGAAAGGGCTACTTTGGGAAAATTAAGCTTGCATAATTTGAGAGTATGGGAATTCCATGTTATTTAGAATGAGTTTCTTTTCAACTTCTAAACTTCTAACTACCTCAGAGAGGAAAAAAATTATTAAATTAATTCTTTTTGCTTCACCACAAATCTTCTTTTCTGCTATTTAATTAAGTTCTCCCTTTTTTCTGTGAGAGCCTGAGGCTTCATCAATTGAAATTATCATTTCAGTTCTTACTCCTCTTTCTTGCCCTCCACTAATTAAGATAATTACCATTAATGATAGTGTGTATGTGGGGGGGAAATAGACCTATTTCCTGGATACAATTTTTTACGACTGATATTAAATAAAAAGTCATCAAAATACTGCTTCTGTTACAGAAGACAGATTTTTAATCTTTTCATTTATATGATCAAACTTACCAAATTTCTGCCAAATCTTTTATGGAAAAATAGTCCAAAAAGTAGCCAAATTAAAAGGCAGCTGATACCTTTTGAGAAGGACATGACACATACACAGGCAAGCAAATCTCAGTCATCACTGTACAGTAATAGAAAAAAAAATCCTAACAAGTTTGCATTTGCTGCTGTTGCTGTCCAGGATAGTTACACATGACAGTTCTGTGAGGTCATCTGAATTTCAAGATATTATTGTGTATGCCAAGGAAAATAAATAACAGATCTTCCCTAAGAGGAGACTCAATGCTAACAACAAAATGCTATAAATCTGGAAAACAAGCAGCAAACATTGAAAAATCACAGTCACTGCCAAATGAAATTGCCATTCATTTCAGGGAGGTGGAGTTCACTGACTTTTCCAAAAAATGGGTTTCTATTGAAAAGTGGCAATGTTGTCTTTTATTCTGACCATGTAGTTCTAAGATAAACACTTACTTGCTTTCATCAGAGTATCATGAATGTTCAGAAATCAAGGCAGAGCTATGAGAAGAAATACCTTGCATTAGATCAGCAAACAGAGATGGAAAAAAAGTGTGTGCAAAACACTTTGCAAGCTTAATTCTCAGAAACAGAAATTTTAAATGTTTCCACTGAGAAAGGGGATCTCCATGTTGGTCAAGGCAAATATCACCTGTACAGAATCAGGCACAAAATTAAATGGTGACTATGTAACTTTTACTTACATGCTGAAATCCATCTTTTTCTTTCCCTTATTTTATAGTGATTTTGTACTTGAGTGATCTCTGTTTCACATACAGCCTGAATGCTCAGGTTTTCATACCATGGAAAGCAAATAATAAGAGGGTTGCTGTGTGACTGACTCTTTCTCCAAGATATGGATCAGACTGAGGCATATATTCAGGGCTTTTTCTTTTTCTTTTTTTTTTTACCTTGAATGATTGGAATATAACAGGGAGTTCTGCATGAGTATGTAAAGTCAGAAACACTCCCACATTCATCAGTGTTAACAGAGTAATATGTGAGGAGTCTTACATGAATCAACTGACCTTTGAGAGGCAAATCAAGTGCTAGTAATTCTCAGGCAGAGAACAGATAACAAAAGAAAGGGCAGAAAGGGCAAAAGAAAGGGCATTTTTTGGATCCATGGTTTGCCCAAGTCTTGAAGGTACAGCTCTGGTCCTCTGTCAGTGTAGAAGGAGTGAGAGAGTTGAAAATAAAACAAGATAAATAACCTGCTTACACTGATACTGGCACTTGTCTGACTGCTGAGACAGCCCACTCAGCTTGACAAGCCAGTGGAGAAATAATCCAGCAAAACTGGATGTCATTGAGCCATGGGACAGAAGGGGCAGAAGGCTCATTCTTTTAAAACAATCAGTAATGGTCTATGTCGAATTTAAAGAATAAATTAGACATCCTTCTTAATTGTCATGAAGATATTTTAGTCTGATAAAAACATGAAATTTTAGAATAACACAACTTACATTCAGTATTCTTTCCTACAACATAGCTGAGAGTAGGCAGAACCAGATTTTCATATCTACTAGATCATTTAATGCCACTACAGCAGCATAAAAGACATTGTAAAGCAGATGTAAATTATATTGGCACACATATTAAGGCAATGTTGGGATAATGTCAAGTGCCTTGAGTGGAAATGAAATACTGGTTTCAGTTATGACTAGTAAATGTATTCAATTGCATTAGTCAGCAGCACATTAAATGGACAAGGACTTTCAGGCATTATGGAATAAGCCAATGACTAATTAAGGAGGCGTGAAAAGATGTTTTGAACAATTGAATGTTGGCTGTCCATATATTTTTTCTAATTTCTATTTTTTTTTTTGTATTTTTAGATAAAATATTTTTGGTTTCTTGTGGGATACTGGACTAGGTGCAAGTTCTGTGTGGCAGATTTTGGTGAAGAAACATTAAGTAGAGCAGTATTTTTTTAAATTTTGTAGAAGGTCATTAATTCATTTTTTCACTTTATGGAGCCTTTCACAGAATTCCGTTTTGCTCATATTAGCCAATTCTTATCAAACCACATATTGAGTAGGAATTGCTTCAGATTGTTTTTTCTGAAACTTTGCTTTCTTCTTTCCTGTAAAAATATTCTGTCATTTAGACAGGAAAAATACTAATCAGACACTTTACTTTTGAGTTAAATTTACAAGAGTTAAAACTTTCCAGTATTAATTGCTTGCATAAACAAGTAATCAGAAGATATGTTGTTTGCTGATCAATGTGCTATTTCCAAAAATAATAACCTCTGGGTGGTAGAGATGAAGGAATCACAGTAAAATGTATGACAGTAGAAATAATATTTCCTCAGGTATCCAATGATTCTCTAAGACATATTTTTCAACAGAAAACCCAGTAGTGATCCTACAATTGTTGCCAGTTTGGGGTTATCTTACCTCTGGCAAACTCAGGACAAACTGAGCTATGGGTTCACATATTAGTGGTGGTATGGAAGAAGGAAAGTGAAGCATTCACACAGATGATTGCTTGTCATGATCACAGAAACCTTATTTCCAAACAGCTCATGCTTAGAGGGGTGGAGCACCTCTCCTACAAGGAAAGGCTGAGAGAAATGGGTTTACTCAGCATGGAAAAGAGAAGGTTTTGGGGAGACCTAATTACAGCCTTTCACTACCTGGAGGGGGCATACAAGAAAGATGGTGAGGGACTACTAACAAGAGCAGGTAGTTACAGGGCAAGGAGGAATAACTGAAAGAGAGTAGGTTTAGATCAGATATTAGGAAGAAATTCTTTACTGTGAGGGTGGTGAGGCACTGGAACAGGTTTCCCAGAGAAGCTGTGGGTGCCTCATCCCTGCCAGTGTTCACAGCCAGGTTGGATGGGACTCAGAGTGACCTGGTCTAGAGAAAGCTGTCCCTGTCTGTGACAGAAGGGGTTGGAACCAGATGAACTATCTTGTTCCTTCCAACTCAGGCCATTCTATGATTCTAAAAATAGCAAACAATACTTCTCCAAGAAAAATGAGATGCTGTAAAACCACAATCTAGTGTTTAATCTTCTCTGTCTGCCACGCTAATTAAAAATGCTTTGGCTGGCTTACTTTCTGCTTCAAGTGAGGCTGATGTTAAATGGAAGCTATCATAATCTGAACCACAAGACCTCCAACACTATTCAAATGGAAAAATTCTCACACTGATACAAAAAGCTGTGATTTATATGCAGAAAAAAATGGAAAATATATAAATGAAAAAAAAATAAGTAGGAAGGATTAACAGCAGTCAAAAGAAATTTTCAGTGATTAAAAAAAATGGACAAGTAGCATCAGCATGTCATTAGATATTCTGGGGACATTGGTAATAATTCAGTGGAGCTTATGTTCTGAATTTAGGAGAAAACAAACAATTTCTGTTGAAGAAGACTGATTAATAAATATGTGCTGATTAAACTGTCATTCAGAATAGGGTGATCAATAAAGACAGAGGCTTCTAAACCAGCAGTTCCCGAGGGTTTCATCCAGCAGCTGTCCAGGAAAATCCCCGAGCTGACAGAAGACCAGCATTGTACCACTTGTCAACAAAAGTGAAAAAGATAATGTAAAAGGTGTTTAGCCCATCAGCCATGGCATTGATCCTGGAAAAGTGAAGAAATTACTGCTGCAGGCATTAGAAAAGATGGGGTCGAGAGGACTGAGGAGCAAAGTATCTGGAGGCAAATCTTAGATCTACAGACTCAGCAAATCTCCTCCCTGGAACCTTATCCAGTCTTAATCTTTCAAGAAAAATAATATCTGCCTATATTCTTTCAAGAAAAATAATATCTGCCCATATTCTTTCAAGAAAAATAATATCTGTCCATATTCTTTCCAGGACCAACTAAATATTGGAAAGTTGATGTACCCTGCAGTCCAGTTTGGGATTCCACAAAGGTCATGTACAGTAAAAGATATTAAATTAGAATACCAATAAGAGGGGTTAATGACCACCACTTAGGCAAAATCCCAAAGCCAGATAAGGTTATTACCTGGACAAGATTTGAAATGTTAAAGAAACCAACAGCTCTTCATCAAAATAGCACAAAAGAGCTGAGAAAGAAGGAAGGAATAAATATTACATAAGCTCCAGTTACTCCTAGAAGTTCCATTCCCTTTACAGGTCATCTGAACTCCTATTCAATATCAACTTCACAAGCTGCTAGTGAAGGAAACATGAAAAAAGAGCAGCCTCTATGTGCTTTCAGAGTTTTAAAGATGTTCTTTTCTCTGCTGCTAGCAGAGCTACTTCTTGATGAAATTGCAAGTTTGATTGATAAAGATAATATTACTGATGTAGCAGAATTGCTCCTGTAAGGCATTTGACTTAGTGTTGCATGACATCTTGATTTATTAGCCAGGGTGGTACAGTATGAACATGGCACTAATGGACTTAGAACAGATAAAATTACAAGTCCCAATGGTAATTATAAATAAGAAATCATTACTGAGAGTTTGCGTTTCTTGTGGTATCCTGCAGAGATTTTTGGCCTCCAATGCTTAATGATTTTATCTGGTACTGAAACCAAATCAAGTATTGGTGATGAAGTTTTCAGTTAAGATGGAAAATTAAGTGTTGAACTATAGGGTGTTTGATTATGAAGGGAATATGTATTCAGAACAACTCTGTTTCTGCATGTGCTGTGGAATGCATCCTGTTAACAGCTAAAATCAGACACAGCAGTGGGTTGCTCTCTGAAGATCTATAAAGGATGGTCTGAAATCAGGTTTCTGGTATGGTTGAAGGCTGGCTGAAAGCATGGCAGAGGAAGTGGGTGCTGTGGAGAGCAGGACCATGGTGACCCAAAATCACAGCATCTCCTGTGAAACTGTCTTGGCACAGAGAGGTCCTCAAACCTATATGCACAACATGAACTATATAACCTCATAATTCTATTTTATTTACTTGTGGGGGTAAATGCATGCAATGAATTCATGCAAAACTAGCCTAGCTCTCACTTGAAAGTAAACTGGAGAGCATGGTTCCAGCCTGGAGTGCAAATACAGATAAGTCACAAATGTCCTACAACACAGTCTATTAGAGGATGATAGCAAATTTCCAAAAGGTGTCTTCAGGAAATTTCTGCAGCATCACTGCCTTTGTTGCCCTGTTTGCAGCTGTGCAGCTCTGCTGGCTGGCACTGGCAGAGGGCAGAGCTGTCACATCAGAGCTCAGGCACACAAGGTCACCACCTGCTGACATGACAGTCCCAGGGAGCCTGGGTTTTACCTAGTGCAGGGCTACAGATGAATACAGCCTGAGAGAATTAAGCTAAAAGAGCTTGATTGTGATTTTGTTTAGAAGCTAAGAGCATCTGGTTTTTTTCATTTTCCATTTTCATACAATTTCAAGTCTGTTGGCTCCATTGGAGCTTTTCCCTCTGAAAAGAGATTGTGTGAAATATGATTGTAGTTCTGTCCCTTACTGATAAGGTAATATAATCTATTAGTTAGTGCTACATGGCATGCTTCTTTTACAGAAAAACCATTTTCAGGGATTCCTAACTTTTCTGTTTTAGCTGCTCCTATATTGTGTTTTGTTGTTTCTCATTTTCACCAATTCAGCTGGGTTTCTTGACAAAAATTGGATAAAACCCACATTAAATTAATAGTTTGTCCTTTGAGGAGTGATTCTTTTAAAGGAGAATGTCCCGATGACAAAGCATTCCACAAAATATTGTACCAGACTAGACCTGTACAGAATACATCCTTCTCTGTGACTTTCAGTCTGAGAATACACAATTAATTTAGCCCAAAGAGACATTTCAAATTAAGCCCTCTCACTGTGATATTTTAATTATACCAGTTAGTGAACCAAAACTTTAATCTAAGTGATACTAAGACAGAAGAAGAGAGTAAGATACGAAGTAAGGTGGCTAAAGTCTGACAGGCAAGTATTTCTCTGTGTTGAAAAAGTGCTTGAAAATGTATCTACTCTTAGGTGGCTTCACAAAGAGGTGTGGACATTTTTCTGACTGCTTAGAAAATGGAAAAATGTTTACACTTTCTGAATGAGAAAGACTGAAGGTAAATGGCATGTACCTTCTTTAATAATAAATTTTATTAATAAACTTGAACTTCTCTCAGCAAATAATAGGAGATGATAATTTCCCTTTTGGTGGGGGGTTTTGCTACTTGTCCTTTGGACTTGCCTTGGTAACTCCATGGTGACTGGTGAGATAAGGAAGAATTGTTAGAATTAATATTTAATGTGTTCCAAAGTTAAAAGATTCATAACACAGCAGTGACTTACCTCTGAGAATTTTCAGTATTATAGCACCTAAGTTTCCTCTGCTTCCTTATATAGACTTTTAAAAATTATTATTCACAAAAAAAAAAGTTAGATCATGTTTAGAAACTGTTAAAGGTATTTAAAACAACCTGGACAGGCAACAAAAAAATTAAACACTTTTTTTTTAACTAAAGCATAAATTAAAATGGTATTTATTATTTTATGGTGATACATTTACTAAATTACAGGCATGCAAGTGGAAGCCTGAGCTTAGAAGTCATTATCTATTTCTAGGGCAAGATTCTCATAGTATTGACCTTTTGATACATTGGTTTGGGTTTTTTTTGCTCTCATTTTTTAATTTCACTTGTGTAAAATACATTGCCAAATGAAAATCTTTCTTTACTCAGAACTGATTCTAAAGGGTGTAGGACCTTTTTCAAAGTCTTTTTCAAAGCAGAAAACGTTAACTGAAAGGTTCATAGCCTGAAGTCCTGCACTGTGCTACCACAGGTCAGCTATGAGATGGGCTGGTCCAAACTTCCAGCTTGATTCTTTTGGAAGAGAGGATCCTCTCCTCTCCTCTCCTCTCCTCTCCTCTCCTCTCCTCTCCTCTCCTCTCCTCTCCTCTCCTCTCCTCTCCTCTCCTCTCCTCTCCTCTCCTCTCCTCTCCTCTCCTCTCCTCTCCTCTCCTCTCCTCTCCTCTCCTCTCCTCTCCTCTCCTCTCCTCTCCTCTCCTCTCCTCTCCTCTCCTCTCCTCTCCTCTCCATGAGGTCTCATCCCTCCCCAAAAGGTGCCTGATGGGCAGGGAGCAGGTCACACTTGCCATCCTGTCACGTGTATTTATTTTCTGGATTACTAGAACTAAGCACAAAGCTTCCTGCTCACATTTTACATTTGGGCTGTAGCCAGGGCAAGATGACAAGTGTTCAGCTGTGCTTTACAATGCTTTTTTTTTTGTCTGCTGTGAGTAATCCTCTGATGTTTATTGAGCTAATTTGAAAGGAAGTAAAAAGACAAAGTAGAAAATCATATTGTCAGAAGAATGTTTGCAGAAGTCTGTGACTGTAAATCTGCACCAGGGAGAGTGCATGATTCTCTGATATGTAAAATGAAAGCAGAGAAATTAAAGCAGGACCATGCTGGTTATACAAGCAATAAACATGCCCCACTGGGATTACAAATGCCTTCTACCACCAGCTTGATCTTTTGTGGTGACAAATAAGGAATGAAAGCTTTAGAATTTGATTTCAAACAACAACATTTTGTGATGACTCTTATGTCACTGTAACAGAAATAATTAAGTAGTATTTCCAATTCCAAATGTATAAATAAATTTATTATTAATATAAAAATGAGTGAGAAATTGCATTAGTTTTTATAAAAAGCATTTCTCAACATTATTATAGAAAAATCTCAAAGTATTAATTGGTTTTTTTCCTATTCATTGAAACAATAGAAGTTCTCAGTGATAACCTGGTATTTGTTTCTTTCATACTAACATAGCTACTAACATAACTTCTTAAATCCATACCTCCTTCTCCTATTACAATTATACTTCAGAAAACAAAATTTCAACTAAGAGAAAGCTGGTTTAATTCAAGTGCCAGCAATGCATTAGCCCTGAAAGAGGAAATGCTGAACATGATCCTGCCTTGCCTTCTTCTTTTATCTGTGTGTGCTCGCACAGATTACAGTCACATGTCTTCAAATCCATAAAAATGGCTATGCAGAAGACAGGACTATCCTGGCTCTGTATCCATGGATTTCAGAGAGACATCAGTTCAGGGATCATTTCCTTTGATGCTGATTACCATCTTTGTTTCTTGTCTGCCACATAATTGAAAGAATGGCTGATTTCCAAATGTTCCACAAGTAGCTCTCAGAACAATACTATAATGCCTTGTAGGTAATCATACAATCACCTACTCTCCCTATATTTTAACCACATCAATTCTTATGGAGTTTCTATGTAAGAGATGTCTTTTTTACTTTTTTGGTCCCGGCGTCATTTCTGAAGTTCTTAAACTCTGCAAATAAAAAAAAAACTTACCAAAAATGACATAAACCAAACATACTTCTGTTTTTCCCACTCATCAGTAGTCACAAATCTACTGTCCCACTAGTTCCCATTTCCAGCAATAACAGATCTTGCTGGAGAAATCAACATGTTGATAACTGAAATACACCATAGCTCTGTGATAACCACCCAGTTACGATGTGTTTGTAGGAATCAAGTGGATGTTCAGACTTTACACCCAAGTTGCCTCAATCTGACCAGGTATCTGGTCATTTAAAATGCAGCCAAACACAACTGGAGTTTCTCTTCAGTCATCAGCTACAAGAGCAACCTTCAGTACCATCAAACCAATAACTGCCCTGGGCTCAAAAAAGTGGCTTCTGAAAAAAAAAAAAGGGGGAGAATAGCAAATTCAAAGCTCACTCCTGGACTTTTCAGCTAACAAATTATTCAGATTACATGGAGAATAACACATTGTGCCATTGCAGCTCTCTGGTGCTTTCACACTCCACATTTTAAATAGTGTTCTCTTGGAGCTTGACACATGAACAAAAACTCCATAGCAGGAATCAAACTAAAATGGTTAAGGAGCAAATTAAATAGCCCTAACTTCTAAACACCTTGAAACAAAATTACTAAGGACTACAGCATGTGGCCAAGAGAAAGGCAAGGGCTGTTATCCCTACCCAGGGGTTGACTGGCAGGGAAGCAGAAATAAAGGGCTGCACTCAGGCTGCCTCATTAATGAGAGCTGGGGCAATATGACAGAATAATACCAGCTGCTAATTTTGTTCACATCTGTTGGCAGAGACAGGCAAAATGACATGGATGGGGCCAGCTCAGTCATTAACATCAATCAGATGATCTCCCAGTAATGAGAAGAAATACTGGAGAGGTCAGCCAGGAGTGCTGCTCACCACCCATGGCTCACACAGCTCCCCTCAAACAGCCTCCTGCACTTAAACTGCATCCACCTTCCTTGCTGCCCTCCTGGCCTTTTCCCAGGAACGTTGTTCACATCTTGTAAGTGTTCATCCAGAAGCAACCACCTGCCATGTTCACAGGTGTTTTTTTGAGGGACAGACTTGACCCAGGTCTTTTTGATCTCCCCTAAGAGATAGCATACAGGGGAGTCCCTTTCCCAATTTTTTTTTTTTTTGTCTCCTTTAGGACATCATCCTGAAGGGTTCAATGGGTCTGAGCACAGACATGCACAGAAATGGTCCTCTGGTTCACAGCAAGTAGGTGGTGACCCTGTCTGGAAGGCTGCTCTCAGGTGGAGGGGGTGGGAATGAGCAACACACTTGTCAGGAACAGTCTGGGGAGAATTTACTGACATTGCAGCAGCAGTAACATGGTTTGGCCTCCAAAGTCTTGTCAGGTAATGTTCTTATGAAGGACATTTGTTCTGATGTGCAGCACGAGCACTGCAGCTGAGTAACGACCCATGGGACAGATTAGTTCTCCATTTTCAGCTCAGTTGTATTCTTCCTCCACATATTATTGTGATATTACTGACCACAGATTCTCGTAGCAACTGCCTTTGACTTCCAGTCTCTGCAGTTTTCTGCCACATTTTCCAGGATAATTTGCTCTGAAAAATCAGAGCTATGTGAGACGTGAATTTCAATTCACAAACTGTTAAATACTACTAAATTATGTTAGGGTAAGCCTAATGTGATTTCACTGATGTAATCCAGGATGAAAAGAATCTGAGGGATGGAAGTGATGACAAGGATGCATGATGACAAGGAAAGGAAGGAAATTAGATGCAGCAAATGGCTGCGAGGAAAGGTAAATCTGTGAACATGAAATGTTTTAACTGAACATCAGATTTTCAGTCTCATTTTGAATAGTTTAAATGTTAGCTGCAGCTGCAAAATATCAGGTACTAAACAAACTTTAACACCTTTTACTAAACAAATCATAATTGGAAGTAGGAGGCTTGTTCCCTTCCAGCCAATCTAAGGACAAGATATCACCAAAATGGGGGAAAGAGATGCTGCTGTTCCCACCCACACTTCGGTCTTGTGTTCCTTCACTCACTCTTATTTCAATTAAAGACCTTGATTGAGCTGTGCAGGGACTGAAAGCAGATTTTGTACACAAAAGAAGGATTTGTGTTCAGTCAGAGTAAGGCTCATATTTCATAAGGCTCTGCCATCGTATGGGAATATAGAGCCATGGCCAGGGAAAGTGTGCAATTGTTGGTTGCAGCGTGGTTTTAAACCAGCTTACACTGTCTGAAAAATATGCCTTTCATGCTCATACCCAGAACATAATACACAGAGGACACAGAAAGAAATTTAAATTTCACAGCAATGTGTATTTTCATCTGAAAACGAGTATTAAATTGATTTCCAAAGCACATGAGTAACCTGCTGCTGGGCGATGTCTTCACCAGGTCACTGACCATTAGTGCAGCTTTCCTGTGAGCTGCAATCTGGGACAGTTGGTTTGGTTAGAGAGCCTGGGAGGATGAGCCTCTGGGATGTACCCAGAACCTCATTGGGCACACCAGAACAAGGGAAACTTGTTGGAAGTGAAACTGGGGAAGGCAATCAGCAGTCTGTATTTCCATGAGGTAACAGGAATAGATAGCAGTGTAAGACCCAAGTCCCTGGCAAATAAATTAATTGAATCTATTTATTTATTCAAAACCTTGTGCAAATAGCTGTTCCTTATTTGTTTCAGTGATAGTCTTCAAAGTGAATGAATCTGGGTCCCTCGGATAATAGATAAATGAGTACAAATTTACCATCTCCTCTGTGTATTTTAAAAACCAGTACTATGAATAATAAATTCAGCAATTACATATACACAGTCTTATTGTCCCATTTGCGTTCACCATAAAATTGCAACTGCAAAAGCAATTTCAGCCATGTGGCAGGTTAACAATTCCTAGTCCCAGACATGTGTCTCCAAATTTATCAAAAATAAATTGTAGTCTGGAACAGGAAAAACTGAATATGGGGAAAGTCCCAACCCAATGGCTTTATTTTTATTAAACCAGATGTATTGCAGCAATTAACTTGGTTTGCCTTATGCATCTCATTAATTAATTTTATGAATAATCTTTAATTTGATTCTTGTTAGTCACTACTATTAGTTCTGATGTGTTTTGAGCTTGGATATTCTCTGATTCTGTTTTTCTGCTCATTTCTGTTTTGTTTAGACAGAGATCAAAGTCTCTAGAAATTAATTTTCCTCCCTGTACCATTTGTGGGTTTGTTATTGTCCTAGGTTGCAATATAGATGTGTTTAAGTATTCTATTACCACCAGCTGTGGGCCGTTAGCTGTTATCAGCTGCTAATGACCCACCCCGGATGACAGGCAATGGGCCATCAGGGACCCACCATGTGATTCATGGACTTATCTCATCCCATTGTGGGATGCTTTGCCCAGGAGGGAGGAGCCAGGTGTTCCCACCTGGATATAACCTGGCCTTGGAACTGCCTGAGCTAGCCCTGTCTACTGGGTTCCCAGAGGACAAGAGCTACCACTGGATCTTCAGCTGGAGACTAGACCTTCACAGGATTACTGCTTCAACTGGACTACTTCAGTTGGACTGCTACTACCACCCTAACAGGGTGTTAGGTTGTATCTGACTTTGTCAGTGCTTTTCCTTGTATTATTTCACTTATTTTTAATTTCAATCTTGACTTGTGATCTCCCACTGGTTTGTTTTCAAACCAATACATATTTTGAAGCCAAACGTGGGGCTCAACCTGGAGAAACTCAGAAGTCTTATCACCATGATGCTCAGCTTATCTACATGGGCACTGTATCTCACTCTCTATATTTTTCCTCAAATGGGAAACTATCTGCCTGTCGTATTGGTTCTGTTGCGACCAGGGAATGGCATGAGAATTGCTTTATTGGTTTATTATGCCTATTGCATGGTAACCTGTGAGGTGATGAATACCATTCGGAACATATACTCAGTTTTGTCTGCCTGGCCTAATCTGAGCCACTACGTCTGGGACCTCCTCAGCAATCATACCCAGCCTCTGGGGTTAGGAGGAGAGAGCAGTTTCTTCCTGCCTTTCAGGGCAGGCACAGCCGTTTTTGACAATATTGAGTTCTCTCTGGATGCTAGGGATGGCATAATGTTTTTGTCAGTTCTGTTCTCTTTGACCAGCACCGTGTACCTCATGCTGAAAATCAGAACAATATTTTGTCTTCTTGAGGAGGAGAAACAAAGCAAATCAGCAGGAAAGAGGAAAAGAACGAAAAGAGCAGTCGACGTCTCAACACAGACCATCACCAAATCAGAACAGCCGAAGCCCATAGCAGTTGCCCCCGTCCAGAAAAAGAAATCAAAGAGCAAATTAGTCCGCATAGCGACTGATGAGGATGCAGCAGGACCATCTCACCAAGCAGAAGAGACAGAGCCAGAGATCATCACTCGCTCTCTGTCCCTAGGGGAGCTGCGTGACCTACGGAGGGAATTCACCCAGCAAGCAAACGAGTCCATCCTGACCTGGCTGCTCCGCATCTGGGACGCTGCAGCTAATGACACCATTCTGGATGGAAGTGAGGCCAGGCAACTGGGATCCCTGTCTCAGGATGTGGTCATTGACCAGGGGATTGGGAAAACCCAGGAAACTCTCAGCCTCTGGCGGCGATTGCTGGCGAGTGTACGGGACAGATACCTGTGTAAAGAAGACCTCCAGATGCACCAAAGGAAATGGAACACAATAGAACAAGGTATCCGATGCCTGAGGGAATTGGCCGTGCTAGAGATCATTTTCGCGGACAACGAGAGATTCCCTAAGAACCCAGATAATGTCCAGTGCACTTCACAAATGTGGCTAAGATTCGCGCGGCTCGGACCAGAGATATACTCTCGTTACCTGGCAACACTGCAGTGGAGGGAAGGCGAAGACAAGGTGGGCGTGTTAGCAAACAAACTGAGAATTTATGAGGACACTGTCACCGCTCCACTACGCACCCGTGTCTCATCGGTGGAAACAAACCTGGCCGAGCAAGTCCGAAGCTTGATTGAAGAGAGCCACCAGAAACTAAGGAAAGAGCTCAAAGAAGGATTTTTCCATGCCACACCGAAACCAACCAAAGTCTCTGCCATCAGGAGCAGACGTCCCCCAGCCAAGGAAAGAAGACAAACTCCACGACGTGACCTCTGGTTTTTCCTACAGGAGCATGGGGAAGACATGAGAAAGTGGGATAGGAAACCCACCTCCTCCTTAGCAGCCCAGGTACGCGAATTGAAAAGAGAAACATCCACTTCAGGAGGCTCATCTAGGTACAACACTGCCCCAGTCTCTTGTGGACAGAACTCCAGACAGAATGGAAATGATAATATGACTGATCCTCTTGAAGGGACCTCAGGAACACATTTACAGGAGGAGAGCATCATGCACCAAAAACAGGATTAGAGGAGCCCTGCCTCTAGCCAGGTAGAGGAAAGGGATAACCGGATCTATTGGACTGTGTGGGTCCGATGGCCTGGCACGTCTGACCCACAAAGATACACGGCTTTGGTTGATACCGGCGCTCAATGCACCCTGATGCCATCCAGGTATGTGGGGACTGAATCAATTTCTATTTCTGGGGTGACAGGAGGATCCCAGCAGCTGACTGTACTGGAAGCTGAAGTGAGTTTAACTGGGAATGAGTGGCAGAAACACCCCATTGTGACTGGTCCAGACGCCCCATGCATCCTCGGCATAGACTATCTCAGGAGTGGATATTTCAAAGACCCAAAGGGACATCGTTGGGCTTTTGGGATAGCAGCCATAGAAACAGAGGACATAAGACAACTGAATACCCTGCCTGGTCTCTCAGACAACCCATCTGCTGTAGGACTACTGAGAATTGAAGAACAGCGGGTACCAATCACTACAGCAACAGTGCACCGCCGGCAATATCGCACTGACAGAGACTCTGTGGCCCCCATCCATAAGATGATTCGGGAACTGGAGAGCCAAGGGGTGGTCAGCAAGGCTCACTCACCCTTTAACAGCCCTATATGGCCGGTGCGTAAGTCCAGTGAAGAATGGAGACTGACGGTGGATTACCGTGGCCTGAATGAAGTCACACCACCACTGAGTGCTGCTGTACCGGACATGTTGGAACTTCAGTACGAGCTGGAATCCAAGGCAGCAAAGTGGTATGCAACTATCGATATTGCCAATGCCTTTTTCTCCATTCCTCTGGCAGCAGAGTGCAGACCTCAGTTTGCTTTCACCTGGAGGGGCGTGCAGTACACGTGGAACCGACTGCCCCAGGGGTGGAAGCACAGTCCCACCATCTGCCATGGACTGATCCAGGCTGCACTGGAAAAGGGTGAGGCTCCAGAACATTTGCAGTATATTGATGACATCATTGTGTGGGGGGACACAGCAACAGAAGTATTTGGGAAAGGAGAGAAAATCATCAGAATTCTCCTGGAAGCCGGTTTTGCCATCAAGAAGAGCAAAGTCAAGGGACCTGCCCAAGAGATCCAGTTCCTGGGAGTAAAGTGGCAAGACGGACGACGTCAGATTCCTTCTGAGGTCATCACTAAGATCACCGCGATGTCTCCACCAACCAACAAGAAAGAGACACAAGCTTTCCTAGGTGCCATAGGTTTTTGGAGAATGCACATCACTGAGTACAGCCAGATCGTGAGTCCTCTCTACCTCATAACCCGCAAGAAGAACGATTTCCACTGGGGTCCTGAGCAGCAGCAAGCTTTCACGCAGATCAAACAGGAGATTGCTCATGCGGTAGCCCTTGGCCCAGTCAGGACAGGACCAGAGGTAAAGAATGTGCTTTACTCTGCAGCCGGGAGCCATGGTCTGTCCTGGAGCCTTTGGCAGAAGGTGCCTGGTGAGACCCGAGGCCGACCACTGGGATTCTGGAGTCGAAGTTACAGAGGGTCTGAAGTCAACTACACTCCCACTGAGAAAGAAATCTTGGCAGCTTACGAAGGAGTCCAAGCCGCCTCAGAGGTGATCGGCACAGAAATACAACTTCTCCTTGCACCCCGACTGCCAGTGCTGGGGTGGATGTTCAAGGGAAGGGTTCCCTCTACCCACCATGCCACTGATGCCACGTGGAGCAAATGGATTGCCCTCATCACGCAGCGCGCCCGTATTGGAAACCCGAATCGCCCTGGGATTCTGGAAATTATAACAAACTGGCCTGAAGGTGAGACTTTCAAATTATCTTCAGAAGAAGCAGAGGAGCAAGTAGCACGTGCCGAGGAAGCACTCCCGTATAATGAGCTGCCGGAGAGTGAAAGATGCTATGCCCTCTTCACCGATGGTTCCTGCCGAATTGTAGGCGCAGATCGGAAATGGAAAGCTGCAGTATGGAGCCCCACACGACAAGTTGCACAGGCTACCGAGGGACAAGGTGGATCGAGTCAGGTCGCGGAGCTTAAAGCCGTCCAGCTGGCTTTGGATATTGCCGAATGAGAGAAATGGCCAAGGCTCTATCTCTACACCGACTCCTGGATGGTAGCCAACGTGCTATGGGGATGGTTAGATCGCTGGAGAAAGGCCAACTGGCAGCGCAGAGGAAAACCCATCTGGGCCGCTGAGATTTGGCAGGATATCGCCGCCCGGGCAAAAAAGCTGACTGTGAAAGTTCGACATGTGGATGCACATGTACCTAAGAGTCGGGCTAATGAAGAGCATCGTAACAACGAGCAAGTGGACCGAGCTGCCAAGGTGGAAGTGTCACAGGTGGATCTGGACTGGCAGCATAAAGGAGAATTATTTCTAGCTCGTTGGGCCCATGATGCCTCTGGCCATCAAGGGAGAGATGCGACGTACAGATGGGCTCGTGACCGAGGGGTGGACTTGACCATGGACAACATCTCACAGGTCATCCACAGCTGTGAGACTTGCGCTGCAATCAAACAGGCCAAGCGGGTGAAGCCTCTGTGGTATGGTGGACGATGGTCAAAGTACAGGTATGGGGAAGTATGGCAAGTTGACTACATCACCCTTCCCCAAACCTGCCAAGGAAAGCGCTACGTGTTGACCATGGTGGAAGCAACCACGGGATGGTTAGAGACCTACCCTGTGCCTCATGCTATTGCCCGGAACACCATCTTGGGTCTGGAAAAGCAAGTCCTGTGGAGACATGGTACCCCTGAGAGAATCGAGTCTGACAATGGAACCCATTTCAAGAATGGCCTCATAAGCACCTGGGCTAGAGAACACGGAATTGAATGGATATACCATATCCCCTATCATGCACCAGCTGCCGGGAAAGTTGAACGGTGCAATGGACTACTTAAGACAACTTTGAAGGCACTTGGTGGGGGAACTTTCAAAAATTGGGAACTGAACTTAGCAAAGGCCACCTGGATTGTTAACACAAGAGGTTCTATCAATCGAGCCGGTCCTGCCCAGTCCAAACCTTTGCACACAGTGGATGGAGATAAAGTCCCTGTGGTACACATAAGAGGCTTTTTAGGAAAGACTGTTTGGATTAGTCCCACCTCAGGCAAAGGCAAGCCCATCCGTGGGGTTGTTTTTGTCTAAGGACCTGGTTATACTTGGTGGGTGATGCAGGCAGATGGGGAAACCCGTTGTGTACCACAAGGAGACCTTATCTTAAGTGAGAACTGTGTAGATGGTAATAGAATAAGGGGTGGATAATGTCCTAGGTTGCAATATAGATGTGTTTAAGTATTCTATTACCACCAGCTGTGGGCCGTTAGCTGTTATCAGCTGCTA
This sequence comes from Entomyzon cyanotis, assembly GCA_024500445.1. Lineage (NCBI taxonomy): Eukaryota > Metazoa > Chordata > Aves > Passeriformes > Meliphagidae > Entomyzon > Entomyzon cyanotis. The sequence goes on from JAKEPQ010001005.1 coordinate 44,147,802, forward strand.
ACGACCCACTCCGGATGACAGGCAATGGGCCATTAGGGACCCACCATGTGATTCATGGACTTATCTCATCCCATTGTGGGATGCTTTGCCCAGGAGGGAGGAGCCAGGTGTTCCCACCTGGATATAACCTGGCCTTGGAACTGCCTGAGCTAGCCCTGTCTACTGGGTTCCCAGAGGACAAGAGCTACTACTGGATCTTCAGCTGGAGACTAGACCTTCACAGGATCACCGCTTCAACTGGACTACTTCAGTTGGACTGCTACTACCACCCTAACAGGGTGTTAGGTTGTATCTGACTTTGTCAGTGCTTTTCCTTGTATTATTTCACTTATTTTTAATTTCAATCTTGACTTGTGATCTCCCACTGGTTTGTTTTCAAACCAATACAGTTATTAATTTGTAACTTACCTTTGAGAGCTCTTTAGTATTCTCTGTATGTTGTATTTGTACGAAAATATTTTCCTAGGGCTAGTAGCACCTCAGGTTGACTTTTATTGAATTTTGTGCTCCTTTTTCCAATCACTAGCACAAAAGGGTAACTGCAGAGGAGCAGCTACTTACACCAGCTGTATTAGCCTACTTACACGTGGGCTAATACAGCCAGTTGAGCTACTGGTTTTGCTTAAAACTAGTTTGTAGGAGCAGATGGTGGTAGTTCACTCTTCTGTGTTGGATGAAAGTCTTCAGGAGGTTGATCCCATCGCTTGGTGCCTGATTTTAGACATCTAAATTGCCCTTTTCAAACAATTTTAGAAGCCTATAGAAAGCACTAAAATTTCAGAGGCACTGAGAAAGAGAAGGAATTTTCAGAAGACCTGGTTCCCACTACTACAAGTTATTTTTAAGTGTTGAAGGTTGAAAAGAACCTGGTCTTTAGATATTTCTTCTTTGACTTCCAGAATAGACCTCTCTTCTGCCAGTTTGTCTTAAGCTTACTGCCCCTTCAAACTATATTCTGTACATGTTATTACTTTGTTTGAATTTCAGTAAAGCAACCTCAGGAGGAAAAAAGTCTCCATAGAACAAGGGTTTAGGGTAGGTAGAGGAGACTATTTGAATCCCAATCTCAGCAGTAGCTGCATTTGGGTTCCTGTCATCCATGAAACTGAAAAAAAATAAATCCTGGCTTCCACTCCCCACCATTGCCAGCTTGTTTCTGCTGGAGGACTCAAAGGTTTGAAATTATAAATGGAGTTAAAGGAAGTGAGCTGGAAATTACTCAAGGCTCTGCAAATATTTATAAATACCTTACCTATCGGCTGTGGCATTTGTGTGAGATGTGAGTTTCTTGACTCAGAGACCTACCAGCAGCAGATTCAGAAAATTAACTCATCTGTGTTTTGATTCAACCCTGGATTAGCTGTCATTTTAGAAGAGCTACCAGAGCTGGAATTTTGTGACTCACCATCATCATTTACTGGCTAAGAAAGATCCAAATTAGATGTTTGTGTCAATTAATAGTCACTACTTTCCTGCTTGCTTTTTTCTCTTTTTTTTTTCTTCAAAAATCAGGGACACCAAGCAACTGGGGCTGTTTTTGCTTGATCTTATTGATGTCATCTACAAAAGAGGCCCAGGAAAGGCAAACAAGCACCATCTGTAGCCCCTGTGTTTCTTAGCACACCCAGCAAGAGGAGCCTGGGAGAGCCAGCAGCAGCAGCACCACGCTGAGAGCTATGCCAAGTTTCTGTGCAGTGTTGCAGTGTGTTGAGAACAGCAGTGAAGGCATTCCGAGGTTTCAGTGCCATGCCAGCTGTATCCAGTCAGCAGAAGCTCTCTTGCTAGAATTAGTCCTCATGAGGCACCTGGCAATCAACTGCATGTGAAATTACTGTGGAGAGAATCCTTTATTTGCTGAAGAGGGGAGATCATCCAAAGGCGAGGTGAGCCTGCCAAGGATATTTCCCTGTGCTGCTGCTGCAGCTGCCGATGCAAAGACGCGAGGGTGGCAGCAGCAGCTGCAGGAGCATCATTGCCCCACCTGCCCCATATCCCATCCTTCCTGGGGAATTCCCGACACTGACAGGGTGGCTAACAACCTGGAGAGCCCAGGTGGGTGAATGGCAACCTCCTGCTGCTGCTGTGGAGCCTGCTGATGTCACTGTGACAAGCTATGGTGTGCTTTTGTGTGTGTGCATTACAGCTGTTGTACCTTCTCCTTTCTCCCTGCACTGGCACATTTGCAGCCAGCAGAGCATCAGGCTGTTTGAAAATCCTGTTCCCACAGTGGCCACTGCCATGCTGATGATGTGGTCCCAGAGTAATCAATCAGATCAGTGATCCACAAATCACTATTCCCCCAGAAATGCTCAGCACAGTGCATGCAGGGTGGAGAAATGATGGCCTTTTTTCCTTAACAGTTTGTGTTGACTTTGAGCTGCTTAGGGGCTGTAAATTCCTGCTGAGGGTGACATCTACTGAGGAGTTTTCAGAGCTCTCAGGCATTGCCATATGTCACACATGCCTGTCTCTCTTCACTAGCCAACTGGACTTGTTCTGCTATTGCAGTGCTTCCTCCTATCCTGATTACCTCTACTGTCAAATTCAATAAATAGTCCCAACTAAGGGTGGTCCTTTGTCCTTGTATTCATCTGCAGGTTGGCTAAAATAATTGTTATCAAGCATTAAGGCTGGGAATTATGCACATCACGGAAAATAAAATAAAAATCTATGTGCTGCTTTGCTAATATCTAAAGTCTTAATATCATCAGCAACATCCAGAGCAAGAATCCTAATTTGTGGTATAGTGGGCAAGTTCACTAAGTAAGTTCACTTTTCCTATTTTACATTTTGGTGGTTTTTTCATTTTCTTTCAATAAATACAACTAATTCATTGGGTCCTACTGCTTCTTTTAGCAATGAAAATAAGAATATTATTTGGCTAGTCCTTTGTGTCCCTGGATGTTTCTACTCTTGAATGACAGCAACGAACCTCTGACAACTGCAGCTGTATTGATATTTCACAGAAGCAACTGCTACAGAAAATGAACATAAATGCCATGTTTTGTTGCCATACCAGCTGATCAAGCAAATGTAGGCTGTTTATCAGATAGCTGGAAGCTGGCAGAAATAAAGCTATCAGCCACCAGTAAGGATCCTGAATATAGCCTATTGTGCTGCTCAAGAGCTATAAAATCTGGGAATTCTCCCCTGTTGTCAATGATGCGCATATATGCAATAAAATCTCCTTCAGCGTCTATAAAAAAATTTCAAAGTTAATTTCCTGGAACCAGGAAATAAAAACTTGCATGATGTCGTAATTTATCTTGGATCTTTGGTGCTTGGCTCTGCAGAGCTAAACTGTGTCAGAGTGATCTGAGTTTCCCATCTGTGGTGCCATCCAGTCCCACAGGTCAATCTTGTAGACTCGTCAGAAGTTCGTCCTTCAGTAGCAAAAATATTATTTTGTGTTAGCAAGAGAGAGCTGCAGCTAAAATATTTTTCTCCCCCTCCACTCATGGTTTGTGAGCTCAAAGGAAGGCGCAGGAAACACCCAAAATTCAGAATCACTTTGGAGGGCATTTTTCTGTTCATGTGTTGCTGGTTCACTCTCTCTTGTAGCATCTGTGATGCTGCATCACACCCTGATGTGCTGCACTACATCTGAGGTGATCATCTGCCAGGTGTTTGATTTGACAACACACCAGCAAAACAACCATGAGACATTAAAAACTTGCATTAGGTTTGTTTCAATATGCTGGATGTGTTTGTTTGAATTTGTTGGCATTGTGATCGTTTCCTCCCCTCTCCAAATGATGCTGTTTTTCATTCATTTCTGTCAAGGCAGGTGCTCTGTTTCCCTTCCATATCCAGGTCCAACATTTAAACCAATGCCTGTAGGACCACCTGGCACTTCCAGGTGGCAGCGTCCTTATCTCACCTTTCCAAAGATGAAATATTTCCATTCCACCTTTGCAAAACAAAATTGTGCCTGCAAACATTTTTTAGTTAGCCCTACATATCAATGGCATTTAAACAGCAGTAATACAGTCATGGAATGCTTGTCATTTGAAATATTAGGTACTAACACTCTTTACTATGAAAACATTAATTTCTCTATCTTCTGCATAGCAACTGTGAGGTTGCACATCAGATAAAAGTTACCTGTTTTGCATTTCAAAAAGAACTAATTTCTACATTAAATGGAAAATTCAGAAGGTTGCTGATGCCTCATTACTGAATTGACTTTCTGGTATATAATTATTTTTCCAAAATCTTCTGGTTTAGGTTCCACTCTGTTTTCTGGTGTCATAGACACTCACTTTAAATAACTGGAGCTACTGTATCCAGAAGAGAATGGCTTGTTAGCAAAAATACACATTGAAAAGGCCATGGAGCTCTTTGACATCTTTGGATAAATCAGCTGTACCCCAGAAAAAATCAGCTGAAACATATTTAAAATCATTACTTCACAGCAGGTAAGTAAGGTATGCAAAACACTTAGGAATTATAGATATCTGCAAAATTTTATGAGGAGTGACCAAGGGAGCTGGGGTATTTCGCCTGGAGAAAAGGAGGCTCAGGACTAGCTAATTGCTCTCTACAACTGCCTGGAAGGAGGTTGCAGCCAGATTGGGATTGATCTCCCGAGTAAAAAGAGACAGGACAAGAGGAAACAGCCTCAAGTTGCTTCAGGGGAGGTTTAGGTTGGATATTCAGAAAAATTTCTTCATAGAAAGGGTTGTCAAGTGTTGGGACAGGCTGCCTAGGACAGACTCAGCATTCCTGGTGGTATTTACATGATGTGTAGATGTAGCACTTAGGGACATAGTTAAGTGGTGAACACTGCAGTGTTGGGTTAACAGTTAGATTGTATTATCTTAGACATCTTTTCCAACATAAATGGTTCTATGATTTTATTTCCTCTCCAAGGTGTATGCAGACCTTTCAGCACTCCTGAAAGCCTCTGAGTTCATCTTGCCAATATTGTTGAGAGAGGCGAATTGAACCTCAGAAAAATGGGCAGTGTGTGACTCTACCCCCATCGACAAAAGGATTGTCTCATTGCAATGGTAATAGCAAGGCATCCAGTGATGCCACAAGGGAAATAACCTACAGACTTCACTCTTCTCTCTCAGAGCAGGTTTTGGAGCTGAACAAGGCTCATATTTGTTGATTGATATGAACATAGTGAGTGGTTTCCGCTTCTAGCAATGAAGAAGTCAGACTGCCCTCCAGCCAGCACGCTGCAGCTCTGCCTCACACTGACTCAGTAACCACAACCATCACGCTGCTCCTGCTCCACCACTGCTTATCAGTGGGACACACACTCCTGTAGTACCATGGCTACAGATTAATTTACTGATAAAATTGCCTTAAAATTCTGAGTCCTTTTTGATGCATGCAGTGGAGCCTTTTACACCTTCACTTGTAGCTGGGCTACTGTGAGAATACACCTCATATAATAAGGTCCTGAATATTCCATATGCTACAGCCCTCAGAGAGGTGTGAGAGACTGAAAAGGTTAATAGCTTAAACATTGCAAAAATCATGGAAGAACAATAGCTCTTGCCCAAAGCTGTTTCACTGTGGTGCTCCCATAGGCCCAGTGGCCTCAGACTGGTCAGGTGAGCACTGGAGAGGGAGTTCACAGAGAAGGTGTTGGGAAATTTCTGAAGTACAAGCCAGTACTGGGTTTGCATGGCAAGGTTTTGGTGGCAGGGTAGCTACAAGAGTGGCTTCTATGAGAAGCTGCCAGAAGGTTGCCCATGTCCAACAGAGCTGATGCCAGTCAGCTCCAAGACAGAGCTTGTCACCATTGTCCAAGGTCAAGTCCATCAGTGACAGTGGTGGCATCTTTGGGATAACAGATTTGCCCTTTTAAGAAAGGGCAAATAGTTGCTGCAAAAAAGCAACTGCAACCAGGGATAGAAGTGAGCATATATGAGAGAAACAACTCTGCAGACATGAATGTCATTGAAGAAGGAGGGGCAGGAGATGGTCCAGGTGCTGGAGCAGAGACTGCCCTGCAACCTGTGGTGAAGACCACGATGGGGCAGGCTGTCCCCCTGCAGGGAGTGGGACATGGTGGACCCCATTCTGGAGCAGGTGAATGCCTGAAGGAGACTGTGACCCTCTGGGAAGCCCACACTGCAGCAGGCTTCCTGTGGCCCCTTGGAGCGAGGAGCTGCAGTAGAGCAGCCAGTTCCTGTGGACTGTAATGCCTAAACCCAAATGTAAACCCAAACTGGAGCAGTTTGTGAAAAACTTCAGCCCTTGGGAAAGACTCATATTAGAGAAGTTCATGAAGGACTGTCTCCAGTGGCAGGGACCCCACACTGGAGCAGGGGAGGAGTGTGTGGGGTCCTCTGTCTGAGGAGGAAGGAGTAGCAGAGACAATGAGTGAGGAATTGACTGCAGCCCCCATTCCCTGTGCCCCTGTGCCCCTGTGCCACAGACAGGAAGGAGGGATAGAACCTGGGAGGAAAGTCAGAAACGGAAAGAAAGAAGGTGTAGGATGAAGAGGGTTTAAGATTTGGTTTCTTATCTCATTATCCTACTCTCATTTGACTAGTAACAAATTAAACTAATTTCTCCAAGTTGGGTCTGTTTTGCCTGAGACAGTAACTGGTGAGTAATCCCTCCCTGTGCTTATCTCAAGTCTCTCATTATATTTTCCCACCCCTGTCCATGAGGAGGCAAGTGATAGAGTGACTTTGCTGGGAACCTGGAGTCCAGCCAGGGTCAACCCTTCGCAGAGCCAGGGAAGCTGCAGAGGGCTATTCCTTCTGGTTACAAGTTATGCCAGCTCTTTAATCAGTTAATCCTTAATTAGGTTAATCTTTTGAAGCAGTCACATGAAAACTGGCAAAACAATTTCAGAAATTACTGTACAGTAAAAATAAGAAGATGTATTTTAACATTCCTTCTTATAACATTGCAACTATTATTTTGTTGCAACATATGGTTATAACATTACCCTGACTGTTTGTTTTTATGCTTTGAGTCTATCTGGCTTTGTGGAGAATGGAACAAATGAGCAGCAGCTGCCTTCTCTTATCAAAAATGCCATTCCCTCATCAGAATAAAAAACCCAAAGTTGCAGCTTTTAATCCATAATCCATTGAATCACTTACCTCTGTACAAATATTGGGGTTTACCTAGTGAAACTCAGAAGACATCTTTTTCTTGACAAAATATTTCACTTAAATCTTCCTTGTAATGTCATCAGGATTACTATTGTCATCAAATAGTAACTATGAAGGCACCTTTAATGTCTATCAAGACCCTTGGTGTTGAAAGATATTAATTATCTGGTTTGCATGTGTTTCAAATCTAACACGAATACCCAGCAGTGTGATGCAGCTGTTAAGCTATTAACAGGAATGACATAACACTTCTTTTCTTATTTATCACCTACAAACATAATACACTGATAAGGACTTCCCTAACTCATACATCCAAGACTCCAAATAGTCTTACATGTTGTTAGAAAACATAAAGTTAATCCTCTCAAATCCTAAAATCTATTTCCACATGCATTGTGACAAAAGGCTTTGAAAACAGCGACAAATATCATAGTACTGTGATTTATATTATTTTAACTTCCATGTTGGCTGCACTTAAGTAGCTGATATGTGACAAGTTTAGAAAGTAGAAAATCTGTATCTTCACTCCCAGTGATATGACAATGGAGTTTCTGGCTGCCATTTAAATCCATTCCCATTCTTATCTTCATGCCCCAATGCAATCAGTCTCTGCACAGCGTGCAGGATGAAGCAGCTTTAGTCAACATGCTGCCAGCTGTTCTGGCATGGTTAGACATATTATTTAGGCTGGAGGACATATTATTATAGCAGCAGGCAGTGAGCATCCTCTTGCAGCTGTGGAGTCTTTTTATAAAATAAATTCTAAGTAAAACTGTGCATTAGCATCTATTTTAAACAGTGAAGTTTTCTACTAAAACGAATGTTAGGAGGAGTTTTTCTCTCTCTCTCTCTCCCTATACACACACACTCCATGAACTAGGAAATGCAGATGGTTGCAGGCCATAAATTTTAAACAAATCTTGTCAGAGGCTAAAGACAGCCCATTTTGTGCTGCAAGTGTAACAGAGAAGACTGGAATCCTTCCTTATGGTGGGAAGACCTATCCATCCTGGTGCAGTTTATGCTTTTAAAATTGCAGTTTAGGGGCAAGATTCAATGTCTTCTTTCTGATTTTTTAAATGGAAAACATAAATTAAAACTGGTATTTCTCAGTGAAAAACTTAAAAGTGGAGCAGATATGGCAGTTGCAAGTAGCTGTTTTGAAGCATCCCCAGAGGAAAGGATGGTTTCCCATGAGAGTTTCACAATCTGAATCCACAGAGATGAGCATTCAGAGGAGTGATCTTCAGAGCATTTTCATATGGACCACTATGTGTATAAACACACAAACAACCACTGTACATACATAAACAGAAACACTTTGTTTTACTGAAATGGAAGATCAAATTCATGCAGGCATGGCACTGAAAAATGTGCAACTACATATTCTAGCACTAATAACCAGAGAATACCTAGTTTGCATGCAGAACCAGACAGTAATGAAAGGCAGAAGTCAAGGTCAGATAAAATGGAATGAACAGTACCATAAGAGCAGAAAGGAAGGTTTGTTGGATGAGTTCTCCAAGCTACAGCAGGACTCTGGAAGGACTCCTAGAAAAGTAATGATTTACTGAGCAAGACTGAGAAATCCATCAGGTGCTTATTGAATAGTGCATTATTTCTGCTCTTCTGCAGTGAAACTTTGCTGGTGAGCTCCCAAAATATTTTGAAACCCATTAAACCAGATTCTTGAAATGAGGAAATATTCTAAGTGAGCTCTGGGATGAACGCTAGAGGACGAGAAAAAAGTCTGTATTTTATTTCATGTACAAAGGGGAAGAATATTTTGAACTCTTTCCCATGGAGTATGTGCTTACAAGACTACCTCACATAGCCAAAGATTCAAGTTTGCCCTGTGCCATGAAAAAAAGTCTTATATTCCCAGAAATTGGAAAGAAAACAATAACTTCACTAGCTATAAAAATTAGATATCTGTGTAAATAAACATTATGTTAAAAAGCATTAGTTTCTAGTTGTAGTAAGTCTTATTAACTTGAAATTCACCAGGGGCAAACAAGAAGAGTGTCAAATTTGTTTTCCTGCCAAACTTTCTTTGGTAGTTTTATTAATATTGTAAAAATTTGTTGGTGAATGCCACTGTATTGTACCGTATTATAATAAAGCATAAACAAAATAGGTTCTTACAAAACACACTATCCAATCTATTCAGAATCTGAAAATTTTAATGTAATGTAGCTATGTACTTTTTCAATAAATAGTGTATCACAAAATTCTCTCATATTTGCTCTTGGCAATACATGCTGAAATTGCTTATCAAATCCCCGGGTTATTTACATATAAACTATTATTTGAGATTTTCAAGGGACATTCCCTGTCCCTGTTTTCAAGGGATCTTCCCTGTCACTGGGGAGTTTCACTAACGAATTAATGCTGCCCTCTGCTGTTATTTTGGAGTCAGAACCTCTTTCTACGGCTCTTACAGCAATGGTAACACGTTGTGGTTACTACCCTGGTCTAATGACATAAATAGGAAAAGCATTTTTTAAATGCTTGGAAAAAACCCTAATGTAGATGAGGTCTGGGGATGAGGCACAAGTTATTCTTCTGATCTAAAACAGAAGAAGGAAACGTGGTGTTTTCAGGCTAGGAGAAAGATTGATATGGTGAAAGCTCCTCTGTTTCTTCCAAGTTGTACTACTAAAATTAATTCAAGGTATCACTACTCCTTACAAAATTTTCCCACCTGAATAACTGAAAGAAAACACAGATCATGTATGGGGTAAATGTGTAGGGACACCCAGCTCTGCTGTGTAGCTTTCTGACAGAGTTCTGAGACCATCTAAATATTTTGGCTAAGATCACAGAACCATAGAATATCCTGAGTGGGAAGAGGGACATACAAGAATCATTGAGTATAAAGAGTGACTCAGACATGGAAGACTGAAAACTTCTCATAGAAAAAATTATAAAAGTTGAGGGAAACAGTAAGCTTTCAGGTCATTTTACAAGGAAGTTGTATGATGTATGAAGTGGAGGAAGGAGCAGAAAAAGCAGGCATGTCAATGTTAATGTCACTGCAGGATGAGGTGCTGGTCCTCACGCCTGTCATTTAGATCTGCAACATTCTGTAAATAAGGGTTTATAACCATATATCTGCTGATGGAGAGTAAGCCTTACACAGTATTTGAAGCAGAAATCATATTTTCAGCTGGACTACTAGGACATGTTACTACAAAGAGATTTCTGGACACCATATTAGTAATGAGTGAGCAAGACTTGAAACATTATGTATCTTACTAGAATTTCTCAGGCTTCGAAGTCCATGAGCAATAAAAGTAGGATTTAGCAGGTTTTATTTGAAGTTTAGGAATATTGCTGGAGCTGTACCAAGCAGATCAACAGCTGCTTGGTTGTCATAATATAAAAAATTGATGGCTTTTCTTTTTAACTTCTTTGAAATGAAAACCAGTTTATTTATGAATAAAAGGATTTTAAATGAAATTAGTGCACTGTACATTTTTACATCTGAACATCTGCAACTGGATGAACTTGTAGTCACAGTTTCTGGATAGCTGGCATTGTCAATACTGAGGAGACAAGAGAGACACAGGGGCAGATAACTTTGAGAACCTGCACCCTAAATATGTCTCACAAGCCAATGCTTATTTTTACTTGCTGGAAGTTAGATTATACTAAGTCAGGATCCTCAGTAAAGTATTGCCACCCTATTGATGTTGCAGCATACAAAACTATGACATAGAGACACAGAATCATCACTGACTTAGTGTCAATTCTTCATATAGTAGGTTGGTAATTTGAGGATTGTACAAACAGTGACATCAATAATACCTTTTGGATATAACACAATAGTTTCACATACACATTTACATTTTGGTTATCTTTATGGATCATTCTTTTTAGTTGTGATGGATTGAATTTTATCTCAGCTCCAGTTAGTCAGGGATTTTTTCAGTTCCAGGATTTTTTTCCAGTTTGATACTGCTTCCCATGAAAAAACAAAATATTGCTTACTAGCTGAGTAACAGTGACCTTTGATTTTTCAGCCAAGTTGTCAGTGAAAATACTGAAGAATAACACCCAGTAACCTGTGATACTTTCCTGTTATTTATATTAGTCTTCCCTTGGAGTGCACCTAGAGCCCTTAGTGCATCCATCATCTTCCACAGTGCTCACATCTGACTAGAAGGAAGTAAGACACCAAGGAACCTATGTTCATACAGGCACATGCATTTAAACAATAAAACTGTTGATCTGTTGAGATTTCTGAAATCAGCTCTATCAGGAGCTTGCTGTGTTTGATACAATTTTAAATTGGTCTTTCTAATGACTTAGCTTGTGTCAATCAAGGGAGGAGTATTAGCACTGTTGAAACACCCAAATACAGAGAAATTTCTGAAAGGTTTGTATCCATAGTTGTAAATTCAGGGAAAAAAATGTTGTTTGACAAAAAACAATTAGGGTAAAACAATGAAAATAAAAGTTAACAAAAATGAGTGTGTCTGAGGATTCCAGTTACAAGTCCAGGATTCCCATCTGTGTAACTTGCAAGCTTGAAGATAATAGGAAGAAGCAGAGCTGATGATAAACAAGAAAGCCTGCTGTTAACCTTGATGAATACCAGGCTCACAGAGGATCCAGCTCCCACCACTTTCCTGTGTTTTGATCAACACTGCTCCGAAACTGATCCAACCTGAAACTGCAGTGTCAGCCCCGTAATTCACACCAGTGCACTTTGAAACAGAAGCTTGTGAGCAGACTCATTCAATCAAAGGCACAGTGTCAAATATAAAGCACTTGTCATTCCCTTTAGGTCTTCCCTTGGCTCTGTTCTCACTTCACCCCCTCTGTTGTTTGTCACCATAAAATAGTGATTTCCCATCAGTGGTGACAGCTTCATCAGCGACTTGTCTTTCTATTAAAATTTACAGAAAAAGTACATCTTCCTTCTAATAAGCTCCTTCACTTAAAAGAAAATTTACAGTCTCTGTAGGCAAAGTGAGCAGAGTGTCAGGAATGGAGGTGAAATGATTTGTGAAGACACACGTAGTCAGGTCAGGATTAGAAGGAGGTGACAATCCAGGTCTGTGGTCCTGTCCACTGATGTGTTTGCATTCCTTTCACATTAGCACCATCCTGCAGCAGTCTCACATGGCTCACTTTGTGATGTATTCTTTAAGGGACATTTTGTTTCCTAGCCTGGCAAATTCCAAGCATTAGTTGACTATTAATACTTGAGTTTGTGCTTTGAGTATATATTATACAGATAATATAACTTCATAAATTTCTGGTAACACCAGTCAGCTTTGATGTCACTTCACAGGAAAAAAGTATTGCAAGTTTTATTGTGCTGGATGCAGTCCTGTGCTGAGTTTTCCTTGAACCACAGATGCAATGCTAAGAAAATTGAAAGCCACAGGTGGCATTAAACTGGCAAAAAGGGAACAACTGCCTTAATGTTATTAATTATCCTTTTCCCATGTCCTAGCTAATATTTGAAAACTTGCCTTGACTGAAGTCCCAGATGATCCCCCTTTTCCTTCACCTCTAAATCTGCTTTGCTGCTTTAATTGTGTAGGGAATATATAGATTCTATGAGTCAGCCTTACTTCATTTTCTTGGGCAGAGTGAAAGCGAAGATAAAAATTAGATGGCTCAAGAGAAATATTTATCTGCAGCAATTTAGCATGCACTGGGAAAATATCTTCCAAACAGGGAACATTGAAATGATTCTGAAGGACACAGATCGAAGAGTTTCAGACACACTGCTGTGTACTTTCCTTAATAAAAATCTTCTCCTGGTAAAAAGTCCATGGTTTGGAGAAGCTGTTGAGCAGAAAACTTCAATCCCTTCAGAAATGTGGCGTGGCTTCCCACACAATTTTTATGTTATTGCTACAAATATGTGTACACAGGCAGCGTAAGGAGAAGAAAGCAGCATTCCCTTGGGTGGTTCTTGTTTATGAAAAAAAAAAAATACTACAATTGTTAAGCCCAGTGAGTATTAAAGGTAAAAAAGCTGCATGTGTTTATACATAAAAAAATAAGTGTAAATTCAACTCTTATCACTTCATCATCTTAGTACTGCTGCTTTATGAAGGTTACCCTACAAGATAAAAGAAAGCATCCAAGGCAACGTGGGACAACATGGAGTTTTAGATTAGGCTTTTTCACCTGTAAATACACTACAGATTGCTAAAAGTGAAAGGGGCAGAGTTTTTCTTACTTTTTGTAACATTATTGTGAATGTGTTTTACACAGATTATGTTTTGTCACTCATCACCAATGCCAGATCATTTAAGGGAAAGAATAAAGTGCTAGGAAGGAAATAACATTAATATTTATTGTTTCTCATCCCTAGTATGGATTTTAGGATTCAGTTGTCTCAGAAAAGCTCTAGGAGGTATTATAGGAAGAGAACATTAGCTTAACGTGAGCAACAGCCAACATGAACCAACATGTGCCTGTAAGATTAGTTTGCCATGGGAGCTTCACAAAGCCTCTATCAGTCCTCCCCCAGCTTCATGGGCCAAGGTACAACAAGTGCAGTCATTCAACCATTCAACCATTTGCCAAACACAATTGGCATCTTGTAGGCACGCTTAAAGAATTTGATTTTGTGTGAATTAACCCAATTCATTATAGTCAACACCTTAAATACCTATAATTTCTTTCCAAGTAAGTATCAAAACCACTTAGGTTTTAGTTATGACTGTGCCATGGCATTGCCACTTTGCAAGTGATGTGGTATTTGTTGGACTCTACCTATCAGGCACAGCGTGCCCTCCAGCTTGCTGCTGCTGGAAGCACCTCACTTTCATGATGAGCCTCTCTGTCCCCTTATCCCTATGCTGCACTCATATTAGTGTGTGGGTCTTCAGCTTCAAATCCCAAACTCCTGCTCTGGAGGAAGAACTAAGAATCCCTATATTTCTTTACTGACCAGGCTGGTGCATTCTTGACTGTACTTGAATTTTCAATAACTAGAATAAGACCTAGGTGCTTAACAGAGAATGCTGGCATTTCTAGGTGTTGCAGGTTTGTTAAAAACAGCTGAGAATTCCTCCCTTATTAGATAACTAGAATCAAATATAGATGTTATTTGTTAATTCCCAAAAGGGTTTCAAAATGGCCTCTGTTGCACTTCTACATAAGCCATTTATTTTAGAGTAAAAAGAACTTGCATAAGAGTCATATCAAATGCACCTACCTACTGGCCTTGCTTCAGTACATCAGTTTTTCTTGGTCTGGGGAGTCTAAACTGGAGGCAATACTTCACAGGGGACTTCAAATGCCTGATAGAAAGGAAGAATCACTTCCCCATTTGGAAAGTGATAGCAGGGGATAGCAGTGAGCTAGCAAGCCATGGGGGCCATGCTCATGCCATTGGTTAAGGAAATTAGGATGTTCCAAATCACTTTCTTTTTCTTCTTGCACATGACCTCCAGGAATATTTTCTCTGTAACCTTCCTGGTGACCAGAAATGCTCTGTAGCTCCCTGCATTCTCACAAAAGGATAGAGTCCATTTCCTACTCATAAGAAAGCAAAGGAAACTTCAGTAGTTTTTCACCCAGTATGCCAGCAACAAATGCATCAAAAATGGGGTTTTGAGCAACCTGGTCCAGTGAAGCTGTCCCTGCCCATGGTAGGGGCATTGGAAATAGATGATTTTTAGGGTCCCTTCCAACCCAAACCATTCTGTGGTTCTCTGGTACTACTTGCTCCACCCACTGTGCGCCGAGGCGCAGTGCAGTGGTAATGTATGTGCATGTTCAGCCTAGAACAAGGGCTTAATGCTCTGGCTCTGTGTTTGCAGCCTGGCTCTGCTCGTGCATTCCCACTGCCAGGTCTGTTGGAGCTGAGCTTGGCTCTGCCTGGTGTCAGCCTGGCAGGTGTGAATCTGGACGTTGGCAGTCTCTTCCTCTGTAGAGCCTCTCCACATGAAAAGGGTTAGACCAGACAGCCTTGTGCTGCTTTAGAGCCTTCCTTTGTTCTTTCAAATATACGGGTGAATGTTAATTTTGTTCCCTGGCTGCTGTCTTGTTGTTCTCATTTTTTTCTTTGGCAGCTTTGTCATAGAGCACAACGCCTTTCCTATCTCTGAAACTGCCACCTTACACATGCAGCAGCTCTTTCTGCCCCAGCCACAGGGACACATGCAGCTGCATCAGAGGTGGTTTTAAGTCCAAATTAAACCAGTCACCATCAGCTTCTGACCCTAAAGCATTTAAGTTTGTCCTTACTTTAGAAATGGTGAATAATGAAGTTAATTACAGCTTGTCATAGGCAGAGGGTGTAAATTCATCTCTCACCAGATCATCCTCATCTGTTGCTAAAAGTTTAGGGACCTGAAACTGTTAGACTTTTCAAAGTGGAGAAAGTCATCTCTCTCCTCATGACTTTGTACAAGTCTCTAATGCCTTGTATCCTCCTGATTGCAGTTCAGTGCTGTGGCATTCAAGAGGATTTGGAGAGGGAAATTGGGCCTTTCAGTCATTTTTCCAAAGATAATGAAGTGTTCAACACCAGGCAGCTGAAGTTAGAGGGGAAGGATTTGAAATGATTCTGAACACATTTTCATTTTTCTCTCAGAAACAAGGTCAAGAGAGATTATTGATTTATTAAGTCATTCTTTACTCATCCTTGAAGTAGTCTCAAGTCATCACAACAGGAACTCAACTGTGTTCAGAGAGCAGAGAAAGGAGAGGATAAGCAAGAAGAGAGAAGAAGAACTTGCTAGGATTTCACCATGGTAATTTCACAACTGCTGCTTTACAATTCATCTATTGTCCCCAAAGTAACTTCCACATATTCTTCAGTTCACACAGCAAGCAGGGCAAAAAAATATTAATCACAATGGAATGAATTGCTGGCTCCTAGATCAAAAGAAATAGAAACTAGAAACTCTGAAAGACACTCAGGAAGAAACTGACCTTCAGGAATACTGGAGAGGGTATTAAAGTAATGTATTACATTTAATTAAATAAGATCCAAATGTTCCAATCAAACTCAAGTCTATTTTGTGTAAAGTACTGAGAAAAAACACGCAGAGAGACAGGGCAAAGTCTCAGCGGAGCACACAGGCAGCTCTCACTGGGGGTTTGACGCACCAGAGACAGTACTGCAAACTTAGCAATGCACATGCAGCTCAGGAACATCTACAGAAAGCAAGAGACCATAAATGCAGCAGGCAGTGTCATGGGAAACAATCCATCCATGTTCTCGTGCTCTCTCCTATGGCATTTGTAGTCATGCTAAATCTCAAGCCATGCCAGTGATCTCCAAAATATGATGCTGCTGCCCGCAGAGATATACAGATACCATCTTTTGCAGTTGCCACCTGGCATCAGGTTCTGAAGATTTATATCTTCTGTTGCAGCTGCAACTACAGTATAATACAATTCTTTTACTCAAAAAGAGGACCTAATGCTTTTTCTGTGTTATGGTTCAACTTCACAGAGTGTAAGAGAAAGAAGAGTATAAGATTTCTGATGAAATGGAGAATTAGCAACATAAACATGAAAAAAGAAAAGCTTTTCTCTGTACTTCAGTTTATGCATCAGCAGGCACAGATAATGTTTGCTCTAATGGTTACGTTTCCTCATTGCTCTGGGCTGCAATTAAACCTGTTTTAACTATCATTAGCCTAATAATGCCTTAGCCCAAGCTTGAACTGACAGCACAGATTTCTGCTCTCCAGCCTGAGATAGAGCAGACACTAATACCTTCTCAGAGTGGAACAGTAGATGCATAGTATTGCATGTATTTTTATATGATCTTTAATAAGGCATTTTACTACAAATGCTTTTATTTTCATTTTAGTTATATTTAGAATTTTTTTAAGCTAACTCTGAATAGGTGCTAAAAAAAATGGGGTACAAACTGTATGTTAGCACTGAAGTAATGGTAATGGATATTTACTCCTTAAGTAGTAAAACAGATAAAGTTAGCTGGAAAAAACCCAGGCTGTATGGAGATGAAACAGCTGTTATAAATCCATGAGAGACTGTGGGACTGCTGCCATCTTCTGGAACATGAGGCAAAGACACTGCGACACTAAAAGAAATACCTCTATGAGCCAACGAGGTTCAGGTCTTGAGATACAGAACAAGCAGAAATTCTTCAGGGATTACTCATTTGCATATTATCTCTTTTACATATATTCCAGTTCTTCACCAATTACATATTTGACTCCTAAAAAGCAGGTGAATATAATTTTATAAGCACAACAATATTATACTCCCTAAATTTGTGAAGAAGACAGATATAAGCATTTGTTATAGTCTACTTCTGAGAAGTTTCACAGAGTGGTCACATGGGAATAGAGTATTTTTTTTCATTTATATCAATCTGATAGACATGGCTTGTCATGGTTCACAATTAGGGCTTACTGAAGTGCTGTTGTATTTTATACTAACCTGTAATTCAGTAGATCTATGTTTGTGTGATGCATTTTGTGGTAACTTTCTTGCACATTCCAGGTTTCTTCTGCTTTGGGAAGGACTCCAAGCACTGAGAGAGTTGGATTAATCACAAAGTATCAGACTTCTCAGAGACAGGTTAGACTTTAGAATCACTGAAAATAAACAATTAATGATAAATAAACAATAAATTAAAGTGAAATGAATAAATACATAGGACTTTTGATTCTCTCTGAGTGGTATAATAGTCCATTTCCTAAAAAACTGCAACTGCCACTCAACCTTAAGGTCTTGAACAGCCACCTATTAGACGAATGAATGAATGAATGAATGAGACTATTGAATGAATACACCTGTTATTGAAGGAATATAAAACTTCTGTCTAACCTCTGAATTATTAGCCCGTGGCATAACTAATCTTGGGATGTTTTCATTTGTTTTACCAATTTCTCCCAATCTCTTTCTTATTTTGTGTTGGATGTCTTCCAGCCCAGAATTACAGTTGACTTCTGGCTGGTTTTCCACAGAAAAACAGCAGCAAACAAACACAAAACCTTGCCTGTTCAAGAACTCTGCCCACAGGGGATGTGTGGCAGCAGCAGAAGTGCAGCTGCTTGCCCACAGCCCAGCAAGGCACAGGAGATGTCAGGTGGCCTTTGGGACAAGGCTGCCAATGCCTGTCATGGGAATTCTGCGGCACTTGGCACTCTGCCTTGGGTTTGTCTTGGCTGGTAATACCAGATATCAATCTTGTTCCTCCTAAGGCTGACTGCCCCAAAAAGAAACTGCTTTACCTCTGCCCACTCACTGCCTCTCACTCAGAAAAGACAATTTTATGCTCTTGGCACAGCTAGGAGTACCAGCCTGTTGGCTCAGCAGAAATAACTCCATGTCTTTAAAAAGTCCTTCAGGGTCAGGTGAGACAGTGGAGAAAATTTGTTACAGAGTCTTTGGGTAATCTGGAGGTGAGTTCACGACAAATGGCAAGTGAAATACAGGAAAATCCTGTGCAACAGGACCTGTGCGATTCTTAACTGTTGCTAAGATCCCATTCTGTGAAAAATCCTGATAGGTTTCTTCATTTTATCATGCTGACCAAAATGAGATACAATTAGGTAATTCTGAGTGAGGGAGTTTTGGTTTTTATAATATGAAACTAATTTTTTTAATATTCCAGGGTTATACTATTCTTGATGAGAAGAATTTAAGTGTTTATTTACCATGTAAATCCAGAAGAAAATGAGGTCTGTCAGTCTTTTGGCACCTGACTGAGTAAAAATTTGTGTACTATTATGATACTGAATTTATATTATTTGCTCCATATTTAACTGTGTTGAGTTGGAGTGTTTTAACATGAGAACCTTGGCAAAAGAGGAAAGAAATGTTTTCATCAGTTTTTATCCTAAGCACTGATTTTGCTGGGAGTGAACAGTATTTTGCAAAGCATAGGTTCCATAAAGCTAAGGAGACAATCTGTCATCTGTCAGTAAGTGTTATCCAAGTTATGTCGTGTCCCTAGGAAACATGAAATTGTACTTAAATAAGCATGACAGTGTAAATTAATTACTGACTTGTTACCCTTGGATCTTGTGCAAAACTCTTCTCTATGTTATAGTATTAATATTTTGAACAGCTACTACGATGTTGGCACCAATGCTACTTGCAGGGAGGTGGAGAATTAATTGCTTCAGGCTTCTCTTGCCTTTGCAAAGCAAAGTTATTTCTCACTGTGCCTCTGTTTTCAAATGGAAGCTGTGCAGTCTATCAGATCATGTAGGCACAACCTTTGAGCTGTTTGTAGGCGTATAGGGCTCAGCACAAGCATGTAGAAAAATATGCCAGGTCCTAGAAAGCCTTCTATGCTCAAAAAAAATGCTGAGATGCACATTTAGTGCACTAGTAGAGAAATTTGTGTGGTCTTCCTTTTATTCACTTTTGTGTAACTGGAAAAAAATACTGGAAGTGGCAAGCCAATTGATTAAAATTTACTGAATAACTAAGAGTAGCCCAGAAGTAGAGAATCCTCAGGGTGCCACCCTTTGGTTGCCTGCTGCCCTACAAAAGCAGCTTTACTTGACAGGGATGATCCATGGGATGGAGCTTGTGCTGCTCTTCCAGGAATGTTTCCCAACAGAGAACTTCATTGTCACTATTGTGCATCCAAGATGGGTCATGCTCAGGGAACAAGGTCTTCACCCATCAAATATTGAAGGCAGTGTTCTGCAAACAACTCCTACACTTGGTTTACTTGCTTTAAAAAAAAAAAATACAAATACAAAACCAAACCAAACAAAAAATTAAAACCAAGCGAGTGGTGTGGGGGTGGGGAATGGATATAATGGGGCTTTTTCAGACTTGCATATCTACTAAGCTTCAACCCAAGGTATTTATTCAGTAAATGTGGAATATTTTAACTGAATATTTTAACTAAATATTACCGAAAGAGGTTTTTTTTTCATTTTGACAAATTTAAAATAAATCTGAATTTAACTTCAATATAGTATATATTTCTAAATTAAGAAAATTTTGACATCTTATTTGATACTTCTGGGGGAAAAATCCCTAATGAGACATCATATTCATAAGCCACTGTAAAAATGATCAAAATATAACCGCATTGCCTTTTAGATAAAGTGATAAAAGCTCCTTGCACGTCCATAAAGGAGCATGGAGAAAGAATGGCAGCAGGAGGAGCCTCAATAATAACTTGCCCTGGCTCCTGACTGCCCCCGCGCCCTTGTCAGAGGCCCTCACTCTCTCTCACCAGCCCCAAGGAGCACAGGGCAACACAGGAATCCCCATCAAGGACAGGAGGACCTACAGAGCTGTCCCAGGACTGTGTCATCCCCACGGTCCAGCACTGAGGGACAGTCTTGGAGCACTTTCTGGACTGAGCAGGGGCTGCTGTCTGGGGGTGAGGGACAGTGGGTGGGATGCAGGGGAAAAGCATTTTGTAGGAGCATATGCGTAGGGAAGTTCAAGGGAGAAACCAAAGTGAGCAGAGAGGGAGGATTTAGGTGATTTGTGGAGAAACCAGTGTGGGGAGCAGAGGGGTAAGGGGTTTAAAAGGGGCACTCGTGTCAGTAGGTGAGTAGTCAGTCACCAGCCATGCTCTGTGCCTGATCAGCACCTTCTGCCCTTACTCGCCTTCACTGACCTCTTGGAAACGTTATATGTGATCTGTTCAGGTCACAGATTGATTACCAGGTTGGTTTAACAAATTAAATTCAGTTTTGTGGCTTCCAAAGGAACTGAAGCCATGCCGCCCTTTTTTCACCAGAATTCTGCAGGGAGCACCAGGAGACTTCTCAACCCAAGAACACATTCTTTATTATTAGCAGAGTCTGGTTGCACTGCTTTTGAATCAATAACTCAGTGAAGTTATTGGTGACTTGAATAGTAGTTATTGGGACGCTTCCTTTTCTTGACCCGTTCAACTGCATTCACTTGTATGACTTGCTTGATGACTTCAGCATCTCTCCGGTTTTATACAGAAAAAATCCATTGTGTTTAACTTGCCAACAAGGACCGTAAAAGAAAATGACATATAAGTTCTGTAATTGCAGAAGTCTTAGCTTTACTAAATGTATGAATATTACTTACACATTATGGAAAGTTTATGTATAACATTTTATCACTAGAGCTGGGAAAGCCAACTTGAGCCTTGTGCCTGAAAGGCTTTTTGGCTCACAGGGGAACTCATCCTGAGCATGAACTCATAGAGTCCCTCAGGACATCTGCTAGGTTAAAAGAGCTCTATGGAATATGGAGGTGTTAGGTCCTGGAGGATTCCAGTGACTCCCACTGCTCCCCCAGATCAGTCTGACTACCAAAAGCCTAAGCTAGAGGCTGGAGACAGATTGAAATCTGCCTGAGGTGGCAAATTTCCAGTTTTAATATCATCATAACTGAATGAAATTGTTATTATGAGCATTTTAGAGTAATCATCAAGAGAAATCTGACTACCTCTTATTGACAGTATGTTTACTCATGTATGGCATAAAACAATTGCTGTCTTCAAAATCAAGCTGAGCCACACTGAATTTAATGCAATTGCATATACAACTAAAAGAGTAAGTCGTGTTACTAATAAATGATCAGGCACTTCATGGTCTGATTCAAAAAGGTGTTTAAATCTAATTCTAACTAAAAGTGGTTCCCTTTTTCTGCATTGCATACTCACAGACTGTAGTAAAAAGAAGTAAATGGGGCTTAAAAATTATCCTGAAATGGAGTCACTCAGCTATATTTATGCTCTTGAATATGAAGCCATTTTTGCAAATAATAGAAAATTGCTCTGAAGATACGGAAGTTGAGTTACATCAATCTGCTAATTTTAAAATACCTTATTTAGAAGAATTATGCAATATCTGATACAAAAAAAATTCCTCCTGGGGCAATATGATGTGTTTCTCCATTTAAAATATATATATTCATTTTAACCTTTTTATACACATGCACCACATCTTTGTTTTCATTAACAAAGTTTGACATTTTATGACAGGACAGAAAAGGAATTAATTATATTTAGCAACAGAAAACTCATTCTCATTTTTCTAGTGTTAAGCAGCTGCTATGAAATTGGCTAAACCACTATATCACAATTCTTCACCATTGTGATTCTTTAGGTCACCCTCAAGGGTCTTCAATTTTACTATGTTCAGAGCTTGGCACCTGGTAATTTTCAGAATCAGGAAATAGAAGGAAGCAATATATTTTTATATATTTTTGTTCTGAGAAGCTTTTTCTTTATTTAGGAAGACAAAATATCAGTCATGTTGAAAATATTAAAAATCAGAAGCTTGACTAATAACCACAGCAATGTCAATGCCAACTTTGTTTATCAAACTTTGGAATGAAAATGTCCTGCATGACAAAGAAACCTCCCCCAACCCTGAGAGAAATTATCCATGTACAGGGAAATTTGAATTCATAGTTCAACAGCCAATGGAGTTTAAGAAAAATTCATGATAAGACACCCAGAATTATTGTTCCTTAAAAAATTCTTCCTGCTGCCAACTTCCATGGGCTGTGTTGGCTAAAATGAAAAAAAAAGATTAAGTAATTGTCTCTCTCTATAAAATTGTTTTTTCTTTGTACACCACTGTTAGTGCTATCATCTATCATCTGCTGTTACCTTCCCAGAAAAATCAGATATTCAGAGGAGTATTTGTATTAGGAAGGTGAGAGGATGCCACCTACAAGCATCATGCAGCATAACAAGTCCAAGTGTAAGACTATGTAGAGCAGGACTGATCCCTCCCAAAGCCAAAGCAGATTTAGAATTTTCATACTATAATGGATTTACCAATATAAGCTATTCTTAAACAGTTGATTCTGTGTTTTGATTTTGTTCTGAGATGAATGGGTGGGTTTCAGTCCTGAATCAGGGATGTGATTTTTAAACATGTTTTGAACAGATTTTTTTAACTCTTGTTGATATTCCATGTGACTTTGAGAATCACTCATATTGGTGTTTACCTGCAACACACAGAGCGTCATCCTCACCAGTTACTAATTTGGTACAAAAACAACACAAAAAACTGTGTGTTATTAGCAGGGTTTTTTCAAAGTTAAAATTTGGCAGGAGAAATCCAATCTGTCAGGGGTTAATAGCGTGAACTATGGAGATATTCTTCCATTGCAGTTACAATGCTGAATAACTAATTTTCATCAGTCTGAGATGTAATAAACCATGTTATCACAAGAATTTTTTTAAATTAAATATTTAAAAAAGGGCTGTCAATGTATTTCAGAGATGCTGCTATGCTGACCAGTTGTGTAGCTCAATGGGAAGCTTTGAGAGTAAATACATCAGGATCTTAATGGCCATTCTGCTAGAAATGTGTAAGTGGTCATTAATGCCAGCAAAATATAGTCTGGGAGATGGCATGGCTCTAGATGAGAAGTGTAGCCATAATCCCCACTTCTATGCAATATTTAATTTCAAGAGTCTTGATTCAAAAATCAAGCAGTTAAAAGGCTGCTGCTGTTTTGGATGTTGTCTCAGCAAAGCCCCAAGCCTACAGCTCTATAGCAAAGTTTTGCTGCCCCCCTCTTCACTACTCTTCAAAAAATCCTGTAGCTGGTTAGCTGGCTGACTCAGCTATGCAGGAACACAGCTCATGTAAATACATATCAGGTCACTAGATGTCCTCCTCCCACAAATTTCTTGTCATTCTCAGCTAGCAAACATTCTCTTTAAAAAGACCTACAACTATGTGCAGCACTAAAAGATTGACAGTGCAATTTTGTGTATTCACAAATGACCTGTGTCCAGAAAACAGCCTCAATGTAGGTCAGAGCCTAGAAAACTTTTGCAAGAATATGGATTTTTCAGAGCAGTTTTTTGTCCAGATTCCAGATTTTTTGTTCAGGGTTACAGAAATGCAAAATGTCAGATTCCTTTCACCCACTGCTGTCACCATTCCATTCTAGACATTAGTCAACAGCTAACACTTTGGCTTGAGGTCACTGCCAAGATCCTGCTTTGCAGTTTCTGCTACCACAAGCCAGAGTATAATTAAATGCCTAAGACTATTTGTAGGTGAAGGTTGGGCAAGAGAAATGACTGGGAAGAAGGTAACTCTCATGGAGCATCAAGCTGCAGAAAGGAACTGAAAAAAACCTTTTAAACTGCAGTGATCATGTTTAATGAAACAGTCCCATTTCCAATCAAGTAGACTTTATATTAATGTTTAATAATTGGTAAAAATGCAATCCTATCTTCTCTCCTTTTACTTGCAGATATCTTACACAGCAGGACAGCTTGGATCTAATAGCTCCTTTTGCACCTGAACTTGCGCAAGCAGGAGTCATTTCACACAGTAGACTGTGTAAGGTCTGCCTCCTTTACCCTTCAGAATACAGCAATTCAGGATGTAATTGTCACTTTTCAAAGTATTCATCCACATAAAATTGCCATTTGAGATAACAGAGAAGGAACTCAATGACACCGAGACCATGTTTGACTTGTTAGTGCACTTTTTGTGGACATTGGTGTCCTGCTGTTAACTCTGACCGTGTGAGAACAAACATTGTTAGAGAAAGACAAAAAGAAATGCTTCCATGTAGTATCTCTCCAAAACAGACTAAAGGTAACCTGTGAGAGACTTGACTGGGCCTTGACTGGGCCACCTGCACAAATAGAGTTTGAATGTGGTTGTCATTTTACATCTTTTGCACTAAACAAAGTTAAATGGAAACATTGTCCTTATTGCTTGCTACTTCTGCACTTTTTTTTTTTCCAGCTAGTAGCTTTCCCTTCTAATTATAGTAAGTCATGTGCAAATTACAATTCAGCAATATAGTTTTTCAAGTAGCTATTCTGGGGACATTAATGCCTCAGATATAAGCAATCAGCTCATGAAGCACCTCACAGGTTCGTGGTTTTTCTTATCCTAGGCACTAGAGGGCAAAAGGCATGGAAGTAACTCAGATCTGTGCTCGTTTTTATGACTATGTTTACTTGTATTACAAGCTCTAGGAATAATACAGAGCTGAACTAGTACGCACAGTATCTTCCTAGGTGGAATTAGATGGACTTCAGGTGATTTGTGTGGGATTTTATAAGTTTGCTCTCTTCTCACAAACTAAAAAAGAGGAAAAATACGTATTTTGGGCCCAGTGAACTACATTTATAGATGATTATGAGGTCAACATTGTGGGTGAAAGTGAAGTTGTCATTAAATCAAGAGTAACCTTCTTTGAGGACAGGAACAGGTATTTCAGACTCTTCTTTGACAAATGCCTTGTGAGGGGAGTGTGGCACCAACCTCCCCATGCAGCTTCCCTGCTGCCCTGAGAAACCCAAAAATTAGCTGCAACAACACCAAATAATTTTGAGCGGTTGATAAGAAAACAGTTTTTGAGTTCAGGTTACCCAGTCATAACACATGAAGACTCTGCAGCTCACAAGATGCAGCACAGAAGAATATCTTTGCAGTCTCACAGCAGTTTAGAAAGGTGTAATTTTACTCTCTCACATGCATGTAAACTTCAGGTGACAGCTTTCCTTTCAAGCTGAGCCAGGTGAGATCAGAAAAAGCAATTATGTAAAGCAGGTATGAGGAGACAAGGCTATTGGTGAGAATGTGAAAGTATTTTACCGAAAAGCTCTAATTCTACTGCCTTTTACACTGGTGTCACTCCAGTTTCCCCTGACCATTCCAGTGCATTTACACTTGGCCTTGACAAGAGTTCCATCTGAGTCCATACTGGTGTCCCATAGTTTGTGTGTATTTACTTTCCAAATTTCCAAAGTTTGGGCTAAGAAACTGGTCAAACCACTGGATCTTCTACAAGAAGTGTTCAATCAAATCTAAGTACAAAACAGGCAGTGGTCATAATTGGAAAGCAGAAAACAAAAAGATACAGTTAAACTTACTTCTACTCACCCTCATTCCTTGTCTGTTTAATCACTGATCTCAAACTAAGCTTGGGTCAAGATTGTTGCAAGAGGTAGTTTGTTCATTTCTAGATAACGCCATCATAAAAATCCTTGGGTTTTGCTTTCTGGTTGGAGCAAGTCAGATAAAAACTGATGTGGGCTGACACTCCTGCTGCACACTGTAGGTAAAGTAAAAGCCTTTTTTTTTTTTTTTTTTGAGCTTGCAGCACCAGCAGTTTCAGGATGAGATGTTTCCTGTTCCGTTAAATGGAAGCTTGTGGTATAAAAATAGACAGTGCTATTTATTGGAAGGTTAAGCATACTGAAGTTTTACAGATTTAGAAAGTTCACTAATCATTATCAATTAAAAAGGCTGCTTCATTCTCCATAAATTAATCATAATGATGCACTTAAATGCAGTGCCTGCTGAAAATATTTATTTTGAAAAAGTGGTACCAAAATTAGTCCAGAAGTGGTGCTTATAGTAACAGTCAAGGCTTTTAAACTGCTACAATTACAAGTTTTTTTCTAAATATCTTATAAACTCAGCAAGACTGTGTTACCAGTGTCTTCGCATTTGGTAACTACCAAGCATGTTCTGAAAGGCAAGAACAGAAAAGCAGTACTCTGACTGTCTGGATGACTGGAAGTGTTCCCATTAGACTTTCTTACACTCAAGATTATGGCTGAGAACCAAAGTATTGATTCCACATTACTGCAAGAGAGACTAACACAGTTCTTACCCAGTATCCTGTTCCTGCAAATGCTTGGACATAAGAAGGATGTCCTGAGTAAAATTCCCTCTAGGTCTATGCCAATGGCAAGGCTTCTGTTCTGTGTTATCATATTTATATATATTGTGGTCCTTACATCCAGGATATTTTCAGGGGGAGAACCCACATGCTTTAGCCCTGTACCACCAACAGTGGTTTCACATAGAGCACTACAGGGGTGTGTGTGACTCCCTCTAAATCTGCAATGTCTGACTTCATGAGTTCCCATAACTCATTACTGCAAAGGCTTCTTAAAGAGTGTCGGGTGCAGGAGGGTCTGTGTGCTCATCACAGCACACTGTGTTAAAGCAGAGTCAGGGCACAGAGACCTCCATGGTGATCCAGTGAAGCCAGAACCCATTAACTTTTCTTACTGGATTTATGACAGGCATCATGGTACCCAGCTGTTCAGGATGGACATCTGCAGTAAGAACTTGTACATCTCAGTACTGGCTGGAGTGCAGCTGTGTGGGATTGGGAAATGCATCTCTCTTCCCCACATGCTGCCCCAGCCATGGACCATGGGATGGCAGCATCAGGCTGGCCCAGGGGAGCAGAGCTGCACACAAGGCCTTTGCAACCTGATAGTGGAATTATCTACATTCTTCTCTAGAAAAACAACTACCAGCTGACAAATGGTCTGGAATGAGTTCCCAGGAAACACAACATGAACAGATGGAATTGTTTCATTCAATGCAAAATAGTACAAACAAATGAAAATACCTGGGATACCATGAACAAAGCATGGACTTACTATTATGATAAAAGTGATATTTTTATTTCTTTTCATATTTATTTGTGAAAAGTAGCTTTCCTAGTGTTTGTCATAATAAAGCATATGTGGTGTATGTTAATGACGAGCTCAGTGCTAAACTAACCAGTGCTAAAACATGATCTTCACTCATAAACATCTATTACATCTATTAAGTCATAAGTGTGTTGTTCTCACTATTCAAATAACCAGTAATCAGTCATTAGTTGGACAGAATTTCAAGGGGAACCATCTCAAATCCCTAAGGGCTTCGACTTTTCTGGTATCTCCAAGGTGCTTTGAGGAGCAATGCTGATGACCTTCAACACATGACAGTGGCTAAACAGTACCTTCTTTCAAAAATTCAGGTTTCAATCCTGTTTTCTTGTAGGCAGTACAATTAAAAAATGTACTGAATACTTTCAGTTTACCGAATACTTTGTTTACACTGTGCTTAATATAAGTATGCTAGTAAGTGATGAACAAATTCTTCTCTATCTCTCAAACTGGCTTTTCTCCAGATTCTCTGCAATGAGCATAAAGGTTCTATCAAATCAAGCCAAGTCAAATTAAAAACTCTCATTATGCCTTGAGTTTAGGAAAACATACACACAGGGAAAACTTCCTGCTTACTGACTGTGAGTCTGGGGCTGGGAACCTTCTGCCTTTATCAGAATGAATTTCTCTGTATCAGTCTCACAACATGTGCCATCACTTGCTCAGGGTCTTCATAGAATCAAGAGACAGATCCTACTATCCTTGCACTAGAAGCATTTCTTTGTTTTTCAGTTTAAAATTTTTCTCAGAGACATATGTGAAGAAATATCACATTTACTGTCAAATGTTTTCTACATTCTGTGAAGCTCATGGGTAGCTGGTTTAAGTACTAAAAATAGGGGGTTTTTCAGTGAGGCTCAGAGAAAGCATGTGATTCTCCCTTAGTTTTGAACTGTCTTCCTTGAAATCCGTAGACTACCCTGCATTTAATTTTTTGTCATCAACACCATAAACCAAGTACTAACTTTAAAAGTTGTGCCAAACTAGTAGTGAAGATAAATGTTTTGTAACTTTTATCTGAACAGTATGGTATTAAAGCACCTGCATGAGATTTGAAAGTACTATTCCACACAGAAATTATATTGAGTTCTGCCCTCTTGCACTGTATGTCGTATCTTATCAAAAGGAACAGAACAAGTCAGGCCAGGAGAAGATAAGACCACAGCAATTCATTCTAGAGTTCAACAACTTCTACCTCTTTGAGCCATAAATATGGGTTACTGATTCCATGGTGTTTCATATCTGCAGTGAGATGGATATTAATATTATAGTTTAATATTATTAATTACTGACAATTTTACCCAACTGGAAGTTTGTTCAAAGCTACTGGATTTTTTCACTTGAAATGCTCCAGCCAGGGTGTTGTGTCCTCTGATGGAGCATAAATTAGAGCATCTCTGCATGGCTGCAGGCTCTTTCCCAATGATCCCACCACCCCAGAATTGTTTTCCACTTTCAAATGGCCAGAGCTGGAGAGTACCAGATTTGTTAATGTAGTGGGTCTGGCTGAGCTGGAGCTCTTTTGCCCACAGCAGCCCTCACAGTGCTCTGCCCTGTGCTGGTGGCTGGAAAGGTGTTGGTAACACAGCAGTGCTTTGGCTCCTGCTGAGCAGGGCTGGCTCAGCACCAGCACTGTCTCTCAACATTCCCCACTCACCAGTGGGCTGGGGATGGGCAAGACCTTGGGAGGGGACAGAACTAGAACAGCTGACCCAAACTGAACAAAAGGATATTCCGTACCATATTAATATGGTTTGCCAATAAAACAAAGGGTGAGGGAGGGGAGAAAGGAGGGGCATTTGTTATTACAACATTTGTTTTCCGGAGCAATCACTATGTGTGCTAAAGCCATATTCCCTGGGAAGTAGGTGGGCATAACCTGCTGATGGGAAGTAGAAAATAAATATTTTGTTTTCTCTTGCTTCTGTGTGACCTTTACTTTATTAAATTGCCTTTATCTTATCCCACAAGCTTCCTTCCATCTTACCTTCTCCTCCCATGCCTTGTCCTGCTGAGGAGGGGAGTGACAGAGCAGTATGGTGGATACCTGGCATTCAGCCAAAATCACCCATCACAGTTAAAAAGTGTATTCCTCAAACTGTCACTGGTAATGACCTGAAAAATTTACCCAGCCACTCTGTGGAAATCATTCTTCGGTGCACTCTGGCCTCTTAATCTTCTCTTACTCTCACAGCCCGATTCCAGAGACTTCAGCTTTGTATCTAAAAACTAGCTTGGCACATTGTGCATGCTCAGTATCACTAATAGTTATCTTTTAACATTATAAACATAAAAGATGTCATTCTGAAGTTTTTTTAATCCAAATATTAAAAATACATCTTTAATCTTATTCAGGCAAATAGAATTCATTAAACCCACTGACAGCGTGAATTGATCAAAAATACATTGATTTGTAGGTTTTATGACTCTGGAAATTCACTAAAAGCATTGTACGACCCCTTGTATAACTGATTTATGTAGTCTTTCATTTACAGGTGCATATTATTGGTAGCTTTCAGCATAAAATAGTGCATACTGCTGCTTTCATTCAATATTGCTAACTACATACCCACTAAGTGCAAAAAGGGATTGTTTCTTCCAGCAAAATAATCCAGAAACTGATTTTATAGAGATAGTATAGGGTATTACATATTTATATTTTAATATTTTTACTTAAAATGTTTATTTCTAAAATCAATTATTTAAAAGACACTCATTATATTAAAAAGTGTCTTTTTTTAAAAAGACACTGTATCTGAAGTATCATGGGCTCATAGAGATAATACATTTTTAATTAGAATGCTTATTTGTAAAATCAATTACAAAAAAGACATTCATTATAAAAAAGACACTGGACCTGAAATATTGTGGGCTCATGCAGATAATAATGTAATGAATATAATTATGAAAGTTGGTGCTATATTGTTGCTTTATATTACTCCAGAAAATACTTTAGCACAAATATTTAGTTCAAGACTACTAATTCTCCAACCACTTGTAAAATATATATTAAAGCTTTTTACCACATTAACTGTGCCTTAAAATGATACCCACCTGTTTCATAGCTGTGCCCTGAATATGTTTATGGCAGGTCTTGAGTAGTCTCAAAACTCACCATCTGATTCTTTCTTCCTTTACCAACCACTCTGTCAAAAGTTAATTAAAACATCACTCATTGCTATTAAAGAAGACCATGCCTTGACTTCTGCAGTCTAACAATAAAGTAGTAGCCTATCTTTAATTATAAGCCATATAGCAAATTATGAAAAATACCAATACCCTAAAGTATTTATCATCAAATAACATCCCACAGAGGAGTAAGACATTATCTAATTGCATCTGGCAGAACTCTCACCCCAGATAACTTGCAACCTCTCTGCTCCTCGGATCCTCTATCTTACTTCTTCTTGCTTTTATTCAGTGGTCCTTTTTTAAGTTCTGACATTTAATCTCCTATTAAAAAACAAAACAAATAAACAACAATAACCAAACCCAACAATCAAAAGAAACCCCTATCTGCTGACTCTGTTTGGAGCTTATACCTCATTGTTATTGTTAATAACAATAAACATGACAACTTTTCTTTCTCTGTGCCAACTTTTCTCAAGAATGCATTTTGGTTAAATAAACAGATAATTTCCATACCCTTAAAGTGAAACATTGACATATTAAAAGGGCCATTGATACTTGTTGATTCTCAACATTTTTCTTTTCATTTCTGACATAGGTTTTGATTGCCATATGTTTTCAATTTGTACTTATTTAGAACCTTGCCTCTCTTTGCAGCAGAATGAAATTTGGCTTCACTGTTATCAGTGCTGCCCAGATTTTTCTTTCGAAAACCCACACACTGCTGTCCTGTGCTCAGACAAATAAACAAAATTCAACTGAAGGGATCAGACTAACATTATTCCATGGGGTTTTTTAAGTTGAATGACATTATTTATTGAAAGTGACTCATTTGCTGGCAAAGCACAACACTGGTAAAGAGAGATGAACAACTTTACTGAATCATCAGGTTGCTTAGAAGTCTTTACAATACTGTCAATATTAAGCTTGGAGAAAAGATAAACACTCCATTTTAAAAACTCTGACTGTTTGTTGAAAAGTACTATGATATGTAGAAAAGGCAGAATATGTGTCTCCTCTTGCTGATACATTTCCTACCTGATATAGTAGAACCTAGTGATAACCTTACTGGAAAAGGGCTGGCTAAGCAAGATGACCTCATCTAATATTTTCTCAACTATCTCATACAGGTTGTCAAGGGCAGTATCAGTCCCATTGTTACCATAAAGCTGATTGAACAATTCCTTAGGGATTAAAGATTTTTTTTATTTGCCCCCAGAAAACTGTGGTTGTGTGGAGGAGAGCAACCTTTCATTCTGTTTTCCATCCCCTGAGAAGAATGAATAAGAAGAACTCCCCAAATGAGACTTTCAGACATTTTGTGATGTATGTGTGCCCTTCAGACATAGGCACTAAACCAGCTCTATATTTTCTGGTTTATTGACACAAACCAACTATGTTTTCTCTCTTCTGTCATGTTTTTATAATATAGTCACATTTCTGCTCTGGACTTCACTGCTGATATTTGGACACCTTTTCTTCCCGTTACTCCTCCAGCTGCCATTAAATGTTCCTTTATTTAATCTGAAGACAGTATCATTGTAATTTCAGAAGACATATAGTCTACAGTTTTGTAGTGGCTCACTGATAGATTTCTGAGTAAGTGTGAACATATTGTCATTATTTTTAAGATTGGGCTAGGGATTTGATAATGTAATTTATGTCATTATTGCATGAAGAAGTGATTTTTTTTCTCCTTCTTTAGGATATACAAGCAGGAACATTTTTAAAATCTGTGCTGTGCTCTGAAAACCTTTCCTTCCAAGAACCATGCACTAACCAAGCCAAAATTGCTGTCTTGTGGATACAGATCCTCACCTCACACACATGAAGGTGAAGACATATGAATTAAAGAAAATTTGAAAGAAGTAAAATATCTCTGCTCTGCAGCTCTAGGCTGGAGAAAAAGATAAGATCTTTATGTCTTGTGTCTGGTTTGCCATACAGAGAGGCAGTCATCTGGAAAGCTAACAGCTTGTAGAGAGTGTTTGTGTTCCCTTCACAGCCAGAAGTTGCCTTTGGTAAAATAAACTCACAAACAAATTTTGTAAGTGCATTATGCCCAGAGCCCATAAAGGACCAGTGATTCAAAGCCCCTCTAGCTGAGCAACATATACATTTGTCACTGGTCTGGTGCAATGAAGATGATCTGATAACTATAACACTATGAGAGCTTTTCTTTTGCATTGGCTGCTGAACAGATAGGAACTGTTTCCTGGCCAGCTGACTATTGATCCAGCTCCCCTCTGCCAGTGGTGCAGATAATGGGAATTCCACAGGCAACTCAAAACTACATTTTTTCTTCCTTTTCATCTGAAATATGAGTTGGTCTGTTGTACACTAGGCAGTCATTTACTACTCATTTTCCTTTATTGATGTTTAGGAGTTGAAGCATAAAGTGATTCTCAAATGTAGTTAAAGCAACAGCTGCCATTGTGACCATGACTACAGCAGCACCCAACTACATGAACTGAGGTTTCATTCATCTTTGGGCCAGCACACAGTAGAAAGCATCCTTAAAATGGGACAGTGTTGCAGTTGAAGAAATGCATTGATTTGTCTGCATGGTACTAATGGGGACAAAAGATGTCCTTAGCAAACCAGCAACAAAGCAGTAAAGTGTTTCTTACTAATTTGCATTCAAGGGCTTTTCCCCACACCGTGTCTTGGAAATAATTTGCAAAATGGTCTTTCCTATATGCTTTTTCATATTTTTCTCATTGAATTATTACTAACAAAACGAGCATAACAAAGCACTACCATACACAGCAAGAGGAGAGCCAAGGCACTCGATTTATTTGTAAAATGGTAAAGGACAATTGATAGTGTGGATAAGTATTTTATATATGCAGTTATTAATTCATAAACTACAGTATATCTCACCTCACCTTTCTACAACAGCTGATGTCTCCATTTTCCTCTGGAAACCCCTGCAGGTTCCATTATGAGAAACATAAATAATACGTTTTAATGAGATATGGATTGATTATGTTGGGAAAGCTGATGTTTTCATCTGTCATTCTAAATTATTTTTAATGATGGATTACCAGCCCACAGTTCCTCTGATATGAGATTAAATAAAACAACAGACTGTTTCAGCAGGCTAGTCCAAGGAGATGACAATAAATCTGCTCAATTATTGTATCAACAATCCAGGTTTCGCTACTAAAGATATTATTATTTCATTTAGACTTGTTCAGGCATCATAGATTATTTTATTTCAGTCAGTCTATGGGAGCAAGTGCAGTATTTTATTCTCAGAGTTGCAAAGAACCAAGCTTTGACAGAGTACAGTACATGCAGCTCAGCAGTCTTCAAGCAGACAGAAGAAAGCCACCAATCTCCTTTCAAACCAAAAATACATTGTGAAAGGAACATTTTGTTTTCAACCTAGTTAACTACTCTGAAAAGCCTCAACCAAAGGATACTGCCTGAGAAACTGATCCATTCAAACAGAGTTACTGGATCCCCTGTGATTTGTGCTTCATCTTGGTTCTGTTGTATATTTATAATTAAGATCATTCAGGCTACCTTTTGGCCTGAAAAAATAGAACACAAACAACTGCATCAAAAAGAATCCCTCTTTTTTCCTTGCCTCATGCTCAGAAAGCAGAAGTTTATTAACAGAAGGCTAACACAGAGAGTTTTCTTTACCAGCCAGTTCTAATAAACTCCCCTTCCTTGCTATCTAATCAAAAATGTTACACTTCACTCAGTGCCCTTGTTCTCCTCTGGATGTTTTGCAATGGCGCATAATACTACAATATGGAGCATGTCCAGTGCCCAACTAAGCCCCACAGACATGGAGGAACTTAGAGGTAGATTAGTAAATTCTAATCTTCTATCCCAAACTGCAAACCCGTAGAGCTGGTGGTCTGTGGGAAACATGTAGCACATAAAGTGTGAATGATCCCTGTTGCTTTACCAGTTAATTCTCTGTAAAATAAGGAAATATTAAAATAGTGGTTCCTCTACTCTCTAAAGACAAGAAAGGTGACAGCCTTGCAAGTTATAATCTGTTCCTTGGAGAAAGGAATTTTTCCATCTCTGCTCCAAAACTTACTTCCCAAGTTTTCATGGACCTGACACTTCCCCTCTGCTTAAGGGCATCCCCTGATATAAATAAGGTAGGATTTTCCTCAAATGTCAAAGCAAAACCACAAGATCACGTCTATCTAGTTGTGGAAACTCTGTACTGAAGTGCAGTTGTTAGATGAATAGGAGAGATGTGTGGAGCATAGAATTTATTTCTTCCCTAGTATTACCACTAGGAAGCAGTGAAGAAGTGAAAGCTTCTGAGATGCCA
Source organism: Entomyzon cyanotis (assembly GCA_024500445.1). Lineage (NCBI taxonomy): Eukaryota > Metazoa > Chordata > Aves > Passeriformes > Meliphagidae > Entomyzon > Entomyzon cyanotis. The sequence goes on from JAKEPQ010001005.1 coordinate 44,182,696, forward strand.
ATGGAAAACTTTCTCCAGTAAAAAATGTTCTCTCTGGCTCTTTCCTGGCTCACGGCCCATCGGATAAGCTTTGATATGAGAGACCAAAACAAGGATGTGGTGCAGAATAATGTCATCATGGAAGGATAACCACAAGCATCTCTGCAGTGCTGGACTAATTTAGCATTAAGGAAGGCAATATGGGAGTGATTCTCATCACTAGCCAAAGGGGCAAAGGGAATTGTTAGGAATTACTGGGATAGGAGTGAAAGCAAAATAAAAATGTTGTAACATCACTGTGTTGACCAACATCACCCATTCAAAAAGCGTATACCAGGATCAGGGAATGCAACACGACCAAAGGTCAAGTCACACCTAATCTGTTGAATAAATACTTGAAAAATTTTATCACCAGCACAAACAGATCCCAGCTAAGCCTAAGACCTGAAAAAAAATAACCCTGACAACAGATCAACAGCTAATTACTGATTTTAAAGTGCCAATAAATGGAGCACCTCAGCAGTGTTTACTCTGCCCAGATTTATGAAAATATTCATGTTATTGATCTCCAGTAGGTTGAGAGTCAAAACAATCACTCTGAAGATAAACCCAAAAGCCAGGTAATTCACTTAAAGGACAAGCTCCACATGCCCTATTCACAGCCACATCCAGAACCCACACACACAGCGGAGCACATTCATGGCAGGGATGCTGCTGGGGCACAGGAGCACAGCACTCAGGGAGGTTGCATCCTGATCACTGCTGTGAAGGGAAGGAATGGGATTTTTGCCACCATGCTCTGTCCTGCTTGTCAGAACAGCTTTGTCTGGACAAATGGAGAACATCAGCACAGACCTAGGAGCAGAGCCATGGAATTGCTGAACGAGTGGAGGGTATAAAAATATTGAAATACACACAATAAACAGTGGAGAGTTTGCTAAACTATTAGAAAAATGGTTCAGAGATGTTAATATTTTTGTAACCTACTCAACAGTATATACCTACCTATATGTATTCCCGAGTTCCTTAGTTTGTGCTTATCAGTGGTATCTCAGGATGTCTCCAGTTCCTCTGAACTCAGCTGTACTTCAAAGATGCCAGCTGCATTCTCAAGGATGCTCCTGGTTCCCAGACTGACAGGCATTTTCCCTAGGAGTATTTCAGCAGGCACATTCTTCTGTTCTGTACTTTTCCCCTTCTAACCAGGTCGCCTTCATGGCTGCTCCCATCTGCTTGTTGAGTTCTGCCTAGTTTTTAATAAATTGGCAATGTTTTGAGACAGGAAAATGGTATTTTGCAGGTGCTACAGGATGACTGAAACAAGATGTGTTCTAAAGATGTAAAAATGTCATCTCTTTGGCATATACCTGTTTTGCCTTGTCTTTTTATTTTCCCTCTGATTCCCACCTAACCAATTTTTTTTTAAAAGCAGGCTGTATGACTTTTCCTGAAGGTACTCAAATATCCTTTGGTACAAGCTCTGTAAAGTGAGAATATTAGTCTCAGAACAGTAATATTGTATTTCTTGTGAATATATGAAAGAGCCTAAAGAAATTGCCTGACTGCATTTAAACTATTTTTCATGCTATGTTCTTATGACAATTTTGATTCCAGTTTCTGTGATTTCCACATTTAGGCCACAGTCAGGGAGGCTGAAGTTTGCTTATTTGATGTAAAAATAATTTTTCTAATAATAACAGCACAAAAAAGATCACTGAGAATGTTGTATCTTTTTTGATGTTGACTGAGAGTGGTCAGCTTTGAAAAGGAAGTGTATGTGGAGAGAGGAAGCCTGGCTATCTGTCCTTTGCAAGGCAGCTCTTTTTGTACTGCTTGCAGCCTTCCTGTCAGCACCCAGGCTTGATTTACAGAGCCAGTGGGGGAAGATGATTGTCCTCCAAAACTTTGCACGCTTGTGAGTTCCTAATTTTACTGACTGGAAAAGCACCAGATATAGCTGCAGATTCTTCTGCAGGAAAAAATACTCACTTTGCTACTCAGAGCCAGAGCGTTTTGAACCATCTGTGCAAGTATGCAAAAGGCTCCTGGTGCAGTGCAGGCTGAGGGAGATAAGCCCTGTTTCTCACCCTGTCAGGAGGTACCCCCACCACTGTAGTGAAAGCAGGGGGAAAGGATGAATGCAGCAAATGCCCCTCTTGGCTTTCTCTGCACGGCAGTAGCTGGTCCAGTGCCCTTGGCTTTCTCACGAGCAGACTTTCCTTCTCCGTTGAACAAACAGGATGCAGACAGTGCCATGCAAACACAAAGGCATCAGAGCAAACAGCTCCCAGCCGAGGGCCCCAGGAGCAGCTCCTGTTGCCCACTCACTGTCTATGAACTCCAGAAATGCTACCAAAAGGAGGAACAGACTAGAAAGCAGATTACTGCAGAGGGCTGAGGCTAAGACGGTATTTTCTGGCTGTGCCAATTCTTACCTTTCATAACACTGATGAGCTAATAGGTTTAACACTGATGAAATAATAGGCTGAGTGAGATGTAAGCTATCTAAAGACCACAGAAGCTTTAAAATGTAGCCTAGTAGATCAGTGCTGATTTACCTCCAGCTCCTTTCCACAGTAGGTGCACTCAGGCAGGCAGACACAAGCCTGTGAAGCTGCCATCAACCAGGCCAGCTAACTCACTGCCAGACATCCAGGGGTAGTTTGGAGAGGTGGCAAGCACCCATCCCATCACCATCAAATGGCCCTTCTGCCGCCCACTTGGTGCTGGTGGCAGAGAAGCCCTGACTCGAGGCATGGCATTTACTGGGAGGTTTGTCCCGTTGCAGGGGGCTGGTGCAGCCCTCTGGGCACCCTAAACCCTGCTTTCCTCTGCTTATCTGCCTTGTTCACAAGTCAGACATCTGCTTGGAGGTCTGGAACATGCACTAGTTTGGTGAACAAACTGGTGAGATTGTGTTGTGCTTTTGCAGAAAGACCCCTTTTCCCCACCTTCCATCTTAAATGGAAAAAATTCTGACGTTTCAGTTCAAGGAAGTGTCTGCCAACACTGAAAAGGAGGGTGGCATTCACCTCCAGGGCATCCAAGACAGGTTTTTTCTGATTTTTCAATAATTGGGAGAATTTTTGAAAGCCAAAAGGAAGTAAGTTCCGTTTTTTGGACATATTTGTCCAGCCTTGCCAGCTGTATTTGCATGCAGTATCTACCACCAGGTCCAGGTAAATCTTCTGCCTCAGCAAATAATTTCTGAGTAGGTTTTTGATAGCTCCTCTGTCCCACCAGTAACATTATCAGGAAATAGAATAGTGCAAAATGCCATAATGGAATGGTGTAATCCTTCCTTTTCGTCTTTCATTTAAGTGTTATCACTACAGGAACAGTATAAACTCCCACTTCAAGTGTTGTAATGAAGCAGTGTTTCTGCCCACTGCACCTCCTGTTTAAGCCTCCTTTTTTCTCAAAAGTCAGTGTTATACTGATGACTTCTCAGTCATTGAGAGTCTCTTTGCTCTGAGCTGATGTTACACTACAAGCTGTCTTCAAGAAATAAAAAGATGAAATCTGTGCATCTTCATTAATGACTATTTATTACATTCTTAGTGAACAAAACCCTGGGAAATTTACCTGCTACTATTCCACTCCCCCTTTTTTTTTCTTTTAAAATCCATCTATTTATTATTTACCACCCTGTATGTTTACATTCCTTTATTTTATTCTAGGTATATCTCTTCTCTTTTAATAAGCTCAAGCTCTTTTGACATAGAAGCGCTTAAGATGGGGTGGATTCTCAGAAGAAATTGCTTCTCTTGATACCTGAATCAAAGAATTAATACAATAATGCCTCCAACAGTACATGATTTTCACAAGGACAGGTTACTGTTGATTATTAATTTGAGGGAATTATTGCATTTTCTCACATTCATGTTTGTATAAATCCTTTGGGCTGTACAGATGCCATATTATGCTACTGAATCAAGAAAATAAATCAAATTACAAATTGCAGGCCAAGAAATATTTTCCTTGGTTTAACTTTTCTGTTTCTACCCCTTTAAGTTTTAGTTGCTATATTCAGCAGATATTTTACCTTTTACATCACTGATTAAATTAAGAGGCAAATTAATTTAAAGGCTCTGACTGCTCTTGATTGTCAGCAATTTGGATGCTTATTAAGTGGTTTAAAGTGCATTTAATTAAAGATGTATTGCTTCACATCCAGTAGTCAGTGGAACATTTAGTGTTTATGTCTTCTTAAATTTAAGTACTATTACTTGTTCTGAAGCTCAAGAAGCCTTATAAAGGATGTATGCATGATTTCCTCATTCTAAAAGAATGACTAACCACTAATTGCTCTCTTACCTGCTGTTTAGAATTATAAAAATGAATTGGCCCCTACAAGTGTTATGTCTGTGCTTGCTCCTATTACAAATCTTATGTCCTCCCTCACTATCTATTCCAAAGGTTAAGGACTACTGATCAAAGTCAATGCTAGAAATGGATCTGGAGTTTAGGCATTGAGAGGGATCACACACTACTTTGAATGCTTTTTTTTTTCCTGGTTTTTTTTTTCCCAATTCAAAAACATATTCTAGAACAACGGAAGTCAGCCTCTTTCATATCTTTCAAAATAGTCCAGAAGATGCAGCCACATAAACAAAAGCAGCCATAATACAGAAGGCCACATAATCTGGTTTTTCTCGTAATGAAACATGAGTTTATTGTACTTCCCTCTACTCCAACACTTTTCTAAAAGCCAAACTGTTTTCACCTTCCCCACAAATCCTTTGGCTGGAACTACCAGGGAAGGGGAGGAGGTGTAAGCCCTGGCAACAAACCCCATGACATTTCTTTAAAGGCTCTTGGTAAGGAACAAGATCATCACGGAGCAAGTCATAACATGTGATCTGTGCCAGCCCCATTTTAAGCTGAGAAGGAAAATCTTGGCAGATGGAATATCCTGGCAATTGTAGATATTTTTTACTTTCTCACAGAAGTATTTATTTGGGAATAGAAAGAAGAGATCATGGCCTCAACATGAGTTTAAAAATGTATCAGTGACTTCTTCCTCCTTGTTTTTGAAGCTGTTATTATAAAATAGGGTATGTTAAAAGCAATCAAGGACTGGACATCCTTCCCAAAACAGGCTGTTCCTTTTCACCTTTAATAAACGGAATTTGGCGTTTAATGTTTCAAGAAGTGGAAGCAGAACAGATTTCTGCAGCTGATTTCTGTGGAGGTGAATTAACATCCTGAGGTTAATTTGCCTGTTTAGTAAGGTCACCCTGGCCTCCTGCTGAACGAACGGAAAACCACACCTACCCAGGCTTCCCTGTTGCTGCAAGGAGGGGAAGAGGTGTTCAAAGTTAATTTATTCAGAAGAGGTTTAGACTGAACCTCAGGATGGATATCTTTACTGAAAGAGTGTCAAACACTTTTCTTTGCCCATAAAGTAATGTCGCAGAAAGTGATAATGGGTAAGGCTGGAACTGAACCCCAGCAGTCATCTGGCCCAACCTCCCAGCTCAAGTACCTTCAGTCTTCTGGAGCACATCACTAAGAACTGTGTCCAGAAGGCTTCTGAATATCCCCAGCGAAGGAGGGAAACTCCACTCCCTCTCTGAGCAGCCTGATCTAGAGCTCAACCATCCACACAGTAAAGAAGTTCTTCTTCCTGTTCCAAACTTCCTGTGCTTCAGAAACAGATTCTCCAAACCAATGTTTTGCTCATGAGAGTAACTGGGAAGTGATCTCCCTGTCTTTATCTCAACCCGTTTCTTTTTTTTTCTGATTTCCTCCTCCCACCTCATCAGGGAAGGGGACTTAGACACTGGCTGGGTGGCAGACTGGATACCAGCTGGAACCAAGCCACCACAGTAGTACAGCAAAGTACAGGTTGTTTGTATGCTTTGGACTCAAGACCAAAGACAAATGATAACAACAAAAAGAAGTAAAAGGATTTAGGCTGTCAAACTCTGCTCACTTTGTGTCACAGACAGGTTATCTGTACTTCTCCATGCCAGTGCATTGAACTCCACATCAGAAAGTTATAAGGCTTTCGCTTTTGAATCAGCTTAGTGTGTTGCACATCTATAAAATGGCAGCTTCTACAAGATTGATTACACACTTCTTCGAGGAAAAAGGTCTGCTTGATCTTTTTGCAAAGTCAGCAACACCTTGGGCTGTTCAGGCTTCATACAGCAGTTTATAAGAGCTTCTAGGAGCTCACTGAAACAAAACACATCTTAATCTGCACCTCATATCAGGTTAATAAACACAAAATAAGGTTTATACCATCCCTAGTGAACAACTTCCATGCACCTGCCTATATCCTTTTCTTGTCAAACAGAAGCCATATTGTTCTTAAATCTGTTCAATAGTACCATTCCTACTTAAGAAACTCTTATTCTGTGAGGATCAAGTTATTCTTTCCTTGGCTCCTTTACTGTCTTGCCTGAAGGGGTGTGTATATTCAACACAAACTTCAGAAGCTCATACAAAACACCTTACAAAAGACAAGTTTGTACAGGATGATGGGAATGGTTATAAAATAAACAATGAAGGCACAATAAAAGTGGTCTTAAAATACAAAAAAAAAGCAGCCTTTATTATGAGAACATAATATATGCAAAAATAAAAGTGTCTTTTAAATCACTGAGTATGTTTATGAATTGCATTTACAGGTTTTTCCTGCCATTTTAAAATTAGAATTTGTTTGGTTTTGTGGATATTGTTAAAAATAAATATTTTAAAACGTGATTCAAGAAAAGATGCATACAATAGGAAAAGGGAAACCTGGCTTGAAATGAAACCACTCCTGCAGACGCCAAGAGCAAAGAATGTGTTTGGGTCGAAAACTTAAGTATGTCCAACCTAAAACTGAGAGGGTAAAATTTTGTAAAAGCAACAATGAATCATCTAAACTCTAACGACGCAAGTCTTCTTTTCTTTTTTATAATATAACATCAAAACAACACAGAATGCCCCAGTGATCACTAGGAAATCTGCCACAGTCCAGTTTTTCCAAACCAAGTAAGTCCATGCTTCGTGGAATAAACTGCCCCCCTTCCACAGCAGGCCGAAAGTAAAGACGGTCAAACCTCATCTTGCACTTGTAGGGTGCATTCAGGTTGGAGTTGGACTGGGTGTCCCAAGTGTAGCGGCAGTGTTGAGGTTTACCCAACAGCTCCCAGACATCCTTAATGTTGTCAGGTAAGTTACCAAGTTTCTTAACCTGAAGGTATAAGGAGGAAAAAAAATTCCACAAGACAGTGAACTCACAAATTCTAGCTTCAAAAATTAGAACTGAGTCATCACAGCATTGCTATTTTCCTGCAAAATGTTAAGTTGTTAAAAATCAAATTATCTTAGAGATGTTTCTAAACGACAGTATTTCTCCAGACACTCTAATGCATGACCAATTCCTGCAGCACTTTCTAAATCCAAAACATGTTTCAAAATACATTTTCAGCTCTGAAATGTTGAGGTAAAGGGGTCAACACCATGTTTTATAAACCAGTGTCGTTCCAGTTCATTGCAATGGAATTTCATGGTAGGGAGAGGTGAAATGGACCTTCTAGTAATAATGCACAAATTTCACTTTTAGTATCAGAAGCCAAGAACTACTTCTAATTTTGAATGTCTTAATTACAGGGGACTAAAATTTATTTCTCAAGAGCACCCTCTTCTTTCATTGATTCTACAAGCTCTGAGAATTGGAGAGTTGAACAAATAAAGATGAGGTTCTCAAAATGCAAAGATGTTTTTAAAGTCAAAACTTCCATCAAATCTGCCTGTATTTGCTCAGATACAAATATTGTTAATAAAGCATTTTGTTATTGGGAAGGGGTCTCCATATAAATCACCTCAGCCATAGCAATGCTTCCTTTTTACTTAGTCACACTTCCATTTTTATGAATAAGTGTTGAATACCTCTGCTCTGCCTAAGCAGGTAATTTCTCATGTAGACAAAATAAACGCCTGAGATGGTTTTGTCAGAATAAATAACTTCTCTAAATAACTAAGTTGCTTATTTCTATTTACCTCGCTGTCTCTGAGGTTTGTATCCCCTCCAAATATAATAGTGGTGGACTCAGATATCTTCTGCATTTCGTTTAACACTATTTGCAGCTGCTTTATACGTTCCTTAGCATGATTTTTAGTGCTCTCCAGATGAGAGGTCATAAGGCAAAGTTCAATACCAGACACGCTCACCTATACGTGAAACAGAGACAGTGTTACTATCCACACCATGATAAGAAGTTCAAAGGCAAAATCTAATCACAAAGCAAATCAGTGAATGACAGGTCTTACAATTAGTTTTACAATTAAGACAAGTGGCTTAGGATAACTGGCTTTTAGTTTTGTTTTCAGAGGTTATGAGACTTGAAAACAAAGTATGGTGAATAACTTGCATAAAACATTTAAGTAACAAAGATTTGTTAGTATCAAATGCAACTGGGTTTGTATGCTTTGAGAAGAAGTTTTTCTGCTGTTTGAGACTCATAGAGAAAAAGCCAGTTCAGCCTTTCCTGGGATTTTTTGTTTGGAAGGAAGAAATACAGCTGTTTAGTATATCCTGGCTAACTCACATGCACAACCAAAAGGTTCCTCTTCATGGCAGTTGTTGGAAAAGGTATTATCTCATGCTTCAGCAGCTTCACTCTTGATTTCTTTAGCATTATAACAGTGAAATAGTCATCTACGTTACCTAAAGAGGAGCAGTGAAAGAAAGGTTCGATGATCTCTACTGCTGTGCCATAAAGCAGTCAAGGTTCTGAAAAAGACCTTTTTAACACAACCCGTGAGAATACGTTGATTTTTAAATCGTTAATGAAAAGTTGTGCAATAACAGTCTGAATTTTTGAGATATTTTAAGTGCAAGTACTTAAAAAATTACTTATGTATGGTACTTTTTGGCTACCCTTACTACCAGTTTTTCAAAATGCAGAAAAAAAAAAAACCAAAGGAAACCACCAGAAAAGCAAGCTTTTCACATGCATAATTTGCATGAAGCTATATGCTGATACCAAAACACAGGAACATTGAGTGCTTCCTTCTTCACTTTACTATTTGCATTCTTTTAAATGGTTGGAAGTTTTGGCAAGGGAGACAGAATAAACCCAAACTTTATTTTCTGTTTTTTGTCTCAACTGAGGGTTTTTTCTTACCTGGAATAATAGTGTAACTGCCTGCTTTCATCTGGAGAAGAGGGAGATGTGGTGGGACGACTTCTTGCAAAAACACAACATCTGGATTGTATCTGAAATCAGCAAGGCAAGATTTTCAATTAATTACTGAAAAGTAGTACTGCAACACTCTGAGGACAAATGGATCAGAGTCAGGAATTTCAGGTCCACCTTGCCCTTGTTTTCCTAGGTATTGTAATAATCTGTTCTTTTAAAAAATTAAAAACTATCTCCACCATATTTAGCAGCATGTGGATACCACCATTATTAAAAGCAAGGAAACAATTATTATTATTATTAACATGAAACTGACATGGTAATAAAATGCCTGACTTCCTTATACCACAACCTTGCAGGTTTCATATACTACATACATGAGGAATTTAACTTAAGTAGCTGCTAAGTAATTCTGGGACATGTTCTCCAGAAGATTCCAACCACCCCAGGCTAACAAAACCAAGTGAAAATTGATATAGTTAAGGGGTTTCTACTGCTTTGAGAGGAAATTATCACTTGTTTAAATAACTTAATCAACACTGATAAATTACTGTATTAATATAAATCAATTTATGTAACTGTTAAATTGCTCATAAATATACTCAAGGCAGGCCTCCACTGCTAGAAAAATAAAAGATAAGCACGGTTTCTATTACTTTTATGTTGCATATTTTTTTGGCTAGACAACTAACAGTAACAGCAAGACAAAAAAATGCACTAAAAAAATCTCTGATGCTGTTTCAAATAGTTTACTCTAGCATGAAGTTATTCACACTACTGCAGGTTTCTTGCAGTTTTACCCTTCTCATGTACAGGATACAAGCTAGAAGTATGTTATTGACGTATGACTGCAATTTGAACAATATTGCTCATTATTAGATTTTTAATTTAGCCATCTCAAAATATTTAACCTTTGGGATGCTGTGTAGGTGCACACCTCTTACAGTCAGTATAACAACTCTCAGCCACTTAGGATTTATAAGGTGATTGCACTGCTGCATCTAACATTAAGATAATTAGGGCATGAAGATCTGTTAACTTAAATCAAGAAGCTTATTTTTCTTCCATTGAATCCAGGTACATGACAATACAAAGAGGAGGCTACACTTACAATGTCAGGTACGTACAGATGCCTCTAGCTCGATCTTTCAGATTTCCCAGATCCAGCCCATCAATGTTCCAGGTGATCAGTGAGAAGTTGCTGTCATCTTCTTTTTGCTGTGAGTCTGTATTATTGACACCAGCATTACTTGTAGTTGCATCTGCTGTGAGGTCAATGCTAAAGAGAGAGTACTTGTTTGTCAACATGCATAATACTAATCAATCTGTGATTATCCCCCTCATCTTCTAAAGCATGGATTGATCTCAACATCATTTAAAAGCACAGTAACTAAAACAAACAGACCCCAGTCATACAGAGCTGCAGCACACAGGTGAAGTAAGCGGTTCTTCCTTCTCCTTACAGACACAAGATAATATTTACCATTCTGATTTGAGTTAATCAGATGGTGACCACCATAATCCAAAGCACTTGTGTAGTTCAACTCTTTCCCCATGTCCTTCAGGAACGAGCTGCTTCCAAGTGGATTCCCCCACAGGGTCACAAGTCCTGCCAGCAAACCTGCTCCAGCATGGACTCCTCTCTCCATGTGTCCACAGGTTCTGCCAGGACCCTGCTCCAGCATGAGCCTCCCACAGGATCACAGCCTTCTTCAGGCATCCACCTGCTGCAGTGCAGGGTCCTCCACAAGCTGCAGGTGAATCTCTGCTCCCCTGTGGTGCTCCACAGGCTGCAGGGGCACAGCTGCCTCACCCTAGTCTGCACCATGGGCTGCAGGGGAATCTCTGCTCCAGCTCCTGGACCGACTCCTCCACCTCCTTCTTCACTGATCCTTGGTGTCAGCTGAGATGTTTTCACTTCTCTCTTCTGCTGCAGTTGCTGTTGTGCAGCAACTTTTTAATCTTAAATACACTATCCCAGAGATGCTACCACCACCGCTGATGGGCTCAGCCTTGTTCTGCAGTGGGTCTGTCTTGAAGTCAGCTGACATTGACTCTGTCAGACACAGAGGAAGCTTCTGGCAGCTTCTCACAGAAGCCACTCCTGTAGCCCCTCACCATCAAAACCTTGCCAAGCAAACCTAATACAGAATAATGTTGGTAAAACACCAATGTTTTGGACGTTGCTAACTAGCACTTACCCCAAGACAAGGACTTTTCAGCTTCCCAAGTTCTGCCAGTGAGCAGGTGAATAAGAAGCTGGGAAGAAACATGAACAGAAGAGCTGACCTGAACTGGCACAAGGGATATTCCATACCACAGATCATCATGTTCAGTGAATGAACTGGAGGGAATTGGCCAGAAGCAGCCAACTACTGCATTGAGATGAGCTGGGCATCAGTCAGTGGATGGTGAGCAATTGTAATGTGCATCACTTATCTTTCTTGGGTTTTCTTTCTCTCTCTTTTTGTTATCTCCCTTTTCATTACAATTAATTTTAATAATAATAATAATAATAATAATATTTTTACTTTATTTCTACCATAAAACTGTTTATACCTCAACCCAAAGGTTTTATTTTTTTTCCAATTCTCTTTCCCACCCCACTGAGGGGGTGGTGGTGCATGAGTGTCCGAGTGAGTGTGTGCATGCTACTTAGTTGGAATCTGTGATTAAACCACGGCAGGCAGGGGTCTGGAAAAGTTCAATTCCACTTGCAGGATCAATGTTTAGCGTTCAGTACTCCCTCCAGGTGAGCTGTGAGATTGTGTATGAGACACAGATCTTACATCTTAACTTTCACAGGTACATTTAACAAGGTCTGCATATACATGCCCATTTTATTTATAGAAATATACATACACATACATCTGGTATAATACAAATATGCACAATTTTCACATGCACAAATATGTGTACGGTAAAATCTGCATATATATTGCTGCACAAAACAAGGCAATGAAAAGAAAATGTGCCTGTGCCTTCTGCAAAAGGCTCGCCATCCACCAGTTCAGAGAATCCGCAGAGGCAAAGTGCAGCCCGCATGCTTTCCAGCCTCTCAAGGGGTGAGAAACGTCGGGAAAGGCCGAGAGCGGGTGCGGAACAGAACAGGAACCGCATGGCCCGGCACAGATAGCCGAGGTGCGATGCCAGGAGACAGCGGAACGCTGCTCTCCGGGCGACACCTCGGCCCGGCGATGCTCTCCCGGGTGTGGGACCCCAGCGCCTTCAGGCCGAGGGGAACCTGTCCGACCCCGTCCGCCTGCTCCCGCCACACCCCCCGTCCCTGTCACCTACCAGGTGCCACTGTCCCCGCAGGCCGGCGCCGTCCCGCCCGCCGCTGCCTCCCCGTCCCGCGACGAGTCGAAATAGGCGTTCAGCGCCCTCTGAAACACAGGTGCGGCTGGCAGGGAGTGGCCACCGCCGGGCGGCCCCGCGGCCCCGCCAGCCCCGCCCGTACCTCCATGTGCCACTCGCTGCCGGCCAAGAAGCGGCGCGCCACGGCCGCGTCGCTGCTGGTGATGGCGGCGAACTCGGCGCACAGCACCTTCCTCCGCTTGGCGATGTGGAGCGCCTCCTCATCGCCGTCCTCATGCTCCCGCTTCTGCTCGGCGGGCGCCGCCGCGGCCCCCTGCTCCATGGCTGCGGCGGAAGGCGGCGGGAGGCACCGCCCGCACGGGTTGCGGTTCCGGGGCGCGGGCGGGCGGCGGGCGGCGGGGCGGCAGCATGGGGATCACCAAGGAGGGCCTGAAGGAGGCCATGAAGTACATGCTGGAGTCGCAGGGCTTCGACAGGGTGCTCCGCAAGGTACGGGCACTTGGAGGGCAGGGCTCCGGGGGCGCGGCCCCGGCCGGGCTGCTCGTTTATCGACCTTGTGTCCCCTCCCGGGGCAGCAGGCTGAACAGGGATCGCGGGTCGGTCCGCCGGGCTGGAGAGGGCCGAGCCTCGTTGGGGCTGCGGGACCGGCAGAGCCCGGCGGTGCGGGGTTTGCCCGCATTGCAGGGGATGCGGAACGGAGAATGTGCGGCCGTGGTGCTAACACGGGGTACAAAACACAATTGCTATAATTAGAATAATAACTCGGTTGTTACTCAGCAACTCTCGTTAAATACCCCAGCTGCCTCCCAGCAGCTCCTGAAGGTGACTGTCCCGTGTAACCTTCAGGAGTCATTCAGTAAGTGGCATTCTTCCCTTCGCAGTACGTGCTGAACAGATAACTTCCAGGACCGTGAATTATGAAATAAAGTCTTCCCTGTTTAAAATTAAAAGGTAGCTTGTTATGACATGTTACACCTCAGCCTGAGGTCAGACTGAAAGCACGATGCTCTGAATTTCCACACAAAGCCCGACAGTACACCTTCTGGTATAAAGTAGTGTAATTGACTGGTGCTGCTGTGGTGTCATGCTACATTGTCATCAAAAACAGTTGAACTTACTGTATTGCCTTAAATTGTGTAGTGTGTGGTGGCATAGCTGCTGTGTAGGGCAGTCCTGTGAAGCAGTTTCAGCGTTCCCATTAAATTTTGCAATGCTGCAATTCTCCCTTTAATTGATACTTGTTTGTTGGTGAGTATAAAGTTTTTAAAAAATGTATAAAGCTTAAGGAGATAAATTAACTTACGGAGTACATTTAGTTCTTAGTCACCACTTCACTATGATACCTTTACTCTCCTTTTAAATCCTGATATGTGGTGAGCAAATATTAGCACTTCAGCTCGTAAAGGTAACTGGCTGGAAGTGAGCCTTGGGAGACAGGCTTCCTGTCTTGCTCTGGAATACTTTTAAATTTTTCCTGCAACGTTCTAGAATTAGGATGCTATGCATCTGATGATAATAACAATAAAAGTACAGTTTTATTTGAATTAAAAGTGACTGCTGCTTTTCTGGGAGATACCTGAAATCGCTCTTACCATAACTAAATGACTCAAGGTTTTTCTTATTCTGGAGAAGAGACGTTTTAGTCTGAAACGTGTCACCTCCAGCCTCAGACTTAGTTCCTGGTTTAACACCAGTGTGGTATCCACACAGGGTTTCACGACTGTGTTTAAAGCCTGGAATCTGACACAGCGTGCTGTTCCCTGAAGCAGACGCGTGGGAGGACAAGCACAGCAGGGCTGGGAGAAGCACAGACCAGCAGCTCTAGCTAAGTAGCTCCTGGAAGTGTTCAAGTACTGAATATTTTTGTCAAGGAGAGCAGGCATGTAGTCCCTAATTGGAGCCATGACAAATGGAAGTAGATGCTTTCCTCGCCTCGCTGGTGGATTGGAGCACCAGTCCCAAACGGGAGTGGAAGCCATCTGCTCCCAGTGTTGAGCATCAGCAAAGTCCTTAGAAATTCTGTCAGAAGCTTAGGCCTTCAGTGCAGTGCAGCATGCCCAATTTAGGACTTGGAGTTTTCATTGATATAGGTGCTATTTCTGTATTAGGACGTTGCCTCAGTAATTTCTTCTCTGTTTAATCCCAGATTTTTCCATTAGAAGACTCTGTATTATATCATCATTGATCTTAGTATCATTTGTCTGCAAAATTTGGATAAACTCTGGCTTATCAGAAAGGGTGAAACTGAGCTCTTACACTGCATTATAAATAAGGAACAATGAAACTGGAAACGTTTCAATCTTAATACTTTTTAAGATCAAAAAATATTTAAATCGACTCAGCTGGTAACAGTATGGAAACAGGCAAGTCTAAAAAAGCCTTTGAAAAAATTTGAAAATTAATAGGAATTACAACAAATATGCCCACATTTCACTTTTAATAGTCTAAAGGCTGTTCAAGGTCTTAGTTATACATGTAAATATATATGTGGAACTTACCCCAGCTGGGCACCTGCTTTCAGATTTTGAATATAGTGCTACTAACAGAAGAAACTTAAATAAAGATTTTAAAACACTGAATTGCAGTAACTTCTTGGTCTGAAAATTCCAGCTGATTGTGTTGGTTATAGGGGGAAGCATGGTACCATACATGGACTGTAATTCTGTACTTACCACCTATGGGCTGGAATAAAATTGTATATGGAAATAATGATGCTGTAACACTGCGATACAGCCTTGGATACTTGTATTCAATATATGAATTTCCAGTCAGGGAGGCCAATCTGATCCAATGCTCATTTACAAATACTCATTTTTACTGAGATTGCCCTAATATAATGATGAATTAATTACTGGCGGTCTCATTTCCGTTTTGTGAGCTAACAAATATGCCTTCACAACTGTGGTACACACAGATAGTCAGAGCAGTTTTGTGTTCCCTCTAATCTTTCACTCACAGATTAAAGCAAAAGGAGAACTGAAGACAGTTTCCTCCTGAGGAATTCCTGACAGTATAGCTAGTATTGAAGTTTTATTAAACTGTCAGTTTAAATATTTATCTGCATTAGAAGTACAAATTTTTCTAAGGCAACAGTCTTCTGCTCAAAAATTATGGAAATATCTAATGGGACTGTTGAATTACTATATTTTCCATTTTTAATTTCTCTTATGGGTCCAGAATTAGACAAGGTTTACTTTCAATTTGATTAAGGGCAATATTAGGTGTTGGTACTACTGTCAGTAAGCTTTTTATTCCTTTTTTGGTTATACAGATGAAACTTCAATCTGCAACTCCTGGAAAAGTAGTCTGTGAAATGAAAGTAGAGGAGGAGCACACAAACAGAGGAGGCACATTACATGGAGGTTTGACAGCCACACTTGTGGATGTGGTGTCAACAGCAGCATTGCTGTACACAGAAAGAGCAATGCCTGGGGTCAGTGTGGACATGAACATCACGTAGGTATCATCCACTGTGTTTACTAAAATGTACTAACTTTTCTGCCCCTATTGACTCCATTGTACATCAGCTCTGTGGTGTGGGACTCACTAAAAATGGGTATTTTCTTTGGCTTCAGAAGTCCTGTTTTGATAAATTAAGGGGGTTGCATGTGTGTATTTGGAGACATTGCCATTTGGTTTCAAATTTTGAGTTGGACCTTCTTAAGCTTTTATTTGTTACATGTGTTTAAGAGACAGTGCCCATTCCTTCACAGAATGTAAAGGGAGGTGGATATGTGGTCAATTTTAGTCTTAAGAAATTCGTTTGGTTTCAGCTTTCACTTGTGCAGCTATGTTAATGTCTCTTCAAAACCCAAAGTCTAGGGTAAGCAGCTTTCTATAAGCCCTTTTTTAGTATTAGTCCATAAACCTGAGAAAAATATTAAAGCAGGAGAGAGTTTACCTGTCTTGTGTGCTCATGTAGAGGGTGAATTACAGATTGAATCAGAATTTCTCAGTGGAAAAAGATTCCTTTGCTCTAGGTCATTTTAAGGTAGTTTTATACTGAGAATAGTTCTTCCTGCAATGCAAATTCAAAGCATAGTGTCTTTAAAAAACCCAGGTTTTCTGGCACTTTCTTTGATCATGCTCTTGTAGCTTATCAGCTTTGCTTCATTACTTCTAATGAAGATATTATGACCAGTTGGAACTAAAGTAATCCTACTTGGAATAATTAACACAGAGCATTAAAAATCTTAGAAAAGTAACCCCTCATCAAAACTGTCTTTAAGAAAAAAAAAAATAAGCCTTTACAAGTGTGTGGGGAGTGATCTGTATCTTTACCAGGTCCCTTCCTTTCTCTCCTGCACCTTCTGATTTCTCCACTGGCTAGATGGGATGCAGCATCCATTTGAGCTTCATACTACCCCTGTGATGACTAGGATCTTACTTGAAATTAAAACCTGAAATTCTCCTATGATTAGGGTTTTTTTCCCCTGGAGCAGTATAACAAGAGGCCAGCATCTGAATTATTGACACAATCAGGTATGTCACCCAATTATGTAAGGGCTGAAATCTGAAGAAAGTGCTGTCTCTGGAGGTGATCCAAAATTACCTTTAGGCAGTGTTACATGAAGCAATATTAATAGCTTTTTTAAACTTGGACTACTGCGTTGATTGAACGAATGAGATTGGATATCAAATATTGTTAAAAGAACTTTTTTCCTTTTTGGGAAAGAGCTTTTTAAAAAGTTGTCATGAGGAAGCTATTTCAGTAATGGAAAGAACAGAGAGAAACAGAGGAATTTTTTTTTGGTAACCACAAGAGGATCAGCAGCAGCTTCTGGAAGTGAGACAAGGCTGAAATCCTGCCCTTGTCAACCAATGGAGCTGCTGCTACATCAGCATTAGGCGTGACTGACATTCTTGTGACATGGCGTCGTGTATAAAAATGGACTGGTTGATGAAATTTATCTCAACAAGATTAACATCCAGCAATTCTGCATTCTCCTCTGCAGTTCTAACATTTGTAGATTGTTCCCTTACCTCAGATCATGGTTGGATCATGTTCCTCCTAATTCTTTCCAGGGCAATTCTTTGTGGGGAAATGCCTTCCTATTCCCTGAAGAGTGTGTTTTGAAAGCACATCCTCCTGCTCATGTAAATAAAAACAAAGAGTTGTCTAATGAAAGGAAACAGAATTTGAGGGCTGCCCAGATTTCCATGACTTTCCTCTAGTCTGGGTGTGGGAAACAGTTAACCTATGCTTACAGCTCCATACAGAAATGACCTTCTGGAGCCTTTGTAACAGTGACATTTTGCAGCTGAAGCAGCCAGAGGAGTTTAGAAAGGCTGTAGGGAGCCAAGCAGTGGTTGAAATAGGATTTGGAGCTGAACTTTTAACTGAAGTCTTGGATACCTCATTGTTTCTGTTCCAAAACAGACTTTTCCTCAGAACCAAGCCAATGGGTTTCTTTCTAGCCTCCATTTTCTCAGAGAACTCTTACACTTACTTATATTACTAAGTATATATGCTTATATAACTCTAACTACTTATCACTGCCAGTACTTAGAGGAGCACAAATACATTAAGAAGTGGAGGTTTTCAAGTAGGCAGGCAGACAGATGTGTCTTTGTTATCCACTTCTGCTAACCTTCATGATAATATAAAATGCAAGAATATTCTTGGATTTGTCCTCTGTACAGTCTCTTACTTGTTCCTTTTTTTCTTCCTTGAAGATACACTTCTGCTGCTAAGATTGGAGAAGAGATACTGATTACAGCTCAGATTTTGAAGCAAGGAAGAAACCTCGCATTTGCCACTGTGGATTTAACAAACAAGACAACAGGAAAGTTAATTGCACAAGGTAGACATACAAAGTTCATAGGAAATTAATAAGAAAAATATTTTAAATAATAATGTTGGACTTCAGAATCCCATACAGAATTATTTTCTCACTTACGCAATATCATCTGCACAAAGTTGACAAGTGAATTTGTCTCATTTCTATAACAAATGAACAAATTTCTTAATTACCACCAGAATTGCTACAAGCCTGGGTTTTGGTATTAACAACAGAGTGTGACAGCATAGGAATGCACCTGGCTTTTTTTGGTCAAGATAGCAGAAGGGAAGAGCCTTTGGACCAGCCATATGGTTTACCAGCATGACATGTTGTAAGAGATTCACTTTTTTTACCTGTGGTGTCATGTGACAAAGCAACCCTGTCTTCAGGCCTGTCACAGTCACACTCAAACACCACTAGATGTGCTTACAAACTGTGCTTGTTCCCTAAGATGGCAGTACGGAATTCTTGTAACATCATGCCAAACTGGTTTGAAAGTGTAAAGCAGGCTAATGCAAAATAGAATTTACTGATGCTGTAACAAATCAAGAAGTATTCAATAAAGCTTTCTGAAACTACTTTTTTAAAGATTGTTTCATAGTTTTGTCTGCTCTTTGCACTAAGTAAAAGCTTGCCAGCATGGAGTGGGTGAGAGAGGGTGTGGTGGAACCTTTGTACACAAATTCACCTGAGATGTCATCATCTCCTTCTGATCCCTGAATGTGGAAATGCAGTTACATCATGGGGGCTTTTCACTTCCACCTACCTGAAATTGTGTTATATTTGTTTAAAAATCATCACCTGCATGTTACAGCTGTATCAAAACAATTTCAATGAGCTTTTGTTCAGGCTAAGGCTGTAGATTATCTGATGTGGGCTGAATGTGATAGAGTTAAGCTGCTGTTCATCAGCTGATAACTGGTCTCCTCTTGCACTGTTAGGGTCAGGCTTAGCTGCTTTCTTCAAACTGTTGACAAATGATCCGTGGCAAGGCTGTCAGGCTGTAATAAAAGGAGCAATGTTACATATGCAGTGCATGTTTTTCTCTTGTAGCAAAAAGCTAATCTGCCCTAGTAAAGGGCATGTGTAAGTCCTTTTTGTTATGGAAGTTGACTCATTGTCTTCATTTGTTTGAGTTTTGTGATGAAATGTGCAGTTAGGGGTTTTTCTATGCATTCCTAAACCTAAAGAAATAATTTTCAATGAGTTAGGTGACCTGTTCATGCAGAGTGGTTTTCAATACAAAGTTGTACAAGTTTACTAATGTGTCATCAGTCTTTCCAAAATGACTTTTAAACAAACAAGATGAACCGATAACTAACCCTTCAGGGGAAGTTCTCTAAAAATACCTACAGTGGACTCAGGTTACCAGCATGTATTTTTGCTGCAAGTTTTGAACAGTTTTTCATGGTATATACATTCTCAACAAAATCTTTTTCTCTGGGGCTGTCTCAGAAGCATACATGGCTTACATGCCTGTGGTTAGTTGAACTTTTAATAGTAGCATCTTCTTTTTTGCAGTACATTCATAATTGGTTTTCCCCCAGTACTTGCACTCACTCATCCTCAGAAATCATCCCTGAATCCCATTTAAAGAACACAATGCTTTGCTGAAACAGTTCTACAAAGGTGCTTTGTTTTAAATCTTTGCTCATCAGAACTAGATGCTTCAGTATATTAAATTATCAATTTACAGCTCCCTCTGCCTGAAGCACTATTATGAGTCTTAAGTATCTCTAGTTCCTCTGCAATTACTTGGATGAGCAGAGAGGATCCATCAAAGCAACTGGACACACTTACTGACTTTGGCAATTGCTGCTCTGGTTATCTTTCTATTAACGTGTTCTGACATCACCAGTCATCTTTTTTCTCGTTCTTAAGTTTACCGGTTTTCTTCGATGTGTTACTCATGTAGTAGAATGCAGGGAAATAGAAGCAAACACTAAAACTGCTCCCCTCCAATTGCTATCAACCCACCTCCCTCACTGGAACACAAGAGTGATTTTGGCTATTAGCTGAAATAAAAGGCAGAGGGTGAGAATGAAGGAGGTGCCAAATTCAATATGTGACAAATAATTGAGAACACTTCCAGCTTTATGCTGGGGCCACTCTGTCCTTGTGTAACTGTCCCAGTGCAACTTAACACGGCTTCCCTCAATCAGCACTGGCTGCCTCAGGAACCTATCAGAGTTAAGTGGTCCCATTCTATCACTTAGCATTCATCATATCTACATAATTACAACTGAAAAGCATCCAGGCCAATTGAGAGTGGCAAACCTCAACAGGGAAACAACAGTATCCTCCTGTTCCCTTTCCAGCCTGGCAAGGACTGTTTCAGGCTGAGAGGGAAACGGAAATAAACCTTCCTGAAATAACAAGTGAATTCTCTTCTCCCTTACAGCAGACTATTCAACACAGTATTTTAGTACTGCCTAATTAATAAGAGGGACACCATTAATATGCAGGCCAGTTATTTCAGAAGCAGGTAATTAAACTGATTATTTTAAGACAACCTTGTCTGCTACCCTCCACCAGCAGCAGTACGTTGACCTCGTAATTTATTTCACAACTTAACTGAAGTGCAGAGACGATCTCAGACGGAATTGTCGCCAGTGAGCTTGCCCAGCTTTAGGAGTAAACTCTCAAACATACTTAGAAGCACTCCTTACAGATTTCACTCTAACCTACATGTTGAAAAATCTTTTTACCTTAGCTGAATCTCAAAGAAAGTAGTGGAAACAAATTACCGTAATAAGGACAAATGGTACATGGCTCCACCTGGCATCAAACAGACCTCCTGGGGGGTTGACCTGGTTCCATCACTGCAGATTTAGGCATAATTCCCTTACAAGCAAGCAAATAAAGTGACTTCATGAGCGCATCTTGTAAGTCTCAGTAGTTACTGCATTCCATATGCAGTAACTGACAGACAGTTGCAAGTTCCATATCTTAGAGCTTATGAGACCAGCCCTCCCGTATTGCAGTTTGTTGTGTTTTGGGGTTTTTCTTTTAAACATACCAAACATGCAAATCATACTTACGTCTCGGTATCTGGTCTTATGGAGGCCACATAGTGGCATGAAACATGTTGAAGAACAGTTTGTCTCTCAGTGACAGTAACTTCAAATTCTCACTTCATGCAGTACCCTGGCCAGCCAAGTCTTTCATGCAGGTTTCACATCACTACTATTGCACAAATGCATGCAGACTGACACCCACGGGCTCACACCATGTACAGCTGTGCTTTACAGATGCCTTGAGAAAATAAGGAATCAGAACAGACTTGTTCCCACTGGTATTTGAAACTAGGGGTCCAGATGCTAATCAGGGCAAATACAGATCAGATTAAGATGCAGTGAGAAGGCGTTTAGTTATTAAGGACTCCAGCTCTTGGGAAGACTTGTGAGGAAGAAGGTAAGGAAGGGTGTCACTGCTGAAACAAGTGCTGAACTATCAGAACTCCTCAGTCTCTTAGGTCGAGCCACCCATCACAAGGGGTCTCATTGCTGAGCTGCTGGTTTACAGTTCTCAAATTCACAAACATCACCACCTAAAGGGGATGGAGCAGGGAGAGCAGGGATATGAGGTGAATTAGGCTGTTAAGTAACTGTTCTGAACAGCAATTCAAATTTCTTCAGCTTCATTGACTGCCTCTGAGACACTGCCAGGGCATATGGAAGAATTTCCAACTGCATTACATCATTCACAATTTTAGAAATTTCCATATGCAGAAACCATTTATCCAGAGCCCCCCCAAACCTCTACCTTACCTCACTGTTCATGGAATTTAAAAAAAAAAAAAAAAGCACGTAGATGCCTATTTTGCTACTTGAATTCAGGGACAACATGATGACAATTACCACCTTTGTGATTCTGTAATGCATTCACTGACTGCTACCACCAGACCACGATCCCAAGCTGCCATGGTTGTGGGACATAGCAGCATATACAGTTCTCGCTTAAAAGAGAATAAATTACATGTCAGCTTTTATCAAACAAGACATCTTCTGTCCTTCAGGATAAAAAAAAAACCCAAATGAACACCAAACAAAAAGACCCTTATTTTTGTTTACTAAGACAGTACCTGGGGCTTGTACCACTGTAGCAAAATTCTGGATCTTTGACTTCTTTTGCTTGAATGTATTTCAGCAGCTGCTGAATGTATTTCAGTAGCTGCTTGAATGTATTTCAGGAATCCAGAAGGGCAATTTTTTTAGTGGGTGCTCTAGCATACAGTAATTGTGCTTATATTAAGGGACCTTTCCATATGTAGATCGTTTCTAAACAGAAGTAGGCCATGGATATCTTCAGCTCTAAAAAGCATTTCAGTCACCCATGCAGAAGAGAAATTACACTTAGCTTCAGTTAACCTGTAGAGCTGATGCAGCCCTCCCCAGCATCTGCACTACCCAGTGAGCCTCGTAAGCTCCCTCCCAGCTGCAGGGCACAAAGCAGCACCTACTGCTGCAAACACAACTGCAACCTTCTCCTGGTGTTCCTGACTGCAGAGTTCAACTCTGCTCCAAGACCACCACAAAGAAGATTTGGACACCAAACTAATACAAAGTATGCAGCCTGGGTGCATGATACCAGGAAAAGCTATGGGAACTGCCAGTCCCAGTGCAGAGGCTAGCTCTCTCTCAGCCTGCCAGGTACAGGTGACACCTACACGCTGAGGCTTTGCTCTCACACCACCAGCATGGCATCAGGTAGCACAGGTCCAAATGAAGGCAACACCTGCACACAGAAATGTCCCTTCCAGGTGCTAATGATACTAAGGGACAAGCAGTAACATGGGCCTCATAACCCACTCTCCAAACCATGACTAAAGATCACTAAAATGAAAATCTCCACAAGGTTTATTCCAGAATAACAACTCAGGCTGGTACCATTCCTAACATCCGTGCTAATCTTTTTTTTCCTCCTTATGTAAAGGGTTTTAATAGTGTTTTATCTCATTACTTCACTCCAGAAAGCTGTTCCAGAATCTGTAGGCTTACACAGCTTGTGATTTTGTTACTGCAATAAATGCAAAAGGAAAAAGCTGAGATGATTTTCCTGGCTAATAAAAGTAAACAGCAATTAAGTAAACTCACATGGCATGTCTGCTTAGTGAATGTGAATGTACTCTACTCTCGACTTCAACTATCATGCTCAATGGCAGAAACCTTAATGTAGTCTCAAATGAAGCCTCCAACAGTCCATTAGACTAATCTCACTTTTAAGCAGCAAAAAACCCTTCAGTGACTCTTTTCACTGTTCAACCCCCCAGATCCTGATTCAACTTAAGCTGGTGTTCAGTAACTGCATGTAACCTAAATGACTCAGCACACTGCAAGTGCAAGAAAAAGCAGTGTTCTCCTGGCAGCAGAACAGGAGTGGGAAGGGAAAGATGCCTGCAGAGCTCACAAGCTGCAAGTATGTGCAAGGACCAAGCATTTATAGCACCTGTATCACATTTTGAAGTAAATTCAAAACTAATAAATTGCACCTTAATGTGTCAAGAAAAAGATGTGGTCATTCCCAAGGACCACGACCACCTACCATAGTGAAGGCTGATCCTCGGGTTTGTATTTTCAAAGTACAATCAAGTAGATCTTTCAGAAGTTTCAGTTTTTTAGAAGTCTAGGTAATTTTACAAGTTCCAATTTTCATCTTTCTACCTGCTGTTTTTCTAACAGACTTAACATTTTGTGAAGAAAAAATGAATTTGCAGCAAAGAGATCAGTATCTTTGATCTAAAACTTTCAATGCCCAGAGATTAGTAACTGAGTGCTTTTTTAAAGCACTGACTAATCCCAATGTGTTTCTAGTACCTGATTTATCACTTAACAGATAAATTTTCATATTAATAAAATAAACACTAAAGGTATAAAATAGCTTTTAACAGTGAATTTATACTTTGAGACAGACATCACAAAGGGCATCAACTACAAACTATAGGCCTGTTACATTTTGGCAGTACTTGCACAGCAGTTCTGTCTTATCTTACCATATTTTGGTAACTCTTGCACAGCTGCAGAAGCTTCAAAAGTGAAGAGAAGCTTCTCAGCCATGTACAGACTAACATTTAAGAAGCTTCTCATCATCCAGGAAGCACCTGACACAAGCTTCCCTTCACCAGATAATTCACTGAGATGCCAAAGATTTAGTGGCTTTCTGTCTATTTAATTTATCCCTGCCCCCTTGGCACTTACCAAGTTCTCCTGACAAATCCTTAAGCAACAGCCTGGTAAAGACCCATACTCAGGTGCAGTACCGAGTGTACTTCAGTTTTTGGTATTAGTATGTCCAAAGGAGCCACAAAAGCAGCTGACAGTAGGTAGTAACTAAAATTCTTTTATATAAGAAAGCCTTTCTGTATTTGCAACCAACTCCAAAAATGAGGTGCACACCCTCAAAAACTGTGTTTTGGAAACATTGGTTTTGTGAGATAAAACCTACACTTTGAAAAAGCCTACCAAAAAGCCATTAACCTGATACAAAGAGGGCCAGAAATCAAAAGCTAGGTATTACAAACTACTTCCACTTGCTTCTAAAGGGTATTTTGCTGAAGTAGTTTAACCGAAGACCATTCCAAGATTGAACTGGAAGCTCCACTGAGAAAGACTGGAGCAAGAATTTAATCTCTTCCCTCAAAAGCCATCCTGTTTAAGGGGAGAGAAACTCTTCAAAGATGCCAAATGATACAAGAACAAACTCATATTCCCCAAAGTTCATATGCTCTGAAGCCTGTTGGTCCCCTTTATCTTTTTTTACCCACTACTTGGACAATGCAGATGGCTCCAAACTCAGTCTGGTAATGCAGCAAAAGCATAGAGTTTGTTAGCTGGGTAGTATAGGCCACATTTAACAAAATTAGAATTCCAATTTTTTGTTTCCTCTAATCCTAACTGTGTTCTCCCAAGAAAGCATGGCGTCACAAGGAACAAATGAGCAGCCTGTCTTATGCACCCTGTAGAAAACTAAAAGAAAGCAATTAAACTGAACAGGTTGTTTCCTGTAATACAGAGAATTAAAATCCATACCATTACTGTATGAAAAAGCACTGAAAAGCACTGTACACAGCCACTCAGGCCAACATCTTGAGGCTTCTTCTAAGAGAAACTGGATTGACGAAAACCAAAATTCCTATAATTTGCTTTGCTAATCAAAGTAACTATGGCCCTATTCTCACTGCAGTGAGGATGTCCAAAATGACAAGTCAAGAACAAAGCATGGCACTTAGGAAGCAAATTCCCAACTCCTGCAACTTGAATGTTTGAGACCCTACAGAACTTCTCACAAGCTTCATGTGAACACGTATTGTATCTTACAGATCATTCAAAGAAGAGGCACTTAAAGTTGAGAAATTTTCAGTACTATTAGCAGGTATGGTGGTTACTAAATATTTCAGAAAGTCTTAGTATTCTGAAGAGCAGCATTTTCACAATATTTCTTTGTAACTTAAGGCAACTGTGAAAGTGAAGTTGGAGCTTTCAGGTGGTGTTTTTGTAAGGTGTTTCAGATTAACCTGTAGGAACTTATAACCAAGGAAGTAAAAACACTTATGTACCAATACAGTCATATACTAGTAATACCATTATTTGTGACAAGTACTTTTCAAAACATATAGCCCGTATTTTGTAAGAAAACCTTTGCCACTGATCTTTGCTGATCTTAACATTTTACAGTCTGCACATTTGTAGTGGGTGACACTGTTAAGATGCAAGATGCTACTAAAATTCAATTGATAGGATTTCCATAAATAAAACCAGCCATATTTCACCTAATTTATTTAATTTCCAATTTCTTCCAATTCCAAACAAAAGCTAAATACAAGTTTTAAACAGGTAAGCACTAGTTTTATCCAAAGGGAGTAGGCTTATGCAGTTTTACTCCAGTAAAGTACTCAACCCTTAAGCAGAGCCTTCTTTGTCATCAAAACTATACAGTAGTCTTCCTTTTATCATTGCACCATCTTAAAATGTTCTGTCAGAACCAACTTTTCACACTTCAAACACTATTTTACATTGGTTTATAATGTCTATTTCAAAAGAAAAAAAAACAAAAACCTCGATGGGTTTTCCATAAGAAATGTTTTAGAAACCAGTATTTGCACAGTCACCTGCAAGTTTACAAGTCTCAACTCTCAAGAAAAAATAATCCTCTACCAACATTGTTTCTGCAGCTATTATTTTACCTTTGAGCTGCTTTAGCAACTTCAGACTCCAAGTCTGCCTCATCTGTATAAACGCATCCAACTCAAAAGAATAGCTTCATACAGTTATACAGCAACTTGGGGAAAGAGATCCAAAACAAAAGTGCCAGTAAACTTAGACATGGCCCAGCAAAATAAAAGAGGCAAAAAATGCCTGTACATTAAATGAGATGCTTTTTTTTTTAAAGAAAGATTTCTTTCCCACATTTACTTCCTATTGTAATAGCCACTTCTTCGTTCATTAGAATGAATGATAGTGCTCTTCGATACAATCATTAACAGCAAAGCTATAAAGCTTTTATACCCGTTACATTCACTTCTCACCCTCAAAATACTGATGGTTAACATTAGAGATGTTAGGGGGCATGACCAGCACAAATGGGAACACCACCACAAATGATCACCTTGTGCTTTCAGATACATTTGTTTCAATGTACAGTCCCTTCATTTCACATTTTAGTAAGATGCTGATGCAGTGCAGAAGCGTGCAGAGCATCCTCTCTTTCACAAGGTCCATGCAGAAAACATCTAAAAAAAAATTGCAAAGTTCTGAGATACAGATGATTAAAAAAATCCAGGATGATCAAGTTTCACAATGTATAGTGTTCTGAACATGAGTCCATTTTCTTCTAAATTCTGAAAGAATAAAGTGGTGAGGAAAGTGAAAATCCACTGCTGCATTCTGTGATCTTCCCCATTTTGCTGGCCAGTACCTTACTCTGGCATGTAAGGACAGAGGTGATCCTCTATGGTACCAACCGTCCAGTGAGTGAGCTGCTCCTGTGGCAGGTACAGGCAGATGCTGCATAACTTGAAGATTGTAGCTTTGTTTTTTGGAGTCTAGAGGCAAAAAAACCCAAAGAAAAGGTATTAAGCCTAGAAGTTAACTCAGGACTAATAGGCAGACCGCCCCCAGACATTTAAAATTCACTGTTTCATACATATAAACAGCCTGAACTTAAAATTAGTCTGCGAACACTGATGCATAAAATGTTTTCACTATTTTGTTCACTCTTCACTTGAATTATTTCTGTATTGTCACCCAAACCAAACCAATATTTTGATTTTCCTGAACACTGTCAGGCCTATTTTAGAAGTTATTTAATTTTTAATACAAGAACATTAATTCTATGCAAACATGTGTGTGGCCCATAGTTAGTTTTTGCATGTGTTAATCCTATTTATAGCTTAAGTTTCCTCTGAAACTGCCAAAACGCAATCACAAATACATGATCAGCTTTCCTACTTGAGTACCTCACAGCAGAACCACTGATGTTCCCGAGAAGAAAATGCTTTGTATGACTAAAACAGACTTGTTAAAATGAGGACAAAAGAAGCTTACCTGTAAGTGCTGTCTGTCAATGAAGAGGAACACTGACTGGTTAGGGTTGTTGATAACAATTCCAGTCTTATCCTTTCGGCTCAGAACATGCAGAAACTGTTTTTCATAGTCACCATGATGAAATTCAAACTTGGCCTACATCACGTGAGGGAGGGGAATAAAATATTTATTAAGATAAAGCTCACAAGTAACCCACTGATTTCCTTCAATCTGGGGCTTTACAACCACTTTTCTTGTTTTCTTTTCTGATTTATTCTGAAAAGCAGAAACTGGGGACCATGGCAGTGACACACAAGAGTCTTGACACAATTTAAAGAATCCCCTAATTTCATTCTGCCAACACAGACATTAGCCATTGCAATGACATATTAACAACTCAAAGGTACAACTTTACCTGCAGCATATATAAAATCCAATTTACCTTCCTGTGGCAGAAGATCCCTGTGCAACAATTTCTAGGCAAAATTATAATGCTAAGGTTCCATCCATCTCACTCGTCCATCTAATCAAATAAAGCAATTTGGAATACTGACAGAACCTTAACAACACCATCACATTTAGACAAAGATTCATTTGTACTAAGAGGTACATCTAATCCACTTCTACAAATACAAACACACTGTATGCATTTATACATACATGCCATTTGCAAAGGCCCTTTGGAAACTTACATTTTGGAAGGGCTAACGCAACAGTGCATAAAGATAGGAGGCAGAATTCGGCATTCAAAACACCGACTGCTTTCTTAATAAAACCACACAGCATATTTTTCTAATATCCTCAGAACTCATATATCTTATCAACTGATTGGTTAAGGAGAACATTCCCTCCAGGAGTAGGTTATTTATTGAAGTCAAAACCCAAAACCAAATACCTGAACAGGCCTAAAGGGTTCATCAGATCCCTTCCACCGAGAAAACAGGAGACAGACTATCTTCTCAATATCATTACGAGGCCACAGAATGAAGTCCATCTCCTGGGTACAGCCGATCACATCCTGTGAGTAGTAAAGTTCTGTACTTGAACATTCCCTCCAGTAGCCAAAGACACAGATAAGCAACTTGTCTATACAGGCACATACTCTAGAAGTGATACTTATACAAAATTTGTTTGACTTTCCATTTTTATTACTCATAACACAACTGAAGTCTTCCTTGCTTCGCACTGAATTTTAGTATCAGTAGACACTTAACATAAACTACAACTTTAGGAAAACATTAGCAAAGACTGTCTTCCAATATTCATAAAGCAAAATCACTTAGTTGTACAGCAGGAGTTGTTCCAAGAATTATTAACACATGCCTTCTAAAGGACAAAGACAGCAAGAAGATACGATTCCTAAGGTGTATCTCTGAATGACACAAATGAAAGGTAAAGCTTAAGAACTACATATTTAAACAGTTTCAGAACTGTAATTAACCCACTGCTACCCTTCATACTAGACCCCATAAACACCGGTTAGCAGAGCCACTGTGCAGCAAATGAGTTGAGAAAATGAAAAAAAAAAAGGCAGGATTAGCAGCATTAAGATTCACGAGGAAAAGCCAAGTGTTGAAAAAGTGTAATTCAGCAAGTGTGGAAAGAAGCCTTACCCTGCGCATAGACTGGTAGCGGGGTGCATGGAGCTGTACTACATCCTTCTCCAGAAGCTCTAAGGAACTTTCCAAAGAATAGCTGGAATCCCGCACACCTTTCAGGATATTTTCTTCATAGTTATTGGTCATGACTGGTATCACTTCAGACACTTCAAAAAGCGCTGACTTTTTCTTCTAAAGAAAGCACAGATTACATTAAGATTACCATCCTTTCTAGGAAACGACAGGTAACAGTTTATTTCAGGATTTGTAATTTTCCGTGTGAATGTGTAAAATACCCATCCCACAGGCTAGGACTTTGATAAAACCCACACTAAAATTTACATGCTAAAGTTTATAAATTAAGCATAATCAGACCAGCAACTTTTATAAAAGTTGAACATGTTTTTGTAGTCTACAAAAATGCAGATTTACATATCAATCTTGAAAATACTACAATTCTATCTAAACATTAACAGAATTGCCTCTTCTTCAAGTAGAGTACATGACTTTGGGATGACCAAGTGCCTCTGCAAGCTTCTCTCTGCCAATCAAATAACACCTTTTTTACCCTTTTCAATTTTTTAGAGTTGGCCTTTTATGAAAGGTGAAATCTTTCAACGCCACATCTGGTGACAGCAGGTGATTGAGATCCTATCTGAAGTTAGCTATGATCTTCTCAAAGGAGGACTATTTTAATTTGCTGCATAACTTTTATACTCACTACGAATATTTCAGCGTCTCTCAAGCAAGGCCAAAACATTATGCGAATGTAAAATCACTTAAAGTCTGTTTCTAACAACTTTCTCACAGCTCATTAGAAGTCTTGACCTACTTAAGAGACAAAGTATATTTTACCAAATAATGCAACCACTTCCCTTGCCCCCCATCAGAAGACAGACAGCAGGCACCTATTTGCTGACCAACCTAACTTGAGCTAAACTTCTATTTTAAGCAAACTGGTATGGGATGGACATCTTCAATTCACCGTGATATAAGCAAATATAATAGGATTTAAAACAGGCATTTGCAATGAATTTCTACAAAGCAACCAAGTAGTATCAATGTCCAACTGAAAGAGTTAAAGCTGTGTCATCTAAGAAAATCTAACTGCTGCCATTGCTTAAACATTGATATCTATGTTGCCATGACACAATACCCAGAAATTATATCCTAATATATCCATCTCTGCTTGCACTAGAACTGACAAACAAAAACAAACTGAACTTAGGAATTTTAAAGAAGCTTTTCAAAGTTTTTCAAGGAAGAGTCTTCATTAAAAACACCTAATTATTACAGCTAATGCAAAAACTACACATTTCAGGGGATTAAACAATTTCAGTACTCCTCTATGTGCATTTTGTGCATTATGTACTCTGGTGCGATTTGCTTCTATCTTCACTTCCTCATCATTTGTTCAGTACATTCACTTCCTCTAAGAACCTACTTTTCTTAACATTCTGTGGATAAAAACTCTCCCACAACTGCGGGTCTATAGCTGGCTTTAGAGAGACCCAGCTCCCCATCCAGATGTGCAGCATCCAGCAACAAAGGAGGGCAGCCAAGCAAATGAACATTTCCTCTTTGCCCTCCCCTCTCCCTTTCAAAACGGCAGCAGCAGTTCCACATGTGCCTGCGCACTTGGACCATTTCCACTTCACATTTTGTGATTCCTCCCTTCAACTGCCAGGTCTTCCCTTCTGCTTTCATCAGATAAACACACTCGGCAAATGCCTCAGACAGATTCCCTTCACAGCTCAAGTGTGCACAGCCACCAATTGCGCAGGTCAGACCCCAATTAGGCTTGAGGAGCTACAGTGTTAACTTTGAAAAATATTTACTCAACACAGAAGTTCCCACGCAACCATTTAATGAGGCACTGGAACCCTCTACATTATAAAATTACAAAGAACAAAACGACAAACATGAACGAAGTAAGTATTATAGCAACTAGCGATTAAAAAAAAATTAAGTCAATGGACTCTATTAAGGATAAAATATCTGATACAATCAGGCAACAAGACTTTGCACGGAACACTTAACATGCAACAGACAACACAGAGAGACACTTTAAAACCAAGTTACCTTGTCTTTGAACACAAAGGCAATGTACATCTTGTAGTCAAACTGGTCAGCTAAAGATTCTTTTTTCTTTCTAAGCTGAGCACGAAGTCTGTTCAGAGCTTGTTTCTTCCGGGAGTTTGGGTCCCCCATTTTGTAACACAGGTGGTACTAAAGCCTTTGGAAACTGTCGCTAAACTATGGGCACCTTTTCGTAAGACTTAAGTACAACCGAAACAAGTCGTTTGATTCCTGCTAATACGACTGAATAGATCAAACGCTAATGTAACCCAAAACCGTACCTCAGGCAGGATTTTACGAGAATGTCGTATTGGAGGGGTCAAGAAACAAAGAAAGTAGTTGTCCAGCCATGGCTGGACAAGAGATTTTATAATAAATCAAGAAAAAAAACCCCAAAGAATTTTGAAGAGAAAAATTTGAGCAGTTTAGCCACAGGAATAAGTGGGAAACAATGAAGAAAAAAAAAAGAAAACAAACCCCAAACAAATCTTATCACAATTTATGTGTACAATAAAAAGCAACTGGCACAAGCCCAATCCATGGGGGGTACTTTTGCTCTGCTTACAAAAAAAAAAAACCGAAGCTGAAATTACAAACTGCGTTTTACCCCAGCCAGATCCATGACTCTACTGATAATTATTCTCAGCCTTCCACTATTGCTATGTTGCCTGCCTTTTTCTTTAGAATTATTACATTTGGTGGAGAGCAGAGAAAAGGGTGCAAAGGAGGAGTGCACAACCCGGGAAGTATGACATTTCTCTGCCGCCAACAACAACAAAATCAACTACAGACAACACAGCGCTGGTTTGCAGGGGAGCAAAGAGAAAAGACAGCGGAGTCATTTCTAACTTCATCCTGCTCATCATTGCCCTGAGGCTACTGCTGCCAAAGAGGAGAGGGATCATGATGGCCACTGACAAGGGGCGGACAGGGGTTCATAGGACAGTAGTATCTCACCGAGAGACTAAACCTGAATCAGCGCCCCAAAGCTGGGCTCCCTACCGGTGGGAGAGCCCTACATCCCCCGACACCTCATACACTCCCTGGGCTGCTGATCCCCCGGGGATCCTTCCCTCTCTCTCTGCTGCTGCGAGCACTGTCAGCCGAGGCTGTGCATGGACGGCGCTCTTGGCTTTCCCTTCGGCTTCTCTCTGCACGCAGGGCGGCCGCGCCCGGGGCAGCGGGACACCCTCAGCAGCACCGCCTCTCTCCCCTCTCACTTCATGGCCACGACTCGGAAAACATGGAGTGTGTTTTGCTCCTGCTTCTCGGTGACAGAATCTTTGCGAGGTTTTTTTTTTTATTATTAATTGCAATCTAGGTTGCAATTTGAAACCTCTAAAACACCCTCCCCCGAAAAAAAGCAAATCCCCAATTATCAGGTTATTTTCTTGCTCTCTCCAGACATTTTTTTCCCTTTCCCCAGGTGTTTGATTAATCGGGGATAAAAAGTTTTTAGGTTAGCAAATTCGTCAGACCAGGTTAAGAAGACGAGGGGGAGAAAGTATTCCTCCCCCTTCTCTATCTGGAGAGAAAGGGAAAAAAACAACTGAAAACAAAAACAAACAAAAAAAAAAAAAGGAACCCCTCCCAAAGCTTCCCCCCAATTAAGCAAGAGACTGAGAGGCTCCGACGAGAGCCCGGGACCGTGGCCCGCTCGCTACCCGCAGCCGGCGGGCGCAGGAGGAGCAGTGGAGGAGGAGGAGGTGGCGGCGGTGCTGGCAGCACGGAGAGGAGCCATGTCAAGATAAAGCCACGAAGCCGCGGAGCCCCCCCATCCCTGCCGCAGGGGACACGGTGACCGGGCCGCCCGCTCTGCCGCTGCTCGGCCCCGACCTGGTCCCCATAGTCTAGCTCAGCGCCCCGGGGCCGGGGAGTGGGGAAATGGTGGCGGAGAGAGGAGGAGGAGGAAGAGGCGACGACGGCGGCGGCGGAAGGAGGAGGAAGAGGAGGAGGACGCTGTCCCTGCGCTAGCGGGTCCTACGGAGGAAGGCGGCGGGCATAGAGATCCCGGAGCGGCGGCGAAGGAGGACCGGGACGGCCGGGAAGAATGATGAAAGGGTTGAGGAGAGCCGCTTTTCGCCCAGGCGGTCCCGGGACGTCCTCGAGGGCGACGGCAGGAGCGGGCAGGAGAGAGAAGGAGCGCCTCTGCCTCGGCACGGAGCAGGCACGGAGCAGAGCTGCGCAGCCACCACCGACCCCTCAAAATGGCAGCGCCTGAGTCACACAGACGCCGCCCTATCCTCACAGCAGGCGCGTACCAAGTGCTGGCACCGCCGGGGGTGTGCCGGCTGCTGTGGTCCAGGCAGTAGAGCTCAGCCTTGGTAACCACCGCGGACACGTCTTGTCGGAAATGGCAGTAAGGAGACTACAACAGCGGCTTGGGACGTCTCCGCACCCTCACCGCGTCAGGAATCCGCACTGCTCTGCTCTTTCTTTCCCTCCTCCCCCCCGCCCTGGTCAAGCCTCGGGTAACCGCCCGCCCGGCCCGCGTGGTGTCCGCGGGACAAGGACCCGGATGGGGCTGCTCAACACCGTTCTCGGGGGGGTGAGGCAAAGGGGAGGGAGGGAACATCGCCCTCCCCGCCCGAGGTGGTATCTGCTGGGGGCAGCTCCCCCCTCCCTCCCTCCCTCTCCGACAAACGCCTGTTTCCCAAATTCCGTCACTTTACGAGAATACTTGAACTTGTTTCAGCCTTAAGCGTGGTGATGTTACCAGTAAACAAGTGTTGTAGTGGCATATTTTGTGTAGTTTGGTCCGCCGGGGTTTGTATTCAGCCCGTCCTGTGTATGCGAAGTAATACTGTAAATAAAACAACAATTAAAGTCCAACATGTATTCAAAGCTGACGTGGCGATGGGCTGGTCTGTGGCACTAATCTCGCCACAGCAGCCAGTGTGACAGTCCGTGCTCCTCCGTGGTCGCAGCGCTTCCCGAGGAGGTTGGCTAAGTTTTGTAAATAAGTAATTGCTGTTCCAGACACAAACGTAATCCTTGGAGGGAAGTAAGCGGTTTTATTTCTGCACTACGAGGACAGGGTTATGCCTCCTTCCCTTCCCGTTGTGTGGAAGGAAGGAGGAAGGGCATGGAAGCGAAGCGAGGACAGAGCCTGCTCTGCAGCGTTCTCCCTGCGGGAAGGCCCAGGGCGAGCAGGAAGCATTGCTCTCTCAGCACCAGGCCCGGGCGTTCGCTGGGCCAGCCCTGCGCCTGGCCTCGGGCGCGCCAGGAAACCTCGCCGTCCAACATTCCCCGCAGCGGGGCTGCTCCCGAAGCGCCCGGCAGCGGAGGTTCGCACCGGGGAGCCGAGGTGGTGACCTGCTGGTTTGTGCCGTAGCAAGGCGCAGGCTGCCAAGGGTGGGTGAATGCATCTCTCCCACCTTTGCCGGGAAGCTGGCGCCTGTGACTCACCGGAACAGCAGCGATATTACAGATTACAGGCAGAAGACAAGTGCGGGCACCGTCTCTCTCACTTGATCGCGTTTCAAAGCCCATGGAGCACGACGATGGCACTTTCCAGTAACTCCATATTTCAGTCTTTGTTCCCCCAGTCTCCCTACTTGTCCCTGCTGATCCCTCCTGTTCTCTCCTGGCCCTCAAATAAGTTATTTTCCTTTGGCACACCCTTCCTCTACATACTTTCCCTCGGACACTTCTGCCAGTCTTGTCGGCAGGAGCTGCGTTGCAGCCCCTTGGACCTCATTATCTTCCCCCGGTGATAGTCAGACCATCTGATGCCAACACTCTTCTTGCCTTCCCTGACGCGGGCTTTGCCCAGAACATTGCTCTGTTGTTTGAACAGGAACAGAGCAGAAACAGATAATTTTTACCTACTCAGAGATTGCTGCTCAGTCCTAATAAGCGATGCCTATGGAAAATAACCCTTTGTTTTGTGGTAAAAAGCAAGGCAGCTAAATAGGAGGATTACATTAGTTCTGCACTTTTGTGGCTATTTCAGAATGCCAGCGTTTTTTAACTATAACGTTAGACTGTCCTTAAGGAGAGCCGCCTTTAGATAACCACTCTTCCAGCCAGTTTCGTCCAGTTTTGTTTTCCACGCTGCCCTGTGCGACATTTTGTGCTGCAGTCTTGTGCCCGCTGCTATTTTAAGGCATGACTCACACTTGGCCTGTGACCCTCTTTGTGCCGGCAGAGAAGGCTCGGCTGCGCAGCACCGCTTGACGCGGGGATTGCCCCGGCACAGAAGGGCCGCGGAGGGAACTGGCGCCTTGCCCACCTGCGGAGGAGAAAGGAAGGAGTTTTCTTCCAGCCCAGTAACTCCAGCTGCCCTTTGGAGTGTAGGGATGCAGTCACAAGGGATCAGGCAGCTGCCCAGCCCCAGGTTGAGGAATGCATCCAAAAAATTTTGTCAAATGTGGTGCTGGCGTGAGAGCAGTTTTTCTTCTGGGGGGCTTTCTAGTAGAGCTATGAGGAGAGGAATAGATAAA
This sequence comes from Entomyzon cyanotis, assembly GCA_024500445.1. NCBI lineage: Eukaryota > Metazoa > Chordata > Aves > Passeriformes > Meliphagidae > Entomyzon > Entomyzon cyanotis. The sequence goes on from JAKEPQ010001005.1 coordinate 44,218,559, forward strand.
TAGATACACTTAGATGAAATATACATATAGGTAGGTGTGTGGGTGGGTGTGGGTGTGTGTGTTTAAAGGAAAAGGGAAATCAAGACCAAAGTATTACACGTTACGGAGCCACCACCTGTCTTCTGCAAACTCAGGCTGCTCAAATCCTTTCAGAAAGGGATGGGGAGCTGGAATCACTCCAGGTTCCTTCTGTAAAGACTGTTGCTCCTCCTTAAATAGACAACTTCCTTTCTTTAGCAAGCTCACAGAAGATTTTTCTTTCCTTTTGGCTCATTGGCTAGTAAAGGTACCCTGACAACACTTACACAAATTAGTACCTTAACCAACCCAAGTATGTTTATTATACATTTACATGCAGAAATATTTGCACTGTTAAATTCATGAGTAATGGCTGAGTCTTGTCCTACTTTTATACAGTTGTGCTTCTTTTCCTTCATCGTGCACAATGATGAAGCTCATAGGATACAAAAACACCATCATCTTAGTTAAAACGTACATGAAAAAGTAACATCTCTTACTGAGTGAAGGGAGAGTTAAGACTTAGCAAAATAAATATTCATATGCTATTGATCCATAATTCTCTTGACAAGATAATTGCACATTATTGTTATGTTTCACACTGGTTATGCAATGTTGCATCATTTATAAGAAGCTTGTGGCCCTGAAAGCTGGGTGTGTATTTTGCAATTACAACACTTGATCCAATGACAGACTGCCTCTCTTCAAATCTAATTTAAAACAATATAGGGGTTATCACTGAGAAGAATGTGCATGTTATACAAAACAAACTTGACAAATAGGTTGTGGTATTATATGCAGCAATAATTCTCTTTTTTTAGGCTTAAATCCCATTAACACAGCAAAAACAGTGTTTCTTGTGCAGGCTGAACAAAACAGTCAGCAGAGTGGGTCAGCTTGTGCTTGGTTAGCACAGCACAGACAAATCAGCTGGTGCCCTTGAGGCTTTCCCCCTGAGTGAGAAAGACTAGACACGAGGCAGCTGCAGTTGTGTACCCTGGGAGGAGTCAGGTGCACACAGACCCCTGTGGGGACTCAGGTCTCAGCAGCTGGGCTGCCATCCTGCAGAAATGCAGAATCCCGCAGCATGGGCGATGGTCTGTGTGATGGTAGGAAAGACCTTGTTGCAAAAATACAGTCCTTGGGAGAGAAAGTGAGTCATGGTGTTTTGAGAAGCAATGAAAGTTTAGAATACATGGTTGCTGGCTTTTCTTCTCTGAAAAACTGGTATTTTCTAGTCACCATGTTATCATATCCTCACTGTTTTCAGTGAAATCAAGCACTTGTTTACATAATGCGTTGTGCTTTCTCTGTAAATTAAAAGGAATTGATAACCTTATAGATACACCTTGTTGTTTTGGGTTTCTTTTCCTAAGATTTCTGTAGTTTAGGAGTCTGATTCCTGTTTTCAGAATTACATGTTTACTCATAAGCACATGGGCAAGATTGTACTCTAAAGCCTCTGCTCTTAATTTCCAGCTTAATAATCAGTTACTTAAAAATTAATAATTTCTAGTTAATAATTAGTTTTTAATTGTTGCAAATTGTTATGTATGTTACAGACATATTTACAAAGAGATGAGATGGATTCTGTTATCTTTCTTCTGTAAATTCCACACATACTGTATGTTAGAAGAAGTATCAGCCCTGAAGCTACCTGCTTCAAAAGCAGAACTATGATTAATTCAGTGCCAAATATTAATGCATCCGACAAAAATAATTTAGTATTCTTTGTAAATTCAAACAAGACAAATTAGGTGGCAATTAAAACTCTTTCATATATTTCAGAATATATTAATTCACTCTTCTCTGCCTTCAGAGAAAACATTAGTTTCTAAGGCATAACAGGAATGTTTTTGTTGAAAGAAATGTCAGTGTACAACATAATAAAGGAATAATAATAAAGGAATATGTACAACATTTCTTATATTGTGTTATGGACCCAGTTAGAATCACAGAATCATTGAAAGACTTGGGTTGTCCACCACTAGTCACCTCTTGTTGTGATGGACAGCAGTGGACAGAAGAAAATTAACTCTCCCCTTGGCAAAACTAGCACAGCACTGCACAGCTGTTGCTACAATATTAAGCTTCATTTTGCACTTGCTTATGTTCCACCTTCCAGTTTCAAGGGGCTGTGGTCATAAAATAGGACATAGGTTCTTGGGCATGTGAGGTATTGGTCCTAAAGAATGTAGGTTTTGTGTTTGCTCAGCAGATGCTTGCAAGAATAAGGGTAAAATTTGAAAAAACTTGTTTTATTTGTTCAGTCTATAAAAAATATTCTAAATACTTGCAGTCAACAGTAGCTTTAGCTAATTATTAATTAGTAGCCTTTATAGAGCATGTTTAATTTTTAAATCTTAAAGCACTTGTATAAATGATGGGTTTTTGAAACTATGGGTTAGGACCTAACAGTGTTTTAAGAGATGTCTTAGTGACTCACACAGTACTTAACTAGGGAAAAAAATTACCAGGTGAGACATAGATTTTTCTTTTAATTTTTCACCTCTGAGGCACTCAGGGTTACTGTTCACACGACAATCTTTTGTTCTAATACATGAAAATTGTGTACTCTGGAGAGATTTAAATAATTATTAACAGTGACTATCATCAAAACCCAGCTAGCATTATGAATTATACCTGGATTGTGCCGTGTATACAATCCTTTCTTCGGGCAGAGTTTCATTAGCATGCAGCCTTCCATGCTGATTAAGCCAGAAGACAAACCGTGAATTTCTTTTCGGTAACACAAGAAGCGCGATGGAAAAACAAGAGGTAGGGCGGGGAAGCGTGATGCCACGCTGCCACCTACTGTCACCCGGCGGACTGCGGGGAGGCCTTTCATCCCTGAAATAAGTATTGGACAGGAGGGCAAAGAGAACATCAGCGAGGGACTCTGAGAGCCACGCATGCTGTTTATTGATCCAGGGATTCCAAAGGAGGCCTCGAGGCTTCTTTCCCCGGACCCTCTGCAGCGTTGCAGCCAGGGCAGGACTGAGATGAGACATTCCAGTGTGTCAGAGGCTCAACACAGCACTGGCTCCCCTGGCCCTTTCCAAGGTGTTCCTCTGCATCCCAAACACTTACAGTCGTTGCTTACTGTAAATACTAACAAATAGGAGCTCATTTATGATAGTTATGTAACAATATAGTACACAAAATTTTAAAAATTACGAGATGGTTTACCTGCACTTAATGTGACAGGTAGAAATAAAGAGTTCTTAAGCACTCCAAAGCTAGACCATTATTTGCAGAACACAAAAAGGGCCTTGACAAAAGGCACAGTGTGGCTGTCAAGTAGAAATACCTCTTTGCCAGCACTTGGTTCAGATAGCCAAGTCCAGACTCTCCCTGTGCAACGCTTAGGAAGTTTCCACACACTGGCAGGTAAGCAATACAGGACCCCCAGGTTGCTGGAGACCCACCTGTTCCCATGTTCCCAGGCACATGAAGTCCTCCAAGAAGCTATTTTTTCAGTTGTCATTTGCTGCAAAAACTGATAACATTTATCAACAACAAAGGAGTACAAAAGCACTAAAAAGTACACATTCTCTGCTGCCATGAATAATCTAACAAATTGGCTGAGCTCTATGGGAAACCTCGGCGTGTTTGCTTAGGCTCACTTGAAGTGCAAATAGTCATAAGTATTCATGACAGAGGGTTTTATTTTTTACAAAATAAACAAGCTGAAATGCATTATATTGCACTCAATTTGAGGAAAAATGTATTCTGCTAGCATTGGGTTAACAGATTTTTGCCATAATCCCTATTTAAATTAAAATTTTGGCCACAGGGGAATTATTACAGTAAAGTAACGTGAACAATCTTTTTTTTTTTTTTTTTTTTTTGGGGTTTTTTTTAGGTTTTTTTAAATTTCTCTATCATTATACTGGTTTCCCACAACTAAGGCTATGAATGAGCTTCTAATAATAAACTCTTAGTGTTCTTTCTAAGACAGTGATGGGATTCTTTACTGACCTTTCAAACTGAAGAAACTGAGCTCTGCAACACGGTGGTTCATAACAGGACATGTTCTCCAGCTGCATAAATTGAAGGAGTGGCAGCTTTGTAATAAACCTCCAGACTGCGGGCCTCCAGCAAGGAACAAATTAAAAGGAAAAACAAACAGGACTTTCCTATTGGAACCATCTCCCATTACCTAAGACCTTTGCAATTAACCAACTACTCCAAAAGGAGTTATTGTGCTTCTGAACTGTAAATCCACCTGAAAGCTTTCTATGAATAAAAACTGCATTTTAAAAAGGTAATCTCTGAGAAAGTTTCACTTGAAAACATAGTATTTACAAGAATTTTACTGCAGCCATAAAATGCACACATTGCCTCTTATGTATGGTTTATGATATAAATCAATGCATGCCTCTAATTTGTTTTGTATAGTTTTTATTGGATTTTTATATTTCTGTATAAGAAGACACGAAATGTGAAAATAGGAAATTTTTATATTGTGCTTGTACAGGTACTACCTGTACTGAAATTTTTCTGAAAGGACATTCAGTGCTGGTAAGATTTGAGTGTATATAGAACCAGTTAAGTATATCTGCTGGTGTTTTGAAACCTGGAAACACCAGATTTTCTTACAGAATCAACAAAAATTAAACTAACCTAAGAGCATGAACTTTTTTAATACTGTAACTGAACAATATTAATTTAGGTGATGTTTCTGCTCATGTTTTTTAATTTTCTGTATAGAAGACAAAGCTTACTGAGGTGACGTCTTGCTCCTGACACTATATTCAAGATAACAGGAAGGAAGGGAGTTGACTGAAAAACTGCAGAAGGACATTATGGAATTGAGTGATGGGCCAATACAACAATGAAATTCAATGTAGATAGACATCAAATAATATGCATAAGAAGAAAAAAAATCTTAATTTCACACATTGAATGACAAACTTTGAACTGACCACCACTCAAGAATAAGATCTCAGAGTCTTTCCACAGGAAATGTCAGTGCCAAATCAAATGGCATACAGTTCACAAAAGAGCAGGAAGATGGGACAGCTTTCATGTCAGGGATGGATAAGTAAGCCTGGGAGAGAGAACTGGAGAACAGTCAGCGTAACAGTGGCCTACATGAGGGCAGGTTGTTTGTTGTCCCTTCCAGTACAAGGACTGGGGACATTGAGTGACAATATTGGAATCGGGTTCAAAGAAAAAAAAAAGAAAGGATGGTGTTCTTCAGACCAATGGTTATTTGAGCTCTAGAAGTACTTGCCAAAGGATATTGTGGACAATGAAAACTTAAATGGGTCAATGGGAGACTGAACAAGTTCATGCAAGAGAGATCAGTTTTATTTCCCTATCCTTGTTTAAAGATTTCCTAATGCATCTTTTTTTATGTTCTGCCTTTCTTGCTTTCATCGGACCATGACATTCTACTAAAAACATTCTCATAAGTGCCATACAGTTTATTTCTAAACAGGAGACTGACAGGATGGCAGGTTAAATAAATACTTCGCTCTGTAATTATCCTAATTTCTGATAGATCCATCATATTGCCTGGGAAAAGTGTTGATAGTTCCTCTACAAGACCTTGATTGCAAGGAATGTGTCCTTAACTCGACAAAATGTTTATTCACAAGCCAGCAGAAGACACTATTAGTATAAATAAAAGATAAATGTGCAAATATTTGCAAGAAGGTAATTGTCAAGTGGCTTCTAACAAATTTAACAGCACGCCTTTGGCATAATTAATAAGAGCTGTAGTGTGTATCATGCGTAAAATCACTGTTGTGTAGCAGCTACTGTGGCTTAACACTGTTAATCTTCTTTCCCCGTTTAGCAGGCTGTACCGTGTTTAGATAGGAGAGATGAGAATAAAGCGCAGAAGTGATTCAATTTGTTTCGGCACAACGCCTTTATAAGTAAAACAAGAAAACAAACCCCAGGAACAACCAAACCCCAAAGGACACCACACCGCAGCGCGCGCCCCCTCAGCCCCCTCAGCTGGCCGTGGCGCGCGCGGCGCGGGGAGCGCGGCTCGCCATTGGCTGGGAGAGAGTCCCCGGGTCACGTGACATCCAGCGCGCCGCTCATAGCCCCGCGCGCCAGGCGCGAAAGAGTGGCCGGTGTGCGAGCGCGCGCCGTGGATCCGTGAGGGAGCGGCTGGCGGTGAGCGGGGCGGGCGGGAGCGGGGCGGAGGGTGAGGGAGAGGGAGAGGAAGGAGGAGAGGAAGTGCTCGCCGTCTCGGTTGCGCCGCCGCCACCGGGCTTCCGTGGCCGCGTTTGGGTGTTGGCGGGCTCCTGCCTCGCTATTGCCCATTGGCCGCGGGGGCGCGCGGGGAGGGAGGGGCGCTGCGGGCTCGGCCGGCGGGAGCGGGAAGGCGAGGGGGACGCGTGTGAGTGAGTGTCCAGTTCACTGCCCCAGCCGTTCTGGGCGTGTGCCTGGGGTACCCTTCGCTGTCCCTGCGGCAAGGCCGCTCATCGCTGCGGCAAGGCCGCTCGTCCCCGCGGTGGGCGCTGTGGCGGCACGGGGCTCGGCCTTCCCGGCGCGCCCACCGCTCCTCACTCGGCTGCAGCCTCCAGAGGGGCTCTGGAGGAGCCTGCTGACCACACCGTGCACGGCTGACTACTTAAGGCAGCCATAAGAGCTGATAGTCTGAAACTGTAATATTCTCTAGCTAGTATTCCCCGAGCTTCAGTAGTAGACGGATGCTATATTAATTTTATTATTTTTCTATTGCAGTTGATCTTATGAATTCCAAAATGAAACAGAATCTGACCGCAGAAAAGTCGTCAGGATCTTTGCAGGTATAGACTTTTAAGCCTTGAAGCTAGTGCCTCTGTCTGACACAAGCTTTTCTGTCCACTGAAGGAATATAAAGGGATCTGTTGCAATAAAAGGGAATATGAAGGGATCTGTGCTTCCACCTGGCTTATGTCCATTTGGCTTGAGTAACCTCCTGGCAGGCAGTATGGCTTGGGAACATGCTGTCCTGCTTGGGTATATGTGCTTATGACTACTTTTTTTCCTATTGCTCAGCAAGTCCTTTTTACTTTGACACTGAGCTTACTGTCTCTATGTTTAATTTTTCAGGGTTGGTTTGGGTTTTTTGTCCTGACTACATGCCTTTGCTTACTGAATCTGTCTGGCTGCTAAGGGGTTGTAGAGTAGGTTCTGTAGTCTGTTTTTATAGGTGTGAATTTATGAAGAGTTATATCTCTCCTGTATTGAACATGTTTTCACTGAAGTATTCAAGTGGGCAGTTCACTTTGTAAAGTCACTCTCGTGAATCATAACTGCCTTGGAATTGGTGGAAATGCTTTAAACAATTTAGGCTTTTAAGAGTTAACAGATTAGTTACTAAGGTTTGTACCTATTCTTGGTAAATCTTTTAATTTAGGCCCTAATCAGAATGATACAAATACTGTATATATTAGAGGCTGCTGTGTATATTAGTCCTTATACCCTGAGGCATAGTGACTGCAATGAAAACTTCAGGTGTTAATGAAAATTGCCAATTGATAGGTCTGACATATACTCATGGCAGTGTTATCCCATACTGTCTCTAGGGTATAAGTTACTCAGTGTGGCTTTTTACACTTTCAGTAGGTTGACTTGAGTATTGGCCAATAATTTCTTGGCAGAATATACTTGACTGTAACCCTCAGCAGCAGTGTCTGACACATGGTGTGATTCTTGTTCCCACAGCAGTTAATGTTTGTCCTGTAGTGGAACAGTAGGGTAATTGGTGGCAGAAACTACCGTGGGAAAGGCGAACCCTTGTTGTATGAAGTACGGTGTGAATCGGTAACTTTCTCACGCTGCTGTGGCATTGTATCCTGGCTATTCTTGCTTGGTTGTCTGCCATTGTTTGCTATCCCATGGTGGCAGTGTAACCAACCCAATCAGAAAGCTTTGATGCAGGAAAGAGGTATTTATGCATGATAGGAAGGGTGATAAACATACTGGTTAGACAAAACAATAGCCTGTCTGGATAGAAGCAAAGAAGCTCTTGATCCATTTTAGTGGTTAATCAAAGTAACACAGCTATTTAAATGAGCACTGCTTGATGGTATGTTCACAGGTTACAAAAACAGCTACTGCCTCCAGTGATGTGCCTTTACCACTGATCCTTAGAGTTGCAGTCACTTTTGTCTCTGTCCCCAAGAGTCTGATACTGCTGCTCTCAAACTCAAGTGTGAGAGTTCCAACTAAAGTCACTGCACTGTAACTGCCCTTGAAATCTAGTCAGAATATTTCTGCTGTATAACACCTGCTCAAATTCCTTTATGAAGGGTGTTTCCTAAGAGGCAGGGATTGATCACAACTTCATGTGATAAAGATCTCTCTGCTACAAATAACTAGATCCCCTTCCTTACAAAAGCCTTAATACAGGCTACAGTGTCAATTTTTTTGTCTTGAAAAGTTGAACTGTGTGTTACCTTAATGGGAACATAATGGATTCCTAATTTTCAGTTTATGTAAAGAGGAGTAGCAGCTGAACCATATTTGTCTTTTCAGAAGTACCTCACAGATACTACATGCAGTGCAGCCCCAAGACAGACTCTTAAAAGGATTCAGCCTTCAGCAGCAGGTAGCCTGGTTGGCAGACGAAATGAGGTATGAGCTAAAAGATAATCCGTAGATATGGAATTATTTCTACCCATAGTGAAATGCTTTTGAGCTTTTTACTGAAAACTAATATATTTGAAAAAATATAATAACTAGCAATTTCTGGGTTCTTTGGGAAAATTTGAGACATTTATTTTGTTGAATCTGTGGGTATTAAGGAAGATGTCTAAATTAGAACTACAATGTGAAGAAAACGGGACTTGGAGAGATTTACTTGCAGTTATGAGTGAGCAGGCTTAGAAGTTTGTATTGTTGTGAAAGCTGAGATGTTGCTCTAAACTGAAACCTGTCCATGTTTTATGCAGAAAAAATCTTCAGTCAGAAGGAAACTCTGGAATAACAAGTTTGCCTCAAAGGCTTGTAAAGCTGAGGTGTCTGTGGACAAGGAGCAAGAAAATGAGAATGATGTCATTCAAGCTGCAGCTCTCATGATGAAAGGTATGTGGTAATTCCTGAAATGTTTTCTTGCACTTTAAATGCTATGCTGCTGTTGGAATACAACTTGAAACATATTTCCTTTGCCATTAAATAAGGGCTTTGGTTTTTTTGTAATGCCTAGCAGGAGTTGATGATACTTAGGTCTATATTAAATAAAGTATAGATGTCTCCTATTTAAGAATGAGTTCATGATAACCAGAAGCTGAGAACCATTGTGTGCAGCAGTGTTAAGGAGTCTTGTAGTTTGTTGTTTTGGTTGGGCTATAAGTTTTCAAGTGACTAATAATGAAGTTGAAATGAAAGCCTGTTCTGGCACTGTGTTGTGTGCACAGTTTCTCAGAGCCATTATGCCCAGTGTGGACAGTGACTTGGGACTAAGACTTCTGTCTTCCTCAAAGTGGACATTCAGAGCAACACTTACAAATGTGACCATCTTACAGAGCCTGCTGCCATGCTTGAGGCAACTTCCTGAGGGCACTCTCTGTACAGCCATTAATGCAGTGCAGGATCTGTTTCCTGTAAGCTTGTGTCACTAGTTGTAGTTGTACAGCTAATCTTTGAAAACACTATGGTGAGTGAGTTCTTAGTGTCACAGCTCATAGAATACAAGTTAGATATCCTAAGGTGCTCTCAAGAAGTCAGTCTTACCACAGACTTAATGTAGCCTCTAACTTCAGGAAGTCCTCCATCTCAGTATTGGAAAGAAATGGCTGAAGAAAGGAGGAAGGCTCTATATGAAGTGCTGCAGGAAAATGAAAAGGTAGCTACTCAAAGATACCTAACTGCTTCATCACTGGTTGTTGTCTTCCTCTTCTAACACTTTGTTATTTGCAATCAGTTGCACAAAGAAATCGAGCAGAAGGATGGTGAAATTGCCCGCCTAAAAGAAGAAAATGAAGAGCTCATGTCCATTGCTGAACATGTGCATTATATGACTACTGTGATTGAGGTACTTAAAGCAAATTTCAGTTAATGTTGTAGAATGAAAAAGTGAGAAACCAACAAAAGTATTTATAATGAATCATGACTTCTGTTTTGTGTGTTTACAGCTCTTCATTTTAAGTTGGTCTCTAACCTGTTTCCTGCAGGGTTGCTCTAATTCTAGAGTCATAAAGCTCCCTGGTGATGAGTGTTTCCATCTTAGAACCTACAGGAGTAATGATAATAGTAAGATTAATGTTTTCTGAAGGGGGCTTGAACTCTTAACAGAACAGAATTTGCATGTTGTAGATGGTGATAAGGGAAGGAAGAGTTGATCTTTTTGGAGATGACTTAAATTCATATGCTTAATAGGTTGTGTGAGGCTACTGGGTGTGTCCTTTGAGAAACTAAGCTTGAAACAGGGGCACAATGAGTGCTGAGAGGGAGCAATATGCTCTTTAAAGTCAAGGTTTTGCTTGCTAAGGCATTGCCAGTTCCACAGCCTAAAAAGGGCTGTGCATGAAGTCTCTAGGGTGCAAAAACTTGTAAATTTCCTAACAGCTCCCTCTGATAATTCTTTGGGGACATGTAGTTGTGTCACTAATTCAATTGCTCCTCTAGCAGGAGTGGATTGTTTGCAAGAGCCTCTGAAGCTGTAATAAATACATACATAGCCATGGATCCTTGATGTTCTAGTTATCATGCTGTTTTTGCAGGGATTAAGCTTGTGACTGGGATATGAAGTTGGGTGCCTGGCAAATGTTATGATTCTGGGATGACTAGACAGAGGAGGTGGAAACGAAATGTTACTGCAAGCAACTTGATTAATCAAAAATTCAGCTTCATAAAGTTAATTTTCAGTTAGTGCAGTTGTTTAGATCAGCCTTGAAAGACTACTGTTTTGCTACACTTGAATATCTTGTGGTATTCAGGGAGTACTGCTTGTTAGTGATAAACCCACAGGCAGAAATCATATTACTTGAGAACTTGAACTAATGTAGTTGGGAACTTCTCTACAGCTTCTCAACAGTTAAGATCACTTATTAGTTGTAAGCTGCTCACTTCTGCAGCTTTAATGAGCCTTAAGGGATACATCAAACAACGAGAAGCTTCAAAACCAGCCTCTTTACAGTCCTGTTTATCTTCTTTAGATCAGGTTAGGTGAGGAACTTCTAGTTTGATCAAGTGCTAGAAACTGCTGGGTCTTAAAGTTCATCTAGACTTAATGTAGCTTCATTATTTCTGACTAAAAATTATGGAGTAAATTGGTTGTACAGTAATTTTTCTAAAATTAAACCTATATGTTACTATAGTAAACACTTAACTTGGAAAGCAGTTTCCCATACTTTAGGTTGCCTGAGATAAAACCTGTCCTACTGAAGAACCTAAGGGAAACTTAACAGTCAACAAAGCAAGTGTGGCCTGCAAGTTATAGGTAGTAATTTGAGTTGAAGTTGTGTCTTAGGATTTTTGTAACTGAGGAATATTTTGATTATATCAACAACCTCCAAATGAAGGTAATTAGTTCACTTAATTTAATATGAAGAGTCTTATTTCACTGGCTCTTAAGTAGAAAAAATATTAAATTCACTGTCTTCTGTTTCTTTGTAGAAGCTAACTGGGCAAGCACCTGACAATCTTGAGACACTGGAGAGTCTGGCTCTAGAGGAATCCAGACAGGAAAATGAAGAGCATAACTGTGGAGATGAGGCAGACAGTCCTTCTGAAGAAGGGCCATCACAAGTATTGTCTGGCTTAGGGGAGAATAGATCAGATCTTCCTTCAAAGGAAGCAAACCATTTGCAGCTGGAATGACAACCTTTAAACAGGCTTATATATGTGGCTTTTAATTGCAGACTTCATCTTGAAAGGATATTCTAAACCTCAGGTATAGAAACTCTTGTGGGATGGGAACATTACAGATGTTGGTATTTTTAACTGGAATTATGTATCAGTGGGAGTATCTGAATATTGCATGGAAAATTTACTACAGGCTGCGTGTAGTTGCTTGTATGAAACACAAATACTGTGTATTTCAACTGTTGTGTAAATATCTTTCCTATCAGTTGGTCTGACATGATACATGAAAATTGATAAATAAATCTTTGCTTTACTAAAACAGCCTCTTAATTGACAGGGGAATGGATAATCCTAGGTTTAAATCAGTTGTGACAACTGTAGATGGAAGCTTTCAGGTTTCTTGGGGGAGTGCCTGGGCAGTTTGTAACTCTTTTTAGATTTGTAGAATTCTGGAGAACAAAGTTAATTTTTTGGTGAGTAGAGTGGGGGAAAAGCAAAAGCTTGTGTGCTGATGGTGAGGCTTCAGAAAGTCAGTAATGGGTAATGAGAGTCAAAATTTAAAGTTCAGTTAGATTTACGATTTTCAGGTTTTTAAAAATAACTTCCTCTGCCTTTTAAGGAAATGTTTTGCAAGTTGTATAATGAGAGCTTAAGTAGGAAGTATTAGACCATTTCTTTTAGTAATACTTTCATTGGCTTATGAAGAGAAGGTGGTGTGTTCTTGTTCCTAGTAGCAGCTGTGCTGAAAACTAGGTTGGAGACAAAGCAGTCTGTACTTCAGAGGTATTCTGAAAGGAAACTCAGGGTGTTTTCAAGGTACTGCTCTGGTATTTACCAAGAGAGGAGACACCCTTTTACCGAGGTACTTACCTTCTGAAGGATTTACAGTAATAGAAAGCTGTCTTTAAAACATGGGGCAGGAGAGTAAATTGGATACAGGTTTTCTAGTACTGAGTGAACTCAGCAGTTCTGTAAGGATGCCTTCTAAGGAGAGGTTTTAAAAATGGTGCCGTTGTGGTATCTTGGGAGGAGCTTAAAACTGAGTGGCTTTTGGGAGGCAGAAGTGATCAGAAGGATCCTGGTTCATGGATCTATCTGTCCTTGCCAAAGATGGTTGCTTCAGGGTATGTGTGAGTGACTCTGGAGCTATCAGATTGGCACTTAGTCTTACTCCCTGTGGCTGTTGATAGGTTAACAGATGTTTAACAACTGATTTCAGTTGTGACATCCAGGAAATGTCAGGACCATTGTAGGAGGTAATACTTCTGGCTTCCATTTTACCTCAGGCGTGGTAACTAGAAAATTAGGCATCACATTTTCTTGTGAACTTTGTAAACTAAAGATTACACCTTCCAGTTTGTGTTCCACAGGGTGCTTAAACATACTCCTTTCCATCACAGTGCTGAAAAGGTGATAAAGGTGTGTCCTTTATTCTGCACTGATGCTGTCTTGGAAAAACAAAACTGGGATGATGGGCAAATGCTTTGTAGGGCAGCCTTGGTTTTCTGTTAAGGAGAAATGGATAATGCTTGTCAAGTGACTTAGACCTCCTATTTCAGATTCTAAGCAACCTTCTTGGCAAAGTAGTTCAACAATAGTAAATAAGGAAACATAGATTTCATTTTGATATAATTAATTTTTGCAGTTCAGTTTATTTGTTATTAACTGTAATTTTTTTAGAGATGGCTTTATTTTTAGACATCAGGCATATTGCATTTGCAGAGGGTGTAGAAGGGAAGAAAGCACTGTGGCATAATTAGCAGACAGAAAGTGCAACTTTTCCACTATTTCACCTCCTGCTCTGTGAACTGCTGTAGTACAGGTGCTGTTGGTGGAACTCAACTGCCAAATACTGCACAGGCATTCTGGATTTGCCTCTATCTACATCTGTTTTTCTTCAGGTTGGTCGAGAAGAATCCTTACTAGGTTTAAATCTTATGCTTTTTCTGGATTGATTTTTACTTAAAGACGTGACAGTCCCTTGAGAAGCTGGATCCTTCTGTTGAAACAATCTGTGTACAAATAATTTGTGTACAAATAAATCATGGAAGTTCTGCAAGTAGGCTGATAGATGTATTGAAGCATTTGGCCCCCCTGTAATAGAATAAATTTTTACATCAAAAAGGCACTTGCCACTCATCCTAATGCTTTAAACTAAAACTACTATGGTTTTATTGACTGCAAATTGTTAGCAGAGAGAAGTTTGCTGTATAAACTGAAAAAAACCTTGCTGTAGGAGAAGGCCAGGTGTGAGAGCCAAACAGTGCCATACTAATAAACCCTGTATACAGGCTTTATCTTTGTCACAGATGCATTGACCCTTGATCAAACACTCTGACTGTGCCTATTGTATCAGACATATTAATGTATGAAAATGTTCCCAGCAGCTTTATGATGCTGCATTAATTGCTGTTTAAAAATGTTCTAAAAGGGTTGAGTTTATTGCTTTGAAAATTCCCGAGTGCTTTTTTTGGAACATGCATGCAGTAGCACTGTGCTACATAGCAAGTCTAGGAACTTTGTATTCATGTGCTAAAGGCTTGTCAAATTGTGTAGAAATTATAGAGAGATTTGTTTGTGATTAGTCCTCTTAAAACCATCTGACATATTAAGTCTATACAGAAACTTATTTACCACTGGAATATAGCTATATAACAGCTGAGAGTCAACATCACTAAAGTCAAACTTCACATCCAGCTAAATTCTATCTAGCACAATAAAGTTACCAGTTCTTGAACCTAATTACCGGATGTGATTCTTTCCAAGAAGTCATAAATGCATTTGTGCTACCCATGTGTTGACTCCTTTTCCCTGCAGAGGGTACAGACACACACTTGTCTTTCATTGGAGCATGCTAAGACTGTGTGGAAGTGGGATGCATCTGCTGTGTCCTAGCACTTCTCCCATGAAATATGCATGTCTGAACAGGGCTGAATTTCAGGGAGGTGGGTCATTTGCAGGTGTCAGATGTTTCAAAATGGAGCAGCTGTGCAGGGCCTAGCAAGGGCAAGCAAACCATGGGGCAGGGGTCTTGTTAGTGAGGAAGGGCTCAACTGGTTTAGCAAAAATAACGATTTTTTGTGTATACACCCATTGTACTGAAGACAGTGTGGAGGGATTAATTAGACCATAATAGCTACTTGGTTGGGCAGCTGAAACTCACTTGGTATTGGCATTGGATTGCTTATGTGCAGCACTGTCCTGTGTTGCAGCTCATGGTGCAGCCTCTGCATAAGTAATGAAGTTAGTCATAGATTTTTTTTTTTTTTTTTAAGAAAGTGTGTTGCATATTCATTTACTTTTCCTCAAGGGCTATTTCAGGCTGTTTTCAGAACTGTGGTTGAGAATTTAAGCAGAAGATGTGCAAAATTTGCTGAGGCTGTGCTTTTCCAGCACTCTGATGTTCTTAAGACTGTATTGCATTGTCATCGGTGTTTTTTCTTCAGCAGAAAATGTTTATGGTGTGTCAATAATGTCTCTTTCCATTCTTGTAATAACACAAAGCAGTTCAGCAAATGATAATGGAGTTCTGAGGAACCTTCATTTGCTGCTGTTTGTTGATGTGCTGGCAGTGGCATGTAATGAAATGTTTTGGAGATTTGTTCAAGGTCAAACCCTTGGGTGTGAGGACACCTCTAGCAGTCATTTGAAGCTATGGATCCTATCCTCAGGGTAATCCCACTGCAAAGCAGGGAGCCATACTTACGATAGGCAGTGTGGCAGTTGTATTGACTCCTAATTTTGAAGTCAGCAATAATCTGTAGCTAAGGGACTGCAGAATAGGGTGAAGCTATAGAGGATCAATTTCCTGAAGGTCTGATGGATACAAGATGCCTTGCCAGGAGCAGTGTGAAACTGGACGGCCTGACATGCTGCTGCTGTAGCTAGAGTTCTGTAGGGATACTACAGGTTTCTATTTACAGGACCAAGTACAGAGACAGTGACAGCAGGCAGGGATGGTAAAAACCACCCTCGCATAAGGTAGGGTAAGTCACCACTGGATAATCACCTTTCCCAAGGTCACTTCTGGCGAGCTCCCCATCTCTTCCATTTGCACTGCTGCTGAGCTGCTTTGGTGTGGGAACTTTTTCCTAACATACTTTCCTGGGGTGGCCGTGACCTTTAATTTGTTCAAGTCAGCCTGCTGCAGCCCTAAGAGCTTTTGTAATTACTGCTTGCTGCTTCCTTCTTTTCTAGTCACTAAGCATGTGTCTTGTGATGCTCACCTCTGTGCATCTGGTTTTTCCCATTCCACAAAGGAGGAGTGCATGAACATGACAGGAACAGGCAGTGTTGTCAGCTCTGCAAGCACAAAAATGTGTAAGCTATGAGACAAATACATGGTTTGTTCATTTTTATTTGCCTTCAGGATTTGGAAGCTTTAAGGTCTGTTCACTTTGTCACAACTGTCGTGAATCCTGTTAGGAGATGGTTATTTGTGAATTTAGTTTTCTAAAACAGTATTAATGCTCAAAGTGGAACTTAGCCCCTATCCTTCTGTGTCCCAGGTTCAAGCTTGTCAGTCTCAGACACCACACCAGGAACTAAGTTTGGTCTAACTTCATACTAAAATTCCTGCAAATTTCCTCAATGACTATTGAGAGTACAGTTTGCTCCTTCCTATCTGGATCTTTTGAGCTGTATGCATGATTGCAGATCAGCTTTAGGCTAATAAACTTCTCAAGGGTGGCTTTAAACGCCAATGAAATGAGTTACACACTCCATTTGGTGCAGTACCTCTATATGTGAGCTGCCCCCTGCTCTCTGCAGCTTTGGCTCCCTGCTCCATAGGCAGTTCTACGTTCCCCAAGGTGTGTGCTATAAGCCTGAATGTTTGAAAAGGGAAAATGAATGGAAAGAATGTCTTCTGTCTGGGGAGAGTCTGTCTTCCCAGCAGGGAGGAGTAATCACTGCAAGTTTGGTAACAATCCTGGAGCCTCTTCAGCATATTTGCTGGTAGTCCCTGTGGAGCCTTTCTTGTTAAGTATCTTGAATGATACACAAAACTGGCTTGCTCTGAACTTAAACTATGAGCCTAAGAGTGAAGAGGCTGCTGATGGAAAGAGTGACTATACATATGGACTGATGTGCTTAGTAATTAAAAAATAATCTTTATTATAACTTAAATGTGATAGGAAATATGGTGAGTACAAATGCCACAAAACTAAAAGGAAAAAAATAAAAAAAAAGTAGATACAAAAGGACACCTTGAAAGAACTCAACGGATGGGACAGGTGTGGTATAAAAACCGTAACATGGCTGTTTCACCTTCTGCAAAAAGGGTTTATATTCCTCAGTAAACAAGAAAGCATTTTGCACTGTACAAAATGTACTTCTTTAATTAAAGGAAGAATATATATATTTATAAATATACAGGTATGTACATTCTTGTAACATTCACAGTAAAAAAACCAAAACAAAATGACCCCTGCCTGCCAAAGTCTTTGGCTCACAAGGTTTCCTTTTGATGTGAACTGTTTGCAATATTTTCTATGTCGTCTATGCAAATTTGGATACTTCAATTGACATCTAAATAGCATTTCATGCATAATGAACACAGTACAGGAACACTCTTCTGTTAAATTCTATTCACCTCCTCTGTTAACTTAAGGCTCGTAATCCACAGTTTGAAGCACTTGCTGTCTTTCATCCTTGCAGTGCAGGGAGGGGAGGTGCATTCACTTCCCCCTCTGTTTATTACTGCCTCCGAGGTTCACTTCAGTTTGTTCTGTTCTTTGTATTAAAATCATTCTATAGAAACTATGCTCCACTAATTAGAATGTATGAAATCTAATCCTGCCTGCAGCTTGCAGGACAAAATGGTTTTGGGGACTCGTGCAATTAGCTGTATTCACTTCTCAGAATAAATAAATGCACTTTACCTTTTCATTTAGTTTTCAGAAACCTACGTGATTGTTTGATCCCCCTCACAAATCGTTGGATTAATGATGGTTTGTTGCTGGAGGGCAAGAGAATGGGAATAAAAGACCAGTGGAGGCATTCGAATGAGTCACCAAAGTGACGTCTCCCAGGGTTTATATCACACTGTTTCTTGCTGCTTCTCGAGGCAAAACTTGCAGAACTTTCCCTGTATTTCATTACCAAGACTCAACTGAGAAAGCTGAGCCATATTTCCTGCTACTGGAGTGTTGCTGGGGACACTGCATGGCAGCAGACTCTTCCCTCAGGGTACAAGGAAAAGCTTCTTTGCAGTCCTGCTCAGGTGGCCTCCTGATTGTCCTTGTTAGATATGGTATCGCATGTCTCAAGCATTCACAACAACTTCAAGGAAGTAACTATAATAGGAGAATATATGAAGATGCCAAATTCTAAAAACCTCACAGGAGTTTGTTGAGGCTGAATAACTGCAATTACATAATTTGTTTAGAACCAGTCAAGAAAGTATTGTTCCTCAGCATCCAACTGTTCCATCATGAGCTGCAACGAGGAGCCAGTAGGAACCCTTAAGCTGGATTTTAAATTTTGCTTTTCTTTAGGAAGTCTGTAAATTGCTACATTTGGGAACACTCTCATAAAATTCTTCAAAGTCTTCTGTCTGCTCCCCACACTGAAGTGCAGCTCCATCCTACTTTAATGCCTGTTAAATATTAGCAGGTTCTTTTCCATCTAAAAAGCTGTGGCAGCTTCAGTTCCACGACGGCCTCCAACTTTAACAAATTCCCGAGGAAATTTGTCCAGCTGTTCATATGCCAGCCTCCCATCTTCACCTGAATGCAAAGTGATAAAGCATAGTAATTATGTCTATGCCCTAAAATATTTAAAATACTGGATCCTCTGCTGTTAGAAAGTAGTGATTGGCCAGTAACTTCTACCCTTTCTTAAAATTTACCTTGTTGGAAGCAATTTCAGAAATTACTTGGAAAAGTTAAACATGTTCTGAATGTTCGAACTATTATTTTTTTCTCATGTAATTTGCTTGGTTATCTAAAGCAAAACAGAAGCAGATTGGCTTGTATGACTAGGTAACAGTCTCTGTGCACTTGTCTTACTGAATGACCTATGGTGCTTGTCAAGGTCTCAGCTGCTGCTGTGATGTACTTGAGGCAGATGATGTTTAGCCACTTCAACCTTGGACAATATAAAGTTTATCCACTTCTCACTTCCTGGCACTTTAAAGAAGTGCCTCTATCCACATCTTTATGTCTATACTGCTGAAAAAGAGGAAGCAGGGTATTTGCTAAATATAATTATTTGTGTCTCTCAAGTCCTTTTCCCTTAAGTACTCCTATCTCTATGTATCTTCATGGAGATAGCATTGAGTTTAGTGTGTTGAATTGGCCAGTAGGAACCAAAATAGTCCCTGTATGTTGTCTAGAAGAATGGCAGAACAATCTCTCAGATTTTTCCAAAAAAGTGTCCTTGTGCTAGTTGTTTTATAACCTAAGCAATAACATGTCCAACAGCAGACTGAATTCCTGGTGAAGTGGAGAACGAAATTCCGTTCAAATATGAAGAGCATATTTGAAGGGTTTGCGTAACTAAAATCACACCAGGACACTCCCCATGGAGTAGAAATTCATGCCTAGCCAAAAGGCCAGAAAACCACAGTTCTGTGCCACTGAAATACTGATGCCCTGAAACTGTGCAGATTAATTATCTATTTTTTTTTGTTTCTCAACTTCTCCTTTGCTATTCTTCCTTTTCTACTTCCCCCTCCAGACTCACATAATAATTCATTTTCTCTCTTTTTGGCTCATTTTCAAAATGAATGATTTTTAAGAATTTGTATTTTCTGGCCTGTTTGAGTCTCTATGTAAAGTTTTGTTTCAATCTGGAGTCTCACATTTGCGTAACTCAGGTATCTTACCTGCTGCTCTGTTAAAAACTAAAATTAAATACTGCTCTAAACCAGGCAACTCACCAAGGGAGAGCAGAGTTTCGGACGCCACTTTTCTGATCTCTTCATTGTCAGACTGGCAGAGCGTGACCAGCATTTTAATGCTCTCAGTAGCCTGAAAAGTGCAAAAAAAGAACTGCATTAGCACCACACAGTACATTCTGGGGTTTTTCCATAAGCTTGTATGGAAATAGTAACCATCCTCTGCATTGCCCTTCCCACTCCAAGCGAAGGGCTTTGGTGGAGACAGGAGGAATGGGGTTCCCTTGAGGGGAAGCATTTGGAGGAGCTGTATTTTCTGCTGCTGGTGTGGACCCTTTCTAATTTTCCTACCCGCTGCATTACATACATAAATCTGGCAGACCAGCTACATCTGCTACTTCAGACTGTAGGATGGGTGACAGGCTGTGGACCAAGGCCATAAAAGTGCCAGGGTAAGGGTACAGCAGGGAAATGAACAGGAGACAGGGTCTAGGGGAATGGGTTTTCTATAAGGCATGTCAAGCCTGTGCTCACCAGTATTTTCATACTTCCGCCTTGCTGCTATTTTGGGAAGAAAGCAAGGAATAATCCTGTTCTCTGATACAAAAATGTCAGTTCTTTGGGGAGAGCAGCTGTCATATTGTCTAGCTGGCTTTTTAATATTACAAGAGAGATGAGTGAAAGTCAAGGCAGGTACTGCCCCAGTGTGACACATGGAAGAGGCACTGAGCCACAGAGTCAGTATTTGTAAGAGCCCTGTTGATCCAAGGGGTGCAGGTCTGGCCTACATGCTCTGAAGGAGGGCTTTGATACCAGAGCCATTAAATCTCACCACCTTGTCTTCAGTGTGGTCACTTGTGTGTGGCTGCAGGTGAGTCTGCACTGGGTGCACACTGGTGACTACAGCTGGAATGCTTGTGAGTGATGGGGCCACAGCAACACAGAGCTTGCTGCAGGCTGAAAAACCCCTCAGACATTCAGTGGGAAGCTGTGCAACTGATTTGGATTAAACTGCCACTGGGTTACCCCATCCACAGCCACCTATCCATTGTAGCATTTCCATCTCGGAAGTAATAACTTCCAGCTTCAGCTTTTTCTTTGAAGATGTCAAACGATGATACTTTCCCTCAGTAGCTTTCCACTGCCATTCTCACATTCAAAATTCATCAGAGCCACACTGCTCAAGTTAAACTTGTCTAGCTCCAGCTCCCACTGCTGGTTCCTACTCTGAATTTTCCTGAGCAATCAAAAACTCCACTGCACGCTGCATGCAGCAGAGATGTAATGTCCCTCACCATTGCCTCTCAGGGATGCCTGCTAGCTTCTTATTTAAGGGAAATTTTTTTTCATATTTAAACAATACTGGATTATGTATTGGATGGCATCAGTTGTGACTGGGATGAAGTTACATTTTAGAGCTGTCATCCAGGGGACACATTAGAGGGAGAAACAGTCCAAAGTGAGTTTGTCTCATGAACACATTTTTTGCCCCAGTGTCCTGTGCCAGTCAGGCTTGGGTGGCTGCTGCCTCCCATGGCTCTATACAACCAAAGCAAAAGTGCATTTTCCCATCCTATCATAGGCTGGAGTGCAAAAATGGTACCAGATGCTAACTGTAGCTGTAATGCCCAGATGCACCAGTCACTGTTCACAAAACAAGCTGTGATCTCTCTTTTCTGCTACTGCAGCCCACATGCATTAGAGCTAATTTTATCCTGGGAAAGCATTTTTTTATCCTTCTCAGTCAGTACTTTATGGATGAATATTTTTTTTTCTGTGATGTGGAACTAACTCTCCTGAAGTCAGTATGAGAGGGAGGAAAAGATGATATGCAAAAGATAAAACTTTGCCAAGGTCACAGAGCCCAGGTGTTTGTGGTTTAGAAGCTTCTAAACCATCTTTAGCTGAAAAACAATGGAGCACAGCAACACAAAACAAAAACCCTACTGCTGCTATTATTGCAGTTTCTATTTTGTTGTTTGTACCTATCAGATGTCCTTTCTATAAAGTAAAGCGAAGCACCACAGTATATTCCTTGTCTCTTACCTTGAGGTATCTTAGAGCCAAGCAAGCTGCTTTCTGCAGCTGGAGGTTGGGCTGGGTTAATGCTTCACAGTAATAAATCAAGGCCTGAAAACAGATAAAGAAGAATAGCAATGAAAATTTCTGTGCTTCCATGGAGCAGAAAGGTGGAGCATGGAGGAATTGCTACCCTATTAAAGGGAAAGCAATTGCAGCCTGACTCCCAGACACTGAGCTTGTGGGATGGTGCAGTTAACGAGGTGGGATAATTCCCTACAGCAGATCCAGGCCAGACTACTAGTCATAGATTAGTAGTCTCAGGCCAGCTTTTGGTGAGGAAAAGTTCACATTAAAGGGCGATACACAATCTGGCATCTTTGAAGGCCTTTCACCATACATCACCAAAGAGCTTTGAATGGGCCTTGGAGTCTAAATATCCCAGGAGCTGACCCTTGGGATAGTCTCTTTAATGTAGGGATAATAATGAACTGGTTGGTATAGACCCCACAGGGACTTAAAATAATGATTACAAAGTTAACATGAGCCGCTAGACCAGTTTACTGCTTGGCCCTAGAAATTAGCAGCTACTGCTGAGCAGCAAGTCTCAGCATCACTCAGCTGTCCAGTGATCTCACCTGCAGCACAAGGCTGTGTAATACCCTCACAGAAGGCACACTGTGGTCCTTCCTGCAGGCAGCGGATCAGGTACCAGATACACAGGCCTGTTCCAGGAGAAAGTTGTATTTTCCCTGAGATGCTGCCTCCAGGAAGCTGGGGATGGAGAGGGATGGTATGAAATAACAAGAGGCTGCAAAAATGGAAGATGAAGTGGGAGGGCAAGCAAAGAGGGGACTGGATTGATAGAGAAGCAGAGTGTGAGCTCCTTTTTCTCCTCCCTTTGCCTTCCCTCTACCACTCTTCTTCTTCCATCTGCCTTTTCTTTTCCTCTTTCCTGACAGAGAAGAAGAAGGATAGTAGGGGAAGGTCTACCATGAAAGGGTAGAAGGCAAACCCTAGTTTGTTCTTACTCCTCCTTCTCCCCTCTATTTAATTTCTGTGTTTAACCTAGCCCTGCTTGTTGCTTTTGGTATTAGTGATAGATTCAGATCTCACAGCTGAGCTGTGTTTGCCCAAGGCAGTCCATCCCTCTGGAAATTGTGGCAAGTCCCATAGATGGCAGACTCCTTTGGAAAAAAAAATAAATCTGAGACCTACATCTTTTTCTGTTGGTGATGCTGGGGACTGTTACCTTGAAGCCTTGGACTGAAGCCAAGTCTGAGACAGGGCAGCAGAAATGCTGAAGTGTGGAAGTTAGCTGGGAGAGCACAGCACTCAGTAAGTATTTGCAGTTTTGGTTAGTACCTGTTTAGTGTAATGACAGGTAGAAGCAGACTGGGATAAAGACAAAAACAGACCTGCACATGTGCAGAAAAATTAGACAGGATATCCCTCTGGATCAGTTTAAATCAAGCTTGGAGCAGTTATTTTATATGCACAGATATTTGAGACATACAGGTAGAAAAAAAGTCGTGATGACACAGGTCTCTCATGCAACATGTGATTTTCTGCCACTTACCTTCTCTCTGAAATGCCTGTTTTCTGCAGTTGCTGTCAGAAGTGATGCCACAGTTTCACTGACTTCATTTTTATTTTCATTGAGAAGTAAAGCCAAAGCTCTCAAAACTTCTTGCTGTGGTGGAAGGTTATTGGAGTTTATTTTGGACACATTTTGCTGCAGTTTTCCATCTTTCACTGACTGCAGCACCTGAACCACAGATGCTAGAAGTGCAAGAAAAAGGTCTGTGTTACTTGCTTTGTCATCTCAGTATTTTGGATTGATCCTTTCCTTGCTAGCAATCCTTGATTTGTATTACACACACACAGGATATGAAAAAAATCTCCATCTGAGCAACTGCAGCATGGCAGTGTGTCTGCATGGGAATTGTCTGGGCTCTAAGCTGGGCCAGTTTCTCAGATGTTCTTTAAGGGAGGAGATGAGCAGATGGGCTGTGTGGGATAGTGCAGCACTTAGGCCTACCCAGAGCTAAAGGCCTACCTGTCAAATCTCTACTTTCTGCTGGAAGATGTAAATTCTTGCTCTAATTGAAACGACATATCCTTGTCAGTGTATTGACTTCCAGAGCATCTTTGTGAGAGTTTTTCCTGCACAGATTGATGTCTGCCAACAAGAGCCAGGGCTAATATGTTTCAGAGGTGAGTTGAAATGCCATTTTGCTTCCAGGCTTTTGAGCAAAAGCTCCCTAGTGTGCTCAGATAATAAGGAAAACTAGGTAAGGTTCCTCAAACTTCCTCTCAAACAGAGAAGAAAACTTGGCTTGCTAAGGACTGCAGTCCAGCACACTTTGTGCAGCATCTGCTTCTCTCTTTAGCTCTTGGTGGCAGAGCCTGCAAAACTCTGAGGTGCCGTGATCCCTTGGTTCCTGAGAACTGCTCAGCACTTCAGAGCATGTCTCCATAGCAGATGGTAAAGGACCAAGACATCATCCAAGCTGTGGGCACAGAAAACTTCCCAGACCTTAGGCTCAGCCCACCACCATCAGCCATTTCCTAAAAAACAGTGCTTTCAACGCAGTTTTTTACCATTTGAATATAGGAATAGAAATGACTGAGGGTCCATCTGCATCAGCTCCTTTCCTTGACACGTACAGCAGTTCAGGTGCATTCACTTAGCAGCCAGGGCACTTCTTGGTCTCTTTTCTCTCCTTCTTTTGTAAAATCAGCCTCAGGGCTGAACTGCTTTGTGTTGAGCTCAAAAGGACAGGGATGTACTCTCTAATTAGCCAGCAGAATTTATATACCCTACCTTCTTTTGCAAGCTGCAGCAAATAGCTTCCAAGGTCACTGACACTGTGGCTGGCAAAGTAGCTGTAATACTGAAAGACAGTAATGGTCTCGGAGGACATGCTGGAGTAGAGGACAGGCTCCGTCCGGTCCAGGATCTGAGACACCAGGATCCTGAAGACTGCAGGCAGCCATGGACAAAGGGACAAGTTAGTGAGAGCAAAAGCTGCTGGCAAAACTACACAGTCCACTTCAAAACCAGAAAGAAAGAATGGCACCTGCAAAGCCAGATACTTCCCAATGTTTCTAAACTCAACTGTGCTTAGATTAGAAGCTGGACAGGCCTTCTCCCTGTATGGGTCTCATTACCAAGTATCTTTGTAAGGATGAATCTCTGCCAGTTTACAGGTGGCTAGTGCAGCTTCCTGTGCAATCCATACAGCATCATTTCTACCTAAACAATATCCTGAAATGTAAACTCCTCTCCATATGCCCTGCCTGTTACATCTCTGCAGTGCCACTGAGGCAGGGGAGATGTGCACAGAGGCAGGATTTGGCTTTGCTGTTCTTTATGTTCCTGCAGGAGTGTGTGGCAAGCAGAAAGCTAGTCTGAGGCTCAGACAAACTCACTTGAATGAGGATTACAGTGCACTGTAATGAGGTGTGGACGTTATATAGATACACAAAATTAAGTGCAAGGATTCCTGCTTCACTGAATCACTTACAAATCTGTATTTGGGAACAGATTTACTTTTTGGTTAGCTCATAAGCCTTAAAATAGTATTTTCTTTTCTGTTAACCTCACCTTCTTCTCCTAGTATGATCTCATTATTTTGGGCAAAAACTGTTGCAAGAGTTGTAGCATTAGTATTTAAATGAGATCTTGGAGCTGTGGCCAAACAGATCTCCAAGGGGTTGGAAAACAAAGCCCAGTACACAACTATTCTCCATTTTGATGGCTGACATAATTTTTTTGCAGCAGTTTGTACCTGTTTCTGCAAGTCCTGGACACTCCTCATTCACAGTGGTAGCAAAATTGATATCCAACTGCTTCATCATCTTGTCTGCAGAGGTGTGATACACTCCTGAGGGGCCAGTACACTTCATCCAGAAAGCCAGCAGTGACAGCTTCTTGTGGAACTCTGGAATTGCTGGAGAAGAAAAAATGAATGATGAAACAAAGCAATGCTGGAAGCAGTGACTTTGAGAAAAGATGGTAAGAGTGGAGGAAATCTCACCCTATCCCCACTCATGGACAGTTACTGTTTGCTGGGTCTCCCTGAGGATTACCTTCACAGAGAGTGGCCAAGTGCTCACCTCAGGTTTGAAATGTGTTTTTTCTGTTTTCCATGGTAATGTGAGAAAATTTGCTCCTGATCCAGTTCTTGGCACTGATGTCTCTTCCTTTTAAATAGCACAAAATACTTGGGGAACACCACAAAAGGTCTGCACAAGTTTGGTCCCTGCCCTAGCACTGCTCTGTGGTGTCAAGTCACTCAATTTTTGCCTCAATTTTCTGATACAGTAAATACACCTTGTAGTATTTACCTATCCTGCCAGAGTGTACATGAGGGTAACTATGTGCTTGTCAAACTCTTCCAAGAAAGCTGCTGGCCAGCTCTGCACAGCAATTATTTCAGCAGACACACATGCCCAAACAAACCCTTGTCAGAAGGAAACCCCCTAAGCTGTCTTTTACCATCAGTAAGAGAGGTGATGTTTCCCAAGTTCTCAGTGCTGATCTCCGCAATATTCTCCATCACGAGGATCTGCCTGGACAGCTTATCCAGGAGGTCTCTTGTCACGAAGGGTGTTTTACTGGAGAACACAATTTGCTGGTGAAGACAAATGGAAAGAGACAAAAAGGAGTCATTGAACCAAAAAAAAAAACCCAGCCTCAGAAAAAACTAAAAAATTCCAGAACGCCTTAAGTGTGATGACGAATTCATTGCCTAGAACCACTGGATCTCCTTAACTTAAAAAAGTTTTTTGTCTTTGGGATATTTTTTGGTCCTGGCTGATATGCATCACTGCTTGTACCTTCAATACCTACATTCAGATCCAGACACCGGAGTATCCAAGAGGCCATTTGCATAAGTGATTTCTACAAAGCTAAAGAAACCCATTACCATATGACTTATAAGCCAGAAAAGAATATTAGTCTGACTTTCACACAACATAGGCTGTAGACTTTCAGGACATCCCTGTGCAGAGGAATACCACAGCTCTTTCTCCACTCCATTTCAGCTCTGATCTATTACTTAGGTGCCTCCATTAATTTTGTTAATTAATTAAAGCTTGCTAATACTCCCTACTGCTGACATCCTCATGTTCTTCAGCAGTCTATGTAAATAACATTCCCACCAATTCTGCTCCGTGTGTGTATGTAGTTCAAGTTCACCTTACTCAGCTGCGTATTTACTGTGTGCTCTCATACTGAAACAAAAAAGCCTCCCTTTTTCTCACAGCTGTGAGTCAGCAGAGTTTCCAGCTCAGCACTAAGGGTGCTGGAATCAGCCTCGCTCTGTTGCTTCAATAAGCCTTTGGGAAAATAAAGCTAATTATATCTAAAATGGAATAGCAAAATAATTGTAAAGAGGAAGTTGCAGCATGTTTTGTTTCATCAGGAAGATCTTGATGCCCTCACTTACTGGATGTCTAAATTCACATTTACTGTGCATGGGCTCTGAAAAAAAAAAAAACCCAGAAAAATCCCTCTAGTTGTGAGCATGAACTGACAATTTTGATGTCCCAGGGGGGCTGTCTCATGCTGCCTTCACTGTGTCTGTTGCAGACAGAATCTCTCTGCCTCATCAGCAAAAATTTCTGCTCTTGAATGCTGCAGCCTCATCTGGAGCTCAGTTAAACAGTGGGGACAGGGCTTCTGTTTTACCTGTTTTACCTCTGAAGACATGGGCTGCCTTAACTGGGGACCGACCTCACTGAGGACCTCCCAGGGGAGCCAGCAGGTGTCTGTAACCCAGAATGGGGGATGCTCTGTCCCCTACTGCCCCTCAGGGGGCAGCTCGTGCCAAGTGCCCCATAGTTAACATGTCAGGTCTGCTCCAAAATGGGTCAGGATGGAAACAATGGAGGCACCTCTAGCTGGGGCTGAGGAGTCACCATCCTACCCCAGCATGGTGTCTATCCCAGCCCTGTGCTCCCACTGCCTTGCAGGAGCAGCACTGACCTTGCCAGCCTGCTTGTTGCAGGAGGAATAATTTTAAAATACACGCCCCAAAGGAGGCAGGCCTGGTACCTGAATGAGCTGCGTGCAATACTGCAAGTGCTTAACTATGGTTAGGTCGAGGCTGTCGTTGCCTGTGGTCAGGGGCAGGGGGCTGCCAGCCACGCTGGTGCCCACGCCCGTGTCCTCGGTGAGAGCTTCGCTCAGGTGGCCTCTGGCTTCTGGGTGCTCTGTCCTGTAGCTGGGGAGGAGGGAGGGAGCAGGAGGTCAGTGCAGGGCTGGCTGCTGCCACAGCAGACACACACACATACACCCCCACACCCACACTCACACACACAGTGATGAGCAAAGAGCACGGCAGAAGAGCTGAAAGCACCCAGAAACCCGGTGATGAGCACATCACATCACAAAGGAGCAGGGCTGCCCTGGCTGCGTGCAGGAGGGACATACCCATTTAGGGGACAAACCTGTCCCCTGACTGGTTTGCTTTGAGTGATGTGATGCCCTCAACAGCAAGCTTTGTTAACCCGTGGTTAGTGTCCCTTGCTGGTGACAGCTTTCTCCCATCTGTGATGAATCCCCTGCCCAGTTGCTCTGGATTGAGCACCGTGACAATCTGTACCTTCCCAAGCACTGAGCTGCTAAGAACAGCTCTGTGCTTTCAGAGTCCTCCTGCTGCCAAATACAGGGCTCCTTGCAGAAGGAATGAAAAACTACTGCTGAAGCAAGAGCCATGATGTTTTCATATGCTGTTTTAGACACAACGTGTACAGCTTACTTTGCCAATTGTTTCTGTAAGAGTGTACAGTTAGTCTTACTGTGTCTTAAACCATTATTTCCAATATTGTCTTGCAGTACAAATGATCCTCCCTGTGTTTAAATACAAAGCCTGAGGTCAGTCCCCAGATGGCAAGTGTGTTAGTCTGCAAGTTCAGAAGTTTCAACACTTGCAATCTTTACACTGAGTCACACACTTACGCATCTAAAAATGGAAGTGGGAATCTGCACTGTCTGGGGATGAGCCAGAGGGGAAAAAAGGAATTTTAATTTCTATTTTAACTGGTTGAAGCTAGATCCTTAAATCAGCACAGACTGGACTGAGGTCAGAGTGCCACTTTAGCAAGCAACACAATTTCCCAAGTTTTTCTTCCCACCAAGTCTTATTCTGGAATGAGGACATGAGATGATGGGAACTGCATGGTGGTTGCTTGTTGCACTCGAATTGCTTTAAGCAAGCTGTGAGTAGTACAGCTCCCTGGTTGGAAAGTGCAGGGTGTGAGGGAACAGCGTTCCGTTCTTTTTTTTCCAGCTCTAGTGCCGCTTACGTGCCTGCTGGGCATCGTGTCAGCTCAAAGGATGCAAACATGCTTTTAAGATCTAATGATTGAAGCACAGCATCTTAAAGTCACACAACAATGGCAGCCCACGGCACAACACCATAGCTTTTTTGATTTCTCTTGTGTTTTTTTCTCAGAAAGACCAAAAGTGATGAAAGAAGGGCAGGTAACACGCAGGGCCATGAACAGAGTACCAGTCATCACTCTTACATTCCAAAGGAAACCTACATCATGCTGCTTAAATCTGGCCCTGTGTTATTGTTACTGACAAGCTTAATCCACTGCAAAGACTCATTCGGCTAGAGAGAAAAGACAAAGGGAGGGGGGAAAAACCACAGAGGAATTAGTAATTACATCCAAGGAAAGCCAGGTCCAAACCTATGTCAAGGAAGAGGCTCTGCCAGTATTGATGTCAGCTTAATTAAATTTACCCTTCTCCTTTGGAGGACAGATTGCATATATTTGAACAGGGAGAAAAAGTGGTCCTGGAAGCTAAAGATTTTGTATGCAGCAGCCACAGGGAGCCCTCTGACCCTAAAACTCATCAAGGATTAGTCAGTCTTCCTTGAATAAATTGTGCACCAGGATCCCCTGTTAGTGACAAAGAGCCAGGGTGTCAGTTTGGCGTAAGCACAGCTGGCAGGTACTACAAACTTACCTATTCTTCTCAATCTCAGTATCTGAAAATACCGAGTCTGCACCTCCTCCACCATTACAAACCTCCACACCACCACCATCCTCATCATCAAAGTCAGAGGTGTTCAGGAAATCAAAGCTTTCTAAAGCACTTTCAACTGTTAGACTTAAACTCGAGGACCTGCTTCGGCTTACTGCTGGCTTGCACTGCAAAGGCAGAACGAACCAATGAAAACCCCAGATATTAGCTACTACAGAAAGATAAGGAAAAAAAAGGATAAAGCTTAAAATTTCAAATTCTTAATTTTATTTTTAAAACTTCAGTTTATTGGGTGTTTCATTTCAAGCCTTCATATTCATA
Source organism: Entomyzon cyanotis (assembly GCA_024500445.1). NCBI lineage: Eukaryota > Metazoa > Chordata > Aves > Passeriformes > Meliphagidae > Entomyzon > Entomyzon cyanotis. The sequence goes on from JAKEPQ010001005.1 coordinate 44,248,519, forward strand.
GCATATACAATCAAAGCCTGAGAATTGGGAAAACTCTTCCATTCCTACTCCCCTTGTCATGCTACCCACTCTCTTCCCCAAAGGAAAACCCTCAAAGGCAAAATTCAATGTGTTTTATAGAAATGAGAAGTACTTGTTGAATCCAAGTTTCGCAGCTCTCGGCATTGTCCAAAAGGAATGATGGCAATTAATGCAATGGAAGTTGAAAGGGGAAGGCACATTCCTTAATTGCTGTTCTAGCTACAGAAGCCAATTTATACATATCCAATGGCACTATCTGATTTATTCCAGACGTAACTCCAACAGACCTTAGCCAGGAATTAATTTGGTCCCATATCTGCACATTTATTAATGGAATGAGAGGACTTTTGTGGCCTTTGAAGCCAAATGGCTTATCGAGGAAAAGCCAGTAAGGCATCAGATTCCTAGGTTACAGAGAAAGGCAATATTGTAACTCAGAAATTAACAGTGCTAGAGAGAGGGGGAAATCATCCCACCTCACTGCAGGGAAGAAATGCAAATGAAACATTGCTGTAGGAAGTAAGAAAGGCCCTGGCACTATGTGGTGATCCATCCAGATATGCCCACAGAGCTGCTTCCAGGAACACCCTGAAGAATCAGATGTAACTCGAGGGATCCTCTCCACTGGTTGGTGCAATGATTTCAACATCTTTCACACTATGTGATTATTTGATCAGAAACAGACTGAGAATGAGCCACTGGTGCCATTATACAAACCACATCCTCCAGTCCCAGGCAGGAGCCACGACTTTGTCTCAGCTCGCAGAAAGAAATGCATTGGCCTCTGAGGAGTTCAGATTCAGCACCAGCTGCTCTAGAGCTGAAGGGGGTTGGAGTTCTACTTCCAATTAATTTGCACACAATCCTCATGGTCATACACTTAAGCACTTAGGATGCTTGAGTCCTTAAACTGACTGTACAGTCATTAGCTGATCAAACACACTTCCCAACACATCTGTGACAAGGATGAGTGCTTTATCCTGTTTCTTGTGCAGCACCAATGGTTTCAGCTTCCATTTCCTTCAGGGCTGGTAGTGCAGCTTCTTCAGGCAAAATCAAACAGCAACATGCAGGTCATTTTCTGCTCATCTAATATGGCCAAGAGAGGTTTCTTCAGCCACAGCTGAATTCCAGTTCAACCTTTTTGCATGAGGAGCCCAGCATGGTTGCTGGTGATGCTAAGTGCCAGTCTGTGAGCTGATCAATAGGCGACACCCAGACTTTAACAGATCTGCAAGAGGCATCCATCTCAAGGGTGCAGGAATCCTGTCTGCCCATGTCCATCCTCTCTGCCCCCATCCCATGTCTGTCTGTTTGCAAATTCCAATCAAAGCAGTCTAAATAGTCTCCATTGTTCTTCTGCCCTTTGGCTAGTTGACCTCTTTGTACCAAGTTAGAAAATAATAGTAATGGTACCTTTGTGTGCTTGAACCTCCCTAGGAATAAATAATACAAGAAACAGGGGCTGCAGACTGTCAGAAAAAGCACTTAATGTGGGAAAGTACCATGCAGCTGTAAAAACCAGTGGAAACAAGGAGTTTAAAGTTTCTTTGTAAAAAGATAATGCAGAAGAATAAATTATTCCCTGCTTCCTCCTCAGCCATGTTTTTGAATGATGAGGTTTAAATGACTAGCAGACCAACTTGCATATGAATATGAAGCATTTGAAATGATTATTTCCCATATAATACTCTGCACAGTAATGTGTCATGAGTTGTTATTCATAGGGGAGATACAAGTCACAGTGATCCTCAGTAAACATATAAACAACACGCATGCAAATCCCTTTTCTTCTGATTTTTAGCATTTTACTGTGCTTTTGGTGCAATGACAGGATGTCTCTCATTATGAAAATGAATGAGGGAAAAAGGAAAAGGCTTAGAAGAAGTCTAGGTGACATGGGGACAGCAACCTTCAGTGAGATTGTGCTTCTAAACCCCTTTGGCAATTTAGAAAATTCAGCTTCTATGGCTACAAGGCCTGATCCTCAGCTAGCATAGTTTTGCACAGCTCCACAGAGTTCAGGGGTAGTTTGCTGAAGTACACCCACTGAGGATGTGACTCATAGATTTCAAAGGCAGAAGTTCAGCTATATTTGATCTCCAGTGTGGCACAAGCAATGGGTTCACAAGTGGTGATTCACAATAGCTCACAAAGGGTTCAGAGAAGGGCATAATTTAATTACCCTTCTGTCATAGCACCTTTTCTCTTTCCCCCAGGTTTTGATAAAAGATCTGTTGCTTGAGGATACAAGGCTACGATAAGCACATTGCTGACAAAAGTTTAAAAATTCAACATTGTGAAAGGATGCTCCAAGCAGGAGCAAATCTACTGCTACCAGGGAATTCTACTATTCTACAGAAAGCCTACTTTGATGTTTGCGAGGCAGGGGAAGAGATTCTACCTGCTCAGATTTTCTTTAGGGTAGTATTTTCTGAAAATGTACTCACTTTTAGGATGTCATCTAGATGCATCACCTCTTGATCCAGGTCCTGAAACTCTTTATACTGCTCTTTATGTGGCTCAAGAGCTAAGAGAAGCCCTTGCAAGGCTTCTTCAATGCTTCCATCGAGATAAGACTTATATCCTTCTGATTCCCCACTAATGGATCCCTCACATGGCAGCCTCTCTGGGGTCAGGGGTGTCTCTGCAGATGTAAGTCTTTTGACCAGCTGCTTTGTGATGTTGCCCTCATAGGTATCCAGCTCCACAGGCTTGAGTTCTGAACCTTCATCCGTCTCCTGCAGGAGAGACACCGGGACACTTGTTTCTACAAAGACACGGTCGCTCCCAGCATCAGAGATCTTTTGGCAAACTTCAGGAGCTGCCCTCGGAGTGTTCTTGCTCTCAGCCACCACTCCCTCTCCGTGGGACGGCAGGTCCTTTGGCTCGGCGACAGAGTCTCTGCGGGAGTCGCTGCTGCTACAGTCCAGGCTTGAGCTCTGGGAGGACTGGAGGGCTTGGTGCTGGCTGGGGGTCGCAGTGATGTCAGGGCTGGAGCTGACGTGAGCAGAAGAGGACTCTGCTGAGTTGGCAGGGGGCACGGCGTCTTCGTAAGGCAGGTCACCAAAAGTGAAGGAAAGAGGCCGCTTCTCGGTGGCCGCTGTCCCGTTTTCGAAGACATCATCTGGCAAATTCGACTGAAAAGATAATAGGGAGAAAATGTTTTTCATGCAGCATTGGAAAGAGGAAAAAATACAGCATATGCCCAGGAAAGAAAAAGGCAAGGAAGAAGATTAAAGAAACATTCAATCTTGAGAGATGGAAAAAGTATTTCAAATCAAACTTCTGCTTTCATCTGACACGGCTCCTTAATTTCAGCAGGAAAACTGCTGGAAAACCTGACTCAGCACCTCTTTGCTAAACAGAGTGCTCTAGCAAGTCATCTCCAGAAGAGAGACATGAATTCTGCTCACCCTACTAGATTCTCTCAGCATTTCCAGTGCACTGCTCTAGATCCTGCACCATGCCTCTTTTTAGTGGCATTGTATGTAGGCCACCTTGTCTGCATTTTCCTACCCATTACAGATTTCTGCTCTATTTATTTTCTGATTTCTAAAGTAGCAATCTGTAAAATGCAACACAGTTCGCTCCAAAAGTTTCTCTAGTGTCATGGTGGTTTAATCATGATTGTACTGTGCTATTTCTTTTTGTTTAATGTTCTGCATGTGGCATGGAGGCCTGTAACAATTGTTGAACAAGAGTTATACAGAAGTCCCATCCAACATGAGTTTCTGCTTAAATGAGACAGCAAAATTGGAGGCATTTGATTATTTAAGAAGCAAAACCAGCCTACACAGACCCCACAATTAGCAGGGCATCTATCAGGGCATGTATTTATGTTCATCTCTGACTAATGTATGTGGAAAAATCTCTACAGGAGTCACAACCTGCCTACCTGACCTACAGATCTTGCTTTGTTAAGCGGCCAACTCACGGAAATGCACCACACAGATGGAAGGCAACTACTATTTTGCTGACAATTTGCTGGAAAGAACTGTAGGCATTCATGTTGTTAAGCTGCATAAGGTCTAAGTTGCATTATTTTTCCAGTGCTATTAACAGCCTTTTTCCCTAAACAAAATCATAGTCAAAGATTTATTTGTTTTTTCCCTTGACATGGGTATGCTTTTAGCTTCTGAAAGTTATGTTACTAGGCAAATGTAGAGCATCAATCAGTATAGCAGGTGATTTTTAAGAACACTGTTGGCTTTTGTTCCTGCCCTGCTCTCTGCCCACAGATAGTTGACTTCTGATCATTATCTCTGTAGAAACCAGGAGGAATTTTGATTTAATGCGAGCCGCATGGGCTCATAGTTATGTCCTGCCCTCTAATCAGTCAGCAAAATGAGTGAGTTGCAACAGAGAGCAACACATGAAGCATGCGTGGGAACGGAGGTGCCACACAGGGACGGAAAAAATCCTTCACCAAGTGAAAACCAGGACTCACATATAGCTCTAGCCCTGCTTTTGGGCTTAGCCTGAGCGATGGCAGGTCACTAAAAGAGCGACTGCGACGAAGCTTGTCAAAGAAAGTGTCTTGAAGAGCATCTAAGATTGTCAACTTTGGCCTGTCTTGCAGGGGATGCAGCCATTTCTTCAACAGTTAAAGCAAAGAGGGTGTGAGGAAGGGCAAGTTAAATGAATGCTTTGTAGCAGAGTACTAAATTACAGGCATGGGATGCAGCACTTGTAAAATTAATCTCTGTACAGATGACCTGATTAAGCATTCAGAATTAGATTCATGCAAAATGTAGGAACACCCTGTGAATATCTTTGGTACAGGGGCAAATTTTATCACAGGATACTTAAAAATACTTGTGCTATGATGGTTGTTTAACTACTGTTGCAAAATGAAAACACATATTTTAAAGATTATTCAAGTGTTATAGCAGTCAGGCAAGAAGAAGAGGTATGCATTAATTGGCCACAGAGTTTCAAAGACGCCAGCATCATAGTCACCTTCTTTTAGGATTAGCAGCTAGGAATGCACTTGCTTTATAAGTATTTGTAAGGGTAACCTGCTGGAACCAGGGAAAAAAAAGCTTAGACGTGCAAAGCAATGAAATGTTTGCAGTATTTGAGCTGCTCTAGGGTTTCTCATTACATAAACATGAAGCCAAACAGAGCTTACAAAGAACGAGTGGTCCTTGAAGGTTGGTGTTTCAGGAGTGCCTTGGCTGTACATGGACATTCTCCTCTGGAGAGCAGATGCCTTGCTCACATTTCCTGTGGATGGGGTCAAGTCTTCAACATCAAAGGGGCTACAGATACACAAGCAAGAGGGGAGAAAATAAAAGGTTGTTAGGCTGAGCAAGAGAGACTTTCAGGTCCATAGAAACGATTTTTGTAAAGGTGGTTTATTAGCACATCAAAACCCAGAGGTAGCAAGTTTTTAAACTGAAGTGTTTAAAAGAAAATGTTGTTAATTAGACAGCAGTCTCAGAAGTGTGGTTGTTGGTTCTGATAAAAGTGTTCACTCAGAAATCATTTATGTAGCGTAACCTGATGTTATTCTTCTCACATGAAAAGTATTCTTGGATTTGAGTTGCCAAGTGTCACACATACTAATGAGAAAGGTGCTCAACTATTAATAGAGCTGTTGCATTATAAAGGAAACCAGGAGCTGTTATTGCTGGCTTCGTGTTTATTGCATTACAAGAAACAGCACACATGATTGTAAAAGTTAAATGTGTCAGTGCTTCTTCAGAAATGACATTTACTTATTTCACAAAAATACAATGAGAATTGGGTTGGTATCCTAAGGCTACCAGCTCACCTATGCTGATCAATGTGAATAGAGAAAACCAGACTTCCCATCACTCTTGTAGTGTATGAAGCCCTTAAAATCCAGCTTTTAAAACGGGCCAACTCCTGAACTTCACTATGCTAGTGTAAATCCAGCACTGATTTTTACACTTTTTTTTTTAATATTAAAGAAAAAAAGACTGTATGAGCACTCAGTTTTGTGCCCTTTTTAAGCTTTGAAGAAGTATAAGCTTTAGGCAATTCTGAGATCTATCATCACTAAGTGCTTCCCATGACTTGTAATGTCAGTACTTACTAATTTAACAGCTGGAACTAGGCACAACCCTCTTTACCATGGGAAAAGCAGGCAAACTGTGGCTGACCATGAACTATTTCTCATATACCAAACTTGGGCCACAGTTCCTTCCCAATCTTCCTCAGCAGGGAATAATATGGAGAGACCAACCCACATGGATGAACCATTTTTATTTTGGTTGAAGTTTTACAGCTGATTGATTGATTGATTGATTGACCAACTGACCAACCAGTTCTACTTACTACCAGGTGATCTCAAGGTTCAGCTTTACTGTGCCAAGGTCATTAATGTCTACTGCAACCACCTGAGGCCGAGCTGCAAACAGGTCTTTAGTCTCACAGGTTACACTTCCCACAAGGATATGAGTAGCAAGTCCTTTAACTTCTGTGACCTGTAAGAGACAAGAAAAGGATATCTAGGACTATACAAGGCATTGCAATCCTTAATTCCAAGGTAACAGTTTTGAATGTCTGGCCTGGCCCCCTTGCTAAAAGGCTTCTAAAATATGATTATGTTTATTGCATTACTTGAGAAAAAAATCTGGGGTTTGGTGGTGGTTGTGTTTTGGTTTATTTAAGAAATGCATAGTCGTTTATGATCATGCTTCTATGGGTTTTTTATGTTTTTTATGGGTGTGAGAAGAGAACAACCATACTGGCTCAAACCAAGGGGCTGTCTAGTCTTGGATTTGATCTTTTGCACTAACCATAAGCAGAGCCCAAGGGAAGAGTGAGAACAGGGAGAGCATAGAGTCTCTCAGCAGTTGACAAATTCCTGACTGGCAATCTCCTGATGTAACTGGCCTAATTAATAATTCCAAAGGGAGCTCTCTTCCAGGTATTTATCTCTTGTAACTCTGAATCATGTAATTGTTTGAGCCAATTATGGCCTTTGGTGAGGACTTCCACAGATCTCCTGTTGAGGAATCATCTCCGTGTATGTTGTTACAGTAAGAGTAGAGCACTATTCATATTTGGAGATATATTTGCCTGGAAATTCAGAGTGACAGTTCTATATGCAGCTCCTACACAAACCAGCCTTTGGCTGTTTGCTTGAAAGTCAGTTCTTGAACCTTTTCTGTGGAAGTGTTTGGAGAGAGTCCAAAAAGGGGAGAGAATATATACATTAACCTTAATAATACTGAGATTCTTGTCTACTATAAAAAGGTGTTCTCTCCTAGCTTTCCAACTTAAACCTGTGTTGTTAGACTGGGGAGAGTGACTCACTCTGTGTCACAACTTGCCTTTCATTGAAAACCTACTGTCTCATGCATTTGGGAATATTTTGGTGGTGGGTTTTCTAATCACCTGCATTTTTTTCCACAAAGTCTTTGCAGTGTCTAAGTGGGCCATTTCCCCTAAAACTTTCAAGATATTCTTCTCTTAAAGCTCCTAACCAGGGACATCTGGAATGGTTTCTAGCAGCAATTTCTAGACAGGGGTCAGAGAATGGGTATCTCTAGGTTGGAAGCTTGTTGGAAGGAAAGCATATAGACTTTCAGCCAGGACAAAACTATGCTGGGAGGGTGGGGGCAATGAAGGGATGAACTGTGAAAGAAAGACTCTGTTTTAGGAAGAAAATCACATCTCACACAAACAAATTAGTCTTGTAGTATCTAAACTGGACAATACTACAGCACTTTAGTAGCTGTGTCAGAAATATTAATTATGGCTCGTTTCTAAAGACTTTAATGATCTGCTTCTGTGTTTTTGCTGATGGTGCATGAGAAAGCAGGTTCTTGACTCCTACTTTGCTTGCAGGCAAAGGAGTCAGCAGGCATACCTTAATGGAGATCAGTCCAACAATGAGAGGCAGGAAAACCATCTCTTCTCCATCCCAGCTTTGCTTGCCATTCACTTCTATTTTGCCTTTCAGTTTCCATCGCTGGCGACCGTAACGCATGAAAATCTAAAAATGAAAAATCCTCTTATTTTCTAGAGAAATCTGCTCTCATAATGCACAGATATCAGAAACAGAATTGGGGGAAAGGTCTGAGAAAGGCTGGAAGAATTAGTGGCATGGGTGCTTCCCTTCTGCCTCCCATTGGGTCAGAAGGAAAAATCTGTCCTGGAGGATCTCTCTCTCTCTCAGCTCTCCTAATTGCTCCTTTTGGTAGTGTACCCCTCACCCAAGCATTTAACTTCATGGAACTTGATGACTCATAACGAAGCTGTGAGGCATTTAATTCTATTTACAGGGAAAGTGGCAGGGCAAGGGAGATTTATTTGGGAGGGCAGGATGAGAGCACCTGTGGTCTTTCCTAACATCTACGACTTGCTGGATCGGCTGCCTTCCCAGGCAGGTGAGCTTTTGGCCATTCCCCACCAGAGACTTGCCCAGCTGTGAGGTTTTGGCTGTCTGATGATGCAAATGAATGACATCCATATGCAGTAACCCAATGTGAAGCATCAAGAGCAGGAAGACCACTTTGGGCCGGTTAGGAGACACCTGCACCAACTAACTGGCCCCACAGAGGAAGCAGGAGTGAGAGCAGAAGGAGTCATTCATCACAGGGAATGAGAGTGGGAACAAATGAATCTGTGACTGAGTCAGCTAGGAAGTACTGGTTGGAGGGATCCACTATCAATCCACTGCAAATTTCTTGCAGGGTTAGTTCTGTTCTGGTAGAGCTGGAGGCTTTTATTTTAATCCATCTCTAATTAACATGCTCCTGATGTTCTCTACTGAAACATTCCAATGACCGGAGATCCTGAAGCCTCCCAGCAGGTAACACCTGAGTCTCGAGAAATGGTTATTCAGTGTCTTTCTGCTACTTTGCCTGTGGTAAAGTAGAGCCTATGCATTCAGTAAAGGATGCTTGCAAGGATGTGTTCCTTTTGCCCTACGTGCATGGGATGGGGCGTGTGCTCTTTTCCATGGGAATTAGAAATGTTTGTCACAAATAAGATTTTTAAAAGCTAAAAGAAAAAGCTCATAGTTCTCTGAACAGCCATCACCCTGTTCTCTGACTGTAAAATCCAGGTCTTCTGACGTGTGCCCTGACAAAGGCAGACGTACAGAGAACGGCAAGGTTTTTCAGAGTACACACAGGAAAAATAACAGCTGTTTATTGAGGTGCTGATGTGAAAAGGTTTTATTCATCATGATGTAAAAAGCAGCAGAAATCTGCCTTCCTTTTCATTCTTTTGCTATTAAATAAACAATAAACCCATGCAGACATACCTCATATTGATCTCCTGGGCAGAGCCGAGCGAAGCCAGCCAGACCTGAGAAGGAAAGACACAGAGGAGCTGTGGGAGGGCCTGGGCAACCCAGCACAGCTGAGCCCTGGAGTGGGGTGCAGTGGGGTGCCCAGGGACACTGCCACACTTGGACAGAAGAGAGCAACAGCCTCCTGCAGCCCCCCAGCTGCCCAGCCCCCCTCTTAGTGCTGCCTGTGTACCCTTCAAACCAAGATAGTCCCCCATCTTAATTTTCTATTTGCTTCCTTATTTTCTTTATTTCGTATAAAATTCACTGGGTTGTGGTTTCTTGCACATGAAAGATTTATACCTTCCACCTTTTTTCCCTACATGAGCTTGAAGTTTCCTTTTATATAATAATTATAGAAAAAGGAGAAACAGCTTCCTGATGTCATCTGGCTTCAGACACTGAGCTGAGAGCCCTGACTGTGGTGAGGTGTAGGCGAGCTGCTGATCACCATGTAGTGCTGCTCAACGCTACCCCGACCCAGCTCCACACTTTAATACAGATTCCTTTTTTAGTACATCTTCACAGAGACACAGCAAGCAACAGGGGCTCCTTCTGCTTGGTGTTTCCATAACATTATCATTCCCATAATAGCTGAGTGTCTTTCAATAGTAAGTGCTGCACAAAACATGACTGACATCTGTAACATGAGATTAATCCCATTTTTCCCCAGAGTGGGAGAAGTAGTACAGCAAAGCACTTGTGATATATGTTTGGTTTTGGAGTTTTTGGGTTTTTTAAGGTAGGACATAATGATGCTATTTTTACATCAGCACTGTGCATATGAAATGAAAATTTCCTGAGGGACCACGCTGAAATCCTAGGGAAATTATCACCCCTCTCCTGGCCTGCTGACCTGCTTTTCTACAGGATTCAACTGGTTGTTTTTCCCACAGAGGGAGCCTCACCTTCCTCACAGATCCCCTCAGTATGTAGCTATTGCATTTGTTTTGGTATAAAAATTTAGGCTTTGCCTGTGTGAGTCTAAATCTATGCCTCTAGCATTGCAGTTCCCAGAGAAACCATCTTGAGGCCCCATACAAAGCCTGTGGCAGAGAAATGAATACCACAAGGGAACATACAGAGGTGTGTTAAAATCAAGGCAGGTATGAGGAACCCTAGTGCTGGTTTTATTTGCAGGGATGAATTAGTCCTGCTAGCTGGACTGTAGGAGCAACTCGATCCCTGCATGGAGTTGTGGACTGTCCCTGTGATCTGCTTATCCACCTCTTCCATTTCTTTGACCAGAAAAGAGTTTTCTTCGCTCATCTTAGTGTTTAGCAAACAGAGAGGCCCTTGCACAGAGCTCATATTACCAATTCCTTTCTAATTTATTTACTATTTATAAATAATTTAAGATTACTAGCACTCCACCACTGCTTTTCTCTCCCCAGGCATGCTTTTATAAGTGAATTTGATCTCTGCTAGGACATCACCAAAAGCATCTGAGGAAAATAAAAGGTCCTTTCTTTGCCCACTACATGGGGTGGGAGGGTGAGGAAACTCCAGCTTAAAATTCCATATGGATGTCTAGGTCTGTGAGCTGTCACTGGCCCAACCAGGCTGGTCAAGTCTTTTCAGCATGATGAAGAGGGGGGCTTAGGGCTGACTTGACAATAGGGCATAAGTTCTTTCACAGGAAACAAGTTTTTGGTGACTGAATAGCTTTTGGGGACTAAAAAAATGGCAGGAACCAATGGTTCTACTGTACAATTTCAAACATCACACCTTTGTGAAAGCACTGGACTTGTAGTGCAGACACGACAGGAGATTGCTGCTGGGGGGGTCAGCGTAAGTAATTAGGGGACAGGGTCATCATGTGGCAGGGCCAAGGATGCAGGGCCACCTGCACCTCATGCAGCACATGTGGCTCTGCTGGTGTGCTGGACCATGGCTGATGGTGGTGGGCTCCGTCTTGCAGAGCCACCGGTGTGTCAGGCCAGGGTATTGGTGTACCTTAGGTGAAAAATCTGGGCTTTTCACTTCCTGCTGTTCTGGCACTGCAAACAGCTATAAGAGCACTTTACATCGTAACAGGCCACGCAAATTCCATATAGCAATTTCCACATTGGGTTGGTCACCCTGGTAAATGTCAACAACTGATTAATCCTGACCAGTTATCTAAGCCTGCCGGCACATTTGTTATCTTGATTTTGAAAAATTAGGCTTTTTTTCCCCTATTAAATACTAGTCATAAAAGCACTGTGCAGCTCCCCTACTTCCTGACAGTATTGTGTAGGTTGGCTTGCTTTCAGTGTAAGTGACAGAGGGCACAAAATAAAAATAACTTTCACTGGAATGGCTAGGAACAGATAAGCTTTGGGGAGAGGAATGCTTTGATTTTAAATTAGATCCTAAAGTTAGCTGAATATGCTGCAGTATAACTTAAGGGGGAAACTTGCTGTGCGATCTGCAAGCTTTTGTGCCAGAGCTGTTGCAAGCCTTAGTAATAGCAATGGCTGGCTTGTCCTACAGGATTCCTATTCCTAGGGAAAACTATCTAGATAGAAATCTCAGATGCCCTAATTAGAGAATACTTAATATGGCATTGCTCTTCGCTCTTTTCTAATTTGGGCTTCTTTATGTGATGCAAACTGTGTTCAGAAGCAGCTGCTGTTGGTGGTTTGTGCTCTGCTCCCACATGTGAGTGCAGTACCTGCCCTCCCCAGAGCCCTTGAGTTCTGCCAGAGGATTTGGCATACGAAAGAGGCCACACCTCTTCAGCCCAGCCATTTGTGACACTGTGACACCTACTGCAACAGGTCCTGCTGTCAGGAACTGTGCATTGCATTTACAGCAAGTAAAGAATGCTCCAAAGGAGCTGGCAAATCCCTTTATATACTCTGTGGCATTATTTCATTCAGCATGTCCATGCCGTGGTTCTGCTGCAGATTTCTGTACAGAAATATCCAGCTCAGTCACTGTGTGCTCATCTAAAACCTGAGGGATGGAGCTAGGAGAACTCCAACAGCTGCTGCAATTGTTTTCTCTAATATGAGAGCACAGAGTAGCTATTTTAATTTAATCTAAGATTAATCTTAATCTTATGCAATGCAATCATAGGAAACAATTTGACAAGGCAGGCAGAATCAAAACCCTGTGTGAGATTTGTGAGCTCTCAAAACTCCACCAGCAATACTGTGGATGCTTTAAATGGCAAGATTTCAAGTGAGGAATTAAGAGTTCATGAATATTTAGATGCTGATTTTGTTTTATACAACTATTTTCATGCCAGTGATTGAAGATCTGAAAAAGATACCCCTTCCCAATCTCTTCTTTAAGACATTGAGTCTTAAAGAGATAACAGCATTAGCAATACCTGATGATCCACTGAGGCTTCAGGTAAAACTGATTCCATTGTGTTCAAACCTATAAATTGCCCTGTCATAAAGACAAGGAATAAAATGGAAAGGTGAATGCCATCATGGAGCTATCTAGTAAAACTATCCCTGGCTTTTTTCTTTTTTTTTTATGTTTGGTCAAAAATAGCAGTAGTCACAATTAGCAAAAGTAAAGGACTTAGAAATAGCTGATGTCAAACTAGGAAGGTATTTTGAATTTCAAGTTCAGCTCCATGGAAATTCACACAATTTCCCAGTCATCTTCTCAAAAAATTACTGAAATAGAGGCAAAAAGTACAGCAGCCCTTGAAATTGAATTGCTTTGGCTGTTGGGAGGAGTCTTTGTGGGAGGTAATTAGTTTCGAAAGCAAGAAGCAGAATCTCAGAAAGTCTCTCTGTAAGCTTTGCTGTTCCTGTTTCTGTGATCCTTTCCAGTGGGCAGGGGTGTCAGCTGGGGGTTTGAAGGCTCAGCAATGGGTGTGGGATACCCCACTTGTCATAAATACATGTCACACAGCACGTCTTGATTCCCTCACCCATGGGCGCAGCAACTGCTACTGCTTCAGAGAAAGAAGGGAAAGGTGAAAAGGCAATTACCTTTCATCTTGATGCAAAACTCCCCCAATAGGTTTTCCAGCTCTGCTTCTATGGTACACATGTTCTGTGTTGGAAAAGAGAACAGTGATGTCACACAAACGCTCCTTGGGCTTTTTTCCCCCCTTTTTTATTTTTAAAGGTCTGTTTATAAGGACAGATTCTGTTATGCAAATGAAAAACAGTTTGCAATAAAATCAATCTCAGAGCCATCCTTGCTGTTTAGCTAGATCCAGCCCCAAAAATGGCAGCTGAACTATGCCTGCTTTTGCTGACACTGAGTGCCACCCCATGCTTCTCTGCTGCTGTTCACTAACCCTCCTGATGGCAAAAGGGAAGCTGTGGCCCTTGGAGCATAACCTGGTCACTGTTCTGGTCCTCTCCACCCAAGACGTGTGCCAGCAGCAGCAGTTCTGAGCCCAAGTGGCTCTCAGCATGATTTAATCTCTCAAGAAACATGGAGTATATTAAGAAAAAAGACCGTGGGAGATGGGTATCAGACCCACTCCAGGTCTTCCTTCAGATTTTGGAAGATTGTCAGAGGTTGTGTGCTGGGATGTTTGCAACATTATTAGACTGTTGTTCATCATCTACTGCCTGTTCAATAGATTTTGATCACAGCAAGTATAACAGGTAGGATGCAGCACATGTCTGTATACACGATTTCCAGTCAACCTGCCATCCCTAAATCTGCAGGTGGGAAGGAGATAGTTGGAGTTTAAGTAGGTTTGGAGCAGATTTATGCTTTTGCTCTTGTGCTGCAGTTCCTGGGTATCACCTGCTCTCATAGAGTCTAAACTGTTATTTCAAGTAACTCTTTGGGCCCATGTAACCTGTCTTTGTAAGTCATCAGGCATTCACCTGAAGAAAAACAAATACTAATTCTTCTTTGCTGAGCTTGCTTTTATTTCCTCTATCTGGATGAAACTCTCCCTGAAGTTAGTGGCAAAGTTACCATAGCTTTCAAACAGTGTGAGAATAAAAATAATGAATTGATGAGGATGTACCTCTGTGTACTCCTTGTAGCTCTTGTTGATTTCAGTCAAACTCTCCCGAGCTGCTTTGCTGGCAGGAGACATTGCAAAAGCTTGCTTCATTTTGCTGGCACCATCACAGAGTCGTCTTTGGATACAATAGGCTTCGTAAAGCTCATCCACCTAGTGGGAACAAGGAAAGTGTACTGAAGAAAAACCCAGAAAACCCAGCAAAATAAAACCAACACAATGAAGTCATTTGCATTAAAAGAAAACTCAGCCAAACCATTATATGCCATTGAGGGGCTGAGGAAATGAAGCTGTGATACTGTTAACAGCCTATGAAAAAGAAACACAAGATAAAAGTAACTTCCATTGTAAAAATCTCAATAGAGCAACAATAGATGCCAGCAATTCACCTGTTTGCCCTGCATGCCTTCAAGCATTGCTACGCCTGTTCTCCCTGTCTGGTAGAGCACAATAGTACTCTCCATATGATCATAACGGTGAGGCAGGAATGCAGCCAGCTTCTCAAACATCTCAGTGTGGAAGAGCTCTTTAAAAGGTAACTGCAATGCCCACACTGCCAAATCAGACTGGAAGTGGTAAATGGCACATTTAATAGGGCCAGCAATGGCTTCGGTTCCCTAATGTCAGCCATGGATCAAGGCTGTTGCAATGCTTGACTACTAGGTAGTATTGGAAGCTGGGGTGATATTTGGAATTCTTACTGTCCATCCTCCAGATACTGGGAGTCATACTTAGAATCAGCATAAGTAAAGGGCTTACAAACACCTGATGTCAAATTAAAAAACGATTTTGAATTTCAACCCCCCCCCAGGCATTTACATAATTCTCTAGTTATCTTCTTACATTCCTCTGACATAACTTAGAGACTCAACATTTTGTGAGCACTCTGGAAGTCTTGCAAAATGTAGTCACACACTGTTTGAAGTCTCACCTGGCTCTAGCTTCAGAGGACAATGGATTTACAGGTCTCATGCTTTAGTTTCCCTTTTCCGTCTAATCCTTGCACTGAATTTACTCCATCTGAGTGCTCATTAAGAGTCTACAGTGGTATAGGCTGGTGTACATATACATGTGTATGTGTGTGTCTATATATATATATATACACACAAACCAGCTATATATAGTGGTTTATACTTTTATTAACTAAATCTGTCAGAGAAGATGTGGGTTTTCTAACCTGACTGTCAGGGTGAGGAGCAGGACAAGAGTGGAAGAAGCTGTCTCTTCTTTCTGCTTCTAATGTCCCTCCTAAAACAGGATATTTGGGATTTGCCTAAAATAACTCTTTCCACTGTTATCTTTGAAATCAAGTGATCGCCCTCTGTCCCACAGTGCTCCTGCTCAGTAATGGATTTTCATCACAGAATTTCTCTCTATGAAAGCATCAGCACCTTGGCTTCATCAGTCTATGACTTTGCATTGCTGCATCAGTCATGAGCCTGATGTGACAAACCAGGCATGTTTTAAATCCCATTTTACAAGCCTGCTTAACCTCTAACAAAAAGTGCTGTTGCTAATTTGTTTGGAATGGGACTTGTCTTCCTGATGGCTTCAAAGCCTTATGGTGATTTTTACAAGGCTATTGTGGATACCTGGTGGCTGAAACCTCTGACTTGAGGGCACCCTACCCTAAATAGGGAATGCTTTGTAAAGTGAGACTTCAGCAAAAGGTAACGAAGACACAGGTAGCATTTTGCCATTTTGAAGTTAGAAAAAAAGCTTTCTGCAGTCATACTCACTCCTGTTTCTCCTGCAAGCCAGCAAGCTAAAGACAGCTACTATAAATAGCTGTCGCTTGGTATTTACTTCTGACATCAGGGTGGAGCCTTGGTCCGGGATTGACATCTTGCTCCTGCCCATGTGAGTGTGGCTAGGACATGCTCATCTGCTCCCCAAGTACTGGGATCTGCTGTTGTGCATCCTGTTTTCCTTGCCTTGCTTCCTTTACAGAGCAGGGGCAGGTAGAGGACAGAAGGCACCTCTGTGGCCCTGATTAAGTACTGCTGAAAAAACCTTCTCTATCATTAGAAACAAAGATGTTTCTCCACCTGCCCAAGCCCTTGGGCTTTAATGCCCCACACTCAGTTCCTTTTGTCTCTGTTGCCGTGGGTTACAGAAAGTGAGCTCAAGTACTTGGCAAGCGTGAGTAACACTGACCAGCAGTACCTCTTGCGTTTGGTGCTTTTCACTCTTATTATAAACCCAGAAACTATCAGCTCTGAGCAGGCTGAAGTGGGAAGGATTTGAATGGAAATGCTCTTCAAGTACTAATTTTTGCCATTCATGTTGCCAGCAAGAGAGTAGGTGGCTTGGGGAACAAAATCTCAGTCTATCGCCTCATGATTTATGTTTTTATTTTTGTCTCCAAGAGTAAGGGAAGACTGAAATGAAAAGGTTTGGATAGGTTGTCATAATTAGAGGACTTGAAGCTGCACAAATGCTTTTCAAATGACTCTCAAAAGACATTTCATCTGTCAAAAATAATTCATTCCTTTGTCAGGCTCAAAAAAGAAACTAATCACTAGCAGATATGTTTTTAAGTGGGAGAATACATGCCATGGATTTTGTCCAGCTCTAAAATGTATTAGTGTAAATCACAAGTACCTCCACTGAATATTCTCACCAATGTATTCAAGTGGATGTGGGCCCCAAACCATGCAGCAAAAGCATTAGCAGTGAA
Organism: Entomyzon cyanotis; assembly: GCA_024500445.1. NCBI lineage: Eukaryota > Metazoa > Chordata > Aves > Passeriformes > Meliphagidae > Entomyzon > Entomyzon cyanotis. The sequence continues at coordinate 44,265,433 of JAKEPQ010001005.1, forward strand.
ATCCAGGAATAAATCCAAACTAGCTGCTGTGTGTGCTAGAGATAACTGCTGAATTAAATTGCTTTCAGATGCAACTCTCTTTCTACCTAGAGTCTGACAGTAAGCATGCTGTGACACAGATTTTCCCCAGCAAGTCTCCAACCCTATGGTCTTTCTGTACCTAAAGGCATGTGGGAGTGTCTTGGGGCACGGCTGGTCCTTGGGGTCTACATGGAAACCCTTTCTTTGGCTCTGACCACCAGCCTATCATGGAAAAAATACCATATCTGGGAGCGGCCACCCCAACACAAAGGGGTAGCAGGAGGCCAAGGGTTTGTTTCCTCAATAATATAGCAACAGATTCAGAAGAAAGATGATAGGAGAGCTCATTACCTTGCTAATGTGGAACTCCAGCCTTCTCATGTATCTCTCGACTGCTTTGATTTGCTGAAAGAAAGGAAAAGGCAGAGGGTGAGGCACCTTTAAATAAATCAGTAAGACATTGCCACACTAGCTCTGCTAGTCCCTGTGGATACGAGATACTCCTTAACACACACAGGGTTTCCTTGACCATGAATCTGCAATCAGTTGTGCCACCCTACTACTGTCAAGATGCTGCTGACAATGGAGCTCCTTCACTTCTGTACCTCATATATAATTTTAAATAAAGAAGTTTTTATTTGATGGGATTTCTCTACATTTTTCTAATTACTATTAAAAACAAACAAAGAAAAGAAATCAGAGCTTTTTTTTTAGGTTAAAAAACAGTATTTTCAGCATTTTGAAATCCTGTATTTATATTGATCAGGTTTTGCATTTCAAGATCCCTTCTCTTCCTTAGCAAGCTGGTTTTGAGAGTAAACCCAAGCATGGCATTTTGATGGAAAAAGAAGTGTCAGACTTGTTCAGGAAATATTTTTAAAAGCTTTTCTTTTCTTTCACCCAAATTTTCCTGCAGGGAAAATATACTTTCAATTTTTCCTTCTTCAGAACTGGCAGGAGCAAGAATGAACTGGGGCTTGACCTAGTTCCTCCCCAACCCCGTGGTGTGTCCCTGTCAGCCCCCATCTGACTGGAGCTGGCTGGGAGAAGTTGCACAAGGGAATGGATTTAATGGCTGTCAGCTGACAGAAAAAGGAAGTCTCTCCTCCACTTCCTTCCTTCCTTCCCTGGCAGGGGTCTGTTTCTCTGCCTGTGCCCATCCCAGAGACAGTTTAACGTGACAGACCTTAGAAAAAGGGCTGATGGGGCACATTTGATGCCAGATTAGTGAGCACAGTGTTTGGGGCTGCACTAGTGGGCAATACCAGAGCCCCTGGGAAGAGGAGGGGAGTGGGACATCTTCCTTTGAAAATGCAGGTGTTGGCATGGCTAATAAATCCCTCTGAGAGAGGTTTCCATGTACACTGTATGGATATTAATGCTTCCTAGCAAAGTCAGTGTCAAAGGGAGTAACATACCTTATCTAAATCGTACAGGACTCCCTGCAACAGAGAACACGAAACTGATTAATTTTACAACACAACTGCACCATGAGAAAGTAATGTTTGACAGTCAACAGAAATCACAAACAAGACCATGGCTAGAAGGGAAGAAGAGCATCTGTGCAAATTCCCTGTATCCCAGTCCCATCCCCTGGCTGCACCAGCATCTCAAGGAGGTCACCGTGCATCTACACGATGAAAAAGTGTGGCACGTACCAGGCGTGAGTTTCTTTTCATGTCTTTTAACTGAGTAGTCAGCTTATCCAGCTCTGTCTGGTGAACTTCCAGATACTCACTGCAAACACAAACCAGAGGACGATGCATGAGCTCTGCAGCACATACCAAGCTGGCTGATGACCATCCTAAGAGAAAATCTGCCTGACAAATGGCTTTCCTCACTCCATGTGTTTACAGACAAAAACTCATTTACCTTGATCTGTCCTAAAAGCAGCTCCCTGCTGCCTTTATGGGAATAAACAGGAGCCTGCTTATTTAACTGTGTGTAAGAGCTCCATATTCTTCTCACACTGAACAACCAGTTTCAAGTAAGCTAATCTGCTCCTTAGTTTATGGGCCGGTGCCTTTCAGTCGCTGCCTCTGTATCTGGCTGATAAAAGCCCTGTTATCATCTGGGATGTTATCTGAAAAGCAATACAAGCCTTTGATAGGACTCTAGGAAACTCAGAGGGAAAAAAAAATCTAATGCTGAAATACCAGACTTTGGGAGGTTTTCTCAAAATGGGAATGGAAATGCGATTCTGCCTCCTGTACTCCTATTTCCCATACAAATATTTTAGATCCTAAGTGTCACAATCAAGACTTCAAGAGGTGTATGTTCATCTCTTACGAGGAAGGATCCCTGTTCTTGTTTCTTTAGGCTCTAAAATGTCACAGAGAGCTTCAATCAACAATAAGAATAAAGGCTCTTACTCCAGGCCACTCTTCAGGGCTCGGTAGACCTCTTCCATCCTTTTAGGCTGAGGTTCTTTGGGCGTGGTGCTGTTCTTATGGCCCAAATTATGCATTTTCTTCACCTTTGCTTGGGGCTTCTTGAGCGCAGAGGAATTTTCAATAAATGAGTTACACCTGCAAAATGAACATCAAAGAGGAAGAAATCCCTATAAATCACAGAAATCTCAAAGGAGTGTAGCTCGAAGAAATCTTCTGATATTATCTCTGCTAGCAAAAATGAATCTGCTTCTGTGCCTGCCAGTTGAAGGACTGCATTTGTTCACAGGTTAAGAGTCTGAGCAGCCTGGGACATGCACTGTCAGCTTTTGATGTGTCCACTGCCTTCCCAAGACACAAATGCTCATCTTGAAATGCCAGGCTGAGTCCAACATTCATCACACATTTCTCTGTCTTGTACCATGCCTGTCCTACCTCACATCACAGAGCCCATGAGAGGCCTGAGCTACATCCAGGTGCTATAAGGAAAGGGGACCCCACATAATCTCAGGTGTTAGCCTGTCGGCTTCTAAGAAAGACTGGGATTTGGTTAAGAGTGTTTCTGGAGAATAGCCTCATACCACTGGTCCTGAGCATGGACTGTATGGCAAAGTGAGGACAGCTGTGCTGCATACAGATGTCTCTTTGGTGACTTTTCTGGGGGTAGCTCAGCATCAAACAACTATCACTGACGTGGGCTGACAGTGGGAGGCAACCCTTTGCCTGCTGCTCCTCCTCAATTGCTAACTGGTGGTCTGGCACTGGGAGACAACCCAAGTTAAAATCAATTGTAAAGTAGCCTCTGGGTGCACCAGGGACTGGATGACTTGGGCATGCCTGACTCAGAGCCCTAAGTCCTGTCTAGCTAAAGGGCAGTGCATGGAAAGGCTCTGCAGCCAAGCTCGGGGAAATGGCTTTGTTTTGAATTTGTAGCAGTGCAGCAATGAGAAAACTGTCTTTTAGGCAGCTGTGGTCTTAAACCGGGGGTGGTGGGAAGCGTATTCATGTTCCTGCACATTTCACATGTTAAAAAGATCCCTGCATAAGTTAAAATGGTTCTCCGAAATTCTCTCACAGGTCTGAGGCACATGAGGAAGCCCTGCATTAATGGAGGAGAGGCAAACAGGCAGAGGGTAACAGCTTAGTTATACAAACGATCTATAGAGACATTTTAGCCTAGGACACTTAATTTGGCAAGTCAGAGAGAAAGAAGTCCTCTCTCGCCTCCTTTCCCCCTTCCTCCCCTAAAGCCCAGAGGTCTCTTACAGCCTGACTTCAAAATTCCCCTTAGAGAGCAAAGGCACTTGCCTGGACCGCCTTTCCTGAAGCCCGCTGAAGCCAGCGAAGGACTGGCTTCTAATAATCCCATTAGGACCTCCTGGGGAGAATGAATGTGATCCTATTGACATGATTTCAGGGAGCCTCGGAGATATTCCTGAAAAACAAGAGAAAGCACGTCAGTGACTATGGAGTTACGGCAAAAGGCAGGCAGTGAGGCCGGACAGCCTGGTGTCCATCAGCAACATTTAGGGGTACCTGAACCCCAAGAGGGGCTGCAAGCCAGGGCACAAATCTGTTTGCATTGCTAAATCATCCCCACTCAGAGACAAAACAGTCCTATTTTAACTTCTGACTTACAACCCAGCATCTACTGAAAATGTACCAGAGACACAAAGAGGGTCTGGATGTGGGACTAGAAACCAGATCCTTCAGTGTGATTATCCCAATGCCATCCCCAATTTCTGCCATGCCTGGCATGCTTCACCCCCAGCCCCAGTGTCCCCATCTGTCCTGGAAATTATTACGGGAGCGTGCAGAGCTCTTAGGAGGCGCTCACCGTCACTGCGAAGTGTGATCACATATAATAATAATTTTTTAAAAGGGTTGATACAGCTTGAATGCCCTGCAGCTCCCCTTTGATCCTTGCTCCCATGGCTGCTCAGCCCAGGGGCTGCTGAGAAGGAAGACGCGGTGGGTGAACGCGCAGCCATGACATGCCGTGATAAGAGAGAGATGCTCTCCACTGTGAAGAGACAGGAGTAAACAAGCTCCAGGCACTGTATGCATTTCACATGTCCAGGGGGGCTCAGCAGGGAGGAAGCCCTTGCCCTCTGTGTGCTCATTTCCAATGCCCAGCTTGGCATCTGCACCAAACTAGGATGATTTCAATCCATCCACAAATTAATAGCAAAGAAGTGCTATGGGTCACAGCAGCTCTATCTGCTGCCACAAGGGAAAAGGGGGATGCCTCTATCTTCCTTTCCTCCTTAATCCACTGTTTTTCTTGTCTCTGCCCTTGGCAGACAATTAAATTGATTTTTCTGCTGCCTTGGTTTTGTGCTGCTCTGGCAAGAGGAATGGCCTCACTGATCTGTGAGGAGCACCATGCCCAACACAGGCCAGGCAACAGGGCAGGGAGCAGGAAGGAAAGGGGGATGCTGGAGAAGAGGGCACTGGTTAGCAGGTGCTGCCAGACACCAGCTCCCACATCCTGCATTGTGCTGTGAAACAGACTGAGAAACTAGGCCAGCTTAAAAATAACCTGACAGAACATGAAAAAGAGGGGTTTTAATAGGTTTTTTCCATCTATTTTAAAAGCTGGACCCAGCCCACCCCATGCCCCCAGTTCACTTCACTCCAAAGCTGGGCTGAGGGATGAGTTTGGTAAGGAAGCAGGATGGTCTGGCAGGGGCTGGAGCTGCCTGCAGGCAATGGAGCTGATGTTCTGTGAAACTGTGCCCTACAGGGCTGAGGGGGTGACACCAAGTCTAAACTGCCCTCTCTTCCCCACAGATGAGGAATGATTGCAAGTGCCCAAAAAGCAGCCATTTGTGAAAGCCAGAGAGTTCCACACTGTGAGCCTTCACAACTGAACATATTTATTAATGATAAGCACCAGAGCTACGTGGTGCTTGCATGGCAAACATTCACTGCAGAAAGCAAATATGTGGGGAAGCATTGTGCACTGCTCAGTTATATTTAATTTGTCATGTTAAGCTGGGCAAATACTCTTTGAGGTGGCAGTAGATGCCATGGTGAGCTACTGCTTCTCTGTTGAGGGGACTGCATTGCCCAAGAAGCTGCTTTGTCAGGAATATTTCTGCAAGGCCTCTGCCAGAAACACTTCTCCCAGTCCCAGCACTGCTAGCACTACTGCTAATGAGATATTTTCTCTATTGCACAAGCAAAACAGAGTACATCTTTCTGTTTCGGAAGCGAGGGCTGCTCCCCTGACTGAACAGCCTCAGAGATACCACATGGAGTGCAGTCAAGGACAGTTTTCTCCTCTGCTGTGGTCAGCAGTTGATGGGACTTCATTCATGTCCCTGGCCTAACCCAGGTGCAGCCCATCCAGCTCAGGACTCAAAGAGTTTAATCACAGCAAGCATAAACCCCGGGGACAGAGAAGTTGCTCTCAGGCTGACCAGGACCATGAGCACCTGTACTGGGCAGAAATCCATGGTCAGGAGAGAGAGAGGAGAGGGTGAGAGGCGCAGAGAGGCTCAGGAGCAGCTGCTCCTCACAAGCTCAGAAGAAACCACAGTGAGGATGCACTTTGGCTAACTCACACAGGGATAAACATGCTCCAGCCACAGCTGGAGGTACTTGAGTCTTTGGACAGTGAGAGCCCAAATTTAGCCCTATACTCACCTGTAGCTCCATAAGGCTCTCTGCACACCTCTGCAGGGCTGAGCTCTGCTCAGGTTTGCTGATATCTGGCAGAGCACTTGCCAGAAGGCATGTTGCAGCTTCCAGGGTCAAACCTCACATATCTGTAGATGGTACAGTTTCCCTATGCCAGCTCATGCCTAACAGTTCAAACTCCACAGGGAGCCACCTCCTGAGAGACAGAGCGGAAACCACTGACCACAGTACTCTGGGGGTCTGTGCAGCAAGTTCCCTTTGGGTTTGCAAACAACCTTGAGACCATTAGGCTGCAATCTGCATGCTCCCATACAAGGAGTTGCATTAAAAATTGGGTTCAGAGTGCCAAGGAACAGAAAATCCCTTGCAAGTGTTCAGCACTTGCATCGCTTGACAGGATGATTAACACACACACCCTGGCAACATCTGGAGACCTAGGAGGGTAGAAGCTAAACAACACTGACAGACAGAGGAGATTTAGCTGCATAAACATCAACCATTCCTTAAAAAATAAGTGACATAAAACAAAACTTGAAGTTGGGTGCTAATCACAACCACATTGGCTATGAAAAGATAAGGACTTTAGATACAAAACTGTTATGAAAATGCCAGCAATCTTCTGCATGATGAGTCTCTTCTCTATTATTGTGAACAGAACATGAATGACTTCCACTCTGAACAGAATCTTAGTGTCCATGTGTGACTGTGCAGAAACATTGGAACTGTTTTGGTTTTCTTTTCCTTTGGGCAAACTTAAAAAATAAATAATCTTGGAAAAGGAATGTACTTATTTATTTTCTTTATTTTGCTCAAGCACTCAGATGGCTTTGAAAGGCTTTAGTAGCTAAGACTTGTCCTCAAGATACCAGAAAAAATGTGCAAGAAGTGCAATTGAAATGCAAATTGATGACCTGCCTGGAGCTACTTTTGCTTTGCTTTTGCATAAAATGGTCAGAACTCAGAGCCCAGATAGGCTTGTGGCCTCTCCCTATATATTATATATAATCTTGGTGAATAATGTATGTTTAATTTCTGTACAGAAGAAAACTGAGATAAAAGGAGGTAACAAATCGGAACTGGTGAAATCTCCCAGTTCTGTTCAGTTATTTTCCATTGGTCAGGTTAGAGGTTGACTCTAACAACCTCTGTGGTACAAACACAATCTGTTCTTAAGATTTAACTAATATTACTGACATCTCAGATCCTTCCAACCAACCTCAGAAAACTGCAGACTCTGCATGAGCCCCTTGGCCCAGATTCACAGAGACAATGGCTGCATATGGGCACTGCATTGATGGATTATTTATGATACCCACATCTTGCAAATGCACTTTGAGTGATGAGTATCTGTCACATTGTTGTGATATCCTTTGTTGAGAGGGGTTTCTTTTCCTGCCTCTTAAACCATTCACAGGCCTCGATGCTATCAACTAATAAACCTACCTGTGAATTTAACAATACAGTTGTATCCTGATGGTATGCATGGATGTAGTTACTAGTATAATTTCAGTAAGGCTCAGCCCACAAGGACTCACCCAGATCTCTTACTGACCTGATGGGTATCCCCACAGCTGAACAGTACTAAGGGGATTCTGGTGCTACGCCAAGGTAGTGATCAAATGTCTAAGTCTACATTTAGCAGTTATGTGATATAATGCTACTGCCTTCTACATGCAGTATAAATTTTGCTCTCAATATAATGCAAGTGGCACATCTAAAATTATATTAAATGCTTTTCTGATCTCAGAGATCCACTTCAGCAGTGGTTATAATGAGTATGCTTACACTTTTAAATCTACGTAAGTTAATGAACCAGGGATGTCTCATTTTAAAAAGACACCAGTCTCCTTACTGCTAATATAAGCACACCCTGTACAGAAGTGTAATTAATATAATTAGTACTGCCCATGCTAAGTGCACAGCAGTTGAATGATGAGCCCATCAGTGAGTCAAGGGATAAGGTGAAATCCTATCAGTACTCCTCTGCCCTATTCGCTGACAGCTTGCAGCAGGAAATGGCAGATAATTGATGATGTCTCTGTCCCCAGGGAAATAAAAGTCCCCTCGCTCAGCTCTCCTTTCAGTATGGAAACTGGCAAACAGCTGAGCCTGAGCTAATGAAAGGGGAAGGGACCATCACTTCCACAGGGCTGCCCTCCCTTCATCACCCTCAGCACAGACCTCTACCTCCCACAATGCCAAAATATTTGATGAACAGTGTGAACTTTGATCCAAGGAAAGAGGGGAAATTCAGGCAGAAACATATTTGCTAAATCTAGTCTGACTTTTGCACGGTCCTTTTTTCTTTGTTTCTTCCCCATGACCAATTTGGAGATGTTATTTTTTGCACACCACACGATGAGGGGAAATTGGTTTTGCTAGACATGTGCTAGCAACCATGTAAAGCTGCAATATACAGTGGTGACAGTGCCCTTGATTCCTCCTGTTCTCTCCTTGTAGCAGTTACAGTTATGGTTCCAGGTCTAGAATTTGCTGTAAGGTGTTAGGGAACTGTCTGCAGCTGAGGCTTCGAGGACACTTCAGGATTATGTATAATCGCTGATTAAATGGGAATGTGGGGTAGGACTGAGTGACTGAAAGCATCCTTGATAATCCTTTTTTCCTATATTATTTTCTGGTGTGACACATGGTTCAAGGTCCATTCTGGATCTAAGGAGCTGTAATCCCTGCAGTGAGATCATCTGTATGTTGATCCTTCTGCTGATCTATGGTCTGCAGGCTGTCTGTTAAAAATTAGTAATAATTATTTACTAATTTTTAGGTTAATTAACCTAAGTAATTATTTAGGTTAAGATGAGCTGAGGGGGTCCACTAACTATTGTGAGTGGATGGCTATAAAAGTCAACTGATTCTGTTCTGCATGGCAGGAACATTTCTGACCTGCAGGCCTGGGGTATGTCTGACAAATGAGCTGATATCTTGTTGACTAATGAAAGAAAAGAACATGCTCCTCTCTCATCTATGTCAAGGCCTATGCTCTGTTTATTTGGCTGGCTGGTCTACAAAGGTAAAAACTTTTAAATGTAGTGAGATGACATTTAGGACTAAGGATCTCTCCAAAAGAAAATCACAATAAGGGAAGGAACTGATTATACCCTAGAAGTCATGTCCTCCTCCCAAACAGCCAATTCTGGATTGTACTCATAAGCCCAAAGAGCACAATGCAATTCTAAATTTACACAGGCTCAGTTCAATGCCCATTCAGTGCACCTTTAGCTCATGTTACTTGCTTTTGTAGCTTGAAGTCTAATAACTTTTAATATCAATTTTCCAACTCACTCCTTCTCATTTAGTTGGATCACCTTGGCAATACAAGGCCAGCATGGCCAGTAGCCCAAATAACCACCTGGAATTCATGATTTCTATGTTCCCTAGGCTCCTAAAAGGTACAGAGGTGTGCATCTTGGATTAGAATGTAGACATCCTTGTGGGGTTTTCAATATAAAAATTTGACAATGATATGTGGGTAAGAGTGTTCAGGAGCATTATAAAAACTTTCACAAGAAATTTAATTCCTGCACAAGAGTTTTTTCACTTTCAGGACAAAAACTCTCAGGCATGAGTGAGCAGGCTCATAATTTCTGTATGTGTCAGGAACATTTCTGTGAGATGGGGTCTCCTGGAAGCAGCTGCAGAAAGGTGTCTTCTGTTGGTCATTCAATTACACAAATTGCAACCTTCATGGCATATTTTATGCTCCCGGTGATTGGGCTGCTACTTCCTTGTGCAGGGCAGCATTTGCTAGAGTTGTACAGAGCTCCATCTGAAGAACTATTCTTGGTTGCCAGAATAAAATTATGTGCATTTGTTCCACTGAAGTCCAAGGCTTAGAGATATTCCCAAATAGTAGCATATGGCTATACTGACAAGCACACTTCCCAAGCCTACATCAGCCGGTGAAAGGCCAGCAGATCTGTGAGCTTTAGACGTTAATTTTAGCGTACAGAAAGAGCCATGTGGGCTTAACCTGCATGGCTGCAGAGAGCAGTGCTGCACAGAGAAGGAGCTATAGCTGAGATGGAGCTCTCTCCTTCAAATGGGAAATACAGGAGCACATGGGACATGCTTCGGTGGGCACCAAAGCCACTGGCAGCCATGTACCCCAGCCCCAGCAAAGGAGGGAAACTTCTGCCCCATCTCTTGCAGCAAAAATAATCTTAGTTTAGCCCACTGCAGCAAATCCTGCTCTTGCTAAGGTATGTCTCTTCCCCCATCATGGACATCTAAGCCTCAGCACTGACTATCCAGCAGGATCTCTCTGAAGGCTTGTGTCACTTTTCACTGATGACTTTATGTCCATCAGTGACACCTACAGTGATTCTTTTATTAGCTGTATTCCAATACCTTCCATTTGGGTGGATTCAGTTTTTATAATGCACAAAGAAATGTTTATGCAACTCATACATCTTTTATAGCTCTTAAGCCCATAGCTCGGAGCTCTGTCATGCAGAAATCCCCACAAATGAGCACAAGGTGCCATTACCTGTTTCTAGTAAATGAAAATGCAGTATTTCAGTACCAAATTTCAGCTTTTGTTTCAAATAGTAAGAAGCCCTGGGAAAAAGATTAATAGCAAGGCTTGTACTTTATGGTCTCATTTCTGTAAGAACATTTTAAATGTTGCATGTAAGGGCATTTTCAATTCAAATGCTACAGTATTTGCTAGCTCATCACTAGACACCCTGATCAGAAATACAAATTGTCTACCACCTGGAACAGCTTGTGCTGTTTGTTCTGCTCCTCCTACCCAAACCAGATGATGTACATAAACCAAAAAGTAATAGTAACCGTAAGGAAAAAGCTAACAATCCAGGTCAAGAGCAAAATGGTAAAGTATATATGGCTGTAAATGCATGGGACCTGATAGTTGATGCTCCCACTGCAATACAGCTCCATAAAATCAGTACGTCATCCTTCATGTCAGTCTAGGTACCAAAGTCAAAGTGAGGACTTCCCATTTCATCTTTTATTTTTACTGTAAAACCTGCCTATGGCTCTAATTTTCATCACCTCACTAGAGCACAGAAATAAGGATTGGCAGTGGCTAAGGTGAAAGCAGCACCCTTTTTGTCTCATACCAGTTAGCTTTCTTTCTCCCCTTTTTGTAGCTACTCCTTCACCACAGCTCTCTCTCTGTTTCCCTATTTTTGTTGCCAGGGAGCTTCTGCTTAATCTCCCCTCAGAGAAAGACCTACAGCTCCTTCCCCTTGGTATAGCTGAAAGCCCAAGAGGAGGGAAATGCAAATGAGTTATTTCAGTGTAATAAACCCAAGGAAAATAAATTTGATCCTTAATGGCTCTGCACACAACAGATGGGTTCGTGGCAGCTGACCTCCTTTTTTTCCTTCACTTCCAGCATTTATTTCACACTGGTGGCTGGGGTGAGCATGCGCAGGAGCCCTCAAGGAGCCCTCCCTAATCTTGCTCCCTATAGCACTAGAGACACAGGGCAATCATATTCAGCTGGCATTAATGTAAATAAGCAAAATTTGGTCTGTAACTGTACATATGAGCGTGGCTGAGGGATCAGAATCTGACTGTTTAATTACATTTGACATTCATGCATTTCAAACCCACCCCAGTATGCAGAATTATCTTTGATTAGAAGTCAACTCCAATTCTACTCATCACTGATAATTCTTTATGTCAATGTAAGATTTAATTAAAAACTAAGTCCCACTGCCATTCAAACACTGGCATATAATCTTGAGAAAAAGCACTTCTGAAACCCAATTGAGAACAACGCTCTCATGCTTTAAATCCACCTTGCACAAAATTCCTAACAAACAGGTCAGCAAGAGTGACCTGCACACACAATTAATCATGCTGTCATTTCGACAGTGCTGCACAGTAATAAAGGTGCAAGACTTGGGGCTGCTCTGTTATCTACCCCTGTATTAGGAGATAAACTACTAGGAGCAATCTTGTGAGCAGTAGTAAGACTAGTAGGATGCAAAACAGGCTGTGGGAACTCCTCTGTCTAGCAGCAGCTGGGCTACTTCTTTACCTCTTCTGGCAAATGCCTGGTTGACCACACATGTTGGGTGGAATTTTATTTTCTCAGCTCAGACCACAAAAAGTGACCAACCTATTGCCCACTCTGGCAAGCACTGCCATTAGGGGAAGCCTAGCAACCCACAAGTGCTGCAGGTAGTCTCCTTTGACCCTTACTGACCAACAGTAACATCTGGGCAAGCCCAGGAATAACATCTGAGCACAAGTAGGGTAAGACAGCCCTGTCAACTGATGCAACTCCAGTGGGAATCCTGTGGCAAAATCCATGATGAATCTGAGCAGTGACCTAAATTTGCACATCAAGTGCAAGCAGCAGAGTGGCTTCACTTTCTCAGACTGTGCAAGGAACGAATATAAATATCTTCTCCGTGACGGGAGAAGAAAAGCAATGGCCAGCAAAATTGTCCTTGAGTGTTGACTTCTTTAATTACTTAACACCAGTATTTTTGCTGCTTAGAACCCTCATATAATGCAGATGGTAGCAGCATGGGCAAGGACAGCAAGCTGAGGATACCATCTCTTTGCATCAGCAGGAAAGTAAATGCATCAAGTAAACACATGCAGGATGGTTTGGGTAGCCAGTGGGCTGCTCTAGAGATTATTTGTTTTGCCTCAGCCAAGACAGCCAAACTAGCTGTTCTCGGTATCCACTCCAGGTACACTCTAATATAAGCATGAGTGAGCTAAATTAAACAAGTAAGACAGGCTTTTCATCCCTGAAAGGAAAGTAAAACATCATTGTTGTCAAATCCTTTCAGCCACTAATGAGATACAAACGCTTGGCTGCTGCTCTTTAAATACATGGGATTAGGGTGACTTAAAACTCCGTGGATGTTTATATGATTGTTCTATTTCCAGGAGTGCTGTAATGGCACAGTGCTCACTAAAACACTGTTGAGGATACACCGCTACATGTCTTAGGATAGAAGATCTTTAAAGCTGGATGTTCTTCTTCCAGACATGAGCATTGCAGAAACAGATTTATTTAATCTTTTTGACACCTTACAAGTGTGGCCACTTCAAGAGCATTGCCATAAAAGTCCTGTATTACTTCATTTACATTTGGCTATAGCATCTGTCTGAAGCTCTCTTCCAGCACATCAAGTAGTTGAACACTGTCCATGCACAACAAAGAGAGGCTGTGTGCTCTGATGCAACTCGCTTGTCTCTTGGCTTCAGTTCATTTTCAAATTCAAAACTTCAATCTTCTTACATATATGACTTTTATGAATTTTATTTAAAGTTATGGCAGAGGTTATTATTCTCTTGGCTGCAGTATTTTAAGCTTTAAAAAACTCCTGAAGGAACTGGAGAGAAGAGTATATATCTAATACCGCCAAACAGCCTAAACTTCTCCCAAAAGGAACACCACCATCTTCTCTGGCCAGGACCATTAAAGGATCTGTACAAAGCATCTGAAAGAGGATAAAGGGGTGAGAGGAGTCTCTGCTACAGTCCCTCTCGGAAAAAGCTTGTGTTAGTGACACTGGTGCTGGAAAAAGAGGTCTGATTGCCAATGGGGCAGGTGAGCAAAACAAAAAAGGTGATTGCTATGTGCAGATTGCCAGAAGACACAGCTATCCTAGCCCCACACTCTTATCTTGTACCAGGCATTCACAAAAAAAGCAGGACAGCTTTATAGACACACAAGTGTTTAAAGGAGCCACTTGAAAAAATATCTAGAATTTTATGGAGACCTGCTCTCCTTGCAGTCACTTTCTGAAACCACATTTCATTTCACCACCGATCAAGATGACTCAACAATGTGCACTTGGAGCCCAGAAAGACAACAGTATTCTGGGCTGCATCAAAAGCAACATGGCTAGCAGGTTAAGGGACACAGTGCTGCCCCTCTGCTCTGCTCTGGTGAGACCCCACGCAGTTGAGTACTGTGTCCATGTCTGGGGCCCTCAGCACAGGAAAAATGTGGACCTGTTGGAGTGAGTCCAGAGGAGGGCCACAAAGATGAGCACAGGGATGGAACACCTGTCCAGTGAAGACAGGCCAAGAGAGCTGGAGTTGTTCAGCTGGAGAAGAGAAGGCTCCAGAGACTTGATTGTAGCCTTTCAGTATTTGAAGGGGGTTTGTAAGAAAGATGAGGTCAAACTTCTTAGCAGACCCTGTAGTGATAGGACAAGGGGCAATCTTTTTAATCTAAAAGAGGGTAGATTTAGATATAAAGAAGAAATTCTTTATAGTGAGGGTGTTGAAACACTGGAACATCTGCAACAGAGAGGTTACAGATGTTCCATTCCTGGAAACATCTGAGGTTGACTTGGATTGATCTTTGAGCAAATCTGGTCTAGTGGAAGGTGCCCATGATGGGAGTGGGATTGAAACTAGATGGCCCTCAAAGGTCCCTTCCAACCCAAACCATTCTACAACTCTAATTTTCTCAGCACAGAAAAGCTGCTCTCTCTTGACTCTGTGTGGGCTTTCTGCTCCTTGGGGCAAAGGAGGTTATGCTGAATAGTCACTGGCACAGTTCTGGCTTGGGCCAGTTAGGGCTTTCTTACACAACTACTGTGCATATTTTAGGAAGCATGGACCAAGGACCACTCCCAAAGCAGTCTTGATGTGCTTTCCTCCTTTGAAGGGCAGGGGAGTTGAATGGCACAGATACAGGCTGGTCTGTGCCTGTTGCGGCTCCTGCCCAAAACCATTCCCAAATGCCTGTAGTTTACAGTCACAGAGAAAGCCAGTGCAAACCTGATGAAACCCTTAAATCCACGGCACACAGATCTAGTCAGGCTTAATTGGTAAATTTAATTTGTAGTGGACATTGAAAAACCCCAAAACCTGAGTTTAAAATGTCATATGCCACAGCTCTGCTAGAGGATTAGTTACCATCTGAGTCTCCTAGAAACAGAGACATTATGGACAAACCAAGCATGAATTGGGAAGATCTGACAGCGTTTATTGTCGCTGAACTACAAGGTAATTATCTTGTGTAACTTTTCATTGCACAAATTAAGGCAGTGCATCTTGGCACATCCCTGCTATTCCACAGTCTGCCATTTAAAAGAGACTTACTGGGGCCATCGCAGGCTAATGACAAGCTTTTAGGAATGACCCTGTAGCTTGTCCTCTGCTGCCCTTCCTTTCTCCTTTCCTTCTCTCTTGAGATTTCTGCACTTTCCAATTCACATCATATTAATGGGCCATTGTTCAGATTATAGGAAAGGAGGATATCATGGTTTTTCATCAGGATGGAAAACTATATTGCCCTTTTGCCAGTAGAGGCAATTGTCTTCCTCGCCTGGTGGCAGCACAACATGCCCAGAAGATACACAGTGTCTGTGGCAACCCTGCATGCAGCATTCAGTTTGACATAGGAGCTGTTGCTCTGGATCCACCAGTGCTACCTTCTCTACCAGGAAGATTATTTCCTTTTTAAGGGTAGAGCTAGGAAAGAATGGGGAAAAAGCAACCTTTTGCTGGATAACTGCAGATGAAAAGCCATCTAACCTTCAGGGAACTTCTGTTTTCAGTGTAGGGCATGGAAATCAAATGTATTGAAAGCACTTCCAGACCAGCACCTGCATGATGGAACAAGGCTTTGTGGTCCAGCAGCCATCTGGGGAGATGATGACAACATCCCCCACTGATTTCAAGGAAAGCAAAACCTTAGTATATACAGGCAGAGTTTTAAGCTGATTATTCTCTGGCCTCAGCTGACTCTTAGCATTTTTAATATGGCTTTGGTTTGGTTTTGCATAGCACAGATGACTTAGTGAGCAATTCCAGCTCTTAGCTTTATTAATCTGAACATCTAATAAATGAAACATTCATCTCTGTTTACTTTAGCAGACATCTATTCTTATATATAAGATTTTTTGTGTATCTAAGTAGATGTGGCCTGCAAGTGTCACACTGAATTCAGGAAAAAGCCTCATGGATCAAAGAGCACCTCACAGCCAACTGCTTCCTATCCCACCAGCACCTCTTTGTGAAAACCTAAGACCTTCTTTGAACTAACAGAACACTATTTTGTGGATGTACTGAATGAGACAAGGAAAGGGCAGTCAGTCATGCAGGACAACACATTATACACTTAATTGAGCATTGGCATTTCTTCAACAGCATCGTCACCCACTGATGTGCCTGCATGGTTGGGAAAGCTTACAGGGATAGCTGTTGCTGCCATGATCCAGGGATGCTTGCAGGGGTGACCAGAGAAAAAGGTATGTCCATATCCAAGGAGACTCACTGGCCAAGGACTATTTGCAGGGACATTATTGCACGAAGCTGTGACAAATGCCACTACTTCTGTACCACAAAAAGTTTTAAAACCAAACATTTTTAAATTCTAACATAGGATGTCAAGCTGCTTAATTATGAAAAAGGCCTTTTCCTTCATGTTATACAACAAGAAAATGCCTATCAAACTTTGAATACAGAACTACACTGTCTGCCCTACCTCCTCCAGCAGCATCACAAACCACTGTCACCATGCCAATCCCAAACACAAGTCCTGATCCTCAAGGCTTCTAGGGCATCTTCAAGGGGTGTGTTCACTACAAGCATAATTTATTTTCCTCTGTTTAGATTCAGTCTTCTAGCAGATGCAAGATAAATTGGACAATGAAGAAAGACACCTCACTGAAGGACCAATGAAGCAGTTTTGGCTGGTCATACAGCAAGATGTTAATTTGGGGAAAGAGAAAGGAAGCTGTGGTGTTCAACCTTGCATGGTCTGTTGAAACATGAACCTCCTGCCACTATTTACAGATGCTTATTTGCCTGTCTCCTACAGATTTCACTGTAAAGGAGTTCCTTCCTTTGGTCAGCTCAAATAGAAAGGTCTAAATAGTAAAAGGTAGGTGCAAGGGTATCCTGTAATTTTTAGACTTGATAGACTGGTGTTCTGTAGAGGTAAAGGCACAAGCTAAAACCAGAACCTCAGTGATGAGCAGATAGATTTTTCTCTGCTGCAACTACTTTTTTGAGTTAATGAAGGACTTGAAGTCTTCCTGTTGATGAGGTTTTTCAGGACAAAATCATCTATGACAAATTTCTGGGTGTTGCAGCTAGATGGGGTTTTTGAATTAAAAAAAAAACCACATTGATTTCAGAAGGGATTATTTGAAACAGTTCTGGTGTTACTGAAGGGTTACCAGCATGCTGCACAACCTGGAAAGCAATAGCTGCTGCTGCAGCTAATCGGGCTGTTTGAGGGCCAGGAGAGAGGGCAGGCTGTGAGCAGTGGGACAGCAGTAATGAGGTGGCTGGCTCTGCCAGCCAAGGTCAGCTTACTGGAGGCATCAGAGACCAGAGAGCTTCTGATGCTCTAAAAGGGCTGGAAGATAAAATGTATTATTGTGACTACTTCATGTGTTGTGCTGGTTCCAGGGAGCTGTCAGCTTCAATTTGTTCCTCCCATTGAAAAGAAGAAAGATGCTCGCATACTTCTGTGCTAATCTGTCACTTCTTTTGTGCTGGTTGGGAAGTAAAAATTACAGGATACCCTTGCAACATAAAAACACATAAGAAAAAGATAACTTTAGGAAAAAAAGGCCAGTTACTTCTTGTGTCATGCTTACAGGACCTGCTTCTTGAGGCCACTAGGTGCAGAGCCTGGATGCAAAGACTAAGGCAAGGTCTGTACTTGTGGCTGTCAGAAAGCAAATCAAGTACACCAAGGAACGTGCCCTTCTCCACACCTGCCAAATCCTGCGGGGCAGCATATATTGGGACTGTCTTTTTTGATCATGGCTGGGTTCCTGGAGCCTCACTGCAGCTCCCTAATTAACCTGGATGTGACTGGGAGGGGGAATCCTCTTTTTTCCCAACAGCATCAGACCCAGCAGCAAAAATATTTCAAAGCTAGAGCTGAAGAGCAAAAACTCAAGGGATTGAATCCAAATCCCCTGGATACAGACCTGTAGTGATAGGAGAAGGGGTAATGGTCTTAACTATGAGAAGGCAGATTAAAGTTAGACATAAGAATATTTTTTTTTAACCATGAGGGTGTTGAAACACTGGCACAGGTTGCCCAGAGAGGTGGTAGATGCCCCATCCCTGGAAACATTCAAGGTCAGGTTGGACAGGTCTCTGAGAAACCTGATCTATTTGAAGATGTCCTTGCTCATTGCAGGGGGCTGGGACTAGATGGCCTTTAAAGGTCAACCTAAGCCATTCCATGATTCTGTGAAGGCTGAGATAAAACTGGTGCCCACTTGCTGTAAAACAAATGCTGAAGGTGTCTGTCCCTAGGCTGTCAAATGAGGGTAATGCCAGTTCCCAGACAACATTACCTGGTACCCACTGTTTCCTTTCCCCTTGAAATACCTGCCTGGAGCAGGTGCCAGAGCACCAGCTTTATGGGATGGGACAGGACAGGATTAAGCCAGCCCTAGGCCAGCCACACAGCCCCCATGGGTGCAGATAAGCAAGGGCATGAGCAGCATGTGCCCTGAGGAGCAGAAATAAAGCTGTGGAACAGCTGTGGACAAGAAAATGCACAGTTTCTGCTTTGATTTAGGGTATGTAGGGAAGGACAGTTGTGGAGCTCAAAGTGAGCTGACTGCCCAGCCTTAGCTAAGCCATTCCTGACATTAGGCAGAGAGATATAATATGATCCAGTGTGTTGCATCCAGGGCTGGCTTCTGCTGCTGATCTCCTTCCAGCTCTCTCATGGGGTGCTGGCAAAGCCCATCCTGCCATTCCTCCTCCAGCTGCCTGGCTCCTCTGCTCACAGACTGCCCTTCTGCCTTTGCTCTGGTGTCACTAAACTGTCTGACGGACAACACAGGAAACAAAGATGTTGGCAACCTAAATTCTCATTGATTCTGTTATGTGTCCAAAGTGCAGCCACCATGGTTTGTTAAGCTCTCCCAGAGTAAAATTGCGTCTGCTGTCAGAAGCCTTTACATTTGACTTTAAATTCAGAGTGGGCCTAGTTCTTTCTTTCTGCCTTCTAAAAGGGCAAACACATCTTGGAGTCAGTGCCACAATCTGTGCAAAACTGGGGGGGGGGGGGGGCAGCGTGGAAATTCAGTGTGTGCTCTTCCTGATTAATTTTGAAAATCTCTTACTAAGAAACTTCTTTAGCAACCTCCCTGCCAGAAAAGCAGCGGGCACTGTAAGCTGAGTGAACAAAACAATGTCCTCCAAGCTCCTGCTAAGTGAGAAAATAACCATTTCCCCCCTCCCTTTTCATTAATAGAGTCATCCAGAAACCACACAGCTTGAAAGTGATGTGACAGGCCCCTATCTGATACCAATTCACATCGCAGTCCTCTCTAACAAGCCCGTGCCAGGGTGCCAGGAGCGTGTGTTCAGGCATTGCTCTCCTCACTTCCTTCCCACTCTGCTTTCAGCTGGTGCTCTGTGCTGGCTGAATGGCCACAGACACAAGCTGTCTACCTCCCTGCTGCTCACAGCCTAGCTTGCCTGATGAAAACTACCCCAGTTAAGTGGGTTGTCTGGGAGCAGCTTGTCACTGCACATGTATAGCATGAGGGAAAAAAAAAGTCAAACCAGCCATCCCTTTTTTGGAAAAAGCCAATGCTGCCTTTAGTTCTCACTCCCACTTCTTCCCAGCAGGAAAGCAAGGCAGCTTCCCCCTGAGCTGTACCTTTTCCAGCAGTGTGCTTTGTGTGGAAGTTACCTTTCTGCCTGTTCAGGCTTAGAAATATCAAAGAGCAAAAGGTAACGCTGCATGGCATGTAAACATACTGCTGTGAGCTTTGAGGCTGTGCTTTGTACCACTCTTAGCCCAAATGTTTGTTCTGTGATACAGGTGAATAAAATGGTCACGTGCTTGAAAGCACAAGGGAAGCAAAGCACCTTTTTCACTTACAGATGCCCCTTCACCAACCACACACATCTCACCTTACCCACTCCCAAGCAGTTAAGGAATATTAATTCTGCTGCAGGAAAACCTCTGAGATATAACTGTACTGTCGTTCTAGAGAGGAGTAGCAACATGAAAAAGCTAAGTGCTCTGCTTCTTAGGCAGGATCCTGGAAAAAAATTCAACATGTTGCTTCTTAAAAACAAAAACAAGCAAAGAAAACCCCCAAAGCCCACACTTTGTCAAGGAAATGCTACTTGGATGCCAAAAGTTAAACCAGCAGCAGGTTATGGATGCTGGGATTGTAAAAGTTCACATTGCACAAGTGCTTATCTGCACTTGCAAGCAGCGCAGACACCATCTTAAGAGGCTGTCCTAGTGCTTCAGTTACTAGCTTAGAAAACGCAGGATTTATGGGAAAAAATATAAACTTTGCTTCCTTTAGACTCCCACTGCACAACATATATACCCACCCACACTAACTTAAAAGTGGAACAATCTGTCATATTTGCCCATTATGGTTCTAAAGCAGGGCTCCGAGCCCATCCCCGTGGATACCTTTCAGAGTCTGGCCACAAAAACCGGATCACGCTGTATCTCTTCCCAGTGTGTGAATATCTTGAAGACAGCTGCGCAACCAGCACAGGAATCTTTCAGGAAAGACACCTTCCTCTTGTCTCCTTCCTTAAGCTCTCTGTTTGGATAGGCTCCGCTTTTGTTTATGCAGGAGAGGGATACTTGTGAAACCTAATTAACCACTGGAGAAGATGATGTTTCTGTTTGGGAGCGTGTTCCCTGCCCCGGGCTCCAGCTGCGTGACAGCAGCTCAAACACGGTAATTAAGATGAGCGTGGCTGAATGCACGGCCAGGTTAATGAATGCTGAAATTACACTGGGAATACATTCAGCTCTTCCCAGAGAGATGGATGAAAGGGTGCAAAGGCAGCATGGCCACAAGCACACAGTTTCCAGAAAGCTTTTTGAAACTTTGAATGAGAGACAGCAAAATGCTCGGCTAACACAGCAATAGAAAGACCAGTCATAGGATTAGGGTGACCTTTTGTAACCAGGGCATTCAAAGGTAAACTGAAGAGCAATGCCACTGTGTAATGTGTTTGCAGCAGTCCTTGGGAACGGGCCAGGGACTGAAAAGGGAACTTAAGAGGGTCTAAGCTCTCCTCCAACCAGTAATGCCATAAAAGCTCACTGGAAATAGAAAGACAAGACCTAAGGAAACGCCGAGACTTTTTTACAGAAACAAGGCTAAGCACTTCCACGCTGAGAAAACATTAAACCAGTTTCACATCCCTCAGCGAACACCCACGTCCAAAATTTTCTTCACAAGCACAGCTTACAACCATGCCCACGACGCCCCAAAAGAGCACCTCTGCCCTCCTCAAAACCTCGCCGCCGCCGGCAGATGAGCGAGGTCGGGACCCGCTCCTGCGAGCGCGGCTCTTGAGCCCCGCAGCCCCGGAGCTGGGCTCGGCCACGTCCCCGCTCGGCAGCGCCCCTTCCTTCCTTCCTTCCCACGAGGCTGCTGGCCCCGCACCCTCCGGAGTCCGGCCGGGTACCTGTTGCTGCCGGCGGTGCTGCCGCGGCTCACAGCCCGCTCCGGGACGCCGCTCGCCCGCCGCCGCCCAGCGCTCCTCGGGCACCGCCGTGCCCCATCCCGGGCGGCAGCGCCCGCAGCTGGAAAACTAGTAACACCGAAAAATAATGTAAAAAAATTAAAATAAAATTGAAGTTTTCAAGCGAGGTAAAAGATTAAAACCGAGGAGAAGCGAGGGCAGCTCGTCTCCTCCCGCCACGCACCGCCGCTCTGGCAGCGAGCGAAGCGGCTGCCGGCTTTTCCTTGGGGAGCTGCGGGAGGGAGGAGGAGGAGGCGGAGGAGGGGGCGGAGGCGGTGCTGCTGCGCGGCGCTGCGGGGCCGAGACCCTCCCGCCCCCGGGCAGCGCGGAGCCCCAGCGCTCGGACCCGCGGCGTGCGGCGCTGCCGTGCCTCCGTACCTTCCTGGGAGCGGCGGCCGTGCGGCTCTTCCGATTTTTCATTCGACGCGTCTGGCCACTCAGGCCGTTTGTCCCAAAGACGGAACATCCGCAAAATGCCTCTGACCCTTCCCGCGTGGAATGGGGCAGGGAATGGGTTGCCGCCGCTTGCCTTCTCCGCGGCCGGTGGGCCACTCGCTGCAGCTCTGTTGCCTTCAGTAGTGTGCGTGAAAGCTCTAAATTTGGATATTGGGCGGGCTGAATATAGCAGTTACAGGCGAACATAAATGAAAGAACAGTGCAATGAATGGACCTTGCGTTTCTTCCCTTGAGCATCTTTCCTGTTACCACGAGAAAAAAAGGCAGGAATACCGTAATTTCCCAAAGATTGTGAGGCATTTTCTTCAAATTTAGTCTTCCTTCCAAAATATATAACCATATTTACTATAATTTTATCACTCTAGAGAGATACGGATTTTGCATATATTTACTGCTACCCTTAGGACTTCTTAATTTCTCTTCTGTGACTTTTTTTAATACTGGACTTTACATCAACCAAGCACCCATGTTGTACTTTCTATACGATTTGCTGTTCCTCTGCCAGCATTTAAAGCTGTTGTAGGGTCCTTCAACAAGCTCTCCCTTGTGCCTCTTAAAACAGCTGCAAGAGCTTCTTTTTATATTTTTTGGTGGGGGGTGGGGAAGGAAGAGGGAGTGAGGAGTAGAGGGAATCCCTGGCAAATGTATGCAGTTGGTAAATAGACACAATTTGGAAGGTGGCTTGAAAAATCAATACTGATACCCTCGCTATATTCCTGTATCTTTCCCCATTTGGGTCAGGATAGGTAGATTCACCATTTTGAATGTAAATGGTTTTCATTGAGTACACTGACCTGTCACACAGAGGATGATACTGTGTGAAGAAGTTAAGCAAATGAAAAGGAAAACCAAGTTAGGTTTTTACAGAGCATTGTGCATGTAAAACAACTCCCAAAACTGTCCCTGAATAAAAAACCCAAGCTGCCAATTCCAGATGACCTATCATCTTAAGTAATTTTCAGCAAGAATAATGAACATGAGTTATTTATATTGTATGCTGAAAATAAACCCTGTAGCCTTAGAAAGGAGAAATGAGAGAAAATTACTCCAGATTCAGTAAAAGCAGAAAAGGATGCTCTCCATACTAGTGTGCAGACCTCTGGGGCCTAGAGGCTGTTTCCAAGGTTTCTGAGTTCAGATGGGCTCAACAGCAATCACGGCTGTGGCATTTCCAGAGGTACCCATTACTCCACTAGAAAAAGCATAGGGACTGTTGCCAGCACAGTGTCACCGCTGTAGCTCCAAGGCAAAATTTTAAGGGTGACCTTTCTACATCTCTGACTGAATCAACTATTTCCCCATTTCATGTGTGTCACATAGGATGTGAACTCTGAGGCAAAGGCAGAGAAGTCGCTTTCTGGAAAAAGCAGCTGCGCGCTTTGGGCTATGGAATGCCGGGGAAAGAGGAGAGGAAATATTTGTGGCAATGCTGAAAGCTATAAATGTCTCATCATGCATACTTAATATGTGTTTGAGTCCATTTCAGTCTTTTAGGGGGTGACAGCTCTCACTGTGGAAGCCTGGTTAATTTGTTAAAGGTTTTCAGTGCCATAGACTAATTGCAGCATCTTACTTCAACCTGGAGCCTCCTACAGTTCTGGTCAATTGTTACAAATTCCCTCTGGCCTTTTTGATCTTATCTTGCAGAAGATTTTTTGAACTTAAGGTTGCAGATGCAAATTACCTCATTCATATTGCAGCCTCCTCTTTCAAGGAAATATCCTCTATCCTATGCAAATATGTGTGATGGGGATGTATGAGCTGTTTCTCTTGGTTTCTCAATATAGTTTAGCATAGCAAATGCAGAAAGCTGCTCTCCTCCTCTCCATCACCCCAAGCCATACACACACTCCCACTTCTCTACTCCCAGTGCTTGTTGAAACAACTGGAAGACTGAGCAGGTTTACTGGATGCTCTAGATAAAATCTTTGCCCCACTTAGTCCTTCTGGACATGTATTCATCCTGACACACATGCTTTTGAAAGGCTCGGGACAGTCATGCCACGTGTGTCTTGTTTTGCTAATTCAGTGGAAATTGCCAGAGAGCTCTGTCTCCCTCCATCATCAGGCAGGAACTGAAGCTGCCATTGTATTGTAGCTGTGATCATGCTACTACGCCTATAAATTATTCACGGTATTGCAGCATAATCTTCTGTTATGTTTAAAATAGGTCACCATAAGTGTCCCCAGTGAAATTTCTAAGAGACAACAGCTGATTTTAGCTTTGTCTCCAGAAAACAGTGACCTTTTCAAAGCAGTAATTGACAATTGCTGTGTACTTCCACCTCCCTGACAGCTCCAGTGCACCTTCACAAACACTAATTCTCAGCAATGGTAACTCCACATTATACTTGAGACAGCTAAACCAGAGCTACTAAATTACCCGCTGAGCTTTGCCGAAGCACTTTGCTTTCTATTAGCCTTTGCTTCCGGGCCAAAGAGTAAATCAGGATTATCACAGAAGAGATTATAGCCTGAGAATATCTAAATGCTCTGCTCCACCCAGGCACTCCGAAAGCTTCTTGAAAGGGCTGAGCAGGATTTTCTGGCTGATATACATCAGTTACACATCGCTCTGGGGGGTTGGATCTATTGAGAAGTACTTCATTTTTCCATAGCCACACAGGCTGCAGCCCACTGAATCCCCTGAATCAAGAGCGCAGGAGGATTTCAGGTCCGTTGCAGACGTAGAGAAACCTGGAAAGGGGGAGCAGGACCCAGTACTCTGGACAGAGGTCCCGGTGAAACTCTCTTTCCCTCATAAGATACTGTGTGGGATGGCTCTATGTGGACACCCCCCCCCCCAAAAAAAAAAAAAAAAAAAAAAAAGTGGGATATTGTTGAAATTTCCCTCCTTGCTGTGGGGATGTATGTCTGTTATACAAAGATTTAGCCCAATCCTGGGTGACTTCATTCGCCTGACAGCAAGGGCTGGTGGGCGTGGCAATGGCCAGCAGACCATGGAGACAGCAATTTGCGTGGAAGTCTCTTGTTAGCATGTTCAGACCAGCAAGAGGCCAGAGGAGGTGGGGGGATGGTTGGGCCGACCACAGCGTTGAGTTCTGTGTGTCTGAAGTAGATCAGACCTGCCCTAGCCTTAAGGAATACAGTTTATACATGGGGCTTTTTTTGTCTATTGTAACTCATCTTTGCTGTGTTTCTGAGTAACTCCTATGCTCAGAAGGGATGCACAAGGCATCTTCATATTGCTGATGGACATCCCACCAGATATCTCCAGCAGGTATCACACCCAGGCAAGTCTTTTGTGGGAACACAGGGAGCATACCTGACTGCCCTTACCTGGGGATCTTGGTCCAAAAACATAGGTGAATGATCATATTTAAGAGCGGGGAACATGGCAGGTGCTGGAATCATCACTTGGGAAAGCTTTTAGGGAAGAGGAGAAAGAGAAAAGCCTGATCCATGCCATGAGCCATCTGGGCAAGAAGGGAGCTTTAACCTTCTGACCATATGCAAGTTTGCCATTACTCTTCCCAACTAAACATATTAAAGTGTTGCCACAATTCTACTATGCCCTGCCCATGCTGCTCTTTGGATAGACTCCATTCTCATATTTACACCTTCTCTGTCCAGCTTGCATTCATTGTCATCCTGTAACACTTCTTGCTCTCTCTCTCTCTAGAAGAGTTTGATACCCACTTGTTTTTCTCTGCTGACATCCTCTAACCACTGTGCAATCATTTCCTCCCTTTTCCTTCCCATCACTGTGTTGCTGCTCCACCCTCAAGTTCCTCATTTCTCATGATGGCGCTTTTGCAAGTCTTTCCACTTGCTTCTCTGGGGCACTTTGTGGGGAAAAGTTACTAGTGCTGATCTTCTGCAGCGATCCAGGAACAAATTCCATTTGGGACTTCTGGCCAGATGCTCAGCACAGCTGGATCTTTGGGAATGACTGAAGTATAATGCAGTGGTTGTGTCCTGTAGCATGGTGGTCAGGACACACTTGGTATACCAAGGAACAGCTATGGATGGATACAGAGGGAGAGGGCTAGGGACAGAAAGGAGAGTCACCTTTAGCTTTTGATGTACGGCAAGAGATAACACTTTCCATAGGTAATCCTTTTATCTGTTCTTTGTCCCACCTTGCTGCATTTGTGGTGGTCTGAGATAGCTGCCTTCAGATCAAGAACACTTCCCACAATGGCTCTTGCCTCTGGCAGTATTTGGTGTTTGGGAAGTGCATGCACAAGCATACACCCTACCTTTCCTCACATATATAATTTGAGGGAGCAGGACGAAGGAGCCACCAATTACATTTTTTTCCCCCCAGAACACATTTCAAAATCAGCACTGATGCCTCTTCCAGGCAGGTTTTGGGTGGCAATGTTCATGCAGGGTTGGAGGGAGCAACACATTCCAGTTTCTCAGACTGCTTAGCAACCAGGGCTTGCTGAGCTGCTCTTAAGTGCACGCCAAGTGTGTGGATGACATGTCTAGTACTGCAGCTCTAGCCTTATTTTTTTATTCTCGTTTTTGAAAAGCATTCCTTGTTTTCTAGTTAAGGCACCTGAAAAACATCTGGAAACTAATTTTTGCTATCCTGCACAGCAGGAAGTCAGCTACACTATGAGACGATCAAAGCTACTATAGGAGGGATCGGAGACTTGGAGAGACAGGTATGGCTCTATCAGTCTGCTCTTTGGGAGCATGACTGCAGGACTATGTCATCCATGGTGCTGTTAATGGGTTTGACTGAAGTCCTGCTGCTGAACAGTCATGAAACCAACTTGCCCAGAGGAGTGCAGGGAGTGGAGCACATTGCTTTCCATGGGTCTGCAGCACAGGAGATTCCTGCTCAGGGCTGCCTGTCCCAGTACAATCAACACATCTAAGATCAAGAAGGCCCTGTTAGACCATCTCCAGGAACAGAGTCAGCTTTGTAGCAGAAAGTCAGTATGTTCCTAGCTTCCTCACTGAGATCCTCTGGAATTATTAGGTAATTCTTGCCTCTCTCCTCTTTCCTGTTTCTTGGCTCTCAAGTGCCCAGACCTGTCTCCCTGCCACAACCTTCATCTTCCATCATGACAGCAGGCTGAGATCCTGACTGTGTTTGGAGTTCTCTTAGGGATTGCGGCAATCTCTTCCCATGTTATCATGCAGTAATGCCTGCTGCTGAAATTTGCTGCTTACGTCAGGACTACAGTTAAAATGTGGCCCCAGCCCATGTTCAGCTCCATAGTCCCCTTACATCCTCAGCTGCACTTGAGAGGCAAGTTTTAGGCAAGCTCCGACTCACAGAGGAGGAGAAAACCTTTCTTTGTACCTTTTCTGGTTCTTGTCCACCCCATGCTGTGAAGCAGACAACTGGCCTGGATCATGACAGATCTAAGGCTTGAGCTGCAGTACTAAACATGCCATCCACACACTTGGCATGGACTTAAGAGCGGCTCAGCCATGGACAACCAAGGATCATGAAAGATTGTATTATATGGGGCAAGACACAATGGGACATGTCAACAGGCACCAAAGGTATCCTAAGTCCATGACTGAAAGAGCAAGTCAGGAGCACCCAGGACTTTGGCCTGCCTTGCTGTCTGTCACCTCCAGCAGCAGCGTAGAGATGGGCCCTGCCTTCCTCCTGCTCAGTGAGTTCCACAGGTCATAGCAAGAAGGGTGATGCAGGGGTGATGAGCATGGTCTGGCAAAAATGATGGTCAGGTAGAAGAAGGCC
Source organism: Entomyzon cyanotis (assembly GCA_024500445.1). NCBI lineage: Eukaryota > Metazoa > Chordata > Aves > Passeriformes > Meliphagidae > Entomyzon > Entomyzon cyanotis. The sequence continues at coordinate 44,293,102 of JAKEPQ010001005.1, forward strand.
ACAAAGGCTGGGGTGGAGGAAAAGGAGCAAACAATGCCAGAAAAATTTTAAAATCTAGTTCCATGATTCAGCTCTATTTCCACAAGATACAGTTCTACTATATGAATCCTGCAGTGCTGCACACCTGTCTTCCTGCATGCCCCTAACATGGCAGTTTCAAAACAGAAACCCAGAAGGAGTCCTCAGGTGCAAAAGCTCCAAGCAATTTCCATCCTTAGTTACCTTAGTGTAACACTAGAGTTGCCCTGTAATCATTCCCAGATAAACAGCCGTGTGGGTGACCCAGCAAGTCCTTGGTGCAGAGACTATGCTCCTCTTTCCTTCTTGCGGGCCATGATTTTGCACAGAGGATTGCAGCTTTGAGAAATGATTTTCATTCCCTTCCTGCCTCCAAGATACCACCACTTCCCTCTTTTCCTCACCAGCACATATTTCTGTGGCTTAAATATAGCAAATACAAAACAAGTGCAGCACACACAAAATGCCATTCAGGGGAGCGCAATGAACATGCTGCCTCTGTAATGTAATGAGCCCCAAGTGCATCTGCCAAATATTTGGACTGAGATTCCAAGGAGAGGGGGTGGTCTGCAGCACAGAGAAGCTGGGACCAAACCCTCAGACCAGTACCCCCAGGCATGTCTTGGGGGGATACAGGTTCCTTGTTGGTCCAGCCTGCCCTCACCTGGAGCTGATTGACCATTCACAGCAGTTATTTCCTTTAGGAAAGGTGAAGAGCAGCTTTGTGTGAGTGGCTTTAAAATTCACAAATAATACGTAAAGCAAATAAGAAGTGTTTCTTTAGGGGTGTGGTCTGGCTTTGTGGCTGAGGTTAAATGACACCAGTGAAACCATGCCAGTTTTTGAACATCTGACCCTGTGTACTATTTTCAGTGCAGTGATTTTTGAAGTGATTAATGACAACAACTTGGCACTACTCAGAGGCTGGTGTTGCTGATTAAGCTAACTCTTCCTTGGCTCACAACAGGCATCAGGAATAGAGTGGGCAGGAAGCTCCCCAGAGCGACAGAAGAGGCAGAGCACATCAGGACCTCCCGAGCTGCCTGCGTTTCAATGGGGAAATTAGAAAAAAAAAAAGCTACCGGCATCCAACTCCAGAGCTGAGCTCAGCAGTGCTGGAGTGCTCTGCTCCTCCTGTGGCTTTCTTTTTCTTTGAGAATATTTTTGTATGGATTCTTTTCAACATTCCCACCCCTCTCAATGAAAAAAAAAAAGATCCTCTCTTATTAAGTGTATGCTGGGATTGCTAGTGTGGCACTCCTGGCATGTGTTTGTAGGAAGATCTCAGAGATACTATCTAGTTTCAAATCTATCTACATCTATAAACTATCTCTTTTCTCCAAGACCCTCCAAAAAAAAAAAAAAAAAAAAAAAAAAAGCAAAATCTCTTGGTTCAGCGTAAAGGCAACTTACAGGAACTCTCAGTTGGCAAACTGCACTACACAGTCACAGCCAATCTGCTAAAAAGATCATGGTGCCTTGTAGACAATGTCCACGTTCACAACAGAGCTCTTCCATTGCTCTGAGCCACCATGAAGTGAGAAGGATGTGAACAGAGCTCCATTTATGCCACAGAACCTGAATGCTGGCCAGCCCTGTTAGCCACTGGCATCTTAATCACAAACTTCAGAAAGCCATAGGGCTCATGTGTGAAATTTTATAAGCTCATCTCCCTGAGGTCCTGCAGGAGTCCTTGAAAACTTAACATCTTGCGTTAATGACAATATATTCACAGAGCTTTTAGCCATCCTGCCAAGCCCCTCAGAGAGGCTGTTCCTGTCTCTTCTACCACAGGTGGCTGTGACACCCTCCAGGGAACCTCCTGGATACTGCTCAGCTGCTGCTGTACCTGAATCACAACAGGCATCAGGAATACTCCACAGGCACACTCCTCTGGGAGTGAGGAGGGTTGGGGGCTTTTCACTCTGGTGTTGCACAGCATGAAGAGAGGATCACTTGCACAAAAGCCCTCATTGCAGGTCACTTCCCCAAGGGCTGGGCACAGGAAGGGCAGGAAGGCAGGGCTGGCCCAGGGAACAGCCTGGTGTGATGAAAGGGGAGCTCTTGCAAGCCCTTGTGTGCACTGCTATAGGCACCTCAGAGAGCTCTGTCTGAGTTTTTGGGGCACTTTTACGTTTTGCTTCCCAGGGTGGTCATTTCACCTGATATTTTGGGCTTGAGCATTTATTTTGCTGGACTATTGTGAGTGTATTTTCTTCTCTGTGGAATGGGTTATGGTTAACTGTAGGCAGGCTCACACAGTGCCATGACATGGGCAGTAAATCCAGGGGTTGCCCTGGCAGGGGTCTGGTGAGTGATGCTGCAGGACCAACCTGGATGCTGAGCTCCCCACTGCAGTGCAACAGAGCAGCACCAAGTGCAGGCAGTTTTCCCAGTGGGGCATAACTAAAAGCATCACTGTGCACTGAGGGAACCTAAGCCAGACCCATGTGGGCATTACCTTAGCTACTGGGTCGTGGTTAGAGGCAAAGCTCAAGTAAATACCACTTTAATGGTAAGCAGTTGCTGCAGGGCTTCCTCTCTTGGGACCTGCTGTCACAAAGATGACTCTCCCCGGTTCCTGCAGTGGATCTGCTTCCTGTTGCCCTATGGGTGGGAATGCTGGGCTGTGGATCCCTGCAGACACCAGCCACACTTGTGCCCACTGCTGCCAGGCTGGCATCAGGGGACTGCCATGGCCATGGAAGGAGCCCAGGTCTTTCAGCAGTGAAGGATCCCTATTTCCATGCTCTGAGCTGGCACTTGGAGGGGCTTCTTATTTCCACTCTAGCCCTCCTCCCTCCTTACCACACACACTTACTCATCATTGACTAGAAGAGGAACTTAAGGTAACCAGTTTGAGGAGCTAGAACACTAAATGTCAGAGAAGGCTGGAACAGAGGTCATTCAAATTGCCCCAATTTGGGTGCAGCCAGATGTGTTTATCCACTGCCATTTGTTCAGGCAAGGGCTGGGTCACAGTGGGCTTTTCCCCAAAATACCACTTTATTTTCTCACTCTCTATGGCTTCCTTTCTTTCTACCTCACTTTTTGTCTTTCGATCTTTTTATCAACTATTTGAACTCAAAGTATCATTTCCAAGCTCTGCATCTCTGAACTTTCCAATTCCCAGACTACCTGCAATTACACCAAAGTCAATGTCAGCCCCCATAAGTTATGCAGATTGAAGCATTTTATGCTCAGGATTTCCATAGCTGTTTTGCTTCATCTGTTTTCCAGTGGCCAAAGACACAGGAATATCAGTGACTCTTTCACAGCACAAACCCCTGCTTCAAACTATTTCCCTGCTCCTGGATGCCAGATCAACAACACACTGATTAAAATTCTGTGTGGCCTGACAACACCCCTCACCCCACAAGCAGTGCTGAAATACAGGAGAAATCCTACTATCGGGAAATCTTCCCACCATCAACTTTTTAGTGCCTCTGTGACATTGTCAAGTGCTTGACTACTCTTTCTCTCTCTCCCTCTCTCTCCCTCATACATACACACAGACTGTTTTCATTCCTCGCCTTTTAACTCTGCACTTCCTGACCCGCTTGTTTTGTGCCTGTCACACCCTTGGTACACCAACCACAACGCTTTGGTTTAGCATCCAGGCAGGCGGAAGCTCATTTCACAGGCGGCTGAGCTGTGCCTCGAATTATTAAAGGGGTGAAGTTGTTTACGCCACCCACTCACGTTAGCCAAGACACATTTATTTTGTGAATTTAATGACGGGACTGAGTGACAAAAAGCTTGTGTTTCTTGGGAGTTTGTAAAGATGCTATGTAAAAACAAGAGGGGAAAAATGTGTGAAAAGAATTTTGCTTCACCCTTTGATGCGACATTTGTTTTGCAAGCTTAGAAGGTGCCCCAAGCACACCTGATCAGTGGTTTCTCTCTGGCTTGTACATACCTTCCTCTTTTCTCTGAGGGCTGGTTAAATGCCACTTGTTTATCTGACCTGGATTTTCCCCTCACTGTTGTTATTAATAGTGATCTAGAAATATTGTCAACAGATATGAACCAAAAAAGCTACCTTCCAGAAATGGAGAAGGAAACACCAAAAAGATCAAAGATCTTTAATTAAAAAATAGGGAGAGAACAAGGCAAAAAGTGTCTCTCATTTCAATTTTTTTTTTTTCATTCTGGACCTCATGGGCTCAAACTTTTCTGCTTCATATATAGAATGTGATGCCCTGTTAAAAATAGCCCTCCAGCTGCCCATGACAGCTGGAAGTGCCGGAGCACTGCGGGTGGGTCAGTGTGGGGGCGCCTGGGGTGGGGATGGGCGTCTCACACTGACTCCTCTACTGCAAAAAGCTTTCTCCCCCGTCTGCATAACTCTCTGCCCACCCATGGACCACAACCAAAACGAAGCAGCTGCGAGAAGCAGGTGAGCGGAGCATTTAGTGTAAACAGGAATAACAAAAATGTTCCATAAGAGAGCACGCTCTTTTCCTTGCCATCCTTGTCCTGCATGTTAAATAGGTCTGATCATGCTCTTGCAGAAAGGTGCTTCAATCTGAGTTTATAGGCCAAGTATCTCAGAACAATCCATCTATCCAGATGAAGCAGACACTGTTGCCTTGGTGATGGGACTTCTCTGGGCTGCATAGAGCAAACGCTTTCTCCATCTCCGGGAATGTGAGATGAGCCAAAAGGACAGGTAGGGCTGCTGTAAACATTTTCAGGACACTGATCCACAGTCTTCTAGCAGTCAGAAAGGATAAGCTCCCATGCTTGATATATTGCAAGGCTGCTCATCCTTTCAACAGCCTCCTGAAGTATTAGGCTTGTATGCCAGATAAAAAGTAGCCATGTCAAACTCTTTGGGGTGAAAACACAGGAAAAACAGTCTCTGTACATCTTGAGGTAGGCATCTGCTGGAATACCATACTGATATGCACACATGAATTTCCTTAGAAGACATAATTCTCTTAAAGTTACACCACTTTGATGTACTCTGTGGGGAGGGGTCACACCTGAAGGATCTCACCAAAGCAGGGCTAGATACAGCATGGAAAGAAACCTGGTTCCATGGGTCACAGACAAACTGTGACATGGATGACCCAACATGACATTCTGACAAGCCACGGCACTTGTATGTCCAAGAAAACACGTCTGGTATTGCTTTAGGGGAAGAGAAAAGTTGCTTAACCTGAATTGTTGCTGAATGAAGAGTATGTCTCAACTTTAAGTTAACATCCAAAACTTTATCCTCAGTTTTCTCTAACATCTCTAACCTCGTTATGTGCAGGCAGTGCACATAACCATGTACAGCAGCTACCTTTCGTTTCAGCTGAGCCTCAAAGCTGGTCCCAAACCCCAGAACCAAAGCTCTTTTCTCTCTTATAAAAGACAAGCAGGCTTTACAAGGATGTAAAGGCATCTGGTGCATTTTTGAAGCACACCTTAAAAGTTTGATGCAGTTACTGCTCTGCTGGGAGCCTTGACGGGCAGCAGTGCTGGAATGTATCTGTATGCCAGAGGCAGCACATCAGTGCTGGGCAAGGAGAGGGCCCTGGGACTCTGACACTGTGCACTGCACCATCTAAAATGGGGCTCTGGTCTACTGAACTGGAGCACACACTTAATGAGTGTAATGAAAAAGACAGCATTGGTTTTCCCCCCATACTTTGGAAACGCTGATGGGATTTTGTGTCAGCTTTGACCTGAGGGTGGGGTCATGGTTACCCCATGCACAACCAGAGGGCATATACAGGAGGTGGGAAGTGGAAATGTGAGTAGAGGTCAGTGTGGAGCAGCTGCATGAAAAGATCTTCAATAAATCACAGCCTAATTTCTATTTTTCCTGTGCATTCTCAGTTTGGATACGGTAGTCAGTGCTAACAAAATATTTGGACCCAGTTCTCAATGGAATACTAAGTAAGTTTGCTGACAACACTGAATTGGGAGGAGCTGTTGACTCCCTCAAGGGCAAAGAGGTCCTGCAGAGCAGTGGACCCCTTTGCAATTGGACTGGGCAATCACCAACTGTATGAAGTTTAAAAGGACAAGTGTGGGTTGACTCTCAAGAGCAAAGAGGTCCTGCAGAGCAGTGGACCCCTTTGCAATTGGACTGGGCAATCACCAACTGTATGAAGTTTAAAAAGGACAAGTGCTGGATTCTGAACCTTGGATGGGGCAACCCTGGTTGTGTGTATAAAGCAGAGAACAAGAGACTCAAGAGCAGTGCTACAGAAAGGGACCTGGGGGTCCTGGTTGATGGCAAGCTGAATCTGAGTCAGCAGTGCCCTGGCAGCCAGGAGGGCCAAGCATGTCCTGGAGGGCATCAGGCACAGCATTGCCAGCCAGGCAAGGGAGGGGATTGTCCTGCTCTGCTCTGCAATGGGGTAGCCTCACCTCCAGTCCTGGGGGCAGTTTTGGGTGCCACAATATTAAAAAAAAAAAGTCAAGCTACTGAAAAAATATCCAAAAGAGGGCAATAAGGCCAGGTGAAGGGCCTTGAAGGGAAGCCATATGAGGAGTGGCTGAGGTAATTTGGTTTGTTCAGCCTGGAGAAGAGGAGACTGAGGGGAGACCTCATTGCTGTCTACAACTTCCTCAGGAGGGGAAGAGGAGAGGCAGGCAGACACTGATCTCTTCTCTGTAGTGACCAGTGACAGGACTTGAGGAAATAGCATGAAGCTGAGTCAGGGGAGGTTTAGGTTGGATACCAGAAAAAGTTTTTTCACCCAGAGCGTGGCTTGGCACTGGAAAAAGCTCCCCAGGAAAGTTGTCAGAGCACCAAGCCAGAGAGAGTTCAAGAAATATTTGAACAATACTCTTGGGCACATGGTGTGACTCTTGGAGATGGTCCTGTGCAGGGCCAGGAGTTGGACTCAGTGATCCTGATGGGTGCCTTCCAACTCAGCATATCCTATGAGTCTGTGATTTGCTTGCCATGTTTGCTGAGTGCTTGCAAATTCTGTGCTTGGATGTGTTGCTTGTTCTAGGAGCTCCTGCTGTGCCAAGCCTCTGGTCCCAGTCAGAGGCTGTGCTGGGATTGTGGCATCACACCTCCACGTGACCCTCAGCTCTCCTCCCAGGGAAACCAGGGACTACCAAGAGAGCTGACTTGTGCCCAGATCTCCCACCTTCTCTGGGCTTGACTCTTCATCTTAGACAGACTCAGGGAAAATCCACACGTGTTTGGCTGCAGTGATGAGGGGAAGCCTTGTGCTAGTGGAAGGGATTTCTTTTTAATGAAATATAACTTCAGAATCTCAGGCACTTAGAGTCACTAAAAATTAAACAGCATTTTCCCCAAAGTGGGTGTTTTGACCTAACAAAACTGTAAGAGTAACTGAAGACACTTGCTTTGCGTTAGCATAGTGAGTAGAGCTTAAAAGAAATGAATCCTATCACCGCCTGTGCTTTCAAGAGGCTAAAATAAATTCTTTTTGAAACTCTTGCATACTACAGCTGTGCCCGCAGAGGAGAGGGAGTTGTGCTTCACTGAACCTAAGCACAGTCACTTGCAAAATCTCTGCAGAACTTCTGAAGGAGAGCGCACAATGCCAGTGCAAGGCACTGTTATTACAAAACAAGGGAAAGAGCTAACAAAGTTTCTTTGAAGATGAACATTACGAAGCTTTGAATACCTATTGCACTTTTGTGAAGATAGTTCTAGCCAATTGCGTCACACCCACCTCTGTGACTTGTGATTTCAGTGTATAATATGGAAAAACAATGCCTATTGGAGCATAAGTAAATGAAAATGGTGGAATTATGCATTATGCTGAAGAAAATACAGAAGTTTTCAACAAATGTTTTGGTTTGCATGTGGGAAAATACCAGTGCCATCTTACAGTCTATATAAATGGGAAAATACTTCTCCCTTGATCTTTCCCAGATGAGAATTTAAAACTGTAATTTTGAGAAGAATTATCCTAGGAACTCCTTGTTGATATTTCAGAAAACTTGAAACACTGGAGGAATTCCAGAGAGCTGTAAGTTAATGTTGTGTCACTAGGGCTGCAATAGCCTGGCAGTGGTCTTGGCCTCATCAAGGAATAGCTGATGAAAAAGCTATTAACTCATAAAAGCAAAATTAAAGGAGATGGAATGCAATCAGTGGCATTCATTAGGATTTCAGAGAAAATAATTGTATTGATAGTGTACTTGAACTTTAGTGGTACCATATGAGATCTTGACATATGTAACCCAGCTGAGAAATCATCAAGGATGCCAGTTTCTAGAGAGGACATCCAAAGAGTGGTTCATCCCTGTGGGATTGAACTATTTTTATGTCAGTGACCTGAAAGGGAACTTTAAGCAGTGATTGACTGAATATGCAGATGGCACAATGTCTGGGGAAGTGGAGAACAGGCTACTTGAAGGAAGTGACATGATTCATCTGGCTTTAGTATGGACATAGCTTGGAGCAAAGGAGATAAGCCACACTTAAGAGATAGTGTTGATTCTGTCTTGAGAAATTTGACTCTGAAAGACTTGAGGATTAAAGAGAAAAATCTGCTAAAAAGCAGGCCCTCATGTAATGCTGCAACCTGAGAGGACCTAAGCAGATCCTTGAACAGATCGTGATATATATAAATACTTGTTAACTATGAGTGAACAGATCACATAACTTGTGGATTTGTCCCTGATCTAATAGTTTTGGAGCACTGGGCTCCATGCTGGTGTCCACATCTCCAAGAGACTGGTCTCAAGAGCCATGAAAATGCTTAAAAGATTAAAACATTATAAGGAAAGAGTCATAGATAACAGCCTGTTAGGCAAAGGATAAGAGTGGTCTGAATATTGCCTGTAGATAGTCATATGAGATTTTTATATGCACAAGCAATAGTGAGATCTTAGCTCTCCTGGACAAGAGGGAAAGTAACTCCAACAAACTAGAGAAATCAGTGCTAGAAGAAATAAAATGTAGCTGTCTTTAACTGTGACAGTAGCTAAGCCTTGGGATGAGTTTAAAAGGTGCACAGAGATTTGCCGTCATCACTTTCCAAATCAAGCTGGATGTGGAAAATAATAAAAAAATCTCCCATGTCCTAAGAGCTGAGGTCTGCGCTGAGCTGGGAGTTCAGTGCCTGACAAATGCCTCCATCTGGCCTGAAAACCTGCCACTAAGCTTTGGCTGCGAGTAAGTTTTGGCTGGCGCCTAAGTCTCTGCAGCATGGGCGGGGCGGGGGCTGCCCTGTGACCGAGCCTGGCCCTGCTCCGCCCTGCTCGGATCCCACCCCGCCCGAGGGAGTGCACTGGCTTGTTCTGGGTCAACAGCGCTCCAGAAATAGCAGCCAAAAAGTTAATGTTTCCTTGCTAACCCGTTCGAGAGAGAGGAGAGGGGACTGAAGGGGAAGTCTAGCACTGTGCCTGTGTTGTTTGGGCTCTCCAGCTGGCAGGTTTGGGAGCCAACAATCACTCTGTCGGAGAAAGCAGCTGGGATGCAATTGCTCCCAGTTACACGGAGGTAAGTTGAAGAGGATGTCACCAACTCAAAGACTCGTAGGATAACTCAGGTGGGGTGGGACCTCAGGAGGTCAACTGTTCCAACCTCCTGCTCCAAGCAGGGTCATGGAGAGGTTTTTAAAATGTTCCTGCCTTTGAAAAGCAGAGCCTCCTCTAGCTGTTTCTGGATCAGCCCTGCCAGAAACAACTTAGCTGAGAGGCTGGAACAGATTTTTTGAGTGGTGTATCATTCCCTTCAGATAACACAATATATATCTCGACTAACCTGCCCGCACTTCTCTCCTTCCCTTCTACATTTCCTATTAAGAACATGGACTAAAGGTTTCAGAAACAGCAAAGAAACTTAAATCTCACTCTTCAGAGCACTTGAAAATGTCCAAATCAAGATAGAGCATGTGGATGTTTTTTCTGGGAAGCAGCATCCACCTGTGTTGAATGCAGAATGCAGCAAATGCAATGGGGTACTTTCAATGCCAGTTGATTTGCCCAGTGGCATGAGGTGCTTCCTGGACTATCAGGATTTCTTCCACAATGCAAATGCACTGACCTCTCCTTTCTGCAAATCCATTGCCCTTCTGAGCCCAGACTGGGATACAGGGTAAAACGTGGGGGCATAGAGACGTGAGAAATGTATTTGAGTGCAGAGAGAACATCATTGAAACTGCTTTCTTTTCTTAGCTGATGCCTTTCACTGGGGCTCAGATAACTTGATTTGGCACTATTCACTGCTAAGTTTTCCATACCAACCGCAGCTGAGCTTTGTTTAAATGAGGCTTGCTGAAGCTGTGCTGAAAGTGAGTTTAAAGGTTCACAGTCTTTGGAGTGGATCCAGGCAACTCTTTGTGCCTTCAACTCCCTTAGAAACTGTGGAGGGCTGGGGGCTGGGAGAAGATTTGCATGAGCAAGTTCTCCCCTGGCTCGAGTGCAAAGGGAGCAGTGAGCAGCGGCAGAAATTGAACACCATGGGCCAGATTCTTCCTGCTCCTCTGGGCCCTCTTGTCTGCTATTTTGACTTGATAGCACTCAGTACACATGTAAATGGAGGTACAGGATGCAAGCAATGAGAAATCAAGCGACGGCAGAAGCAGTTTTAGGGGTAAGAAATTATGACACCGACTTTGTATCCCAGGTTGTGGCAGCTGAAGAGGAGGACGCTAATTTTGCTCAGATAATTTACGTAGCCAGTCACCTTTAGGCCCTGCAAAAAGCCCCTACTACTTTAATGACAGCTGCACCTGTGGTGTTGAATGCCCAATGTGCTACTTTGCACAGTGCAGCCACTGTAGAAAATACACTGGGTGTCCCCCCCAGCTTTCTTCTGCAGTAACTTCCTTGCTGAGGAAGCAAGCCGCTGAACCAGTGTGAAAGTATTTTTATTGTATCTGTGGTCCCTTTGTTCTCCATTCTCTAAGGAGAAAAAGAGTCTGGTCACCCTGTGACCTTGAAACCCACAGACAACTTCAAATTTACACAAGAAATACCACCCAGGCTAGAAACCGATCTCTAGTCTGAGTAGGAGAAGGATTAGTTTAATAAAAGATGACTTTACCTTCCCCAAAGGCATCATCTTCTTCTCCAAGTGCAGTCAAATCTTCTTGGGAGTGCTGCATCGTGGCAAGGACGCAGCTCAGGGAGCAGCCAGAGCTGAGTGCTTGAACCTGTTCCTATGCTACAGCTCAACTGTTTCCTTTCACCAGTTTCCTAAACATTTTGGTGGTAACGGCTTCCGCATCTGCACTTACGAAAACAACCTCATTCATACAAATGACGCCTCTTGTTTTTACAGTCAGCCTTTGAGATGAGTTTTGTGGTGGGGTGTCCTTGCTGCTGAGAGAAGTTGATTTTGAGAGCAGAGGAGGCACGACAGGCTCAAAACGCACCCTGCCCTGTTGCTGAATGCCTTCACTGCGCAGAGGCAGCCCTGTCAGCCCGGGGTATAAGGGTTTTGCATATGAATGGGAATGTTTTCTGGTGGCAGAGGTAGAGCCAGGGAACTACTCACCCTGCTCGGACTGCAGAACAACTCCCTTTCACCCCAGGGACAGTGTGACAAGAGGAAACCTCCAGGCTCTCTCAGTGTTGTGTTCATGGAAAGAATTTTTTACTTAGCACGGCAGCACTTTCTCACCCTCGCTGAGGTGGCCCATAGCAATGGACATGTGGACAAGCTGTAAAGCCATAGGTGATGGCAGCTGTTCCACAGGCAGATGCCTCGGCAGGGACATGATTCTCACAGCTAAGACTGATCCGAGTCACTGTCTGTGGTGTGTTACCAAACCTAAGTACCTTCCTGGTCAGGTGTACAACAGAACAAGACCAAAGTAAAACTTGCTGTCTGCCAACAATAGGCATATTTTTTGAGTACCTCTGTACTACTAATTCGGCACCACGCTGCTCCATTCTGTCACTGTGTTTCCTGAACTTTATAAAGCAAGTTGACTCTTTCGTGTCACGTCTCTCAGTTCATGAGAGGACTTTGCCTACAAACTAACTTATTCTAAACTTGCCCAAAAATATGTTTGGCCTTTAATGTCTGAGCCTTGCATAGCCCTGCTGTCTTCATGGGTCCACTCAAGGATGTTTCAGGGGTGTGTCTGTCCACTGTGGAGTCTAGCACAGGCAGCCCCCCACATCTCTGCTATCGGAAGTTAGAATGTAATGACAATAAACCTGTACCAAGCACTGATTACTCAGTCTAGTAATTGCATGTGTCACCACACCCTTGGAAGTGAGACTCCCGGCACAGCGGCCGTGTTTTGCTGCAGCTTCCGGCAGATGAGTCACAGATATAATGAGCTTTTCTCTAGTTATTATGTTGGGATTTTTTAAAACTCTCGCAGTGGGTGTCTGCAAGGCACTGCACAACTTGAACTAAAGATGGGACAAGTCCATTTGAAGCACCTGATCTCACCCCAGCCCAGGCCATGTTCATTAGCAAATCCTATGGCAGCACTTTGGTCATCGTAGGAAGGTGAAAATATACCTTCCCAGCTCAGGCCCAGCCTTCCTCTGGGTGCAGAGTCCCTGGAAAGTGGTGCTGCATCCCACCTGCTCATGCCTCCCCCTCGCTGTCACACCAGTTGTCTTGGTTGCACAACCTGGGAGTTGCTGCCTTGCCAGGGTTGGGAAGTTGTGTTTTCCTAGGCGGATGTGGTTGAAGCCAAGAGCATCCCAGGACTGCTTTTTAGTGGGGCACTGTGGTTTGCCTGCTGGGTTGTTCCTCTGCCACAGCAGCAAGATTCCTTAAGGAACTCCATTCCCAGTAGGTCCCCATCATACCTAAAAGCCCCATAGGCTTTGCTTTAAAACTACACTTGTTTAAGTCCCTACAGAGATGACAGCTTGGCCCAACAGGCAAGAGAGAGGATTTTTTTCTGGCCCTGCTGGACAGCCTTGGGGAACTCACTCCCCCTTTCTAGACATCCTCCCTCACCCTTTTTCTTGCTCTGCTTATTTGAAATTATTTCTTCAGGCAAGAACCATCCCTGATTAGATGGCAGCTGCTCCCTATTGCACTCAGTGAAAGCGTCTCTGCCTCAGTATGGCCCTCCTGCCATGGTGCTGAGTAGATGCAGAAAGTCATAAAAAGAGCAAAACACCATTATGGGGTGATGAGGGGAAGCAGAGAAGAAGAGGGCATCAGCAAGAGAAAGGAAAGGGACATGAAAAAAGGACTAACAAGATGGAGATGTGAAAGCTGTAGAGGAAAAGCATCAGTTTGGAGGGAAGGGATGATGGCACAGGAGGTCAGCACCTCTCCAGGCACTGCCTCCCAGGGTCAGAGCTGGGAAGCCCTGACTTTGCAGAGCCTGGCAGGGCCAGCATGTGAAATGATTGCAGGGGGTGAGGGAAAGGAGAAGTGCTGAAGGAAAGACAGCCACAGGGTATATTTTTCTTAAAGCTTCCCGGCAAGACCCACTCCCGGCAATGGGCAGCCACTGCCCATGGCTTCCTTAAAACAGCAGGAAGTGGTTGGCAGAAATCTTGAGCCCCTGTGAAGTCAGTGGATAAACTGGCCCAGGGTGCTGGGGAGCATGTCAGTCTCTGAGGACCAGGGTGGGCCACAAGAAGCTTCTGCTCTGTTGAGGAAGATTTTTTGGGCTTGATTAGAATGAGTTGCAAGATGAACGATGCTACAAATACAGATGTGGATACTCAAAACAGACAGACAGCCTAGGAGGAAGAATCACAGACAAAATACCCTGGAACAGCAATGCTAACTTTCCTGTGCTGTCCTGCAATTGGAACTCATTTGTAACTTGGGCATGTGAAGTTTTAGCCATTTACTGCTTCCTTCAGAAACGTGAAGGAGCAAGTTGCACTGTCCTGGTTATTGTGGCAGCTCCCTTTTATGCTGCATTTCCCTGGGACTTGAAGCTATTTCCTTACCCACTGTTTTCAGTCAGCCTCTCCAGATGCCTGTTACCTTGACAGCCCTTTTTTCTTTTATTTTCAGGAATTAAAAGGCATCAAAAGCTGTCCTCTCTCCCGAAAACAACTGTCACCAGAATTAACACACCAGTCGGGCTGGTGATGAATGGTAATGACTCAGCCTCCATTGCAGATGCACAAAGAGGAGTTGCTTTGATTTGTTCCCGTTTCCCACATCGTCCCTTGACAGCAGCCTCACCTACATTGCTCGCAGCGTGTGATGTTCCTCCAGAGACCTGTCCCCCAGGAAAGCACAGAGCTCTTTCCCTCGAGACTGGATAAATGAGCATGGACAAAACCAGTCCACCTCACATGGATGCCCAGGTTCCCCTTCTTCCTGCTTCATCTTTGCCTTTGGGGCAGCAGAATTTTGCCCTGGCAGTTTGTGTGGCCATGTCTTTGCTGCTTACTGATCTCAACCATCAGCCTAACGAAATGTCTTCCTCCCTGTTTTGTTTTATAGCATATCTGGAGTTTCTCCCCTCTGTACCCACAAGAAGTATTTTTTTCTCGTTCTTGTTCTGTTCTGAAAGACAGTAACTTATTTTCACCTGTTGGCTTATAAAGCCCCACTCCACACCAAAAAAAAAAAAGTCCCCTAATCAATTTTGCATCCACTGCAAAACTCTCAAGCGCATGTTTTTCATGTAACCACATCTGATGCTGCTCTCAGAAAAAGCCACCACCCATCTTCTAAGAAGAACCTGTAAACAAAATGTGGGGGAGCCTGGGGAAATGTCACAAGGGTGGATCAAGCAAAAGGAGACAACTTTTACAGCAGCTTCTTTAAATTACTCCAACCTTACTCTTCTTCCCTGCAACTTAGTTTATCAGAATTTCTGATCCAGGAGAAAAGTCAAGTGTTATGATGTTTCATCTTCAGAAACAGGACTAAAAGCCATCCCTGAGGAAAAAGTGTAAAAAATTGTGCCATTTAGAAGTTTTGGGGTTGTTTTAATTCAACCCTACCTTAAATTGCCAACACCTCTACAAGCAGCAGGAGAGATTACTTTGTCATTTTTTGCCCTGCTGTGTTGGTGCAGCAGGGAGGTGTCTGAAAAAGCTCTGCCCTATTCACATCTCCTGTTCCAACACAAGAAAGATTCTCAAGATACAGAAAACTGTATGTCACAGGGGTAGTTAGTGCCCTGCTTTGTTCTGAGGCTATTTTGGGAGTGAAGATTGCATTTGGTGGGATAATCTACATGGAAAACAAGGAGGGGAAAAAGTATTAAAGGAAGGCAGATGATCCTGAGGTGGAGACAGTATGAAAGAGAACCTAGAAAAAAGTGGGTGACACTGGTCAGTTTGGGAATGCGGGTGTTAACATGCATTTGGAGTACTTGTAAAATTTTGCTCTGGATATTGCTGCAGTTTCAGTTCTCCAGCAAAACATGCTCCTAAGAAATCTGATAAATAGAGTTACAACCACTTGTCTAGTTGTTAACTTATTTGCAAGTTGCAGGGACTCCAGGGACTTAGATTATGTTTAGACAGTCTGTGTCAGTGTCTGACTGAGCTTAGTATAATTTTTTCTTTCCAACTCTTGAAACTTTTTGCACTTTTTTTGCCAAAAATCTAAGCACTTTTTTTTTTTTTCCTCATTGGGGATATTCAGTTCCAGAGAAAACCTGGGAGAATTTCCCCCTTTTACTGTCCAGAAGGAGAGTTAGCAGTCCAGCCCAGTAGAAGACACTGCACACAACTTCACAGACATTGGGAGCACAAACCTTCACAAGGCTATGAAATACACACCATGCATTTCAGAGAACTGAAAAAAGGGCAGGCTCCAGGAACCTTTCATCCAGCAGAGGACAGTGGTTCCTTAGGACCCCTGTACTACATTAGCTTTTTGCTCAGTTCCCCAGCAGACACACACTGCAGTGAGCAGGAACCAAAGCACACACATTATTGGTGTCCTACTGGCGTCCATTCATCTTCCCCACCACGCTGTGAGCAGTGAACACATCACATGCCCCAGGGGTGAGTGGCATTTGTGTCCATTCAGGTGTGACACTGCAACACCTAGTACATCTCACCAGCCCATCTAAGGCGACTTTGGCTGCTTCCAAGACAGCCTTTCTTCATTCCAGTATCAATTGGCCTATTACCTTCTCATAGCAAAATATTATTTCAATTCAAAGGGAGGAAGCAAACCATCCTGGATGAAACCCTACAGAATGAATATAATCTTGAAAATTGTACTCAGTTAAGTAGTTCCCAAGTGGCTCATTATCAAGAGATAAGAAAATGGTCAAGTGTAATTTTGCAGGGCTCAGCCTTGGATCTGGTATTATTCAATACATACTTTAATATCCTAGATGATATTTAATATCCCAGAATAGATATGATCACACTCATTACCATTGCAGATTCCAGGCTTCCCAGCATTCATACACTGGGGGACAGAATCAAAATTCAAGCTAATAGTGACAAACTGGAGAAGCGGTCTGGAAACAATTAAATACAAGAGAATGATCTGTGAAGTACTGTGCTCCAGCAGGAGTAATCCTTAAAAATGCAGGCTGAGGGATGGCTACTTTTGTAGCTTCTTTTCAGAAAAAAGGCTGGAGGCAGCAAAAGGAGATTCAGCAACAACACCCAAACCCAGCAGACAGTTTGCCATCAGGTGTGATCAAAGGCAGAGACACAAAGTAATTCAGGTAGTGTTTGAGGTCAATAAGGCCTCTACCAAGGCAGGACAAGGCTTTCAGACATCTTAGTTCAAGGAGGGTAGGGATTGTTTGGTGATGGTCCAGAGGGGAATGACCAGACTGTTCTGAGGGCTAGGAAATAGGAAATAATAATAAAAAAAAAAGATTGGAGAAACCATAGCTACTTCATTTGAGGGAGAGAGAATGAATACAGGAGATAAAAGCTGTACTCAAGCCCTCTTCACCTTTCTTGAACAAGGTGTCAAAAACTGAGACTGTAGAAAGGAGGAAGCAAATTAGGAAGCAGATTAGGTAGCAAACCAGCAGAAAATAGGAAGAAGCAAGTTAGGAAAAAAACACTTTCCAACAGCCAAGACAGTGAAGCAGTAAAAGACAGTGCTTGGGTGAGTCAGTGCTGAGTGAATCAGAGCTCTGCTTTAACCTACAAAGCAGATATAAAGCTTCTGAAGAACAGAGCAGAAAAGTAGCTATTGGGAATAATGTAAGAATAGTTGGTTCTGCCTTAGGGGAGGGCAGTGGGAATAGGGGATCTCTTGAGGTTAGACTCAGTGCTGTTTTGCTAGAACAGCTATTGAGTAATACTGGGTTTCTACTTGTTAGATTTATTTCTCAGTGACACTTAGCCGATTGCTAAATTTTCCCACTGCTTGAGGGGTCCAGCACATTCCAGAGGCTCTTGACTGGGATGGGAATATTTCTGCTATTTCAAGCAATTTAAGTATCCCTACAATCCTTCTCCTTCTATATGAAAACTTCATATCTGATTGCTTTTGCCTTTGTTCTTTTTCCTAGTTCTTTTGTCACCTATTCCTCTGTAGTCCAGTGAGGTCCTTGTCATCAGCAAAGAATAGAGGATGCATTTTCCATCCTTTGATAATTAAATCCCATGGGTTTCTCTCAGAAGTACCTCAGATTGTTTCCATAAAATGTCAAAGAGAAGCAGTCTGCATACCGTTACAACATGGGAGCTTGCTGATGCTATCCCCAGCATAACCAACAACTATGCTCAATCCTGCTAAGCATCAAAACCTTATGTCTTACTAAGAGTTAGATATAAACCATATAATACTTTCATCAATGTGAACAAATTCTAAAATTGACCCAAGAGGTCTATACAATATTCTAATGCCTATGCCAAAGCCACAAAACTTTCCCAATTTTCTGTACCATAAGTCTTGTTAATCATACATTTTTTCTCAAATACTAATTACTTTGGGTACTGGAAGAAATACAGGGACGAAAGTCATCTCATTGTTCAGCTGTATGTCTTCCATTCCAGTTAAAGGATATTGCAAGTTGATTCACAACATTATTTTCGTTTCCAAAAAGATATGAGTTTCCTTTCTTTCCCTTTAGGTAGACTATTGGAAATTGAGAGAAAGCCCCAGGCCATTTGTTTAGACTCCCAGGTCACTCTATCAAACAAATTATGTCTGTGGATGAATGCTTTTCCTTTACATTAATAATTCTACTTGTGGACTATTCAGTTTGGGGGCCTTTCCTGATCTTCATTGTGTACACTGTGTTTCCAGTTTCTCCAGCTGCTGGAAGGAGTTCAGGAGTTGGCCTTCTCTAGACTTTGCTTCTTCAAGCTCCAACCAGCAGTGTTCTTTCTGCTGCTGGGAGATGGCTCTTGACAGTACTGATCCTGGGCATTTTGCAAGACAGTGTGGGTTTTTTCCTTTGCCAAAGGGATATTTTTAAGACATTCTCCCATATTCCTACAAACTGTGGGTGAGATGGGCAGCTTCAGTTGTGAGATGGCTCAGACCCTGCCTGGGGCAGCTCCCAAAGGAACAAGCATGCATTTCCCTCAGGCAGTCTGACTTAGCAGCTTCCATCTCCAGGACACTGCCAAGTCTCAGCATTTCCCCCTTGCCTACAATGCATTGTTGTCATCAGTCCCTAAAATGGTATAAATTACTGTTTAACATCTCTCTTGCAGAACACCATGTAGCAGGGACTAGTGGACATAAGGAATTGCTGCTGCAAATAATGCTGCAGGCAGGAATATGAAATTCAGGCGGTGTGACAAGTGGGTGCATAGACTGTAAGGGTATAAAATGCAGGAATTCCTTTGTTTTGGGATTCCCCCCCTCCCCTGCTTCCCAGTTTGAGCTGTTATTATGTTGTAGCACCACAATTAACTTACTTTGAGAAGCCAGATATCTGGGACTTTGCTATTGGAAACTTAGGATCGAGGGGATAAGGGAAACTTGTCTGTGTGAGCATAGTTTGGGTATTGAGTCAAATGTGGGACCCATTGGTTCACTGGAACTTCTCCCTGCAAAGGGGCTTCAGTCTCAGTGGTTAAAATCTCAGGCAGTGGGAATGTGACTGTCAGAGAGGCATCTCAATGGTCAGATGGGAAAGTTTTGTTAACACGGTTTCTATATTTTCAAGAGCTGGAACAGCCCTAAACCTTGAACTTCCTCTATTTTGTAGGAAGGCATTACTTCATTGTAGCTGACACAGGTAACAGCAAAGATGGTGTAACATCAGCTTCATCAGTGAGGTAGTTTGGTTTCAAGCCCAGTCTGTTTTCTGGGAACCTTTTGCTGGTAGTGGTCCTGACTTAGGTGCTATCTCCCAGGCCTAGTGTCCCTGACACCTGGTACCAAGGTCCCAGAGAATCTGAGCATTTAATCCTAAATAGTGGCAGTTTGAGCACTCAAGCTTTGGTCCTTCCCCAGTTCCAACCCATACACTGCAGGTGGCCATGGCACAGTCAGTAGTGGGGTTTCATTAAAACTGGAGCATCTTGGCTTTAGAAAAAAAAAGGGCTGTTTCCAAAGGATGAAAAAGCTCTCATATTGCCTATTGTGCAGGTGTCAGCAGAGGAGAACACTTTGTTAAGGACAAAACAGGTTAAATTGAGATGAGTCTATTCCATTCTGTATTTCAAGCAGCTTTTTGAGAAATTGTTCTGAAAAATGTCCCTGTTTTGTATTTGCAACCTCTTGGTACATTGGTACCACTCTGGGATCGAGTTCTCCGAATAATTGCAACAGCAGGATTTACTTCTCTTTTTTTCTGAAGCCCTAGAATAAAAGCATAGCTGAGAACGGAACCTGTGGTAAAGGAAATCTCACCGCAAGGCATCCCCGCCCTGTTTGTCTTCCTCCTTGAGCAAGTGGTACAGGTCTCGTGCAGGGGCTGGATGTGCACAGGGCTGCTAATAGCTCCCCTGGAGGGATTGCTTCATTTTTGCTCCTACAAAGCAGGGCAGAAAAGAGGATTCTTTTTTTAGCCCAGTGTCTCGCTTTTTGCAATTTGTTGAAGTGATTAGCAGCTCAGAAACAGTGTGATGACCACAGCAGACCTACATAGCATTTTTGGTTTTGGTTGCTTTTAATTGAAGAGAAACAGTTCTCCCTTCCCTGCAAAGCACAGGAGGGTCAATTGAAGGAATGTGTATTTGGGGTCCCTCAAAAGTAGTGAAGAGCCATATCCATATATTTCAGGAAGAAATTCTGGCAGCTGGGTGGACAAACAATGATAGCATTTGTAGAGAATCTTAGAATGAGGAAATCTCTGCAAACATTTCCATGCATCTGCAGTTCTCTACCCTGAAAAGATAAAGCAATTTAAGACAGGAAGCAAAGAGCAGCTTTTTGACCTTTAAATAATCACAGTTTTTGGCCATGGTATATCCCAAACAAAATTCCCTCATAAAAGGCACCTAAAACCTTCCACTATCTTTACATGGCCAGGATTTTGGGTTCCTCCTGCTGCATTGCTGCACTAATGCTTAGCTGGCTCAGGGAAAGATCACCACCCACTGCATCAGTGATTCTTCAGCAACCTTGATTTTGCTAATCAGCCTGTCTTTCATCCTGGCCTTGTTTGCTGAGAAAGCAACTTCAGAGAGAGCGGTACAACACAGAAATGCAAAAATAGCAACAAGAGTTTCTGCAAAATGTGTCACTTCATGCATTTACTTTTCTTCCTGTTTGCATCTCCTAAATTTTCTTTTTCTAGCAAGTTTAACTCTTGTGTAGAGACCACACACATACATTTGGAAGCTAGTGTGAGGCTCTTCTAAACAGCAGTGGACCGTGGAGTTAGTTTCTCACAGTAAACAAAAAATGGCTCAGTCTGATGTTAATGAGTTTTAGTATTTTACACCACAGGAAATTCAGAAATAATATTCTTGGCTGATAGAAAATAACACAAGCTGGCCAAAAAGAAGGAAAACCAGAAACAAAGCGTATCCCTGTGGACAGGGTCTTTCCTCTAGGACAGGACAGTGTTATGGTTGATCTAATAGCCTGGACACAGATTTCAAAATCGCAGAAGGGACAAGGAATTGGTGATGACAAAGTAGTGATCTCCATTGAGTGACAAAGCAGCTACAGCAGAAGACACACCGGCATGCCCTACTTCATGCTGTCTGAACAGAGTGCTACAAAAAAACTGTGAAAAAACTTGAGGGGCGCTGGTGAGGTGGGGTATATTTTATCTCAATTTGACTTCACATTGTCCACCCAGTCCTAGAGATGGGCAGAGAGATGATACTGCCCAGGGCAGGTGGAGCTACCTGAGTGAGGACTGGCTTGGTGGGCAGCAGCAGGCCTTGCCCAGGAACACAGTTGCTCCTCTTTGCCATCACTGTGGTGTGAGGCAGACCCTGGTAAGAGCCTCTCCCTACCTCTCACCATGTGCCTTCCCCCTGCCACAGCACCCTTCCCTCCTGCCAGACCCCGAGCTGCTGTGCAGTGGGAATGGTACCCCTCCTCCAAGCTCCTCTGCAGAGTATGGCCAGGATGGGAATAAAATCAAAAGAAAAAGGAATTTTTTTTTCCATCATGCATCTTAGCAACAGCACCTACACAAAGATCTAAGTATAAGATCTTTTACCCCCCACCTTTCCAAGCAATTAGCATGCTGAAATACAGGCAAGAAACAGGATGGCGATGTCAAAACTGACACGTAGGAAGACCATTTCCTTTTCGCAAGGGTTTCACATTGTGGACCAAGCTGGCTGAGAACAATTTCTGAACCTTTCTCCTCCCCGTGGAGAATTGCCTCTGCAGCAGCTTTGGTAACCATCCAAAACTGCCTGCTTTTGGTGACTGGCACTCTCCCGGTAGCTGATGCCCAGTAGGTCTCACATTTTCAAAGTAAGGAACCCCAACCCCCATGGACTGTTTTCCAGTGAAACTAGGTTGCTTAAAAACATCTGAGAAAGGTGGAAAAGGGAGGCTGCCTGTTTGAAGTAGATAGGCTGTCTTTTGGAGCAGAGCAGAGAAGAAAGGCAGCTGGTGACATATTCAGTGCAGTGCTGGCTCTGTTTGAGCCTTCTTTTGTCGGCCAGATTTTAAATTAATCTCAATCTGGTCTCCGAATCTTGCTGGCAGGTTTTCTGGTAAATTTAAGACTTAGAAGAGACTAAAGAAAGATGCTAGGCAGACAAATTTATGTTAGGGTTTCCAGGTGTGGCCAGCATTGCCTGGGAAGTTACTTGTGACAATGGAGGCTGCCGTGGGAAACGTGGAGGGATCTCCTCCAGAGCCACACACCTCCTCTGTGCAGGGGGAGCAGGCAAAGCCCCCTGGCTGAAACACAGCCAGGCCTATGCAGCTGGCCATGAACCAAATCTGGTTACGCTCACGAGCTGATATTCAGGGCTTGCATCTTGAATAAAGAGTTGAGTGAGTCCAAGCCCTTTGGTTTTTCTGTGTTTTATTTCCTGAAAACAAATGATGATGTTTGTTTCCTCTTAGCATCCAAGCAATGTTATTTCTACTCAAAAAGTATGCTGTTCCAGCCTGCAGCTGACAAATGGAGCAGACAGGTTGCAGGGAGGATGTTGCTGGAGGCAGCAGGGAACTGGAGGTGGGAAGCAAACACCTGAGGGTCTCCTCATACATGTATGAGCCTTCTCATACATGAAACCTTCATAGAGTTTTATTCTTTATTTCTTCATGTTTATTGAGATTTGCCCTCTGAGTGCCTTGTCAGGGTGATAGCCTGATTCTTTTTCTTCTCTCCTTGCACCACAAGGCTGGGATGCTGCCTAATGCCAACTCACCCAAACACCTCCTACCAGAGGTAACCACTTGTCCCTGAGCCACACCTGGGGATTTGTGACTGATTAAAGCAAAGCAAAAGGACTTCTCTTGAAGGTTTTTATGAAACCGCCTCTGATCCCCACTTGCTTTAGCACTTAGGTAAGAAATCCATCACTGCTGTGTTTGCAGGCCCAGCTCTGTAAGTGAATATGGCTGTTTCAATTTTCAAGGCCAAAAGCAAACTTTTGAGGCAGGCAATAAGCCTTCAGTTAGGACTTTAGAGTAGATTGTGTTTTAGAAGATGCAATAACTTGTGGAATGAATCACTGAATTTGAAGTTGCTAAATGATTTTTCTTTCCTAGAAGTCAAGGTTAAGCATAAGAAGAAAGAAACTCAGCGTAGGAGGATCACAAAATATACTAACAGTGTAACAGCAACAGAAGGATTGACCCAGTCCCATGAGTTTGTGGATTTTACATTTTTTAATTGTTTTTTGAAAGTGAGAGGGAGCTACCAGAGCACCAATACACTGAGCTTTCAGCCCATGCTCTCCTGTTTCTTCATCTCTTGCCTTCAGCAAGAGTGATTCTGCCTGGCCCTAATGAGCTCGAGCAAGCAGGGGTAAGGAATCCTTGCTTGCTCAAGCCCTCTTTTCTGGGAACAGGGAAAGTGGAGCAAAGCTGTGCTGCACAGGACAGCCTCCATCTGTCAGACCTGACTGTGTGTGAGCTCTCACTCCTCTGTTGTTTCCTCCACAGCCCCATGAGTGAAGCAAAGCCACCTCAGACAGGGACATGTGTTCCTCAGTGGCTGGCTTGTGCTGGTGGAAAGGACTACTACAAGAGCTTCTGTGATCCAGCCCCCAGCCCAGACTGCTCTTTGTTAGCTGGCCTTTCCTAACACACAGGAACAGGAAAATTGCATTAATTAAAAAGACTCACGCAAGCCAGAAGCAAATAGGTCACCAAAACACTCCACTGCACACATTTGCCCCTTTGGGGATAGGAAGCAAGAGTAAGAGGGCTATGGCAGCTGCCAGTCACAGTGCCTGCCACACCCCTGGAAGGTGCACTTGCCGTGGGCATGAGCCCAGCAGGAACCTCGGCAGAAATTGGAATACAGCTCCTTGCAGGCTTGCACAGTGCTCATTTAACCTGAATTTGAGGAAAGCCCATTGAGCAGAGCACTTTGCACAGGAGTCACAGCCCATCCTGAACATCAGGGTTGTCTTTCTCTTCCATTTCATAGCCAGTGCTCAGGAGACCCAGTAACAGGCACTGCCCACTGTCTTTGGATAGCACATTACCTCCTGATCTACGCGCAGGAAAGGCATCACAAAGCAGAGCTGGGCACTTCTCTTGCCTGAGTTGTGTTTAAGATATTGCTTTCTGTGCTCTAACAGAGAGAGGTTCCCAAGAGCACATAAATATATTATAAAGCAGCAGAACACTCAATAATTAATTTTCAGCAAGGATAAGGTTTTATTTCAACTGGAACGACATAAAATGCTTTTTGGATTCTCACAGTCTGTAAGTGGAAAGCTGAGGTGATTCAATCCAAAGACTGTTGTGCACAAGGCTTAGACAGAATGACCCAATCCCCATGCACTGACACCCTGACTCTATTTGGCAAAAATGCAATTTTCTGTGCAGAAAGTACAGAATACACCAAGCAGCAGATCCCTTTTCAGTCCTTTCCTCTTATTTTGCAACTAGGAATGGTCTTCCAGGTCTTTCATCCTTTCAGCCAGAGCTGCAGCATCCCAGAGGATCATCCCACTTGTTTCCACCAACAGTGAGCACACTGCTCATGTATGGTGTTACTCCCTTTTCATATACTACCAGTCAACTGGTAGTCTGGAAATTGAGTATTTAAAGTGTATTAAGGCAGGAATGGTTGATATACGGTATCACTGCTACTTAGCAAGTGTTGTGAACAGCTAAATAATTCCATTATTACCTGAATTACCCAAATACAAATGAAGTTCATGAAGGATTCAGTGTCTTTAGACAACTGACTCCAATAACTCTAGCTAGGAACAAATAACTCTTTTCACCAGCACTTTGCAGGGCAGAGGGCAGTGAAACAGCTCTGCTTGAGTCAGGAAGATGCCTACATACCACAGCTAGTTTAAGAAAACCAACAAAAGACATATGAGATTGGCTGAAAATACACAAAACCTTCCTAAGCAAAGGAAGTGCTGCAAAGCTGGTTACTATGAGAACTTTTCTGCATGCAAAGGTGTATAGGATTCTGATTGAATGACTTACAAACTACCTATACTGTATTTCACTCCTCATCTATTGTCTTTACTCATTTCACTGCTCAAAACCCAACATCAGAAAAAGGACTACCTGTACACAGTGCATTAATTTCATGGCTGGGTTTTTTAATGCTTTCACTCTGTTACTTTGCCTGTCGTCCCTGGCAAGTCCTGCCACAGCAGTACAGCTCAGCATCAGGATGATGGGGCAATGCACACAGCAACTCTTCCTTGCACAGGCAGCACCTCCTTGCACCACCCTCCTTCAGCTCTGCCCCTCCAGACCAGCCACCAGCATTTTGTTCCGGGGACAGACTCACTTGTCACCTACAGGGCACAGAGAGGCACAAAAAAGCTAAAACAGCTGTGCAGTCCCCAGATTACAAGCTGAAAATACCAATAAAAGCCAGCTGCACTGTCTCCTGGTGCCATGATTGAGGTTACAACCAAGGAGTTTTCACGTGAGGTTGGCATTCACTCACTGATGTATCCAGCAGGTGTGGAAATTACAGACAGAGAGGTTCTCTGTTTCTGAGCATGCTGTAATTAATATGCAGTAATAAAGGCCTAACTACTGTGTGACTGTGGGCCAGCAGCTGGGCTGATACCGCACAGCAAGGACTGAAGTGACCTCATAGCCACTACCCAGCAAATCCACCAGCAGCACTGGGTGCAAGGTGCTCCTGCAGCACCAGCTGGATCTTACTCCTGTCGTTTCTGTGATAGTTACAGTGGGAAGAAGTTTCTGGTGAGAAGAAGCCACCTCTATTTCATACCAGCCTTCTGTGAATTTTTATGGCAGCTATTTTAGAACTCATTTCAGTGAGTTTCCTCAGATTTCTCGAGTCTGAAATGCTACGTGTTCCTGTAATAAGGATGCCACTCATAGCTAGAAGGCATTTTTTCCTACATTATTTATTCATTAGTCTATGTGATGAATGTGGAATGTGTTATGAATTCATGGTAGGAGATCTGGAGGTAAACTCATTTGCTTTTAGTACTATGTGATTAAAAAGAGACTCTCTGCTTGCGTAGGCAATGAAGGTATTGAATTTCTCTTATCACCAAGATGGTGAAAAACTTGATTCCTTTCATTTCCTCCATCAAGGAAGCAATGACTGCCAGCACAAGCATATACTGTGTGATCTATTCAGAAGATACAGAGTTGCTAGACTAGATATGTTCTCATCACTTGCAAAAGGAAGAGCCAGGAAGTAGGCATTTAAAGGATAACATCAAATATTTAGGAGATAAAATCTGCACAGAGTGTAAAATGAAAGATTTAATCTGAGTCTTACCTTGAAGAGCTGGGTTTGTTTTCCTGTCTACTATCTGCTGCTCAAATTTAAATGAAATGTTAGAAGATATTACATTTGGGTACAGGCTTCAGAGTTCAAAATTTCCTGGTTCAGGAATGTTGTCACTCAGGGTTTTGTTTCTGTCTGTGACAGAAGTACAGGTCTTAACAACCAGGTGAGATGGTCAGAAGTTTCATGCAGGTTTAAAAGGGGATAAATGAAGACACCTCTTTTCTGTTTCTTTGTAGTCCTACAGCTTCACCCTCCCCTTCCAAAAAAAGATACCAAGCCAAAAACTCACAAACCCCAGCCACTTGAAAAAACAGCCAGCCCTTTCTGAAGGTGAGTATGTGGATGGCATTCAGGAACTGCAGGGTGACAGAAACGTAATAGTAGGACTGGTGTTCTTTAGCAAGGAGGATATCGGTACCTGCAGGCAGTACCAAGACTTTTTCCTGGACATGGAATAGAGAACAAAAGAAGTTGGTGCTGGTCAGAGCACTGCCAGGACCTGCAGAGTATCTCAAAACCACAGAGATGTGAGAAACAGTCAGAGGAGCATGACCCAAAGAGCCAAGAGATAGAAACACTCTTAGGCAGAAGGCAGTTTTTTCCCAGATGGCCGAAGCACTCATGGTGATTCAGTAGTTGCAGTGGCCCTGGGAAGCACTGGAGGTATCATGCACCAGGGTCCCAGGGGGACAGACTGTGAATGTACTGCTGGGAGCATGGCTAGAAAATGCCCTGCGTGCCTCCACTACTTGCTCCGTGCTTCTGTGCTCAGCCCTGGGCTCTGCCTCTGCTCCTCACACCTCTGCCTGGGCCCCACAGCCCTGCTGTCACCTGCCCTGGGCAGAAACACTCTCCCAGGGTGAAGGATTCAGTGGTAGTTTTTTTGCTTAGAGCTTTCCTCTGCTTTGCTTGCATAGTTGCACT
This sequence comes from Entomyzon cyanotis, assembly GCA_024500445.1. Classification (NCBI taxonomy): domain Eukaryota; kingdom Metazoa; phylum Chordata; class Aves; order Passeriformes; family Meliphagidae; genus Entomyzon; species Entomyzon cyanotis. The sequence goes on from JAKEPQ010001005.1 coordinate 44,320,173, forward strand.
TCTGATCATGTTCACATTGTTCTCTTTAATGCATTGTGGCACTTTGTTTCTCAAAATATTACTTGCACAACTATTTTGCTGAGTATCTTAGTGCTGAGGAAAGGACTGGTACAGGAAGATCGAAGAGTATAATGTCCTTTATTCAGTTGTCCCTGGGAGGCTAAGAAGCCTCTAAGCTTCGTATCCTGAGCTGCACAGAGAGACCTGCTTTTAGTGGCCTGATGCACCAAAGATCAGTGCTGGCTGGTGGAGTTAAGGTCTCTCCTCTGCTCCCAAGCCATGGACAGGCCAAGAAAACATCAGACACAAAACACTGTACATGAAAACTGAGACTCAAGCAAACACTAGTCCCACCAAGAGTAATGCACCATGCACAGAGCTGTCACCATTTTGGTTTTGAGTTGGCCTCCTGGCTTTTCATGAGGATTAGGAAGAAGTCCTGGCCTCCCACACACAGCTTTTGTCCCAGGCCCATCCTGGCACTTGCAAACACTGTGCAGACTGCAAAGAGCAAACAAATCCCTCAACAAGGTGCCAGTGACCTTCCTCAGGGCAGGCCAGCATTGGTGACAGCTGAGACAGCCACCATGTGAAGCCTCCCAAACTACAGCAGTGAGGAGCAGGTGAGGCTGCCAAGGGTAACAGAAGGATGGTGCTCCATCCATCTCAGCTGCTTCCAGAGTAGCTTGTGGAAAGCTACAGCATCCCACACTTAACTGCAGCATCCACTGGGTATGAAACAGCCTCGTGGTTGCCAACAGACTGAAGGTGCATGGGGAAACTGCTTTGTCTCTTATGGCTTTCAGTATGGTGGGAAGGGAAGGACAGCAGAAGCAGTTAGGATATGTGTCTCTTTAATCACCCCAGAGTAACTGGGAATTGATGCCTGGGAATTAGCCCTATTAAAAAGAGTGAAATTTCAAACTGTATTAGAAATAAAAATATATTGGTATAGCTTTCTGAGCACAGCTTTGCCAATGGAAATTCCCTCTCCTGCTAACAAATAGTGGAAGGTTTTTTACTTTGGTGTCAGTAATTGAGCTCTGAAGACAAACTTTCAATTGTTATACTTTGAAAAGATGCAAAAAAAAAAAATTTTCAACAAAAAAACCCAAACAAAACCCAACAAACAAACAACCACCCCCCCACAAACAACAACCGCCCCCCAAAAACAAATTAAAAAACCCAAACCAACCAAACAAAAAAACCCCAAAAAACAACAAAAGAAAGAACCCTCAAAATGTCCATGGTGGGAATACAGAACTGTACAACATTTTGGTATATATTTAATAAACTTATCTAAGAATAGAATACATAATTTTTCTTTTAAAAAGGTCAAGTTTAACAAACACAAATATACTGTGCTGGAGAGCAAACGCAAATCCAATGAAATCACTGTTAGCCAAACACCAGCTTGTACCAGCTATGCAATCACTTAACCTGGTTATGGGCTGGAAACATGCCTTTCAGGAAGACAATTTATAATTTCTAGGTAAGTCATGGGGCTATAGAACTGCAGAGTGAGAAAGGGTCAGAGTGAGAAAGAGTCAGAGTGAGAAAGACCCACAGGTACTGCAGCTAAATCTGGGTACATCTTTGCCAGATTTTTCTGCTGAAGGAGAGGAGGAAGAGAAAAGGAACAAAGAAGGAAGGAGTTTGGAGAACTGGTTGTGTAGCATCATTTAAGTTAAGCCCCTGGCCCAGGTAAACTGCCCTCAGAAGCTGTGCAGGAGGACTGAGAGACACACCTCCTGACAGAAAGAGATGTTGAAACCCTAAATGAAAGTTGTAGTTCACCTGAAGGTGAAAATCTCTTTCTTGGAACAAGATCCCAAATAACTTTCTGACAAGATGTTTTGTACCATCACAGTGAAGTTAACCAACTTACCAGTGGAGGCAGAAATGACAATCAGTCATCGTTTCGTCTTGATCTGAAAACTGTGGTCATGTATGGAACTGCTAGGGCCCATCTCACCAGCAAACACTGAGCAGCAAACACTCAGCATAACTCCTTTGGGAACACTTGAGAAAACTCAGGCACAGATCAGGAAAAGCTTTACCCACAGTCATCAGACAGATCTGTGGCAGTGAATGGAGGAGAATGATTTCTTGCTGAAGCTACTTGGCAAAATGTCCTTTCAGGGCAGAAATCGAGGTGCAATTGCCAGGAGGTCACTGCCTGACAACAAGTTCTCTGCCACATAAAAAACACTTTACTCCTTCTAATAGTAAGTCAGTCTTTAAAGAGCAGGAAAAATGTTGAAAGATGACATAATAAAATAAATACAAATTACTGCAGCTTGTGCTCAGTTGCCTTATGCAAATCCCAGGGTGTGTTCTACATGGTGTGCCCTCTCATCACAACATAAACCCTCAGCAACTTTCCTCCTCTGCAGATTTTTGCCAATCCAGGAAAATAAAGCACACTAAAAGCTAAGCATCTCATTCATAGGATAAATTAAAAGAAGAACACTTTGGTATTTTTTGTATATTTTTCTTTTTGCAGAACAACAGCCTGATTGTAGAAGCAGCACAGCCAGATGGTAAAGACAGTTCGGTGCTGATGGGGATGGGGTCCTGGCCTGTGGTGTGTGGCCTGAAGCAGCCACATCTCCTGAGGAGGACATGGTGTTTCTGCCCCCATCACCATTCCTGCAGCTCAGGGAGGTGAGCACCTGGAAGCTCCCCTCCTGGCTCCTCCTGTTTCTTGCATGGCATCCATCTCCCACCTTGGCAGCATGCTGGGATCTGTTGCTGGGGACATCAGTTAAGGACAGAGGTACAAAGGAAAAACCTAGAAGCCTAGAAAATTAAAATCACAGAATTGTTAGGGTTGGAAGGGACCTCTGGAGATCATCTACTGCAACCCCCCTGCCAAGGCAGCATCACCTAGAACAGCTGGCACAGGAACATGTCCAGGTGGGTTTGGAATATCTCCAAAAGGGAGACTCCACAACCTCCCCGGGCTGCCTGTTCCAGTGCTCTGCCACCCTCAGTGAAAAGAAGTTCTTCCTCATGATGAGGTGAAACTTCTTGTGTTTTAGTTTATGGCCATTGCTCCTTGTCCTGTCACTGGGCATCACTGGCACAGTCCTCTTGTGATGCCCAGCCATCTCAATCCACCTTTGAGATATTTACATACATTAATGAGATCTCCTCTTCAGTCTTCTCTCCTCCAGACTAAACAGGCCCAGTTCCCTCAGTCTCTCCTCACAGGAGAGATGCTCCAGACCCAAATCACCTTTGTGGCCTCCACTGGACCATCTTCAGTAGCTCCTCGTCTTTCTTGTACTGAGGAGCCCAGAACTGGACACAGCACTTCTGATGTGGCCTCACTAGGGCTGAGTAGAGGAGGAGGATCACCTCTCTCAACCTGCTGGTCCCACTCTTCCCAATGCACCCCAGGATCCCATTGGCCCTCCTGGCTGCAAGGGCACTGCCCATGGTCAACTTGTCACCCACCAAGACTCCCAGGTCCTTCTCTGCAGAGCTGCTCTCCTGTAGGTCAGTCCCCAGCCTGTGCTGGTGCTTGGGGTTATTCCTCACCAGGTGCAGGACCCTAGACTTGCCTCTGTTGAACCTCATTCGATTTCTCTCCACCCAGTTCTCCAGCCTAAAGAAGTTACTCTTAGACCTGCAGAAGTTACTTCTTCTGCCCCAAGACAAGACCACTCTAGTCTGGTATTGGCTAAATTGTTCCCTAAGACCTTGGGTGACAGGGATCTCAGCCTTTCTCAGCAGCCTTTCTCAGCAGCCTGTCTCAGCAGCCTGTCTCACTGGTCTGTGGTCTCCACCTTCAAAAATGTTGCCTAAAATCTAAGCCAGCTCTGCTATAGTCTGCTAGTCTTAAGCCAGCTCTGTTTAAGACTAAGCATCGATGCAACATTATTTACCTTTAGCAAATATGTTGAATTTATGTACATTTTAAAGGGAATGTATTGATTAGGCATTTTTTCCCTTATTTTTCTTGAGTAAGATACGTAGGAAGCCTTTACGTACAATAATGTCAAGCCTCTCCCCCTGAAGTTTGTTGACAGGCACTTGTCAAAGGGACAACACAACAGCAAAGATTGATTCAGGAAACAAAAATGTGTACTTGTCCAAAAGAGTTATGGTTTTGAGTATAACATCCCCTTTCTGAAGTTAAATGAATGTTGTGGTTTCACATCACACCCTCAGTGTTACAATAGAAAGGGACTGCAGAGCAGAAAGTGCTGGGCCTGTGCCAGGGCTTGGATGTGACACGTTGGTCAGACAGGTTGGCTGCTGGCTAGCTGGCTCTGGGACCCCAACCAGGCATGCAGCACAATGACTGCCATGTGTGAGCAGCTCCCTTGATGAAATCGAGGCACAGCTGCTTCCAGTCCCCCAGCCCAGTGCTGCCTGGCACCCCACAAGCAGCCTTCTCCCTGTCCCCAATGTCCCTCTGTGCCCTGCTGGGGGCTCCTCCCATGTTGTCCTGTCCTGACCTCACAGCTGCGTCTGTACAAAAAAAAACCCACCCAAATGAACCACACCTGATACTTGTTGCTGCCAGGAGGGGAATTTTGGGATGCTTAAGTGTTGCCGCAGCCCCTGTACTTGGCACTGGTTCAGCTCTGCTGGTAGCTGGCCACTCATGATAGCAAACATCTGATATCATGCTGCACATAAGATGTAATGAGCACACAAGCTGCTGGGAGGTGCAGGGCAAGGCAGAGAGCAACCACGTCTGGATGAAACAGTTTTGAGTCGATCTTGGTGGTAAAACTCTTTTTGTACATGACATAGAGGGGCAGAATGTATGCTATTTGTGGTGGGAAATGGGTTAATTCAGCTGAATAACATCATAAATCAGCTGTTGCTGGTAGTTTTCATAAGAAAAGAAAATACATGAGTAGAGGCTTACTGAAACTAGTAAAAAGAAAATAGAAGACAGGGAGGTTCATGTGTAAGCCAGCCCACATTTAAGGATGTACAGTGCCCAGCTGCAAGTGCTAGAGATCTCCAAGTGCAAGAGATGATGCTATGTGGTATTGCTTTTGCTATTTGCTGCTTAGAAATGTCTCATTGAGAAAATCAAGGGGAGTCATGAAATAACAGTGAGTTGTTTATTTGCATGACTGTCCCAGCAGGAGAGTGCTGGTTTGCATGCGATTTGTAATCCCAGGGAGGACGGGGTATAAACCAGGGAATGCTCATCCAAGATTGCAAAGTATGTTCCAGCAACCCTAGCAGCTCCCAGGGGAGAAAAACTCTCATAAATGAATGTTTTACTTGTCTCACCAGTATCACATGGAGTTTTTGACACAGGGTTTTTTCTGTGCATTATCAAGATTTTGGCTGAAGTAAAACGTTTCTTAAAGCTTTTTGAAAGCCATTTCTGCATGGCAATAAGAGGTAGGACTCAGAACAACTCGTAGGACCCCACTGCTTCTGGCTTGCTTCACGAGGGTATGAAGCTCAGTTTGTGTGGGAGATGTGAATGGTTATTCCTCCCCAGCATGTGGTATGGCAGAGCTACTGATGTCCTACTGTGTTTGAGAATTTTCTTCAGCCTCTCACTCTCACTAGTGGATCATGCTATGCTCACCTTGCCATGGCAAAGTGTCATCAGTGCCCTGGAGTAGCAAGCTCAGCTGCTCTGAAGGTAGGTAAGTTAGGCCTTCTGGGTTTAGTCTCTGCTTTTGTCTGTGACCTTAGCACCTCACATTTCTGCCTGCTCCATGGAATGGTCAGACTTGCCAAAGCTCTTCTCCTAAAGCCAGTTTTGAATTGGTTTTTCAGTTACAGTCTTTGCCCCCATCTCCCTCAACATATCTAAGCAATTGTGCTTTGTGCATAATGCATAATTTTGGAGTGTGAATTGTTTAATTGATCCAAAATATGCTGTAGATGTTTCCAAAGAGTTACACCAGGAGATATGCTTCCTATCTTGTATGCCAGTCCCTGCATTTAACTCAGGCTGTAGAAATAAGTGCACTCTGAGTGTGTGAGTGCAAATGAATCCCTGGGTTACAGTGCCTGAGTCTCACCAGGATGAATGCATCTTCCATTGCCATGCTGTGAGAGCCTGGGTGTCCCAAGACAGAGGGCAGAACAGCAAGCAGTTAAGAAAAGGTGTTAAAAAGCCCGAAATATGTAATCATCCTAAAGTACACAAAGTTCTTCCCCATTAAGGAAGAAGAGCCCCAGGATCAGCATAAAGATTTGGGCTGTTACATGATGTTCTCCATCTCTGAATTAATCTATGTGCCAGGAGCAAAGGCAGCACAGCTGTGCCGGAGCTGCTGCGGGTGTTTCCAGGCCGTGTGGCTGGCAGGGGAGTCATCTTTAGCAGCACAGCTGACGACTGAAGGCAAGTCTGTGTGAAGGGATCTCAAACCATTGACGCCCTTGCTACGCACGGCAGGCATTTCAACAAGCGTTGAAAAGCAGCTGCTGGGGGAACTCCCTCAGGACACCCCATCTCTACAGAGAGCTTTCAGGAATCAGGAAAGGACATTTATTACCTACTTGTGCTATTGCGTAATTTAGGGACACTAGTCACAACTCAAAACTCTTTCTTTTTTATACCCGTGTCAGCTTGGCTCTCTTGGCAGAACGTTGCAGCTTTTCAGCAAGAAAAGTCTAGAATTCTTTATTAAGATTTATACTCCAGACCAGATAAAGTTGGAGGGGTCATCTTTTTGTGTAATATGTGATATATGAAAGTTAGGGGAGCCAGATTCCAGCAGTTCAAACTGGAGCTACAAAATCTATGCCTCTTCTCAAACTGAGTTTCTGGAGCAGCCCAGGTAACTTTTTGCCCAGTCTTCATTAAACGAGAGAGCTCTGGACTGCACAGCCTGTGTTCACAGATCCTGAGTGAAATTGTATGCAATTTCTGACTGTGATAAAGAATCTTTAATGGTAAAATGCACTACGGAAACACAACAGAGATTAGATCAAAATAACTTAAAATTGGAACACTTGAAAACTTGGCAGAGAAGCTGCTTAGGAAGTTTACATGGCAGGGAGGAGTGTGATCCCCCAAATGCTGGGGATTACATTTCCAAAATTACAGCAGGGATATGCAATAACAACTCCATAATATTTTGATTAGGAAGGAAGCAAATAACATACTGCAGGATGCTGCTGTCATAGCACACCCTTTGGCAACACCCTCTTTAAAGAAAAAAAAAAGGGAAAAAAAGGTGGGGAAAAAAAGGAAATAATCCCACTGCTTAAAGATAGATAGGGGTAGAAGCCAATGCTTGGAGAAAGCATTTATAGGCATTCCACCCCTAACCACCATCTTCCCCTTTGAACCCATCAAACAGAAAACCCCATGTTTACAAAAACCCAGGTGTGGCCAATAGCAAAACTAATCTTCCAAGTCTGCTGCAGCTAGTGATGGTTTCTTTGGAATCTAACTAACAGACTTTCCTCCCCTTTCATGTAAATTCTCAATGTTCTTCATTTCTGGTCAATCTCATTAGCTTAGCACACACCTTTCTCTGGCTCCAGGCTCTCACACAGTGACAGGCAGAGAGGAGAACTTAGTTCTAATGACCAATTGTGATAGTTTTGGGGTTGAAGATATTTGAGACTGAGGTTTAAGATGCAAGCTGTAGCAGGAACTGTTCTTGCTTTGTGGGCTTTTTCTTGAAACCAGGGTGTTAAAATGGCACTATCAGTTCCTCTCTCATGAGTGCCCACCACATCACCTAAAATAGAAAAATGTCCCAAATGCCATGTGTCTGCTTGGGGTACAGCAGGAAGCTGATGTGCTATTCTTTCCAGCACTGCAATATCAGCACTCTCTGCATCTGGGTTCTGTTTTCATCCTGCAGGGACTTTCTTGATGCATGTCATGACAAACCTTACACATAAAAAACCCCTAATGTAGGTCCACAAAATATTTCCAAATAGTAGACTGGGAAGTAGAATGCGTAAATCTACTATTACTAAAAAATTATAAATGCAACTGAGAAATTTATTTCTCCCATGTATTATCCCAGTTAATCCCTTAATGTGATAGTTACCTATTTCTTGTCTGTATGATGGGGGCTAATGATTTAATCACCTTTTTTCTATCTAGCATTCCCCATTACTCCACGGTTACAGTGCTCTTCTCTTGAGACACCTAAAGGATTAGCATTGTTAGGATAAACTCTGCAGTATTAGTCAACTCCCAGTACACATGGCTTGGTGTTAGTCTGCTGTTTCCAGCCTGAAGAAGAGCTTCTGTGCCCAAAAACATGGTTTTTGCATTTGCAGTTACATGTGCAGGCTGTCAAGAGAAGGTACCCTTCAGTCTTGTCTCAGTGCAACTATTAATTTGATACCTTGAACTTATTAGCTAGCATCACTGTTAGCTCTGAGCAGTTTTAATGTGGGAGTGAGTATATGTTCTTCTCTCCTGTGAGGAGCCTTATTTCAGACAGAGTAGTGACCTCACAGTGAAGGAACAGACTTGGAAGATGCTGAAATTAAGAGCTGGGTTATATTCCTGACCCCTCCGTAATACAGTTTGTATTAGACAGAATGACAAAGTTAGTACTTTGTATCTGGCATCTGGTCCTCCCACAGATTTCGGTAATGCACTGTGGATTCGTGGCTTTTCCAGGTTCTCCTCTCTAAGTATTCCTATTGCTAAATACCAAATGTCAGCAGTTAGCAAGTAAAACCACTCACAGATATCCAGCAGGAAGCCTTCCAATCCAAACCAAACATTTGGTCTTATTTTCAACACCTCAATACTGTCTTTTAGCCATAACTAATCCAGTGACTAGTTGGTCACTAGATAATACACAGATTACCAATTATACTGTCTTTACATCATCCTCCAAAGCAAAAGAGACTCCAAAGTTAACTTTACCCGTCCTGAATCCCTCATGACTATTGTTGCAATGCTAATGAAGTAGCAGAGGGAACAAAGAGGAAGGAATATTTTCAGAATTGCAAGAATTGTTACAAATATAAGTTTAGACACATGAAAAAAAAAGTGAGTGAAGAGCAGTGGAAACCTATTACAAAGATCTCAAAAAGTGTTGGGAAATCAGAAGTTCACCTGCTTTCTTGTGTTGTTCTCTGTGCTTGTCCATATTTTATCTGTGCTTTTCATATTTTAAAACATTTCTGTCCATAACAGAAAGGCTAAAAAAACTAACACCAAACCCAAACAAAAAAGAACAAAAAGTCTGTTGACCTACAGTGCAACTCTGGTGGAACCTGCCCTCCTCAGTCCATCAGCAACACTGAGATTTAGACTAACCAAAGCTCCTCAAGGGTTACAGGCATCAATTAATTTTCACCATTAAGCACACCCCCACGAGGTTTCACTGCTGACTTCCAGAGAGGCTTCTGAATACCTCAGCGCCTCTAAGACATGACACCATTTTCAGTGCAGCAGCCTGGTATCTCCAGGCAGTAGGAAGAGGCTCCTTCACAGGATAAAGTCATTTATATGGGCTTTGTGGTGGTTCTGTCCACACTGCTGTTGACACCAGCACCCATCTACTCCCACAAAGAGCCCCTTAATGGAGCTCAATCAGGAAAACCTAAGCTACAGAAGAATTTCTCGGAGCACTGGGTCTTCTTGGGTGGGTTGTGGGAGTTCTAACACAGGCACCAGCATGTGTGTATGGCACATGCACCAAACAGCTGTGCTACTTTGTTACTCAACATTTACAATTGTCAGGAATGCCGGTCCCACCTAAATCCTCTGGTGGCTCTGGGCTTTAATTAGCAACATGTCCAAAATACTTTGAGTGCTTCTGGACGGTAGCTATAGGTGCTTACAGACAGTGCTGCATGGTGCCAGAAGCCTTGTCTTGTAAAGGGAAATGTAGCTGGGTGTTAATGAGTGTCACGGGTACTTAGGCTCACTCAAACAAGCTAAAGAATTCATTTCTATTGACATCTCCATTTATAGCTTCTCTGTGTATTTAACAAAGGAACATCGGTGGTAAAATAATGACAGAAAAAGACAGGACTTGTATTAAACTATTGTGGCTAATTAGCATGAAATCAGGAACTGAAGGTAATGAGACCAAAGTCAGCTCCCTCCAGATCATGCCAAACCTTAACCACAGGAATAAGGAGGTACAAATTGAAAAAATGTGTCAATTTAGGAGGAGAATTAGCATTAATAACTCCAGCTACATATTTCAGTGCATTTACTTTCCACCTGCGTGTAAAGCTCTTCCATGTGCAGGAACAGGGCAGTGCTAATGGGAGATCAGTGACCCTTTCCTGGTACCCAGTGCTGTTCACTGCTTTGCTTTGCTTCCCTCATGCTTTTTATCCTTTTGTGCCTTCTGAAAATGGGTGTTTTTGGGGCAAGAGCAGCCCCAGAGCAGTGAGTAGATACCTGGCTGCCTTCATGGGTACAGGGCCAGCAACAGAGCATCCACACTGCAGCTACCAGCAGTAGCCACGTTTCTGCTCTGCTGGAGCTGCTCTCTTATAAAAATCACAGCTCTCAGAAGAACATCTCACATGAGATGACAAATGCCTTGCTTACAGGCTGACACATTATCTGAACCAAAATATATTAGTTTAGCCTATCTTGCACTCTAATTTTGTGTGCTGCAGCATCCCAGCATGGCTTTTTTTGCTTCAGTTGGTAATTGTGCTAATTTTTCCATCTAAATTACGCTATGTAATGCTTAGGGACAAAAGCAGTCGCATTATGATGTGTATTAGAGTAATATACAAATATTATGAGCAAATGCCATTGTGATGATAGTCAGCTGCCTTCCTTATAGCAAGCAAATAGGAAGGCATTGGAAACAGCAGGAATTTTTTCCCTGCAGTCAGGAAAGGGAGCTGGAATTGGCTCACCTGGGCACAGCAGAGGAACTTCATTTTTTTAGGCTGCTGATGGCTCGTCCTCTTGTTTTACCCAAACATATTTCTTTAGATCCTATGTAATGGCTTGGGAAGAGCCTCACAGAAACAAATTTGTCCCTCTCAGTTAGTGGGCAGGAGGTCACATCATTTGTGAAGAGGTGGGCATGAAAATTGAGCCCAATGGGGGGTGAGCCTGTAATGAAAGTGGTCTCTGTAGGAGCCAAACTTTGGTAACCTATGGGTCAAAGAAGAGTCTATGTGAGTTTTGAGAATGATTGTTACCTTTCAATTCTTATTTCATGTAGCTGCACAGGAGATACACCCAACAGAGCGCAGAAACCTTGGCAATAACAGACTACAGACAGAACTAACAGGGTTTGGCTTAATCTGAGAAAAGAGCTGGATCCCCTATCAGTGGGCTTGAAACACAGGCTCCCTCAAAGGGGTCGACTGTGATTGTTGTTAAGGAGGTCACGGCAAATTTAAACTTCGGCAGACAGAGCACGATGTTTTAATCCTCCGTCCTTTTATGGCCTCATCTAAACCAAGGATGGGAGAATTACACCACTCTCCCTCAGCTTCACAGGGTGGTTTGTTTGTTTTGGGTTCTTTCACATTCAAGGACATAAATGCTGGACAAATTGTACCTAATTCTACATAACCTGGGGATAGCTGAGCACTAAATGTATCACACTGAAAGTCCCAGCCCCTTGAGTACCTTATTCTCTTTTCCCTCAAAAGGGGAAACATTCCTTTGGGAGATTTTAGGATTTTGTGCTGCATCTTTGATGAACCAATTGCAAGTCCATCAGTGGGGAACATAAGCAGTCACAGCCTCTGGTGGGACTCACAGAGACTGGAAGGAAAAGGTGGCAGGTTTATGTCACAGGGCAGGGAGCATGGACCACTCAATCCCGTGATTGTTTGCTGTAGTAAAAATGTGCCACCAAAGAGCCGTGACCACCAGACTTGCTCTATATTGTGTTAGTAATTCAAGTGGATTTAGCAGTACATACAGGTTTATCATGCATGCAATTGATTTGCATTTATTGAGCCTTACCCTGCCTCCAATTGGATACTTGCAATACCAACCTGCATATTTCTCTTCAGTCATACTGTTTCTATGTGACTGAACAATTCTCATGAAGTAACTGAGACAAAAAAATGGCCTCATTTTTGACACTTTCTATGGACAGCTTGATTAAAGAGGTCTGGCATAAACAACTCAGCATCTCTGCCCCAGCCACGCTGTAATGTTTCCACTAAAATGAAATCATAAGCTGGACACACATTTTTGCCTTCAAGGAATAAATGCCCCCCAAATCCCATCTGCCACCACAGAAAGAGGGTTTTAAGCTTCTATTTTTCCGCAACAGCGAGAGCAAAACCTGCAAAAGAAATGAAAAATCAGAGTAGAGAGCAATTTCAGGAGCTGTGCAGAAGGGCAGCTCTCCCATTCCTCTCCAGCGGGAGGCACAGCACCTCCCAGATCCCCCTGTTCCCACAGATGTGCCCACCAGAGCACCCTGCCAGCCCTTGGTGCACACACAGCACAGCCACCTTGCTCACGTTACTGTCACACACACACCGAGCCTGTGCTGGAAAAAACATAGGCTTAGAAGAGCCTTGAAATCTGGTTTTGCCACTGTTTGGTTTTTTAAAGTAAATTATATTTAATGAAAATACCTGAGACACAAAGTACCTTGTTTTCATTTTAATTAGCAATTATGGTTGCTAATTAAGGCAATGCCAAAATAATTGTGTCATAGTACAAAGATAATGCCCATATTTTTCTGTGCCAAATAAACAAGATTATGATCTTCAGCCATAGTTCCAGAACAGATAATACTTTACTAATAATTTTTGCAGGGCTTAATTCAACGTGCATATGAGAGAGAAGAACTGTGTAGCCTTTGATGTATGGTGAAGGAGACCATGTCATATAAAGACAGAGGGTGAGATCACAACAATTCCTTGTCTTAGAACTGAAACACAATTAGCCAAATAATCAGCATCAAGTGATCTCACATTCTTCATTTTAGTTTTTAAAATCTTCTTTGTATGTTAAAATATATACACTATCTTATATTTGTATTATAGGTATTACATGCAAAGTATAATCTTTAATTCTGTTTGTATGAATTTTCTTAGCCTTCACATAGACACATCTTTGACCATTTACCCAGGGAAGCACTCACTGAACAAGACTGATATCCTGCAACCAACTAAATAGTCTTTTTTTTTAAGAAGTAAAGAAAGGCATATCCTCCACAAAAGCTAATTCATGCAGCATGACTCTTTGAATATATAGTCTAGCAATACACAAGTGTTGGAAGTAGCACAAAAGAGCCTTGAAAACACTTCTAATTGATTAATTCAGCAGGGTAGCACCACAGAAATGATTGATTTTAGTCTACCAGACCTCCCTCTGACCTCTTTAGAGCCTCTGTTAATGGGTACTTGAATGGAAAAAATTTAAATACAAATGGCAATGCAACAATAGCACCCAAATTCCCATCATTTTAATATATCAAATTGACTGCAACAGGTTTAAGATGCCACAAGGACCAAAGCATTTTTAAAAAAAATTATCTTTAAAATAGTGAGAACTTTAATGTCAGTAGTAATGACTGATCTGACTCACAAATAATACATGACTGTGTTCTTCTTAGCTAATGATGAGATGTAACAAACCTGGTGATAATGACTATTTGAAAGGGTAGAAAAAACCACTGTAGTACATATTTTTGGGGTCATCAAGTTAGTCTCCTGTATAATTGTGATTTATTGCAGGGATGGCAAACCAAACCAAGGGCATGTACCTTACCAATGCCTACTTAAACTGAAGCTGCCCTTACTTTACCAATCAATGTCAAAAATATAAATAACAACGGCTGATATTTCTGCCACTCATCTGGAGTTTGGGGACAGGTGATAGCTGCACTGAAGACATACAATTAAGAAATAACAGAATGAGAGGGACTGTTTCTAAGTGTTTGATCCTTCAGACTTGACTCAGGCAAACTCCCACTCCAGCTCCAGCCCACCTTCAGAAACCATGCAGACCAGCTGCAAAGGGAAGCGTTTTTTCTTGCCCTTCCTTAGGCTGGATAATGTTTGAACATAGTTCATGATTTCAGAAATAACCATGTTTTTTAGAAATACCCATTTCAGTGTGCTTCCACAGTAGTCACGTGAAATATTGATGTGCTGATGACAGAGGAGGCAGGCAGTGACTGTGAAGGGGACCCTTGCTCCATGGGAGAAGAATCACTGCTGTCTCCTGCCCTGAAGTAAACCTCTTATTGATGAACTTACGGCTTTTTGGAAGCTCCTTGGCTTCCCTGGGCCCCTGTCCTGAACCAGGGCTATGGGAGTGACACGGATTTCACACAAGGATGCAGGGACAGCTGAGCAGTTGAGGGCTCAGCAGGGCAAGCAGGACACATGCCAGTCCCTGGTTTGAGAGAGAAAGTAGCCCTTGTCCTTCCTGACAACCCAATCTGATGTTAAATACACATCATATGCTTGGTGTGACCTGCCTAGATTAGCAAGGGAAAGCATGCAAACTCATGCTCATCAAAGGTGTGTAGGTACCTTCTGCTGATATTTGCAAAGAGATTTTGGTATTTTGACATCTCTTGAGGGTCTAAACCTGCTAATGTGATTTCTCTTCACGGCTTTCCAGTGGTGGCTGGCTTTGACCAGATCAGCTGTATTGTCAGTTCCAACCTGTGCCATCAAGACCAGCAACTGTGGAAAATTTCACTAAACAAATTACAAGTGTTGTCATGGTTGAGGGGTAGTCAGGCTGTCTGGGTCTTAGATTGATATGTATTTGTTTGTTTCAAAATTTACCAACTTGTTTCCTGCAATCTCAGCTCTGATTTATATATGTATGCAAAATCTCTTGCCCTTGTGACTGTAATGCAAAATATAAACTGTGAAAATTATTCACAGAGTGTAACCAAGCAACAGCTGCCCAAGCTATGAGCTGCCTGAGGAAGTGTCAGTACTGACATTCCCCATCCTCTCTTCCCTGCCCCACAGAAATGCATAGTGAGAAAGAGGAGACTATAACTTTGTATGCACCTAAAAGTGTTTCCAAGCAAATGACCTAAGCAGAAAGCCTTTCAGTTTGGTGCAAGGCATGGCACCTCCTAGAGAAATCCATCTTCCTCTTCCACCAGCTGGCCCATCAGCTATGGGAGAAGTACAGAAGGGCAGGCTCACAGGATCACTTTGGACTGTAAACCAAGCGTCTCCTGTGGAAATTCCTGCATTTTTGCTGCCTTTCTCTGTGGCTGTTGGTCACTGTGCAGGGGGGTTCACTACCTGGCAAAATGCTGTGATGCTTTTCTCCTTTATCCCCTGACAGCTTACAGCTTTCTGGCTGCATGTCAGAGAGAGCCAGGCTGGCTGGGCTGGGCTGATTAGCTCTGCATCCCACCTGCATATTGCACAGAAAAGGGATTTTTCTGTGCTCCTCTTTTAGGTCCTTGCTGTTGGCGGCCATGGCAGTGCACTTCTTAATATTCAGCAGGCAACTGTCTTCTTGGAACTGCAATAATTTAAATTTTTTTCCCAGTACAGATGCATGAGAAGCACCATGAAAGTAGGTGGCTGAGTCAAGCTCCCAAGTCAGTCCCTGTTAGCAGTCAGCCCAGCTCATGAGATTGTACAAGGGTCAAAAGGAAATGGGTTAATCAAGCTTCCTACCACAAGTACAGTGTTAATGAGCAATAAATAGCTCACTCAAGAGCTGTGGGCTTACCTCACGTGTGTAAAAAGGACTGATAGAATGGCAGTTTTCATTACAGAGATATCATCAGCTAACACTTATCTTAGCATCAAGAAGATGGCAGTGTGGTTTGAAACTAGGTCCCTTCCAACTGAAACCACACCATGACTAAACCAGAGAGTGGTCAGGCTCTGGAACAGGCTCCTCAGGGAAGTGGTCACAGCCCCAAGCCTGACAGAGTTAAAGAAGTATTTGGACAATGCTCTCAGGCACATGGTATGACTCTTGGGGCTGTCATCTGCAGGGCCAGCAGTTGAACTCAGTCATCTTTGTGGGTCCCTTCCAACACAGGATATTCTATGATTCTATAATAAAATGCAGTAGTTTCTCAATTCCAGATGAAAAACTTAATGTAATACTTCAGTGTTTCTAAAGATCTCTGAGTATATTAAAGTGCCCCCATATGCATGTGTAGGTAAATTATTAATTATTTAAATTTTAAATTACACTGGATTTATCCAACAGTCTTGCACTAGAAAAGCAAAGGAAATATAAGCAATTATAGGCAAACTGAATAGTTCTCTCTACATTCTTCTTAGAAGTTTATTTTTTTCTGCTTCAAGGTGATTTGACATTTTTGGGTTAGATTTTAGGAACTTGGTGCGAAATCCTGGCTTTGTACTGCCGCTCCAAACTAGAAATGATTCAATTATGCATCAGCCCACCCCTTCCCCAAAACTAAAACCTCTCAGATACTGAACTCCCTTCAATACAGGTTTTAAATAGAAAGGGTAAGTAGGGTAAAGCTGGTTGTGGGAGTTACTTTATCTTCCATATTTTCCATAAGATAATTCCTCTGACCTGGTCAGACTCTGAGGTCCCTGTCTGTGTTTTCTGCTGCTGGGAGAGGCCAATGTTCTTGGTCTCTGTGGATGATCAGGGGTGGGAAAGGGAGACACTTCTGTACTGCAGAGTTCTCCTCCCTAACTGTGGGTCTATCTGCTACTCTGTTGAGATTTGGTGAATGAAACAGATGCTGTTTTAATATAAGGGTTCAAATTTTATCTCACATTTTATATTAAATAAAAGGGCCTAGTTTCACTGAAGCATGGTTATGTGAAAGCATTACATGACTGTTCATCTTATGCAAAATACATAACAGATACTCCTACTAAGCAGTTTTGCAAACTTGGTGACAAGATTATTGTTATTATTTTACTGCAGACTGTTTCCTTGATACTTGTAATATGTTCATCCTTTTTTTCAATTTTGCCCTGGTGTTCTAAAATATTAATGTTAAAAACAAAATTGGAAATTTGAGCTCCATTTCTGTATTGTTTTCAAATATGCTAGTTTGCATCCACAAAATTTACCCCAGCAATTTGACTTCAGCATCAGAGCAAGCAATGTAACATTTTTGGAAGTGGAGAGCTTTGCTTGTCACAAACATGAAAGCAACTATTGGTTGGGTGTGCTGGAAAACAACAGACATGAAAATTAGAAGTGAGGAGCTCACTTCAAAAAATTTGGCAACTCTAAGAAAAGTGAAAAGTATTTTTCTATTTTAATAGCGTGATAGCAGTATGTCACTGGAGGTCTGTATTCCTTCCGGAATTTGTGTGATGCATATTGATATTCTCTACAGATGTCCATCACTTAGAAAGTAGCTGCTTTCCATTATTTAGTACATGCTTTATGAATACTTTTGTAAGTCAGATTCTCCTCAAGAGAAACACCCAGTTCTTGCAGGGGTACAAGAGTTCAGCTGTGGGCGACTGCAGCCCACGCTGGCTTTTGAAGGTGACTTGCAAAGAGGACTTCAGGATCCAGTGTCTTTCTTGGAAAGCTGCCACCAGCACTCGGAAGCTTTGAGAAATGCAATTTCACCTATGGGACAGGATCATAATCCCCAAGGTATTAAAAACCATTTCATCATAAACACCATGCCACAGTGTCTACACCAGTGACATATTTATCCTGCTTCGGTTTAACTTTTCATGTGGCAAGAGCTAAATTTGGCTATTTTCATATTTTAAAATTTTCATCTTTTAAGACATGCTTTTATCTGGACTTCTCAAACCAGCTGCTCACTGGAGTGACCACTCCATGCCTGGTGACTGTACTAATGCTTTTAAGGCTCTTAGGTGTCCTGTGCATTTCTTCTGCCCTGATGTCCTCCACTGCACAGGCATAGCCTGTTCCTTCTCATCATTTTCTGTTTGCTTTCCAGCTTAGTTTTCCAATATATCGCTCCTTACTCTGATCAAAAGGATTAACAAAGCTAAAAGGCTTAACAAAAGTAGACATTATATTTGGCACAAGGTCGCTGGTGTCTGTGTTGTGGACACTGTAACTACTCTGTTTAAAAATGACCAGCTTTGGAACAGCTCATTATTATTTTCAGGTGACTGCTAGATCCTTACCTATTTTGTAAGAAAGTGTTGAAACCCTCTTTAGATCACTGCAAGAGAGATTTATCTTGAGTAATTTTATCCATCTAAAAGTTTTGGACTATATTAGGCCCATACAGTTCTCAGGTGGAGGAGAGGAGCAGGCAGTGATATGACAATACAAAAAGTCCAGATTGCTCCATTCTGTTTGTCTTTAGAGCAGGAGCTGAGGGTGTTATGCTCAGGTCTGGAGCTTGTGCTGTGCCCTCTCCTTGGGGAGGGGGAGATCTTGGGAGAAGATGCTGTGGCGCAGTTCCCATCTCCCCCAGGTAGTGCAAGGCTCACACTCTGCCTCTAAATACAGTCTAAGAGGGATTTAAATGACATTGGCCCTAGGCCCACACAGGCATTTAATTCCTTTGGATTTATGTATGGATTTTATTTTACCAAAGCTATTTAGTGCAAGGCATTAGGTAATGCAGCCTGGTCTGAAAATTTAGAGCTCGTGGGTTTTAAGAATGTCCAGGAGAACTGTGAAGTCCTCACTTTATGAACGTAACAGTTTTAATGCAAGGAAAAAGGGAAACATTTGGCTGCTGGACAGAGTTATTTCCTTTCACTGCCCCTGGTGTTTGGCAAGCATAGTTTTATAACCAGGTGAAACTCATCCTAAGTGTCACAAACGCTGGGAGAAGGTTGGTGACCAAACAGCTTCCTTTCATTCAGCAGCTGTCTCCTAAGGTCAAGGCATCCTTGACAAGGCTTTACAGGACACCTGCAAGCTTGTGTTGTATGACAGTGAGGAGCAGTAGTGCTGTCCCACTAAGAGCTATGGCACCAGCACAATACCTCTTAACTGATGCTGAGTATGAGACCTCTACCATTCTGCACAAGAGTTACCAGATTTGCTGATTATTCAGCTGTGAAGTGCTAAGGTTTTGTTGCATTCAGAAGGATGAAATGAAGGAGGGTTTATATGTTAAGCATACAATGATAAGACAGAGTACAAGAAAGGACCTCTTCTAAAGCAACAACAAACAAAATAACTAGTGCTACTGGTTTAAGTTACAAAAGTTTTCATCTGTTTCCCTCAGGTAACTGCCATTATCACCCATTTCCTCAGAATTCTTAATATAGTTACCTGTGAATTACTGAATGTTATACAAACTTATCTACTACCTTTTCATCACAGCTGCCCTACCAGGGGTCTGTTGCAGACTCACCATTAAGCTCTCAGGTTCCCTGGTTGCAATGAATAATGACAAAAAAGTTCCACTGTTCCTGAAATGCACCAAAAAATGAATGGCTGAGGGGTGATACTAAGAAAAACAAAACAAACCATGCAAATGTTCTTGAGGTTGTTTTGAAAGACTTATTGATGTGAAATTCTCAGTATTTTAATTATTATTCAAAAGGTACCTTGAATTCCATTATGATTTTCCAGTCACTAAAGGATCACGTCTAAGCATCGCATGGGCACAGAATTAACAAAAGCTCTGTGGGAAGAGGTTTTTCACAGCTACGGGTGAATATTAGTCATACTTGCATATTCTTATTTCCACACACCAAAGGTCTCAGGAGACAAAGAGCTGTGCCTTGGAAGGTTTTGAAATCCATCAATCTCCACTGGTCCTGAAAGGACCCCTCTGAGTGGAAAGGCTTTTTGCCCACGCAAGTATCACAGCACTTCAAGGGGCACACGCCTTCAGGTACGTAACACTATGTTTTCCAAAGAACATTTCCCTGAGGTAAGAAGAAAAGTACAGCTCTTGTATCCAGTATTGCATGAAGTCTACTCCTTTGCAGGAAAACAATCTCCTTCTCTCTTTCCAAAACAAAAGTATAATTGAAAATTACATTATTACCAAGAATGAGTAGGATAGCACACTTTTTTTATTGCCAATTAAGTGTAGTTTAAATCCGGACTCATCTATTAGCTTATAAATTATTTCCATTTATTCATATAAACAATATTTCTTGACTGCTTTCCCTAACAGTGACACACAGGTTGGGGTTTTTTTTCTATAAACCAATTGCACATACCTCAAAATAAGGTAGGTTTTCATATTGTGAGGCTATGCAGTTCACGTACAAATTGTGCTTTTGCCATTTTTCTTTTACAGATCACATTTTTGCTCCTGGTTTCTTGCTCTTCTCAGATTTTTGGTGGCGATTGATTTTTTTTCACTTGGAAAGAAGCTGAAATACACAGCAGACCTTTTCCTGTCTAAATTGCACAGCCAGTTTGGATCAGAAATAATAAAGGGCTGTTCACAACATTACTTTAGTAGACCTTGCTGGTGAGAAAATGTGCCTAACAACGAATACTTAACGAGATTTGATTAAAGCTTGCCATCGATTCCTTGCCCTAAATGTTATGGGTTGTGAAAGTACATTAGCACCAGAGGATATACCTTTTTAGGCCCACCCTTGCACAGTAAATGCTATGGCTGGATCCCAGATACCTGGCAGCACTCCGGTATGAGTTTGTGCTAATGACAGTCAGTGCTGCCAAGGGTTGGACCCAGACATGGACATGGACCTAGACCTGGACCTGGACTCAGAACCAGACCCAGACCCAAAACCAGAGCCATCACGGTGCTGTGGGTGGCCAGTGCTCATGGGATGAGCATGTGGACAGACACCCTGTGTCTTGCCCCACAGCCCCACCTGGGGTTATGGCTCTAAACAAGTCACTAATTATTTCTGCTGTGGCTTCCCCAGCTCTTGCCTTTTACCAGATGCTTTCAGCAATATGTGAATACTATAGATGGGCCCAATCACGCAGAATTGCAGAGACCACTCAAGACCAGAGACCTTGCAACCTCTGAGTATTGGGTGGGCATGGCAGGCCACAAAAGCCAACCAAAACACCCTTCAGCCACACAGCCAGCAGGATTTCCCTATTTGGTGTCCAGTGCCAGGGACATACAATCCTTTTTCTCTGTGTGAAATCGTAATATTTTCTATACAAACCCCATCTACTAAGGTTCAGGAAAACCCAGAGAAACCTCCTCCCCACAGATCCCCAGGGCTTTAACATGCATTGGTGGCCAGAAGCCAAGTACATTCTGGGGAGTAGAACCAAACAGCTCCTTTTCAGACTCTTCCCAACACAGTTTTAAGACTTGCTCCATGCAGTTATTACTAGCATGATCCAAGCTCAGCTTCCAGCCTTGGCATGAACAGGACCTATTAGCCTGTTTTCCTAAGGAGACATTATGCACTGTGATCATTAATATTTTTTAACCCACTGGCCAACTTCAATCAAACCTAGCAGCCAGGCAGCAGCCTTGGGAGACCCCCAATTCCTTCCATGTTCATGAACCATATGTGTGGCTGGGACAGTGGAAATGAAAGGCAAAGCAGGCCAACCTGTATGAGACCTCAGAGAGCACAGTGAGACTGAGATGCTGTGGATGACCTGCTCCAGGAAAGCTTCGCAATGTTTTTCCATCTGCATGGACAGAGGAGTGTCCAGAGGGAAAGCAGATTTCAGTATTTCCAGTGTCATTTTTTTATAGCAGTATCATGAACTTACACTCTCTGTCCAATGTCTCTCTGTTGGAAGCAGCCCTTGCTGCAAGATGAAAACAGAGAATTAATTTTGTGACTGTCAGAAGCCTCTCAGAGGGCTTCTCTGGTGCCAGCTGCAGTTCTACCCCTTGGTCAGAGGGACAGCCACATCCAGCCAGGCAGTGAGGAAAATGAGGAAACTACTGATCTCTATTTGAAAAAGTGCCTTTGTTCAAAGCAGTGCTTTTGCCATGAGCACACGTGCCTGCAGGGAGCTTCCTTCAGGCACTCAGCTGTAAAATAAGGCCACAAGGGCAGGCACAGAAGGACTGCAAAGTCCCCTGGCTGTTTCTTTGAATGGCTGCCTTAACAAGAAGGTACAATGACAGCCTGTGCTCATAGAGACTTCGAAAACCAGCCAGCAGTAGCTTCCTCACTAGACTTTTTTTTTTTAATCTAAACTGCACATTTTTAAACAGAAGATTAGCATGTCTCCTGTAATAGCAGCAGTTTTGCTGCAGTGCCTCAGCAGAAGGCAGCCAAGGAGGACAAGGAATTTGCAAGAAGTCCTTCCTCAGGACTGGCCTCAAAACAGATCGTAGAAAGCTGTGCTTCTTCACTGATGCAGGCTAGAGCAACCTAATTAAAGATGCCAGAAGTTATTTCTAGTAACAAAGCCAACAAACACTCTTCTGAGTGATTAGCATTTTTCAGACTCATTAAGAAATAAAAATAAAAAACCCTTATCCCTTTCTTTTGGTTCAGTGTTGTAATGTTTCCCTGAGGCAGAGGCCAGCTAAAAAGAGGGGCTCTGAGAGATGTGCAAAGATAGCACTATTGTCAACCAAAGAAACCTCCTTCAATTATTCAGAGCATCTGCTGTTCTCAAATTTCTCATTCTTAGAGCTCCAGCTAAGTGGTGCATTTGGCACTAGTTCTTATTAACTCACAGGACAGCACAAGTAGCAAATGTATGTACCAACAGGATAATTCATGCTCAAAGTGAATATTGTGGTAAGAAGTTTCCACATACATTGCAAACTATTTGCCAAATACATATTTTTGAAGAGTAGAGAACTTCATATGGCTAAGGTGAATGTAATCCTAAGTAGACAGGAAACAAAAGTGTTTCTATTTTTCTCCCTCATTAACAGCCAGAAAATTGACCAAAATACTCACAAATGTGCAAGTATTGAAAACCAGTAAACATGGTGTACAGTCAACTGACAACTAGAAAATCCGTCTTTCTGGTATCTACCAGTAACATTTTGCATCTGAAAGGCACACTGGAGTTGAATTCATGGCAAAACAATATTTAGGAAGGTAGATGTGAGAGCTTCATGTCTATGCCACAGTGCTATAAGTTAGAAAAATTCAAACAGACCTTGTTATCTCCATGGCTAAAGCAGGATACTGAAATGGCATGAACTCATTGCAGAGTTGACAAACAGCATGCTCGTTTTATCACATTAATCCTTTTGCAGTGTATTCCTAGTGGCATCCTCATTCCAAGATCCCTTTTACAATATATCACCTTGATAGGGGAGAGGATGCTTCATTTGGCTGGCCAACCCAGCCCATCTTCCCAAGCCATTGCATTGCATCTCCTCAGGAGTGATTAGACGCTACAGCTGACTGAACCAAAGCAATCCCCTCTGTTTCCTCAGTTGTCACAGATACGTTACCCTTCCTGGGTCTCTGCAGAACTGCTGGCAGCATTTCCTTCCAAGGTGCCAGCTGAAAGGGAACCTGAATAAATCAGCCAGAAGTGGTTGGATCTCCATATATATGGTCTGTCAGGGAAGGCAAGCAAACTACCTCCAGTAAAACCACGGTGAAATGGTGAATGATGTATCACAGCAGCTTGCAATAAGGCTATATATACATTTATATACGTGTATGTATATGTGTATATATATACACACAAAATATACATCAGTGATGTGCATGGCTTCTAACCAGCCAAAGGAGTGGTCAGGTTGAGAGTGTTGTCTGCACTGTGATACTCCACAATCCACCGATCTGGTTATGTTCCTTTCAATCAAACTTTTTGATTCCTGCAGCTGGTCAAAAAAGAGGAGTGAGTATTATTGTGCATTTTTCCATATTCCCCTTTCACCGCACAACCCATCTCATCTTAAAACTCTCTTGGAAAAGTGCCGAAGTGCTCAGCCGTGTTAGGCAGGGAGCCTTTCAAACCCTCGGGCCGCGGGGCTGTGCTCGGCTGGGGCTGCTGGTGCCACAGAGCCATAGCGATGCCCTCCGCAGCCAGGCTCGGAGCCCTGCGCAGGGCAGGAGGGCTCAGCCCGTCCGCAGGGTCTCTCCATGGTGGAGCGATGGGTTCCGGGCACTGAGGGCAAAGGAAAGGGTAGGAAAAGGGGTGGGAAGGTGCGCGGGGAGCCGAGACGCGACACTTACTGCAGAAGTGCCTCCGCCTGAGCCTGCAGCGCCAGAGCCGTGTCCGCACCCAGTGCAGGCAAGGGGACAGGTCCATGGCTCCGCGGGCCGCCCTGCCCCGCGGCCACCGGGCACGGCCTGCTCCCCGCCGTGCTAACCTGCGGCAGCCCCCGGCCAGCCTCCGGGCCGCCGGCAGGATGCGGCGGGCGGCCACCGAGGCCCTGCCGTCCCTTTGTCGCCATGCCATGTTTTATGCATGAAGGTAATTTCATCCCCATTCTCCGCGCCTGGTGTCTACGTGAGCTCCTGCGACGTGGAGGAGCCGCGGCATTAGTCCCTGGGGAGAGCGAGATCGGGGGGAGGCAAGGAGCGAGCAGCCCTCCCGGGGCGGGGGAAGGTGCCCATGGCAGGAATTGGGCCTTTTCCAGCCTCTGTGCAATGGGGTGACCTTCAGCCATCTCTAAGTCTGCAGGTGCTGTGCTGAGGGGACCCTGGAGTGAGGGTTCCAAGGGTCCAAAGATAGCCAAAAAGACCAGGGAGTCCTGCAGAAACCCATGTGCATTTTGGTCATAAAATCATGGCCTGCATTTGACACCTCAACCCCGCTGCTGCCTTGGGAGGAAACAGGAGCGCTTGAGGGCAATGCAGCTTTAGCATGTCCGTGTCAGTGCTGCACTGGTAGGGGTGGTCAGCGTTTCTCACATTCTAATTTCACTCTTACTGTTATACAGTAATTCCCAGACTGTGATTTGCAGCCCTGTCACTGCTGCCTGAGGCATGTCTTCTGTAACGTGACTAAAAGGCCCTTCTCCAATGAGTTCACAGAAGCACAGAATTTCCCAGAACAAGCTGAGTTGGAAGGGACCCACAAGGATCATTGAGTCCAACTCCAGTCCCTACACGGGGATCATCAAGTTCAATCCCCAGCCCTGCACAGGATGATCCCCAGAAGTTACACAATGTGCCAGAAAGCATTGTCTAAACATTTCTTGAACTCTATCAGGCTTGGTGCTGTGACCACTTTCCTGGGGAGTCTGTTCCAGTGCCCAAACACCCTCTGAGTGAAAAAGCTTTTCCTAATAGCCAGCCTAAACCATCCTTGACACGACTTCAGGCCATTTGCTCAGGTTCTGTCACTGGTCACCACAGAGAAGAGACCAGTGGCTGCCCCTCCTCTTCCCCTCACGAGGAAGTTGTAACTGCCATGAAGTCTGTCCTTAGTTTCCTCCAGGCTGAACAGACCAAGTGACCTCAGCTGCTCCTCATTCAGCTTTCCCTCAAGTCCCTTCACCATCTTCATTGCCCTCCTTTGGATGCTCTCTAATAGTTTCATATCTTTGTTATATTGTGGCACCCAAAACTGCCCCCAACACTCAAGGTGAGGCCACCCCATCGCAGAGCAGAGCAGGACAATCCTCTCTCTTGCCCAGCTGATGCTGTGCCTGGTGCCCCACCACATTTGCCCACCTGGTTCCCAGGGCACTGCTGACTCAGATTCAACCAGGACCTCCAGATCCCTTTCCATGGCACTACTTTCCAGTATCTCATTCTTCAGTCTGTACATACATTTGGCAATTTAGGCCCTGTTCTCATACCTGTAAACTTTGCCTCAGCAAATACATTTGTGGGGTTTACTTAAAATGTTCCCCATGTCACAAGAAAGAGGTTCACACATACACACACACACACGCGCGCGCACACACACACACACACACACACACACACACACACTCACTCACTGCACAGCCTTTACCAGGCAAGAGCAAAGCTAAGACGTGGGTCTGGAGTACATAGGCTGTGTTGGAAATGTATAGGCTGTATCCTACCCAGCAGGATTTCTGAAGCTTTTCCCTTTGCCACATGCACCTGAGACCACTGAATGCTGGGTTCTGGGACAGCAAGCCCTGCCACATGCACCAGTGTAACTGGAGAGTGGTGGATGGCCAGGTTTCAGGTTTCCTTGCCATTTGAATCTCACAGTAGGGTCATCCAAAGGGCTATCGTTGATTTTTTGCTCTTGACATAGGCAGGTAAATCTTGTACTTTCATTGTAATGATAGGTAAAACCCACACGATGCATTTGAGCTTCATTTTAAAGCTCATTTGATTAATCCTGGTCTGGACTAAACATAGTATTTTGACTCCCTATTGGGAATATGAAAAACTTGTTGTTATTTGCCCCTGAAGGTTGTGTTAAAGCCCAGGCGTAGTTCATCCACAATGAGAATTCACACCAGATTCTGCATGACAACCCCAAACAGCATAGAGATTTAAAACCAACCCCACAAATCACTGTCAAATCGAGATATGAAATTCCACAGGCACCCATTACATTTTGCCAAGCAACAGTCATGTCAGATTATTCATTTGGAGCTGATCAGAAATGAGAGTAATGGATGGTGCAGAAATACTTTGAAAAATACAAAGAATTCATGTTGAGTCCTGTGTCGTTGTGCATTTGGAGACTGGTCAGAGTGATTTGGGCACATACTGTGGTGGGCAACACTGCTGGTGAAACAGGGAGCAGCTGACCCAGGCTATGTTCTCCCCTGAATTGCTCACAGTATTTCAATGGGCACCATCACCTCTTTCTCCTTCTGTCAAGAAGGACCCATCATATGATGCTTAGGTCTGCTGAAACCAATGCTGTGCCAGAGTGAAAGGGATTCCTGGGTCACCATGTCCAACTTCAGCTGCTTTGACAATCCAGGCATATTTCTGGTCTTTAATAAATTATATCTCAGAATTAGCCTTCCTGTCCTCTTTTACTTGAGGAAGAAGGAAATAGGAGTGGAGGGGACTTTAGGTGGTGAGAAATCACTTCTTTATTAGAATTCAGCTCAGCTGTGATCTCAGTGTCATCAATTACTCGCACTGATGCTGATGCACATAATTTACAGCAATAAATGAGATACAACAGCAGGTATGTGTGGGCTGGAAATAGAAATGAGATCTGAAACAAGAAAGGTATGATGGCTTTGGTGTATTTTATGCTTTAATAGTGCTTATAATTGTCTTTTTAGAACCATACCGACAAATAGAATAATGTAAGAGATGGGCTATGTTGGATTCAATTTTGCTTGTTTAAGGAAAATACATTACAATGACAAGTGTATTTGTGCTGATGATAGCTTGTTTTCTTCAGTATTTGATGTTTGCCCTCCTCCCTTTTTTTTTTCTTTATTAACTACAAACACACCTAAACTTAGAACTAGCTGTTTGTAGATGTATTTTTTCCTTAGAATGGGCGGAAGTCATAATTTTTACACTTGGTTGGTTCCAATTCAGTACTATTTTTTTCATTACATTCTGTGTGATTTGCATGCAGTCCTCTGGCACCAGAGTGCAAAGGAGACATTCAGAAAAGCCAAATTATGCACATCATTTTTGACACCACCACCCCTTCAATTTTCCTCCTGTAAATGAATGATGACATGTCAGAGTCACAAGGCAGGGCACTCAGTACGTGTGGTTTTTTTGCATTTTCCTTTAAAATCTTGGTGGAGAGGAAGAGACATGCAGTTGCACAGAAGAAAGAGGAACTGTTGAGCTGTTTTGTACCCAGTCATGGTGCTCCTGTAGCTCCAACCTGCAAGAAAAACCTTGGCAACAGCTAATGAAGGCATCAGCCAACAAAAGCAACATCTTTTAGTCATCACAGAGTTCCTAAGGTTAAATATAACTGCTCAATCTGATGCTTGCCATTGACCTCCCCATGCAATGTGCTAATCTAGCAGCTGCTGCTATTCCTCTGGAAAGACAGAGACCCCCTGCAGATCATGATGACCACAAATTGAAGCATCAAGCCCTGACATGTGGCCCTTCTATTTTCTTCCTTAACATGCTGCTGGTAAACAAACACAGTCCATGAAACCTTTTCCTCAGCAGAATGAACCTGTTGTGGGGTTGTGTTCCCCCACCACTCTAAAAGGCTTTGAAATACTCTGCCTGCAATATAAGCAAGAATATTTCAAGTTAGCAAACCACAAACCTGCTAAATGCCAGAGCATTGTACTCTGGCATGTCAAATTTCTATTTTGTTGTACACTGGTATTCAAGTATTGTTTAATACTTGAAAGCAGTTGATGTAGTGATGTTAGTGGTTGTCAGGAGTACACAGTGCATTCGGAGGAAGGAGCATTTCGGAGAAAGCTTCCACTTAAACTACTCACTCCTCATGCTTCAGCAGAATGATTCAGTTAGTTAAATCACTGGCTAACGGGATTTATAAATTCTGCAGGGGGGAAAAAGGCAGGATTGCTGGCTCATAATACAGCCCAGGCCACTCAGCTCCCATACTGGAGTGCAGTGTTGTGCTCTTCTTGTGCCACCTACTGACCAGTTCCTCCTGGCGTTCAATTCAGAAATGGAACATCTTCCAGTTTATTTTTAAATGCAAGTATTTGATGTTGGATTTTGCCCAAGCAATTAATAGCTAGTGAATACAGTCAGTTTTCATATCTTGATAACAAGTTCTAATTTAGAGCTGAACCACCCTATCCTGCACTAGTTGGCTCAGTGCAAGGAGGATGGGATGGGATGGGATGGGATGGGATGGGATGGGATGGGATGCGATGCGATGCGATGCGATGCGATGCGATGCAATGCGATGCGATGGTCTGTGTTATCCAGCATGTCAGGTCCAGCAGTGCTTTCTCTCTTGAAATACGTAATTCCCTGCTGAAATCATTATGATTGCCCAGATGTTCAAAATCAGAAGCTACATGGAGAGCTTGCCCTTTGTCCATAGATGCTTTCTGGAACATCTGATCTACGGCAAGGGGTTGACCTCTCATTCCCATATCAGGGAGAGGTATTGAAATGCAGCCTTCAGATCCTCCCCCATCCTCTGTGTTAATAGAGAAGCACTTTTCTTTTGGCTCTCCAACCCACTGAAATTTGGAACTACCCTGCAGCATTAAGAAAATACTTTAAACTTTTTTTTTTTTTTTTTAAATTAGAAGTCAAGGCAATGGCTAAATGGATGTGTGTGTTTCCTGGAACATTTCTGAAATGCTTAAAAGTGGAAGACACATACTCTGTTCCTGCGAACATTTAGCTGTAAATCTGTCCATTTGCATTTATCTTGTGTAGGTAATGTTGACCTAACACTGAGCTGCTCTGCCAGTGGTAAAACAGGAACTTAAACAATTGTAGTAGGCTCAGTGTTGGTATTGCTCTGCAAATGTTTGTGATAGCCACTGTCTTCCTCACTCTGGCTGTGGCAGCTAACCTTCTGAAGCCTTCAGGTTGAAAAGAGTGATTCCAGCCCTCATCAAATCCTGACTGAAACCTCTAAAGAGTAGCATGTTGATAGGACAAGGCTGGGATTTGGAATCGTATATGACTGTGGCATTAATAAATAATTTCTCCACAACAGTACCATCACTGGACCATGGAGGCTGTAGGAGATGCCCCATCAGAGCAGGTGGTCATTGTTCTAGAGCTTCTCACAAGGAAAAGTGTGGTCAGAACGACACTCTTTTCTACATATGATTTAAAATGACCACTTTGCTCTGGGGCCAAAGCATCCTTGACCAGGCCAAGGCCTGATGGTGGAGAAATTGCTTCCAGCTGCAGTTTTTTACCTCCCACTTGTGTTCTTCTCCAGCTGCACATTTCAGTGGGGCCATGACCTCAATGTGTATTTTAAAAAATATGTGGAAAATAAGCTTTCTGTTTTCTTCATTGCTAAATGGGCTGCTTCTTGCAACTCTTTATTAAATGGGAAGATATGACAGGCTTATTCATCCTATACTAAAAGCATGATGTAAATTTCATATACTCTTTAAAAGGGATGACCTTTTTAAAAGAGACCATGGATAAATTTTGCATTTGGGGCCACAATATTTTCTTTCTAATTATTTAAATTTCAGTATGTGAACTTAATTAATGCTTTCTTCTTGCATTTTACTTGTTGGCCTGAAGGCAATTTCTTCTAAAATTAATTGGATTAATCATGCCAGAAACCTCAACTGGATGATCACATATATACTAAATATTTTTAGAAACAATTTCAAAGATTGGCAAGCATTTGGATTTTGTTGCCAATAACAGTGGCACACCACTGTACATGGAGAAGTTTTTAGGTAGCTATGAGAGATTTCTGTGCTCAACTATCCTACAGGACATGCCACAAAGCATCAAACATTTAGGATTTAGAAATCATCTAATACTTCCCATGTGCATACATAGATTTGAGTCAGAAACGCTGTAGGAAGCTCACCTCTGAAAAAAAAAAGCTTTCAAACTAGGTTGCTGGCCCAGAATAACAGCAGGAGACATGACAGTCATACCTCTTGAAATATTTATCTTAGCTTTTTCTCATCAAACATTGAAAATACAGCTGTACCACTTACGGGTCAATAAATAAATATTGTACTTAAGGCAAAATTCTGTTGTTTCCTTAATCTTTTCCTAAACTTCCTTGTTTCCCACTTGCAGACAGCTACCCAGTGCAGTGAAGCCAGTTCATTATGTCAGGTTTTCAGGCTATCCAGCCTTTCACAGGTGTGAGAGCTAAACCAGCTGCTAAACCCTTTCAAATGGATAAACTCAGGGTCTATAGGTTTCTATTTCTGCAAAGGAGGATGGCTAAAATAGGAGTTACTGTGAGAATGGGGTTTGTATGGAAGCTCCCAGTATGGCTTTACTGTAGTCTTCCTCCTTGAAAAGGTGCACCCAAGCAGAACACCAAAAAGTAGACAGCAAATTTGTGTCTGTTAAGAAACCTTTGAAACACTTTATTAGAATGCTTTTATTAGATAAGTAGATTTCACTCTAAAGGCCTCTTAATTGAGAATAAGTATGATTTTAAATGCTACCCATTGCCAAATTTATTGAGCTGCTTTCAGTATTTTCCTTTGAAGCCTGCTCCCTTACTTACTCTTTTGAAGTATCATTCCTGATTGCCTTGTTAATCAACTCATCTGTTAATTTAATCTCAATTTTCCTGGGTTTTGCTGTACTCTGTATTGTTGTAACTATTTTTTCTCTTCTTATTCTTTTTAAATAGAGGCTTATTGTTAACACATTTTTATTGTTCTGCTGTTTTCTCTTTACTTTTTGACAACTATGACTCCAGTACCAAACACAATGCTTCAGGAACTTCACAGGCCAGAAATGTATGTCTTTCTTTTGTGGAATTATGCTTTTGCAAACACCATGGTATATCGTCCCATATCACAAGGGAAGCTCACACCCTGTTTGCATTTCAGTCTTCACAATAGACTTTCTGTAAGTAAATTTATTTCCTTGGATTCAGATTTCATATTTATATAACAGTGATTATTACTATGCTTCAAGAATTGTTAATAATATCCCATAGAATAAGGAATGTTTAATTATCTCTTACAGTTATAACATTCCTGGTTACCTTAAACCAGAGAAAGAGGTAACACTTAGACTAAGATTTTTAATGATGAGTAATTATTTACCTCCCACTACCCCTTGAGATAAATTGTCTTTTTTAATAATCCTGTTAGAAGGTACTGCTCACCTTTGGGAATGGACATAACCAAAGAATCACCACCTCTTGCAGCTAATACTATATGGAGTCCCAATGCAGTCATTTACCTTCGTGATTTCTGACTAAAAATCTGATGGAGACCCTAATGACATGACTCAAAGCCAAAGAGAAGTCTAAACCTGTATTTTAACCTATTGTATTCTCAAACCGAGGTCGCACAAGAGGTAGGAAACAAATGGGTTCAAATTACTCTATAGTTTGACAGAAACTTCTCCTTCTGCTGGCTCATTACTCAGATGCTTTTGCTCACTGACTGCCTTAGCAAAGCATGCCTGATGAAACATTTCTGGGCATTGTTTCTGCCCCACCTCACTCCCCTCTGAAACAAATTACTGTATAAAAATAATCTTTTGGTCTTATTGCAGCGAATCAAAGACTTGAACTCGGTGCACTGCTGTGAAGGCACATCAATGGTCATCCAGAAAATACAAACAAATAATTGTATCTGAAAAATCATGTTTCAAAAGTAATTTGCCTCAATCTCATAAGCACATTCTTTTCCTTCTGAAATTCTGAAACTTCCAGGCTTCAAAAGCTGAAAATTCAAAATTATGTTCCAAATATTTGTAATAAAATCACAAGAAGGGGCATCCTGTGTCTCCAGCAGAGTGATAGCACTTGCATCATGATGTAAATAAACTGTGAGTTAGGCCTGAGCTTCTCTTCAAAGTGAAGACCCTGATCACAGCTTTATTGAAAGGTTTCTGGCCCAAGACTCAGTTTGACATGTCACACAGCTTGCTCAGAGAACGATAGAAAAATTGAGGTTGGAAAGGGCTTCTGGAGGGCATTTGGTATAACTCCATGTTCAAATTGGGGTCAAATAATGTTCTTCAGGGCCCTCTCCAGCTATATTTACAAAGGTTTCCAAGGATTCAGGTAAGAAAGTAGTGCCAGGTACCTAAGGTCCTCCACCTGCATTAAATAAAGACAGCCTCTTTCAGTCCTCAAAACTAAAAATTCCTTGGTTTTGTCCTAGACTCATTTTTTGAAATGCCAAGGCTCCTCTCCCTTCAGGTTTGGCCATAACCAAAATGGTACACAACACCCACATCAGTGCACTTTCCCTGGGCTGGTCACCCAGAGGTGTTTCATCCTTTGTCCTCCTTTAGGAGCATAACCACATGTGTGTGGTGGTGCAGCCTTGGGTGCCTCCTGCTGCTGCCAGCTGGTTTGGCACAGAATCAATCCATCTGGCACCCCCGGGCGGACTGACAAACACACAATTGTGTGTGCAATCCCCACAACTTTACACTGACTTGGGACTCATTGTATGTGAAAACATTCACACAGGGTTGGAAACATCCAGTTCATTGCAGCTGAATAGCTGAGTACTGGGATCAGCCTTTGTCAGGGGCTCCAGAATGTTCACTGGCTCCTTAGCACAGGTGGCTGCAGTCAGGAGAACTGATTTGGCTGATGTGATAAGTGAGTGAAGAAGGAGCTGTCATCACTTAACACATGGAAAAAGTAAGGAGAATTACATGCAAGGTGATGCACAGGAGGCCTACGGAGATATTACTGCAATCAACCTGAAACATGGCTTGTGTATATTGGAACAATATGTATAGAAAGGCTAC
Organism: Entomyzon cyanotis; assembly: GCA_024500445.1. Lineage (NCBI taxonomy): Eukaryota > Metazoa > Chordata > Aves > Passeriformes > Meliphagidae > Entomyzon > Entomyzon cyanotis. The sequence continues at coordinate 44,353,143 of JAKEPQ010001005.1, forward strand.
AGAAAGGCTCCTGCGCAAGCTAAATTCATCCAAGCTGGGAAATTCAGGACAAGCATTGCTCTTTCCTGAGAAAAGAAGTTTGGATGAGTATTTCAGCTCTTAAGTTTGTCAAGGTTCATTCGAAAGTGATCTTAAAATCCAAAAAGCAACAGAGCTGGGAAATCTGTGTTACTCTGACTTCATTTGTTACACAGGTTAAAGTGTCTGACATTGTCACTGTGGACAAATGGTCATTTACATCATTATAATGGTCACCCATGAAAAAGCCAGTGGTTTTTTTTCTCTGGGCATCTTCAAGGGATGACTGTTGTGTTTTGGGAGAAGTTTTGCACTCTGCACAGGCAAAACAGACTGAGCTTGAGTCAGTTAACACTTTCATTGCCACCTCCAGGCTAGCCCAGTGAACTTTTCAAGAGCAGAAAGATGATTTGCATTGTCTTCCTCATTCTCTTATTTTCCTTGGGAAAAGCTTTCAGGCAATACCTGAAGAAGTTAGACATACCGTCTCTGGCATGTCTGCTCAAAATTCACCTTTCCCATTATAAAGTACAAATCATTCTCATCGGACATCACCTGAACTCAATGGATGAGCAGGAATGTCTGTTTTTTCCATTTCACTCTTGTCTTGCGTTCACAGCCCACATAATTGGCTTTAACCCATTTTGCCCATTTGACATTTGTGCCTACCTGATATTTCTTGTCCACTATGTAGATATGGAGGACATGAGGTGATGTCTAAATACCTTTGAATGTTTTGTTAGTACAAATCCCAGCACTCTGAGTTCCTAGGAGATGGTGCAATTTAAACAATAAAAATACCACATAGGAAGAAATACCAGGTTGGAGTGAGGGGTGTTTCAAGCCTATTACACTTTCACTTTCTTGAGCTAAAAATGTTTTAAGTCCCATTTTTTGGTAGCACAACAATCAAGAAACCATTTAAAGAGAATCGCAAAAGTTTTTTGTTAAGTTTTATGGTGGAAGCAGAAACAACATCCTGTCCCCAGATTATGATGGCACTCTCACACATTTCTTCTGCTGCCTAGGTCAAGGTCTGTCCTGGAAGGGTCTGACAAGGGGCTGGGGACCCACGGCTAATAGAAAAGTCCACTGGGAGATCATCTTACTCCTGCTTGCCCAGTTCTTGCAAATGGTTTTGTGGAGAAAAATTGTTCCTCACGCAAAGGACTAGGAGTGAAGTGTTCCAGTGAGATGATCCTTGAGCTAACTTCTCCCTGAAGGACAGTCTGGCAGGAGTGAACAAACCCTGTCTGGCTGCTAGGTGAGCAAAGCCTCCTAAGCTATTTTCTCTCCCTGGGAGACAGGAAATTTAATCGTTCTTAACCATATAAAACCATAAAAGCACAAATCTGTATTTATACTGATCTTTGTGTCTTCAAAGAGTTAAATAAATGATGGTTAAAGAAAACTTTGCCCTATGGCACGTGGCCACGTGATTCAAAATGTATTTTTTTTTTTTTTTTTAGCACTTTACGGCCACAAGGTGTCCTTCCTTACTCACAGGAAGAACTAGTGGCTGATGTACTGTTCTTAAGCAGAGCTGAAGCGAAGTTTATGGCTCCTCCAGGAGCAAGAGCAGTTAGGGAAAAAGGGAATGAAAAGCCAGTAAATGCAAAGCACAAGCATAAGGCTCAACTGCAAAGTCTTCTCCTATCACCTTGTAAGGAGATCACATACATGCTTTGTAGTATTAGATACACAGCTGCCCCAGCATAGCTAATGGATTAAATCAAAATTCAATTCCATTATTATTTTCCTGCAGTGTTTCAGTTTTGATGAGATATGTCAAAAAGTTGCACTTTCCTCAACGCATTTCTACTTAATGAAGCTGTGGAAAGGATCAGCAAAAAATAAGAAGCTTTAGACACATCCCAAAACACTTAACACTTCAGAATAACAAGTGACAGAAGAAAAAAACAGTGATAAAAAAGGAAAAGTCAGGCTTTCAAAAAGCTCAGCATTTACCCATCTGTTAAATAGCCAGATTTTTCAACAGTGCTTCAGTAATGAAACATCTTCTTGCCAACTGATGCTGTATAAACAGCATTTTTGTCCTCAGAAAACCTAGCAAAACACTAACAGTCCAGCTGAAATATAGCAAAGACCTTTTTCCTTTTTACCGTAGCTAATGGACATTGAATTTCCTTTGGATTCCCCAGTTTAACTCCATGTGCTCCGAATGGCAGTTCAGCATTCAAGTACCGACACTCAGTGCTAGCAGGAGAGAATAGCGCTGATTTGCCAAAGAGGAAAAATACAAATTACATGGCACGTGTAATTTAGTGGCATTCTGAACTGTCTCTTTCAGTGCTGCTATACATTTTTCCCCCTGTGAGCAAACTCATGTCTGAATATGCATGAATTTATGTTCCACGGTGTCCTCTTAGGGAGGAGGGAGGCATTTTGGTGTTCCCTTAGGAAATTCCTACGCATTTGAAAAAAGCTGTAAAGGGAAGAAAAATTCTTTCTGTCCAGTCCACAGCAAAATAGTCTCTTAGAGCATTCACACTCTGAAAATTGATTAAAGATGGTGTGTTTTCACTTGAGTAGGTATCTCCTAACCTTAGTCAGTTAGTCCTTGGTGCTTTTCACGCCTCTTAGTACCCCTCTGCAGCACTTGCCGCCATCAGCTCTGCTGGCTTCACTGCGGTGGGTTCCCCCATGTGACGGTATTAGAGCCACCAGATAGAGCAAGCTGTCACTGATAGCGTCAGCTGATGGCCACGCGGTCACACAGGCACAGCCAGATCCCAGAGCTTGTCAGCACCACCCTCGATTAGCAGCGTTAGTCCAGCTTACGGTGGAAGAAAGCCAGCTCAGCTGCTGGAGACTTGACTGAGTTGGCAGCTCAAGGAAGCACTTTCTCTCTCAAATCAAGCCTATTTCATGGGGAAATCATTGTTACACAGAAAACATTGCAAGCTCTGTGAAAGGTCTCTAGGGAGAAGCTGCACTTCACAAGGGAATTAGCATAAACTATGTTGGTCTTCCAAGGGAATTAGAAACAAATGATAATTTAATGCCCTTGGAAAAAAGGAAAGGAGGATTGTAAGTCTTCTGAAGCAGGAAGTTGCTTCAGGAGAGATTACTTCGTGTAAGTACTACAGGGAACTGGAAAGACTTCACTGGGCAGCTTCCATCCCCTGGGGTGAACATCTCCTGCTGTTTCACAGCTCGGCAGCTTTGGCGTGTTCTGTGCTCAGTGCGCTGGCATGTGTTGCATTAAATACATTGGCAGGTATTGCATCTCCCCAGACTAACTGGTGTACGCTGTGTGCTCGTGTCCAGGCTGGGCCCTTGTGCAGCAAGGACATCTGGCACATTTTCCCTAACACAAAAGCAAAAGTTTTATGGCTGAACATCCTTGTTTTGGAAATAACAGCATCGCAGGGGCCTAATTCCTTTGCTGGGAAAGGAAATGAGTCGATGGGGTGTGTGCAGCTGGGAAGAGTGAGGAGGAGTGAAGTCTTTGTGTTTGTGGTTTTCCCTCTTTTTGTTGAATCATGGCTGAATACATCAATCCAACAATACAGAACAGCATGGTACAAAATCTGAAGATCACTCTTAGGTGCAGGTAAAACATAAATAAGGTCTGCCAAAGGTCTAACTGTATGTGTGTTCACCCTGAGATGATGACAACACACATTTTGCTCTTTAATAAAGAACATTAATTTCAGATGCTGTCTGATGTAAAACTGGAAACAGATAGTTACTCCCAGGGTAACAGTAATAAACTAAAGGTTCACAGAGCTCCTCGTTTCATGGAAAATGTGCCTACAACACTGCCCTTGGAAAGGAGCAGTCAGCCTGATTTGTGTCAGACTGTGCTCAGCAAGGGGAGGGAGTGCCTATACCCCTTGTCAAGAACCCTTCAAAACTCCCTGGAGAGGCACGAAGCAATTGTGGCTGGCAGATAGAGTAGAAGAAAGCAGGATCTTCTCAACAGTCTCAAAATATTGGTGGGTTTTTTCTGTCGTCCACCCCTGCCCCAAATGAACAGATTTCTCTTCTTCAAACCCTGTCCTTTGGGTGTCCTGCTATTGCTGCTGCAGATCTCAGGAGTCCTGCTGATTTCTCTGCCAGGGCTCTGACAGTGCTGAGGTGAATGCTGAATTAGCTCTTCAACTTCTATTTTCACCCAAACCCACAGTTTTCCACCTCTGCTTCCTTCCAGCCCTATCTGCAAATATTGCAGTATGCATATTTTACTGCATACTCACTGTGTGGGATATTTTTAACCAGGTTGTTTCCATCTCTCATTCTCCTTATTTTGGTTTTGACTTATTCCAAATTTTACCCTTCATATTTAAATGTGCTGCAATTAAAAGAGAAGTAGGAAAACCCAGGACCATATGTCTGCTTGCAGCACAAGGAGTGTCACTGTCAGCTTCCTGTGTCCTTGAATTGAGCTGGTCAGCTGGGCTCTGCTCCAGTGCCTGGGGACATTGGCAGGGTCAGCATAGCCTCTCAGTCTCTACAGACCCTCTGTCTACTGCCCGGCTTATTTAAGGTCCTATTTGTAATCTGCCTGTACACCCATCAGAAACACAACTGTGATCACTGAACAATTTAATGCAAGTTGTCTGACAAAGATTTTTCAGCTTCTGTTACACTGAATGCAAATGAGTGTAACGCTGACCAAGGTTTCCTGTTATGAAGCTACCTGGGAATAAGGGAACTCACTTGTCTACCTAGATAAGTTCATCTGTAAAGAAAACTGAATAAAGTCATGCCATGTATACAGAAATAGAGCAGGTACATACCCTTTCCTATCAAGGCCCATAATTACATCTTGTCTGGTAATATATAAACCCAGGTTCTTTTAACATTCAAAAAGTCTACAGCAACATTTAGCTAAAAATTACTTTAATAGTAGCAGAACAATACCAGAAGCCTCTATGTGCCTACTGAAATAGACTTTCTCAAGAGTAGGCAAAAAAAAAAAAAAAAAACCCAAAAAAACCCAAGCAAGTAATCAGCCAGGCCAGTGGCAGACCACAGTCCTCGCTAGGAAAGACTTTTAGCTGCATGTGTCACTTGGTATCTCACAGCAAACCTCCCCTTCCCTCTGTGCCAACCAAGACAACAGCCTAGCTGTTTGAAATCAGAGAGCAATGGAATTTTCCAAAGCACAAAATTTAATGGGTTGTTACAAAACAAAAATAATTTTTGACCTCTTGCTGAAGAATGGGGAGCTAATGCTTTCTATCAGCAGAGAGCTGTTAACGTGTTGAAAAGATGACGCTGATTCCTTGATGGCGGCACAAATGAATTAGAATGAGGGAAGGGAAATTGTCATCTTGTACTGAGCACCTCATAATTTTGCTGTCATTTGAAGAGCTAAGATTACTCCCAGCAGCAGATAATACACAGTGAAAGGAACCAAAAGAATCAAGTTGCGGGAAAAAAAAGGATGAGCGTGTGTGCAGTGAGGCAGGGAAAGAAGAAAGGGTAATAAAAACCTGTTCTAAACACTACATTAACCACTTAGGGGCAGAGTGAAGACTACTAAATGGATTCTTTCTGCTGAAATTAATATTAAAAAAATTAAAGAAGAACTCATCCCTGACACTCTTTTGTTTTACAGCAAATAAGCATAATAATCTGATATATTTTTGCTTTGGGAAATGGTGTTACAGAAAATGACAGCCAAGGTTGGTGACTGGGGAAAATGCTTCCAAAAATCTCTAACTAAATTCATGATTCCACTGGGGAACTAACCATTATTTGTTTTCAGAGATCATTTGAGCACTTGAAATGGATGAGAACTGACGCTCCTATGCTAAAAGCAAACTTCAGGCTGATTGTGAAATAAGTTGTTCTTGTTGTACTAGTTTGTTATGTAAATCATCCAGAGGGGAAACAGAAATAATACCATTTGACCTATACTGCTGACAGAAAAGCACAGTTTGCAAACTGTGAATGTTACAGCCAGTCATACAGTTTTCTATTTGCAATCTTTATGTCCTGCCTTAAATAATGTGGTCTTGTTTCTGCTCCCCTGATTGGAAGGCATCTGTAATTGAGATCAAAATGTGAGCTGGAGATTAGAAACTTGAAATAGTTATTCATAAACTTGTGCTTCACAGATCACTGCTTACATTCTGAAGAATTATGTGGGTAATTTTTTCCTAATAGCAAATGCATTCAGTTAGTGTGTGTTTTTTCCAATGGTGGATTGAGATTAGAGAAATGGCCGAGTGTCTAAAGCATTCACAGCAAGTTAAAAGATCAGCTGTGATTTTTCTGGAGCATCTGCTTTTAATGACTGTGATCTCAATATCGTGATATACTGCCTTGTTTTTGATGCATATCTTCTCACCTGGATTTCAGTACAGCCCTGCAAAGAGTTGTAACAGCATGGTGTTGTGTGTTAGTGCTGGTGGGCAGCTCAGTCCCACACAGCTGCTTGCTCACTCCTGCCGTGGGTTGGGGGAGAGAATAGGAAGGACAAAGTGAGAAAATGTATGAGTTGAGATAACACAGTTTAATAAGTAAAAAGGGAAGGAAACTAACAAAGAAAAACAAAAACACTGAAACACAGAGAACAAGCAACAACAAAAAAACCACTGAAGAAAAACAACTGATGCAAGAAATAGCAATTGCTGCCCACGAGCCAACTAGTGCCTGGCTGGTCCCCAAACAACTGCAGTCCTGGCAAACCCCTCCCCAGCTTTTATTGCTGATCATTATGTTGTATAGTATGGGATGTCCCTTTTGTCACAGAGGTCAGTTCTGCCCCATGTCTGTCCCCTTCAAACCTCCTGCCCACCCCAAGTTCACTTGGTGCATCAACATGAGAAGTAAAAGCAGCTTTGACTCTGTATAAGCACTTCTCAGCAGTAGTTATCACATACCTGTGTCATTATCAACACAACTTTCATAAAAACTTAACACTATATAGGCTGCTGCAAAGAAAATTAACTCTGCCTCAGCCAAAACCAGTACACCCAATCAAGTGACTATGAAATGTGGTAATAGGGTGAGCAGAAACTTCTTAGGCTGTTTTTACCGAAGGCATTCCATGGAGGCCATGGAATGCCATTCCTTCAAGGCAGGCTTTCCTTCCACGACCTCCTAATAGTTGTGGCTTAGCTCAGGAATTTTATGAGAGTTTTTTCCTTCTGCTCTTCCCAAAGTGTTCCTTTGGTGCTGCTGGCTTCAGGTCACTGCCTCTGCAGCAAAATTTCCAGTGATCTCACTGTAATGGAGAAGTTCTCTGAGCACCCTTCACTGTGCAAGGGAGCTGAGACAGAGCATGCTTAGGCTTAGTGTATACTCCAGAAATAAACTGTGCCAGGAACCCCTCTCAGCCCCTGGAAAGCAAACATTGCATTAAAAAGCTGATCCTGGGTTTGAGCTTGCCAAGTGCCAGCTAGCAAACATCTTTCCATCACTGCATAGTGACTAAGGTGCTCCACGGATGCCTTTGAAGGCTAAGGGAGCTCCTCAGCACAGACACAGGCTACCACATGCTCATTATTCTTATCGCCCAGCAACACAGAATCATAGATTGGTTTGGGTTCGAAGAGACCTTAAAGACCATGTAGTTCAACCCCCTGCAATGGGCAGAGATGCCACCCACTAGAGCAGGTTGCTCAAAGCCTCATCCGGTCTGGCCTTGAACACTGCCAGGAGTGGGGCATCCACAACTTCTCTGAGCAAGCTGTTTCAGTGCCTCACCACCCTCACAGTAAAGAATTTCTTCCTAATATCTTATCTAAACCTACCCTCTGTCTGTTTAAAACCATTGCCTCTTACCCTACTACATGTCCAATACATGCCTTTGTAAAAGATCCCTCCCTTTCCAGCTTTCCTGTAAGCTCCTTTTAGGTAATGAAAAGCTGCTATACGGTCTCCCTGGAGCCTTCTCTTCTCCAGGCTGAACAGCCCCAACTCTCAGCCTGTCTTCATAGGAAAGATTCTCTAGCACTCTAATGATTCTCATGGTCCTCCTCTGCACTCACTCACACCGTTTCTATGTTGGGGATCCCAGAGCTGATCTCAATACTTATCACTGGGCCATTCAATTTATTAATAGAAAAACAGCCTTTCTCGTCACACATGTGGTGTGGCTGTGTTTCTCCTGCTTTTTTAAAAGCTACTGATGTAAATTTTACCTCTTTTTTTTTTTTTGCTGGTGGGCAGAACACTTAACTGGGATGTGAAATGAGAGCCCCTCAGTTGTTGATAGACTTCTTTGCAGTACTCCGAGGGTTATGATGAATGGCAAGAACTGTTTCTTGCCCATTTAGCAAACCAAAACCTCTCACAACATTTGGTTCAGTGGTGGCATTTGTCCCCAAATACCAGCCCTTTAAGGAATTAAAAGTAGGGTTTGGAATTAATAGCCTAAAGATACCATTTTTCACTAAGACTGAAATGGCCATATGTGGAAGCAAACCTACTCAGAGGAACATATACATGTACACTGATGAAAAGAGGTTGTGTGTGTTGGTGATAATCCTGTTACACAGGATTTTTTTTCAGGTCTGAAGAGTGATGATTTGAATATGAAAAATAGCACTTTTAAAAATAATTTTCTCCAAGTCATTGGTGAAGTATATCCATCCAGAAAACCTGATGTGACCTCAGTTTTACTGTGTTAGTCAACTCTTAAGTTAATATCCTGTTATGGCCAGACCCGGAAATGGCAATCTCATTTTGCCAGTAAATTCCTATTACTCTGCAATACCACATCTGATGTTGTTTTATATTAGGAACATGCAGCTAGGACATTCTTGCAGTTTGCTCACATTGGTTTCCCTGCTTGCTAATTCCTCTCTATTTTATTTGTAAGACTTTCATAAGCTGTCCAGAGATGACTGTTGTTCCTTACTTTATTTTACAAAACATCTAGGACAACTCAGAGGACCATAGAAATGGCAAGGAGATCTCTAGAAAGATCTCATCCTCACATGGAGTTCTCATGAAGCTAGAGATAACTGAATTTTGCAAGGTGGGTGCAAACCTGAGTGCAAAAAAAACCCCCAAAACATAGTCCCCCCAAATAGTACTGTACCAATCTGAGCAATACTCCAGTCTGTGAAAAAGACCAACACAATTTTAGTTTAGAACACCATTCTTCAAGAGTTCTGTAAATGATTTACCAACATAAGTGTGCAGAGGTTCTCAGACTATGCTGTGGAAGTTCCTCCATGAGAAGAAGCTTGTGCAAAGGGAGCAGAAGTATCATACCAAATATTACCGCTACAGCCCATATCAGAGTTCAGATCTTGCCTGTAAAAGGAGACTCCTGCATGTTCTAGCCATGTCCCAAACTTTTCCTAAAGGCAGCTGAAATTCAAAGGGTTGATTAGCTCAATGTAGCTAGAAAGCTCGTTTTGTATTTAAAATTCACATGTGATTGCTGCCAGTATTTTCTTTAGTCACTATATATTCAACTTTTTCTGGTCACAAAGCAGTAAAATCCAAGATAACTTTTACTCCACACTTCTCACCTTTTTTTTCCCTGTCTCTTGGCCTATCACAGTGTGAGCTGGAGAGTTCTGTGTCTCACCATTTAGGCTTAGCATGCTCTCTTAAAGGCTCTTGTTGACACACCATATGGTCAATGACCTCTCCAGAATGTGTTGCTTCTGAGAAAGCTTTCTGAGATTTAAAGAACATATTTTTTTGCAGCAGAGGTTGCTAGGTTGAATGGAACGTATTGGTATTGATGGAAAGGCTGTTAGTAGTTTCTGCAGGGGAAGAGGTAAGAATAGTAAAAGGCTAAGAGAGAAGCTCAAACTACTAAAAAGGGGAGAGAGTCATGCTCAGTTTGAAATTTAGGTCAGAACTACTTCAGATTTATTTTTATATGGGTTCATTTCATCCGCTTCACTGCTACAAGGAAAATCTGTCTTCTCCTTCAGTTATCTCAGCCAGTACAAATAATGTCTATGGGGTTTCACCACCTCCATTACAGGGACTACTTAATATCACAGGGCTGGAAACCAATCAAGGAATGTTGATTGATTAAGTTGGAGTCAATGGTAAGTAAAAGAGGCTTGGTGAGACATCTGATATGATCAAAGTCTCCTGTAGAGGAGAGATGAAATTTCAGATATCCTGTAAATGGTGGAGCTTGCCTTAGCAACAGGTGACCTGAGCAGCTGCAATGTTCACATACCTGTTTTAAATGCTTTAAAATGTTAAATTTCCATTCAGTACCTTGCTCAGTGTATTCCACGTGTTGCTAGTAATGCCTTCTACAGAACAGAGGAAAAACAGGATGCCGGTACAGACTGTGTGTTTAGGAATCATCTGCTCTTGCCCCTAGTTTGTCATCTGAAGTTATACAAATTCCAAGTGTCTGAGTGTGATGGGATATGCAGAGGATTATGCTTGCATGAGAGAAAGCTAAGTAGCAGAAGCAAATGAGCTCTTAAGCACCAATGATCCTGGTTTTACACAAATATGCCTGCTAAAAATGATTGAGGGAAGAGGAATATGGAAATAGATGATAAAATGATCATAGACTCATAAGATCATTTAGGTTGGAAAAGACCTCCAAGATCATCAAGTCCAACCGTTAAGCTGGTGCTGCCCAGTCCACCACTAAATTGTGTCCCTAAATGCCACAACTACATGTCCTTTAAATATCTCCAGGGAGGGTGACTCCATCACTTCCCCTGGCAGTCTGTTCCAATGCTTGACAACCCTCTCAGTGAAGGAATTTTACCTAATATTCAATCTAAACCTCCCCCATGCCCAAGACAGGTGTGTTGGTTTTGTTTAGCCCAATTTTGCTAGTGAGTGGGGAGTGGCACAAATATGGCTTCTGTGTGTTCTGTGGGAAGGTTGTGGAAGTTTTTCACCAAGTCCAGCAGAGCCAATCTCTGATGGCTCTGAAGATGATGGACATGCTGCTGGCCAAGCCTGGGCCAATTAAAGATGTTGGTTACACCTCTGTGATAACATATTTAAGAAGAAATCAAAACAATGTGAGCATGCATTTCTTTTTAGCCAGAGGAGGGGGAGGAGGTGAGAATATGTGAGGGAAAAACAACATAGAGACACCAAGGTCAGTGGAGAAGGTAGGGGAGGAGGTGCTTCAGGCACCAGAGCTGAAATTCCTCTGCAGGCTGTGGTGAGGACCATGGGGAAGCAGCTGTGCCCCTGCAGCCCATGGGGTCCACAGGGGTGCAGAGATCCACCCACAGCCCGTGGGGAGGTGCCCATGCCAGAGGAGCAGGTGGATGCTTGGAGGAGGCTGTGATCCAGGGGGAGTCCCAGTGGAGAGAAAGGCCTTGCTCCTGAGATGGAAACAGCCTGGCCTCAGAGGTCTGCACCCTGTGGACAAGGGGCCCACATTGCAGCAGTTTTGGGAGGACTGTCAGCCTGTGGGAGGGACTCATGTTGTAGCAGATTCAGGTGGGCTGCTGCTTGTGAGATTGGGACCCACACTGGAGAAATTTGCAGAGGACTGTCTCCCATGGGAGGGACCCATGGCAATGTAGAGGACTCCTCTCCCTGAGCAGCAGAAGAGGATCTCGGTGATGGACTGACCAAATTCCCCCCCATACCCTGTCCCTCTGTGCTGCTGGTGGGAAGGAGGAGCGGGGTGAGCGGAGAAACAGTGTCTTATTTTTACTTCTCATTATCTCCCTCTGACTCTTGTTAGGTTAGCAATAAATCACTTTGCAACTTTAAGTTTCATCCTATTTTGCCCTCAGTGCATCTTCTCCTGGTTCCTTATCTCAACTCATGAGCCCTTTGTGTGTGTGTGTTGAGTTTTTTTCCCTCTCCTCTGCCCAGCTGTGGCAGGGGAGAGTGGAGAGAGCAGATATCGTAAGTGCCTGGCATTTGGCCAGGGTCAAACCACAACAACCATCACGTCACCCAGCAGTCCTTCTCTGCTTACAAACATGTCCAGTGGGTGCATCCCCTAGTTGTCTCCCTCGCCAGCTGTGTCTTCCACACACTCCAGGACCCTCCTGGACTATTTTCTCTCTGCCACACTGTATTTCCAGCAGACATCTGGTAAGTTGAAGTCTGCCACGAGTACAAGGGCCAGTGACCGTGAGACTTCTCCCAGCTGCTTACAGAATATTTCATCTGCTTTTTCATCATGGTTGTATGATCTTTAACAGACTCTTACCTGGTATCAGATACAGGGTATCTGCCTTGTTGATCTTCCCCCTGATTCTTACCCATAAACACTCAACCATATCATCACCATCACTAAGCTCCAGATAATCAAAACACTTGCTACCATGCAGGCTACCCCACCACCTCTCCTTCCTTGCCTATGCCTTCTGAAGAGTTTGTAACCATCCATTGCAGAACTCCAGTTGTGCAAGTCATCCCACCATGTTTCTGAGGTGGAAATTTGTCATAGTTTTCTTGCTGCACTGTGGCTTCCAGTTCCTGCAGTTTATTGGCTGTGTCACATCCTGCCACCTTTTTGGAGGAAGAAGCCCTATTTCCTACCTGGCCATTCTCAGGCACTTCTGTGACTTCTAACACATCAGTCATCACACTCTTGCATGGATCTCCATCCTCTGTCCCCAGTGTGACAGCAGACAAGGACCTCTCTGGTGCTCTGTCCCACAAACGTTGATGTGCTGCTCCCAGGCTTGTCTCTGGTGAGCCTGGTTTTATCCCTTTCCCCCTCCACACACAGTGGAGTAACCAGAATCATTCTGAATAGATTTTTTCATTTTAAGATTTTCATGAGGTGTGAACTGCTCTTCTTAATTCTCTTCTTAACACTACCATCAAAGTATGCCTTATCAAAACATACATCTTTGCTGCTGCATATATATTCACCCTATTTAAAATCAAGACAAAATACTTTTTTTATGAGTGTGAGGTACTGAAATAATCATAGGAGTATATGGCGTAAAGGGTTTGAAAAGACTCAGTCATAGAAACCAATAGGAGACTATTTACAAAGTGTGTCATTTCCTTTACCAAATTAGGACTGATGTGGGACACACATTTCTCCTATCAATTTTGTCTTGGTATCCAATCATCCAGCAATATAAGACATATTTATCATCGTGGAATTAGCTAGCTACTTGGTTTTTACTCTTTTCCTAACTAAAGTTTCATGTCAAAAGACCCCAAGTCCTGCAATATCTACAGGTTTCTGAACATATATGATCAATGTTAGGGGCCTAAATACCACATTTAATGTAATCACCACACATAGACAATGAACAGAAAGACATGTATTGGGTAAAAATTATAACAAACAAATAAAATCCTGGAGGGATCCCAAAATTGGAAGAGCTATAAATAATTTTTAGGCTCAGTGGAAATAAAGCTGGCATGGATGGGTAGATTTCATGAACAACTAGGCTCAGAAATAATTGGAAGCATGTGTCTTAACTGTGCTTCATATACTTCCACAGAGTGGCAGATTAGCTGCCTTTTGGTCTTTAAAATGCCCATAATAATTGCAGTGATTGAAATGAAACACTTCCTTAAATGGAAACGCCTGACTGGCTAGTACTGTGGTATGTGAGACAGTATGGCCCTCTTCTGTCTGCCTTCAACCAGAGCAGGAAACAGAATCTATGGGATTGCACAGGCATAGCTGGGGAAGAGTTCACCCCTTTGAATTTGTTAGAAAGGCAACTGGCAAACCTGGATAATTTATATCTGCAACTGTTTTTTATGAGACTTTCTGCCTTTTACAGCGTGTTCCAAGTTTTTGCTCCAGGCTGCAAGGCAGCTTTGCAAATCAGGTTGGATCACCTGGTTTCTCCCACCATGATGCAGCACCGTGACTCCAGGATGTAACTCGAATGTCAGTCTGACACCTGCTGTTGGCACCCAAAATCTTTTACTGGCTTCAGCAGGATCATGCAATTGATAATTTCCTGATGTTGATGACATCATACTACTGCTCCTCAGGAAAAAACTGAGATTCTTCACAGCTAAAGCCATTATACAAGGGCCAGAGAAGTCGGCAGGGAGAACATGCAGCATTCGAGACTATAAATACCCTGCCTTATGACAGTGTGCACGGCTTGGCAACAACTCGTATTGACACCTGCCTTATCTGCAGGAGATGACAGGATTTAGGCTGAGAAGGAGGACAAGGGCAGCAGACAGGCTGGGAAACAGGAATGTGTTATACTGTATGTCAATAAAGGTTGTGAGGTGCCAGGATAATACAGACCTGCAAAACGTGGAGTCAAAAGTCCATCAAAAGTTATTTTATGCAATTAATGGTTATTCTGATGCATAAAGGCTGCAGTTTTGAGGACATTTCCCCTCCACAGCCCTTTCTGTGTCAATGTCTTGCTGATCAATGGATCCTGAAGCCCTTAGTTCCTTCCTCCCTGCTCTGTTACTGTCAGTTAAATACAAGCTCTGGATGCTGCAACATCCCCTGCAGCTATCTAACTCACACATGATGCAGCCCACTATTCTCATCAGCATTTCTGTCATGCCAGAAACTACAACAACTTGAGCAGCCTTTAGAGAAAAAGTATCTTCAACAAAACCACACACATCCCATTCCTTTGGCAGACAAATCAGTTATCCTTTTGAAAGACTTTTAAATTACTTCATAGATCTGCTCTGGCAGAAGACAAGGTAGCGTCTTTCCATTCTCTGTGTGCCTGCTGCACGGGTGATACGCAATGTTGCACTGCTACTGCACTGCTACAACTGCTATAAAGGAGATTGAGTTGAGGTGGGAGCCAGTTGCTTCCACTCTGCCTACAGTGAGGAGACTAAAGGAAATGGTCTCAAGCTGAGACAAGGGAGATTCAAATTAGATACTAGAAAAAAGTGTCATTGTGAAGATGGTCAGACTTTGGAATAGGCTGGCCAGGGAGGTGATGGAGTCAACCATCTCTGGAGGTGTTTAAGAGGCACCTGGATCTGCTGCTGGGTGATGTGATTTCATGGTATAGGGGTTTCAGTGGCAGTGCTGAGCTGACAGGTGGACTTGATGATCTTAAAGGTCTTTTCCCACCTTAATGATTCTATGATTCCACTGAAGTGTGATCCTAGCTAGGGCACCTAAGTTGTGATCATGTGCACCAGAGCCACTAAAGTGGCTAGGTTAGGAGGCCCTGCAAACATAGCAAGGACTGCTTAGAAGCAGCCAGAGCATGAAGTGCACCTGAGAGTTAAGGGAATGCCACTGATACCACACAGGAAACCCATCTGCATCTGCTTCAGTTGTTGCAGTTTAAATTGGAAACCTCTCTTCTCCTGCTCTGCTGATATATCTCTATTGGTGGGCAAGGAGGGATAAAAGACAATTAAAATTCAGTTACTGAAATGACAAAAATCTCCTTTCTGCCCCACTTCACTAATTCAGGTTACAGGGCAGTGTAACAATTTCTCACACTGGCACAACATTGACTGTGGAAAACAGCCAGAAGTGGGTAGGGATGACTTGCTGCAGGGGGCAGAACTTCTTCAAGCATCCTTGCCACTGGGAAAGATGCCAGTGACAGCTGCATCCCTGCTGAACTGACTAGTGGAGAGTAAGGGTCAACAGGAAAGAATGAAAATCACGTTCTCCTTACAAAGCCACAAACTCTCCATGGTAAGGCTTTGCCTATAAACTGCAGAGATGTGTCTCTGTTTCGAGACTCTGGGAGTTGATTTTTTGGGGTCTCTGGGATGATGGTCCAGTCCTCTCTGAATTTGGGATTACAAACACCCTTGTTTTCAAGGTCAGACTGATGTTGTGGTAGTGTCAATACCTAGGCATTACTGTAGTTGGAGGACCAGGAAGCAGTGGCCTGCCTGGGCAATCATGTTCTACCTCCTGTTCAGGGGACACGATATGGGAAGCCATGCATTTTGCTGATTGAACCCAGTCTTGGAAGCACTAATCCACCTGAGTTTAGTTTGTACCTTCCCTACCTTGAACCAGGTCCAGTCTCCTAAGCACCAAAGCAGGAATTATACAGTAGCCTTGGCAGTGCTACCTCATTAGCCTGCAGTGCTACTAATTAAAAAACACAAACCAAAACAAAAAAAGTGCTGCCTGCTGCTATCATTCATTCTTTTCTTTACACAACCTGGGCTCACTGTATTTGTCAGCTCATGGTAGGAGGCTGGGGTGGAGGAGGTGCTAGCAGTATTCCAGCAGAATGCTATAAGCAGGCAGGCAGGCAGCAGGCATGGAAGAAGCTCGTAATTTTTGCAGCTGATGCATGCTGAGAGGCCTGTGGATGTCTGGCAGCAGCCACGGAGGCAAGGTCCATGCTTCAAATACTGTGTCAGAAACAAGACAGTGGTGTAGTGCAGCATGAGAAACTGTCATGCTTCATGTGTAAGAGGTCATTGATACAAAAATATACATTTTTTGTAGAGCTGGTGAGTAATGATGGAATAGAAGTTATCTTTCTAGAAGTTTTAGCTGAAGACAGGGCTTTAGACTCAATACATAACTATATGAAATTATATGGCCTTTCTTATGCAGACTTGGTGGTCTGACTTTTCCCTCCTGGGCATTAGACAAGATGTGGACTTCTCAAATCTTTTTTTGTTTCCTGCCAGAAGGAAGGGCCCAGGCCCATGTTCCTTGGTAGAAGTAAGCTAGTGTGTATATAGTGAACAAGAAACACAGTTTTCTGCTGAACCACAAGGAAAGATTGGCAGGAAGGAAAGGAAGACGTCAGCAGGTATTCTGTGTCCATTATCAAAGGATGCAGCTACAGTAAGGAAAAGAGTGCAGAGGAGAAAAGGAATACAGTGCATTTTATTGACATATATTCATATCCAGATAAGACTTGATTGACATTGCTTTATATTAAAAGCACACAGCTTACTTTATTATTTTACTAATACATTTAATTTTTTTTTTTAAAGGATGTGTTTATTCTTTACATGTAAACAGCAAACTGTAAAGAGTGCAAATCGAATCCATCTCGGTAGTAATGGTATCTGTGTTGGTAAAATCATCTCTGACATAATTTAGAGATCTGGTTGGTGCCAAGAGAAAACATAATACATTATTTGACAAGTGACACTAATTTCAAAGTAGTCATGTTTCTTCTGAAGACCACGGCATACAGTAGTCCGTGACACACAGAAATGCAGCAGAGTGGTAATGTACCAGCAAAATAACTTACTGGATTCACATTGTTGCTCTCACTGAATGCATTTCATATTTCTAAATTAGACATAAATTACTTTGATCTCCTAGACCCACCATTCACTTGTAGAGTGCTTGAAATACGAGGTTTATGCAGTAATCCACCCCTTTAGGAGGAAGGGCGACCAATGACAGTCCTGCTGCAGTGAAAATGATCCTTTCACTGAAACCAGGCATCGCTACCAGAAGCAAGCTGAAGAATTTCCAGGGCTGCCGAGCCTCTTCCTTCGCTCTCATCCAATAAGCATCTTTCTGTGCTTGTATTTATGGGTGCAATTAAGGCAGCTAGCGTGCTTTGTTTCTATAATGTGGCTGCTAATGCATGACAAAAATCCTCAATGGCAAAGTGCAACAAGCAAAATGCTGCAACTTGTGGATTTTAATTTGGTGCTGAGAAAGGAGGCATGTTTGGTTCCCTTCAATGTAGCACAGGCTCGGCAACACCGAGGCTCCCTACCCAAGGAGTTTGCTAAGCTGTCTCTAGCCATGGCGTTATCTCACAACAGGTGCCGCCGTCCCCATGGAGATAAGGTGACAGAGCGAGGGAGAGGCAGATGAGCTCTGGACCAAAGGTTAGCCTCTTCAGGTCTCGAAGTGATCCGGCATTTATGGAAAGGAACTGGGCAATCTCTTTCCCAGGCGGCGATGACTTACCTGACGGTGACAACCACCCCCTTCATAGCCTACACCGGTTTTAATGAACCCAGAGGAGAATTCCCGCGGGGCAGAGCCCGAGGGTGCAGCTGCGGAAGGCACAGTGTGCTGGGGAGGGCCCGGTGCTGCTGCCGCCTCAGGTGGCACCTCGGCGGCGGGGCCGGGCCGGGCCGGGCCGGTGTGCTGGTGTGCCCGCGGCCGCCGCCAGATGGCTCCCGACGCAGCGCCGAGCGGCGGCAGCGGGCGAAGGAGGGGCCGGCGTCGCCGCGCTAAACCTCCGAGCCCGCTGCCCTCCTCCTCCTCCTCCTCTCTCGCCGCGATGGCTTCCTAAAGGCGATGCTCCCGGCCACCGCCGCCAGCACCTCCCGCTCTGTGGCCGGGTGCTCGGTGGGCGCGGGCGGCTCCCGCGCGGTTCGGGGGCCGGGCCGGGGCGCGGGCGCCAGCCCTCCCGGGGCGGGGGCAGCCGCCGCCTGCCGCCGGTGCCGGGCGGGGGAGCCGGGCGGCGCGCAGGCGGGAACGGGGTAGCCGGTGCGGGGGAGCCGTGAGCGCGGAGCGCCGCGCCTGACGGCCGCCTGCGGGCCATCCATCCCTCCCTGGGAATGCCCCTCCCGGCCGCGCCGGCAGCCGGGGGCGGCATGTAGCGCGGGGGGAGCGGGCTCCGCGGGGGCGGGAAAAGCCCCTTCCCTCCGCCCGCGCTCGCAGCCGCACTCACACACCCCGCGCTCCGCAGCGAGGCGCACGGCCGGCCCTCCTCCTCCCCCGCCCGCTGGGTGCATGCCCGCCTCGCCCGGCGCAGGGACGGCGCGCCGCTGAAGCAGCCCCGCCGCCGGGCACCCCCGGGCGCCGGGCAGCGCCGCCGCCATGGCCGAGGAGAGCTCCGACGTCCCCAAAGAGTTGATCGGTGAGGGACGGGGCACGGCGGCGACGGTGGGGGGCGCGGGGTCCCGGGGGAAGGTGCCGCGGGGGCAAGTTTGGAGGCCGCCGTGCGCGACCGCGGGATGCAGCCCTGCCGGGGCGGGGGTGGGGGCGATCCGGCGGTGGGTCTGTGGAGCCGGGGAGGCGCCGCGGGGGCTGGCCGGGGGGCTCCGCTTGGGGCCGGAGGGGCTCGGAGGAAGCGGCGGGGGGCGGCGAGGCCGCGCCGCTGCGTGCGGGGAATGGGCGGGCGGGGGCTGCGGGGCTGCGGCGGGCAGCGGGGAGGCGGCGCGGGCAGGGCTGAGCCCTCGGGAGCCGCGGCGGGGCACGATGTGTGTCCCCCTCCGCAGGGCTCTGTCCGGGGCTGCCGGCGCTGGCAGACGTGGTGAAGCTGCTCCGGCCCCCCGCACCGCCGCCCGCCCGGGGCACGTCCTCCGAGCGCCTCAGCCTGGCGGCACGGGCTGCGGCTCCGCTCGGTCCTGTTTTATTTATCCCCCCGGCTTCTGCGTAGTTTAAGACTCGTTTTCATCCGTACGTCGGAGGGAGTGAGGGTATTTGTAATTAAACTTTTATGGCTCCATGTACGCGAGCCCCCCGTCCTGCGTGGTATACGCTTAGGAAGTCACAGGTGATAGCGAGGACCCTGAAGATGCTGTCACCGCTTTTGGGGAGCTTCCAATAGATGGATCGTTAACGCGGCGTGTGTGTAACCAGTGTCATTTGGGGATAACGGGTCTGATGCTCCAGGTCCTCAGCTGGCTTGTTCAGGCCGAACTTGCTTTGGTTTTGCCTCTTGAAGAGCTATCTTCACCAGCTGATTTCACCAGCATTAGAATAATTTTACGTGGTGTCTTAATGACAGATGGAAACAGAAATTTGTCAGGCAACAAGGTACACGTTGCATCGAATACAAGCCTTCAGACCTTGCCTAGGTAATTCACATTGTTGCATTTCCTTCAGTTTCCTCAGTCAGCAACTGGTTTTAGCATTTATAAAATACTGGTAAAATCTGGGTGGATATTTGCAGCTGCTGCAGATTTTTTTTTCTCTAACATCAAAATAGCTCTATTTTGCAGTCCTATAGGTCTCCAAACCGTGTGGTTTACAGACAGACTATATGTCTGTCGTTTACTGTTAGGAAGTGATGAGCTGGGAAATGTTCTAGGAGTAGCTGTGGTCAAAACCATGGAGTATATCTATTTTAAAGTGGCCAGGCATGTTTCAGGTGCTAATACACAGTATTTTGTACTCACCATGGATCTGCACTCTAGCGTTGTAGGTGAGGTGTGGTGCATATTACAGGGAAGAATAAAGTGGGCATTCACACATCCCCTCCTGGTAGCTTTGAACCATCTTAAGAATTAGCCCCCAGCCATGCTGCCCTGCACCCACTCAGCTTGATTTGTCAAGGGCTGTTCTGGGGTGTGGGGATCTGTTCATGTAGATTGGTTTGATTTCTGGCAGTATTTTGGTGTCTGCGTGTTAAAATTTAACCTTTAAATAGATATTTTTGTAATAATCATGTTTTGGGAGCAGGATGAAATGATGTGCTTTAACGCAGAGTGATCGCAGTGTGGAGATTAAAGTGGGGGTAGGAGTGTTTGAGCTGCAGGTTTTGTTCTGCTACTCCCTTCCCGTGTGACCTTTGTCAGGTCTCGTAGGTCAGAGTCTTCAGAGGAACCCTCTCTTACTGGCTTACCTGGATCCACTCCTCCGAGGCGTGGGTGTCTGAAGTCTCCAGCATTAGAAATGGATGAACACTTTAAAATATGAACCTTAATGTTAGTTTCCATCTCTCAGTGTTAAAATTTACTTTGTGAGTCCACTTGCCAACCAGTGTGGAGGGAAGTGTCTTCAATCATGTGGAGATATCTATGAAGTCTGTATCTTAGCTCTTTGAAGTAGTGTTTTTACCCCTTTCAGACAGGTAGAGCCTTTTGAGGAGCTGACATCCTGATGATGCTTCTCTCCTCATGGCTTGTTGGAGTAAGAGTGCTGGAGCTGAGGGCTAGCAGTGACTCCTGCTTCTGCTCTGTGGGAAGCGAGTGTCTCCATGCAGGTGCCTCAGGAGGAAGTCCCTTGCTAGATGTAGGCACTTGGAGCTGTTTGTGGGAGAGGAGAAACCAAAAGGCAGAGGCTGCGGGTGGAAGTAGCAGAAACAGCAACAATACCTTTCCTTCTACAAGGAGATAGGACTTTTATGAAAAAGACTCTGTGGCCAGCTTGCTTCTGGGTTCCCAGGCAGGGACAGAAAGACCAGAAATGAGCATTACCCATGGGAGAGGAACCTTGGGAGAGCAGTTCTCATGGGGCTGGACATTCCCCGGTCTCCGCTTACCTGGTTGCTCCGGGATCTTGCAGGCTGGCTGCTGCCCAAGCGGTTGCTCCGGGAGCTGGCTGCCTGCCACCGGGCTGCCGTGGCTTGGGACAGGCTGCTCGCTGGGCTAGCCGCTGCTACCGAGGAGCTTTTGTTTTCCCATAGGAAAATTAAAATTCCTGGGGAAAACATGCCGATTCTGCAGAAAGAGCTCTTTCTGGTGAAGTGCCTCTCCGAGCAGCCACGTTTCTGACTTGCACACCCTTGTGCCCTGCAGGCGGAACGCTGTGGCCTGGGTTAAACATCCAGGCTTAATAAATGGTGTGTTGTTTGTGCTAATGTCTTCTGACTACCGGATGAAAATTGTGCAGAAAAGCGCTATACTGAGCGCTATAATTAAAAGCCTTAGGAATAGCTTATTATCTTTAATTTTTGCCTTTAAACTTAAGCGTGCCCGAGGGCAAAGTGTATGTGTCTGGAGAGGGTGGAGACTTGCCTTTTACAGATGCCAGTTGTAGGGCTGGAAATAGGTTAATGTGTTTAAAAGATTTCTTTCTCATTCCATTTCAGTGGGGGTTGGGGAGTGAAACTTACTGAAGGTGCCAAATTGGCTCTTCTAGATGAACTCCTCTGTTTATCTCTCAATTACATCAGTGTCAGTAGTTGTATAAGCTTTCTAGACACAGTTCCCTGTGTGTATGTTCCCTTCAGGCCAGGGTGCAAATGTTCAAGGGAAAAGCTGGTTCGTGTCATACTTGGCAGGGATTGTGTATACATGTGTAAGCACGTACATATTAAAGCATTATGGCAACTAAGGTAACTTTGGTGTTGGCACCATGAAGGGGCTACGTTGTCACTGGGATTTGGACCAAGACCAATGCTGCCTTCCATGGCATCCTCTGCATAGCTGTCAGGTGTTATTCTCTGGAAGTCAGCTTGGTTTGCTTCATTACGTGAATGCACAGAGTGCAAAATGTGTGAACAGTTGCTCTTCCATTGCCTGATCCATTTAGTCTCCCTGATATTAACAAGAGGCTAAAATTTGTGCAATGCAAGGAGCTAATTTGCTTTAGTAAGCTTCTCAGGTACAAGTAATACTAGTGAGGAATTTGTTGTATTTTCCCAAAACGTAGCTAAGTAGTGCTGTGGCTTGTCTTGGGAATGCTTTTGATATGTAAGTATTGCTGGGAAAAAAGAAATCAAATTGTGTTTGGCATCCTGGCAAGTGACATCAATAATCCTATCATAGTCGACATAAATTATCGTGTAGATGGCATACTTAGAAAGTTGTACTTGTGTTAGGTTGTGTTTAGTATTGGCACATGTACACGAGACTTCATGAGTGCAAGAGGTTGAGCAACATAGCTCTGAGTCTTTCTGAAAACTCAACAGTGGCATGTGTTTCCTTCTTGTGTTGACACTGAAGGTATTTAATAAAGACATTTTCTTTTATTTCAGAAAGTGTCAGGGATGTTATTGGGAGGAAAATCAAAATTTCCGTCAAGAAGAAAGTAAAGCTGGAAACCAAGGGAGATAAAGTGGATAACAAAATATTGGTAAGTACAGTAAAACAACTCTGATTACATATGTGAAGGAAAAGTGTATTTTCAGAAGTCATTAATTCTCCTCTGGAAGCATTCTTTGAACTTTGTGTATCCCGTAAGATACCCATGTAATTAATTTTCTTACTTTATTGGTAGCCTGCATAGGAAGTTGGTGTGCAGCTGTGCATATTTTCACACACTTGTTTATCACTGAGTTATTTTTCAGAGTTTTGCGTATTGTGTTGTGGACTGATGATAAAGCAAGCTTTTATCAGAACCTGCTCTGAAATATTTTGCTGCCTTTGCTGGTTAGGTTTCCTGTTTACATCCATAAGAGTTTTAAGTGGCCAAGAAATGCAAAATAAAGTGTGTAGAATTAATTTTGAGAATGTGAAGCTGTTATGCAGTGGAGAGCAACAGCAAAACTCTTGGGCTTTTTGAACTCAAATGCCATTTGTATTTTTTAGTATTCTCTGTTAAGTCATACATCTGCGTTTTAAAAGAAGTGCTTAATGTGTGGGATTCTAAATTGTCATTCTTAAAACTGTAGTGGAGGAAAGTGTCAAATTAATCTCACTTAAGTATGCTTTCCTGTTTTCTCAAGAACAATTTTGCTGGCCTTTCTTGATAGGAAGAAAGCTGTGGTAATGAGCTGCTACGTTTGCATACTATCTTAAATATGCAAAAATACATGGAACTGTATTTTCTTGTTCTTTTGATACCTCTCCATCAGGAGAACTCTTAGAGTAACAAACACAAATAAGTACAATGCTCCCATAATATTTTGCAAGATATTTGGGGTTTGGTGTCTTGTGTTGGTGCTATTGCATATTTGAAAGTTTTGTTGCCAAAGCTGTTGTTATAGATATTAAGTACATTCCCCATGCAGATATGCTATTTTGTCTTTTAAAACCACAGTTTTTTAATCACTTCTGAATTATCTTGAAGTACATGTTGCTACTCCTGGGCCTTAAGACTGGAGATAATGACTCACTTTTCTATGAGAGCCACTGCTTAAGGATTTTGAAATATTTCCTGCTTAATATCTACCTGTGTTATATGTAGTTCCTTGATTTACAGTTTTTGTACTGGAAATAGATTGAATATGTGAATGTTGATTGATTGTCTCTATTTATTTGAAAGCCATGTTTATAGGGAAGGCTGACAGGTTTCACCAAAGTGGTTACACTTGATTGACTTTTTGACTTACACAGAATCATAACTATTATCAATAGTGAAATATATTGTGGAAATACTGAAATACTGTTCTGGACTGATGGGACCAAGAGAATGTCAAGCTTTGAATCATCAGTGAGGTTTCTGAGGGATGTACTACTTGGCAGTAAAATGCCTAAATATGATGACTTGGATGTTTTTTCTCTCTTTAATCTCCTAAGCTTTCAGGTGGGGAACTTTCACGTTCTGTGACTGAAGAGGTACTGAAAAGGAGAGACTCTTTCAGAGGTTCATGAGTTAGTGAGCATTTCTTGTGTGCACGTATGTTGTCTTCAGTGCACAAAATAAATATTTCAGGGGAATGATTTGCTGGATATGTCTGGTAGAACCATTTGCTCTTTGATGCAGAAATGCAGGGGATGTATATTGGTGGGGAAAAAAGTGTTTTTATTCCTAGAGAAATAGGTTGTTGACTGCTGCAGGTGAATTTTGTGTTTTCCTTTGCCATAGAAGGAAACTGCCTTGTGTGAAGCTAAATCACTAAAGATGTTTTCTTTACTGTGTTTCTCTGACTGCATGTATAAATCTTCGTGGGATTGTTGAGGTTTTTTGTTTGTGTGGGTCTTTGGGGTGTTTTTGTCATTTTGGGGTGGGTTTTTTTTTTTTTTGCAGAGGTGGTGAATGCTGTCTGCTGTGGCAGAGGCCAGTAGAGTCTGTGGTTCACTTTGGGAATGCAAAGTTATCTGAAATGCAGAATGCTCTGGAAAAAATTACACCAGCAACACCTTAAGTTTGGTACCTCAAATTAATGAAGACTTTTTTGCCTTAGTGTGTCGGCACAGTCTCACTTCTTACCTGCAAAGTAGAGGACATACATATTCCCTTCTCTCATCAAAACAGTGGTGCTGAAAATAAATAATCTTGCTTCAGAAGTATATGAGTGCTTAATAGTAAATGCTGCAGGAAATCTGCAAGCAAAATTAAGAATTTTTGTACTCTGAGCTGGAGCTTAACAGGATTCAGTAAATAATGCATATGGCCGCGTTCTGACCGGAGTGGGTAAAACCAAGTTGCTATGCCTTGGGTGAGCCTGTCAAACAGAATGCTGAATGAAGTGTTGGCAGCAAAAGCAGCTCAGTAATTAAAGACTATACCCTTAAGTGAACGCTTCAGAGGGCTCAAGCATGATTGCATGGGCAACCTTCATGCCAGCGCTCCTCGACTCCTGAGAGCTTGGTTTTGAAACGTTAATCTTCTGAGTGCTGCTCTTGAGGGCATGTGTGGCAATGGATTGTTTTGAGATTTTGGGTTGAATTTTATTAGTAGTTGGGTGTTTACAAGCAAATTAGGTGGCATGCATCAGGTTCAGCACTTAATAGGGAGAAAATACCAGTTGCTCTCATCTAGCTAACTCCAGAGCCGTTGTGAAATGTGCTCATGGCTTTAGAGGAGTTTGATCACAGGGGCTGGCACTGAGCCCTGACACCCAAATCTGTGCTTTAATTAAATGATCTCTCATCTTTCCTTCCTAGGGAAATCCAGCAAAATCAGTACCGCTTTGAGAAAGGGAGATTATTTTAAAATGACTGCACTTGGCAGGTAACTGTAAAAACACTTGACCTCTGGCCCTGCTGTTCACAGTGTATTCAAGGTACAGAGTACTAGAATACGGATGTAACCATCTACTGAAATCACTCTGCTGTAGGAAATTCCTCTGATAATTAAGATCAAAATTAGAATCTGAGACTAAAGGAAAAACAGTGCAAAACCCCTGGTGTTGCTTGCAACAGGATCCCAGTATTAAACTGGTGAAGCTGGCGAATTAAGACCATGCTTCCTTAAGATGCTTTAGGATCCCAGCTTTGGGTGCCAGAGTTTGGAAATTATATCTAGGAAATTTTATATAAACCAGATTTTTTCAGTCTCCACAATGAGTTTGCTGCCTCTGTAATCTCAATCTGCAGTTTTTTAGTTTTTCAATTGGCCATAATGATGCAAAACAGTAAACATCATGAGCTGCTGAACTCCCTCTGGTCTGCTGGCACCAAATCTCAGGTGTTCAGGCAGCAAACTGGTATCCAGCTGAGAAAAGGACTGAGTAAAGATGTAGCTGTGGTGTTTCTCAGGCTGGAGTTGAGTGCCAGAGCTCTGAAGCAAGGTGGGGGATCCTGGTCCTGAATTTTGGGGTCACGTTACTGCAGTGTGTTGGGTGCAGGCAGCCCAACTCCAGCAGAACCCTGGAGCAGGCTGCCCCAGCTGGCTCCAGGTGGCCCTGAGCCAGAGGCAGAGTCCTCCTGCAGGAGTGCAGCCAGCTGTGTTTGGCTTCAACATGATTCTCACAACAGTAGTCTTAGTGGGTTGAAATAGATAAAGACATCACTCTTTTCTGATCAGTGGAGGATTGCTTTGGTTTTGTGGGATTGTTTTGTTTAAACCTGCTTTCTGATGAGGACAAGGTTTAAGGCATCATGCTGAGAGCCTGCAGTGTTTTTCCTCACACTGACAACTTCTGACCTTCTCTCCAGTTTCAGCTTAAGCTGATGGGTATGGAGAGGTCTCAGTTGTGATGATAATGGAGTCGGTTGGGGTGTGGGGGGAGACAGCCAGAAAAAGAAACTTTACTCCTACTCCCTCTGAGGCCTCCACCTTTTGCCACCACAAGGGATCAGGCAGAATGCCCTGTCTGTGTCTGTGAGATACTTCAGTACCTCAGTATTTTCTTTTCTCTTTATTTTTCTTTTTCGAAATCCAGAGGCCTCAGTGATTATCAGATTATCACCTACAAACACTGCTAGGGACTGGGCTTCTTAGCTTTGGTGTTTGTGGTGCTGTTTTCCCCCCTCAAAATAGCCAAGATATCTGTACATAATTTTATTTCCCACTGCTGCATCTTCATCTCAGATTTATTGTAATTAGTAGCATCCATTGAGAAGTTGAAATGTGAGCTAAAGGCGATATGTGAAATAAATGTGACCTATTCCTTATGAAATATTGATGTTTTCTGGAGTGGTTCATGACAGACCAGGATTCAGGATTCATCTTACTTTTTGTTTCTTTACTATGAAGCAAAGAGAATATTCCTGCTCTAGTTGCTTTTAAGATTAGTTTTCCTTTCTAAAATAATGTAATTTTAGACATAAAAGATAAGGAAATACTGCAAATGGTTATGCTCTCTGTATGTGTGGTCTGGGTTTTTTTTGCTTTGTTGCTGGGTTTATTTTGGTCATTGGTGTTGCGGTTTTTGTTTTGTTTTTTTTTCCCCCAACCTGAAGGCCTTAGAATAGTGTGATGTGATGTGGCGACCAAAAGCACTTTATTAGGAAATCCCATTGAGGAGTCTCTGTTGCACTTCTGCCCCCAGTGATTTACATTCTCTTTGTTAAAATATCACAGTGCTACTTCTGAAATCGAGACAGTTGCTTTGGCAGGTGGCTCTCCTTAAAATGTACTGTGTGCCCAACATAAATTCACTCGGAGCAATTCATATGTCCTTGTCACTTTCTCTGGGACATATGTTTCCATGGGCTTTTGAAACAAAAAATTGAGTTGACTCTTGACAAAGGATTTTATATTTGTTCTGTGCACATGGTCTGAGATTTCATGTTCTGCTTCTAAAGACTCTCTTATAGAGACTGGAATTCTATTTAAAAAAAGATCTATCTGTTGTTTACTTTTAAAGGAGCAATTATGGCCATTTTGTGTGCTCTCCATGTGGCTTCTGAATGCTGCTTGAACAATGTGGCTGACTCTACTGAAGCAACTGAGAAAAGTCTGTATGAGCTCCTGTGCCTGTTCAGCTATAAGGGTGGCAGTCTCCGGCTGGAGGCAGTAGTATTTTGCACTGCCAAAACTATTTTGGGATTAAGAGCTCTAGTGCTTGTTTTCCACTGCTCATCTTTTGTCGTGATCCATCCATAATATTCCGTTTGAATAGAGATGAATTTCACATCCTGCCTTAAAAATAAGCACTTCTTTTAAACCACTAAGAGCACGAAGCTCACAGGGTTGTCTAAGGTTGGTTTTACATAAAATGTGTGCAATCTCACACGTTATATCATGACAGCTGGTATGTGATAATGATGTTAAATAGGGACATTCTTTAAAAATAATGGTGTTTCCTCTTCCCTGCCCAGAACATCGACTGTTATGACATATATCTCAAGTGTGTCTTTATGAAGATGAAAGGAGGTAGGTGTTGGTACATCCCTCATGTCAGGAAATTTAAATGAAATGAGGTAGAGTAATCAAAAAATACTTAGATGTGAAAAGGTATGTTAATACATTTACAAGGTGTCTCTTAAAAAACAACTGAACTGTGGCCTGTAATAACGCTACAGAAAACTGAAATAAGAAGAGTCTTGCTGGAAATAGAATTTATTAATCCAGTCATGCAGTTGTGTATGTTTCCAAAATAGGAAATGTTTAAAAAAAATACTCACATGCAAGTTTCACTGAAATTTACATTTATGTTACACAATGAGCCATAAGATTACTTTTAACTGGTGGGAAGACTTACAAACCTGGCATTCTGGAGTTCTGTATCCAGCTCTGAGACCCCCATCATAAAAAGGACGTGGACCTACCTGTTGGAATGAGTCTCCCTGGGAGTTCTCCCAGTATACTCCCCTCTTGTGAGACCCCACCTGTGGGGTGCTGTGTCCACCTCTGGGGGCCCCAGTAGAAGGACATGGACTTGCTGGAGTGAGTCCAGATGAGGACCATGAAGATGATCAGAGGACTGGAACACCTGTGAAGACAGGCTG
The DNA here is from genome assembly GCA_024500445.1 of Entomyzon cyanotis. Taxonomy (NCBI): domain Eukaryota; kingdom Metazoa; phylum Chordata; class Aves; order Passeriformes; family Meliphagidae; genus Entomyzon; species Entomyzon cyanotis. The sequence goes on from JAKEPQ010001005.1 coordinate 44,381,610, forward strand.
AGAGAGTTGCAGTTGTTTAGCCTGGAGAAGGCTCCAGGGAGACTCCATTGTGGCCTTTCAGTGCCTAAAGTGGGCTTGGAAGAAAAACAAGGTCAAATTTTTTAACAGAACCTGTTGTGGTAGGAAGAGAGAGAATGGTTTTAAACTAAAAGAGGTCAATTTAGACTAGATTTAAGGAATAAATTTTTCACAATGAAGGTGATGAGGCACTGGAACAGGTTGTCCAGAGAAGTTGTGGATGCCCCATCCCTGGAAGTGTTCAAGCCCAGGTTGGATGGGCTTTCCACCAGCCTGGTCTGGTGGAAGGTGTTGTTGTCTGGTGCTCATTGCAAGGGGTTGGAACAGGAAATCTTTAAGGTCTCTTCCAACCCAAACCATTCTATGGTTCAATGATTCAATGGTTCAATGAATTACTGTGATAGTGCATGCAAGTGTAGAAATTCAAGATGATTTCTTGCACCTTGAGTGTAGTGTGTTCTTTGCATGCATTTGGGAGGATAGAAATGCAGCTTACTTGCTCTCCCTTTTTTTAGTTTTGGGCAACTAGTACAGGCAGAGAAAGGTAAGAAAAAGGTATTCCTCTTTCAGTGCCCTGAAAGTACCTGTTACTGTCCTGGCTCATGTACTTTGCATTTGCACACTCACCTGCAGGTGCATGTATCCTTATCTGCATTCTGGAAGGAAGAAATGTGAACACAGTCTCACTCTTAGCAAGTTCTGGTTTTCTGTTCACAGCTCTAACAGTTATCAGGGTACAAAAGTGGTGGGAGGGAGGAATCCACTATGGGTCTGGATTGATCATGGAATCTTTCCTCCTGTCATATTTCTGAAACCCAATTAGAAAACATTTCCCATTAAAACTGGCACACTCTTTCCACTTCTCTTGCTGAATATATAATGTAAGTGGTTTGCTAATGTGCTTTTACTTTGAGAGGGCCTGACTCCTTGCCATCATTATTTATGAAATGGGGCCTTCCTAAGCAAGGATTTTCATTGAAATCTGTTAATAAGAGGCAGAAGACTGATTATTACATATAATTTCCCTAAAGCTGGAAATAAAAAACATAAAATGAGCATTAGGGTCAACTTCTTGTCTCAGTTACTCTGCTACTAATGGCTTTTCTCCCCCTCAAGAATGACTTGGAAGGGAGCAGAATGTGTTATTTGGTAGACCTATGTAAATGCAAAATCAGTGTCCATATTTGTGTGGGGTTTCTCTTTTTTTTTTTCTTTTTTTCCTCTTACAGCTTGTTTTATCTGCCTGACTTACTTTAAAAGACTTCTTATGCAGGGAATGTGGTTTACTTTGGTCTAAGTAGTGTGGAGGAGGACACAGTAAACTTGAAAAAGGCTGCAAGGGCTGCTCAGTGAAAAGCTAGTGCAGTGTACTGTGAAAAATGCTTCTTGTTGCCCAGAGCCCTTCTCTTCAACCCTTGTTGTGGTGTAAAATTGGTGGATGTCACTGATTCGTTTGATTATTAAAATATTTTCTTTAGCTCACCTACAATTCTGCTTCACTTTTTTTTCTTATGGTGGTAATTTAATTCTGTGTAAAGTAATTACAGGCCCAGGATATAAAATTACTCTTTAAATATAGCTGCTGCTAATGGTGCTCTGTACAGGTACCTGAGTCCCCAGGCTGATTTCTGCCCTTGGTCCTGTCTCATCTCTCCCTCTTTCTGAAATGCCTACTCTGTGTCAGCTCACGAGTGATCTCTTTGTCTTGGTGATAGCTTCCCTAATTTGGTTATTTCAGATGACAAACTGTTAGGATGCAAAATGTAATTTTAAGAACCAGATTCTTATAACCCTACACTCCTGAAACAGACCTATCCAAATTAATTGGCCTGCTGGATGAGGGAAGAGACACCCTGGCTCAGGGAGTCAGGGTTGCAGAATAAGACCTGTATAGCAGTGGCATCTGAAATTTAAGGCTAAAAAAGCAAAATAAGTTTCTGCTGGTTGCTACAAAGCTCAGAGAAGGAGTCATATTACTGGTGTTGATACAAATTAGAAGGGTTTGTGGGTCCTCTGAGGTTATTGAAAAGGTGCTTGCAGGGTAGAAACTGTGGGCAAGTGAGGAGCAGCTCTTGTTTGAACAGGTTACGTTTCTGGATCTTCTTTGCAAAGTGACCTTTATTAAAAACATAAATACAAGAATTGTGGTCTGGGCTCGTGGGTGTGGATGTTGTGCAGGTTATCGCTTTGGCTGACAAGTGGCATTCGTATCCCTGTATACAGCAGAAGGCCTGTGTGACAGCAGGATGGGCCTCTCATGTGGAGATGGAAAACAGAAGAGGAGATGCTGGGTCTATATTCCTCTTAAGATGTTCATCCTGCGTTGCATTTTCGAGTGGTGCTTGTTTCTATGCTTTTTAGATCAGTCGATAGCTAATTTTTTCCCTTTTCCACAGCTGAAGCAGTGGTTAGCAGCATGTTGCCTGTGAGGTGGACAGTGGTCTGTCTGTTTGGGATGTCTGGAAGCGCTCTCTTAGCCAGGGCTTAGGAAGCTGAGGTCATTTGGAGCAAGCCATTCCACTTTGTGCCTCAAAGATGCTTGCCAGAGGCATGTCTTTATGGAGCAGGCACTTAAGGTACACATCCCTTTCTCTGAACACATCCTCAGTCCTCTGATTGAACAGCAATCCTTCTTTTGTACCTAGGACTTTACCAAACTCTGCTTTTGTAGAGCTCCACGAAATTCTGAGAATTTGAGCCAAGTTATAGATAGCTACTTGTTCTTGGGGCCAGGGAGCAAAACAAGAGGGTGAGATAGCTGCTGCAGAGCAGTTTCTACTCAGATTTGATTAGAGGAAGTGAATGGCTGTTGACCCCAATCTGAATTGGGAGACAGGGCACTGCTGTGTTTGTTCAGGGTCAGCCTTTGAATGAAAAGGCTTCTCCCTCTCTGCCTTGAAGGCCATTAGCAAGACTGAAACTATTCACACAGAACTATTGATAAAGGGGAAGCCTTTGAGAGGCTCATCTCTTAACAAGCACTAGAGGCTGATGCTTAAGAATGATACCTTTTATGGCCATGTAGGAGCTTCTACTCCAGTGTGGAGCTGAAGAGCCTTAGGCAGGGGGCAGTGAAGGTAGGTCAATACAGATGTTGGGATTTTTTGTGCAGCTGGCTTTAGATGGCAGTCTCTTCTTTTGGTGTTTACAGTGTTGCAAGTAAATATTTGAAGAAATACTAGCTTTGTTCGGTACTGATGCTTTAATGAGTAATAATTTCTGCCACCTTGGTAAGTTTATTCATATCCCAAACCTTAAGTGTGCATTTAATATTATTAATATTAAAAGTGTAGCATGAAAAATTAATTTTAAATATAACAAGCAGTTTTCTTGGCTGCTATTCTTCACATCTTCAGTTTGCAAGTGGCAGAAAAGCATAGGCTTTGGCCTTTCTCTTTTCTCATCTCAAGAAGGTGCTGAAATCCCTGCGTTTTTTGTAAAGCGTATTGGTGTATTCTGTGTACAATTGTTGCATACACTACGGGTATCTTTGTGCTCCCTTTCTTACCTTGTACCTTCCTTTTTACTGTCCTTACATATCCGCTGCTTCAAAAAGTCCCTGGAAGCTTTCCTGTGTGAAGATTGCTGTCAGGACTGGGGTTTCCTTTTTAGTCTACCTCTTCTTGCACTAGTACGCCCATTTTTCTAACAGCCCATATTCCCCCACTTCTGTTTCATTTCCTTAGAGAGATAGTGCAAATATCCTTGCAGATACAGGGATGATGGACCAAACATAATGCTGCTTTGCTAAAAAATATTGTAGGCTGCAATAAACGTACTCTGTATATATTTTTGCCTTGGCTTGCTAGCCAAGTTCTCGGCTTCCTTGTTCTACAGTTTAATCAAAATCTTTGCTAGGTCTATGTTATTTATGTCATGGTGGCCGTTTGGTTCATGTTGGACATCATGGTGCTGTTTGTCTAGTTTGGCTTTAAGTTCTTTCCGTTCTTTCCACCTTTCCCAAAGCAGCTGCCTTTGGTTAGGAAAAAACCCAACACAAAAAAAAATCAAAAGCAAAACAAGCAAAAACTCACTGATAAACCCCAAACCAACTGCCAGCATCTCAAAAAAGTGCTGTGCAAGTTATGCTTGTCCTGAGGGAGGCAAGGTAGTATGGTGGACACAACTCACTTGCATTGTTCTCTCTGCTCTCAAGGTACAGGAGCAGTTGGGATGAGAAAACGGAGATAGTTAAAAGAAAACAAGTAAAGAACTGTAGTATAACATGGCAATTTAAATGTAATTAGCTGATGTGGATAATGCCAGAGCACTGTAAAAGATTGTAAAATAGCTTTAAAAGGGTTTCCTCTGTGAATACAATGCTTTGTTACCCAAGTTTTGTGGTTTTATCTTTACTTTGAGAAGACTTCTATGAGATTTGACTCTGCTGATGGAATTTAACTGTTTTTTATGTAATCTCTACTATTTCCTTCACATGTAATTTCAAAGCCAGTTTTTTACTATTTATGTGCTTAGCCACAGCTGAATGCTGATTCTCTTGGGATTCTGTGTAGGTATGTCAGCTGAAGTTTGGAAAAGCTGTTTATCTGGAGAAGAGTTGTGTGCTCAGTCTTTACCAGATGCCAAGAATAGTCTTTAGGAGTGACGTAATACGGCAGGGACTTACGGTTTTGTTGGTTTTTTTTTTCTTCCAAATTTAAACTGTTGGTTGGTTTTTTTGCCTACATGATGTACTACTCAAAAAGCTAACAGGTGCAGGTCTCAACTCTTAAAAATTGCATATTCAAATTAGAAAGATTTTAGATGGTTGCAGGTTTAATGGTGACACTGAAAATACATTGCCTTTTTGCCTTCTCATTGTTAAACTATGACCCTTTCCAGCTGTCAAAGATTTCTGAAACGGAGTAAATGCTTATTGTGAGCCTTGGAAATACATTTCTCTGTGTTAAATATTTTGAAAACATTTAACCAAAAATAGAAAACCTAGGAATACTAGTTTCATGTGATATTTTCATTGTAATGCTATCCTTTTAAAGTATTTCCTGTAACACTATTAGATGGATCTAGTATTGTTTATATGTGCGTGAAATTGTGTGAAATTAAAATTCTGGAGGTTTTTATACGGTATTCGTTTTTCACAATGTAGCCTTAATGCAGTTTTAGTAGGTCTTTGTTCAGCCTGAGGGCTTAAGTCCACCCCAAATGCATTATTCTTCTATTTTACTTTTTCCATAGTTTCTCTGTTTTATTTTTCTATTTTTATCTTCTATTGTTTATTTTAGAATATTCCTTATGTTGCTTTTCTGTTTGGAGTGCCTGTTTCAGCATAAAGACAACTGCAGACAGTTCTTTGATATCAAGACTGGCCTTAAGGACATAATTGAAGGAAACATTGAAGAATTGAAGAAACTTGCCTACAAGTCAACTTCTTGGCTTCTCCTTTCACCTCTTAAACTGCCTCAGTCTCCCACTGCTCTCTGGGTTGTGATTTGTATGATGTCCATGGTGCCTCTTCCTATGTCATCTTCACCTGCTGATTTTTTTTTTTTTTTGCTTTATTAATAGTACTTCTGAAAAACCTTGGCTTGTGCAAAAGGGAATATATAGTGTGACAGAACTACCAAAAGAAAAGGAATAACTTTCTCCACCTCCCTGTGTCACTGTTTTTGAAGTGGTAATAACAGCTTTTCCTGGAACATAAAGAGGAAGAGCTGGCAGGGACATTAGGCTCTCAGTCAGAAGCCTAGCAAGAATTAAGCAAGCTTCCTTAGTTGTTCTTGTATTTTTGTGTTCTTTTCAAGTGTACTTTCCATGGACCCAGAAAAAGTAACACACCAATCTCACTGGGCATTAGTTGTTGTTAAAGTAATTTGAGAACCTTTGGGAAAAGATGTTATTTTCATTTATTTACTTATGCCATTGTAGTTACCTTTGAAAGAAAAGTTGTGGTTACACAATTTGAATAGGTTTTATTTCTGTATAAATACCCTTGTGGTAAATGTAGTAAGTGGACAGAGGATTGCAAAAGTGTTGTAAAGTACATGAGAGGCTTGCTACAGTGCACAGATATTGCTCCCCTCTCCCCCAAAACTGTTTCAGGCTGTACATTAGCCTCTAGGTTCAGTTCTCTGATGTAATATTTGATATAATGAAGTAGGCTGAAAAAAATCCTTAAACATGCAGGGTCCAGATGCCTTTTTACAAAACTGAGTTGTTTGGTACAGTGTGGTTCTTGCCACTTGCTATCCTGAAGGACATGGAGTAAGTCTGGTAATTGACTATATGTTCATGGATATTGGATGACCCTCCCTTGGGGAGCAGACAAGTTTTCATAATTGACCTTTGGATAATCTGATGGCATTGTCTTAGAAAAAAAAACCCCAAAAAAATACATGGTCGGGTGGAATTGGTCTTGCCACGTCATTTAAACTTTGGTGGTGAAAATCCATTAAACACCAATCTGTTACATTTTTTGGCTTTCTGAATAATCCATCTGTTCACTTATGTTGAACTGTATCTCCTTAAGATGTGACCAAAATCTCATTTTGATTTCTTTGCTGTGATCGCTTGTGGTGTAAGGGCACTCCCAGGTGGCTTTTGGACCCCACACACTTGCAAGGTGAAGAGTGGATTGGATTGCCCTGTCCAGTGTTTCTTGCACGGCCTGAGGATTAGTTGGTGTGTGATGGAGCCAGGCCAGTTGGACGAGGCATTAGGTTAATGCTTGGGGCATTTTGGATGCATTGACATAAGGAAATTTAGTATCTGGGTTACAGTAGCCTCTGGCTGTAACATTTAGCTGATGGTACTGTAAGAAAAATACGCCTTTTCTCATTTTTTTTTTTAATTCCCCTGTAATAGAAAATCTGTCCTGAGCTGATTTTAGCATTACACAGAGGTAGAGATTCATAGTGGCTTGCAGTTATCACTGTGCCACTGAGTGATAAGGTTGCTTTCAAGCATCTGTAATGGAAATATTGATGTTTTTCCATTCCTGTAGGTAGAGTTCATGCGTAAAATGAACATTGAGCTTTTATGCATGTTCAGTAATCACCCCTCCCAGGAATGTATACTAATGCGTATAACATTGCACAAACTGATGATTTAGATGGGTCTGTGACGTAAAGAGCCACTTCGTTATTTATGACCTAATATATCACACATAGATGAAATAAATTTCAGAGATTGTAATGTTTTACTCTTATTTTAAGGTTAGTAGAATAATTGAAACGAGGCAATAAAATCAAATCTTCCAAGCCTAGCATGCGGCCTCTTGCATCAAGATGGTGTTCGGTTGCTAAATGTGTTTTTCCCCAGACACTGAGTGCATCTGCGGATTCTGCAATGCCCGTTTGTTTCAGCCTGAGCACAGTCCTCTGTTGACACTTGCTGTGAAATACCATAGCCTGGTTCACCTTCTGTGCTGCTGAGTTCTTGTAGCTTTATCTTCTTTGTTTATTCATTATTAAAAGCATGCTTTCTGCTTGACAAGTGCTATAAAATCCGTTTCACTGTGGCTGAACCCAAGAACCTCCACTGAGAGTCTAGAAGGGTTATCTTTTTTTTTTTTTTAAATGCAAATATATGCATTCCTGCTTCCTGCTGAAGGGCTCTTCAGACCAGACTCCTTAATAGGCTGGTAGATACTCCCTGTCCTGTTTTTTAAGCCACATACTCATGAAAAAATAAATAAATGCTAGATTTTTCCAGATTCCTACTGAAAACAGAAACAAGAATATCTCGTGTGTTGGAAAAATGTTCCTAGAAGTCTGATAGTGTATTAGGTCTACATGAAAATTAATGTTCATACTGTGTAGCTTGTGTGTTATTACGTATACTTCTGTATCAGTGTAGCTGGTATGCAGAACCCAATAACACACACACACAATAAAACTGAAAGGTATGCTCTTCTAACATGGGCCACTAGAGTTCTAGATTTCTGAAGGTTTTTTTTTACATTAACTGAGTGTAGGCATTCAGTGTTGAAGTTCTTTGGCATATTTTAAGTTTCATGATTATTTGAGAACAACAGACAAATCAGGGGTTTGGGTTTCCTTTCTAAGCTCTGTCTTGTGTAAGCACTGTTTTGTCTTTCAGTTCTTATTAAGCATGTTCTGTCTTGTTTTTATTACATTGTATTTTATTTATCCTTTCTTAGATGAGCATTCCAGTATTTGGGAGCTATAGACACACCTTATACTTATCCAGGACACCAGGTTTCTCTCCAAAGGGAGAACAGCAGAGTTAACCCCTTGATCTTGGTTGATGAGAAGGTATCTTTCCAAACACAGGCCTTTCAGTTCTGATTCTTCTCAGAAAATACAGCCATGACAGACTTTTAGCTCAGTTTTCACCTGTGTGTATTTATTTGTTTGCTTTGAAAATAATTGTTTGGGACTGTAAGATTCCTTTTCTGTCAGATTAATCTCTTGAGTCAAGAGAGGTAGGCTGAGGATTTCCCCTGCATTTGGATGTAACACCAGAAGTGACCTGGGACAGCAGTTTGCTATCTGAGATAACCAGAAGTGGAATAGCTGACTCTTCCCGTAGAAAAGAACAAAGAAGGAGATGGGAGACTGTCTGAAGAATATTTGAAAGCAAGGCCAGGGATAGTGAGATCAAGGCCAGAGGAATGACTCAGACTGCTGAGTGAGCCTCCTTCTTGCTCTCTGTACTTGACAGACCTCAGCTGTGAACCTTGTTCTCCTCCATGCAGTAGAAGACCTGTAAGAAAAGGCACAAGATTTTTCTGAGAGTACAGGTCAGTTAGTGTTTTTCTAATTGGGTGAACAGAAGCTGAGAAGAAAGCGATGGAGCTCAAGTGGCTTTGGGGAGCTCAATCAGTCTGCCTGCTCAGTGTTTTTTATGACCATTGTTAGTAAAGAAGTCCAAGAAATTGAGCCTTCCCATGCTTCAGACTTGTGGGTTTTATCTAGTCTCAACTGTGATCAGCCTAGCATTTCCACAGCTTCACTCTATCTGGCCAAGGGGCAGCTGTACATCTGCTCCAAGTCCTACAGCTGCTGAAATAGCTGTCGGGTAGCCACGAGGATGGCAGGTGGTGTGCAAGGCTCCTCAAAGAGCTAGCTACTAGAAACCAGTTCTTCCTGACTGGTAGGCTCTTGGTCCTGTGCTTGGTGTTGAAATAGCAGGACAGTTCCTTCTCTCAGAGGAGAGATGCTGGATTCCAGGATCAGTGATGGCCCTGACCCTTGGTAGACCTGCAGTCAGTACTGGTTTGGTTTAGCTCCTGATGAAGCACTACTGTACCCTTCTGCTAAGAAGTGCTGGTTCAGTGCCAAAGGTGGGATTATCAGATGAAAGCTCTTCTTTTCAGTAGCACTGGATCTGCTGAAGTGCTTAAGTTTCCAAGGCATAGGGTCAAACTTTTTTGTTTCAGAGCTACAAGAAGCGTGGAAGTTATGGGAGCACTCATTGGAACCAAGTGTGTCATCTGCAGTGAATGAGTAATTGGATAAATTTGTATCCTTACCTCCTCCGTCTGGTCATGTGTTTACAAGAATGCCATGGTGTTTGTTTTTAGGTGGATTTAACACCATTCCTTGAGCTCTTTTCAGTGCTCGCTATTCAGAGCCTTGAGTCTGGCTTACTGGGTATTTGAACCTTTTTTCCACACCCAAGCTTGCAGATGCTGGAAGCATTTCTTGTTTGTCTTCTGTGAATACTCACAGGGGCAAAACCCCACTATCGTTTCTGTGGGGGCTTTTTCAGTCAACTTTGTTTCTCAGACATTTTTGGAAGGAGTGAGCACTTGTGTGAGAACACTAACCTACAGCTGTAGGTGCTTGCTGAGAACAGTGTGTGGTTGTTGGCTTAGCCTTGCCCTCTAAAAACAGTGCTTTACTGAGGTGTCCACTGCTTTTGTTCTTTCTACCTTTTGTCATTTTTTGGAGAATGATTGTGAACAAATCAAAACTTGAAAATACCCTCCCCTGCCTTTTCTTTTTGTCACTTCTGGCATCTGCCAAGATAACGTTATATCAGAAGACACAAGCATGGCATTAACTCTGAATTGCACTGCATTTTAGCTATTGTGTTTATTGGTGAAGAGTTAGAAAGTTGGGATCTGGCAGCTTCTAGTGACGGAAAGCCAGAAGGAAAAATCTGTTACTTCAGGTCATATTGACAGTTGTGTCTGCTGTCACACTCATTTCTTTAGATTTACTCGTAATAAAAATCTGAACAGCAGCTCGAAGCGGTATATTGATAACTGAGTGAATGTTAAGTATGATTATTTAATAGCATTAAATACTGAGGTGCAGATGTATGAAAACCTCTAGGCAGCAGCATCCAATAATCGAGTGGAGCTGTCATCTATTGCAGCCATCACATAAATCATCTTATACCCATTGCTGAGTGTGTACCTTGGGTCTTCCTCCTGTGTCCCCAGACCAAGACAAATCAAATCAATGTTGTTTATTTTTCCCCACCAAATTAAAAAGGTGATTATTTGCATGGAGTGAGGGGAATGGTTTAATGACAGGAGAATAAGGTCTTGAATCCTGCACTCATAAATGTCAGCTTTCAGCACCTCTCTGTTCTTGTAGGAAGGCAGGTCCTTTTGGAAAGGCTTTCCTTTGCAGCTGGGAAAACACATAACATGCAAAAATGCATTTTGAGTTGGGCTTGACAAACCAAATCTTAAAAAAAAATTAGTTCTCTTCCAACATCTTCTCTGTCTTCTGATTATCTAAGCTTTTGTGGTGTACTTCCAGTGCTTTCCAGTTTGTGCTTTCCCCGTGAATTCCATGTGATAAGCTCTCCTGGACAAGTGTTTTCTTCGCAGGGCAACTTAGTGTCCTTGAGCCCGAATAAGCTGTGGTATTCTGGGAATTTTGGGGCAGACAGAGCCACTGACTTAGACAAATAAATAACAATCTGTTGTTGAAAATTTCTCTCTTACACTAATGTAGGCTATCCTTTTGTTTTCAAAATGCTTATGTATTTCGCTTAGACATTATAGCAAACTAAGTATATTGCAATATATTGTCAAAGGGGAAACCTACCAGAAGGGAATTAATTGTCTCAGTCTCTGACTGTATATAGTATCATCTGTAACTGAGATGTAAAGCTCTTCTATGAAGTAAAACCCTATGCAAGCAGATTTATTCTAAGTAGGGAAAAAACATATTGTGAGGCAGAACAAGTATTTAACAGATTTAATAAATACACAGTATGCAAGGACATGAGAAAATACTTACAGTATTAAAGGTCTGCTAATTTTTCAAATGACCTTGAAAATACACAAGTGCAGCTGTTCTTGTTGATGAGAAAGGAAGCTGCTTAGGAAAATGTGGGGTCTGGTAGGGGCTGGGTCGATCCTTACAACAAAACATCTTGAAGGTACTGACTGGTGACATTACTATCTGATTTGATGGAGTTGTGTACAGATTTGAGGAAGACTTTAGGAAGGTGTGCTAGGATTTGGGAGCCATCCCTGAGTGTTTATCTAGTTTTGACTGATGAGGCTGAAAAACAGTTATCTTAGCAAAGAAGCTAGCTTGAAAACAATGCTGCAGCTTCTAAAGAAGAGCTGTTGTTCTTTAATAGTTAAATAGTGGATATGAGCGATATAAGTTACTGGAGAAACTGAAGGCTTTCAAACTTTTTAGGCCCAGTCTGATTTTGGGATTGATTCCTGTAATAAAAGAGGTCTAGGATAGAGGCCACCTATCTGTATAGTTCAGTGGAAAGAAAAGATAGAATTTACATGGCCAGGATGGCCTTTGCTGTGGAGTGAGGATGCTGAATGACCATGTTGAAAGACAATAATGAAAGACCATGTTGAGTGGTCTTCAAGTGATTAATTTCTTTGCACTTCTGAGATGTCTGTGTGTCTGCTGAATAAACTGTCTATGATTCTTCTTGATCTTGTAAGAAAATATTGTCTAGTTAGGACTTGCCAGATGTAAGACATGTTAAATTTTGGCTCACTCTGGAAGTGCATAGGAATATGTGGTATAATCCTTTCTCTAGAAATTAACTAGTTTCCATTTAGAAGGTCATTATTGCTTAAAATGTACTTGAAAAGTTTGCTAGTAACTTTTAGAAGTCAAATACTGTCAGAATTTTACTGCTAAGCTAAGTGAGTTAAACCAGATTCTCTGTGATAGTTTTATTTTTTCAGTGAAGAAAACTCTTCACTGAGTTTGTTTTCCTGTGTAGAGAAGTCCACTGATCCCTTGAAAACTTGATACCACAGTTGTTACATTTCCTTCTCTGAAGAATTATTCCCTTTCTGCTTTTCATTTTCTAAGTGCTCTGTCCCTTCAAGCAAGGCATTATACTCAGGTTTATGTTCCCTTGTTGAAGCATCTTTCCTTTGATATAGCATTCTATGGAAATGTGGATAGTTGTATGATTGCTAAGGAGTGACCTAATATTTTTGGCATGTTGGGCTATTGCAGCTTTTCTCTTACCCATGTTTAAAAAAACCCCTCACCACAGCTGATTTCTTTGTAATGCCCCACCCTTAACAGAGCAGCAACAACCTATGGATGTTTTGAAGGAATAAAGCCATAGCAATAACTTTGAACTTTCTTTTCCCCTGGAATTTCCTTTATCATTTATTCTGCTAGCCATAGGTGAGACACCAAGCTCTTTGTGGTGGGTTTTCATGTTTCACTGGAGAAGAGGAGGTGAAAAGGCTTTCTAGGCAGAGATCAACTGCCCATTACCATGATCTGCTGTGTTTTCCTAAGCGAGATGCTGTGATGAGCAGAATGACAGCCAGTGAGTAAGCTGAGCAGACGCGGCTGCTGCAGGGCAGTTATACCTGTTAGTGTAGACAGAAGCCAGGTATCAAATCAAAGTGTGGTGCAGTAGCTTGTGAGCTACAGCTAGCGGGCTTCACGGTGCTGAGAAGGAAAAAGCAGATGGAAATGCTCAAATGCATTTCCTCCCTCCCCTTTCCAGTCTCTTGGATCTTTTATTTCAGTTAGTAATGGAAATCTGTGCTCTGAGTTTTGAATGAAGGGCTTACACTGTGCTAGTGTTAAGTACTTAATGAGCCTCATTTCTCAAAGATCTTGCAGTCTGCCTCAGTTAACCCAGCTGCTTTTTTTAGGAGCTCTTGTTTTGGCAGAGGCTTTTCTATGTGTATGAAGAATGCACAAATAAATCGTTGTGCAATTTGCAATTAAAAATGAGGTTCTAGGGAATGGAAGGTTTTTAAACTAGGAGATCAGAGGCTGCAGAGCCAAGGAAAACAATTGCCCAGCATCACTCCGTAAACCCCTGTCTCAAAAAGATCTGTGTGTCTGCCTTGCCAGCTGAAGAGAATAGAAATGCGAGTCCATGCTGGTGGAGCCCTGCTGTGCTTGTGAGGATCAGGCCCTGGCAAAGGGGGGAAGTAACCTGAAGAGGGCAGGAACTGATTTGGGTTTGTTTTTTCAGTTTTCCCTCTCCAAGGACTAATTGCAGTATGGCAAAATTCTGCAGAACATGTGCAGTGATAGTGGTTAGGATTATTGTGGTTAAAATGAGTGACACTAGCAACTCGGGAAGTGTGTACTTTCAGAGTGTTTGAGAGGATACAAATACATAAATCTAGAGCTCATCTACAACTGTGGAGTTGTTTCAATTCACAGACATCACTGGTTAGCCATAAGAGTAGCTGTGATGAGGTTTATCTTTATGCTAAACTCAGATTTCTTCATTGGTTAGGTTAGATTTAAGCAGGAATATTTTTGTCTGATGTAAATTTGATTTGGGGTGGAAAGGGAAGGAGGGCTGTTACCTGGGTAATTGCATCACGTCAGCAGTTTCAGTGACACCTTGGTATTGCCTAAAATTCCAATTATAAATGTGGTTTTAAAGATGGACCTGTGTTTTTCTTCCAGTTGTATAGGGGTCTTGAACAACTGTCTCCTAGATGTGATGCTTTAAAAATCCTTTACCTTTGAGAAGTACCCAGTATATCGAAGCAGGCGTAGCTAAAGAGGTTAAAAATGTTAGCTGGGGTTACACAAACAATTGCCTGAGTTGCTGGAGTTCAAATATCTGACGTATTTGTTACAGCTGGTGTTTGCCTGCATGCCTGCTCTTACTTTGTGATGAGTCCTGGGTAACCAACCTGCTCTTGTGTGGTAGTCAGCTTGCCATGTGTGCTGCCAAGTTGCTGAGGTGTGATACTCACTGAGATGTGATGCTTGCTAAGGAGCGAGCTCTGGACCCAGGTTCTTGGGATGGTGTTTTAAACTTACGTCTCCATGTTAATTAAGAGACCACAGCTCAGTTCACCCCTAGTCACCTGGGCAAGACAGAATCTGCTGCACATTTAGCTGGCTAAAAACAAAGGGTTTGTTATTTTAGCTAGTTAAGTAATGGAAGAGCAACTCTGGAACAGGTGGGGTGAAGCCCCCTCTGTGACTAGAGAAGGACCAAAGGGGTCACCTAGGCTTCAGCTTAGGCTAAATGCCTAAGTCTTTTAGATGGCTCATATTACACAAAATCATTTCCACTTTGCTTTCATGTTTGTAGAATGCAAGAGTGGCTTGGTGCTGCCTCAGGTAATAACCATCCCTTTTCCTGAATGGCGTATCCCGTGGGTATGCAGAGTGTTCTTACTGTGATTGGCTTCCACAAGTGTGTGGTACTTGGTCAGGCTGTTGATCTCTCCATCTGTGCTGCTGTGGCGTGCTGTAATTGTAGCTTCTGGACATCTTCTGAAGCCTGTGGTGGTTTATGGGGTTGCCTGCTGCGGGCTGTGGCAGTGCATTTAGCAGATGTTTTGTGGCATCTGCTAGACACCTTTTCTATCTGTGATCTTTAAAGTGTCCAGCACTGCTGTTCCTCTCTCAGGAAAAGGAGCTGTTGGGAGGAATGTTCAGAGATGTAGAGCAGCCCTGAACAGCTGCGGATTTGACCAAGAGCAGTTTACAGTAAGTTACAGGTCTCTTGAATTGCAGGGCTCTCCTTGCAACTGATAGAGACCTTTGATATTATCCTGCCACAGTATATTTGGGAAATGCAATGAATCCCCTTCCTGTGGCCAGCATGGGTGCCTCTTCTGTGGTCCAGGCATGGCTACAGTCCCACCAAGTTCTGGAAGAAGAGGAGGTATGCTTTTCCCTTTGAGATAAATGCCTCTCATCAACTGTCTTGGAATGCCTTTGCTCTAACCATGACACTGGAAATTGTCCCTTTTTTTCTGAGAACAGTTCTTCCAAAGAGCCAAAGATCAGAATTACTTTAAATGAAACCAATAATTTAAAAGACCTGGGGCAAATGCTCTTAAATCAAAGATGTACAGAATAAAGTGTTGTCTAATCCATCACCAAAACCCAACTGAACTAGATAGCAACAGGGGAATGTCTAACAGGAGCAGTGAAGACAATTCGGGGAATAACATAAGCTTGTCTTCCTCTCATCACGCAGGAATTTCTTGTTACAGTGCTGGTAACAGGCCTCTCAAAATGCAGCCTCTGAACTGGTGACTTGTATTGCTCTGATTTAAATTATCTTGGCAGTTTTTGTAAGTCCAGCTGTGAATCTACTTTATTATATTAGCCATGGGATCCTATTTTGTATTCACAGAATGTTTGCTTAAACACAGTATCCCAGGAAGGGTAATAATCCATGGTAAATATGATATAGCCACTGAATGCCTTATTTCATGGAACTCCTAGTCTTTCTCCCTTCCCCCAAGAGCTCTTAATTATTTTTCTAGCCTCTTGATGCAGTTACTCTCTGTAAACATGTAGATTTATTTCTGTCTTCCCTCCCTTCTTTGCTACTGTTGTTTGCTGCATTGTCATGTCTGGTCTTAAATGTTGAAAGCTTTTTTTGAGGTGGGGCAATGTCTGTATTCAAGCAGGACAGTGGACTCTTATTTCTGAAATGGTTTGGAGGTGCTGCTTGAGTGGAGATAATAATGAAATGTGAACTGCTTGTGCTGATATGTTTGGCTTGCGATATAAAAGAGACGAGTTTAATGACTAGCTATTACAATGGCCAAAGCTACTCTCAGAAAAACTCAAAATGTCTGGAATACAATGCATTTTTTCTTTTATAAACTTTTCTGGCTGATGTCATCAACACCAAAAAATGGGCCTTGAGCTTTGCTGTTGTCCAAGGTGGCTGGTAGGCATGACACTAACAATCACAATGTCACAGTCTTCTGGTGGACAGGGCAGCTGTGGTTGTTTCAGATGATCAGCCTGTCTGGGTGACCTGGGTGACTGATTGTCTCTGCTAAGCCACGTGAGCCAGGCTGTTATGAATGTTCATGTGGCCAGGGATGTTTAAGGTGATCAGGGTGATGGGGAAGAAATGGAGAGAGCGTGTTGGTGCAGGGTTCTGCATACAGGGTGCGAGAGGCACCTCAGCAAAGACACTTCCTTCTGTGGCTGAGCATGATCTACGAGGGTGCTGCATACAGAGGCCATTTATGTAGCTACTGATTGTCTCTTCAAATAGGTGTCTATTCTTGTGGAAGAACTAATAAGCAGCTTTGCAGATGTTTTCATATATATATGCCCAGTCACAGAAAAAAATTAACGCTGCAGTAATAGACTGCTAAGACTTTTTATTTGCTTTTCCTTTACACCCGAGGGGCAGATGTCATTTTCCTCAGCAGTGTTATTTATGTCTCAAATATGACAGCAAATGATGTTCCAGTACCTCATCCCACTTTCCAGGGGATTTAGGCTAGAATCACCAGATAGTGAAAAACCCCAAAATCCTACAAAACCCCCTGAAAAAGATCATGCAGCAATTTTCATGCAGGATTCTTGGCTGCTTTTTCCTGGCTTTTGCCCTAACAGGACTGCAGTCCAATGGAGAAGCTGTTGCTTGTTTGCCTTCCTTTGTTTTGAAGAATGATTTTCCTAGAGTAGATTTGTAATGGTCTACACATTCCTTCTCTTGAAGTGTCCTAGGGTGATTTGATCTTTAGATGCCATTTTAACTGTGAGAAAAAAAGCATTTGTTGTCTTACTATTTCTTGTCTGTCTTGCATTGTTTTGAGGAGATGCAAGCTGCAAGTTATGCTTGATGCAGTTTAGTAGAAATGGTAGCCAGTTCCAGACTGAAATAATGGCAAGCTTTTTTCATCCTCCAAGTGCAACCACACCTGAGATAATTAACTCCATAGGAATGATTCCTGGGGTATGTCCCCTCAGTGTGACTGCAGGTGGACCTGCCTCTTTGTGGTTTTGGCAGGACAAAGAGACAGTGGCTTTTATTTTCACCGCTTTGATTCTGTGGGTGATGTGGAAGGTAAAAATGCAACCAGGAGGCTTGCTCCTTCTGTCCTTGAGTTCTGCTGTGTGGCTCCTGTCTTCTGCCCCTACTCAGTGATGCTCTGGAGGGACACGCTGGAGCTGCAGAGCACAGGATGCTGCAGGGTCACTGGGGAAAGAGCTGCCAGGTGAGTTGCAGCACAAAAGCAAAACTGGAGGGAGCTTAGCTAAGCCTGCCTGTGCTGTGGCACACCAGGACTGCAGATTAATGTGGGGGCAAGAGGCCAACCTGGCAGGCATGGGGGAAACAGAAGTGTTGCTTGTCACAGGAAACTGGGACAGCAACGGGGGGGGGTGTTGCTAAAAAGTTCATCAGAAACATTGAGTGTCCAGAGGCTCTCCTACAGCTCAGCCTAATGTGGCCTGATCAAGTTGGGATTTATTGGCACAGGAGTGGAAAGTGAGAGCAAGGATTGAGGCTGTTACACGATACTAAGTTAGAAAAAATAAACCCAACTAAATAAGAGAGTGTGTATGCAGTGGTGGTAGCCTCATGTCCATTCTAGTGTTTGGGCTTGTGTAGTCCCACTAAAATTACTGGCCACATCCTGTTTTCTGTGACGGAAAAATTCATCTTTTAAAAGCTATATACAAAGTTAATGTTTTTAAACCTGAGTTAGAAAATTAGTACATGTCTCCCACTTTGTTTTAAATCTGGAATGTCTCAAAGGAAGAAAACTGTCAGGAAGAGAGTGCATCTGTGTCCTCAAAAAGATGTATTTATGAATAAATACAAATGGTTTAATGTCCTGTGTTCCCCACAGGAAGACCTTAAAATGTTTTCTTCTTTGTCACTCCACCTCTCTAAGTCCTGCTTTTTCTCATTTATTGACATATTATTTTTGAGAGATAAGCACATTAAATTTACTGTGTACCCTAGTGAAACAGAGAGGACCAATTTTTCTGTTTAAGTGTTTCCTGTAGAAAACAAAAGGCTGCTAACTAAGCAGTGATTTTCACTAGGTGTGGCAACATGTGTGGATAGGACTTTGATAGCAATTCCACATGTTTCTTGCTGCTTTAATTTTTTTTGAATGTAAGGGTAGAATTTTCTGTTAAAGTAAAGGGCATTCTGCAGCTAACCTGTGTAGACCTTTTGATAATCCAGCTTGTTTCATGGCTGCATTTATAAGCATATCTTAAAAGAACACCTCTGAAAACCTGCTTGATAACTGGTAACTGCTGGAAAATTAGAGAAGAAATTCTATTAATTTGCATTCTTTGTGAGGATCAACAAAATGAGAGATTCTGTAGGGAAATGGAATTTTCTGAATTATTTTTACTGTGCAGCATTGTGTGGAAGTAGCATGAAAGGTTATTTGTAGTGGTGATCTTGTAGCCAACACAGTGGACTCAAATCTTGCAAACCAGCACTTTTTATTGCCAGTTGTTTGTTTATTGTTTCTTTGACTTCTGAGATATTTTAGAAAAATCGTACATATTTCTGAAAATGTTCATATGACTGGGATAATTAAAAACCAGGTAAGAAAATGAATGTGTTTGTGATAGAAGGCTAGAGCAGGATGGGTAAGTAAAGCCACTCAGTTTTGGTCAGTGAGGCTCCTTCTCTTATCAGTGTATAGATACAAGGGCTTCTCCAGACAGTAATTGAGAGAATCCAGATTAAGCTCTTCGTCTGCATCTCTTTGTGGAGACTGCTGTATCTTTCTGTTGATTATTATTTACCTCTGAATTCAGATAATTAGTTACTCATCTGCACCTACGCAATATGAATATCCTCTGCTGCCATGCTCCTGAGGAACATGATTTGGAAGGGGTGAGGTTGATTGGGAGGGAATAAAAAAAGGGAGCATTACAAAGGTTCAGAATTTCAGTATACACTAAGGAAGAAGGAAAAAAAAACCAAGTCCTACAGTGCCAAGTGCAGGGACTTTAAACTTCCCTTGGAAAGTTTTGCCTTGACAGTTCATTAGTTTTATTGCTTCAGTTTTGGCACGAACCCAGGCACAGCAGTATAATGTCTGCATGGACAATGAAGACTCCATTTATAATTGTTAGAATAAAAACCTGTCAGTGTGATTTAAATGTGCTTTACTGGTAAGTGCAGTTCTCCATCTCTGAAACTGCTCAGTGGATCTATGTTAATCTGCCCATCAGGTCCTCCTAGAAATTGTCTTTTGCATATCATTCCATGTTGCTTCTAGAAGGTATCATTCCAAATTTGTGCAACAGTGTAGGTCCCCTATAGAAAATGTGAGGGGCCATATGTGCTTGATTTTGGCACTCACTGCACTGTCAGTTGACAATGGTGACTTGTCAGTATATTGCTGGATGACCACATCAGGCAGGAATGCCATCCACAGGGGTGGGGGAAGGATGTTCAGTAACTAGCAGTTGCAGAATTATGGGGATTTCAGAACTGAAGAGAACACTACTAGTCCAATGTCCCCTTCTCATGTTTATTGTATCAAGAATTGAAGTAGTAGCTTCCAAATATTGTAGAGCATAAGACATTTCTTCCCAGCATAATAAATATTGTTTATTCCCCCTCCTTTTTTCTTCTTTTTTTTTTTTTTTATTTTTTTAGTGATAAAAAAATGTAAATTGCATTGACTGGCTCAGCGGATATATAATGAAAAAAAATTAGTCACTAGATAGGTTCTTGTTTAGTATTCATAGTATGGTGTTTTCTAGGAAATAAGATGGAGCTGTTGAAGCATCCAAAGAGGCACTTTTTTTTTTTTTCTTCCTTGGGACTTGTGATTACATTTAATTATGTATTTTTCTCCTTACAGCTAAGCATGTCATGCATCTTCAGCCTCGAAGTGTATCACGTGAAAGATTAGCTATTATTTCATGGCTGATGAGATCAGCAGAAGCAGATTCTCTTTGGCTGTAAAAAACTGGTGATGCTCCCTGCTTTATGTAGGCAAGGAAGCTGACTTAATGATGACCCATCAAGCAGTATCATGATAAGGTGTTGCATATCCCAAAATCTGAAGTCTGCAGCTGGACTGTGTGACTCACGGAGTGTGCTTCAGCCTTCCTCTACTTTCCCAGGCTTTGCCCAGGAAAGCATCGTACTGAGTTGCCACAGTGGACATGCAGCTGGAATGTTTTTCTTTAGGTGTGGTAGCTGTTGTTTACATCTGATAAAGGCTCTCTGCAACTGAAGGGTTTGTAGCTTGTTGAAGCATGATGTTTTTAGGTATTTTTCTTTCCACATTTAGTTATAGGTAGGTCTTGATACAATGTATGCTTCTAGAGTAGAGAACTTAATAAAGATGGGGAAAACATAATAAAAGAGAACAACAAAAAATTCTTTCAGAAGATGGAGGAGGATTCTCTGTGATGTCTGGGAAATAGCAGTGGGTTATTTCCTTTTTGGCACGGTTGAAAACAGGAAGGATGACTGCAGTTATCAAAAAAGCTTGTGTGTTGACGGACACTTGGAAAGCCGCTCATTGGGTTGCAGAGAGGGACAGGAGGGTACTAGGAAGGTGATCAAGTGTGCCATGTATAGGACAGGCGAAACAAAGTTTTCCACGAGAACACATTGTGTGGTCTATGGCCTCAGCTGTTTTGTCTGCACAGGGAGAAGCAGCACAGTGCTTGTTTAAATATTTTTTTTACCATTGAAATGTACATTTATCTGACTTGGATAAAGGTTGAATGATGCTCTCTGAAAGGAATATGATGCAGTTGCAATGGTTTCCTAAGGCTTTCCCTTTTCTAACTCATATGACTATCTGTTTAACTAGCCACCTTCCTGGCAGACCTTAAGTTCTGTATCTCCTGCTTTTAATAGCATGTTTCTCAGTTCAATGCAGAGAAGTAATAAAGATTTTAAGGCTTTGTTTACCACAGGTTTGCAGAAGAGCTGTCATTATACAAAAGCCGTTTAGTTTCCTCATGATTATAAGGTTAAGCTATGCTATTGAGGAATTGGATGTGTTTTCACTGGATCTGAAGGCCAGTGCTGATGCTGAATACTGGAGGCTTGCACATGACAGCCATCCCACGAAATGGGGGTGTTTAGTGTGACATTTCTGTTACAAGATTGAATTTTGTGGAGTTACTGCCTTGTATTTGTGATGCACTTGTGGTGTTTTTGCACTACATTGGTTCAATTGGATAAAGATACTTGTTCAAAAGTTTATGTGGGCTGTGTTAATGCTGTGAGTCTGGGTCCCAGAGACCAGCCAGCATCGGGTACTGCATGGTGACATGTAAGAATAGGATGAAATAATCTCCCAAATCCTATCTGCTCCTGGTTTGTCCCACCTCTCCTGGCAGCGGGGTGCAGAAGCACTGCCCGTGTCGCAGCAGTGGGTGGACGGCAAGGAAGTGACGTGTGCCGGTGATTAACACCGGGCGGCAAGAACAGGACGTTCAGATCATGAAGGAACATGAACTTTCATACTTTTTTTTTTTTTTTTTTTAATCTGCTATTGTTTAAAACTGACCTGCTGCTTTCTTAGCTGGTGTCATTTTCCTAGAGGAATGTTAATTCTGTGATTGTAGCTTCAAAGAAAGAAACTAGTAATAATTTCATAGCTGTGAGAAATCACAACATGTTTGTTAAAATGAGGAATTTTTCCCCAACAAGGGGGCAAAACGTGTCAGTAAGGTGAACAGTGATAATGTATTTACTGTCAGGTAACTGAGCTGAAAGCAAGTCTCTGTTTATGCTTTGTTTTCATATTGCTGACTTGGCTTCTGATTTTCTACCTTTCACTCGCTAGCATGTTAAACCAAGTGAATATAATCTTTGTTTGGCGGTTAACTCCCTCTTTTCCATCACTTTGGAACATGGACATTGGTAGTGCTCTTAGAAAAAGCCTGTTTCAAGGATGGATTTCTCATTCTTAATTAGCTTTGTAGTGAAAATCACTACTTATTTAATTGCCGCTCCAGTTCATCAGCAGATACTGTTTTTCTCTTTGAAAAAAATGTGGTTTTGTACAGTTTTTCACTTTGTATCTTTGCAGACGCCTCACTGTTACGTGTTTCTGTTGGGATGCATGTAAAACTCAGCAAATGAAAATAAACTTGTACTTGCTTTATAATGATCTCTGGCTTCACATTTAAAATGTGGCTCACACTGAGCAGTTAATTTGTTCTTCATTTTGTCAGTAATAGGACAATTTTTATATAACATTAAAACAGGACTGCAAGAAGATAGCATTGCTCTAGTTACGAGATGCTTTAATCATTGGACAATGAATTGGTAATGTGTTTATGAATTTTGAAGTTTCAGCTCTTAAGTTGTGATAAAATGACTTTATCTAAAGTAATGTGATCTACCCCTTTTTACCTTTGCATGATTGGTGATTTTCCTGCCCCATTTTGCAGAGGAATCCCACCCACACAATGAGTGATATGGCTGCTGCTGCTTCCTTATCAAATCAGTCAGTGCAGTGTATTGTTGGGAGGTAAACAAAGACACAAAGGTTGAATGACTTGCTCAGGAATGTGCTGGCGGGGGAGAATTCAGGCATCAGGGCCTGGCTGACAGTAGAAGATGGGACTGGAAAACATCAGCTGTGCCTTGGGACTGCATAAACCATTGTGAGATGAGGAAATGTGTCTGTGCCAGAGGTGAGACTTGTGGCACGGATATAAGTGACTTGTCTGTAGTTACAACGGAGGGTGTTTGAGGCAATTCCACATTTTGAACTGGTGTCATAATCCCTGGTATCTGAAACTCCTTATCTGGTTCCATAAAATAGTCAGGTTTTTACCCGATTTTTTTTTATTTTGGTTTGGTTTTTTTGGGGGGTAAGATATTTTTCCTCTGTTTTCAGCTATTAGAATCCTATTTACTGGCAAGTATTGCAGGCACAGAAACCAGTACCATAACTGCTTGATAGTGCTGGCTGTTGTTGCAGGAAGGGAGGAGTCCTGTTTGTCCTGGAGGAAAGAAAGTGTGTGTAGTAGCAAGCAGGGTCTAAGATGGGCTGACTGAGGACTCTCCTGGTTCCATGGATCTGATGAGTGGCAAGCATCTCTTTAAGGTGACAACAGCCAGCGTTTCCTCTGTGAGCTCTACAAGCTGAGAGTTGGTGAGGAGATGTCAGTACTCAGAAGGTGGCTCAGCTGTCTCTGCTGCTGGGGTTTGTGTTGCTGCTCCCTGACTGCCCTCAGTGCCCAGGCTGGGCTGCAGCCACGTTCCTGCAGGTGCTCTGCCTCCTCCTAGCCATTTGTTCTCCAGCGCTCCAGGCTCAGCTGAAGCTCACCTTCAAACCTTGCATGAGCTCTTTAGGGAAAGGCTTCCCAAGGAGGATAGCACTTTCTCATTATTAACATAATCAACTTGTATTTATTTAGCTGAGAGGCTGGATTGTAATAACTGCTTAGAATACTTCAGCAGAAATGCTGTCAACTCCAAAGTAGTAGGAAGAGATGATTGCTTATGGGCAATAACTATCTATGGCATCAATTATTTACAGTGTGCTTAAGTGGTCAGACTTCTTGAGAGAATGGGAGGTTAGTTGTGTCCTATGGCAGGGCTGGCTGGCTTGTTCAGCCTTGCAGGGAGAGAGGTAAAGACAGATGAAGAAAACATGACCTTTTTGAGCAAGATGTGTGGGTGCCCACTCCTAACACATGGAGTTTCTGCTCTCCCACTGTGGCTCTTGATGGCCATTCACAGGTTGGCTGGTAGATTTTGCTGGAGCAGCAGTGCTCGCTTCCCATCCTTGGCTCTTGTGATGAGCTGCTGTGAAATGTGCTGTGTGTCCATGGAAAAGCACATTTTTATGTGTTTGGGTTCCAAATATGGACACACAGGCATGACAGCCTGGACTAAGAATACATTGAACTCGGAATTATGTGTGTGTTTTTATGTGTATGTGCTTTATTTATATATGTAAAATAAAGCCTGCAATTCAGTGTCTCCTAGGATTTGGTTCATAAGTAGTTAATCACTAAAAGCACTTGGTAAATGTACAAAGTGTTGAGGTTTTGCAGAACACAAAATCAAGGTGCTTAGCATCCTGTCCGTGTGCTTTGTGACTGATTGTGGTGGAGAGCTTAGAAAATTGGTCACATGTCTGTGAGATGGTTTGAAAAGCTACAGCATTGGAGAGTTTTAAATCTGCACAGAAGAGAAATGACTCTTAGAAACTTGCTTTAAATGGTTCTGAGATATTTGGGGAAAATATAGTGATTTTTGCTCCCTCTTGCTCCTCCCATTCAACAAGTGATAGGTTTGGAGCAATGTTGTAGACTGAAGTTTTCAAGTTGTTTTTCAGATGTTGGTATACTGTACTTTAGTGTCTGGAAAGCATAACTAAACAGTTACATCATATTTTCTGACATGACTGGTACTGTGTTTGTAACCACAACATCCCATTAACTGTTTATCTAACCTAGAGTTATTTCCTCTAGAGGAAAGCATTACATGCATAAATATTTTCCTTAAGACACAGAGGCATTTATAAAGAAAAAAAAATGCCATGAATGCATAGCCAAAAGTTGAAAGTGTATGCAAGTCACTTCAATGTTAAGACAGCCAAGTGCTCTCCAGGAATAGGGTTTATGTGAGAACTCCACAAAGCACCTCCTGCTCAAAGTGCTTCAGCTCTGCTAGGGTGCTGCTGCTTCTCTCTGGAGGGTCTAGGATTCTGTTACCTCTTCCCTCCTGTTTGAGAACATAACATCTTGTGGATTTATGCAAGCACGGTGTTTGGATGCCTGTTCAGTAAAGAGTTTGAAGATTTGTTCCAGAGCACAGAAGGCTCCGTATACCACAGGAATAGGAGCAGCAGCAGGGGATGCAGGGCTTTGGAGGATTATGTGACTGGTAGTATTGCTCACCAAAACCTTAATCTCCTATTTTGAAGCTAGAATAAAGCAATGGAACAAAAAGCTTACACTAATGACATAGTTATAATTTTTTTTCCATTTACAAGGTGCAAAATTATATGCAGGGTGTTTTTGAGCAAAAGGAAATATACACCAAGGTTAAACAAACCTTGCTATTGAAATGAGGTAGTAGTAATATTACAACTTTAAGGAAGAATTTGCACTGTGATGAGTTACAACATGAACGTTTTTTATTCCTTAGGTTAATCTTTAACTTGTGTGACAAAACAGAACATTCTTCTTAGAAAATGGAGTTGCTTCTGCAGCAGTAACACCTCGGTCAAGGCAAAAGGAGGTGAAGTATTGCTACAGAAGACAAGGATGTGAGAGGGAGCAATCCAAAAGTCAGGAAGAGTGGTTATAGGACATAAAAGCTGCACATATTTAACACAAGCTAAAACACTGGCTGGGGAAATCCTCCCAGTTCTTACTTGCTCTGTATTCACTGAGAGTCTAAAGATTGGCTGGAAGGAGCTCCACGGCCTAGGAATCCAGCTCCAGGAGCCTGGGCTAAGAAGGACAAAAGAGAAAAATTGAGGCCTGTGCTCCAGCTGACATGGAGAAATTGGCTCAGGAGTTTCTGCCGAGTCGAGTGTTTGAGCTCCAGTGTTGTGTGTAGGGTGACAGCGATTCAGCAGGCTCGGGTGCCTGCCTGTGAAAGCCCCTCAGCCACAGCAGTGTGTTGGGGCTGACTGAGGAGCAGGGGCAGCATCAGCTCCTGCTGCCCCTGTGGATCACAGGAGATCAGGCAGCAAGGACTGTGCGTTGCAGGCAGCCGGTGCAGCCTGCTGGACTCGCTGCTGCTTTGTCCTTTGCCCCTTCCCTGCTGCCTGCGAGTTGGAGATTTCCTTTGAGCCACTCTAAATGCATTCTCTGTTTTGTTTAGCTGAGCTCTTGTGCCTCATCCCAACAAACATCCTTACACAGTCGAGTGGGGAAAGTCTGGCTTCTGTGGTGACCATCAGGCATTTTACCTGCTTCAGCAAAGTCTTTGAATACCTCCCTGAACAAACCCAAGATAAGCATTCCATGAGTTGAAATTCATTTAAGTAACTCCTCCACTCATGTTTTCTGAAAGTGTAAAATAAATCTTGTAAAGATGTGCAGTGTAATAAACCCCAAGCCCTTATTGCCTGTTATCTCTCCAGCAAATTCTCTGGTGCCCCTAATATTGCTGGTACAAGCTGAAGGCTGTGAATAGCAGAGAAATGAGCTTCGGGTGGTTTGCTGTGAATGTTCCTCATCATGAGGTTTACTCCTTACAGTACTGCCATTCATCATCTACTTTTTCATGTCTTTAACAGTTCATTCACAAATTTGACATTGAGTTGTTAGTTTTGAGAACCAGCCTCTTCTAGTTTATACATAATAAATCCAGTGACACTCAGCATTCCTTAAGAAGCCAAACTTAAATTCAGTAAAGTATTTTTGAGCTATATGGCAAAGACATCTCTGTATCTCTTAATCTTATGCTTTGAGTTATGTGCTCTGCTGTCTTCTTCATAGTTATTGCTACTTTTTTAGCCATTACTATAAGTCTTTTAAATATCACATGAATTTTTTTTGATAATAGAAACCTTTCCTCAAAGTTTCAATGAATTTATGTCATACAGAAGATACAATGAGATTAGAAAATTTTAGCATTAGTGTAGCATAAAAATTTAAAGTTTTAATTGGAATAGAGGGTTTCTATAAACCACAATTAAAGAATTTCTTGGAATTCAAGTCAGGATTCACATTAATTTGACAAAATTCAAATTAAATAGGCCATCAGCAATAAAACAGAGAAGAATATGATCAAATGATTTGCAAGATAAAAAGAGAAGATATTGTGTGGAAAAATTCACAATGCCAATGTGGTTGATGACGTTTATGTCCAAAAAGGAGACAGAGGAGTCCAGTAACTTTATTCAAATAAAGGGAGAGGCCATGGGGCATTCCCCTGGGATCTCTTGAATTATTGGGGGATGCAGCCCCCTTTTTATCCTAAGTTCCCAGCCACATCACCCTCTTCCTTTCCCCATTGGCTGAGGTACTCAGAAGGTATAGACTTCCAGAATTGCCTACTCTATGCCCCCCCTCTAATATGCACCCTTCCCCCCTTTTTTTTAATTCATAATTCTGTGAAGTTTTTGTTGTTTTTCTGTAGTTCAGGAATTTGACAGGGCCTTGGCTGAGCAACAGTCTGTATTAATTAGTAACATCCTCTGGAACTGATAATTTCTTCTGTTACTTCCCTATCCCTAGTTCCTGGCCCTATCTACAAGCAGATTCTCATGGTCTGTTTGTAACTACACATTCATGTTATTCCTTTCAATATTATTCCAAGTTCATCAACTAATTATTGACTTTTAAAATGGTTCTATAAATGTTGATTGATATATTAGGGTGTCAACAAGTAATGCTGTATTAAATACTGGTAGATTTTTTGGTTCAAAGTTTGTGGGTGGGGGGTGTTTATTTTGGGTTTGAGTTTTTTTGGTTTTTTTGTTCTTGCTGAAAATATGTGCCATTTGCTGAGAAATTAAAGTGATTTTGTTGCTTAACTTTTCAAAGTCTACCCAAGGCTTTTCTTGACAGACAAGTTTTCTTGGAAGTGTCAGGCTTGTGGCTTGTACAGTGGTTGACGTCCATCTGTGTTAGATAGCTCCTGTTCCTTCGCTCTGAAATAGCATTTATTCCAAATCTGTGGTTACCCTGGAGTACTTTTGTCCTTTTGTAATTAACTGTGCTGGCTTTTGTACTCCTGCTCTTTCAGATAAAGATATAAACCTTCTGTTAATTTCTATTCTATTTATGAAGGAAGTTCCTCATACACACTATTGGATCATTTTGACTTCATTGTGAGGAAAGAATATTTTGTAAATGCACAAGTCACTTTTCTTGTACAGCAAAGAACAAGGTTTCTCTTAAACCCAGCAAGTCGATTATGGTGTCATTCAGTGTTCCTCGGCAAACAGTCTCTAACATGATTGGCAGGACTGGGGCAGTGATCATCCCCCTGCACTTGGCCCTGGTGAGGCCACACCATGAATTCTGTGGTGAGGACCCAGAACTGAACACAAGGACATTGAGGTAGTGGAGCATGTCCAGGGAAGGGTGGCAGAGCTGGGGAAGGAGCACAAGTCTGATGAGGAGCAGCTGAGGGAGCTGGGGGGTGTTTAGCCTGGAAAGACAAGGCTTAGTGAGACCTCATCATGCTTAGAACTACCTGAAAGGAGGTGGTGGCAAGGTGACAGTCAGTCTCTTCTTCGAAGTGACAAGAGAAAATTACCTCAAGTTATGTCAGGGCGGGTTTGAATTGAACGTTAGGAAAAATTTCTTCACTGAAAAACTGGTCAGGTATTGAAACAGGCTGCCCAGGGAAGTGGTGGAGTCACCATCTCTGGAGCTATTTAAGAGAAGTGTGGGTATGACACTTGAGGACATGGTTTAGTGGTGGACTTGGCAGTGCTGGGTTAATGGTTGGACTCAATGATCTTAATGGTCTTTTCCAATGTAAATGATTCTATGATTATAATGCTTAGTAATTATATGAAATTAAATTAGTTACCATCAGTAATTAAAAAAGCACAAAAAGAACCCACAACAATTGTGCATGTTTCCCCTTTTTCTTTCTTCTTCTAAAACATAGTCTTTATAATGTAGCTACCCTGAACACATTTAATCTGCAATAAAGGTTTCTATCCAAGGTTCTTAGAGCCACACATCTTATTCGTGTAAATCTGCAGCAGATCCCAGACTTGTGTTGCCCTCCAAGCAGGCTCACCTTGGACCTAAAGCTGATGTGTCAGCAGGGAAATGCCTGATTTTTGAATTAATTAGATGTTCTGCTACTGCACTCATGGACTTAGTTGAATTCATGAGTTAGAAGCTTTGTGATTTCTGTGGAGGAAGGTCATATGTAGGCTGTCCAACAGTTTTTTAAAACTTTTATTTCTTTTAAGTTTAGGGTACTGAATACATGGCAATAACAGCACTGTTATTTGTAAATATTGTATAATTATGATTATTTTATGAATTAATCTGTTCCGTACAGCACTTTTTTTATAACAGTATTTATTTTAGAGAGAGGTTTTTGGTGGCTGTTTCAGTGAAGATCTGATTTACGTGTTTTAATTCAGTTAAAAAAACAGAATTCAGTTCAGAAAACTTCAATACCAAGAAAAAGTCTGTTTTTTGCACAACCAAGTAGTCAGAGTGCTAAAAGAAGCATACCAAATAGAATTTCAGTCAAGTTGATTTTATTGTAAATGTCTTCCGTACTTCTAGTTCCTAGTAAATTGCCCACTGTAGTAATAAGAGCAAATGACTTGCATTTGAATCCCTCAGAGTAAAATCAGCCCTTTTAAGTACATCTAAATGACAGCTGCATTTGCGAAGGATGGCCCTACCTCCAGAAAGGCTTCATGTTGAATCCCAAAGAATGAAAGATGATTGACCTTTATTGGCTCAAGTTTGGATAGTCTATCTTCTTTCCTGCCACTCATCTGACCTGGGGTGAACTGCCTGACTTTGTGGGGACATATTTTGTGGAGAGGCCATGGTCTTCTGGATTAGCCCTTTATTACAGAGGTGTTACAGGCCGGAGTTAAACCAGGAGGAAGCCCTTGGGAATGCAGTGGAAGACAGGATAATCAAGAAGGATGCTTCTTTTTAAAGCAGGGGTGAGTAGCAAAAACTACATCATCTCCCTGGCTGTACAGGACTGGGTGGAAATCACCTTGCTTGCCTACATATATTACAGTTTTGTGCACTCATTGGCAAGCTGTTAGAGCTCATGAAGTAACCATGCTGGTAGGTTAAAAATAATCAGGAAATATGTTACTAAGTACATTGGGAGTTTATTGAAATAGTAGTTTATTTAAATAGAGATTATTCATGTAATCAGTAATCCTTAAACTTTTCTGCTCTTTAAGTGCTTTTTTGAGGCAAGATTCTTGCTTTTTCAGGCTCAGCATTCAAAGCCTAAGTCTAATGTTGCATTTCTGCCAAGTGTTGTGGGTTTTTTTGGGAATGGTGGCATTGGATCAAAGTGTTTTTTCACTGACTGACGGTACACTTTCCCACATGGCCTAGGTTAACTTTTAATTTCTGGGGTTTTTTAAACAAGTGGTAGTGTTGAGGAAAGATTTATGGGAGCTTGAAAACCAGGTGAACTAGCTGAATAGAAAATCGGACAGGACTTCTAAGACATTTCTTTGGTTTTCAGGCCTGCTGCCTGTTACTGCCACCGATAGCAAAATGGCCTTTAGCTGACCTCTTCCATTTCTTTGAAGGTTGTTTTTGACTATTTTCTATACTAATATAAGAGGAAGTTCCTGAACAAGTTTACTTTGTGCTACATATTCCTCCTTGTTTCTTTTCTCTAAATCTCTAACTAAAAGTATGTGACCCTATGGGGTGCAAAAATCTGCAGATTTTGTAAATCACTGGTAAGTTAAATGCATGCTAATGTTTCTTAAACAGATGCAGATATCTCTTTTAGGTCTAAATATAGGAAGCCTGTGTGTCTAATGAAGTACATAACATAACTTTTATGTTAGACAGTTGTTTATATAATACTGTATAAAATTTTTATTAGTTATCTGGGCACTGTTTCAACAAAGTAGGTTAGCAAATGCTGAAATCCAACTATTCAAGCAGTACCTATACTTTGGCATTGGGTTATGTGTTCTTTCAAGAATTAAAGAATTTAGAGGATTTTTATATTGGTGGGTTTTTTTCTTTAATTGAAAAAAATCTCTATGACTAGAGACTTAGTTGTGCCATATCAGTCGTTTCAGGTTTATTCTTGATGTCCAGCATGTAATGTTTGCTTGGGGTAATTTTTTTTCTTCCTACGCAGTTATTATTTGAACACTATCAGTCTTAAGTCTTAGTTAATAATTGATAGTCTGTCATTGAGCAAACTTTTCCCAGGGCAAGAAAGAAGGTTGAAAAGAAACCGTCTGTTTTCTGAAGCGATAGAAACGTTTGGACTTGTCCGTTTGGTTACTTTTGCATGGACAATAAAGGTGTGTCAAGTGATCTGGCAGTGGGGTTACTCCATGGGTTGCTTGACGCTAGGAAGCATCAAACGTTGCCTAAATTTTGCTAAAGTGTTATTTCCCTCTATTGTGGGCAACTGAGGGTGATAAAACCCAGTATTTATTAAGAGGGTTTTTTCCTGACTGTTTCAGAAGGTATTGATGGTTTTCAGAGCTGTGAATTTGCACAAAGCTGCTTTGTCTCAGCAAAACTGTTTCTGAGGTGTAACACGATGCCAAAGCAAAGTGTGTGTCCTGGGGTTTCCCCAGGTGACTTCTAAAGAGACAAACTCGAGAGGACTTTGCCTGTTAGCTTTACACTCTGGCAGGGGTCAGGCAGCTTGAGGTG
Source organism: Entomyzon cyanotis (assembly GCA_024500445.1). Lineage (NCBI taxonomy): Eukaryota > Metazoa > Chordata > Aves > Passeriformes > Meliphagidae > Entomyzon > Entomyzon cyanotis. Next base: position 44,413,061 of record JAKEPQ010001005.1, read on the forward strand.
CCTTTTGACAAGCCTAGAAAAGAAACGCTCAGGAAAGAAAGAACTGTCCCAGCCTGGGGTATACTGATAGGTATTTTCTAGTCCAGTGGTTTCTTTTGAACATTTGTGTCTGGAGCAGTTTCACAGGGCCACTGAAGCTGTTGGCCAGCTTAGAGCATTTGTGATGTTTGTCCTTATCCTGTTTGCTGGATGTCTGCAGCAACACGTCTGATGGAGCATGCCTGTGTGTCACCTAGCTGCTTCACTAGCCACTGCACTAGTTTGTGTTTGCTGCATGTGTGAAGCCATTGGCTTTGCACTGGTTTTTTCCTGACAAGTTAGTATCTCATTGTGTAAGCAAGCTGTATGAAGAAGGGAAGTTGTCAGAAACCTTGGTGAGAGCTACTGTCTTACAGAGATGTGTGCAGCAGGAATAACAGCCGTGCAGGGAAGTGCTGCAGGGTGGGAAAGGTAACTGTGGCTGCTTATGGCTTTATCCTGACCCTGGCATGTGCTGTGAGGCGTTGGATCTTGCATCCTTCTGTAAGGCAACTGTTCATGCTGTACACACCCGTGTTCACCCATTTCTTGGCTGGCCACGGATGAAGACTATCAACAGCTTTTTTGTTAACTTCTTCACTTTCAAAAGCAGTTGCCTTCAGCTCTCAGTGACTTGCTTAGGATCTCTTGTATAGCTGTTTCTCCTGCATGTATCTTTTTTGGTGGCCAAGCCTTAAGTCTTGTGTGAATCCTAACAAGAAGAGTTTCAGGCCTTTCTGTTTGCAAATATATAAAGTACTCTAGGGAATTCTTTTTCGTACTTCCAGCTTTTCAGCAGATGGAAGACCTCCAGGATTTATTAAACAATTCTTAATAATTATTGCTTGCAATTGTATTTTGTGTATTTCAGCTTGACTTGCCATCTTTGTACATGAAACTGTTCTTTCAACACAGTAAGAGAGAATCTGGTCTTACAAACTGCTTGTTTGAAATTTCTCATTGAAGCGGTGTAATAAAATATGAAGTAAATGACTTCTAGAAGAAGAATGGAACACAGTGTCTGAATGAAGATCTGTATCAAGAACTTTCTGAGATTAAAATTTTTGCTGTGGGAAAAGTTTCTTTTAAAGACGTTAGGAAAACCCGCCTTTTAAGAAGGAAATTTAAATGGTAAATGCTTGGAGGAAGCCACATTGTCACACCCCAAACATATCTCAAAATGATCTAATAACAGGTGAAGAGCTTTTATGTTCTATCTCTTGTTTTACCAATGCGGAACTTCATAGGAGTATGGAGAAAAGTCATTAGAGGGTAAAATGATTAATACCTATCATGGCTAATAATGAGTTATCATTTTCATTTTGTTCATCAAACAAGGCACTAATTACATTATAAAAATGTGATTCTCTTCTTCTTATGGTAGGTTTTTGTTTCTTGTTACATCAATTATGCACTTGAGTTGATTACAGTAGAGCAAGAACAACTAGAGTAATTCTAATCATATCTTAATACTTTTAAACCCAGTACTACTCATGCAACAGAATCCCTGCATTTTTTCAGTCTGCTCCATGAAGACTTAATTCACAAAGCAATTCATACTATGTTTAACCAGTGAAGTATGACAATGTGAAATATACAGGTCCAAAATAAAATTGTATCCACATAATCTTTCCTGGTTTTCTGTGCCTTTTGCTGATTCACTATTACAGAATTCAATAGGAAATAAATTATTTCAAGCAGATATCTTACAAAATCTCAGTGAATGGAGCTTACTATAGGTTATGTAAAATTAATGACCTCTGGTTCATCGGTTTAAAAAGTTTCAAGTTCAAGACATTCTGATAATGTGAGATAGAAAAGATAATGTACAAGAACAAAAAGTAAAACAGGATTTTTTTTTTTTTTTTAATTAAAAAGCAGGAATAGAGAATACTCTTAGCTTTACTTTTAGTTCCCACTGGAGGAAAACTTGGCTGACATGTCCACAGAAAATCAGTGACTGCCTTGTCCTAAACAGAACAGATTTTTGTCTACTATTTTGTCTTTGCAGTAAGTAAGCAATATTCTTAAAATTAAGTAATTGCTTTAGTGGGTAAAATGGAAGATTAAGAGAGACATACAGTTTGAAAATACAATAAAAGATGGAAATTTTGAAAAGGGTGGGCTGACAGCTTTGAACTTAATTGAATCCTGTGATTGGGAGTTACTTTGATGTTTGAAGTTAGCAATAGTTTCTCCAGGGTAATCATGGTGGTTTTAAAGGGATTATTTTACGTGGTTAGTACCAATATTGAAGATTGATTCTGTGCTGGATTTATACATTTTTTTACCTACTAATTCTGCAAACTCTTAAAACAAGCACTAAGGAACTTAATAGGGATTTCATTTAAACTCAGAAAGACTTTGTGAAGTGGCTTTCTCAGTGAGTAGCTACACAACATGTGTTTAAAAAAGACTATCACTGATAGTGGGCTAAGAAATGAGGTATTTTTAATGCTAACAAGAAAATAAAATATTAAAAAACCCAAACTCAAGCTGCACAGCACTATTAAATTGTTCAAATGTAGGTCTGGCCACCCACAGCCAAGTTTTAAATTTCTCAACTTAAAAAAATTTTTTATGATGAGCAAGTTAATCTACAACAAAATCAACAGCCCTTCTCTAGTGAGTGATAAATGGTAAATGCTGTAGGGTTTTCTTTGAGAAAGAGCTGAATTACCAAAAAAATACTTCCTCCCTCTTCTTCAAGATAGGACTACGTAGATCCTGCCCTCTTAGTTTTTCAAACTGGGCAATTTTAATTTCAGCATGCAAGCTGATGTTCAGCTGGTTACAAGTGTCTAATTATTGTGATTATATGCATGCAGACTTCATCACTTTTTTTTTTTCCCCAAATGGAGCTGGCAGTGCAAGATGAGCTTGGCATTTTATCTACTGTATAATTTGCTTGTTTTTATGCTTAGTGTAACAGCTTGCTGAATGAGTTGCTGTAGTGAGACGTAGATAAACAACAAGGGGAGAGTGGGCACCCAGGCTGGCGGGTTCCAAGTGGTCATTGCACGTATCTAAAAGACCTATCAAACTGGCAAGGGAAGGCCAAAAAGTGAGAGCAAATTCAGAAGTAACTTCTGCTGCTTTGTCACCTGTTGACACCTGTGTCTTTGTTTTTTTCCCTCATGGAGGTGATTTCTCTGTAGGTGAATGACATCTGTTGGTGAAGATGGCCCCGTGGTGCCATGGTGGCCACATCTGGCAGTGGCTGCTTGGGATACACAGGGGTGTGTGGGGAGCACGTCCATTACCTGGGGTCACGTGCCCCATTGTTTTTGGGATGGAAGCAGCCAAGGATGGTGCCATTGTTCTGAGAGCAGACCTGGCTGCTACCCTGCCACCTGGGCCACCGCAGGCTTGTTACTGAGATGTGGTTATAACCAGGTCTCTGAAAATCTCAGGTGACTTCAGTCAAAAAGAAGCATGTGAATAAAGTCCTGTCTGCCCCACTTGGCCAGAGTGGGAGGCAGAAGCCCAGAAGGGTCATGTGGGTTCAGGATGTGGTAGTGGCTCCTTGCTCATCCTGTGGTTGCACTGGACAAGGGGGCTGCCTGTGTCCCTTGCTGCTGCTCTCTGCAGTTGCACAGCAGTCCCTGCACCTTTACAGCCTGACTGCCCAGCACAGTGTATGCTTGGCTTCAGGTCTGTGTTTACTTCCTCGGTAGCTGCACGTGGTTCACAGCTTTATGTGGAGAAATTTATTGGAGGTCACTGCCATGTTCATTTTAACAGCTTCCTTCTGCCACAGATAACAGATGACAGGCAATGACTGGATGCCAGAGGCTAATGGTTTTGGGTTCTAGCCCCGCAGAGAGCTTGTGACCAGTCCACATTCATAGATGGGGCTGTGCAGCTGGTGTCAGGCCAGGTGTTAATCCTGGCCAGTGTCCCAAAGAGGGGTGAAGGCTCTCCACAGCCATACTTGCTGCAGCTGTGCTTGCTCTCATGTTAGGGGTAGCCTCCTTGCTGCTTCTCCACTGTTGGACTCCTCATCCACCTTCCCCTGCTTTGCGTACACTGAGGCTGCAGGGTGATGCACTGACCCAATCTCAAGACTTGGCCAAGCTGTTTCCAGCATGAATCACGGGAGGTAAGAATTCTGTGTGGATCAGCTTACTCCTTGGGAAGCTGACTTAGTCACCTGGCATGGTGTCTGTGGCAGGCCAGGAGGCAACTTCCATGACCCACACTAAATGCTTTTGTGCGCTGCCTAGGTGGCTCAGCATTGCTGGAGTGTTTCTGTACTCAACATGAGTACAGGAAACTGCCAGGAGCCTTCTTTCTCTCACCAAAGAGAAGATTTCAAACCTGTGCAGGGGGACCTCATGAATTTTGGTTTTCCACTTGACCTTTTTCTGGGTTAGGAGATGAAAAGTTTGTGATGTTTGTGGTTGTTCTTAAAGCAGTGGCTTGGTTTTATTTGCGTTCTGATTTTATAGCTTTTAGAGTGAACTTTGGTAGTAATATCCATGGTTTTCTTGCAAGACTGAAGTCTGTGTTCAGGTGGTTTTGGAGAATAAAATGGGCTCTTATATAACTCTGGTACTAACATCAGGATGTGGGATTTATGAAAACCACTAGATATTATGAGACTTGGCAGTAAAATGGTGAAAGGTAGGTTAACATCCCTTCACAATTTTGCCTGAAGTGAGCTCATGGAAATTCTCAGTTACCTCTAAAAGGTCACTAGCTTGCAGTAGGAATCCTTGACTTGTGGTAATACTGCAGTTTATTAATATTTTGTGGTTTTGAAATTTCTAGCACTGCAACAGGAAATTAGTGTTTTCTTATCTCAAATTAAAAAAACAAAAAAAAATCCTTAACAAACCAAAACAGTATTTTGGGAAGTATTCACAAAATGAGAATTCTAAAATACCACTGGGCTATGTGTGTGTTGAAATGTTGAATTTCAGTAATGGTGTTAAATTAAAAAAACCCAACCCAATAGTTTAAGGTACTAAATAGAAGTAAGACGTGTCTACTCTTGTGAATACAAAGAGGCAAAAGCAATTGACATAGAAATGTCAGTGTCATTTCAGTTTAAAATGCCTACATGTCTCTACATGTTTCTGTGAAATGCTGAGCTCATGACAAAGTGTTTTGGTGGTGTTTGCTTGTGGATTTTCCCCAATTTATAACTTTTTTTTTCTTCGTTTAAGTATTCATTTGAAGTATTTTTAACAGTCAGTCTCTTTCTCTCTTCTGCCCCCTCCCCTTTTCTGATTTTCTCATCTGCCATATGCTATGTGTCTTCTTGCAAGATCACTGGGGATAGATGATATCTAAATATACTTTTCTCAGTTTTAGCAGAGTGTGGCTCTGTTCCTAATTAGTACTTGAATGCTCTTCAGGATAAACATGTTAAGGAATATGATGCCATTTGTGAAATGGCTCCTTTATGAATATGAGAGGTGCTTTGAGCCTTCATCAGAATCAGCATTTCTCCAAACTGTCTCAGTATTTCAGCTGAATAATAAATCAGCCAAAACCATGGGATATTAAGTAATATGGTTATAAAACAAATGTTTCTGCTTTTTAATCAGATTCCATATGCACAGTATACTCATGTTCTTCTATGAGTTGTATATCCCCTGAATAAGGATTTCAAGACAGATACATGTTTGGACAGCCTTTAAAAATCTAAAGTTGAATTAAGGAAAAGAAATTTCAAAAAAATACACAAAACACATCCCAACTGCCTGTTAAACTTTCTTTCATACCAATAAAAGCAGTTCCTCCCACTGTGTTTGATGTCTTACTGTGTTAATGCTGACACACTGAAAGAGCCTTGTCTGTGGGTAGTGTCTGGTTTAATGGAGACCACCCCATTGATTTGTGCTGTGTTGTTCTTTGATCTCAAGTAGAACCTGCTGCTGGTCCTTCAAAGCAGGTGAGCAAGAGCTGTAAACTGAGGCAGCTGTTGGAATTGCTGGGTGGAATCAGAAGAGCACATGTACACTGCCTGAGCATTTCCTGGGTAGATAGGAGTGAGCAGGACATTTGACTAAGCTGTGTTCTGTCATGGTCTGACAAAACCACGAGTTTTCAGTGTGATCTGTCCTTCTGTTAATTTCCATTATAACGGGGATCTAGAAATCCAACAACAATTTTCTACAGTGTTAAATGTAATTGGCTTGGGATTCTTGGGCAAGCCTAAACCACGCTATCTTGGATACTAGAAACTGTATAGTACAGAAAGGAGGAGGTGACAGCAGTGAACAGTAGCTTCATAATGGTGTAGCTGGGCTGCTTTATCAGCTAGTTCATGTTTTTCTGTATGCTGCAGTTGCCTTCTAGGCACAGCTACACATTGCCCAACGCACTGTCCTTTTCCAAAGCTATGAAATAGACAAAGTAAGGAAGGATTATCAGGATACTCTGAAGTATAGGGACTTGTTTGGATTTACTGGCAAGGTCCTGAACAAGTTGTGGTTTCGTATGTCTCCATCAGGCTCTGATCTGTTAGACAATACAGCCCTTTTGTAGCTTGTTCCCTAGTCATTCTGATGAAGAACATGGGAGTAAGTAAAGGAATGACAAAGACTGTAAGCCTCTTCACAGAGTGGTTTGTGTGTAGTAATTCAGGGGATGGTAAGCAAGTTTCCTTTGTCCTCTTGGTTTTTGGGGTGTGCTGCAAGTCATAGACTATGGAAAGGACAGATTTCTCTGTGAGATCCCAAATGCAGCCAAAAATGGTTTAAACTCTAGTTTACAATTATTGCAGCACATAGTAGGGAATTGCAGTATGTGTCTTTATGTCTAAATCTGTAGTATTCCTATGCATGCTGAAGCATTTATATCTGGCAGTTGTGTGCTGTTTGAGACTGCAGGGTAATCTTTCTGTAGCAGAACTAATAAGAGATGGACTGATAAAAAATAGGAATTTGCTTCCACTTACTAGATGAATACAATTTTCTGCTTCTTTACCATCTTGCCATTTTACTTCCTCTGTTAGTGAATGTGAAGTATTTTTAGGGGACATTAACTATCATGGATTTGTAGGTGTTAATTTCATTATATTACACTTTTCTGGCAGCAGTTTTTTTCTACAACAGGGAAATCTAGAACTGTAGTGGGTTTTTGTTTTAAATACTGGTAATGAATAAATAAATAAAAAATATTTGTTTTAAATTGCACAATATTTCAGTGTTGATTTCTGGGCTTATATAAAGTAAACAATAACTTCCAGTTTGGGAATGTTATTTTTCCTGTTACTGCAATTGACTGGAATAAATAAGATCAGATTTACTGACTCATTTTAAGGATATTTTGATTCTTTTTTTTATAAGTTGAGCAACTGTTCTTGGGATTTTGTTGTTGTTGATTATATGCTATTACTGCTCACATGATACTTGGCAGCTATTTCTGTCCACCTTACATACATTCCATGCTGTTCTGGATCCTTGCTTGTGGGTGGGTGGTTTTTTTTTGCTAGCCATTTTTTCAAGACTTGTGTTAAATCTTTTTCCTATCATTACATCTACCATTCTCCAACTTCCTAATGAGATTCATTAGAGGGAACGTTCTTCTGTAACTGAATTGGGATATAGAATTTTGCTTTATATGTCTATCTGACATGAATTCTGTAGATCTAGGAGGTAGTCTGTGACAACTGAATGCACTGCTGGACCTACCTGCATAGAGCTGGGTCTAGCAACACCTATAGACCTTCAGAGTCCCAGGTGTCTAGTAGGACTGCACAATAATTTAATAAAAATTCCACCAGACTTCCACCATAGACAGACAAGTAGTAATAGGAGAGGCTAGTCTGTGGGGAGTAAGAAATCTGGGCATTTAAGTAGAATTTAGATGTGTAGGGTATGTCTTACATGAAAATCCAGACCTTACAGTGCCATTATTAAAATTCACTTTTTCTGATTCCTGTTAGACGTCTCTTTTTCTCAGTGAGGTCACTGTTGCATTTCAGCTGTGTAATGCATTAGCTAGACCAGTACTGCATACCTGCTACCCTCTGCCAGTTTGAGGAGAAGGTATGCTGGATGTTGCTGCCCCAAACCCAGTCACAGAACTTGTTCCTGCAGAGATTCTCGATGGCTTCGAGACTTGATCAGAGCAAGGAAGCATAATGTAAAACAAAGAAACAAACAAAGCAACTCTCCTTCCCCTCCCCCAAAATGAAGCTCTTCTGGTATGGTCACATTGTAGACATATTTAACTGAAGTTAGTGCAGTCTTAAAATCTTCTGACGAGTCTTACTGTAGGACCACCTGTTTAAATAAGCTCTTGTGGAAGAGGAAAGAGGCACCTGCATCAAAATCTCTTACAATATTGATGAATGAAAAAAACCCTTGCAAGAGGACTAGTTCATTGACTCCGGTTCCTGCTGTTACAGGCATATCACATCATAATGTAGTGGTCATGTGTTAACCAAACTGTCTTCAAGGTTCTTGCCTCTACTGTACTCATCCAATGTCTTTCTTTCCCAGTGGAAAGGAAGGCTTCAATTTCTGACACATGTTGTCGGTAGTTTAACCATACTTGGTTCTAGTTCCAGTTAAAATCATTGAAAATTTATGTAGGTCTTGTCTTTTTCAAGATTTACTGAATCAGTAAATCTTGAAAAAATTTGAAAAAATCAAGATTTACTGAATCATCCCCTCAGAATGCAGATATACTGAGCTCTTTCTGGAACACGAGGAATTGCCTCTCCCCTCAACCTTTAGACTCAGTGCTGAGGATTTTTGTATCAGTGTCTTAGATGAAATATTGACTAGTGTAATAGTCTGGTCTCTATGTAATCCTCATTTTGTCTCTCATAGCAAGTTGCCTACCCACATTAAAATTATTCATTTCCACCTCCAGCATCCTCAGCAGCACTGGTGCAAGTTTAAGAGTGCTCAGCTGGGTTAAAGCTAGCTTTTTTTTTCACCAGAAGTTAATACTTCTCATCTAGAAAAGGAGCTACAATATTGAGAAATACAGTCATTTTGGTCTGATGTGATTTTTCTCACTGGTGTTGGCAAGCTGATGTTGTGTCTTATTTGGCTTTCCTTTAGACTCTAATGACGCGTCCCTTTACAATGGGTTCCAATGCCCTGTGTTTCTACTGAGGTGATTTTTGTGAGCAGTACTTTCCTGGATGGCTTGGCTTTGCTTGCCACTTCATCTGCCTCGTATTTTTTCAAATCTAGTTACAGTGTTTATTAAATATTTTCAGATCATATACCACTCGATACTTAATAGTTTTCTTAATGCCCTTGCACCTAGTCCTGCAGTTTCATTTGTCAGTTCTTTACGAATCCACAGATGATGATTACTGAGGTTTCTCTAGTTTTGAGTGAATTAAGCTCTTTGAATTTTGCTGCTGTTTTCATGTTCTTTGCCTTATAGGCATCTTGGATTTCCCAGGCTGTAAAATAAGAAAGTTAATTCCATTTTGAGGCTGTTGAAAGTCAGCTGTAGGGCATCTTGATGTTGCCTGCTCTGCACAAGTGCTGTGGGATGCCTGAGTGAAATTTTCATTTCATTGTTCAAAGTAAGCATAGCAATGCCATGGAAAACATAAAACAGCGTCTTGATTTCTTTTTTTTCACCCTAATGGAGCATTTCTCCTGCTCCTCCTCCACATGGCTCTGGGTGCTCATTTATGCTAGGCAGGAGTGGGAATAATTCCTCTTCCCAGTGCTCAGTCCATCATTCAGTGATGTACTATCCAACAGGTGACACTGCCAGGCACTTCGTCCTTTTGCCCAGAAGGGAAGTTGTGCTTGTGCTGCTGCTGTGCTGAACTCCTTCAGTGGAAAAAAAAAAAACAAAACAGGCAGCAATTTATCTGCTCAGGATATTAATTATATCTCAGGATTTCGCAAGGACAAAAGAGGCAAAGCCACATGTCTGGGTAATGAAATGTGGTATTTCTCAACAGATGATGATCCCCAAAAGATGTTCTCTGAATGTGTGTAGTAAGGCTATGAATGGATTAGATGTGAATGATGGAGAGAGCTGGACTGATTCACTCAAATTTAAATTACTTGTGGAGGTTCTAGTTCACAGTGTTAAAGTCCGTTCAGATTCATAAACAGCATTTTCCCAGCTAGTGAGGTGAGTGAAACCAGTTCATTTTTGGTTTCCCTGGGGAATTTCAGAGTGGGTAAGAATAGATAAGATAAAAAGATCAAGCCACCACAAAAAAGTGTATTTGAGTAAGAGTTGTGACTTTGCGTGGTGACAAGTTCTCTTAAAATAAAAACATTTTAAGAAACTGAAGCTCAGCAGATGGCTACATAATCTGTTGTTGAGACTGTAAAGATGGAGGCTGAGGGGACTTCTGGAAGAACCTGAGACACCCTGACAGAGGAGCAGTACAGTGTTTCTCCTTTCCTCAGGTCCTTCCTTGCCTTCCATCTGCCCTTCCCAAAGCCTAGAGAGCAGATACAAACCCCGTTAAATTCAGGCTGCTGTTAACAGAGGGAGACTGGAGGGCTGTAAGCAAGTAAAATTTTTGAAGTTCATGTAGTGTCAACTCCTTAGTGTCGCTGTTGAGCGGCTAGCTGAGGAATGACCCAAGTTCTCAGACAAGGAAAGAGAGAAGAGAGCTTTATTGTTTTGAATTCCATATATGTAGAGTTTACAGAAGTGCCCCAGATTGGTTAGCCCGAGACCTCCCCCTAGGCCCAATTGGCCAAGCCCGAACTGACCTAATCTGGAGACGTTGTTTGCAAAACATCCAAACTTTATCTTGTTTATGAAATATAGCAAAATGTTCCCACGGGAAGGACCTGTGCTAGCCACACCTTAGCAATTGCATTTTTCTATTCCTTTTTTTTTTCCCCTGAATTCATCTGTGGGCTAGGACTAAATCTGAAAAACTTAAAAAAAAAGATTAAAAATCTTAAACTTTTCAAGATCTAAAATTATTTCAAGATTTTAGAACGCAGAGTTTTAAAATCAGAAGTGTGGAGGCAACTCCTTCTGAACAGGAGAATTTATAAGTGAGGACAATGCTACTGCTTAAACAACTGCCTGCTTGGATTGCTGTTGGAGAGGCTTATTGGACTCTGATGCTTTTTGTCATTGCTAAGCCAACTTCTTTTAGCCTTTCACAGAGCAGAAAAGGAAAGCCTCGCTCACATTTTGAGGAGTATTTGAAACCTACTGTTGCCTCAAGCTTTAGCTTCCTGTGCTGTGCGGTAGAGTGTCTGATAATGAAAGATGAAAGCTTTCTATTTTTGTCTTGTGAATGTAGCTCATGTTTCATGGGCCAGATTGGTTGGGTTTTGTGTGTTCCTTTTTGGTGCTGCCTTTATCGTGGGGAAGGGGGAAGGAGGGAATAGCAGCTTCACCGAGGTGTTAAATTTAGAGTGGTTAGAAGCAAGGATGTGTATCTGGGGTCTTTTCAGCTTATCAGACTCAAGGCACCTGAAGAGGCTGAATTGTGACCAAGCATATTGAGTTGAAGGGACAGTTCCTGGGCACCAGAACCCTCTTGCCCTTTACCCCATTGAATATCTCAAGTGGCAAATCTGTGCACCTTGTGAAAGCAAAGACAATTTTTCTCTCTTTGTCATTTGAAGTATGCACTGCGGACATAGCTGTTAGTGGTGTGGTCTGATCTAGGCAAACTTAAACTGTGCATTTAAAAAAATTGTGATTGATTCTGGGTGTTTTACACCTCTATGCCTGGTACACTAAAGAATTCAGTACAAAAAAAATTGTTTACATGGAGGCATTCCCAAAGATGAGGGATGGTAGATTTTTGGGTTTCTTTGCAGGGTGTGTATGATACAGAGAGGATGTTAAATAGGACGGGACTAGTGCAAAAAGAGGACATAGAGGAGAGGCCATGATGTTCTGTGCCTTGTATGTCACACATTTTCTACCTCATATTTATTTTGGAAACTTGCTTATCTGAACTGTAGCTATCCAAGTGTTTTTATTCTATAAGTATAAAAACAAATTATTTGTACAAAATTATTTGTACTTTCTTTCTTTAAGACCTATAGCCTAGCTGTAGAATTAGTATTTCTTTTTCATTATATTTGTATATATTGGATTGTTCTCTTACCTTACTTTTCTCTCAGATGTTGACATTTCCACTTTCTTTTTTATGATGATGGATACCTTTGTTAAAAACATTTGCACACATGTGTTACAGAGTGAAATGCCATATCTGTTCATAGTATGTTCCTACTGTGGGAATTTCTTCGTGGAGACAGAAGCCTGCATACTTGTGTGTGCAGTGAGAAGTGCTTCAAAGAAGAAGCACTGTGCTTCAGCACCTATGCCATCGTCCAGCTTGCAATTCCGTCTACAAGCCCCAGCCAACAAGTTCTGTGGCTCAGCCTTCCCTCTATTTCTCCTTCAGCTGCTCACTTCCCAACCTGCCAGCATAACTCCTCTGCAAGTGTGATGTGTGGGAGGGAATAACTGCTTAAGCTGTTTGCCAGAGCTCAGGTTAAGTGAATGCTACTGCATTTCATCTCCTTCTGAGCACTGGCACACCTGGACAGCATTCACAAGGTGGCTAAGATCCCCTGCAAAATAGTGCTGTTTTCACTACAAAGTAGTTAGGGTTGTTAACATCGATAGCAGGTGCTGCTTTTTGTGATGGTGTGGCCAAGCTACATCTTCAGAGTGCGAATGGCTAAGGTGTTCAGCACCATGCTGCCTGGTTCATTATAAGCTGACTAACAGCCTTAGCACATTGACAGTAGGTCCTACTTTTTGTGAAGGAACTATCCAAACTACCATCTTGTGGAGCCAGATGTTAAATTCTCTTTTAAAAGAAAAAAAATCACACTAGTGCTGCTGACAGCAAGCAGCAGCTTCAAGGTAAATCTGCTGGGTTGCAGGCAAGTGTGAGGAGAGTTCAGCTTCCGAATGCTTTCATACAGCATCAGCAGCTCCTTGTCAGGTCCTGTGTCTGTAGTGCAGAGAAGCACTCAGCTGCTTGGGCACCCTTCCTGCTGAGAGAAGTGGTGCTCTGTGGAAAAAGACATGTCCCACATGAAAGCTTCTGGAAAGGCTTCATTTGTCTTCTTGAGTGTACCTTGTTTTCTGCAAAGCAAAGAGTTTTGTGCCAGGGGACGTGCAGCCATCAGAGGTTTCCTTGCTTGGAGTAGGTGAAAAGATTCATAGTGGTGCTTTTTTTCTGGCAAGCTCCAAGACTAGGAAGGGGAGAATAGAGCACAAACAGTGAAAGGTGAAGCTTTGTACAAGAGCTAACTTCATGTTTATTCTTCAATATGAGCTAAGTGCTTGTTTGCACGTAGTTATGAAAATATGAAGCTTCTTACGTTTTGCTGTTTCATACTTACAAGACAGCATAAAGGGCATCTCACAGTGTGTCTTTTTCATCCTCTTTGATGTAAATCAAAGCACTGAATTCATATCTATATGTCCAGAAGACATAAATGTACATTTTAATCCCAGTCAAAATGACAAAAAGGAGTGTATTTTGGATATCTGCATTTGGAGTAGCATTGAAGTGCATTGCAGCTTTGTTCTCCATGTGCTCTGAGACAGAACAGGTTGTTACACAGGACCTTTGTACACTGACTCGCTACCTCTGCCAGCAGTTGAGGAAGCTCATGTAGCCTGGTCTGATATAGCTTGAACTTAAATCTTGGTAAACAGTCCTAATTAAGTGAAGTCATTGATGGGAGCTGGAGAGGGAGAATGAGGTGTGGTTTGTGTGGAGGATACAATTAAGGAAGGCCTGTACCCTGCTTTGGAGGGACAGCATTTGAGAGTAACTGTGTGTGCACAAGTGTGCATGTTCCTGAGTAATTGTCTCGGGGAAAGGAATTGCAGAAAGCTGACTAGATTTCTGGCTAAACAGTTACTGAATCTGGTTAAGCTATTGCTGGTGGATCATTCACAAAAATAATGGTTTGTTTTAATAGAGTCAGTTATGTCTGCCGTGTCTGTTTAGCGTGAGATAGGGAGTTTTTTGAAGAGGCTGGTTTTGTTCAGCTTCATACCTGCAGCTGTTGCTTTTCCACATGCGCAGATTTTTTCAACACTGATTGGGCTAAATGTTTTTCTTAAATTAAATGTGTTCACAACTGAAAAAAAAATCCTTGATAAGCCAGGTTCCTGGTGGCTACAGGTATGGTGGAGGAAGGCCAGAGGGGCTCTCTGACTGAAGATAAGAATTGGAATGCACGAGTACGTAAATCTAGAAATGGGAAATGCTGCTACTTGGCTACACACAGCTAGAACTGCTTTGTGAGCAGAGTCTGTGTACCATAAAACAGCTGGTGACAGGTCTCTATCTGAAAGATGGTTTTGGCTTATAATCCACAACCACTTTCCATGAGTTACAGAGCAAATTTGAATTAGTGTTTGCATTGTTTGGTTGGCAGCTCTTTCTTCAATCTTGATTGGGTTAATTTGTGCTCTTCCCTTTTTTCTGTTTTCGTTCCATCTTTACAGTATGTGCAGCTATTTTTTCTTCAGTCCTGCTGTTGGCTTTCTTGTTGTGCTGCTTGCTGCTCTGCCCCACAGGGAAAGGGGCTCAGCTCCTCCACTTGTAAGACTGTGTTGGCAACCAAAACCACTTCTCTGGAGCATGGCAAGGAAGGGAAGCCCTGGTATCAATAATGGTATCTGAAAAATCAGAAGTCAGCAAGGTCTCATGCTTCATCAGTGTGACATTTGCATTGTTAAAAGCAGTGTCCCAGAGTGGGCAAGAGCCCTTTTTGACTCAGGAGGAAAAAGGTCTGTGTAAAATCACAGGCTAGTTCTTATCAATTAATACCCATTTGCTAATTGTAGATCTGTGGAGAGAGAAATGATTGGCAATCAACACAGAATTACTTTTAAATGCAAATGCCTACAATAATTAATAAGTTTTCAATGTAATGTGTCTTATTCAAGAAAGTGTGACACTTTTTATTAATTTTTTCCCTAAGAATCAATAAGAATTGAGCACAAAAAGAGGACAGCGGTACCTCTAATATTAGATAAAGAGTCTAATCGAAGGCAAAAACCATGTCAAACGGAAAATGACTGCTTTGGGGTTTTTGGTGGTTTGGTTTCTATCTTTTTGTTTGTTTGTGTTTTTTTTTAGTGATACCCCGATCACATTTGGCATCACAAATCTCAATTGCTGTTTAAAAGCTTCCCCATAAAACTGAGAGAGAAATCATGACAGTTCAGCAAAAATGAATGCATGAAAATGTTGAAATGTGTATTTTATGTAAGAACACCAGAAGCACATCCAGATGGAGAGATGGTGCTGCCTGGAATACTTTTTGTAGGGAGGAGATTTTATTGCTGCCATGTTGATAGGTGAATTTTTCAGAATGTTCTCAAGGTTTTGACAGTGTGTAATGCACAGTGGCAAAAAGCAGAGATGAACTATTCTGATGATAACATTTGATAGTTTGTAGAGGCACACTATTTAATACCTTTGCTTAGTGAATATAATTGTTGCTGCTGAAAATTGGGAAGTTAATACTTACATGACCCAAGGCAAACAACTTTGAAACAAGCCCATTCCTGAAGTTTTCAGTTTTAGTAGATGCCTCAAATCAGACAAAACTTCACATGCTTGACTCATGGCTGCCAGCTAGAAGTGTTTTGTTGTTCCTGAGGGTACAAAGCAATTTCTTTTATGTTTCGGGCAGTGAGTCATGGCTGAAAAGCAGTAGTGCTTCTAAGCAGTAGTCAGTAGTGCTTCTAAAGGTAAATTGGGTAACTGATTTTGTGGCCATCAAATGGAGTTCATGCACCCTTAGCTATCTGTGGGGATGGACTCTGGTTTGGTGTCATGGATTTACTCATAAAGGATGACTAAGTGGTTCATAAGGTTTATTTTGCTGGTGTGTTTGACCTCCTCTGGAGTCATTGGTGACAAAGAACTGGTAACAGACAGATAAGACTATTGATGGTTTTGATCTCATTTAAGTAATGGGATTGTGCAATGAGCTGATAAGGCCTGGCTTGGCTCAGCATGCTCTTCTGTTCCTCACACACCAACCAGGACTTGCAAAATGTGCAGGCTACTGTTACTTCACCTGACTGCTCAGCCAGGTCGCCAGTGCTGTCTTACAGTCGTGTGGGGTGTCCAGCCTCTCCATCAGACCAGTTCAGTTTCTGTGCCATCAAGTTGTGTCCGTGTGGTTTCTGACTTCTCGTTGCATTTAAGGTGAAATAAAAGCGCCTTGCCATCACTGCAAGCTCACCTGATGAAAGCTCAGCCTCGTGAAATTGCAGGTGTTTTGCAAAACCCCTGATAGGAAGGAAGGAGGTGTCAGCACTTCCTGTAGTACAGTAGCTGTGGATCTGGGAGAGGAGTCTGGTCCTCAGCTGCTCTTCCAAGTGAAACACTTGCGCCTGCACATATTTGGCAGCGGCAGCCATTGATTCAAGCTGCCCGCCTGCAGGTCTGAAGTTGTTTCTTCCTGTGCGGGAGGGAATTCTATGCTCTGGGATGAGTATTCTGGCTGCACACGTGTGACTGCCTCTCTGTGGCACCCTCAAGACCAGAGGTAAGTAGGGCATTTCAGCTTCTAAACACAGGTTGTGGTAATTTTGAGATGCAAAGGTGGGTGGATTCGCACAGCTGATTCCAAGCCAGGGTGGAAGAGCATAGCGGATGGTTGGCATTTCTTTGGAGCTGCTCCCTCAGGGGGCACCTCTACTTTGCTCAGGCAGCAGGCTCCACACAAGGAAAAGCACAGAAATGCAAGTATTTCACAGTTCATGGGGCAGCTGGGCAAATGACAAAGTTCCCTGGTGTCTCCTTTCTCAGAGGTATGGATTTTGTATTGTGAAGAGGGTGGACTGCAGCTGGCTTCCCCAGTGACTCTGCTTGTCTGCTGACAGTGTTGTAGATGGAAGATAAATTGCTCATCATTGCAGTCTGACAGCTGCCTAGAGAGCAGTGTAGAATTAATTCCTGAACTTCTTCCTTAACTATTTCATTTACCTGGTTGGCTGTTCACTACTGAATGTCTAACTCCTTTACAGGAATAAATAGTAATAGAATTATCTGCAGAGTTTGTTTCATGTACGCTTGGCATCCTAGATAACACAGCAAGTATGTTGTTTATCTCTCTCAGGAAAAAAATCTAGATAGTTAAAATAAGCTGAAAATGCAGTCTTACTCTGTTTGGTAGAGGCTGTTGCCTTGGGCTGTGGCTTATCTCCTTAACCAACCATGAAAACTGTGCTGTTTTCCATCTTTGCTCTTCATCAGGTATATTACCATTCATATTATGTATCTACAGTTGTTCAGGGCAACAGTGGGTAGGGTATTTGTGTATTTCTGGTGTATATACACAAGACTGCTCTCTGATGATTGTCGACTCTGGAGTTGGGTCTTTAAATGCATGTTTTGATGGACAACTGCTCGGTAATTAAGGAAGAAAGTGCCCTATTCTTTCGGCAGGGGGGTTTGCTTACCTTGTATTGTGCCATTCAGTTACCTATTGAGGTGTTACGCTGTGATTGTGCTGTATTAACAACAGGCTGTTTGGAAAAGCTGGTAGCAAAACAATAGCCTGAAATAAAATACTTTCTGGAGGCCTCTCCAGGGTGGTTAATAGACAATTCCTGAGCTTTTAGCTGTTAAAAGTCTGCTCAGAGCTCCAGCCGAGTTACAAAACATGTTTTGTCTGGCTGTGGATCAGTTGTGTGGATCAGTGAGCCAAAGGGTTATGAACAGTTAAAAAAATCCTTTCTGACAGAGTTTGTGCCCTTGTTTTGGAAAAGCTGTTGAGAGAGTATGAAGGAGGTAGGGTTTCTCCCTGGTCTCCATCACAAGAGTTTGAGAGTCACTTAGGTAAATGGGGGTTGGGGTATGCATTTGTTGTTTCAAACCCATACTCATCTCCTTGTTTTTCTGCTGATAAGATTCATTATTGGTTGGAGAAGGCTGAGTAGCTACTCACTTGGCATGGCCGTAACCTTTCAGGAGGGAGAGACTCAGGGTATGGAGTCCTGGGAGAGGGCCAGGGAGCTGCAGGAGCCCCTGGCTGGGACAAGGTCTGAGCAGGAGCAGGCAAGGACCCACTAATAAGTTTTGGATCTCAGAGAAGTGCACTGGCGAGGGCTGGAGTGCAACCCAAATGTGCAGACTCCAAACAATGACTCTGTAGCCACCTTTGCTGTTTTTATTAAAATTGTATGCAGTGTTCTGTGAATGTATAAAAAAGAGACCCTGGTGAACGGTGTCATTTGAAATGTCTAATTTTAGGTTGTAATTTATTTTTCTGAAGATGAGACAATTTTTTTTCAGGTGTCTTGTTTATTTAGCACCTTGAAAGAGAAGATTCTTTTAAAACTTCATTACTGTGTGCAGTTCTGGGACAGATGCTCTATGTTGTCATGTTGTTCTCATTGGAAAGCAAACATAAATATAGTTACAGCAGTGTTAAATGCTGTGACTAACCTAACATACTTTATTACATACTGTTTAAGATTTTATGCAGCCAAGCATGTTATCTTTCACTGAAAGAACATTTACTGCATTTTTATTTTAGCAATCTGCAAGGGGTTGCTAAGTGTACATGACAAATAGATTGGTTTTTGCAGTAATGTGAAGAAAATTGTAAGAAATTCTTGACAAAATCTTCTGCTCCTTTAGTACCAAAAAAGTCCTGTGAAAATAAATCTGTGTATCCTTCTTGTGTATCTTCTCCCTCCACTGTATACCTGTATGCATATATGGGGAGGGGACAGATGGAGACAACACCCAATCTGAAAAACATGTTTATTTCGTTTTCCTGTATTTAACTGCTGGTGACTTTAAAAGTAAGAGAACTATCAGGTCATATGCTTTCCTGTTTTTCCCCTTTCTATTTAATCAGTTGAATAGCTGATCTATACTTTTCTTTGTATTAGCTAGAGGCTTTTTCCTCTTTTACTCCAAGCAGGCACAATGTCTTCTTCCATTGTGCTGTGAAGTTGACCATGCAGGTGACCTCTGCTTTTTAATTTGCAAGCAAAACAAACTTTGCTTGAGCATATTCAAGCATACTTTTTGTTTCTGATTATGGTTTATTTTTTTTAAAAAGCAGCATTAACCTTTTATAAAACTGTCTTAAGTACAAATGTACTTGTCTTGGCTGACGCAATAGCTAAATGGAAGCTGAAAGAGCTGTTTGGAAACCACCTATGTGTCTGTGGATATCAGGATACCAGAATTACAGCCAACTTGACCAAAATGACATACTTTGTGTATGTTAGGGCATATGAATGAAGCATGCTAGCAAGTTAACTTGCCCAAACTGGAAGCTGATTTTACGGTGAACTAATTTCTTTGCTTCAGTATTCTTGAGTTTGCTTTTCAGTTCTGTGAATTAGCATCAATACACGTGGGAGGACATTTTCTTTGGATCCTGCATTAAATTATTCTGAAGAAGCCCTGACAGTGAGAGGAGTTGGACGTCTGTCTCTTCATCTATCCTCCTAATGGGCTTTGCACTGTGTATTTTTGCACCTATTTGAAGCAGTGATATTAGTTTTCCAATTACTGTTCAAGCTCTTTGACGGTGCCGCTGAGCAGTTACGCAACATGTCTGAGTTGCTTCCTTTATCCCAAGAGTGAGCAAGGACTGACAGAACAAGTGTTGGCTTCTTTGTGTGAGTTAACTCTTAAACTGAAATTTGGAGCTCATGCTAGAGGTACTTTGAGCAGGTCCCTGATTAATGAAGATGAGAGGTTACAGGTGTTAAAGAATGCATGGATGCTAGCACAGTGTCAGGAGAGCTGGATTTTGTTCTGGTCCTTCTGAAAGGTTGAGTACAAGTTCACATAGCACTTCTGTTTTTCATCCATTGTAGGAAGCAGTGACTTTTTATTTATTTAAGGTTAATCAGCCCAAATGGTCCTGATTTTTCTAGTATAGGGGTTAAACGAACACATAAACCCTTGTGTGGGCTTGTTAGTGGGCTACTTGAGTACCCCAGTGATCTGCCCTACTGGCATCCAGCATTTGTTTTTCCTTCAGGGATGTCCACCATTTGCAGATGTATCAGCAGATGCATCTCCAGATGAGGTGTCTGTGTCTGGTAGGCTGCTGGGCTGAGCTGCCAGGTGGTGGTGGTTAGCTGAGCGAAGGGCTGCCAGGGCTGGGTCTGTACACCTGGATCACAGGATGACTCAAAGTCATCCCGCTGTGGTGCATCACTAGATGCTTCATTACACTGCCCTTCCTCTTCTGCTCTTTCCTGCAATAAGTATACCCTTCTTATGTCTGGTCCTGTCTAAAGAAAAGCTAGCTTAGGGTTCTCTTCTCTCTTTGGGGGTTTGCCCTGTTGAGGAAGAGCAAAAGAGTGGTAATTAAAATCATGGAACTTGTCCGTCTCTTAAGGAAGGCCCTCCTTCCGATGCAAGATGGCTGGCAAGCTCTGCCTGAGCCAGCTGTGCCCATTCTAGGAAGTTTCCATTTCTGTTTGCCACCTGCCCCTTTGGCAGAGGTTATGTCTCTGCTGTCTGGGTTGGTGGCATAGACATGGCAATAGACACCTGCGTCAAATGCTGGAGAGCTGATTCAGTGTGTGTGCACGTGGTGGGAGCCCCTCAGCCTGGTTGAGCAACCTAAGCAGCTGTGTGACATTCCAAGTGCCCTGCAGTGTGATGGAATTGTGGGGAGAGTGGGCTCAGCCTCTCTGGGTTAGCCGTGTTACGCTGGATTAGATGTGCTACACAGCTTCATCCTAAGACTGCATTTTGGCACGTGCGTGGAGGCTTTTCACATCTAATTGATTTCCCTCACTTTCTTGCCTGCTTTGTGCAAGTGTGACCTAGAATGTGGAGTGCCAGGTCTGATGCAGTGCTCCTTGCTTTGCAAGCAGTTTTATGTATTGTGCCAGGGAGTTAATTTAGTTCCTTTTTTTTTCTTTTTTAGTTAGGAGATTTTTCATTTTGAATTGAATGATTTAGATTTCCTGTTGTTTATCAATGGTTTAGTGGATGTACTTGGATCTTGGAAGAGAGCAGTTTATATGCATAAAAGAGGAAGAAAGAAGAGGTAGATTCTGCTTCTAGTGCTGGGTCATCCTCAAATATTTCTGCATGATTATGTGGTTAGAAGAAAAGGCACCATATATTTGTTTGGCTATTATAAAGCTTGATGTCTTCCTCTTTTGTGTCCCAAATTGCGTGTAGCTATTTCCATCCCCATCCCCCCTGCTGCCATCTGCTTTAATTAATAACTAGGGTAAGACGGAGATGATTGTTGAACTCTAGACTTCCTTTTGTGTGTGTGCTACATAGATTTGTTGACTGTATTTTGATATCAAAATTGATTCCTGAAGCTGTACCAGAAAGGTACCAGTTTTATGGGTAGTGGGGATAACATTGATTGTAATTTTTAGTTAGTTTGTTTGGGTTTTTAAAATACATTAGGATTTAAGTCTCATCTGTTCCTTCATGCTTTTCAGATGGCCTCATTTGTTTGTAGGTTCAAAAGGTGTCTCTTTTCTCCAGGAATCAGCAAACTAAACACAAATCAGTACGGTTTTTTTGCTTCTTTAAAACTGTTGGTTACCTTGTATTTGTAGTCTCTGTGCATTAGTTTGTTAGAATGAACCAGAAAATACTTGAATCACGGCTCCATTATAAAAGCAGTACTAGCTGTACATACACAGGAGTAAATGCACTGCAAGGGATGGTATTTCAAACTAATAATCTGGAATAGAACACAGCACCGTCTCATGTAAAGTGTGGTTCTGCAGCCATTCTATGCATTTGCTAATGAAAAGGGGTGGGTTTATAACAGCAACACTGAATTTAGAGAATCAAAACACGTTCCATGGTAAAAGTGACCTGGAAAGAAATATTTTTACACAGTTTTATGTTGCCACTGTTTTTCATTCATTACACATACACACATCCCCACCTGAGATGTTTTTTTTGTCTTGTTTGTTGGTTTCAGAAGCTTCCTGGCTTTCACTAAGAATTATTTAGTGTCCCAGATCTGCCAATTATGAGCTTCTCAAGCTGTGGGCACAGGAGCAGAGGGACAAACCTCCAGGCAGAAACATGGTGCAAATAGCGCTGAAGCAGCTGCAGACAAAAGGGCAAGATGTGCGTTTGATAATGTTGGAATTGAGTGCACTGGAAATGCAACATAGGCATATGAAAGGTGACACATTTAGCCCAGGGTAAACTCGCCTTTGGGAGAGAGCTCAGTCCCTGGTAAGAGTCAAGTGTTCACAGCTTTTAAATCAGGATGGCTTGACTTGGCACAGATTACCTGTTTTTGGACCTCTGTCCTTGATCGTGGCATCCCACATGCATTTGAGTCTCTGGTCATGTTACCTGATTGTGCTTGGGGTGGGGGAAACCAAAACTTGGTGGGTAGAATACTGAAGTTAGGTATGGTGCATTTCTACTGGATTTCCAAGCCTGTACTGATGCAGGTGAAACCATGGATGCTGGATTTCTGAGATCACAGCCACTCTTAAGTTTATGTGAACTCAGTAGCCAGAATGGGACATGCCTTGCATGAACTGCATGTCAGGAAGTGTAGTGTGTCTGAAGCAAGCTGACTGAGCATAAGCAGAGCTGCTATCAGTAGAGCAGCCCAGGCTTTCTAGATCCATTCAACTTGCTGTGTGTAAGTGTAATCTCTCTTTGTTCTACATAGAACAAGTCTTACAGAACCACAGTTGAAGAGGTTGCCCAGCCACAGCCTAATTTTTCTTCTGACAAGTTGAATGTTGGCATGTTGCCAACAAGTAGCAACTTCAGACAGTATAAATAAAAATCACTGTCCTTAACAATGAAGATTTTTGTGCGATATTGAAGTCTTTGGACTGATTACACAGCCTGCTGGAAGCAGAAATGTGGCAAAAACTAGAAATTGAGTGAAGAGGAAAAGTTACTGTGTTAGTCCTCAAAACTGGATTACCTTGACATCTGTCACTTCTGTAGTGTTTTTACTTTGTGTTAAATCTTCTTTCTGGTTTGACTGTAGGGAAGTATCCATTTCATGTTCCCCTCCCTCGGAATGATATCCAGTTATGAGAGCTGAGGCGTGGCCCTGTGTGGTTGTGTCTTACATCACATCTGCATTTGGTGCCCTCACTTTTTTGCAGCTGTTGCTGCACTGGCTCTGTGCAGGGCTCCTTGAAGCCTGTGGTCTGTAGGCTTTGGCCCCCTTGAAGGGAGCATTATTGAGTACCAGCATTTCCAGACAGCTGTGATTCCTTCATCATTTGTTTATAGTGACATGATTGTTACAACCAGGGTCAGATCACATATTGTGAACCCTGAGGAGCCAGAGAAGGTTGTGTTTTTTCTAGCTAATTTACCAGGCTTCAGAAGCTTCACAGAATTGATTGATTTGTGCCACGAGTGAGTCAATGATGTACGTTGAAAGCTGTTATGTATTTTCATGTGGCTGCAGGAAAGTGAAACTGCCCCCTCTCCCCCACCCACTTTTGCATATTTGAAAGCAAAATTCTTCAGACAACCACAACAGATGCTTAGCTTCTGAAACTGCTTGAGGCATCAGATTGAGAG
This sequence comes from Entomyzon cyanotis, assembly GCA_024500445.1. Classification (NCBI taxonomy): domain Eukaryota; kingdom Metazoa; phylum Chordata; class Aves; order Passeriformes; family Meliphagidae; genus Entomyzon; species Entomyzon cyanotis. The sequence continues at coordinate 44,436,534 of JAKEPQ010001005.1, forward strand.
GAGCTGAGGTTACAGGCTCCATGCTGGTATTATTGGATGAAGCACTGTGGTCTTTATTATGGAAAGATTGGGTGTAGATACATTATTTTAAAACCCTGGTATTTGGCATCTCTTCTTGAGAGAGTTATATCTACTTGCTTCTGTCACCTGCATTTTTAGATGAGGGCCTTAACTACATGTCTGTGTATGTTAACAGCTTCTAGGGTAGGAGTGACCTCATTAAAAATGTACTTTTTGATCATGATCACATGATTGTTTGAGGCAAAAAGCCAAATTTTGGGGTTTTTTTTTAAACACATTAGATAGTGAGCACTTGTGCTTTTTTAGCTTGAGCAGAGTAGTGTCTCCGGAAGCTTTTTTACTCAGACTGGAGTAGATGTCAGTAGAGTGTCCCATTGTTTCCACCTCCCTTGACCACTATTTTAGGAGAAATCTATACTTGAGGACAGAGATCTCTTAAGTTCTCATCTAATTTATGAGCAAGGAGGAGGTAGTGGCCTTTTCAGAAGTGGTGTGAGCTCTGCAATGCAACTGACTTTGAAAAGTCATTCTATCATGGACACGTTACTACATGGATGCTTTCTTCTCCTTGTCTTCATTTCTTGGTGCATTTGGGTGAGAAATGCTAGGATTTAAGGAAGGGAAAAAGACATCTGTATGTAGTCTGAAAAAAAAAGATAATGTAGACAAATTGAGTGATGATTGAAATGGAAGGTAAAGCTGGGGGGTTGTTGCACTGTTGCAGTTGTGGTGAGAGGTTTTGACTTTTGATGGCTATGCTTTACTGACATCATTAATGTTCTCATCTGAATAATGAAGTTAATTATCCAATAATACGAGTGGTTGTGTGTGGGCAGAGTTCAAATCTTTGATACATGTGATATTCTGTTGGGTAAAATTTTGTACAAACCTGCTAATAAGACTGATCATTTATTTATGGCGTGTTTGGGAAGTTAGCTGTGTAATTAAAAAACTTCACAGTGATTTCTTTAAAACTTCCAATTTTAACTGTACAAAACTCCTGTGTTGGTTATAAGTATTAGAGCTCAGCAAAAGGAAAAGAAAACATTTAGAACTTTAAGCAACAAAAGATCTTGAGAAGAGATGATAAACAAAAAGTGCGTAGAAAAATCATGATGAGACACATTAATCGGCTGTTTAGGCAGCACAGTTGAATGACATTTTCCTTTCTGACTTCCGTGAGAATACCAGCAAAATTGATTTAATCCAGGTGAGTTTATTGAAGTGGTTGATGGTTGATGTGTAACTTCAGTGACAGTTAATCAATGTTACTGTGAATTTAGGCTAAGGATGATAGTCACATTAGAAGCAAATTTAGCTAAACTGGTGTATGTATATTAAAGCCATATTTTATAACTGGCATAAACTTAAAATTGCACTTGCAGACCCTGTTCTAACAAACTAAACTTAGATGGACTGTGGTGGTTTAAAACCTAGCTGGAAAATTACACCCACTCAAGCTGCTCTATTTCCTCTACCTTTCCGATAATAACGGAAAACTAGGAGAGATAATGAGTTGGAATATAGTCATCGTTGTTTTCCTGCCAAAATGACACCCCCAGCAATGATGTGCATGGTATGGAATTAAACAGGGCTTAGAAACTCCATCCCCTTTTTCTCTGTACCCAGGACACTGACTAATACTTCACTTACGAAATCTTGCACTGCCTGAAGTAAGTATTAAAATCCCCTCTGAAGTTAGTAGGTGACAAGAAAAGGCAACAGTAACATCTGGAAATGCAATTGCTAATGTTTGGTTTTGGTTTTACAGGTGAAAAAACACCAAACTACAAAAAACCCCATTCACCAGCCTAAATAGTCAAAGAAACCACAACGTTTTACAAAAAGAAAGGAAAAAAAAATGGCAATAGCTTCTTTGAGGTGGTTCAGCGTGGTTGTAGCATGGGTTTTGTCTCACATTGGCTTTGAAGCCCTGATGATAACATGTTGGTGTTAAAGTCTCTTTGTAGTAGACTACTAAAGGCTTTCAGGGCTTTGTTTTACTTAGGTACTGCCTGGCTTCAGAAGATTAAAAAAAAAGACACAAATGTGTGTGTAAACATTCTGTGTCAAGAGTCATAAAAGTAGAGCAATGACAAGATACAGCATGAAAAAAATTGTCTGTGATACGTTGAATTTCAGCTGAAGGCTTCCCTGTGCATCTCCAGGGGTAGGCGAACAACTTGATCTTCAGCCATGCTATTGAATAGGTAGAGATAATGGTCATGAGGGTCCCATGTTTAGAAGGCATTCTGTCTTCCTAAAGTTCTATCTGTATTCATTTTTCTCTCTATTTCAATCACCAGCTGGGCTGTGTTGGTGGCAAGAGCAGCATGGTGCTCGGGAAGATGGAAGCCTAGAAAAAGCATGCAATAAACTGCATCCGTGGTGCAGTCAGGATACTTAGTGACTTGCCTTATTCAAGGGAGCTTTAAATTTCCTTAAAACCAGGCTGACTTGCACTAGTGTGCCATGTGGATTGGCTTGGTCAGCAGGAGAGCTTAAGCTGTTCCAGGGAAAGGCTTGTCTGAGAGGAAGCAAAGGCTTGGTGGCCTGGAGAATGACAAGAGAGTTGCCTGCAAACCTACCATCTAAAAAAAGAGCAAAGACCATTCTCGGGTTTACTTTCCTTTTTGGCAGACTGTGCTATACCTGCATAGAGAAAATTAAGATAGTCCACAAATTGAGGAGCTTGTAAATCATTACTCTAGATAAAATGATAAAGCCCAGGAGGATCTAGTTTGCTTTACACTTCTGTAGCTTGCTCTGACAAGCAGAGCTGTAAATTCACAACTTAGAAGTAGTAAAGTGGTGAAGTAACCTTTTAAAAGCTCTCTTCCTCTCCCTAAGACTCTTGTGTTCTGAAACGAACAATGGTTGAGTAGCATCAAGCATATGGATGAGTGCTTATAAAAGCAAAATTCACACACAAAACTGTTCTGAGAAAGAGTTTGACTTAAAAGGCTTTTCCGTCAGAATCTTGTGAAGGCTTTCTGGAGAAGCAAGGTGATTTTTTCACATTTCAGAGGCATAGGTAGTTTAAAAACCACAGAAATCTTTTTTATATCAAGGAGGAACTTGATGCTGAGTGTTGGGTACCAAGCTGTAGCAGTTGTTACACTTAACTCCCAAGCTGGAAAAGCAGAATAATGTATTGGTTTTTGCATCCAGTGAATTGTAATTTCCTTGAGTATGGTTTCTGACATTTTTTTAAAGTTTGTTTTCCATTTGGCTGTTAGAAATTGATGTTGTTCTTAGATAAATGGGGATATTTTGTTATTACATGCATTTTGCCAGGTTAATATATTGTATGGAAGCTGCATGAGTAACACATAGGCAATATTAGTGTGATACATTCAAGAATCTTCGCGAAACCAGAAATTATGAAAATGGCTTTTATATTGAATAGCAGCATATTCATTTTTAATGATTAACAGCATTAGATAATTGACATCATAAGACTTTCAAAAATCAGCACAAAGAATAATAGCCCTCCATCAATGGTTACTTAGTTGTTTTTGCCCAGCACAAGCAGTTTGTACTTCTTAGGTAGACAAGACAGTGTGCATTTTGGGAGTGGGGGAGACTGCCAAGTATTTTTTTGCAGCGTGTTGGAGGCAAAATTGCTTTTCTGGAATGTGGCAATTCCTGAATTTCTGTCCAAGGGAAGCCAGATGCAATCAGCTGTGTCATTGCTTAAAGCTGGCCTGGTTGCTGGGTTTCCTGCCTGTTAGATACAGAGTGGGAGCAGGGGGAGGGACTTTGTCTAGTGCAGAATTTCTTAAGAAAGAAATGTATCCAGCATCACACACCTGCATGGCAAGGAAGTGGGAACACTGTTCACACCTCAGTTATTTAGCTCCCCTGGCTGTAAGAGTAAAGTGCACGACAGAGGAGCTATTGTGAGTTCTCCCCAGGAGATAGTAGCTACTTCTCAGCTGAGTTGGTGGGTGGGTGGTTGGCCCTGGGCAGCTATCTTCAGCTCCTGCCACTTAAAAAATAAAGTATGTGAGCTATGGAAAAGCTGGAAGGGGCCTCCCTTTCATTGCCTGTTTCATGTGGGGATAGCAGTGGGCAAAAGGAGGTCCTTTCCAGCCGTGCTTTCTTGTGCAGGGGCAGGGGAGTAGTTTGCTCCCGTTGTGCCATTTCTGGAAGGTGTTATAAACTCTGAAAGAAAAGATTTCTTTAGTAGAGGAGAAATGGGATACATTAGAAATAAAATAGCTGTAAAAGAGATCATCTTATAAAATGTAAAACAGTATAACAAAATACAAGTTTGGGGGCTATGAGTATAGTGGTAGTTTTTAAGGATTTTAAATGGCCAAGTAGGGGGTTTCAGCACTCAAGCACCATCCCTCTCTTGAAAGATTGATGGTCTTAAGATATCAAACTATAGAAAGATTAAGTCTTGCAGTGTAGCTCAGGTGATTAGGGATGGAGTGGCTGTCACAGTTGTGTTAGTTCCAGCGGGTACTTAGTATTTTACAGATGATAGAGATGGAAAAGTGGTACTGTGGAGAAGCAAGAGGAAGAAAAGGAAATCAAGAGTGCACTTGAGGACAGCAATGAGTCTACTGTAGTAGTGTAGAGGAGCAGATCTTTCATCCCCTCTGGACCTAATGGGGAAGAGGCTTTTGTCTTGCACCCATGGCAATGGTTTCTTTGGGAAAGAACTGACTTGGCTTAGGGGTTTTTATGATTCTCTGCCCGTTACTTTGCATTTGTGTCTCAATTTGTGTATGCCATGGAGAGTACACAAAAGACTTAATTCTACAGATTTATTAAGCTGGTATCTTCCTCTGGCCCTTCTTGGCACAATCCAAGGTCAATGTTTTTGAAACTGCGGTTTAGGGCAGTGGTTATTGAGGAAAACGGTTCTACTGTGCTTTTTTATTTTACTTGAATATTAAGTGTAGCTACGTGCATTGCACTTTGATAATTGAATCTTTATTTAATTGCTGGTAGCTAAAAGCAAATAGGAATGGCTGTAGAAGCCTTTCTTATGAAGTGCTTGCATTGTGGATCAAATTGCATGTCCTCTGAACCTGAAGTTTTTGTTTTGTTTCCTGGTCTTTAAAGTTCTTCATTATGGTTGCTGTGACACACTTAGAAAGAGAGCAATCCCATCACCAAGGATCACTGCAAAATGTTTAATCTGGCATTTCTAAGTCATGAAATCAAAGAAGATAAGAATAAAAGCACTGTAATAGCAAAATCTATTTCCAGCTACTTCTGCATAGAAACAGCGTCATATGCAGCACACCAAAATGCTTCCAGTTTTAACTGCTGTGCGTAAACATAGAGAGAAGCTCTGTGTAGGAAGAGGGAAGGTGTATGGATGTTCCTTATTATTAACACCATGGACAAGTAATGGGAGGGTTTTTTCTAAAGGGTGCCCATATGATCCTTTTATGAAAGAGAGATGTAGTACAAGAGTGTAAAAAACTGTTGCACAGAAAATGCTGGAGCCCAGGGTGTTTTGAATTACAAGTCAACAGAATGTTTTCAACCTGCTTTTTAACCCAGTGTTGGTGGGGCTAGAACATTGCAAAAGGTGAGTACCTGGGGAAGGTATCCTGCTGAGGCATATCCTAACCTGAATTGCAACAGTGAATCTGTGTAATGGCGGTATGCAGATAAGACCAAAAGTAGGAAAAAAAAGTGAAATAAAGGTGTATTAACACTAACGTGCTAGTGACCTATTTTTGTGTGATGTAGGTACAGAGAAGGAAAGCCCCTTTTGTGGTGTTACCCCTCATTGATGAGTTACAAGTGAAGGTACGTGGTTGAGCCTGCTCCCCTCCTCTACCTCGGCTGGGATCAGCCCTGGCTGTGTCCAGTGCTGTGGAGAGGACTTTGAATCGTTGAAACACAGCTGCTGATTCCTGTTTTTATGGCTCAGAGCAGCCTTAAATAACCCAGTAGGTAGGTTTTCTGGTATTTAGTGTTTTACAGCATTATGTTTTTTTGTTGTTGGGAGTCTCGTGTGGTGGTGAGCAGGATGACAAGGAAGTTTTGCAGTCTGCAGGGGATTGTGTCAGCTTTAGTGCTCAGGGTTGGACATCTCTCACAATGCCATGAAAGTGTTCCATGACTGACTGGTTACTAGAACAAGGGAACCCTGTACACACAGGTGGTAGGTGGTTGCCCCTCCACAAACAGCTCTGTGGCTAATAGCAGAAAATACAAAACTTCTGAATGTAAAGTCTCTAAAATCAGGACAGACCCAGTCTGCACCACTGATGATCACATCACAAACTACTTCAAGTGACAGGGGCTTGGCAGTTGGGGTGTCCATGGGTCCTGTTGCTGCCACAGGTGATGTCTGGGCATGTCTCTGCTTCTTCTGAAATCCCACTTTTATAAAAAAAGGTGAATCCTTTGCTCATTGCAGACAGGGTTATAGCAAATGTTCATGTTCTTTGTGCTTCACAGGTGTTTAAGAAGCACAATTTCAGTCATGTGTCTTCTATAAACAGTTCACAGGGCTAGGATACTGCCTGTAGGTGGTAATGGTAGTGTTGCTAGAGTTGTTGGAACATACTTAGTTATGTCTGGAAATTTTGTCTTAATTTGCTGATAAACCTCCAAGCTATGTTGTTTCTTCTCATACTCCAAAATTAGGACCGTTTTACTCCCAAGCTTTTCTTCCACGCTTTACCACTTCATTTTGCCTTTTTGTTTTAGGCAAATCTTTGCGTGTCCATGCCTTAGTTGTTATTAATTCTAAAACAAGGATACTTTTTTCTTACTTGTCTTCTAGCAAGCATTTGTTCATTGCTGCCTCTGAAGTAGAAATTGCTCTGCAGATTTGAACAGCTCCCCAGGTGCAAAACAAGCATTTCTGTTAATGGGTCCTCTAACTTGGACTGTAAGGGAAATGTGTGTAAAGCACTCTATTGTGCCATCTTGTGGTGTCCCCTGTCTTGTTCCCAACAATAATGTGAAAGGTGCTTCTCTTCTCCTTAAACATGGCAGATTTATTGGTACCTTCTGGTACCTGAGCACATTTAAAAAAAAAAAAATCAGCTAAAAACTGTTCCCCATACCATTTTTTGCTGTCCAGAAAATACAGAAATCGGTGACCCATAGCAGAGCAAACTTGAATTGTTAAAGTAGTGTGGTGGTGATAAGAACCAGTGAAAAGCTGTGATCTGCACAGCATGCCCGTGTCAGGCAGGCTCACTCTCCATGGCTCCAGTAAGGGTACCTTGTTGAGGAAGCAGTGGCTGGCTTGAGGAATGATAGTAGAGAAGCATGCAGCAGAGCAGCCCTTCATGGGGGTGGTGGAGGTAGGTACTTGTGTGGCAGAGCTTACCCCTGTCTTGGGCAGGAGAGAATTTTACTGATGCAAGTAGCAGCTCCCCTTACTGTGTTTTGGTCCTTGGCTGGCCACACAGGCACCAGCGACTTAGGCGAGCCTGGGAATGTGTTCAACTTGGCTAAGGGTCAGCTCAGGGAGGGAGAAATTCTGGTTTTTGTGTGTGAACTGAAATGCACTAACCCTTTCTTAGCAGATCTCCAGCTACAAAAGACTGCTGTAGTATTGGTGTGTAAATAAGTGGACATTTGGAATAGGAGTGAATAAGGTCTGTCAATGGTTTTATCATAGATGACACTTCGAAAGTAGTTGAGACCAAATGATGAGAGTCAAATTCAACAGAGAGGGCTGTGTGGGTGAAGGTGGTGGTGCTGCAAGCCCTCAGATTGGGGCTGAGCTGGGCTTTTTCTCTGGTGTCAGCGCTCTGCAGAGAAACCCACCATATGCCAAGTGATGCCACCATTTCAGATGATGCAGCATACGTGTTCCTGTTGTCCCTGAGCCAATCAGCCCTCCAAAAAGCCCCTCCAGTATGTCAGCTAGCCTCTTTGTGTAGGGAGGCTCCGTGCTTTTAGCAGGGACTGCCTCACCCTAAACCAGCTCTAATATTTCTAACGTGATGCTGAAAGGGACCTTTTATCTAATCGAACTCCAGTTGCTACAGGATGAAGCTTTTACAGCATCAGGCATGCAACCCGGGAAATGAACGGTCGATCCTGTAGGGACTGAGGGAGACTGGATGCTCTAATATGTATTGATTAATCTGTGTTTTAACAAAGCAAAAACTGTATTAGTGCTGCTGCTTTACCTCAGATTATTGTGTGTACATTAGATATTGAGTCAGCAGTAGCAATGGAAAGCTTATGAGAGAAATCATAAAGTGACTAATAGAGGTGGAAACTTAAAAATGATGACGCTTTAGCTAATAATGGTAATGAATAATGATAAAAATGGGGATGGTATATTTAAGGTATATACAGAAAAGTGACTGTCTTCTGGATTTAAGGCATTCTCAAGATGATGACTATCATAAGACTGTGATAAGAAATAAGAAAACGTGTTACAGATGCTTCTTTCCTCAAGTAAATTGTAGTGGAAGAAACAATCAATTTTGAGGCTGACAAAATGGCAGATGCTGGGGGCAAAAGATACTGTGGTGGAAGGAAAGGTGTGGAGAGTGCATTTTAAGAAGTAAAATTGCAACAGTTGGTCAAAAAACATACAAAGTTGGATGTTGTTTTTGGTTTTGGGGTTTTTTAAAGTACCTATGTCAATCAGTTTCCAGCAAGAAAAAAAAATTTGGTTAATCATCCTTTTTTTGAGATGTCGGCAGAAGGAAATTTCAAAACATCTGTGGTAGTGAGTGGTGGGAGCATCATGCAACTTCCCAGGGCCCATGAAGCGCTGAGGTGGTTTCGTTTTGTTTCATATCTAGTCACAAAGCCCAATATGCATACTGTGTTTTCCAGAACTCTTTGTTCCTAGGCATTTTAAAAAGGGTAGTAGTGTTTTTCAGATTTTCATTTCCTTATAAATTTGAAACTGCTTTACATACAGATAAGGTAGCTTTAGTTGCTGTGGTTTGTCTGGCAAAATAGATGCAATTAACACAGAGCTGTGTTTCTCTAGTGATCTTCCCAAGAGTGACTGCCAGGTAGGGTGACTGGGTTAACCCAGTGCAGCCCTGTTAATTTAATTTACAGTGCTAGAATGGGTAATAAGGCTAGGATTTGACAATAAATGACAAAACGCATATGTGTGTTTGTTATATTGATATGCTGACTGAGGATTTATGTTCAAATTAATTTTATTTACTGAAACATATTATTTATTCTGGCAAATACAAGATGACCCTGTAGGCCATGAGTCTTTGGAGAAATAACTTGCAGGATATGTTTTTGGTGAATGTTGCTGAATTTTTTCTTGTTTCTTGTACATTCTGAGTGGTGAAGGGAGCGTTACAGAATTTAGAATGATAAAAACATTAAGAAATCATCAACTCGGGTATGTGTGTGTGAGTAGGAGTAATTTAAAATTGAAATCATAGTCCTATTTTATGCTTTAAAAAGGCAGAGTAGGAAGACAGACCAAAGCTGCTGTTAACTAAATATAATTCTTTTACTGTCCTTTCCATGGAGCAATAGCCAGGTTGTGTACCCTTTATAAAGTTTACCTGGATGTGCTTGCTGCCTTCACATCAGTCATTTGCAAACCTTTTGGTTTACAAGTGTGTTAAAGCGTGAATCAATTCCTGAGCCTCTTTCTTTACCCCGCATGTGTTTATCTTTTGATGGGATCTTTTAACTTTATTAATGCTTGAGTACCACCGGTGACCAAACAAAATAATTATGAAGGAGTGGGGTTGTGACGTGTTAAGCTGAACGAGTAAGATCATTTTTTTATCAGATGATAAGGTGGATTATACACCATGCCCAGGTGACAATTCCTGATGGGTTGTGAGCCAGGGTTGTGAGCCAGGGAGCTCTTTGTTCCAAGTTATCCCTGGAGTTGGGGTGTCTGCTGCTCTGAGGACTTCCAAGTTACTTTGACCATGACACTGCTCAAGGTTCCCCAGTTGCAAAATTAATGTAACAGTGGCGGAACCTTGGTAAGATGCCTGAGGATTGCTTGAGAGTAATGGTGGCTGCTTCTGCTTTTTGGTTTCTTTGTATGAAGAAGTTAAAAACCCCAGGAAATCTAGAATCTGCCTATTCATGAAAGCCATCACTCCTGGATGCTTCTGAAAGCCCTAGGCAATTGTGCAATCACGCACATACTCATATTCTTGCCAGAGGAATGCAGAGACCTGGGACTTCCTTCACAAAAATAACTTGTTTCTTAAAAGGGGACTTGAACTATCAGTGTGAAAACAGCTACAGTGCCTCTGCCCTTGGTGCCAGCATTGCATTTCTCAAGGGAAGGGCTAGAGTGGTACTTTGTTTTGAGTAGACTGCAGTACATGTTCTGTTGCCCTTGCAAGTACTAACAACCATGCAGAATCATATTGACAGAGACATGGGTGAGCCAGTATCTTAGGATCTTGAGATGCATTATTTGTTTATTCACTGCAGCCATATTGAGGAGAAGGAAGTCATAGAAAACAAACAGTTCACATTTTACAGCTTATCCAGCAAGTCTTGAGTTGAATTGGGGTACAGGCTACCCTGTTGCTAAACATGAGAAAAAAATGGTGATGGTAAAATGCAGATGTCTCAATAAAATTTAAAAAATATTAGGAAAAAAAATCAGAAAGGAGTAAACTGAAGCTGATCCTTTCAAGGGTCACGACGTGTACTCGCAGGTTTTAGCAGCTAAAATTGTGATAAATGGCAAGCCTCATCTTAGCCAATTCTGCCAATTGTAAAACAAAAATTAAAAAATAATATATCTAGTCCTGCTATTGTCAAGATGAGTCATTAATTTTGCAGTAATAATTGACCTTGTCTTCAGTTGATTTTATGTAAAAATCAAACTCTTACTTGTTTGTGAACTGTGAAAACTGTAGAAATCTCTTACTAGATTAGAAGCTTCAAGCTTTTCATTTTTTCTATCTTACTGCTCAAGAGTAGCCCTTTACCTGGTGAGTGGGGTGTATCATCTGACAGCAGGCATCTCCTTTGTATCTTAAGGTAAGTGGGTTTTTCAGCTTTGTTGGTTTTAGAAAGGTCACTTTGGGATCATTGGAACTTCTTCCACAAGAATATACACTGCCATGTGCTCAGTTGGAATGTTCTTTCCCAATGTAATTTTGTTAGGGCCTTCTGGTTCCCTGATTTACATTTAACTTTGTTGTTTGGACTGCTCATGTGTTCTGCTGTCATGTTAAATCGACCCTTTCTAGGCTCATAAAGTAGCTTGAACCGATATATGCAAGCAAATACTTTGTAGCAAGACTGTGACATGATTTTCTTGTAACGAGCTGTCCCACTGTGGTGGCACACACAGAGCACTGAAATCTCTAATGCTGTGAGCCACTGCCTAGAAAGTAAATATGGACAGAGTTCTTCGAAAGGTTTCCTTTCCCCTGACTGTCTCACTCGTGCATCTGAGATGTAGTGACCAGAAGCTGCTCTGCCTGTGACACTGGAGAGATTTTTTGGTGGTGCCAGTGCAGGGGGGATTACTGATCAACTACCCCTTCTCATGGCAGCTTGTGGATGGGTTCACGAGTAAGAGTGTCACTTTTACTGGTAACGAAACTGTGTGGTGAGCACAGGGGTCTGATCTTCCCCAGAGGTGCCGGGAGAGTGGTGTGTACCTACCGTGTGTGGCTGCCCTGAGGAGGCGGGTGAGGGAGGGAAAAGATCAATGGTTTATTACTGTGAGAGAGAGCTGCTGTTCAGCTGGGGAAACTGTGGTTGTGCAGTGGAAAAGTCCCCTGAGTAGGCCCCTTCTCCTTTCTCTTTGTGCTGAATTGTGGAAGAGATACTTGGGGTAGACATAGCTGGGAGGAGAGCATGGGAAGATGTTTCTTCCCTACATGTGAGCAAGGAGATGAGGCAGGTCTGTGACAGGGCCAGCCTGCATAAGGCAGCTTCAGTGAAGGGCTGAGCCTTATAAGAGGCACTGGTAATTCTGCAGCAGTTTGGCTCTGCATCAGTGGTAGCCAGAGCACTGGGTCTAATCACATCCACCCTGAAACAATCTGCTAATATTCAACACTGGTACAGCACTTGTGCTTTTAGGATTTAAAAGATGTGATTCAGCTGAGGTACTGAAGCTGAAATCCATTCCCTGAAGTGTTTGAACAGGGTTCAGGGTTGGATGCTGGGTTGCCTTCTCAGCCTGGTTCTTCCTCTCCAAGTGAGGAACACATTTTGTGTCAACCTGATCACTTGATCATGGATACTTACTGAGCAGGGCTGAGTTCAGGAGGTCCTAGCTATGTGAACAGCTCTGCATGTGCCGTGGGATTTTGATGCAGGTGTTCAAATAATGTTTCTTTTCTTTTTTCTTTTTTTTTTTTTAATCTGGGAAAAGATGTAGCCAACAGCAGATAATTCTATAGGTAAATCCCCAAACAGTACTGTAGTTCTGCAAGATGAGTAATTCCTTTTGCAAAGCATAAAATCTGTGGGTGCGATGTGCTACTGGAGATTGGAGTGATATGATATAAAATCACTGTATTTTGATTGGCAGTAACTTCCAAAATACTCATTTTGTTGTGCTTTCTCCCAAGATTGACTGGTCTCACTAGTCTAACTGCATTTTTCCATTACCTTTTCTGGAGAGGAAATGCAGGGGCTATCAATGAGAAATCTTTGTGTTCTTACTGTAGAAATGCCCCAAATGTGTCCAAACCATATCCCCTTCCCCGTTTGCTTAGTCGCTTATGTTGCTAATAATAGCATGATGATCTTGCATATTTTTTTACCATTAAGTATATCTTATGCTCCTGGTAGGACTTCTTATCCTTGCTTCTTCTTAAAATGCAAGTAAGATTTCTATTATATGTTCTGGAGAGATTGACTAAATACATTTCTTCAGTTCAGTGATGTGCTAACTAGCTCACAGCTGATTGGATTGCAGGAGTCTCTTCACTGTGTTCTACTGGATCTGATCCCAGTTTTGCTTCCTTCAGTGTATGACAGCAGAGGGTATCTACACTCACTTTGCTAGAGGCTTTTTCCCTCTGGTTTCATGATTTTCCTGGAAAAGAATATTTTATAATATTAAATGTTTCTTACAAATTGTGTTCTTTTTTTTTTTTTTTTTCAATAGGTGTTGGCATCATGTCGGGCATTTCTTTTAACGTCTCGGATTCCCACCAAGGTAAAATCACTGTGTTTCTGTAAATACTTTGGGGATACAAATGAAAGTTACATAAACTAAGTAGCAAAAAATTAGCATATTTTAGTTATATTTGTACAGCTGTTTAAAAAAAAGATAATTGGGGTATTGTCTTGAGTTAGAATGGTGCTTCTGTTAGTATATGCCTTGCATGAATTTGTCAATACATACACACATATATATGTATATATATTTATACACACAGCATTTCAGAGGAATTTTAGCTTCTAGAACTGCATAACTTCCAGAACATAACTGGCTGAAGAGTTAGGTTGTAAACTCCAACTTGAAGAACTGTGAGATGAGCCTCATGAATTTTATGGAGGGACAGTTTATGTGCAAACAAGCTGATGGCATTATTCCCTCTAGTGTTTGTAGTGTCAAATAGGATTATATTTGATTTGGAGGCAGAAACTGTGTTGAGTTTTATTAAATTCTGCTGTTTTCTAATGATTTTCTGGTTCATTTTGAAAAGCATTTTGGCAACTTGCCTTGCCAATGCCGGTGAATTGTTTTTTCTGTGCCTATGTCAATTTGTAACGATTGTTGTAGAAGAGAAACATGATTTCCACATGAATAAAAATGACTGATGTGAAAGAACATCTCTTGTCCAGCTTGGAATCGGTGAATGGGAATTTGGCACATATCCTGTTTTGTTGTATTTGACATGCATGTGTCTAAGTGTGTGCATGCATATATACACACACACACACACACACACACACACACACACACACACACACACACACACACACACACACACACCCCACACACTCTAATAGAAAAAAACCATCAAAAAATGGAACTATGGATACCATATTTCAGCTATATCCACTGGTAAATGTGACCATCCTTAGCTATAATTTGAAGATGCTGACTGACAGGTAGGATGAACTGTAGCTTGAATTTCTGTTGATATTTATTTTCCTCAGTTGATCACCCTGTCCCTGCAGCACAGATATCTCTGGTTGGTTGTCTGTTGGTGTTTGGATCACTGCAGTTTTCAGCCAGGGCTTTTTAAGGCAGGGTTTGGTGACTGCTTGCATGGAAGTGTAGATCTATCATATTGCAATGGCAATATGATAGACAGGTGGTGATCATGATCTTGTTAGACAATAGTAAAGCCATTGTAAGTAGTCAAAAAGCTCTTGAAGGCTGGGGCTTGGAGTGCTAAGTGATAACTCTGTTTAGCTGAGTGTTTCAGATGACTCTCAGAACCCATTGAATAGATTTATATGGTTGATAAACTTGGTTTTGTTTCCATTAAAATCTAGAATACATATTCTGTACTAGTAGAAGTATGATTTGGGTGATAGCAAATAGAAGGAAGCTGTTGAGAAGCTGTGCTTATGATTTTTGTAAAAATTAAACTTCGTACATCTGAACAATTACTAGGATGGTTAAAAATGCATTTCTAGCAGGATTAGTGAAACTCTGAATTTTCTAATGTCTGTAGTATTTTCAATAGCTGCTCAGAAGCTTTCTGAGCTGGAGAATTTCCATTTAACTGGCAGGCAGTGACTACTAGAAAGACAGCTGAGGACATTCAGCAAAGACACATTATTTCTCTGGGGACCTCTAACAAAATAGAGCATGCTAGAGATGGCCAGTAGTGAGTAACTGTTACTGCTGCATTCAATTCCAAGCTTCACTTTTCCTCAAACAGTGCTGTTGAGACGTATCTACTAAATGAGGATCAAAGTTAAAAAGAATTAATGTTGGTTAAGTACAATACCAACTCACACTATTATCCGTAGAGCAAAGATACCACACTGGCCACCTCCTAACTTCACACTCTGGTCCAATCAGTTCATTCCTACTAATAGAGATGGAGTTATTGGGAAGAAAGGACAGTACTTAAAGCCTGCTAATTCTTGCTATGCTCTATATGAAATGTAACTGCAACATTAATAAATGTTGGATGTGTCATCAAGCCCACAAGTAAGTGTGTAAAGTATTTGTAGGAATGTAATTCTGATTTGTGAATGTATTTCTATGCAACTTTCTTCAAGTTTTGGTTGAAAAAATTGAAAACGTTGAAATTAGCTGTCTGGGTAACTGAAAGGTTCCTAAATGAGTGGCATGCATAGCTTTTTAAGAGGATTTTAAAACCATACAATTTTGGGTAATAAATGAGGTTATGCTTTTAAAAACCTTGTAAAAATTAGTTTTTAGTTTGAGGTAGATGATGTTTAGAACATGTTGTGCATTTTTGCTGCAAAGCAAGGACTATAAATTCATATTTTGAACTAGAAAAATGAACCACTGATGAGCTGTAGAGATAGTGCCATGTTTCCTGATATTTTTCAATTCTAGGCAAGAGGATTTGCAGACTAAATTCTTGAGTCTGGATCTGTGTGAACTTTTCAAGTATTTTTAGTTGTGTGTACATGTATATATATGTTTGCACATACTTTAGCAAAAAAAGAACCTTCAATTTGATAGGTAAATAATTTTCAAAATATGAAGGATTTCACAGAATCTCCTGCCCCCCTATTTAATTGTGATTTAGGCAAAAAAAAATTTGATTAACACTGGAGAAAAAGAGCTTTTCCTTTCTATATATATAGTCTTGCTTAATTGAGTAGCCAACAATATGCTGCTATAGATTTTTTTGGTGGGTTTGGTTTTTTTCCTTTTTTTTCTTTCTGCTGTAAGTCAACTGCATGGGGCCGTGTCATCACGAAAGATTGCCACTGCTAGTTTAGAAATAAAGCACTGAAGAGAAGTGAATGCCTTACACTTGGGAAAATTCAAGGTATTGGTGTGAGCTCTGGGAAGATGCTTGCACTGGTTCTGCCTCTTCTGCCTCAGCTCCCTGCCCTTGCTTTTTAACCAGATGTCATGGCACCTCTGAAGTTTCCTGTTTGCTGTGGATGCTGCCCCTGCAGCAGAGTGTGGGAAATAAAACACGTGAAGTCTCAAAAACTTTAGAGAAAAGCTTGTTCACCAAGATGTGCCTTCAGTGGAAGGTGAACTTAAAACAGAAATGCAAGGAGTGCTTATATCTTCTTATGCTGCCAAATCATGAGGGCAACTGGAGGGATAAGGATTCAGAAAATAGGCAACACAGAGCAGAGACACTAATGTTTTCTGGAAAGCTTTTTGATGATTGGAAACTGATAACTCTGTTCCTGACTTTCCCATGTGCTATTGCAGCCTTTATGGGCAGGGAGTCTTGATATCTGCATCTGGGTTCTGTGCACTCCAGCAGTCATTCAGGGTTGACTTTTAAAAATATTTTCACAAATACAGGAACAGGTTAATATGGTGTTTGCCAGTTAGACTGGGAGCACCCTGACTGGGAACCTAGGATAAGATAAAGTACAGGAAACCTTGTGCAATTCAGACAGACTGCTCAGTTACAGTGGTTTCAATGATAACTTAAAGGAAATTACCAAGCTAGTGTCTTGCCCTGTAGTTATGATTCAGTCCAAGATGTTTGCCTCTTTCTGTATGTCTCATTTGTCAAGATGTTTGTCTACAGAGTTGTGAATTCAGATCTCAGAACATTCCCTGTAACCCTAAATTAGTCCTTGGGAAGAATTCCCTGCCTTCTTCTAAGCTTCTATTTGGATTCGGTGTGTTCTTCCCTGCCTACCCTGACTGTCATGTAAATAAACCACTCAGACAAAGCTTATGTTTCACTTCCTCTCATGCTTTTAGACAAGCTAAAGCAGTCCGGAAAGGCATTTATGTTCATATCTGTATCTATCTATTTATATATGGTATTTTTACACACACACACACACACACACACACACACTCTTAAAAAAATGTGTGTGCATGTCCCTTCAGCTTCAGTGCAGTAAAACTTTTCACATCTATGATTAGTGTAACTACTGAAAAATAATTGTGAAGCTGTAAGGATTGTAATAAGTGATTAATCAGTCACAAGAGTACACATCAGTAGGGTATTGTATTAATGCTGATTTTTATAGTAAATTTTTTTCACGTAAAATTGATTATAAGCTTTTGTGCTTATAGCTTGCAGTAAAATATCCAGTGTGGTATTCCCATTACCTCTAATAACAATGTAAACCTGTAACAAGCAGATGTAAGTATTTTTAAATGAAAAATGCGCCCAGGTATTAGCAAATACTTAGTGTCAACTACAGAAACTGATGTCAAGTATCAGTAGCCTGCTCAAGGTTTTTTTAACCTCATAGAGAAGTGTAAGTGCTCCTGAAATATAATGATGTTTGCACTAATGTGGCTTTTTTTTTCTTTTATCTACAGCTAGAACTGACTTTCAGCTACTTGGAAATCCAAGGAGTAACTTCCAATAAACCAGGCCAGGTGAGTGTATTCTAGATAAAAAATACTTGTTTACTCATTGCTAAATCTGTTTCAGTCAAGGAGGTAAATGCTCTAACATGCAGGTGTTCCCATCCACTGAGCACACTGTGCATTTGTGTTCTTGCATTCATGCTGGTCTAAAGTCTTAACACTAAGAATTTAAAGAGTCAGTATTAGGAATGTGTTGTGCAGGTGGAATAATGATAATAAATAGGTTGGGTTTTTTCTAGTTCAGTATGGTACAAGTTTCCATTTGTGTGGTGAGTGGATCTTTTTCTCAGAGCTGGTAAAGCAATGATGGCTGGTATGCAATCACCACACAAGCTGCAGTGGCTTCTGTGGTGAATACCTTTATGGGGATGCCAAAAGCTACTGCCTGCATTGCAAGCAGAAATGCTTTGCTTTCAACTATTCTTCATGCCTTTACTGTGTACAACACAAAATATATTTGACAGCAAGTTATGTGCCCAAAAATGTAAATGTCAAGGAAAAGGTTCTGAAAAGAAGAATGCCTTTACAGCATTTTTAATTCATAAGATGAGCATGTTGACAAGATTTGACAGCTCAATTGTATCAAAGTCTTCATGTGTTTCATGTGTGTTTGGTTTTTAAAGAGCTTTTTAAGAATAGGAGTGCCTGAGATACTTTGAACTCAGAAAAGCTCTCAATGTATTAACATGTCATCTTTTTAACCTGTCTTTTGAAGCTTTCCTTAAAGGAGGAATGAAAAGGTCCATGTGTTTTCATGGGGAGACATTTACTAAATTCTAAGTTTTTGTGGCTTTTTTTTATTTAAGGTACTAAAGTGCCAGGTACCTATTGATAATTACTCCCAGAGGCATAGACAATCACTGTTGTAGCAGAGTTTTTTAGCAGGAGATTTTTAGCAGACTCAATGAGCATACGCTTTTCCTAAAAAATTTTTAAGGTTTTTCATGTTTACGTTAATTTGTGTTTTAATTGTGTGAGGCTTATAACTGGAGGCAGGCAGAATCCAAGGTTATTGCTTGCAGAGCAAACGATATTGTTGCAGTTTTCCTGCAAACAGTGTATTATAGCTGTCATATCAGAAGGGTGTAGTTTTGTGCTAGGCAACTCGAAGAAAGCCATGAAGAGCTTCCCACTGTAAGATAAGGGAACAAATGGACAGAAATAAGGAAATGTTGTGCTAATATTAGTGATGATGAAAAACAGTAGGAAGTTATCCACTCATTCATCATCAGGGAGTGGTGGCAACAGGACCAGAAAGCAGTTGAATTAGTGGTAAAAGGTGTGAATAGTCTCAGTGTGCTTTAGGGATAATACAACCTCTTCTAGGATTATCCTGATGACCCTAGACCTGAATTGGGAACCAAGAGAGCCCTGGGAACCAGTTTCAATAAGAAGCAATCCTCTGTGTCATACTGCACGGAGTCCTCTCTCCTACTGTCTGTCTGCACTTATTTATTCCTAATGTTACCTTCTCACTGGGCGTGCACAGCTTCTCATCTAAAAGAGGTTATGACTTGGGCTGTGTTAAGTATTTACACTGGAGTAAACAGAAACATTACATTGCTTCCAGTAATGCAGCTGAAAGACACAGCAGAGCTGATGTGTCAGTCATGCTGTAATCTGATTTGATTCTGAACACTCAATAGCTAAGAGAGGTGGGTTGGAAAAGGCCTTATTTATGCCCCTTGCTCAAGCACGTATACCCATACCTTGCTCAAGCATGTAGACAGCAGAACAGTTATGCTGGCTGAGTTACTGCTTCATCTGTGCTGAGACAGCACAGCACCACATCATTTTCTTAAACAGCACAGGACAAAGCATTAGAGTTTTTCCAGAGGATCACAGCCATTAAAGACTTTTACTTTTTGCCGGAGGAAACAGGCACCCTGCTCATTCAATAGTTTCCTGTCAGGCTGTGCTTGCTTCTCCTGGTGTTCTGGGACGTGTTTCAAAAGAGGACAATGCTGTGAAAAGTTCTTGGTTTTCAAAGTGTCAGCTGAGGTCAAGATCCTTTGAAAATTGTGTTCCCGTGGGAAGCAGGGCACTGTTAGAAAAAGCAAAGTTTGAGTACGGGGGTCTTGTACATTCAAGAACAACTTTCAGAAACTTTACCTGGAGCATTGCTGTGTCATGTCTTAAGGAGTAACAGATTCCTATGAGCACAGAAAGCATTCAGCTGGCATTCAAAATGGTTTCCTTTTTAATTCATCGACATGAATTGTATGATACCCAGTTCTCAGCCTCTTGCACTTTTATTTATAGTTGATTATGGAAACTGAGAAATGCAGCATCTCCATGAAGATGGCATCCTCAGAGGATGTGAACGAGGTGCTGGCACACATCGGGACCTGCCTCAGGAAGATATTCCCTGGACTCTCACCAGTGTAAGTATCTTTTAGGGCACCTCTAGTGGGAGCAGACTGTGTGGAAACAGTGACAAGCCACCACTTGTTGTCTGCTGGTCTCCCCACCCCGATCTCAGAGATGCAGTGAGATATACTCTAAGGATATGAGAATCACCTTGAGGCAAGCACTAAGCTTTTGTCCAGGTGTATGGCAGAACCAGGACACAGTGTAGAGCATAGGTAGACTATGTGTGGTCTTGTAGGATCATAAGAGCCTGTGGTTTGAAGGGGGATGCAAGTATTTGAAGTCTTAATTTTCCAACAATTTACTCTTGTTGCCTCTCCAGCCTCAGGTGTAGCTTAGGTTCTGTCTTTTTTGTTGTAACTTGCTCCTTTTTTTTGGGTTTTTTTTTTTTCCCCACCAGAAGTAGAGTCTGAGCTGGGAGAGGAGGGAAAAGTTCCATTTACTTTCAGTGTTTGTGAAACAATGCACAGGATTGTGAGCCTTGTTCTTCAAAACTGAGCCCTCAGCAGTCTTGTCATATACTTCCTATGGTTGAACTGATTCCTTGGATCATTTGTCTCCTTTTCTGGCTTTTCTTTTCATTGCATTACTTGTGCCTTTGGTTTTCTCTCTTACCTATGCCTCTGGATTCTTGCAGCAATTCCCAGTAGTTTTTCTTAATTTTTTTTTTCTTTCTTCTCTGACATTGTCTCATCTTCATTGCTCTCTACCAAGTCATGCAGCTCCTGGTTTTCTCTTCAGCTCCTGGTTTTCAGCATTATTAGAAAAAATGTGCTGTGGAAAAGAGTTTTCTTACACATGTTGATTTTTATAAGTGAACTTTAGTAGCAGACATTAAATGTGAATGGCCAGGCTAAACTTACATGTTTTATTTTGGGTGCATGTCTTTATTATTCACCTTTCCTGTAGGTGGAGTAGGAAATCAAGTTCATAAACTCTGGATGGCAGGTTCTTTTTCTTGTTTTCTTTTTTTTCCCCCCACTTCAAATTTTCCTCTCAGGCAGTATTATTAACTGCCTTGGTGGAGATTCAGCTCTCCTTTCAAAGAGCATGAATACAACTGAATGTGAGTGGGGTTGCTATAAAACCTCAGTAACGGTGTGAGAAATGCAGACAAAAAGGGCTGCAAGTATATGTATGTTTCTCTGGGTGTTTATGAAGGCCTTGAACTCTATACATGTTTTCTGTGGGCTTTCTTGAAAACATTACTGGACATTTTGGGTAGCTGTATGGAGTTCTTGCTTCCCAGAATGGAAATCGAATTTCTTGCTCTCCTCTCAGATGGCACAGTTTTCCAAAATGAAGGCTTTGGAGTTGTGTGGATGGTATAGGACCAGAATAAGCAAGAAGGGGGGAAGCAGTTTCTCCAGTTATTATAACTTACTAATTCTCTTCTGCTCCACTTCCCACATCCTCAGAACTTCTTTCTCCTTACGGAACTCTGTAGTTTATGAGGCAGTCTTGCTATGCAGAAAACCAGATAGTTTTATTTCTTAAAAGGCAGGAAAGTATTGTGTCTCTGTCTAGGGAAGGAAAATTCTAACAAATTGCAATGATTGGAGCTGGACATCAAGAGTGCAGCCTAGAGGCCACATGGAGCTGCTCTGCTCTTTGCACCATGGTGCTATTTCCGCATGTGTATATACAGCAGTGGTTTAAGGGTAACCATTAATAGCATGTTTCTTCCCTATTTTGGGCATTCTGGTATCAGATGAGGGCCACAAGTCTCCTTAGCTTGAGTGATCCTGTAATACAAAAGGGTTTAGTTGCTCCAGTAGTCACAGGGTTAATCACAAGAAAGAGAGAAAGAAAGAATGAATAAATGTTACTCCTGCTGGGCTGCGTAATGATGTGTGTGCCTTTTAGGTAGGAAAGTGAGTTGCATTAAAAATGGTAATTCTTCCTATACAGTCATTTTAAAATGCTCTTAAAATAAAAAAAGATTTATGTGTTTAAAAATACTTTCAAAGCCATGAATGATGTTTTTCCCCTCTTTTCCATCTAGGAGGATTATGAAAAAAGTAACTATGGAGCCTTCAGAAAGACTGGCTAATCTCCAGGCCCTGTGGGACAGTCAGACAGTGGCAGAACTTGGACCTTGTGGTGAGAATGAATTTAAATGCTTAAATATAAAAGGGCTGGAATTGCAGTGTCAGGAAGTTTAATTCTATTTCTGGCAGAAGCTTGTAAAGGTGTAATTAGTTTTAAGGTGTAATTAGTATGAAGCAGACTTCTGATTGGTAGGTGAAGGCACTATATTAAGCTTTCTTGAAACTTACCAGGCAAAGATAGGGTAGTTTCAGTTTCTTTCATGAGCACAATGGACACTTTTATTACAGAAAAAGAGAGTGAGTAGAGAAAAAGAGAGTGAGATTTGAAAAACTGGATCTTTAAGTACTAAGGTATCCTTTTAGATGTGTGTTTGTTTGCTTATTTGACTATTATGTGAAATAGTCTCTCGGGTTGTTTGTAGGAGGCTTTTCGCAGATGTATGCCTGTGCTTGTGACTGGCTTGGATTTCCCTACAGAGAAGAAGTACAGTGGGTAAGTGCATCTCTTGTTCTGAAGCTCTTTACAGCTACCTGTACTAATGATGAAAGGTAAATCCATAGTGCTTGAAAGAAAAAAAAGCAACAAAACCACTACAATTCTGTAAAGATATATTTGGTTATGTATTTTTACCAGGATGTTGATACGATTTATCTGACACAAGATACCAGAGAATTGAATTTGCAAGACTTCAGCCACCTTGACCACAGGTAAACCATATGCAGTAATCGTGCTTATATTGATGAAGCGGGATGGCCTCATAGCTGTTACTGGAATGTGTAGACCTGTGAAATGACCATCTGTAGCATTTTTAGTTTTCAGCACAAAGCTGCTGGTTTTGCACAAAAGCCCCATGGAAACCACATTTCATTCAGGAGCCTGAGAAGATAAATATGTTTTCTTATTGGAAGCAATCCAGAAAGTTAGCAGATAGATACTTTTCCTGTGATGGCGGATATAAGAGCTCAAATTCAGCAGATAAAACATGCAGCTACATCTGGTGGGCAAAGCAAAAAAGGAAATTATGAAGTCTTTACTTCTGCAGAATCTTCTTTTCATGGTGTACATGGTAAAGGAAATTATTTTTTGTTGGCAAGTCAGTAGAAGGTTTGAGTTGTTGAACTGATTTCCAGCCAGTTGTCTCTTCACTTGTAATAGATGCTATCAAAAATACGTATTTCCAGAAAGGAGCTAGTTGAGGGTAATTTTGCTGAAACTTAGCTGAGTGTTGTACTTAGTTTACTGAATTTAGCTGGCTGAGAAAATTGGATTCTGAGGAAGTTGAATCTGGAGATACTACAAGTAGGAGAAGATGGGAGGGAAGCTTAACTAAAATTCATCATTATAAAAAGGAAATTGCAGATTTTAGGAGGTGTAAATAAGACAGAGAAAGCAATTATTTCTTTGGGAGAGCCCAGTGAAAGAATTAAGAATCTGTCAGAAGTACAGTGCTAGAATATTGTAACAGAAAGGCTGAACCTCGAGGTTGGTAAATATTTTGCCACAGCAGTCTTTGCAGCTTTGATCTATCTGGTATGTGAACTCACAGAATACCCCATTCAAATACTTAGCTTAGCTTCTGTGACAGGTTTTCACAGTCTGCAGTGAATCCCTTGGCAAAGTTACTGAGCAGTATCTGTGTTGACTAATTCAGAGGTAACTCAAGACTACAGGGCTGCAACTGGTGCATGGCAGATGTAGCCAAAGACTTTCCTTGGTTAAGCCTTGCTGAAAGAAGATAAGGGGAGGAATACTATTAGGCACAAGCTAGTTTGGGGAAAGAACTTAATGATGCTTGAAACATTTATTGCAAGATGTAAGTGATGAGAAGACTGTGGGGCATTCTTACAAGTGACCTACAGGTACCCAGCTTCAATGGAAATTGTTTGAACAATGTATTAGGAAAGAGTAAATAGAAGTGTTTTAAATATTCAGAACATCTCAGCTGGTGCAAATGAGTTTGGCTTCCAGAAAATGAAATAATAGGTTTGTTGTTTTAGAAAAGATTTTCATTGAAATATACCTTACAAAATTTATGTTGTTGAGGAAATACATGCATTGTTAAGAAAAGTTTTTATTAAGTGTCTCAAAATTGTCTAAGTCCAAAGATTCAGATCTGTTTTGGAGACATTTACATGCTGTGGAATCCATCTTGTGATGAGAGCTTCTACATGTTGAGGACCAAACTCTGGGATGTTTTGGATTGAAATTTCAAGAAAATTAAAATTTTAAGAAAGCCAAAACGTTGTTATTCACTAAAAATATAAATTAGGAATTGAAATACCAGTCAATGCAAGAATGTATGTAAAGCATTTTCCCATTTATTTAAGACTGTGAGACTACTACAGATTCACAGTATGCCATTATACTTTGGATTTTGAGAGATTGTTGAATATCTCATCTACCTAGTTTTTGGGATTCCTGAACCTATATGGTTCATATTGTATAGTAGATCTGAAGCAAAGTAGGACAGGTACATCAGTTCTCTAAATACAGGGGCTATGCATTGCAAAAATAAACAAATTGTGTTTTTCCAAGTAAAGCTTTTCTGTTAAAGGTCAACATAAGATGGCATGAATTATAGATGGATTTAAGTTCCCAGAGCATCACAGCATGGCTTGCTGCGTGGGAACATAACTTCAGAGGTTTTATCTGAAGTTATGTTGTGTTGTGAACCATATAATTGTTCAACAAAAAAAAAAAAGACTCAAAGTGAAAAGGGCTTATTTGATATGGTAGCATGATTTTCATCTGTGTAGCATATGTTTTAGCTTATTTGGACATTCAAAAAATTTTAAGAAAAGTGCAATTGTTTAGATTCTTTACTTTGTGCTGTTGAGGTTTCTTGCCATCTTAAATACACTGGGGCCAGAGATGTTGAAA
The DNA here is from genome assembly GCA_024500445.1 of Entomyzon cyanotis. Taxonomy (NCBI): domain Eukaryota; kingdom Metazoa; phylum Chordata; class Aves; order Passeriformes; family Meliphagidae; genus Entomyzon; species Entomyzon cyanotis. Next base: position 44,461,258 of record JAKEPQ010001005.1, read on the forward strand.
GCATTAGATAAGCTTGAATGTTGTTGAGGCTTGGAGAGATTGTCTGCATTCCAGAAGAACAGAATTTGTTCTCATTTTAAGATGGCACAGATTTATCTTTTACAAACATTACTTTATTCTAGATGGTAATTTAATTGAAATAAGCACCTCAATGCAACTACATGTGGGAAAGATATGAGAAGGTGCTGCTTTTGGAACTGGTTCTTAGCTTTCTTTCATACCATACTGCAAAAGAATTCAGGTTATTGTTAATACCACATCTAGAGTGTAATAGATTAAAGTGAATGAAGCAATATATAGTTTTGAAAATAAAAACTTGGTAACAAGAATATTGAGGTTAAGCAAGCTTAAAGCAAGAGGAGTAGAGGTAAATTCCTGAAGGGGACTGTCATTTGTCAGAAGCACCTTCAGAAATTGGAACAAATATGAAAAAATAAGTCTCTCCTTAAAATCAGATGGTAGAATCTGATGGAGCAAAGTTTCTAGACAGTAAATACAGCTGCTGCAGAGCGGGCAGGGGTTCCATTGTCTGCAGGCCTGTTGGGAGTAAGGGGAAAAGGGAGCATGGAGAAGGAGTTAGTAGTTGGTGTTTATGGAGGTCCCAGTATCAGTGCTTGTCTGGGCTTTGAACAGAGAGGCCTTGGATACTGCAGAAGACTAAATTGTTCAAGGAACATTGTTGCAGCTGGACAGGAATATTTAAAACAAATCAGCCCAGCTTACTTGCAAGTTTTAATCGTTAAGTACTTCTTGAAGGTGTCATATCTCTCCCACGGGGTCTGAGCACCCCTTGTCCTTCAGCCATTTGCCTCCCAAGCCAGAGAAGGAAAGGGGAGAAGGGCACAGCCTCAGGCAAATTCTGTCTGCAGCCACTCTCCTGCCCTGAAGTTCCTGAGCTCTTGTCAGCCCTCCAGGCTGCTTACCAGCTCCCTGGTAGTGTGAACACTTGGTGATCCCTGATCATTGTCCCTGTCTTCCTTTGAAGGAACTGGGCTGCTGCTGACAGCTGAAGGACAGCTGCTCCTGGTGCCTTCTGCCTCTTTTGGGGGTGGTGGTCCAGAGCATGAACAGTTCTGCTCCTCTAGTGTCAGCCTCACCAGTGTTTGTCCAGCTTGTGCTGCCTGGTTACTGCTTCATAAATAAGCCAAAATTTCACCTGAAAAATTGCTCTTGTATTCATTCCACTTCAAGGCAAAGGCACTGGCAAGAGAGGCATCAAAGCTGCTAATTCAGTACCACCTTCTCGCCAGGGGACCACAGAGGAGGAGCAAACCTCTGTGTGTGTGTGGACATTCCATACTCCATAGAAAGGTCCCTGCCTGCCCAGCCTAAGGGGAAAATACTTCTGGGTTGTTACCTTTTCTCACCTAATGTTTCACCAGTTAGTTACTGCTTTACATGGAGATAAAGTGTGCGTGTGTAGGAACAAAAACAACGTGGTGGACAGAAATAAATCTATACACTTCATGAAGCTGCTAAGTCTCTGCTGTGCCTGTGGAAACGAGTTCAACACACACTGTGATGTGTGCTGTGAACAAGATGGAAAGATGGCTCAAACCCTTGAAGGGCACCCCACACTAGTTCCTCTGCAGGAGTGTGAAAATGGTCTATTTGCATGAGCTTCTCAGTGGTGGGCTACAGTCTTTTGCTGCAAAATGCTGCACCTTCGATCTGTTACCGTAGTGATGCTTGTACTTCCAAATCTAGCAACCGCAGTTCCCAATATAGCCTACGGAATGCTTGTCCACGTGATGTCGCCTTGTCTCCTGGCTTTCCTGGGTGGTTAACAGCCACCCTGAAGTGTCTGCATGTTTGCAGAGGAAAACTGGGGGAGAGGAAGAATAAAAAGAAGATGGGAGAAGGGTGCTGCATGTTAAATGCAGACCTGTGCCTACCTGCATATGTGCTGAATGAAGAGCCTGGGGAGTTGTGGGCTAGTTTATAAAAGCCAATACTTTTAAATTTCTCCCTAGAAAAACTGAGGCTTGAATGGCACTGTTTTGCTGGTTTGGTAAGTTAGTTTGTGTACGTTACAGCTCTTTATTTCATTATAAAGACAAGGGCTTTCTAAGTAGCTGTTAAGCCTCTGTGTAGGTGTATATGAGTATTTAATATGCAGCACCAGAGTGATCCAAGTGCTGCACTGGTAAGTGGTGTGATAGTGCTTCATGAATGGTTCTGCTGGGGGTAGCGTAGGGACGTGACATTCATCAATGTCTGCTGTTGGAGAAACTTAACAGAGGGAGAGCAGATCACATTAAGAGGCTTGGAATGAAGAAAATGGGAATAATTTAGAATTTCATTTGTGAAATCCCTTTTACAATTAAGGAGGGTTTGTGCTGAATGTTGCATTATCCTTTTGCAGGTCTCCTGTTTCCTGAGGGGATTTAACTATAGAGATGAGACAAGGAGGTGTTCTCTAGAAGCATTCAGTCATGGAATGATATTAAATCATCATACTGCCAAAAAGCTTTTTAGCGTCATGCTAAATTATAATTAGAGGTGATTAAGAAGCTTAAACATGTCACAGGCTGAACAAAAAGTTATGCTAAAAGTAGGAATGGCAGCCCAGACAAATTCCTGTTTTAAAATTCATGCTAGAATGGATGCCAGTTGGCCAGTCAAAAAAATTTATTAAAATAAGACAGGCAGCTGCTGATGCTGTTCTTTTAGAATGCAGAGCTTTCTATAACGGGGATGGTAGGCAATTAGCATTGCAGAACTATGGGGAATGAGATAAGAGAGAACACTTAAGAGATTGTTTCAAATGACAGTTGTGTGAAATGTGTGTAAAAGTGTTTTTCTTTTTCTAGAGACTTAATACCTATAGTTGCTGCCCTGGAGTATAATCAGTGGTTTACAAAGCTGTCCTCCAAGGATCTGAAATTAGTAAGTAATAAATTGAAACAATATATCTGCTTCTACCAGACTGTGCTGTGTTTTAAAGGATGCTGTTACACTTACTGAAGTGAAATTTTTTAGGCAAGTACAACTGGGCAATCCATTGACAATTTTTTTTTTCCTTTAATCATATCAGGAAAATACAAACTGTTGGATAGTCAATTTGTACCATAAAAACACTCCTGAGAGTCAGATCTTGTCAAAATTTCAACTAATATAGTTTGAAAACTTGGGTGAGCACAGGAGCCCATAAAACTGCTTCATTAGGCATTGCTGACTCCCCCAAACAATATTAGGTGACTAATAGGAAAATAACTCTATAGCAGCCAGAAATCTTAGATGCTTTTTGCAAGTGAAAAAAACCCCCAAGATTCTGGGCTTTTTTTCCTTCCAGTATTTTTGTGTAGTTTTCATTGCAACTTGGTGACTTTCTCACCCAGTTTTCTGAAGCTTTGATGTGTGGCATCGGTATTTTTCCATATCAGTTTTCATTCTGAAAAGCAAAAAGAGGGCATACCTAAAGAAATCGGACTACTGAAAAAAGGGCCAAGAAAAGCAGTAATTCAGTGGTGTTTTAAATATATTAAAATGTGCTATTTCTTCTAAACTTGGAAGTTTATAGTCACAGGTGGAGTTAGTGGTTTGCTTGAGAAGTTGCTTTCATGCTTGCTTCCAGAAGCTTTGGCCTTTAAAGATTAATATTGATGCAATTCTATTGATCTGTAAAGCTCTCATTACATTCCTAAGATATCATTTTCCATGAAAATTCAGTAGAAACTTATGTGATTCTTGGCAAAAGAGTAGGCAAAAAGCTTTGTTCTTGCTGGGACATCTTACTCAAAGTTATGCATGGGTTGAAGCTGGTGGTATTTTTAATGCTGTTGTAGTTTGCCATCAAAATCAACATTTTTAAAAGGTACAATGCAATTAATCAGTTTCTGCTTCATTGAAATGAGATAGTTTGCTTAGTTAGAAGACTGGCTGGTGTAGTTTGCTTAGAACAAAACCTGTTCCTATTATCTGTCTGAGATATATTTATGTGAATGTTTTGGGGGTTTTCTCTTAGCAACTTTTCTGCGGAAAACAAATAAACTTTGTCAGTCTGGAAAATGCATCAGTTACTTAAAAAAAAACCCCAACCTCTTACCTTCCAAACATTCAATTTAAGTAAAAAACGAGGAAAATGTAAATTGTTGGACAGTAAATCCATGCCATAAGAACACTGCCGAGGGTCAGTATGAGGTCAGACATATCCTGAGGCCATCAAGTGCATTGTGTTTCACGAGTCCCACTCAGACATGGTGTTTGATAGACAGGACCCATAGTGGTTTTATAGTACAGGCATGAAGCTTTCCACTTGCAGTCACAGTGCTGTAGAAAGATCGTGATAATATTCTGAATTACTAAAATATGGATGGTAAAGAAAGAATTGGGAAGATGGCCGAGTTTACAGTCTTCACCAAAAATTGTAAACCTTTACTGTGTGAAGGATTAATAAGATTTTACATGTGTGGTAGAGGAGGTTTATTTTGTTTATGTTTTTTTTTGGACATTCAATTAGTTCAAAAGTTAAAAAAAAAGAACCCTGAAAAATATACAAACTAGAAAATGTCAGACTGTCCTTAGAGACAAAAATATCCCAGGTATGAATGTCACATTGTTGTTTTTAAAGGCAGATAATAGAATAGTTTCAGCACTTCATGATCATGACTGAAATTCAGCTTTGTATATCACATGAACAGTAGTTAGTGTATGTGGGCGGAAAAAGAAAAGTCAAATCCAGAAGCAAAATAAAAGTTTATACTAAAACTTGGTGAGGTACTGAGTTCTTTGCATGGTTTTTGAATGATTAAGGTTTTATCTCTCTATTTAAATGAGCAGAGCAAACAAACTCTTTTGTTGTTGTGTTTTGGTCATGGTACTTGCAAATATCTGTGCAAATTCTAGAATTCAACAGTAAGATCATGAGATGGGATTTGCTTCTGCATAGGCTGGAAGAATTCATACTCAAATATACTGGCCCTTAAACACTAGTCCTTGGGAGTCTTTGGAGGACCTCTAACTAGGGTACTTCTGCCCCTGAGGTTTTTTGTGATTTTTTTTTTTTGTCTGCCTTATAACAACTTTCTTTGTGTTTAGTTGTCATTCCTGGTCAGGCTTTATTTTCCTTTGCTTTAGTTACCCCCTTTTTTTTTGAAGGATTAGCATGTATATGAATAAGATTTCTTTTAAAATTAGGTGAGTGCTTTTTCTGAACCACATGATTTAGAGTTTTTTTTTGCCATCATTATAAAAATTCTGCCCCTTTTGGTTAGGTGGCCTGGTTCATTAATTACCTGCTTTTAGTCTGCCTCCTGCTTCTTTTGAGTCTTTTCCAGAAGTCTTCTGTTGACTCTCCTGGGTGTTTCTGGTATTCTTACTTCCTATTTATGTATAACAAGAAGACGGTCGTGGCCTGGATCCCATTACAATGTACAGCTTAACTCAATAACTGTCTGTTCCGTGTTTGTGGTTTTTAACACTGTTCTGTCTTTTCTGTGGCAGTCCACTGATCTCTGTGAGCAGATACTGCGGGTGGTGAGTAGGTCCAATCGATTGGAAGAACTGGTATTAGAGAATGCCGGGCTTAGAACGTAAGTAATTCCTTTGAAATGTCACTTTAGGTGCTGCTTACTCCCACTAAAAGGGATGCATGATGTATGTTAGCCAGAATAAGCATTAAAAAAAACTGTGCTCCATGTCTGTCTAGTTCTGAGGAGCCTGTAGTCACAATCTTTTTATCAGGTTTTCCAGAGGGTCCTTATGTCTAAGAAATCCCTTTAAACTGGTGTTTTTTTAAGATCCTGCATGCAGAGTTGGGTTAAGTGGAGCAAAATGATTGAAAGAGAGCATAAACCTTAAACCAGCTCTTACTGCTCCTCTCCAAATATGGCTCCAATAGACGTATCAACACCTTTTTATCATTTAAAAAACAGTGTTTTAGGTTTTGTTAAAAAAACCATACTTCCACATTGCATAATACTTTATTGTTGTTTCATTTCCAAATGATCTGGTATAACCTTAATGTGGATTGCTGTCTGCTCAAATATAACAGGATTTTTACATTACAACTTTTTTTTAAGAAGGTAGGTAAGTTTAATGGATTGCCATAGACTTAGAAAGAAGATATATAGAAATAAGCCATACAATTTAATCCTTGCATCTGTTTTAAATACAGTAAGTTGTGGTTACTAGGTGTTTGCTTTTTTTCCGCCTTCACAGGGAATAGAAGCAACATTGAAATTACTTCCAGCTGTGCTAGTTTTTACTTGTAGTGCTTGTTTTAGTGTTAGGGTAGTGTCCAAGACAATGTACACAAGATAAACTCTAGAGCTCATGAATCTTTTGTTTAGTTAAAAAAAAAATGGAAAGGTGGAGAACTAGAACACTATGCAGAATTACAAATAAAAGCAAACAAGAACAAGGAAAATACTAGTTGTGACTTATGTTGTCTCCTCTTCTGTTGTTTGGGTCTTTTTCTCCTTTTTAAAATGAACTTTGCATTGAAATACCTTTAAAAGAAAATTGCCTACATGAAAAGAGAAATTTGAGGTTGAGTTTGGAATAGCACCCAGACTTTCTCTTTCACTGGCGCACTGCTTTAAATAGCTGTCATTCAAACATAAGCCCCTGATTTTAATCTCATTTTTCTTCCAATGTGTGCCACAAAATCTAGTGGTAGTCATTAATATTAAAGGATATATTGACTACCTTTGCATGTTGCCTACCTTAATTTACCACAGTTGGATTAACTGCTTTCAGTTTTAACAGGACTTGACAGATAATCAACCTGTGACTTTGGTTTTCATGTCTCCAACTACACGCAGAGTGTTTGGCATTGTGCCTTGGTGTGTATCTGTTCTGATCAACACTGTCTGTCTGTTTTTGCCAAGGGTTCATTTGTCAGTTTTGCCATTTTTTATATCTGTTTGGTAGGAGGATATTCTGTTGTTGCATCTTCCTTCCCAGGGCTTGCAGACCAGTCATTTTTAATGAGCTGTGATGGAATGCCAAACCAGGGTTAAGAAAGAGCTACCAAGAATAAAGCTGTAAGAAATGACCTGAGCAGCTGCAAGAGCATATTTCTTCCTGCAGCACAGTAATTTTAAGATAATTCTCTTCTTTTCTACCTCCAGCCACCCATTTCTGTGATTTGGTTTGGGCCACAGCCTCATAAACACTTGTCATCCTCCCAAATGATGAAACAGCAAACTATTGTGCAGTAGCAGTAAGAAGGACCCAGAACTAGGGAAGTGTGAACTTCCTGTTGGGCAAAACAGGATGTCAAGTGAAAGACCCTGTCTGATAGGATTTGTGCCAGTTTAGATGCTCTTGGAAATTTTATCCCCACTGCTATTGCTTTAACTACACTTAAAGGATGCAGTTTAGATTACATTGGAAGGCCTTAATGCATACAGCAATCCCTAACATTTTGGTGGCTTAACTAACATAGGAGAAGTCCAGATTCCAGGGAGACAAGAATCATTCAGGATGACCTGAACAAATGAGCTTGAAAAGAGAGTTAGTCTCTGACGTATTTTAGAGGAATGGGACTATATGTGACAACTGGAATATTGATTTCTGAGCAGGCAGCTCAACCTGTTGATTAGGTGGACGTTGGTGTCTGCCAGGCTTTGCAGCTTGGCCTGATGGGCACAGGCTGTATATGGTGGGAGCTGTCCTTGGCTTGCACTGTCAAGAGATGCTCAACTGCGAGGACTTTAGGAATATTAGGATATTAGGAAAACGTTCTTCCCCTAGAGGGTGGTCAGGAGCTAGAACAGGCTCCCCAGGGCAGTGGTCATGGCCCCAACCCTGCCAGAGCTCAAGCAGCATTTGAACAACACTTTTGGGCATGTGGTTGGGTTGTTGGGGTGTCCTGTGCAGCGCCAGGAGTTGGACTCCATCCTTGGGAGTCCCTTCCAAGTCACAGTATTTTGTGATTTCCATGGAACTGCAAGAGAAACTTTCCAGTCTGCAAAGGCCTGTTTGCAGGAGCTGGTGCAAGTGATTTATTTGTTGCACTTACGTTCTCTCTGAAAGCTGGCAGGCAGAATGTCCCTGCCTCCTTTCACACTGTCCTGTGCAGCCTTGTTCCAAAGGGAGTGGCCAGCTGCCACGTGGGGAACAACAGAAGTGACTGTTGCTGGTATCTAGAGGGCATTTGACAGTGAGGTCAAGTCTTATCTTCCCCTTCTTGACAGGCTCTTAATGTCCTTGGACCTAACAGTGTTACTCCTCCCACACATCCTCTTTTCTGTTTTACAAGGATGTTGTCTAGACAGATCTCAAGGAATTGTTTTGTTTGTCTGAGATTTCCAGATTGGTGGTATTCTTACCCATGATGAAAAATTCTTAGTCTGTTATATGTATACTTAAATTGGATCTTTTTGGAGCTTTACCTCCAAGCCTGAATAAGCTCATTTCAGCCAAGCATGGCTGTGTAATGCATATAGAACAAGTTTGATGCTTTATAGAAAGTTTCAGACTTATACTGCATGCTCTGTTCATAAGTGTGCAGCCCAGCCAAAAGAAGTAATAAATTTTATGATTTGAAAAAAAAGTGAACAAAGGAGGTTTCAAGAGCTGTGCCCCCATGAGCATAGCCAAGGTGCCTCTATTTATGGCAGAGGCTGCTCAGGGAGTGTGTGTTATTTGTTGTATTATTTTTTCCAAAATGAGCCTTGGAGCCCCATGAGCCTAATGTAGACAATCCAGTGCTTTCTGGTGACAGTTGATTTGCTGTGCCTTTGCTAAGTAGTTGTAACACACTCTAGTTGTCCAAAGAGTTTGGGTAATCCTGCCTGTATTGCTGGCAAAAGCTGGAGCAGAGTTTGTAAACAAGCCTGGAGGTATAGGCAAAGTACTGTAATGACAAGAATCTGTTAGGGATAAAGGAAGAGGAGGAAACTCCTCAAGAGGAAAGGGTTTGTTGCTTTTTAACTCAAAACCTCATTTTTCTTGGCTGGACATAAGGAGCTTTATTCAGTTGCCTGAGGGCAGGCATCTAGTGCCATTTGAAATGCTGGAGGATTTCCAGAGTGTCGGCAAATGTAGCTGAGCACCTACAGCAGATACCTAGTCTTCTGCAGCAGCAGCTGGTAGCAAAGTAGGAGACCCTGGGGCCTGTCAGGTGGCAAAGTTTCAAGTCCAGAAGCTCTTTTTGTTGAGTGTTTGTATTCACATGCTGCTTGTATTTTAGGAGAATAATATGTTTTTCCTAAAGGCAGCCCTTCATCATGCATCTGCAGTGCTGGAAACAGTTCTAGCCCCAGAAGTCTGTTAAAGGACATAGGGTTTCAAAGGGAACTAAACTCCCCTGGAGCATCTCTGTACTCCACTAAATTTTGCAACTGCAGATAACCAAAAGCTATTGAGGCTACTGCTGTTCAGTCTCATCTCTTTTCCAAATAGTAGAAGAGGATGCTTCCTCCGCTGTGGTTCTCAGCACAGAGTTTGATGGTAGGCAGGATTGGTACCAAGGAAAGAGGGTAGTGTTAGCATTTTGGTAACTCTCCGTCACTGGCCTACATGAGGAGAGATAACGTACTTCAAGGCAGAGGGAGAAAGAAGGAACTTCAAGACGTATTTTTGCTTTCTATCTTGGTGCCTAACGTAGGTGAAGTAAGAACACTGAAGTTACAGCCCCACTTCATCAAAAGCACACAGTAGGTCTAGTCCCTTATTACATGATAACTTCCCAGTTGGTACGAGAGCAGGTCTGAGGATTTGTCTTAGAGCTGATAAGACTCTTATAAGCCTTCTGACTTAATGCAAGGAATGTGTCTCCACCAGAGTCTGGCAGTGTGGTGTGCAAGAAAACCTAAGCTAGCTTTGAACTTAGTGCTGTAGGTGGTGACATTCCAGCTGCAGCAGAGCACCTACGACAGGCAGGACAGTGCTCCCTTGCCTCTCAAATGGGTTTGGAATAGAGGTCATGCTGCTACATTTACCCACCCTAGCTGGTGAAGGTTACTTCAAAGCTGTCTATGCTACCTGGCCAGGCTGTTGTCAGCAATACAGAACTGATACTCTGCCATCTCTCTCTGATCCATTGCTGGGACTGTGATCAGCCAGTCATGCGCTTTGATGCTTCTCACTGTAAAAAGAATCAAAAATCAGTTCATCAATGTGCTGCTGTTCTTTGAGAGTGCTATTCCTGCTGTTTTATAAGGTTAGAAATACTTCTGGATATGTTGCAAAGCCCATCTGTTTGAGTGACTTGGCAGAAAGCTGCTGCAAGTGAGCAGGATGGCTTGTGAGTGAAAGAGGTGGTGGTATGCAAGTTGATATATATCTCCTGCTCCTGTGGCGTGGAGAGAGATGGAAGATGTGCTCAAGTTTTCAGTTATTCTGTGTAACTCCTATTTTATACCTGCAGATCTTTGTCAAAAGCATTTTGGGCTTTGATTGAATGCTCTTCAGTCTCTTAGGTCACAAAATGAATAGATAATGAAGTAATGCCCTATGAAAGACAGCGAATTAGTCAGATAAGCATTGTTTAGAGCCATGAGGAATCAGTGTTCTGCAGTAGCATAGGCCACTTGTGGCCAGTAATCCCTTGATGCTTTTAAGCCTTTGAATGTGCTGTTGTCAGAGAAGATAATAGGATTCCTTCTCCCTCTCTTCTTTTGCAGAGATTTTGCACAGAAACTAGCCAGTGCCCTAGCCCATAACCCCAACTCAGGACTCCATACGATCAACCTTGCTAGCAATCCACTTGAAGATAGAGGTACTGTAACATTTACGTTTTTCTCTTTATATAAATGTAATAGGAGGATTATTGCTGCTCTGTTCAGCTTTGCCTGAATAATAGGTTACTCTTCTGTGCTTAATGTAAATGCTACTGTAAATTTCTGTTGTTCAGAAGTGACTAAGAATTGCTAATCTTTTTGATTTATGTGTATCCATTGGTGTGTTGAAAAACATTTAAATGTCTTAAACCAACCCTGGATTTTAAAGGAAGATACAACACAGTGATTGTTTAGGACAAGAGAATAAAAAGTGGTGTGCATGTTTAAAGGCAGTGTAATCAGCTGAAAGATGAAGCACAAAGCAACTTTGTTTCTTGGATTATATTTTCCTGATGGTTTTGTGTTTTTATTTCAGCTGTAATGCCGTATTTATTTTCAGTATGAAAATGATTCCTTCTTCTTACCTCTGTGCTAGCCTGCCCTGTTGTGAGGTCTTGGTGATGTTCAGTAATACTGGCATAACTGGCATTCCTATGGAGCAAAGTGCTGTTAACTCCACAAGATGGAAAATCAAGCTGAACAGCTCAGCTTTTCTCAGACTAGGCACTGCTAGGCATGATTTCAGTACATATCAAGTCATTCCTCTCCCTTGTCTACTCTTTTCACCCAAGAGGCATTTATTTTTAAAATAAGGTTACATTCTTTCAGTCTGGAGTTGACCCTTCAGTGCTGCCCATGTGAGATTTCCATTTGCTTCACTTAATGCATTCCAGGCACACAGTGTTCTGGGACCAGACTATCTTGTGCTCCTGTTGGGCCAGAAGAAAAAGAAGAATTTTGCACAGTGAACCTTTTCTTGTTTTATTTGGTTTGTTTGGGGGAAATTTTCTATTTTCTTTGCTGTCATGATTCAAAATAGAAAAGCTGTTCATTTTGACTGCAACCTGATAGACTCAGAATATTGTTAACACAGAATTTTGTAGGTGTCTCTTCTTTCTTGCTGGTTCAGTGAGGAGACAAATAGCTGGGAAGGGTTTTTTTGTCCTTTCTACTTCTGTATCACTTTCCTTTTGACTAGAAGCAAGTATGATAATGTTCTTGTTTTTAACCTTTTCTGAGTAGTTTTTTGTTTGAAATTGTTCACATGAATTGCCTTAACTCTTCTGCTTACCTCTTGCCTGCTGATTATTGGTTGTCCTCCTTAAGAATTCATATCACATGAAAGCCAATGCTTTGCTGAAGAATGTTATTATTACAATGTGCCATAGGCCTACTGCATTTTACAGAAATTTCTGCTGTAAGCTAGAAAAAAGGCTGCTACATTGTTGATTCTGCTTTTGAAGAAATGTATTTAGATTGTGTTGTTTGAAAGGTTTTTCTTCAAAGTAACTCATTTTTATCTTGGAAGCAAAACTATTGACCAAGCATTCGGTACTCTGCAGTGCAGGGGATTTTTTTTCTTTTAAACATATCCCTGGGGGTGCTTTCTTTGCAACAAACCCATAGATTCTAACTATGCTGCTGTATTGACATATAAGATAAAAATGAAATGCAAGAAACTACAACTTGGAGAAATTAGTCGGGTTTTTTAATTTTCTCAGCCTCTCCTATCAAATATGCAATTAAGACATGCCCTTTTCATTAGAGGAATTAGATAGGTTATAGAGTACTTAAAGAGAAATTAACTATTACTGCAATTTGCAAATATTGCAACTTCTCAATTCAAGGAAGTTTTAAGTGTCCTGTGATCTGCTATTCCCTGGGTGCAAGGTAGATTTGACTTTGGTAAACTGGAGCAGTAGGAAGGATTTCACAAGTGAAAGTGGAGATTCATATAAACATGGAATTTGGAAAGGACCTTTCGAAAAGTCACCTGCAGGAATTGGAAGTTCAACTAGGTTATTTTGCAGTTACAAGGGAAATCACACAGTTGTGTGTTTCTGGAGAAAAACATATTGTACTTTGTTTGAGCACAGACATACACTAAGCTGTTATATTTTGTTGAGTACCAGTAAGTGAAGGCATTACATTGTTACATTAATGCAACTGTCTGTATTCCAGCAGCAGGGGAAGTGGGTTTAGTTTACCTAAGGCGTAAGACCTGGCTTTAGTTCAAGTACAGTGCAGTGTTTACATGCAGTGATTTTTTTACTGGGATCAGTCTCTTAATTTGTGATTGGCTTTCCTTTGTGGTACTGTCAATATTTGTGAGACTGACACTTGGAAAGTTTATTATCAGTCTTGCCTTTAAAAATCCAGCCATGCTGAAGTGATGGAAGTTTTGCTTTTGGCTCTAGTGGGATCAGAATTTGATCTCATATTTTGTTAAAAATAATGCAAAACAAACATACTGAAGCCTAGTAGTACTCAAATTCCAAATTGTATGCCTGGCTGCAGCTAACTACTCTTCTGCCATTAGACCTCTCAGCTCTGTTACGCCATTAGCAAAAATGAGTGACTTTAAGGGTGTTCAAGGGCCTGAGTAACCAGAAGCACTTTTTCATTTTTTGCACTTGATTCCTGTATCTTATAACTATAACTTAACACCACCCCCCCCCACCCCCCCCCCCCCGTGCTAGTAAGTTGTTAAAATTGTTCCGCTTGGCTAGGACAGTAACTAGCCTGCAGATTGTTAGCTAAATACAAAGATGGAGAGGTAAAACTGTTTGCTGCATGTCTAAGTCGAAATGTTTTATATGAAAAATTACATTTGTGGTATCCTTAGTGATACTGATTGTACTTACAGAGCTATGAAAGAAAATCCTATTACTATGATTTGATTAATTCTTGCTGAAAATTGGTGAAGATATCTGGTTATTGTGCTTTACAATAAAGGATTTCAAGGCCTCATGGGTCTAATATTTTAGCAATATAAATAAAAACCTGCGGGTTCTTTTAAGCTGGATGGGTGTTGCACCTTTCTGTAACACATGCAACATGCTTTTACAGAGAGCATTAGAAAAAACCCCTAACACAATATCTGCAAGGTGGCTGGCTCTTTCATCATCAATGATAAGTAAAACATAATAAAAACAGAGTAAACACAGGCATGTGACCTACAATTTCACAGACTGTTTCATGTCTGTGTATGTGGAAAAGGGTATCAGCTTTTTAATTTACTGTGTTTTCAATCAAGTAAAAGGTTTTACCCTCTTTACCCTTTTCTCTCCAAGTGAGTTGCTGTAGAGGACTGCATTTCACACCTCAGGTTAAGCCTGGAGTTTCTATGTTGATTTATTTCTCTAATAAATATTTCACGGTTTAGTTCCATTGTTATTTAGGATGTGCCCTCTTAATCAAATTTCAATCTTTTGCTTAAAATGGAGCATTAAATTTATGGAGTGGGGAACTTGGACACACCGAGTAAAGGCTCTAATGAAAAGTGCCTTTTTATGTTGTTTCTCTTTTGTTGAATTTGTGCTGAGGTAGTCCAGTCTGTGTCAGCATCTTAACAGGCTTTTACTGTTTGGGATTGCAAGCAGTTGCGGCATTTCCAAGCCTGTGTCCTGGCTGGTAGCCTGCAGGCTACTGTAAGGGAATTAAGTGGCCATTGTGACTTGGGTTTCAGGCTATTAGGGTTTGCCTCAGAAACAGAGAGTGATGCTAGCTAATGTGGGTGCCTTTCTTGCCTTGACAGTCCTTCCTTTTAAAAGAAAGTAAAAATAGTTTGAAGTTTCATGTGAAGCACCATTGTTGGGTTTTATTTCGTGCCTATATTGTTTAATTTTTTTTTTCCTGAAACATAAAGCTTACAGACTTTCCAAGTGCTGATTGTTTGATGTGTGCAATAGCTTTGTTTTGACTCCTTCTCAAACATATGTGTGTATTATCTAGTTTTTAAACTAATTAAGGAGGATTACTGATGGTTAACAACAAAATTCCCTATCTGTTCAGTGATTAGCAAAGCAGAGATCTTGATTACATTCGTAATTTCAAAGGTTTAGGATCATAAAATGACAGAGCCCACCTGCACAGTGAATGCAGTTCTTCCTGTAGTGTCACCAGTGCAATTTGCCCTTGCTGAGATTTGCTGGGATAACCTGAGCTCACCTAGTTATCCTGAAAACATCCATTTTGTCTTTGCTCCCCCAACAGGTGTGTCATCTTTGAGCATCCAGTTCGCCAAACTTCCAAAGGGACTGAAGCATTTAAATTTATCTAAAACCTCCTTGTCACCTAAAGGTATGTTTTATAAATATGTTTCTTTTTCTGTTCTAAAACTTTCAGACTTACATACAAATAATACTTCTTCTTGCCAGGTTATAAACTAATTGGTTTTGTAAATTATTAACATGTATTTTCTCAACAGTGCAACTGCTTTTTTGCAGTCCTGGGTTGCTGAACCATGGGCTGGGTTCTGGGTACCCTTCAGCACTTTGATAAACTCTGACTTGCTTCTGTAAGAGTTAAGCTTGAAATCTGTATTGTAAAGGAAGACTGAAATTAGGATTGATGGAAACAATATGTTTCATATGTGCTTCAAAAAAATGTCTGAAGCAAAAATGTGTAGGGAAATTTCCAAATGTTTTGCACACAGTTATTTTATGAAACTAAGCATTGTGACAGTGGCTGATGAGTGGCTTGATCTGACTAAAGACTTCTTTATTTTATAATTTACAAATTTCTGATTTGATATTGCAGTTGAAATGTTTGTATATTTTAAAAGTGATAACAGCAGTGAAACACAAGTCAGAAGCTTTCAGGATTTTTGGCATTTCTGTTTTACAGATAATAGAAGCAGTCTTAACCAGACTGCAAAAACCCAGGGTCTTCTGTATAGACAATGTATGCTAAAAATAGAAAAACCACACTGACATTATTGCTGCTTTTTTGTGGATGTTGATGACTTGGAAAAGGTGACTGAGTATGAAAGTATGAAGGGCATTAGCTGATAACAGATAGATGCCCTTTTATCCTCTTAATTACTGCTCTGTGAAGTGCAGATTCTGTATTTTCCTTACCTTCAAGGATTGACCTGGGGAAATATGGGTGGGGTAAAGGACTTTTTGCTGTTTTATTATGAGTGCCTATGGCTCTTGTTATGCTTAAGTAAACCATAAATCCTAAGGTGAATTTATTAAATAATGATTTTCACTAAAAGTACTTTATTAAACTCTAAGGTTGTTGTTTTCTACTGCTAACTCAATTTTTGGTGACATCCAGTTGATTAAGAATCTTGACTAATGTAACATACTCTTGAAATGAGATATTTGTGAATTTAACAGACATTAACAGAACAGCAGTGCTGGTATGTTCATTCATTCTGTGTTTTCTTCATGTAATCTGAATTATTTCAGCAAGTGATTGTGAAGTTTGAGTTAAGAGAACACTCTAGCTACATTTCCATCTTCATAAAGAATAAATGTCAGCTTGATGAAGTTCACCCACACAACTCTTGTCAGTGAATGCGAATTCTGAGGTTATGAAAAGAATTTGAGGGTTTTTAACATACTTTTTAAAGATGATCTTTAAGCAAAAGCTGAAAATATTTTCCAGTATGTCTAATAGTGATGTCACATGAATGACCTTCAGAGTAATGTGTTACCATGAATGTTGTCCCGTGGCCAGCTCCTCAGTATTCCTTAAAAATAGTATATGCCATGTCTTAAAATGGGAATTCTTACAACCCTTGAGACCTGAAGAAACTCAGGTTGTTGCAAAGCTGTCTTAGTCAATTTTTCTCTGACTTTAGAAGACAGTACTGATTTGGTTTTAACTTGGAAGGCTATTTTTGAACTTGTCATTCTTTCTGTGGGAAAGTCTAAAAGAGACCATGGATCTTGCATTCAGTAGACTCCAAAGTGCATGGATTTTTTTCTGCCAGCCTTTCCCTTTCCCTTTCCCTTTCCCTTTCCCTTTCCCTTTCCCTTTCCCTTTCCTTTCCTTTTTAACTTTTTAATTTTTTCATTTTGAGCTTTTCAGAAATTCAGAACAATCCCTTGCAGGTTTTGACCTTATTTTAAAAGTGCTTTCTATTTGAGATAAGTTGCTAAGATTGACAAGGGAAGTTGAGGTGGCAACTTCCCAGCTGATCTTTCTTCAAATATTGTATCTCAGGGTTCCTGAGAGCTATTAACAGTCTGAGCCTCCTGAGAGCAGTAAAAGAGCATAAAAGATTGTCTGCAAATGAAAGTGAGATTACTGTTAGAGTATAGCATGAGGTAGGGTGAAGTTCAAACATAAATTTATTGATTTGAAGATTCTGGTTAAATGGAAAATTCTAGTATACTAATTCAAAGATAGAGCTTGCTTTTTGAGCCCAAGCCAGAGGCTAATTTTAAAAAACCCTCATTCGCATTGTGTGCCTTCACTGATGGTGGTTGATTTTGAGCAGTTGGCCCTTTTTAAGCATGAAACAAGTAGCAATATTATGAATTATTTGACAGCTCTTCTTCTCCCTCAAATTCAGATGCTGCTTCTGAATGCCCAGAGTTGGTTCTTGGCTGTGCAGGCTGAATTGCTGATAGTTTAACCTGGCTGGAACCCCAGCTGACAGCTAAGGACCATCGGGCAACCAGGACAAAATTGCATTTGTTTCTGCTCCTTTTTGTTGCTTGTAAATGTTGTTGAGAAGGCTCACTAAAGTGAATCCAGAGCTATAAGGGCAAGTGTTTAAACAGAGCTTTTAGATCTTTTGGGGTTTCAAAAGGTATTACTTTGCAGGTTGCCTTTAGCAATAGGATGTAGATTGAACAACACAATCTGAAGCTGAAAGAAAAATGACACTGAGTGGAAAAGATTAGAGACTTGACAAAGGCGTTGCTGTGCTTTGATACTTGTCAGTTTCAAAAGCCTCCTGAAACCAGGAGCCATACTGCTAACATGGAAGACTTTCCTAATATTTGAAAGTTCAGAAAATTAAAGCACTGATGTAGGCATTTGTGTCTTCAGTGGCTTGCTAGCTGCTTCTTCCACATCCTCATTGGCAAATCAGTTTCATAATAGTTTTTAAGTGAAAACTGGACATGTTTCATCCATTGAATGCCCATCCAATTTCACTGAGCAGCTTTGAGAAATTGTTGAATATTGTGTAGTAGATCACTTGCCTTCTTTATTACTTCAGCCAGGCACTTAAAAAAAAACCCTGCAGCATCAGCTAAAGGACACAGTGATGCTTATGCATGTAAGAAACATATGCATGTAGTGCTTGAAAGGCAGCAATAATCAACTACAATAAATTGAGAAGCTGATGATAAGCTGCAGAGCCTTCAGATGAAAGTTAGATTTGAAGGAATCAGAAATAGGCATGTCCTAATTTGTATTTTGAAAAGCTGAAAAAATTCAGTGGAAGAAAGCCCTGAGTGGTTTGTTCCCAATGTGAGCTTTTTAATTTTAATGTGAAAAATATGTGTTTGTTCTGATAAGCAACTGAGAGTCTTTATGCATCTCTTGATATTTTAATTAACTATTTTAATGAAATTACAGGCAAATACATTAATTGAAATATTTTTAATTTCTAGGTCTCGTCAGTCGCTTTTGAAGTTGCGGCAATTATAATTGTTAATGTACTTGGTCTTCCACAGATGCTTTCATCTACTTCCACAGATACTTTTATCTAAACATTATTGTTTGTAGGAAGACACTGGCTCAACGTTATGGAGTAAACGGTGTTTTTAAAATCTGTTTGAAAATGTATACATCCTGGATCTGGACATATAACACACTGTGGCTCCATCAGGGAAGCTGGGAGAGTGTGGTCCAGGCAGAACTGGGCAATGCTGGGGCAGGGAAGAGTCTCCTGTCTGCCTGGTGATCTGTATTCCTCTGCTGCACTACAGTGATGGAATAGCAAGTCATTAAACATCTGCATATGTCTGTTCACTGGAATTGTGCACTTGCAGGGTCTGGTCCAGTTTTGTGTAGAGCTGACTAAGCAGAGTTGTGACCTGTTTTTTGGCAGGGGTGAACAGCCTTTCCCAGTCACTGAGTGCCAACTCACTGATCGCGAACACGCTCGTCTATCTTGACCTCTCAGGGAACGCGCTCCGCGGAGATGATCTCTCAGTAAGCACTCTCCTCTCTCTTGGGACATAATGAATGGGTGTTTTAATTAATTATTGAGAGGAAGGCAAAACCTGTTTTGTTTAGATCCTATTTGGCCTTTATTTCTGTACAGTTTTTGTAGGGATAGAAAATAACTATTTTATCTGTACTCTTCATTATATAGTCAGAGAACTGCCCCATGCAACTAAAAAAATTCACATAATTTTAGTTCATGCTTTTAGTTTTTGGTTTCTGTTGATAAGTGAGAAAAGTGCCAAGATACCACTTTTTTTCAGTGGACTTACCATTCTCTCTGAGTTCTGTTTGAAAGTGACCAGGACACCATTAAAAAACCCTCATCATCCTTTTAGTGATAAGTGTATTACAAATTTTTATTGGAAGGTTGAATGCAAATTATTTCTTTTGACTTGGAAAGAATTATTTTCTCTTTTTTCAATATTTTTGTTTGTGTAAATAAATCCATGCACCTCCTTGACACGTGCTGTTGAAACTTACGATTCTTTGATGAATGAAATTACTTTTTAGACTCCTTTGTTCAGTTTTCCAATTGCCATGGAGGAGGTGCAGCTCTATTTTCTCTGCAACAAAATCCACTTACTTCTCAATTTGTATGTATTCACTTTTTGACTGTTGCATCTGTATTTCTCTCTCACATCAAAAGTTGTATGCATGTAACTGTCAGGTTTTGAATTCTAAGTATTGAACATCCAGAAGAGGCAAAACTACAGTCAACCAATCTTGTCATTTAAAGTGCAATCAGATATGACTTTATGACTTTTTTCACATATCTTACTTGGTGATTCATCAGCATATTCAAAGAACTAGCCTTGTCAGACATGAGGTGACAGTGTCAGTGGGACAACAGGACTTTAAAGGTAGCAAATAAATAGTTAAATGAAAGTAAAGGCGCACAGTGAATTACTCTGAGAGAATAACATAGCAAATAGCGTAAAAACAAAAAGTAAAATAAAATTGACAACTTTAGTAGGCAGTGAGTAAAGAAACCTAAGGTCTATCTACAATATTTTAAGAGATAAATGCAAAAAGTGGGGCTTTCCTTAGTCTGTCAGTGAGATGGTTCAAAGATAAAGGTTATTAATACTAAAGTCTCTTAATCTGTGGAACAGCTTTCTAACAGGAGCAAACAGAATAACAGAATAACAGAAATCCTGTTATTTAGCAATTAAAATAAACCCTAGGAAAGCACAGGAATTTTTAAAGTAGGGACCTTTCTTGCATTGTAGGTATAGGGGCTAAATGACCTAATTTTTAGGAAGATGGATCTATTTTAGAAATGTTAACTGTTCACTGTTTGACTGGATTTCATGTGGAGTCAAGCTTTCCACTTTTCTGTGAATTAGGTCACACTTTTATCTTTCTATGTTGTTCTCTGAAACTAAAAAGAGGCCAAAATGAAAGTGTATAGTAAGAAGTTTTGCATACATTAACGTTTATATGACATACTCAATATAGTACTGAAGCCATCAATGTTAAAATCTTGCTACCTGTTCTGTATTCTCCCTTGAACCTGTAATGTGCAGCTGATATTAAGAAATAACCATGGATTTCAGGTGCAAATTAGTTGCTTGCCTCATGCTTAAAGGGTCTGGATTTAACTTACGAACCAATTAGCTTTTCTGATATGTAACAGCAGTCTGAGTGACATTGCAAAGTATTTCTAACTAATTTAATTCTCATTTGCTGTGGAAGTTAAATGAAATAACTCAAGACCTGTGCTTTAAGAGAAATGTTGAGTAAATGTAGTCTGAGCACCATTTTCCCACTATTATTTTAAAAAATGATAGCGTGTGAAAGTAAAACAGGTTGTATTGATTAGGTGAAGTTTTAGACAATTTTATAGAAAAAGCCTAAAATGTAATTGTTGTCATAATATAAAAATTAACCTGTTCAATTATTTTTATCCAATAATTACAGAGCCTGTACAATTTCTTGGCCCAGCCAAATGCTCTTGTTCACCTGGATTTATCCAACACGGAGTGTGCGCTAGATATGGTAAAGACTGTTTTTGTGGATATTTCAGTACCGAGGAAACGTTCCCCACCTTTTATTCCTAGGTCCTTTTTTGGGTTAATATAAAGTAAAATGAATTGCCCTTATTTTGAACCAGGTGTGTGGAGCCCTCCTTCGTGGATGTCTTCAGCATCTAGCTGTCCTTAGCCTCTCTAGAACTCTGTTTTCTCACAGGTACAGTTTAAATGTCATAACTCTCAACTCCTGCAATATTTTGTTTTATAATTTCTTGTGCTCATGTAGTGTCCTTCTTTTTAAGAATAAATCTAAGACTTTTTTATAGAAGCCTTAGAAGTCTTAGTGCTCTATGAAATAGGTACTATTTATTCTAAGCAAAATATTTTCTTTCCCTTTCTGCTCTTTGCTAAAGGTCTGTAAAGTAAGCTACTGTGTCTAATATGTGGTTTTGTGATTCTGATGCAGCAGAAAGTCTATATATCTTCTGTCTCTAAAAGGCAGAGCATCAGGCTTTGAAGTCTGACTGACCTGACTCCTCTTTAAATATGATTTTTAAAGTTTGTACTTTTCATGATTTGATGATGGTTACAAATGGGTTTTTTCCCCTGTTTTGTGTTCTTCTGGGAAGAACTTCCTTTGCAAGTCTTTGAGATTGAACATTTGCTTTTTAAAGTACTTGGATTGTAGGAAATATTAGCTTCTGTTTTGTTCAAATTGATGCCTTGGGTCCTTACTGGGCAGGATACTTAATTGATGCTAAGGTACTCTAGGACTGAGTAATTATTTCTAGTGGTGAAAAAGCAATTTCAGGGTTTTGTTCATGTCCTGTTTGATTTTCTACTGGTGAGATGTAAGTATGTTCACTGTTAACCAGATCTAAATGATCATTCTTTGTAGTTCACCAAACAGAAGGTAGATAGTAACGTCTTCTGTGCAGCAGTGCAGTGCTGAGGATTGTTTGTTGAATCAACATTTTGATGACACTATAATTCTGGGTTAATTGAGAGCCACTGATTACAGAACTGCCAAAGATAGAGCAATTAAACATGTAAAAGATCATTACATTTCTGATGGCTTGCGTTCACTATTTATTGGAATGAGGAGTGTCTAAATGCTACTTCTTAATGAATTTGTTTACTTACAGAAAAGGAAAAGAAGTCCCTCCCTCCTTCAAACAGTTTTTCAGCAGCTCACTTGCTTTGATGCAGATTAACCTTTCAGGAACTAAACTCCCTCCTGAGCCTCTAAAGTAAGAATTTAATTTCATTTTCTCCTGTGCCTAAAACCTAGTTTGCATTGTTGTTATATGTGTGCCTCATATTAAAAAGGAAGGGGAAAAATTTTTGCTTTCTTCTTTTTTTCCCCATTGTACATTATTGATAATAAAAGAGTGAGTTTTGTGATGGTCACACATTCATAAAAGGTTCTTTCCATCTCACAGTTGAGACTATTAATCATATTTTTTGCTCTGGGAATGTCACAGCTGGTTAGCTTCTGTCAGCGTTTTTGTGGGATGTATTCCCTTCTTTGTGGCTTATGAACAAAACTGCTCCACAGTGAAATGGGATTATAGGCTTGTGTGAGCACCATTCCTTTGGGACCGTATTATTGCAACAGCCATAATGAAACTGAACCTGTTGCAGTGTTTGGGAGGAGAAACTATTGCACAGGGCTATGTTCTCCGTTTGGGGGAAGAGACAATGACAGCCTTTGCTAGGAATGCTGAGTGGAATGAGTATTTTTGTTGTATGCCACCCATCCCGTGACTAACAGGTTCTGCATGCTGATGGAAATTGTGAAGCACTGTGTCACCCTTCTTGTGATGTGTGTGGATTTGAACTGTGTTGAAATTTTCAGACATGAAATTTAAAAGTGTGTTTTAAAGTCAAGATAGGCCTAGATGGATAGGTCTAATCTAGGTGCGTCATTCTGTGATTCTGGCAGAATCCTCGTGTTTATTTGGCTTAATTAAAGAGAGGGCTCTTCCCAAAGTGTCATCTTCCTAGCTAACATGCATGAAAACATACCTAACCATATCCATAGCAGACACCTAGACATGTTCACTAACTCAGAATCCTAGTATGGATACAGGTGCACATGGGTATGGATGTATCCTTGTGTGGTTGCCTCCTGAGGGAGAACAGGGAAGGGGAATGGGAAGTATCTAATGAACAAGAGTTGATTGCAATATCAGAAATGTGGGGTATAAAGAGTAGTTAGTGAGTGAGGATGGAAAGCTTTTGCTAGAATCTGGGGGAAGCTAAGGGAGGGAAGAGTGGCAAGAGCCACAGCAGAAAGAGTAGTGTGTGTTGTTTTGGAGTATTTTTTATCAATGCAGTTCAGTATTGAAGAGGACAGTACCATATCACAGAATGAGTCAGGTTTGAAGAGACCACCCTGGTCATTTGGTCCAGCCTCGCTGCTCAAGCAGGGTCATCCCAGAGCACATGGCACAGGATTGTATCTAGATGGTTCTTAAATATCTCCAGTGAGGGAGATACTTAACTCCACATCATCTGTGGGTGATCTGTTCCAGTGCACAGTCACCTGCACAGTAAAGAAGTTCTTCCTCATGTTCAGGTGGTATTTCCTTTGCATCAGTTTCTGCCTGTTGCCTCTTGTCCTGTTGCTTGGCACAACCGAGAAGAGCCTGCTGGTTAAGGCAGATGCACTGGATTGAAATCCATATTCAACTGCAGGAGCCGTTTTAGCTCTGATCTTCCACTTTCTTCTGTGTGATGCTCTTGGTTGCTCTCTTGCTTGCTCAGATTTTGTCAGTATTAGGAAGGTGTGATATAGATGTGTTTTCAAACAGAAGGCGATTTTTGAGAAATGTAGTTGATTCTGATTAATTTAGAGCTATTGATTCTGTGGTGGAGGGCAGCAGGGAAGAAAAACAAGGATGGATGTGACTACTACAGAAGGCAGTATTGGTGCAACAGACACACCAATAAAGAGAAAAAGGAAAATGAGAATATTGTGAGACATTGAGTGTATCCCCAGTGATTAGGAAAGGTGAGGAGCACCAAACATTAAGGTGCATTAAGATTCTCCTCTTGGCATGTTGAGTATCTCTTACGGTATGAGGAATTTTGGCAGGTGAGTGCTCTGCAGTTGCCTGTGCTCATGGAAGATGTTATTATATTAGTTTGTCCCAAAAACTTGAGACCCCTTCACTGCCAGCTGGGCAGCAGTATCTTCCTAGTGCTTTTCAGCCAAAATCTGCATTAGCAAAAACCTGCTGCTGGTAATGTTGAAGATAATCTGGCGCAATTTGACTGAATTGGGTTAGAAGGAGTTACTCTTCTGGCTGGTGTTGGAAGTAAAGAGACAGTGATGGGGAGTGTAGGATGAGCTGAGAGCAGAAACCTCTTTCACTAGCACAGAAAGCTCCAGGGGGGCATCTTTCCAAAGTCCAGCTGGACATGAATCATCTCAGAGTGTCCATGCCACTCTCAGCTGTCTGGTATTTTGGCCTGGGCTGCTTTTGTTCTGGTGACAGCATTCATCTCTGACCTAAATTTTTCCTTTGGTTTGAGTTGATTGTATCTCACAACACTACAGAGGACTATGATCTGTAGGACACCTTGCTTTACCTCTCAATCTCTATATGGCTTGACTCATCCACTTCAAAAGTGTCCTGTGGGAATTAATCTGGTGTTAAAAGGACTGAGAATGTGCTATACTGTGGGACAACTGCTTAGCCTTTTGATCTTAATTGCAGAAAAATTACAAAACTACTACAGAACCATCAAGATCACAGGGTTTGGTAAAGATAAGAAGATAGAAACACTTTTTTTCGGGCAGACTTATTCATCATTGCCAAGACTGCAATAGCACATGACTTCAAGAAGGAAAAATAAAAAAACATGGTGTATCATAATAGTACTTTCCTGGCATCTTTCATCAGCACATGTCAAAAATCTTTTGACAATATGGGACTTGGAGCTGTCCCATGACAAAGGAGAAGTTCCTGATTTGTGTCCATGAACCAGAGGTCACCAAGTTGGATGTATGAAACAAGATCAAGCCTGCCTAGAGGAAAAAAAAGATAAAGTGCAGATAGCTGACACCCTGAGTTCCAAATTCCCCTGATTAATTGTTATCTAATTCCTTTATTAGCTTCCTTTGGGTCAACAGTCGTGGTATGTTTAGTTGCATACTTTAAACTCAGTGAGTTTAAAGATACTGGTTAATCAGGACAGTCTATGAAGGACATGAACTTGCTTGTACAGTGTAAGTCAAGCCTTTCAGGGAGTAGGTTTGCTAATAAAGCTGCACTGTGATGATGCCACGTAGTGGCTGGGGAGAGGGAGGGGAGAGGGTGTACTTGTACATCGGTGATATAGTTAATGTTCCATTGCAGCTCACTCTTTCTTCATCCTTTTTTTAAAATGAGTGAGGTAGTTAGTACTTTTGTCCTTGTTGAAGTGTAAGTTGGCGTTTTTGTTGAATTTTACAGACATTGCCAAAATCGTATTTTGATTGTCAGTGCTATAACAAGACAAGTTTCTGATATGCTTCTCATGCAAATGCTAATTACAGGGCCAATTCTTGCATTCTGCATCATGCATGGTTGACAAGACCTCTCCGTGTATTGCCATGTGTGTGATTTAAACGTAGTGGCCAAGTGTAACTATAATATGTCTGCCTTCAGTCCCTTGAAATGCTGGTGATTTTTTCATGACAAAGAATTGTGAAGTAAGGGGATTTGGTTAGGATAAGTTTATGGGAAAGAGGTTAGGGAAAAGAATTACCTCTTTTTTTTCTTCCTGTGGAAAGTGTACACCTGAAGCAGCACTGTGTCTCCTTTTTTAATCTGCATTTTTTTTAATGCTTGCACTGTATCTTTTCATTTCCTCAACATGTTTAGGAAGCTCTTTGCAAAGTTATGATCAGCCGGACTGACTGAATAAAAACATGTCTGGGTAGGAAAGGTAGACAAAGTCATCTAAGAATTTGTGAGAGCTGTGGCAGAGCTTTCACTTCTCCCCGCCAAGTCTGTATAGTAAATAAGCACAAGACATTTGCCTTTGTTAGTAGGGAAGGTCTGATTATACCTGCAGGACAGATATAAATAAGTTTAAATGAAAAACCTGCCCAGGACACACACATTTCAAATGTAGCTTTGACACACTACTTGCATAGCAAGTGTGTAGACAAATGGCTTGTCAGAAGGGATTGGTTTTTATCTCCATGCGTCAGTCACTTGGTTAGCTTGCTTTTGGCTGAAATTAAGTTGGAGAAGGAAGTCCTTCTGTTTCTCTGTTGAATTATTAATTCAAAGCTGCATCCATTCTGAAGATACTAGAAGGTATACACAGATTTTGTTTGCTCCTTCTCTGCTACACATACTGTTGTGCTTTCTTTGACAGTATTAATACAAGTGTGATATTAACACTAACTTTTAGATGTGGAAACAAACTTCTGTAAGACTTTAAAAGAGGATTTATGAAAACCATCATTAGTTACTTCACGTGTCTTGCATTCTGCTTAAAGACAAAGGATACCATTGAGTAGGAATATCATTTTGAAATCTGTAAATATTTGTTGGGTTGTGGAAGTGGAGAATTATGTGATACTGGAACATGCTCCAGCCTTTGAGTGTTACAGGCACTGTGCCTGACTGAAATGGTTGGCTGCATGGTATCTTGCATATTTTAAAAAAACTAAATTTTTCCTGAATTTTTGGAAAATCAGAGAGTTAGTATGGTCGTATGACAGAACACTCCATTTATAATCATTTGGTGCTCTTTGAAAGCAAATGTTGAAGAAAATTAATCTCTGATGAATGTTACTAAATGTTGATGGTGCATTAGCTTTAGAGTTTCTTCATTAGCCTTGCATCCCTGCAGTTTTTGAAGCTCCTGGAGTGTTCTCAGTGTGGCAGGTTTGTGCTGCCATTGTCATGTAAGAAATAACTGCTCAGCTGGTGTCATTTTGAAATGATTCTTTGCGTTATAG
The DNA here is from genome assembly GCA_024500445.1 of Entomyzon cyanotis. Taxonomy (NCBI): domain Eukaryota; kingdom Metazoa; phylum Chordata; class Aves; order Passeriformes; family Meliphagidae; genus Entomyzon; species Entomyzon cyanotis. Next base: position 44,487,849 of record JAKEPQ010001005.1, read on the forward strand.
GTGTATTAACTTGTGATCACTTAGATGATGATGTAAAGCTGCCCTTTTTTTTCTTTAAATCGTTCTAAAATTGATCTTTTTCAGAGCGCTTTTATTAGGCCTGGCTTGCAATCACAATCTGAAGGAGGTGTCTTTAGACCTCAGTAGCTGTGAGGTAAGGAACGTTTATCAGGATGTGTTCAAAATATGCAATGATATGGCTTTAGAGTTTCTGTGAAATCCACTGGGCGAGATATTCTTCCCCTGTAGTCAAAAGTTGTGGGAAAGGTAGAACTCAGAGAAGCAGTTATGGTAAAAGTTAGGATATGTGTTACAGCATCCTAAATAATGAGCACAGGGGTTCAAAGCACCTTTTTGGCAAAACCCTGCTTGCAGTGCAGCTGTACTATACACTAAGCCAGCGTGTGGGATGCTTGCCAGCTCCTGCTCTCTGGTGCTGTGATTAGCAGCAGGAGTTTCCAAGGTGCCCAAATTTGAAAGGCTCAGAGGAAGCTGCATGCCCTGGAGGCAAGTCTGTGGTTCCATTGTCTTCCTTCAGAACCAAAGACATGCTTCCTCTTCTGCAGGTTTGCTTTTCAACTTTGAGGGAAATTCCACTTTCCTAATCAATTAATCAATTCAGGCCAATAAGGAACTTTGGTAAAAGTTACTAATGTTATAAGCACTGTGAAAGTGGCTTCAAGAATAAGTAAGAGCAATTGCGACAACTCAATTTGCCTTATCTTGTTTCCTCTTGCTTGTCTGTGCTTTGCTGTGCACTTTGTTTCTCAGGATTGCCCATACTCTTGCAGGGTGATCCCTGTGTGGTTACAGCTGATGAGAAAAGATCAGACACAGCCCTGGGGAACCAGAAGAGGCAAAATCATGTAGAGAACTGTGTGGTGGACTCTTGCCAAAACCAAAATAAGCCAGTTTAGGCTCAGTCCTTCCCAGACTTCCCAGTTTTTTAAGCTGCAAAGAAAGCCTCTCATTTGTTAGATCTTTCAAAGACCACCTGAGTATTTACTATTTTGGAAGTGCCTTACAAATGCAGTGGTTTCCCTTTAAGCAGAAAACATGCGATTTTGTGACCATGTTGAAGTGCAGTAATCCTTGCCTTAGGTTTGTGGTCAATTGCTTTTGAAATGTGCACAGATTTCCTTATGAAGAAAAAACCAAATCATTGTGAATGCATTTCAGAGTTTGTTCTGATATTTTAGACTTTTTGGAAAATATTATTACTTTGAAGAGCACTACATGTAAATTCCAAATCGAAAAGCTTTCAAGTCAAGTACACATGCTTCTGACTTCTGAGTAGAGGGATCAGACGGATGATAATTTATCTTTCAGAGGAAGGAAGGAAGGAAGGAAGAGGGAGGAGTAATTAATGTAATAAAAATGAAGTCCTATGATCGTAGCCTTAAATGAATAAATCAATAAAACACAAATATAAGTAATGAGAGTTAAATTAGCATGTAAATCAGCAAGGGCTGACAGGAGAGAAAACATTATCCTTTAATGAAATAGTGCCCAGGATGGGATGTGAAAGAGCCCTTCGAAGGGTGATTAGGTTTGTTGGACACCAAAGCACATGTGGTCATGGCTGACTCCTGTGACAGAAAGGAAGGAATTCTGCCCAACTCGGTGTTGCATTCCTGTAGCTGGTCCTTCCAAATTGACAGCACTTCCTTAGATCCTTCCCTTAACATTTTTTTTCACATCACTGAGCTTTATCCATTCTCATGTGCTTTGGAAAGAAGTTACGCTTCCACCAGCAGGGAAGTTGATGTGCCAGCAGCTGGGAGTGCTCTCAACTAGCCCAGCACCTCAGGATCCTACTCCACCTCTCCCTGACCTCTGGGATCTGGGCAGGGTAATCTACACCCAGAAAGAGAGCAGTGGGAAGCTTGGAGCTAGTGCCCACTACTCCCAGTTCCTGCAAGCACACACTGTTAGGGGGCTAGAAAGCTGATTCTTCAACTTTGCCCTCTTCTTTTCTACATCAGGCAAGCTGTACTCAAGTATGGAAGGATAAATCTATGTTCCTTCCCTCTCCCACCATTTTTCATTTGCTCCCATAACTTTCTGGTATATTACTTCCAAGCTTAATCATTTTATATTGCTTGTTTGGTTGGTTTTTTTATTATTTTTACTATGAAAATTACATTTTTATTTCTACCTGCTCAGCACTGATGTATTTCACTCTTTTCCCTTCTGCTTCCCTTAGCTTGGTCACTGTGTAAGTACCCTCCATGCTTTACCTTAATTGTTAAATCAGTAAGCAGCTTTGTTTGCCCTTCCCATTTTGGTACTTCATAGCTTTGAGCACATTGGGCATTTTTCATTGTAGAAGGGTTATTCTTCATTTTCTGAATAAGAGCTTTTCTTTGTAGTCTCAGAAGTATCTCATATAGGGGGTGATGCAGAGGGTCTTCTTGTCAGTTTCACAGTCCACATTGACAAACAGCACTTCAATTAATCTCTGCTTTTATATATATATCTTCATTATATTTTAACATAGTTGCAGCAAATTATGATCCTAAAAGTGAAGTTTTGTCATCACTCTCAGATTAAATAGATATCACCATTTGTGCTCATGAAATGTTTATATATTTAAAATTTTGGATGTAGAGTTATCTGGTACAAGATTGAAAGCTGCTCCTGAAAAATTGTCCACTTCAGCCCTCAAACTATATATAGCATAAGCATTTGGATTCTATTGTGAGTATAATTTTAGTGTACAGAACTTTACCCTACCAACAACCAATCCGGTTCTACATATGATCTGCCACTTCATGGATTCTGCAATAATAGCTGTGACACTCTGTGTAAAGTGATTGTCTTGGGTGGGCCACACTGAGAGAGTGGCATAAAGTAAAACTGAATGATTTTGGCTTTCATACAACCAATACTACAAATGCTCGTACAAAAATAAATTTGACTTAAATTTGCTGCACTTCTGGCCCAAATACAGCCTGTAATACGACTACTTATTGAGAAGATGAGGTGAAGGATAGGCAGGCTTTGTTTTATGGAGAGGAGGAAAGGTGCCTTATGTTCTGTACCTCTTACACTCCAGATGTGATTTATGATTTAGACGTTGTCTTTCAGCACCATTCTGCAAATGTTCAGGTCAATTATTGAGCTGCTTGTTAACCCATTACATACCTCAAACTTTCAAAGAAGTGCTAAATCAAGTTTTTACTGAAAAATGGTTCTAGAAGGCATTTGTGGTTCTTTAATTATAGCATGGATAAAAGTTGATGGTCCACAAAAATATCAACAGGTTGATTCAGGATATTTACCCAAGTAAGTCTACTAAATAAAATACTATGCAGCAGTTTTTATGCACAGGAGGTGAAAAAGCTTTCAAAAGGTTTGAAAAAACTTTCTGATCTCTTTGAAGCAAATAAGGTGGAAATGGAAAATGTAAAGATAAAATGGAAAATGTAGAAATAAAACTTTGATAGAATTTTTTCCCACTTTAGTTAAAGTATTCTACTGAGGGATGCTTATTAAGTGAAATGCTATTGCTTCTTTGGGAAAAAAAAGTTTGTGGTAATTCAGTAGCATTAGTAAGTAAGTGTGTAAGTTTTCATAACTTTTAATTCTTAATGGTGATGTTTTCCCCTAGACTATTTCATTGTTTATTCATTAAATCCTGACTTTTTATAGTTATGTAATATTTCAGATTAATAATATCATAATTGATACTTTGCAGCCAGGCATTTTTTTTATTGTTGCAATCTTTTTCTTATATTGCTATTTCTTAAATTAAGAATAACTATATCACTGTTTTCTCTTGTTTATGGTCTTTTATGGCCGTTTTATAATGGGATTATTTTAATTTTCTTTTCAGTGACAGGGAGGCATAATTTAACTGATTTTTTTTTTAAAACCCCCCCCACTTATCTTTGAACTGGGCACCTTAGCATTGTGCTAAGAGCTGGAAGAAGATGCTCACTGTAAGGCCTGACTGTAGTGGAGTTCAAGGGTGACAGTGTTGCAAGCTGAAAGGCTGGTCTAAGTTTATTTTTTTTTCTCACCAGACACTAGAAATGTCCTGGGTTGTTCACATAGAGAGCACACCCCCAAATCCTGCAGGCGCTGCCTAGCACATGTGCTAAAGAATTTGCTGTGTTTAACCATTTAAATATTTTCCTGATTTAATGGCTGAGAGGGAGTTTCAAGAGAAAGGAAAAAGAGTCCCTTTCCTCCTTTGTGTGCAAATACTGAGAGCAAGGATGAGAACAGTAGGAATGTGTGCTTAGGCTGTCATTTTGATGTCTATAACTTCTTCTGTTGCTGTTGTTTTTGCCGCTGCTAGTGCCTTCTGTATTCACAAAGCTCCTACCACTGTCTTCTGTGTGATCTTGAAACCATAACTAGTTTGCAAAAATGGATGATGTTTTGTCTCTAGTTAAGATCTGGAGGTGCACAAGTCTTGGAAGGATGCATAGCAGAAATACACAATATCACCAGCCTAGATATTTCAGACAATGGTAAGTACACAGAACAGGAATGGAGGGTTGTGCAAGTCAAGAAATGCTTTTTGTTTCAGCTCACAGTCTAACCAAGGATGGTTGCTCTTGCTTCATGATTATTTGCCATGTTGGTTATGGAAATGTCTTAGACCAAGACCTCTTATTGCTATAGAGTGTTTAAGAAATGTTGAAAGACTAACTATACCCTCAAAAGTTTGTTGTTTGAGATCAATGTAACACAGTGGAATAAAATGGCACTAAGCTCATATTAGATTCAGAGGAAATTTGGTTTAAGTACAAGAGGATGAGAAACTGAATGAGAATTCAAAGTATAGTGAAATAACAAAGGGAAAGATCTGGTACAGAATGAAGCAGAGGGGGAAAATTTGGAGCAAAGAGCTAACAGCTTCAGGTCAAAAAAGGCCTACTTGAGTCTTTGGAAAAGCCTTTGAATATTTCTGCTTTGGAGTCTCTGTGCTTCCTAGTACAGATATTCCAGGGAGTATGAGCTGACTTTTCATCTTGATTCAAAGTGTAGATGTATGAACTGGAAGAATTCACCTGCTGTGTTTACCCCTCTGTCAGCCAAATGCAGAAGTATTTCAGAAACAGATTCCTAGTACAGTTGAATGCCCAAGATAGGTGGGATGGATTGACAAGTGGAAGGCTTTGTGAGCTACTGACTCAGCCCCCTTATGCAAATAGATTTCTTTTAATAAATAAGGATAGATATTTGGAATCTAAATTATCCTGTGAATCTGAATTCTAAATTATTGTAATCTAGCTAGTGGACTCTTCAAATACATCACTAGCTTGGGAATACTAAAGCAAGTAATCTTTTTTTTTTTACTCAGAAGTAGAATAAATTCTGGCTTGTTTTTCGGGTCATTTTATTCAGTCTGTTATGTTAGCTGTTTTTTGCAGGCTTTTGAAGGCTTTGAAATATTGTTGGTACACAACAGTACTAAGACTAAATAGTGATTAGCATTGTTTCAGAATTCTCTAAGGAACTTCAAACTCTCCCTGACAGTGCGAGGAACTACCCTTGGGTGGTTGAACTGTGGACAAGGGACTGATTTCACTTCTGTGTTTCTGAGAGGTGCCCTTAGTAGCTGATTAGCATGCAGATTTAAACGGTTTCTTTTACAGAAAGTATTTATTTTCATAGAAAAGCAGAGGCACTAAAGAGAAAACGATTTAAAGATAGAAGAGTGGAAATTTTTCTACACATTTTGGAAACTCGTACACTGATATAATGACTTGTATTTATTAATAATTGGACCTGGTCTGGGTCTTTTGTGAAAATGTGTTTTAATTCCTAATTTAATCTGATTCTTTCCAGGCCTAGAATCTGACCTCTCAACCCTTGTAGTCTGGCTTAGTAAAAACCGATCGATAAGACACTTGGCATTAGGCAAAAACTTTAACAACATGAAGTCCAAGTAAGGATTTTCTTTCTTTTAAATAACAAGAGAATGGATGAGGAGAAGCTGCTGATTTCATCATCTTCCTAACTTTTCTTCCCTCAGAAATCTCACTCCAGTACTTGATAATTTAGTTCAGATGATTCAAGACGAGGATTCAGTGAGTATCTTTCTGCCTACTATCATCATGTGTATTTGTACCCTCACAGTATATTTCTGATCATTTTCTTCACTGTGTTAATTTGCTGCATAAGATTTGATCACAATTCTGCACAGACGCATCCAACATTTTGAGTTTGGTTTTTTTTCAAATTGTAATTTTGATTACTTGTATCATGTAGGTGAAAATTTTCTGAGAATAGTCTTGAGATTTGTGGTTGTTGAAAAATACCCATTATAAATAGTTGGATGTGTGTAACCTAGTTGCTTTAGGTAAAATTATACAGCCCTGTAGGCAGAAATTTTCAGAACTTTTTTGTCCTGATAAGAGACTACAGTGATAGTGTTCTCAATAACTTTTTTTTTAATTTATAGATTTATACTATTTAATTTATACTATTTCCTGATAGCTGTTCTTGGGTATTAACATTTTTTTTCTTGACAAAATGCAAGGTCACTGCAGTGATCTCTCAGACTTCCTTCCTTCTTCAAAAGGTGCAAATAAACTGTTCACTGTGCTGTTCTTTACTTCTCTTAGTACGTTAGTCGTGGGAGCAATTTCATAAGACCTTTTCAGGGTGCTGTGCTGGGATGCTTTGCCACTTTCCTAATTTCTAATACTCTTTTGTAATTCTGAAAGACTTTTGTGGTTGGAGTTGTGTTCTTGCCTGTTCTTGGCATCCCAGTTGTGGTTAGAAGGGGATCTCAAGATGCTCTGTTACTCTCCTGCTTGTCAATTGTTATTTATCTACTCTTAGTCCTTTCTTAGTCCTTAATTTACTGTGCAAGTAACAAGCAGTCTTTCCTCATTCTCCAGAGACAGCCGACTGTAGACTCAAGTTGTCTGAACACCTGCTATTTCCTGTTGTCTTTATTGTCTCACCTCCAAGTTCATGCTCTCCATATTAACTACTTGGCTATTTTCTCCTTCCATCTGTGTCTGTATCCTGGCAGTTTTAACCAGGATTTCCAGTGTCTATTTCCTTGCAAGGTCATTAGATTCATATTCCATGTTCCCCTTTTCTTAGTTCTTAATTGTATTTGAAATGATTTATGAAACTAGTCTTCTATGCTCTTTTTACCCTCTTAAATGAGAGGGCATTTCCTCCACATTATTCTTTAAAACGTGGGATGGTGGTGTGATGTGGTGAAGTTCTGCATACAGATAACACAGCTGATTCTGAGGTAACACCTGTAATGAAAGCACCTTAATAAAAGTCCTTGTTTGCCCAAATTAGATGTAGGGTTGTGCTAAGTAACGTATGGTGGAACTCTGTATGACTTCTTGTACCAAACTAGCCTATTTGTTTCGTGCTGTGTGATCACCTCCTTCTACTCCATCTCTAAGGGAATGCTGCAGGACTGCCTTCCCCTTCTCTCCTTTTCCTTCTGATACTTTACTGAGGTGTGTCATGTAATCAGATAGCACCTGCTTCTTCTCTGTGGACATTTGTGTCTGTCCTGCCCTGTTTCTCAGGCTTACCCTTTCACAGCTGGCCTGAAGAACTGAATCACAAGCAAATGTAATTTAGTATGTTTTCTATTTCCATTATTCCTTTGTTCTGTTGCAAGTGAACATTTCTTCCCACTCAGACCATATCCTAAAACACCTCTTCAGAGCACTCTGTGTCCTTTCAGTACCCAAATCATCTTCTCAAACATGCTGTTGGGTTCCCCCCCCTATTTTATGACTATCCTTTTCATACTATTTGTTCTTAACAACAAAAATTTCAACTTCTACTTCATTGTCTCTATTTAAAGTGTTGCAACCTTCTGTTTATCTTTCCTAGCTTCTGTTTTTGAAGCTTCTAGGTCATAGGAAAAAGTAGCTGCTAAATTTTGCATGTATCATTCTTGCAGCTCTCCCTCCTTTGCATCATTGGCTTCCACTTCTTGGCTCCCTTTTCAGCCCGTGGGTGATGTCAGTTGTTGTTCCACTTTCTGCCTTTTACACTACTCAGTGGTCAGATGTGCTCCTGTAATTCTTACCCACCATGTTTTCCTGACCTAACCTACACAGCATACTTTCATCATGTTTTCAAACAGTGTTACAATGAAAAAAGTCACCAAAAAGTTATATTATTTAGATACTTAAAATAACTGTCTCTCCTTCGTGATCACGCATTAACATTTGGGATATAGCATATGATCCTTTTGGGCTTACCTTGCCTCTTCTCTCCCCATATTCTTTTCTCTTGTTAATCCTCTTCAGTGAAGGGATCTTGTTCCTTTTTGTCTCATCAAGTTCTAAAACCCGCATGAACCATCTCCTGGCAGCTAAAGGGTTGAGGACAGACATTGTAGCACTGTAGGAAAATTGTGCTGCAGAAAGCCGCCTAGGATTGCCCTTACTGTACCTAAATGCGTAGAAAATTATTAGAAAATTATTTTCTAGCTGTTTTGGTTTGGTTTTGAATCTTAAATGGGGTGGTCCTCATTCCACCATTGGTATGCATTTGCTGCCACAGGACATTGAAAAGTTAAGATGCAGCTGGAGAGACCAGGGTGTGATGTTGCCCAGGGCACACTGCACGGTTTAGGGACTATGCATTATCTGCATGGAAAGCTGAAGCGAGAGGCTTTTATCTAAAATAGCCACCTCTAAATGCTTCTCCATGTATCTATGCACACTTTATACAGTTCTGTTGCTGTGTTAATGTGAGCCGTGAGTAAAATGACTTAAACGATCAGTGCCTTGGTTCTGTGACTGTTAAAATAGAGCGATGCACTCTATTAATGCATCACTAACACTAAAATAGATATTATTCTGCACAATTTAAAAGCAGTAGTAATAACCTACATAGCAGAGTTTCCCAGGTGTTTTATATAAACAAGAATGTAAGATTTAGATTCATTTTTTGGGTTATTTTCATGTATTTTCTATTTAAGTAGGTGCTGTACTGTGCAGACTATTACAATGTATTCTTACTGTGCCATTTCTTTTCTTGTTGCAAAAATTGATGTTACACTGCAGGTATGTGCTGTCCTTACTCAAAATGGTAATCACTCCTTCATAGGTGCAGTGAATTTTTAGAGTGACGAATATCTTTAGTTGTTAGTTCAGTGTTTGGTGCAGAATTGGCTTTTTGAGGGTTTTTACAGCATTTTTGTTCTTATGAAAAGCAAGTGTCGCTTGATTTAATTTTTTTTCCAGCAGAAGTATGACAGAATCAATGAATAAAATTATACATTTTCTAATTCTATATTTGTACTTCAAGAATTCCTCTTCCCTAAAAAGATTGTGTTAAGGCATTTTTTCTGTATTGGCAAAGTACCTGTTTTCTGTAGCAGGGACACTGAAAGTGCTCTTTAGACTTTTGTTTTCTCTATATCTAGCTAAAACTACTAAGTTGTTAAGAGGGGTGTTTGTAGAGTATTGCCCATATTTGTGGGGGATTTGGTTTTGATTTTTCCTTTTTTTTTGTTTGTTGTTTGAGTGGGATTTTTAATGTAATGATCAGATAATTTAATGAATATTTGGATGGTGCATAGCTGTCAATCCTTACAGAATCCTTATAGAAGTGTTTTCAGTCATATACTGTTTTGTCAGAGTGTTGGAATGCAAGAAGTTTCCTGGGAAGATATTTGAGGTTTAGAAAAATTGGTGGGTGGGAGGGATCACCTGCAGCTAACTTACTCCAGTGCCCATTTCTGAAGTGACACACGAGAAACAGAAGCAATGTCACATTCACAAGTTTATTGCTGATTTCTCTGAGTTCTGCATGGTGCTGCTTTACTGTGACTCTGTCAGCAAAAGGGCTTCTCAGACTTCTGTCAAGAGCTCATAAGTGCCATTCTAAATGCGATGTTAATATTCTTTATGTTAATATTTCTTTAAAATTCTTAATAATTCTTTACATTCTTCTTCACATAGTGTAATAAAATTGGAAAACACAGATTAAGGGTGTTAGCATAGTAATTTAATAACTTCTTTTAAAATAAAACCAGCATGTGGCTTGTGCTGTTGTTAGACTTTTTAATTATAAACCTGCTGTGCCTCCAAATTTTTATGCTTTTCCTCATTTGTAAGTGAATTTCTTATTGTTGCAAGCTTTTTGGTTCTTGCTGTAATCCAGTGGTGTCTGGAGGGTAGGATCCCATTGTATAGCTGATGTAATGCAAGCACCTTGGAGCATGGGTGGTGTGCACAGTTCAATTGGTTTATTTTCATTAATCTAAACGTCAGGATCTAACGCAGGTGCCGTGGCTCATCTTTACAAGATACTGATTTTCCTATGCTGGCAATTTGGAGATTTTAGGCTCCAAAAGTTCATCCTCCAATATGTGCCTAAGTGGGTGTATAACGACCATACACTCCTCTGTATGGACTCTCACTTGAGCAAGGGAAGTGTTTTGTGGAGTCCTCATTCATCACCAAAGACAAATTACAATTTTAGGAGCTGTAATATCTCTGCAAGGCATGGGGATAGAAAAAGGTTTTTTTGAGGCTTGGAGTGTGACTTCCTAGAGCCAAATAAGGTAGTTTCAGCTTAATATGGTGCATAAAAAAAGAAAAGTTACTGGAAGATACTGTAGGTATGGATGTCAAAACACTATTGTGAATAATATCTATTGACTTACTCATTTTAATAGATATTCAGTACTGTTTTGAATTTCAGTTTTCTGTCTCTTTCCTTCAAAAGTCCCTTTGTTGAAGGAACAGATAGGCAAAATCACTCCTAAAGTTGATTTAACAATAATAAAGCCATTTAAGAAAACTGTTTGTTTTAAAAATGTCTCAGGCTGAAATTTGCCCTTGGGTAAATCTCTCGGCCTGGGGGAAAGGAGGGGAGTGGTAGATATTTTTATTTCTCATTGCAAATGAGAATGCTGGTTAAGCAAAACCCACTGGACACTAGAAGTTGTCCTGTGAAGCTGGTTGTTATCTTGACTCTTTTGAGGCAACACTGTATTTTGTACTTAGTAGGACTCAGGAAGTTGGAGGCACTGCCCCTTGAAAATTATTTTTTCACAGAGTGTTGCAACTTAATCTGTGCGTGTTTATGTGTTTGACACCTGTACTGAAAGTTGTTGATTCCCAATTTATAATGTGTTGTAGGATCTGCAGTAAACACAGAAACGATTCTTTAATGTTTACTGCTGTCCCTAAGAGTTTGGGAAATTGTAACCTCTTGTAGTTGATGTTTGAGGAATGAGTGCATTATCAGTTGCTGTTATCAGTGCCTTTTCTATGATCCACAGCCTCTACAGTCATTGTCCCTCGCAGATTCCAAGCTGAAGACTGAGGTCACCATCATTATTAATGCCTTGGGCAGCAATACCTCTCTCACAAAAGTGGATATTAGTGGAAATGCCATGGGAGATATGGGAGCAAAGATGTTGGCAAAAGCGCTACAGATAAACACCAAACTCAGGTAAGGGAGACATACTTGCAGTAAACAGTAGAATGGCTTAGTAATACTGAAGTTGTTGGCTTATTCTTAAGTTGTTTCTCTTCAGAACCTTTCTAGGTACAGCCACCTAAGAATGTCATTATTTGGAAGGATTCTCATCATTTTCTTTCTTAAAAGAAAGGAAAATAACAACAAAAAACCAGGAGAAGCAAGTTGTCTCTTCAAAAACATTTCCTTAACTAAAACTGGGGAAAATTTTCTAAATTTGAACAGAAAGGCCTCGTGTTGGAATCAAAAGACTTTTACATTTTCTAGAATGACAGAAAAAAAAATTACATTGTTACAGAGCCCTGCATGTTATTAAATCCCACGTCCTTTTCAAAGCTGGGCCAACTTTAAAGCTGTACGATGTTGCCCAGGGACTTGTCCAGGTGCAGTGTCCCTGAGAACCCTGTTTGGTGCTTAGCTACTTTCTTCTATTTTCCTCTCTGGTTTTTACTGGAGGCCTTACCAGCAGAGAAAATTCTGATACTTGGGTGCAAAACCGAAGTAAATTCTTTGTCTTCTGGAGTGTCAGTTAGTAGAACTAAGAGCATGTGGAATTCAGAATGGGGAGCAGCATGGATCATCCATTCTTCCTACTGTGTTGATGGACCTTGGCATATCTTCTCTGCAACTTCATCTGCCCAACAACTTCACTGCTTTTTAGTGTGTCTGGCACTGATGGCTTGAAAGTATCGCTTTTTTCCTATCCAGCACGTTTCACAAACAGTAAAACCTTCAATCAGCATAAATCTGGATGGTGACCTCTAGACATGTCACCCTCATCAGGAAAGATAATCCTCCCTCCTCCTCCTCGTCAGACTGTGCAGATGAACCTTCCGCAGTGTATTGTCAGTGTAAAGAGACTACTTTTTGCCTGGTCTTCAAGTATTTATTCCCTGGAGGATAAGAAACTCCCCCAAACAGTCTTGGCTATTTTGTTCAGAGGCACAGATCCTCTGGCCTTTGTGTTGCTGTGCCTGAACTGAATATTAAAAATGTCAAGAAAACACTGGAGGGATGGCTTAGGTTTATTGAATGTATTAACGTGAAATGACCACAATATCTGAAGAAATAAAGCCTTGATACGTTGCAGGAGGCAGACTGAAATATTTCACAGTATGCTGAATGTCACAGTTGACATGATGTCACCACAGTCTGTGGTGTGATTACAAACTGAATAATGCAATGGTAACTGGCTCTGCCAAAAATGTTCTAAAATGGCATCCATGTAGAAATATAAACACTCTTTCCCGTGGCAAAAATGCTCAAGATTTGACCGTAAGTATACCTGATCTTTGCAGAATGAGTATAGACTCTCTGTTCCTCTTTTCCTTACCTTCATCTTGCCATCTGAAAAATGAAGGGATAATTCTGCAACAACAGAAGGATGTCAATACTTGTGAAAGCATGCCATCTATCTTTTTTTTTTCTCTTTTAAACACCAGAAATCTTTGTTTGGTTTTATGCATTTTTTTTTTAAGAACAGCTACAACTGGTACTCTAGCAGAAGCAAGATTTATCTGCTTGTCTGTCTCTTTTGACTACTAATGAGATCTTTGAACATGTGTTTGCAAATTGCCAGGCAGTCTGCTTGAGTGGTCTGAACTGGGGGAGGAGGGGGAAGGCTTTTTCACTCTTATCATTATTGTGCATTCAAAAGAGCTACAATTTATGCACCTAACCTAATGGGGTTTATATTGGCAGCTACTTATGTTGCACGTGGAATCATAGGAAATGTGTGATAAGCCTAGTGCAGGGTTGAATATGTAATAGCCTGCAGATTTTGACCACTAATCAGCATGAATTTTTAAAATGCACACATAGCCTATGTAGAACAGGGATTGATCAGTTACTGTAATTTTCTGTGTTTTCAGTATGGGATTGCAAAAAAGACATTTGAACTTTGTTTTTGGTGCGATTCCTCAAAAAACCCCAGGAATTTATGTCCAAATCTTTCTATTAACTGTGTTTTGGAAAAGGTAGGTATTTATATTAATGGTGGAAAATAAAGCAGAGTCCCCTTTAAAGTAAGGGAAACTGGATTTTTCATATTTGTCCATAATCTTTGTCATTTTAAGGGTATAGCATATAACTAAAGACAAGCTTTTAAAGTGCTGCCTTCAGCAATTTTGATTATTCAGCAGTGTGTTATTTCTATATGCAAAGTTTCAATGTAGATTTATTTGGTGATTCTTGCTTAACTTTTATTTTTCTTTCCTTTTCCCACCACCTTTCAGAACTGTAATATGGGACAAGAATAACATCACTGCGCAGGGCTTCCAGGACATAGCTGTGGCACTGGAAAAGTAAGTCTCAAATAATTGAATGTCTGATGAAGAGGCCAAAGATCCTGAATGATCTGAGCAGCTGCAGTTCTCACCACAGTCAATATGGTCTTGAAGATGCTGAGTGCTCTCAATTTTAAGTATCAGGATGTTTAATCTAAAGGAAAATTCATGACTTCACATCCTTCAAAAGGATGGGAAAAGGCTCTGTGGCTCTTTCATCCATACTGTGCTATCAGCATCAAGGTCCTTGAGTTCTGCTCTTAGCATTAAAATTCTGAATTTGGTAATATTTTCCCTTTTCTTCATTCTCTTGTGTTGATAGCATGCAGAAATTCTATTCTAGTGAATGAAGCTGTACATAATAACAGAAAATTACTGAAGTGGGCCTTTGTGGTCTGACTTTTTTTCTTTCCCCTAACAAGTTGAAACTAATAGTGATGATCTCAGGAACTGCAGTTTTTCTTTGTAATGGCTGTGGTCTGGGTCATTTTGCTTCCATGAGTTTACTCACAGATGCAGCTGTTACCAGTGATAGATGTTAAATTGCTTTCATCTCTCTCCATCTCCATCACATTTCTTTATATTTTATTATTACTTTTCTTAAGAGAGAACAATTACAGATTTAAATTAAGCAGCAGTTGAAGTTGTTTCACGTCATTAAATCCCTCAGATAGGAACAAAGGCTCTCTTTAGAAGGTGAATGTAACCTACAATTGCTAGTTTCTAGACAAGGTATCTTGTAAAACTGTATACTTAAGAGAGCATCTTAACCCTTAAAGGGGTCATAAGGCTAGAGCTTATAAAGTTACTTGTTTTATGAAACTATTGTAGTTTATATACTTGGTTTTGAAATGAATTCAGTTGCGTTGATGTCGGAAATTAGATAAATGAAGTATAATTAAGCAAATCATCCTGCAGTGATTCCATTGAGAGTAGTGAATTATAATTTCCAAAGGTTATTTGTCAACTTGCAGACATTTGTCTTTTAGAGAGCAATAGCATGGGGAAGCCTGGTTGAAAAAGAATTACACTTGTTTTCTGGTTAGCATTGACTTTATTTCTCTGTTCTGAAGTGTTTGTATGAGTAAATGGAGAAGAGGGGGAAATCCTGAGGCAAAAGCAAATGATCTAAACAGGAAAAAATGAAAGAAATGCTACAGATAATTATGTACTTCAGTGGGGTTACATCTCATTTCTTTAACTTGGAAGCTGAGGTAATTTTATGTTGCCTTAAATGTTTTTAAATTGTCAAAAACATTGATAACATCACAAACTAAGCCACAGGCAACAAAGGTTTAAACTTAAGAGAGGGGGACTGTCAGTACTGGCTGAAAACAATTAGGCTGTAAACAATCCATCTTGAAGACATTTTGAGAACATTCTTCACCATATGTTTCCTAAAAATACCTGAAACCATCAATATTCTGTAGGAAAGAACCATTGTTCAAAATGGAATGAAATATACTGAAGATGCTTGAGGGTATGTGTTGTATGTGCTATTTCAGTCTTAAGAAAATTGTCACATACCAAACCACAAAACAAAGAAAGATAGGCCTTGGCAGTATGGGCAGAAGGCCGAGGGGATTTGGAAGGGATTGTAACAGACTTTAAAGCAGTATGAAGTAATTGGAAGGTTTTTTCTTTCCCCTTCTCCCATCTTTTCTTCATACGTTAATAGTTGTGTGAAAATGATATTCCTGCAAGGGAATTCCAGGAGCATGGCTGTTGGCAGATTATACCCCAGGAGTGTCCCAGACAGGTGATGTGAGGTGCTGAGAAGATCTGCAGAGTCCTGTACAGGAGAATAGTTGAGAACACTGGGCATCCTATTCAGCTTGGCCATTAAGCAGGGTCTTGTATTTCTGTAATTTTAGTATGAAGATAAGCATGTGATTTGCAGCCTAGAGCCCCCTCTGTCACAGGACTGTACAGCATTTTCTCATGTTCATTTCTAAAAGATTTTTTTTTTACATGGACTAACTGAAGAAATAGCTGAAGTTCTAATATCTGATGAGAAATGCTGGGGTTTTTAAAAGGGTTATGAATTCTTCCCTTGGCAGTGACATGAAATTCACACATCCTGACCTGCAAAAACAGATTATCTTATTCCTGTTTTTTAAAATACTAGTCAGTAAAATCACCATTGCAGCAGAGAGCATATGTAGTGTATGGATCAGAAGTTACTGCAAGGGAGATAATGTGATGAAATGTAGGACTGTTGTCACACATGTTGCATGTAGAAGAACAGGTTTTTGGGACATTGTTTGAGACATCCTTTAACAGTCTTTAAGCACCTCTGAAATTTAACATCCTTTAAAAACAGGTCTTTTGCTGAGTATATTGATGTGTTAGGAAATCACTGGATTATTGAGTTTGTAGCAAAATGCACTCTTTTACAAGAGACAAGTGGAGTGTTAATAAAAAGAAGAATGGAGAAATATTTTAGACTTCAAGGAAACAGAGAAAAACAAAGTGTAAAGGTAAAGTTGAAAAGCAAGCTTTAAATTCTTGGTATTTTCCCCTATGGGCTGGTTAATTCTTAGATGGAAATGAAGTAGCATTTTGAAAAAATACTGTTTATCGGAAAGCAAACCAAGTACAGAAGCTTTCCTTCCTTCCTTAGGGTAATGGTCTTCTAAAGTCTGCCTCTATGATTGTGTGTCCATGAAATCTCCTTACCTTTCATTTTCCCTCCTTCCCCTCTGTGTGTCCGTGTGTGTGAGGGACAGTGCACATAGCCTTTGACTAAATTGAATTTAGCATGTAACTGTGGGCATGAGAGCTGGCAATTACAGATTTCAATGAATGGGATTTATTAAACGTCCATCAGCTGCAGAGATCCTGTCAGGCAATCAGCAAGCTCTGTAATGATCTGTCTTTGAGCTTGGTGTCTTTGGCATTTAAAAATTTTCCCTGTGGTCATGGACAGCCAATTATTCACTGGTTAGTATTGCATGAGGACACGTAACAGGGTCTGTATATGTTTGCAATGTTCTTTTGAAGGAAAAGACAACTAGAAAGAAGAGTTAATTTTTGACTGTGCTGCAGTAGAGACTGTGGAAGGACAGGGACCATGAATGTCTGCCACTGATATCTGTACATCAACATGTTTGCAAGAAGAAACACAGAAGTCTTCCATTATCACTTAAAGCAAAATGTTGGGTAGTATTGATGAATCTGCATGTTTGCAGCTCAGGAGGACACTGCCCTTCAGAGAATGGTGTTGCATGTGGCCAGGAAACTGGTGGGACAAGAAGTGAAAGAAGCTTGGAGTTTCACACTATATAAGGTGTCTGCTGTTGGAGTTCGTGCATTTAGTGAAGAGTGGTCTAGTGTCATCAGTGGTGGTGACTCAACTGAAATTGCCAACTTTAAAGTGCTCAAAAATAGAGGGTTTCAAACATATTTATGTAGCTCTGGATGGAATAGGAACAGACAGTTAGTGGGATGTTTGCAGAAGGAGGAGAAAGAGATGTTTGCAGGAAATTAAGAATTAATTGAAAATAGAAATAATAATTTCCTTTCCAGGGTTTAAGAACTTCCTGCTCTTTTTTTTTCTTTCCATTTATTCAAGTCTGAAGTTGTTTGGACTTACCACTGTAGGTAACATTTCAGGTATAACTGTGTTATGATAGCCAATTTATGTTCTCAGAGTTTAAATATAATTTTGACTCAAGACCAAACTCATATCTTTAATCTCGTATTGCAGCAGATGGACAAAGCTGCAGAAATATTTTGCAAGCAAATAAGTAAAATGCAGGGAACAATGGTTAGCATAAAGCAATGTGGAGATGCTATGCTTGTTTTGTCAGCTTTTTATTAAAAATTCAGCAAGTGCCTTCAAATTGCTGTAAACACAAGAAGTTATTAAATAGTAAATTTCTAAAACTCAGTCTCTTAGTTGCTATCTGTCTATTACTGAATATTTCCATTTAGTCTTAGATCTGATACACTTGCCAGCAGCTACTGGTACTCCCTGTTTTGTGTAGATATAGGAAAAATATCTAACCTTGTGCACAGAGGTTCAGAGGGCAGCTAGGCCTTCAGTCAGCAGCCATGGGCATTGACCATGTGAGTGCTTTTCAAAGTCTGTCTCTCTGTCTAGTGGCAAAGAAGAATTAACAGCAACAAAGAGCATGCATGCTTCCAGCTATTCCACTTAAAAAATGTGAAAAATACATTCGTAGTACCTTTCATGGACAAGCTAGATGCACTTTGTTTCTCCCTGCTAGGTTATTCTTATGCAGAGATACAGAAATTAGGTTAACTTTCACAATCAATTTCTTTTTCTTTAGGAATTATACATTGAGATTCATGCCTATACCGATGAATGACGCTTCCCAAGCACTCAAAACAAATCCTGAGAAAACAGAAGAGGCACTGCAAAAGGTATTGCATATGCCATTAGTGAACAGAAATAAAACCAGCAAAAATATAGTAATTTTAAGTGACTGAGACTTCATGCTTGGCTGAATAAGAATTCTATGCTGGATTCAGGGTTGTTTGGTTTACACAGACATATACATGGTAATCAAATGCTGCAAGAGCTTTTTATTCCAAAGAATGCTGGGAATGAAGGCTGGTGGAATGCAATGGTGTATTGTCACAATATCATAACTAAATAAATGCAAGCTAGACCTGGTATTGCTATGTGCCTGACCATGAAAGGGAGGGTTAGAAACTGCATGTTTATTACATATGTGCTTGTGCCAAATGTTTAGAATTATTGGTACACATTTTTTATATTGGCATAAAAAGTGCAGTCAGCTCTGTACGAGACAAAGGATGCTCTTTAATTTGAAGGAGGATGAAATCAATTACTGCCTGTGTTTTATAGTGTACATATAAAATTCACACACTGTGTTGCCCTAAGTAAGCAACGGCACCAGCATGTTCTTTTGGATGAAAAGGTGTTGACAGTATCTGTAGCTGTTCCACTTGCATGAGTTATAAAACTCCCAGCTGAGTTTTATTATGGTAAATCTTGCAAGCTCCAAACGAGCCTCCTGCTCAATCAAGAAGCATACATTTCACATCTCTTTAATGAGTAGTTTTCCTTCAGCCAAGGTAAGGTCATAAAAACCTTATAAATAGTTCTTACAGATAACTGTGATTAAAAAGCAAATAACTGTGATCCTTATTTTCAGTAATTTGGGTATCACAGGGAGAAGTGCTGGTAGTTAGTACCTTTTTCTTTGATGGATGAAAATCATCTAAATTCTGCTTTTAAAAATCTGTTTTGTGGGGGATGGACATATTTCTTACATCTCATTTAATATAATTGGCTAGGTTCATATTTAGACTGATAGATGCATTTCTGAAAGAAACACTGTGAAGCTTCTGGCCATGGGGATTTAAATTCTGCGTGTTAATTACGCCCTATGTACAAAGAGCATTTTCTTTTATTCATATCAAAGTTGCTAAAACTGTAAGACCCTGAGTTTAACATGTGTGGTTCAGGCTTTCTTTGCACAAGACATGGAATTCCCTCCCAGAAAAGGTAACAGTGTTGGGAGTGATGCTGTGAACACAGCTGATTCCCTGCAGGTAGGAATGCATGCATGGACTGAGGTCTCATGCCTGGTGCAAGGACAATTGCACTGACTGATGGACACAGCAGCCACACTCCTGGGCTCCTGAGCACATTTTCTCTCGGGTGGGCAAACTGGATAAATCCAGCGTTAGTCTGGGGCATGGTCAGAATGTTGCAGTTCTTGCTGCTGCTGGTTTATAAGACCATCCCCACTGATCTCTGCCTCACAGTCTGCTGGCCACTCCACCCATCCTTTTCTCCCCTCTCTCTTTCAAACCAGATCCATCACCTTTTATGAACCTTAAACAGTTTACTAATAGTTTGGGGTTTTTTGACTTCACTAAGTGTGGTAGAGCAGCCATAAAGTTGGCTGATGGTAGGTGTTCACTGCTGGTGACAATTGTGGTGGGCTGTAAGTAGGAATCACTTGTCTTTGAAGAGCACTTCTGCACTGCTTAGCCTTAACTAACGTGTGAACTCAGACTGCACTATCACTTAGACACTTTTATGTAGTTTATTTTCTCTTCAGACATTGCTATTCAAATCTGTGTCTTTGCACCAGGCCAAAGACATCTAAAGGAATTAATCAAATATTTTGAGTCATCATGATCTGTGCAACACCTAACAGTTAGAGTCCCTTCAAATATTTCTCAAACCAGGATCTAATCCTTTGTCAGCATAATTTGCTAAATTGTTCAAAATAGAAGACTCTTTCAGAAAACACGGGCAAAAGCACAGTGTTTATCCATGTTTCACTAGTTTGTGAGTGAATTAGCCAATGGGGTTATTAAGCATTGAGACACACAAAATGAAGTTTGCAGATAATAAATTATTAGGCGGTTTTTCTTGTCAGTCCCCAATTCTGACATGGCAGCAAAATTGAAAGCAAATTACAATGTGAAGAGTCAAATCCATTTCCTAATCTGCTCTTTTTTTCTGCCCTTTTTTAGATAGAAAACTACTTGCTTCGTAATCATGAGACCAGGAAGTACCTACAGGAGCAAGCGTATCGGCTGCAGCAAGGCATTGTCACTAGTACCACTCAGCAGGTGAATTTGTCACTTACTGGACTTCTCAGTGCCTAAAAAGTGCCGGGGGGGGAAGTTCTTTTTCATTCTGAGTACTTTTAAGATGTGCCTCGTGGGTTATCCTGTTTCCGAAGAAGTGATAATTATCAATGACAATATGTTTAGAAGGAAAGCATTTGTGAGAGGGAAGTCTTCTATAGAGCAGTACCATGTAGAGAAAGACTCAAGCTATTACCAAGTAAACTACTGTTGAAACCAGGAATAGTTTGGTTTGCTTGTCCTGTACCTGTGTTATTAAAATTTAATGGGACAGTCTTTCATTACTGGAACCTGAAATTGGACTCTAATCTCTTGAGAGAGAACACGGTATAGGGAGATATACTGGAACTAAAAACTGCAAGAGCAATTGTTTTATTCTAGTAATTTATCTGTTCCAATGCCACTCCTCCCCCCAAGTTAATATCTCTATATCAAATAACTTTAGATCTTTTTATTGCTTGTTGGTTTTAGTTGTGCTTTTCTCCAACACTACATACACATCAAGTTTCAGGAAATGTAATTTTTTGTTATTTTGAAATAAAGTTACTAATTTCTATATTAAATTGTGTACAATAAGGATGGATTTTTAAAACAGTTTTAGAAGAGAGCTGGAAAAGACTCTCTAGTATGGTAGAATTGCATTATTATTCCCAGAATGTATTTTTTTTTCTGTCCAGATGTCCCAGTGAGACTTTCTACAGTCTAATAATTAATTAGCTTTTTGTACATGTAAAAAAAGGAAAACCACCCAAAACCCTTTGAAGAGGAAGAGTCATGTGGACCCAAAAAGGACCATGCTGTGAAATTATTTCAGTTCTCATTGCTAATGATGTAAGATGCTAGACTTTAGAGGATGATGCGTGCATTCAGATGTTACTTCAAAATGTCAAATAGCCAGTTCTAATGCATGCTAAGTGGGCTGATAAAGACTTTTAACTATTATATCTCCCTGCCTCATATATCTTAATTAAAGCTGACTATGTGTCAGGCATTTTTAGTGGTTTGTCTCATAAGATACAGATATACCACCTGCCCCGCATTTGCAGCATGTTGGGTGAATTATCTTGTGGGTACAGATTAAGTTCAATTTATCCCGCTGTGAAATGTCTGATGGAAACTTCTGCTTTGATAGTTTTAATTCCCTTGCAACTAAGAATATTTACATTTTGAAAGAATACTGCAGAAGCCTGTGCAGTTGCATTTTGCTTAGGCTGTAGAAGTCTCTGTTAGTGTTTGTTGAATGGGTAGTGACAGGGCTTTCTTTTACTGTCTCAACTTCTTAACAATTCAGAGACCTTTAGACCTTAGTCTTAGGTATGTCAACATTTTCAGCATTAAATTTGCTCCGAAAATCAGAGTTACTCTTAAACAGGATAACTTGTTGATTATTTGCAATTTTCCTGGAGGTAACTGTGGGGGAAATATTCCACAGCATTTATTTTTTCTGATTGTAAAGTTTTATTTATTTTTGCAATGTTCAGGTGTGTCTTTGAGATGTAGTTCTTTCCTTTAATAGTATTGACATACTTCCAAGGTCTTGTGTTTTTCCAGGTTGGTATATTGTCGCTCCTAATCTCATCATGCTACTATTGATTTTCTACCTGGACTGGATTAATGTTGTGTTTAACCAACATTCTGATGTTTTATCTTTTGTATTTCTTTTGTTCAAGTAGATGATTGACAGAATATGTGTAAAAGTGCAAGATCATCTCAACTCTTTAAGAAACTGTGGTGTGGATGCTGTACAGGAGGATGTCAAATGTGCAGAACGGCTTATGCGGGATGCTAAGAACTCCAAAACAGTAAGCCTTTCCCAGCATGCTGGTAATGCTGAGAGCAGTTCTGTGTGTGCTTGCAGCTTTTCTCTCTTTGGGGAGTGAAAATAATAATGTGTCACAAAAAAGTGTTTTCTTTAGATGACCAGCTATAGGCAGAATTCAGAGTGATAAAATAATTCTGCTTTGTAGACTTCGATTTAGCTGAAGACATTTTCTGCTATTTGTCCTGGTTTGAAGACAGGTAGTGATGAGCCTGCTTTCTGAAGGTACTCTTCCTGTCTTACAGCTCTTACCAAATCTGTATCACCTCGGTGGAGCTTCTTGGGCAGGAGCAAATGGTTCACTCTCCAACCCAATCCAAGAGACACTTGAATCCATGGCTGGAGAAGTCACAAGGGTCGTGGATGAGCAACTTAAGGTCTGTGGATAGATGTGTTATCATCTCTCACATTCAAGAGTAACTAACTCTGAGGTTTTCTGTTGCTAAAAGCCACACTTCATTTTTCTTCTCAATAGGTTTGTGTGTAAGCTAGCTAGCTTTCCATTATTAGTTTCTTATAACTTTGGGCCTTATTATTTGGATTTTTGCCCATTTGGAATAAAGTAAAAAGTTGCTTTAGTGTTTTCAGTGGGAAGAAGGAGCATATACTGTTTATTATCATCTTTTTTCATCTGCTAGAAGGGGAAGACTAATCAGTTGCTCCTTCAGCCCTTTATAAAGGCATTTCTCAAGCACCTGAAGAAGCCTCATGCTGTGGAGTAAAGTGCACAGTAGTTAAGGAGTCCCAGTGGAGTGAAAGCTGGTTTTTTGTAGACTCCATTGTAGATTTTTTTCCTCAGTGGTCACTATCGAACCTGATGCAGGATTTCCAATTTACTGTTTGACTTGGGTAACTTGTGTGTAGTACTGAGAGTGCCCAAATAATTTGTACAGGCAGCTTTACAGGAAATCTTTTCACAAGATGCCTGTCAAACCTCAGTTCTTGAAATAGATGTCATTGATCTGTAAATGTTCTTACCTGTGTGCTCAGCCAGCTCCTGCTTAGAAACTTAAACCTTCAGTTATGTTTACTCTTTCTATATAACAAGCAAAGAAGAGTCATCCATATATCATGTGCAAAGGTATCAGTCCAGGAAGAAGACAAGGTGGAGAAATTTTAACAACAGTTGGGATCTGTACGGAAGCTGGTGAATTTGAAAATATGGCTCTGGGGCAGCTCAGATCAACCTCAGTTTATGACTAAGCTGCTTTGCCTGTGTTCTGTTGTATTTAAACACTTTACAACCTTCAAATTCTTTGATCTTGCAGTTGAAACATGAAAATGCTTCAGTCAGTGGGAATATAATGAAGAACAATAATAATGCCATATTACTAATTACTTTCTTGAAATTAGAAAGTTAATGAGGAGGAAAATGGTGCTCTATTTTTAGTATGTTTCTCCCTTTCCCCATTATATGAAATAAGGTGAAGATTTCTGCAGACATGAAAGTGATTTATCCATAAGATTCTTCCCAGTGGAACTTCTAGGGTATTACTGGGACAGGAATAGTCTGGTCAGCCCTTCATGCTGGGCTCATGCACTTATAAATGTTCATCTTGGAGAGTCTTATAGAAGGGAAAAAAAAAGCCTCATCAGCATTTGGAATATTCCTGAGTTAATGTGTCTTCCATTTACACATTTACCCATTTACAACAAAAAGCACTTAAGCTCAACCATTCTGACTTTTACATTTACTTCTGATTTGTGTGGCATTCAAGTTCAAGTGGCTTACAAGAAAGTATAAAGTCATAATGTGCTTTGTACTCCAACATTTATTTTTATTAATTTTCACTTAAGGTGGAAAGGTTTTCCTTTAAGTTCTATGCCTGGAGGAGGAAGTGCTGAACGTGGATTGGGATTATATTTTCCCCAGTTGTTTAGGTCAATTCAAAACATCATAAGCAATTTATTATTTGTAAGGATAGATAAGAGAGCTCACGTAAGGACAGTTCTTTTTGTAATTGTTGGGGAAAAAGCATCCTGTGTGCTGTAAGAGGAGTTTTGATTTTTAGTTTCCATAGCAACCAGAGCCTGATTCTAAAAAGAAGTTTGGAAATTGATTAAAGTCAATGAACATTGTTCGGGTAAATAAGAGACTTTTAAAGTTGTTTTTTTGGGGGGGTTTTTCGGCTTTTTTTTTTAACTCAAGGAAAGGAAGTGCGGTGAAGAAAGAGTAAGGAAAAATAATACTTTGGAGTGAGTTGACTTGACCAAAGGAGAAATTATAGCAAGACCCTTGCCTTTTTCTTCTCCTGCTGGTGTCACTGTGGACACACAGAACCTGGAGATGCTTTATTTGGTCAGCAAAGGCCCAAGGGAAAATAAGCAAGACAAGTGGAGTCTACACAAACACGATTGCTTTGTGGGAGCAGGAATGCTCAAAATATTCTTCTTAAATTTTGTCCTAGTGCAAAGGGTTTGTTGGCTCCATTACCTGTTCCATTTTTTGTTTTGGTATCGCCATACTTCAATCCTTTTCCTCATTTTTCTCTTGAATGTTCAGATTCTTTAATTGTGGGCAGTACTTTCTTCTCTTCTTTCAGCTGGTGAGTGGTGACTGAAATGTGTGCCCCTTCACAGTCAATATTGGTAACTATGGCTTTCCATCAGTGAAAGGTGTTGGGGTGGAGTTAGGAGGCGAGGAAAGGTTTCTGTAGATACTTTCTGTAGATAATAGTCATGTGAAATCAACAGCCAAAATCCACCATTAAAGGAATTATGTTCAGTTGCACAATTAAAGATAAGATCCAAACTCTATTTGACTTTTAAATTGCACATTCTCTCTGTTTTGAATAAAAATTGGTTTTGAAAATCTCAGAAAAGGTCTAGTTTTTCCTGCTGCTTCCCACTGATGCTTTCATGCAGCATTTTTTCACATGATCCATTTTAAAAGATCATGCTTAGGCTGCAATTGTAATTCAACATAGCAAGTGTATCACTTTTATGATTGCAATCCATCAGTAACTCTTGAGAGGCTAAGGAATTTTTTCACAGTAAACTACACAATTGCACCAGTGAATAAATGCCATAGGAAAAAATGGATGTGTCAGGAACTCTCATTAGCAGTTTACCTGGCACAGTTTTCTCTAGCATTTAAGTTCTTCATCCCCTATGGAGATACGGCCACAGAGGCTTGAAATTCTCTTTATTAGTTATGCTGCCCCAGAATCTGCTTGAGGATTGAAGGAGGGAGTGTGGGAAGAGTTCTTAAAGTGCATCTTGAGAACCCAGAAACAAGCTTTATTATTAGCTATAATGGCAGTTGTCCCTTACAGCTGTAAATCAAATGTTGTAACGATTGGACTTTCCCGTACACTGTGGCTGCTTTATGTTGCTTTGTTGTTTTTTATTTCAATCTGTAGAGCTACAGACTGCAAGATGCTGCTTTGAATCACTGAAATTATTATGCAGCAGTGGTGTTTTTTTCTCGGTCAATGTCTACATAAGAAAATTATTAGTTATGGTAGAGCTGTGCAAAGAGATAAAAGCTCTGATACAATGGAGTTGAATCTGAGGTTACTTACCTGTTGTGTGGGTTTGAGAAGAAAAAAGATGTCAGTAGAGTTTTCAAGGGGTGCAGTTCTTATTATTGTACAATTTACAAATGCCTAGGTAAGATCTGGGCTTACCTAGTACACTGTTCCAGTTAAGCTTTGTGTCTTTTTTTTTTTTTTTTTTTCCCATTTGTCAATACCTTTTTCTGTTTGGTTATCAACCCTCAATGGAGACAAGTTGGCCCATTTCAGTAAACTGGGCTCTGGCCTCTTCCTTTCTTTTTCCACCCTTCTTTGGATTTTTCCTGTGTGGGTGACCATGCACTGGAACAGGCTGCCCAGAGTGTGTGTGGAGTCTCCCTCACTGGAGGTATTCAAAAGCTATCTGAACACAATCCTGTGCCATGTGCTCTAGGGAGATCCACTGACACAGGGAGGTTGGGTTAGATAACCTCCTGTGATCCCTTCCAACCTTTTATCCATTGTGTGACTCTGTGTGAATAAAAATTGTTTGCTACACCTAAAGTTCTCTGTAGATTTACATGTATATAAATTGGATCCATATATTAAGGGTTTGCATGCCAACTGCAGATCACACTTGTAGCTACTTCTTAATATTCAGCTGGTATATTCCAGCCATGTACAGCATGCTGAGTGCTCAGGAGTCTCCCTTCTTCATTTACTGATGCTTCTTACAAATTGGCAGGACTGGAGCATTGATGAAAATTGGTCATTCTGGGCACAATCTAGAGGGAAGGCAGCTGCAGCAGAGCATCCACTGCAGTGGTGGGTGCACAAGGGAAGCAAATTTGTTCTGACAGTTAAACACACAGAGATGTAAATGTTTCATATTTGAAAAGGCAAACATGTACAGTTTGTGGGTCATTTTCAGAACAAGTGTGTTGATTCTCAAAGCTATATTTTGTAAAATGTCTTATATTGCAGCTGGACGCAAAATGGATCGGAAAGTAGGAAGAAGAATTGTAGAAACTATATGTCTAAAAGTGTCACAGTGCTATTCACCAGAATAATGTTGCCTTCCAGCTAAAGTAAATCCCAATATCTAATGTTATTTTTTGCTTACTGTGCTGCAGACACTGCTTGAGTCTATGGTGGATGCAGCAGAAAACCTTTGCCCAAATGTAATGAAGAAGGCTCGCATCCGTGAAGACCTCATTGAGGCCAGCACTGAGAAGATTTCCATCCCACGCACTTTTGTGAAAAATGTCCTCTTGGAGCAATCTGGAATTGATATCCTCAATAAAATTAGGTACTTTAGGAGACTAATCTAGCAAAATTGGAATTTGAATTTTGGGCTTGCATGTACGTGTGTTTGTGTAGTAGAAGAATTTTGGAATTCTTTTGTGACTTACAAGAAACTATATTACGGCGTTCAAAGGGCAGGAAATTGTCTGACAGGTCTGGGGAAGTTAGTTCAGGTGATTCATATATTTGGAATCTCTAGGGATGTTAACTTAGATCATTAATGCATGTGCTCCCTTATTTAGTGAAGAATTTGGTTTATGGTACACAAATAACATTTTCATGGCTGATACTTTTTAAAAAAACTTCATGTTCTCACATAACAATGAATTAATGTAATAGAAGGAAATTGCACTCTTTGCTTTGCTGGTAGTAGTGCTTTGTCTGTTGTTACATTTGGTCTTGTCCTATAGCTGTAGCAATCACTTTAAAACTTTGTGTGGGAGTTGTGTGCAGCAGACAGATGTACTTAGAAAATGGAAACTTGCGTATACAAACCACAAACCTGGAGCAGAAACCATTACCCTAAATAACTCTTAGTTTGTCCTTTAAAAAAAGGAGGATTTTACCTGATCTTTTACTGCTTTTGTTTTCATATTGAATGTATACCAGAGAATATATTTATGCAGAATATATTTATGTGGTTGACCTGTACCAGAACATTCTGAGTTCCTTTCTGCCTGATGCTTGAAAGACATGACATTTTGCATTGTGATGCTAATACCTTCAAAGAAGAAGAAGAAAACAGTAAGACTTGGGAATTAATATTGCAGGGTGCAGCAAACAGGCAGGAAAAGGTGTTAAAGACTTTAGCTATGCCTTCACAGTGTTTTAAATGGCTTAGGAAGTAAGTTTTCTTCACTTCAGTCCTATCAAACAAATCTTGGCCCCAAGACAATAATATTTCCTCTTCCACTTGTAGAAGCTGGAACTGTCAGTGGGGTGAGGGTGCCCCACTGTGACCCTTCCTGACTTGTATTATTTGAAATTAATGCCACTTACTGAGGGAGATTCCTTTACTCTCATTCTCTTCCCACTGTGGTTTGGCCACAATTCTATGAATTGCATTGCCTTTCCAAGTAGTTCCTTACCTTTTTCTCTGGGCTCTCTGTGGCAGTAGTGCTAGCCCCAGACAAAAATAGCTTTGTTAGTCCAGTGCAGCTCAGTCCACACATCAAAACAATGAACCAAAATCATGTCACTTGCTGGCAAGTGTCAGTTGAAAGAGCTGGCCTTGAAAGCATAGAGGCAACAGAGGTGGAGCTCAGGGCTGCAGCTCGGGCAGTCATGCTTGTCAGCTCCAACGCAGCTGCTTTCCACAGGCAGAGCATTTGGTGCTGTCACCAAAGATTCCAAGGGAGCAACTCAAGGGACACATTTCCTCAGAGGGAGTTACCAGTGAAACCTAAGTTCAGTGTGCAGGTGTGGTGGTGTTCCACGTGTCTGTGCAGTGGAAATGGCTGACAAGAATTGTTGAGACACAAAGTGGTTACCTTGAGCAAAAGGGGAAGCAAGATTATGTTGGCATTGGCTGGAGAACCAACATTATGCACTTGTCCTTACTGGCAGACTAACACAAAAAGGAATTGAGGAAATGAATGGATTGTAGTTGTTCATGGTGTTAAACAGACAGCACTGTTCCTAATCCCATTCATCTGAGATTCATGTTTGTCTGACTTCAGTGGAGGAGTGTTCCTTTCTGAGTTTCACTTCTTATTTTTATTCAGCTCTCTTACCAGATGTTTTCATTTCATCTCATGGAAAACTGTTAGAAGCAGGTTAAATATGGTACAGAGGCTCCTGTGTTTATTGTGTGATTCATGAGTTTATTTCTGAAACCTGCAGTCATGTATCCTGACACCCTCTGTTTTACTTCAAATAAAATGACAGCACTGTGGATAATCGTCACACTGTTGAATGGGTAATAAAGATGAAAATCTCCTGCGTGAATTAAGAAGTTCTCTCATTTTTAATCCTCACACAGCGAAGTAAAGCTGACAGTGGCTTCTTTCCTGTCTGACCGAGTTGTAGATGAAATCCTGGATGCACTTTCCCATTGCCATCACAAACTGGTGAGTTTTTTCTTGGTTGATATCTAATCTGCCAGATCTTAACAATGCCATTTACATTTATAACTTGTTCAGTTTCTCCTTTGACAGCTCTGTTTTGAAATTGGTCTTATTTTCGTTGACATCCTGACATCTTTTGAAATGTGATTTTGGGGCTCTTGCCTCTTTGCTTTAAGAGAGATGCAGCCTTGGAAGAAATTGTGTTACATATTTGTCCTATTATCTTTTGAGCTGTTGTCAGATCTAGAACTAAAAATGCCATCAGGATGCAGCTTTGAGTCATCAGTTAAGAACAGTGCCTCTGTTTATCAAGGTGAGAGTATAAGGGTTGGTTGCTCATGAAATGAGAGACAAGATTTCATTCTTTAGAATTCTTTGGGCACTGCTGAGACCTTGTTCCCTAAAAGAGTACATTTTGGGATTACCTCAGAAATGTAGGTATCAAGTTTGAAAAGAAAGGAGTAGGAATGTAGGAAAGGAAGCATTGTTACTTGAAGGTGCTGAGCTGTTGGGAGGGACAGATATTTATTATAGAAGTACTTGCCTCATCAAGAGTAGAAGAAATAAACAACTGTGTATCCACAGAAAACATTTTTGCGTCTAAGGCAATGGAGCTTTGTAAGGACAATCCAGTACTCATTTTTTTTTAAAGGAACTTAGTGGATGGTCATTCTGATTAAAGTTGCTCTTCATTTCTAATTTAAATTTCTCTGGCTTCAACTTGCAGTCATAATTTTTTTCAGATGCTTTTCTCCACAAGATAAGGGAACCATATATATTTCTCTTTATTTCCTGTCTATAAAGTCCTCACACACAGAAAACAAATCACTCTTTCTGCCCCTTCTCCCCCCTTTTTTCAGTAAAAGACTGAGTTATTTGAGTGTGCATCTTAGTAATACAGAGCAGCATTGTGTCAAGGTACAACCTCTGGTCTCTGGAGCTGTGCAGCAACAGCAGCCTGCTGTGGGAGAGACCACATGAATGAGCTCCAGTTTGTCCTGGAGGAGGCTCAGCTGGAATGAGCAGTGACTGGGCTGTTTCTGTCCAGTGGTGTTGCACAACCTGGACATACCCTGATTCCTGCACAGTACGTCATTTTCTCCAGCCTTTGAGTCACTTCACTGAAAATCCTTTGCAATTTTTCCAGCTGTTTAAGGAGTTGCTTTTAAAATTGTGGTTTCCAGAACCAGACTATTTAGGTGTTTTAACCAACACTTTTCACAGGAGTGAAATTGTTTTTCTCCTGATACTACTTATTCCTTGTATTTACAAAGCCAAGAATATAAGAATTCCATTGTTTTGTTAGAGTTTCAGTGGTAGCTCATTTTCAGGACAGGGTTTGCTAGACCTCCCTCCCCTTAAAGGCTTCTGGACACTTGCTGCTTTTCAGGATTGTGAAATTGGCTCATTGCCAATTGCCACTGCTCTTGCTTCCTAAGGAATGACTGACTGTACATTTTGGTTTGGGTTGATTTGCTTTGTGATCCATTTTGGCCTACATTACTAACATGTCCCTTTCACCATTTAACTCTGCCATGTTTCTGTTAGCTGCAGGTGCTTTCAGATAGTACAGCACTGATGAAAATATTGAGGAGTACTGATCTCAAAAACACTGGTAGAGGAGCTCCTGTCTAATTTGACATTGTTAATCTTCAACTGACAGCTGCAATCTGTGAGCTGGCAGCTAGTTCTTAGTACAGCAAAGATTAAATGCACTGATACAGTTCTCAGCCAGCTCCTTAAATTGGAGTGTCATGTTCTACTAATTCCACCACCCACACATCTGTGTGTGTTTCATTGGCATAGGATTGTTTGAAGCAACTTTCAAAAATAAACCTTGTTTGACAAGACCTCAGTTTGCCTAATGTGGTGATGATTAGCATTGATTATTATTGCAGCTATTTTCATGTGCTTGAAGATAAATCCATAGCAGCTCTCCAGTTGCTTTTCCTAGGCAGACACCAGATTAAATGAGCTATAATTGACTCAGGTCATCTGTTTACCTTTTCTGATGGTCAAAAAAACTGCAGTCCATGGGTTGTCCCAAATTGTGCTGATGTTTAGCAGTGGGCTACAGCTCTCCCTAGCTGCCTCTTTGAAGACTTCTGGGACTAATTGATTTGGGATGGCTGATCTTCAAATATTTGCTTTTAGCAGATGTTTATTTTATATTCTCTCCAGTTATCAGAAGAGCTAGAAAATATTTCATCATTTTCATGACATCATGAGCCCACTCCATTCTAACCAAATACAATCCAGGGTGGTTTATATAACATTCTCTGTGGTCCTAGTAGCAGTTTTTGCTCTGCAGGTCTAAAAATAGACTTTACTGTTGTTACAGCTTTTCCCTATCTATTTCTTCAGTGAAACAGAACCGAGGTATTTAAAGCTGTCTTACTTTTGTGAGTAGCGGATTATAATGTTTTGGCCACTGAATAATTATGAAAATTATATTGGCTGAAATCGTACATGTCTTTGTGTTTGTTAATTAAAAAAATGGTTCAAGAAAAAGCTTCCCCTCCACACTTTCATTTTCTTTGTAAAGCAAACCCAGTGTGAAGACTAACCAACATAACTGAGCTTTCCTCTTGTACTTGGTCTTCCAGGATCTCTGATCACCAAAATTCTGTAAACTTTCTGGTTGGTTTCTCTTTGTCTTCTTTAAGTTTGACTGGCGTGTTCTTGTCTTTATCTTTCTCTTCAGGCTGACCATTTGACCAGGCGTGGCAAACCACTTCCACAGCAAGAATCACTGGAGATTGAGTTAGCTGAAGAAAAACCCACGAAACGCTCTATGATCACAGTTGAGGAGTTGACAGAGATAGAACGTTTGGAGGATCTGGACACTTGTATGGTAAGACACATTCCACAGCCCATGTGGTTGAGTACACAGGTAACTGGAGGGAAAAAGGCTTTTCAGAATATCATTCAGCAAATTCATGGTATCAGGAAACTGAAGTTAGGAACTGGCTTCTACAAGAAGTAAATGTTAGCTTGGAAGATTTTGTCTGAATTGCATATTGCTGTTGAGCAGAGGAAAAGCTTTTCCCTTTTCTTCACTTCTTTCCTTGTACCTGTTCAAGGACTTTTCCCTTGCATACACTGCTTCAATCAACCTAATACACTAAACACCTCTTCCACTGGGCACAATTTCATAGGAATTCAGCTGAGGTTATAAATTGGACCTTGCTATCCTTTGACATCATGCTGCTTTCTGCCTTTTTCTTCTACTTGATATGGATTCTTTTCACCTGTGACAAAAAATATTTCTGCCTGGAAGTTATGTTATTGACCATGATTTATGTGTGACTTTATAATAAAGATGGCTCTGTGCCATATCATCATCCTTACAAGATGTGAACCCACATGATTGCAAATAAATGGGTTTCTAACTGTTCACAATCTCAAATTCCCCTCCTCCCAGCTCAGTCTGGTGAGGAACTTTACTGTGGACAGGAACTGTAGAAAGTGCTTCTCTATTGCAAATTAGTCAGACTAATAGGTGATCACTCCTGCAAAGGATGAGCTTTCTCCTCTGCCTTCCTACCTGGTACCTTGGCCATGTGCTTCCACCAGAAGCTAGAACAGCAGAAAAACTGATTGCAACTTTTTGTAGAAGGTTTGTTGATTTAGCTCCCTGAATAGTCATACTGCAGTCAGCACAGAAGGAGCAGCAGGGCTGCTGCAGCTGCTATCTGAGTTGGTCTTATTTAGCTATAAAACAAAAGCACACCTTTGTTGGAAATACCAGCTTAAAATAGGTTTTCTCTCCCTTCCAAATCTCATGTTTCACTGAGAGTTGATTTGGTACAATATTTGTCTGAGAATCACAAATCCGTGTGAGGCTTGCGGTGTTGACTACATCATCTAGTTCATCACTGGTACTATCACATCCCAAAAGCTTTCAGTGGCCAACATTCAGTAACCATTTTGAGCCCTAGCTCCTATGGGAGAGACATCCCAATAAAATATGTGGCATCTGAACACTGTACCTGTAAGTTAGTTTGTGCATGCTGGCTTCATATATAGAACACTAAGCTAAGGTCTCATTTTGACACCCCACCCTCTGCCTTTAAATTTACTCTTGCAGCCTGTTAAGGATAGTAATACTGGAAATGTAAAAAATAGCTCCTGTCTTTATCTCATATCACCATGGTTATATGAAAGCATCATATCACTCTGCTGTTTTTTTCATTTTGGCCATATTAAAAGAATGGAAATGTGATGATGCTTACACTCTCTAAAAATGCATTAGATGCTAACTGTACTTGTCTTCAGAAGTGTTTATATCTGTCTCCATTCTTTTCATTCACCTTTATCTTGCACAGAGATTCAAATACCTTTGTGACCCAGATTCTCATCAATATCTAATTTCTGAATAGAATGAAGCATCAAATAAACATGAGACAGTAATCCTAATCAGTGCTAAAGAATCCATTTATTAAAACTGCAGTCCGTATTTGGGAGCTGCTTTCTGCATCTTGACTGCAAATGATGTTGATTGCTGCTGTAAAAATAGATAAATAGATGAATTCATAGAATAGTTTGGGTTGGAAGGGACATTAAAGATCGTATGATTCTATGGGTAGGGACACCTTCCATAAGACCAGGGGTTGCTCAGAGCCCCATCCAGTCTGGTCTTGGACACTTCCAGGCCATCTACAACTTCTCTGGCCAACCTCTTCCAGTGCCTGCCTCATCACACTCACAGTACAGAATTTCTTCCTAATACTCTTATCAAAATCCACCCTCTTTCAGTTGAAGCCATTTCTCATTTTTTCTATCACTACATGCCCTTGTAAAAAGTCCAGCCTATTTTTAGGTCCCATTTAGGTATTGTGGTAAGGTCTCTTTGGAGCCTTTTCTTCTCCAGGCTGAACAACCCCAGGTCTTTCATCTTGTCTCTATAGAGAGGTGCTCCAGCCCTCTGATCATCTTCATGGCCTCCTCTGGACTCACTCCAGCAGGTCCATGTCCTTACTGGGGACCCCAGAGGTGGCCACAGCACTCCAGGTGGGTTCTCACAAGATAGGAGTAGAGGGACAGAATCCCCTCCCTCACATGCTGCTTTTGACACAGCCCAGGATACAATTGGCTTTCTGGGCTGTGAGTGCACAGTGTCAGGTCTTGTTGAGTTTCTCATCCACAAATACTCCCAAGTCCTTATTCCCAGGGCTGCTCTCAGTCCAATCTCTGCCCAGCCTGTGTTTGTGCTTAGGATTGCCCCAGCCCATGTACAGGAGTTTGCACTTGGCCTTGTTGAGCTTTAACCTTGACACAGTGACATGGCCCCAAAAGGCTGAGGCGATACAGGGATATTTACTGAGCTTTCTGCAACTAAAAGCACCTTAAGAATGCAACTGCTGTATGCAGTTAGTAACTTCAAAGACAGCACTTTCCAAATGATTTATTTTAGCTATGGAAAAATCCTACAGATTCCAGATACTCTGCTGAAAAACATACCCTGATATGTGGCAGCCTTTAAGTGTCATGCAAGTATTTGTGTGGAAATGAGGAACCTTCTGAAAGGGGCATCAGTGCATGCTTTGTGAACTGGTCAGTGCAGGACACAGATATGTTGCTGCGCGATTTTACTAGAAAGAGAAGCATATGGTTTTACGAACTATAATTAGGAACCTAATTTCTTTTGATTATTTTAATATTAAATGAGAAACAGCTATTTAGATCTTACTTCCAAAGTGGCATTTGTCCAGGACAGTGCCTTGCTTGGTCATTGGAAATCCCTAAGCATTATGAAGTGTGATTATAAAGTACATCTTAGCCTTTTGATTAGATGATGAACCTTGTTGTGTGTTGTGCAATCCTCAAACCTGAAACCTTGAACTGCAGCTTGGTATTATGCTTGTTTGGGAGGCTTATCTCCTATAGCCAAAGAATTTGGAATGTAGGATGAGTCTGATTGTGTTGGTGGGATGCCAGAAGAAACTCTCCTATTCTAAGCCCAGCCTTGCTCCAGCTGGCTGTCAAGGTGTCTTGGGAAGAAGAGATTTTGGACATGTAGGAGAGTCACTGAGCTTGGGCCACTTGAGCTTCATTTGGGGGAAGCTGTTTCCCATTTGCAAAACAGGATTTGTTTTTCAAACTCCCATTATTTTCATCAGTTCTTTGTTCTTGTTTTCTTCAGCAAGCCTGTCTGTGATCAGTATTCTAGCTGGGGTGAACTATAGAGCAGCATATTGTTGTTTACCAGCTTCCCTTGAAGCTGTATTTGAACAGTGTGGGGAAAAGCTGGATCTGGATTCACATTTGACTGTGGTTGCAGGTAGATCGTGTATCACAGAAGCTATATGAAAGACTGTGAGTGGGGTGGGTGGGTTGGCAATAAAATGTTTATGGGCTATTTGGTTTTATACTTGGATTGAAGGTTAAACACAGAAAAGTTTGAAATGCTTAGACTGGCAGCACAGGGGTCTGAAACCTCCGGTGCTGGTGGTAGAGTGAACAAGCAGGCACTGTTTCAGGGCTTGCCCGCCTGTTCTCAACCAGGGTGCAGAGTGGCTGTGGCTGGGAGGATTTGCCTGGCAGAGTAGGAATTTAGATATGTATAAACAACACAGACAATGCAAAATTAAATATCACAAATGGGCTCACAAAGTGCACTACTGAAAAACAGGCTTTTAAATGTTATTTCTAGTATTTTCTGTTTTGTGAATTAGGACTTCCTAAATACCAAACTGTGCAGTTAACCCTTATTAGCTTCAGCTTAGGGTAGGTTTCTCATCCGGTCTTTCACAGTGGCCTGAGAGCCCATAATATGAAAGACTTGTCAGTCATACCAGAATTTGCCAGTCAGTTAAATGAGTTGTGAAGAACACTGGGAGCGATTGAGTGCTCCAGCGTAGGACGTGATTGCTGGAACATTGCGTATCCCAGAGTTTCAGATCTCCCTTAGCTGCACTACGGTAAATTGATGCTTCCTTAATCTACAGCTGTCTAAGCTGCCTACGTTTAATTAGAGCTGCATTGATGGTAATAAGTCGTTAGATAGAAGTTGTGTGCAAGTAAGATGGAAGGAAAAATCTATGCAGAAAATTACTTACTCCTCTCAGATGAAAGGAAAAGCCATGGCCTCCTTTTCAGAGCTTAGATTCAATCATGAATTAACTTCATAAAATAGTATGGTTTGCTAAATTTTTCTGTGCATATATGATGAGTGTGACACATATTT
This sequence comes from Entomyzon cyanotis, assembly GCA_024500445.1. NCBI lineage: Eukaryota > Metazoa > Chordata > Aves > Passeriformes > Meliphagidae > Entomyzon > Entomyzon cyanotis. Next base: position 44,524,016 of record JAKEPQ010001005.1, read on the forward strand.
AACTCATGCATGCATTTTAAAACTAACTTTAAATAATGCACCCTTTTTTACTGAGACTGAATATCACGTCTTGCTATGTGTGATCATGTAGGTAGATACGAACAGATTTTAATTTGCATAATGCTTCTAGTTGTACTTTGTTCTTTCATGTGCATTAGTATTTTGCAGAAGTAACAGATACTAAATAATGCTCAATGCTCCACCAAAAGACAATGGAGAATCTTTGTTAGATTTTGTATAACAGTTATTTTTTAAAAGCTGCTTAATTTTTTTAGCTATCTGAATGTTATTTTGGCTCCTAGAAAACTAAATAGAGCTCATCAGAGTTTGAGCCACTGTTTAAAGATGTTTTGAGAGAAATAGCTTTTCTTTTACCAAAAATCCATGTACCCATCATTTTTTAAACATCTGTTTCAGCAATATGACTTTATTACTATAGGTTGTAACAAGCATACCGCCAGGATAAGTATTGTTTTTAGAGCAAAGAAGGGGTTATTTATGTTATGAAGAGGTATGGTAGGAATTTGTTTGAAACATGTAAAGGAATGGAAGGTTGCAAAACAGAAGTTTGCCTGTAACTCTTCTTCAAAGCATTTCAGTGTAAGATTGAAACACGTGGATGGTAAGTTTTGTTTGAAAAAATGCTAGTTGCTGATAGGAAAGGACTGCCTGTGATGAATATTGAGTCTTAGCCATTTCTCATCTATTTCTAATTTTAACTACAGAAATTGTTCTGTGCCTTTAGTGAAGGAAAGTTTAAAAAAAAAATCTCATGAGCAACATATTAAAATTCTTTATTGAATAGTAGATTTCACCTGTACAGTAGAGAAGAAAATTTGCAGAAGTAGCAGAACACTTGTAGACTGGGGGTGTGTGTTTTTCCTGTCTAGCCATTGTCAAAGACTTAGCAGATGAGTCCAGTATTCAGGTGAAGACTTACGACCTTGTGTGTTCTGAAAGAGTGTATGGATCTCTGTGTTTTCAGAGAAAAGGAAGAAATGGCACTCACCAAAAATAAAATTATTTAAAAAAGCAAACAAATAAAAAAACCCCACCACCTGAAAGCTTTTCTCCCCTGCCCCCCCATCCATAGCAAGTTAGAATTAAAACAACAGAAACCTCTTCAGTTGCATTCACTGGCAGAAGGAGAGGATCATGGTACAGACTCAGGAACATGTGCACTGATACTGTAGGAAGAAAAACTAAATAGAGATTCTCTGGTATGCCCTGAGTTACTACCACATATGATACTTGCTGCTCTCTATTTACCTGCAACAGAATTGTCTCAAACATAGAGTGTCAGCTTTTTGGGTGAAAGACTGAACACCTACCGCAATAAAACCACGGTTCCCATTGGACTCCGTATGTTCTCCTGCACTATAAATAAAGCTCCAGCTCTGTGACTGACTTAATCCATCAAAAAAAATTTCTTTTTTTGCTGAAATGAGCATTTCCACTTTCCCCTGTCCACAGTTCACACTTTCCTGCTCACACCCTTACACTTGTACTGGTGTTCACACAGCCACACAACAAACTGGGTGTGGGAATTTATTCAACTGATAATTAAGCTTTTAACAGAGGATTTCTTTCCCAGGTTAGTTTACAGCCCAACTAGTCCTCTGGCTGAGTCCACAAAACAAATCCTGAGCGGCAGGAACAAGCAGACAGGAATGAGGGCAAAGGCACCAGTCTGGATGAATGCTGGATTAAATTGATTGTGACACTTGAGTTTCTCTCTTGTATGCATTAGCAGAAATGGGCCTTTGATGTGCAGTAAATACGGCACTCTGTGGGAAGCTAGAAACTGGCATTATGGTATGTGAGAGTATTCTTGGCTTCTGAAAAGGCTCACAGGCATGCAAGCAAATCTACTTCAGTGGGAGTCCAGTCATATTTCTGACTCACCCCGAACTAGGACAGTTTATGAAAATATCGCCAGGAGGAGCAAAGCACAGTGCCAGGGTCCTCCTTGAGCCTTTCCCTGCACATGCAGTGCTATGGCTAGAAAGTGCCATACAAAGGGAGCCAGTGTGATCATTTGTAGAACATGTGAATATCTAGTTTGTCTGCAATTTGTGTGTTATCCTCATTAGCATTATGAATACATCAATTTTAATAGTGAATATTTATTACCTATCTTTTCCTACATTCGTCTATATGTAGTTTTGCAGCATCCTCACTGCCCTTACCCATGTTTATTCAATTATTATTGTTACATGTATAGACTACAGAGTACAGGCTTGTGAGGGGTTACATGTTCCCAGCTGAAGCACTATAAAAGAAACCTGGCTTTCAATGTCTCTTCTTGGTCTCTAAATGGAAGGAGGTGATGGATAATTTATATATAGTTTGTTTTTTTTAAACCAGCTGAGATTTCTTAGAGTTCAAAGCTTTTACTCAAAATCTAGGGTACATTGTTGGTACAATATGAAGTAAATGAAGAATGTGATAAACTGCGCAGAACAGCACTTCATGCTTGTTAAGGAAAAAAAAAACTAGTAGTATAAAATTGGAGATTGCTTTATTCTTAGGTTGTCGGAAGAACTGTGGAATGCAGCTGCTGAGTATTCTGTTGGGGTGGTGACACCTGTACCAGGCACTTGTGTCCCCATAATGTTGGTGCCTTAGCAGACACAGGTTTGTGTTGGGGGTGGAGAGGAGGGTGTGCAGTTGTCATGAGTTAATCTGGCAGGCAGCTGAACACCACACTCACTCCCCCGCAGTGGGATGTGTGAGAGCATCAGAAAAAAAGTAAAACTCATGGTTTGAGAAAAAAACACTTTAATAGAGCAGAAAAAGAAGGGGATATAGTAATAATGATGAAAGAATATACAGCACAAGTGATGCATCATGCAGTTGTTCAGCACCTGCTGACTGATGCCCAGCCAGTCCCCAAAGAACAGCCACCACTCCCTGGCCAACTGCCCCTGGCTTTATAATCTGACCATGATGCTATATGGTATGGAATGTCCCTTTGGTCAGTTGGGGCGGCTCTCCTGGCTGCACCCCCTCACAGCTTCTTGTGCACCCCCACTCTCCTTGCTGGCAGGGCTGTATGAGAAGCTGAAAAGTCCTTGATTTAGTGTAAGCACTGCTCAGCAACATTTAAAAACACCAGCATGTTGTCAACACTATTCTCATGCTAAATCCAAAACACAGCACTGTACCAGATACTACGAAGGAAGTTAACTTGTTCCCAACTGAAACCAAGATGGTATTTACATCCTTAGTGGCAGTAATTGTCCTACTGAGTTTCCATCATTTTATTTCAAGAAAAAGCCACATTGATAGGAGAGTTCAGAGTGAAACCACTCATTGAAACACTGGTCTTGAGAGCTGAACTTCCCTACAGTGATTTTAAGAGGGAGTTTGTCTGTGGCAGACGTAAAGGTGTTGAACGTGTAGCTGTGCAGTCTGTAGGTAGTGCCAGCCTCTGCTAGCAAGAATTTGAATGCCCAGGCTGCCAGCAAGGCATCTCAGCAGACAGCAGCTAGCTGTCCCAGGCTGTCACAGCATGCTGATGGACACCCATCCACCACCTGGAGAGAGAGGACTGTCCCTACCTCCCTTTGCTTGCCCATTCAGCCAGCAGCAGGGATCACCCAAGAGCTCTTTTACCTGCCTCAGGTAAAGTTAACAGGTTATGAGGGCAAAGCCCTTTTGCACAGGTTGGGTCAGGGGGCACTCCTGTGATTCCCTTTGCCAGCAGAGCCATGGAGTCAGTTAATGTTCAGCACAAACATACAGAATCATCTTCCCACAGCCTCTGCTTATAAGAGCCTTCTTGCTATTTCCTATGGAGATCAGCAGGAGCTTCTTTGGAGTAGTGCTTGGCAATATCTCTGCTCTGGGGCCTTTGGCAGAGGCACAACAGCAAGCAGCATGAGACTAACCTCTGATAATGCTATTTCTGTAGCACACATCTCTCTGCAGCCATGTGTTGCAATTCAGTTAGTATCTGGCAAGCTGACCTTCTCAAATCGTTTTCTGTGTAGCTTGTATGGTCCTTTCTGCTGCTTTTTGATTCTTCCAGCATCTCAGATGAGTAACTTGGCATGAGGTACTTATGTGTGTTGTCTGGGGAAATCTTGTTTACTCTGAAATCTGGAGAGCCTACTGAAAATAGCACAAGCATGAGTCTCTCTCACTAAGAGTGCTTCTTGGTTCTCTCTTCACCCAGAAGAACATGAGGCTTGCCATTTTTTGCTGTGTTATATTTTGTCAAGGAAAAGTAGGTTAGGATGAGCTGGGTTACCAGAATAGGAACTTCAGAATAAATAAAAAAATAAAATCAAGCATACATACTGCCAAGAGGGTAGAAGACAGCTTCCAGTTCATCAAGTCTCATCACTGCTGTCATTGACAATAGCATCACACAGCCTTATTCGTAAATCTATCAGGCTTCCTCTCAAAACATCTTTTTGTTACACTAGAGGAGAACTTAGAGGTGAACATAATTTTTTCAGATGTTATTCAGGTCAGCTTAAGCCTCGTTATAAAGTGGTGGATGTATCTCTGCAGTGAGATCTTAGATCAAGTTGCTGTGAATTTTTGAGGTCAGTAGTGGCAGGATTGGAGGAATAATCCAAAACCAAAAGCACTTAAACAGGTGAAAGGATCTTCAAGTATGCAGATATTAAAGAGAACTACAAGGAAAGAAAAAGAGAGAAAAACAAAGAAAAGTCAGGTTAGTTTTACTCAAAGCTGATCAGAACCGCATTTTACTTCGTACAGTTTAGCTCTGAGTCATTTCCAATACTGTGGTATTTAGATACTCCTGGGAGGTTTGTGTCCATACCGTCAGCACTTAATTCCATGCTTGTGGGTGAGCAGTCCTGCTTAGCAGGGCAGGCATCTTCCAATCCTTTCATGGTGTTTCTGTCCTTCCTGGGTTCATGTGGAGCCCCATGACTGCCAGACCAAGCAGCATTATTTAGATCATATGTCACACTTCAGTTTCATCACTGCATAGATCAGCTTTTGATTTTGGCCGTCTTCTCTTGGGTGAATATTGATTGACATTTTCTATCAGTTTGTTTTAGAGAAGAAACTCAAATACTCTACCACAGTATTTCTGTTTCTCATACAGGATCTTAGAATATTTGCTAGTTGCCTGTCAAGATATTTCCTATTTTCAACAGGAAGATATATTGATATAGTATAGACAAGACTTAAAATTCAGAAAGTTGAGAGGGATTTTTTAATGTTCTAGTTTACAAAATATGTTTTGAAGTGTCTGAGGGGTATAAAGATTTACTGTGCATGCTGGAGAGATGTCTGAAGCAATCTTCCATGAGGAAATAACAACAGCTCAAGTGTGCCTGGGTTTTCAAGAGTAAAACTTCCCATCATAATTCTGAGCATAGAGTCCACTTGCCCTTCCAGGGTAAATTGTATCTGACTCACTGTGATAAGTCTCCCTGTAGCATTTCCCATACTGAATGTCACCATGAGTAATGCATCATCTGCCCACAAAGGGTGTGATGATGGTGGCAAGATGACTGGTTGTTTTTGTCTCCATGACTGCTAATCCTTTTGGAAGCTGTTCACTTCAGGTTGTTGGAAGGAAGGAGAGACGCAGAAGTTGTGTTGGTTCTCAGTCCTGGGAAGGTGTAGAGCAGGCAGGTACAAGAGTTCTTATTCATAAAATCATCAAATGGTTTGGGTTGGAAGAGACCTTTAAAGATCATCTAATTCCAAGTTCCTGCCACAGTTAGGAACACGCTTTGCTTGATAAAGTTTCCCTAAGCCCCATTCATCCTGGCTTGAACAGGATTCAGGAGTGTGTTGCCTGAGAGTTGCTTTAATGATGTTCTTGCCCAGGGCACCTGATACATATGGTAGCTGTTAAAAAAATTGCCTAAGTATATCTTGAACACCTGTCCACCCCTCCATGTTTGCTGAGTTTAAGAGCTTTTTATTCTTACTGTATGGAAGATTAGGTCACAAACAAAGTAATTTTTGCGTCCATCTTTGCCAGCTGAGGGTAGTGAACAACAACAAGCAAGCAGGTTGTGGTGACTTAAAGAGATAGTTTGTGCCATCTGACCTGCAGCAGCACTCTGTTCTGCACTTAGTTTTTAACTAAAATAACTATAAAAGCAAAAGTAATGTAGTTGGAACCATCCTTTTGGATCATCTTGAAGCTCAGGTGCTATAGAAATTGTTAACCTCTTCATGAGCAAATAGAAAGTAGAACTGATGCGATGGAGAATTGCTTTTTCTCTTGCAGGTGGTAGTTGCAGGCATGAATTCATTGCAGGATACTGATTCAGAATGTGGAATTCAACATTTGCTTTAATAGTTTTAGGAACTGCTTGGTTTAATTTATGTGTCTGGTTTTTTATTCTTCACTATAAAAGCTTTGATTGTTTATATGCAGGAATGTTTATTAGCAGGAATTTTTTATATTACTTGAAAGATGCAAGTGCAGAATTATTAATTAAAAGGAAACATTGAAATGCTTGATGAAATATCACAGAGTACATGAGCCACATCTCAGCAAGCAGAAAAGCAAAGATTTCTTGGCTAGCAAAATATAACAAGCTCAAGGGCAAATCTACTGAGCTTATCTTACTGCAGTGCTACTCCTTTTCTTTCAGAAAATGTTTCAGTACAAAGTAATTCTAAAGGTCAGGGTGGTTTAGATGAAATTAATTGAATTAATTCTGAACCATAGCTCCTTCCCTAGAAATTCAGCTCTTGAGAGAGAGGAGGAAAGAAACATACTCCTGAAACTCACATGGATTATTTGTATGCCATATTTATTTACTCTATCTATCTATCTATCTAATCTATCATATTTCCAAATAAGAGTACAGAACTCTGAAATACAAAGGTAGGGACCAGGTCCTCTGCTGATGTAAAAATGCATAGCCTCTACATTCAGGACTGTGAGTGGCTTTGCTCTCCTATCTACTGCAAAATAGTCCATTAGCTATCACAGATTTTAGCATTGCATTTAACTTTCCAATGACAATGGCACTCGAGGGGGAGATTCTATGGACAGTGACTCAGGTTACTGTAACTGCTGGTGAGAAGTGCATCACTGATTTTCTGAAGCCACATGGAAGGTTTCACGCTGGAAATTAAGTCATAAAATCTTCTGTAGCTGGAGTAAGCAACAGCAACTTTCTAAGGATTTCTGTACAAATGGTGAGATACCTGCATGTCCAAAGATTTCATGTGCAAAAACCAGAACTGGTGAATTTGCTGCTCTGCTTTATAAAGTATACATGAAGATTTTTTTTTTAATGAGACAACAGATGTGTGACACTGTGTCAAAGGTAGTTAGGAGACTAGAAGACTAGAAGTGTGGGAAATATTGACTGGAATGGTGTCATGGCAGCTTTACAGGTGAAGATTCCTTACAGCAAAAGAAAACAGCGGGACTTGTAATAAAATACCTTGTTTTCTTATGCCTCTTTCTTAAAAAGGCATACCCCACAAAACGCATGTAGCTGAAATGGTGTAGCACTGGATAAATATGTTCTTTAAAATTCCTTTGAAATATTTTTTCTGACATCTCAGACCTCATTGGTCCCATAACCTCAGTGATAACCTCATTGTTATCATTCCCCAATGCAATTTCTGCTTTTGTTTTGGGTTTAATTTCCTTGGGATTTTTGGTTGTGGGTTGGAGCTTCGTCTTCAGCAATGGCCTGTGCAGTACACTGGGAGGCAGACCACTTTATTTTCAATTATGGTGAGAGCAAACAAAGGGAAGGGTTGAAAGGCCTCGTGGTCTGCAGCTCTTCAGGGATCTGAAGACTGGCATTAGGTTCCCTGCAGGGCAGCCAGATTCCTTGGTGGCTTCAGGCGAGTCCCTTGGTCTTTGCTGTGCTTAGTGGTGCTTCCTTGCCTTAACCTGTTGCCTGCTGTGCGCCTCTTTCTCCTACCTTACCCTCCACCCACAAGCTGTTTAGCACCTTTTAAGTGCCCCAGTAGTAGGAGATCACTGAAGTGTTGAAGGTAGGAGTTCCATAAGCTCTTGTTGGATCAAGACCATAGACTGTAAACTGCCTCAAATCCTAGGATTGCTTCCATTTATGTGTGTTACTTTGCACTTCGGTCCTAATCGCATTTCCAGCTGCATATATAATATAAATAACTTTCCTGCCTATGCATTAAATACACAGAACACACTGGAGTACTGCCATGAATGCTGTCTGAAAGAGAATCAGTGTCGCAGATTTATTTTTTGAAGTGTGCAGGAGCACTTTTTAGAAGATTGTTTCAGTTTTTGGGATGTTTGTCAAGGGATTCTGCAGTCTCTCCAGCAATCTCAGAGCAGCTGTAGTGAATGGTAGTGCAGAAGAGAAGAGAGAAGATAGATTCTGACAGAGTAATTGAGTAAGAGTGTATTTGTGCATGGATAGCATACAGAAACTAGAGTAATGAGGGGTTTTGCCTGAATCACTGCTAGCTGAGAACTCTCGCATGAAGCCAAAGTTTCTGAAGGTAAAAGAAAGTAAAGACAAAAAACCCCAAAACCCTGAGGCAAAACCCCAACAAACAAACAACTAACCCGGAGGGCAGCAGAAAAAAAAAGGAGAGGTGGAACTGTGTGCAAGAACATGCAGCACTTTCTTGACAAGGTGTTTAATCCAGACCATGATTACTTCTGCCACACTGCTAACACCTGCAGTGTTGTTGTAGCAGCAGTTCCCATTTAATTTGAAAACAAAACCACATTTCTAATAATTGTTTTTTCTAACTCTAAATTCAGGAGGAGCATGATTTGTCATGAACCATAGAAGAGATAGGATATGGCATTGCTTCATTTCATATGATGGCTGTGCTGCTTCCTTTTTTTCTTATAATTTTTGAAGGGAAGAGAAAAGGTTGTGCTTTAGTCATGAAACAGCATCCTTCCCATGTGCCAAAAGTGCTTGAAAGTCTATGCCTCTAAACCTCCTTATGGGAAGGAGAAATACTGTTGCTTTAGTTTAGATTTATTTAAACCTTGGGACAACAGACTTGCATCATTTTTCATTCCTTCAAGAGAAGCTTTGTTTTGTTTTCCTCGCTTGCTTGCACACCACAACAAACTGGCAGTTTTAAATTCAGAATCTTCCTTCAGACTAGGAAATAAGAGAATTACTTTTTTTTCTCGCTACTGGTGCCAGCCAAATGGAGAAACACAGTACATTGGGACAGCAGGTGGCAGGTTGGCACCACTGGCGAGTGCTGTATATTGGAAACAAATGTCAGAAAACCTTAATTTGTCCCAATATAGATCAAATGAGAGATTGCATCCTTCTCTGGTTATCCTCTGGAAATACAAAATGTATACCACTTCCAAATACAAGGGATTTTTACCTCATTCTTGCATGTCACCTTTCCTGCTAAAACTTCCAAATGTTTTGGCTTTAGTTTTCTTTATTTTGGTGATTCCCGGTTTTGCCTCCTTTCCTGAGAACTGCTATTGCTTTGTCTTCCCCATTCATATTCTTTTTTCTTTCTTTTTTGCTGCATGGAGACTCTCTGCTGTACAAGTGTAAGTATTTTTTTAGCTCTGCTGTTTCTGGCCTACTTGTTTATGTTTTTGTGCTCCATTTACCTCTGTTCTGCCTTGAGAGTCTCCTGGGAGACTACAGTGCCATTCATCTGCACCTACAAATGAAATAGGCAGTGGTTCAGGAATGAGACTGCATTTACAAAAAGGTTCATCTAGGTAGCACCTGAATTTAAAGGATCCCTTGGTTTTAAGACCAAGCCAAAGCAGAGTGCTGATGTTGGAGGTATAAGCACAAATATTTCTGCTCAGAAGGAAAATCTGTTGATTTGCTTTTATATTCCAGCATCATACAGCTTAATGAAAGAAGAGTCCTTAATGTTCTCAAAGCTGAAAACCCATATGTTGAAGGGAGACTGGTCGGGGAGATGAATTTCAAGAGGGAGCAGCAAGTTGTTCATTAGTTTGTTTGAAATCTTTTGAAAGGGAAGTGACAGGAGAGTCACAGAGTGTCTCTGTATCTAATAGGATTGAATATAAATTACTTTGGAGTAGGAGGAGAAAAGCGTGGAAATAAGCATATCCCTCGGCACGGAGAGTAATTTCAAATATCTGTATAAACAAGGAGAATATCTGAGATCCTGTTTCTGAAAGTACGTAGTTTTCTAGCATTCAAAACAGAATGATTTCAGTTGTTTTTAACTCCCGAGTGTTCTTCCACAGCTGGTAGTATAATTTCTGAAAGCTCCAGAGAGCTCAAGTAGTTTCATGAGGAAGGCAGTCAGAAAAGAGGAATCTGGAAAAGTGATCATGGCAAGAGATCCTGGGAGCTTAAAGTCAGCAAGGACATGTGATGGTGTCCAAGTAGGCCCTTATTTGGAAGTGTGGTAGAGATTTGCTGGCTCAAATCTGCTGCAGAGGTGTGCATTCATGGAGCCATCTCCTGAGATCTCAGTGGCACAGGTGCATGCAGACTTCCAAGAGGTCCTCTCAGATTCCAGAGGTGCAATAATATTTCTGTCTGTTCTGCCAAACAGCCTACAATGCGCTCATGGAAAAGTAGGCAAAACAAGGAGAAATTCAGGAGGTGTCTGCTAGAATGGAAAGTCGTGGAAGTTGTGTATGAGGGGAGGTTGATACTAACAGCTTGTTCCTCTGTAAAGGCCACAAGGGAAATATAAGGCCAAAAATCCATGTTGTGCTTGTGGGACCAGAGGTGATGGGAAGGCAGAAGATGCATTTCTGCCAAAGCTGAACTGCTTCCATGAAGTGTAGGAAATGGGGCTCAGGCTGGGGAGTTAAGATATCTCCTCTAGCAATGACATGTGCTCTGCTGCTGTAGCAGACTGTGTGGTGGCTGAGATGTTAAGCAGAGATTAAGCCTAATATTTTGTAAAAGAGCACACTGGCCTATTTAAATTAATGCTTTGACCCATTTTGCTCTGCGTGTAATCTAGAAAGTTCACTTGGCAAGAAGCCTTTCATCTGTGCACTTCCTAAACAGACTAGAAAACAGAAGGTTTTCAAATAAAAGTGTATGTGGAGCTGTTATTCATGCTGTTAAAGCAAATGGGAAGCATCTCTATCCCTCTGCCTTTATCCCCAGCAACCAAGCTGCTGATGGATCATGCCAAGCTGACAGTAAGTTATAGCAGAGACTGGTTTATGGTTGTCAGCACAAGCTCTGCAGGGTCATCTGGGGGCACTTTCTTGTCTGGGAAGAAAAATGAAATCATTCTGTTCCTGGTTGTTGGAGATGTATTTGGAGCATCCCAGTCCTTGCACAGGAACCTCAAAACTTGCCCTGTGCTGTTTGGCACTGGTGCCCTGGGCTGCTGCAGCTCTCAGCTTGTCAGTGTTCACCCACTCTGAACACTGGCCATGGCTGTGCAGCTGCTGAGTGACCAGAGCTCTCCCATCAGCCGTGTTTTCCGTCCTCATTCCTGATCTTCATTAGCACAAGTTGCTGTATATACTAGATGTAACTTCCAGTCACACCACCAAAAAAAGCTGGGAAACAGACCAAAATGCATGTGAATATACCTTAACAAGAGAAATGGGCTATGTCTGAAAATAAAACTGGGACTACTGATAGTGACTCCTAGTTGCTGCCCCTCAAATGCTGAGCAGCTTCGACTCTTTCATACATGAGGTGCGAATGCCTTTGGTTGTTTCAGGTTTGGGTGATGGATCAACATCTCTTGAGGTGTGCAGTTCAGAGGCTGCCCAGCTGCCTACCTCTTGCACAGTCCACTGCTGTTTTGGCTGAAAAAATTCAGCACCTCTCCCGCCACTTGCCGTTTAATCCATTGCATTGAATTTGTTGGTAATTCTGAGAGGAGTGCCTGACGTTTTGATGGAGCAACACTTTGCCGGCTCATTAGTGTCAGAGTAAGTCTGCTCAGGTGGCAAACTACTTCTGGCTGGTCTTGAAACTACTGTGTTACTTACTGATGGTTGTCAAATGTGGAAGTGGAAACCTGCAACAGCTGAAGGTATCTTTTTTTCCCAACAATGTACATGGCAATAAAACCAGAGCTCTGTTGCCCGGGCTGTGCTATCGCTGCCCACTCTGTAGTCTTTTCTGGTGTTGAGAGCATGGGTAATACCTGTCCTGTTACAAAAATCTGTCATAACCCTGAGCGTGTGAATAGTGGCATAATGATCCTTGTGACTACTTCGGGAATATGAATTCAGTACATGCAAGTCTGTGCACTGAACTTTCCATACATAAAAACTAGCAAATGTTTGCCTTAAACCATTCATGATTTGTCTGAGGTGTTAATGCCAACCATGTCTATTCTGGCTGATTTAAAATTTATGCAACTAAACTTTATTAACAGTTGTGTTAATGAGTTGCAAGCCATAACAGCTTCCTGACTGATACTCCGGAATTTGAAGCCACTAGACTTGAAGTCACTAGGCTTCAAGATGAGCAAGTCAATGGAAGTATATGGGTATCTCTAAAGCCACCATGTACAGCTCTACCACAAAAGGAGCCCATATTTATAGGAGCTGAGTCAGTTAAAATTAACTGTTGAGAAAACCTGCAGGTCAACTCTTAAACAAAATGTCTTACAGTGCTGAGCTATGTTAAGAGGTTTGGAACTGGTGATGCTTCCATTTCCTGTAGCAAAACTGTCTTTCTCTCCATGCAAACTTTCAGAAGGCTTCAGTCAAGAACAGAAAGACAGCTTTCTTCCAGAAAGAACAAACTTGAGTCTTAAGTCTGGGTATTTGTGCTCTAAAGGCAACATACTCATTTTTTTTTAATCATTGTGAAGATGAGAAGGCTAATAGCACATAGTTCAACTGTGTTGAATGTATAACTGTGTTGAATGTATGTCAAAGTAACTTTCCACCTATTCTCAATGTGTCTACAGCCCAGGGAAATCATGTGTTTGCTGCAGATACTGCTAGCACTGACATAGTGGGGTTTTTTGTTGTTTTTAAGAGGAGCTGTGTGCTCCAAGACTCACTTTCCTAGGGAGATTCACTGAGCTGTGTGGTGGTGTCCAGAAACTTAGATTCCCAGTAACATACCACTAACAAATGAACTGAGGAAGTATATTTTGTGTCAAAAATAAAAGCCAGAGCAAGAGGTAGACTATTCCTGGTATTGTCATTAACTGTGCAATATTGGACAAAGTAATTAAGTCTTAAATGAGTCCCTTATGATCTCAAATGCAGAGGTGAGATTTTAATAGTTCCCTTGTTTTACAGTTGGGGATCAAAGAGTTAATTCTTGCATAATTTCAATAATCATCCTGTGTACAGCCTGCAGTTTTAGCAGGAAGAATAAACTACCTCCTTGGCTCTGTTCAAAGTCGGTTGAACAAAATATCAATTTAGAAGTTCTGAATGTATGAGAGAGGGAGGAAAAAACCCATTCCCTTCTGTTGTTAAACCAAATCAGATCTTCAAGTGGTTCATAGGCTTGAAAAACTGATTTGCTGTAATTTCTTTTGTCCCCTAAAGTAATTTTTGTTTTGTTTTGTATTGATAGATGACTCCTAAATCAAAAAGAAAAAGCATCCACAGTAGAATGCTTCGGCCGGTGTCCAGAGCTTTTGGTAAGTGAGAATTTCATAAAACCATTTTGTTTCTTTGCTTGCCTGAGGTGGTTCTACGTGGTTCATGGTTCTTGGAAAAGCACAGGTGATTCTCCCTCCCTCTAGACTGCATTTGTGGCCCACACTGGCTGATTTGTTTCGGGACTCTGCATATGTGTTTGATAGTAAATGGTTTTTCAGCGTGCTCTGTCTGCTCACAGACACATTGTGGCTAGGTTCCCTGAACATGCTTATAATTATTTACCACCAAAGAGAGGAATGGCATTGTATTTTGTTTTAAATACCATGTAAAAATGTTTTGATTTCTCTTAGAAATGGAATTTGATCTAGATAAAGCACTGGAAGAAGTACCTATCCATATAGAAGACCCACCATTTCCTTCCAGCAGGCCAGACAAACGAACTTCTGGATTCATTTCAGAGCTGCCATCAGAAGAAGGGAGGAAACTGGAACACTTTACAAAATTAAGGCCCAAAAGGAATAAAAAGCAGCAGCCCAGCCAAGCAGCAGTGAGTCTACATTAAAATATTGCTGGCAGTGTCGTGTGTTATTGCTTTATGCCGTGAGTCAGGTCTTGAAATGTAATGAGGACAACTGTTGAAGTTGTAAAAGCCATAAGCAACTACTTAATTTTTCTTCTGGCATTCATATCTTGCAGTGTGCTCTCCCTGTTACAAGCTTTTTGTCTTGTTTGACACAGTGTAATTCCAGGATATGTTTTATCCTTTTTTATTTTGCTTTTGTTTCTATTTTTTTGTGGAAGCAGTTTCTGGAGGTACTTGGAGCTTTCACAGGAAATGTACAAAATATCATGAGACTTTTCAATTGTATTGCAAGGGTTTGTTAAAGTCTTAATCCTTTTTTCTGCCTGCATTAAGATGTGGTAACTTGGCATGAACTGTTATTTCTATCAGCTCTCTGAGGAGCTACTCTGTGACATCCAGCTTCCCACAGCTCCTAAACTGAAGATGGTGTTTGGGCCAGCAAATCTGCATAGTCACAGATCTGCTTTTCATGCTGGAGCCTGCCTTAGAAAGGCAAAACAGAAGAGCACTGTCTGTTCACGAAAGGCATTGGTGTGAGCTCAATATACGTGTGTGGAGTTCCCACAGTTCCATTTCCTTGGCACACCACAGCAGTAAAGATTTATTTCTGTGATGGTGTGTCCTCAGGGTATGTAAGGACAGATCTGGAGGAGGTACAGAGTTATCTCACAGCAACAGAGCACAGCTCATATGATAAGTAGCCCTATCAAGGGGCAGCCATTACTTCTCTGAGTTAGGCTGCCTCCTAATAAATGCCTGTGGCCTCTTCTGCTTCCTGAGGATTTTCAATTGAGAGGATCCTTGAAAATTACCCTAATACTGGGAAAGATCATATCAGGCAGTGGAGTGCTTTTTATACCACTTGGAAAGGGAGAAACATTCCAGCAAAGAAAATATTCAAGCCAACTTTCCCTTGTGCTTTACAGGGAGGGTTAGAGGTAGCAGAAGAATAGATTTGTCTCCATGTAGTGAAAACACATCTGTGTTTACTTCTCCCAGTTTAATTGCTGCAGAACACACATATTTTCCCAGTTGCTTCCCAGCTCAGAGCATCCTGTGCCATCAGCACAGGGATGTGGAAGGAGTGGGGGCGTGGGAGGGTCGAGTGCTTCATGGAACTAGGACATACAGTATCTTCTTCAACAGAAACAAAAAAGTTATTCCTTGTAGAGAAGTCTTACTTCCCATGATAATACAGTGTTATGGGAATGTTCATCCATATTGAAATAATCAGAAAATTGAAAGTTTATTTAGTTGCCAAAATTGAAAGGAGTTTTTTTAAATTAAACTCACTTGTCCCTGTCTTGTTTTTATGAAACATTTAGTTCCTTAGTACTTCTGACCTCAAAACGAGTCCAAACAAATTTTTGAAAGACTTAAGATGTTTGTTTTGATGCTTCTGAAAATGAAACAGCCAGATTTTGAAGGTCAGAGTCATGAGTGGACTGTGACATTGCTTGCAGAGTTGATTTGCTGCTGGTTTTGCTGCTTCAAGAATACAGAAAGCCTTGCTTAGGGAAAGCACTTGAAATGTGAGATGCAAGATCTTGACCTTTTCTGCCACTTAAAGCAGGTCTTTGGGTTGTTTGCTCTTCCCATTATTTGTAGTTAGTAATTCAGGGGGTCTCAGATGATCATAGCTGTACTTTTGTGGTTTTGCTGGAAAACAGATTTGTTCTTTGTAAGCTGAAAAATACAAGAAAAGAAAGGAGAAAGTGGAAAAAAAAATGAGAAATTTTAACTTGGGTTGGGTGGGTGGGCAGAGGAAAGATCTATAGTTTTGTCAGAGTTTTTACTGAAATTAGTGTTCAGAGAGAGGGAAAAGGAGAGGGAAGAAAAAGAAAAGCTCAAAACCACCCACTCCCAAGTGGTTTTAACTTCGAAGCAAAACGATAAAACAGTTGTTTATCATTTAGATTTTTGTGAGATCTTAACCTCTTGAGTTCTTCCCTCTTGTGTGAAGATTTAGTACAGCAAAAGAGATAATTTTCTAATGTATTAAAGAGATTGTGATTCATCTTACTTATTGTTGCTTCAAAGCCAGTTTTTTCCTTAACAAAGAAATATACTTGCTTTTAAAATTAGGCTAAAAAAAGAGATAAAAAAAGACAAATGAAAACACTTCCTTTTTCTTTTTCTTATTTTTTTAGAGTTAGGAGAGTAAACACAAAATAAACCAGAGCTCAGTCCTGCAGTTAATGCTGTTACTAAAAGGTATTGCATTAAACAGCTGTAAGAAAATCCTGTGCCTTGAGGACCTTACTATACCCTCAACATTTCTGTACTTTTTTAGGAACTTGCTTCTGTTTCACATGCAAACTGTTTTCTTGTTTTGAGGTAGATCTTCTCATTTGCTGTGGATCATGGGATTGTAGAATTACTTCCCTTTCAGGAGATGCTCTTGCTTTTGATACTTACATGTTTATCCCTACTGTCTCGAGGACTCCACTATCAATATGAAGTGGTTTCTCGTTTCTATTAAAATGCGTCATTCGCTTTTATTTTGTGTTTTGGTTGAGCTGCCAGTGCTGAGGGGTTTGTGACGCAGACCTACTGACATGTTGGCATGTGCACTCCTGCCTAGTGTCAGATGTTCCAGCTAAACAAGCTCTCTACAGAGCATACCAAAGGTGGCAGAGATGGAAATCTGATAAATCATTATGCTGCTTTAGAATAGAAAGGCAGAGTTCTTTGTAGAAAATCTGTTGTCAGTTTGACTGGCAACAGAGCAGTCATTGCCAGGTGGGCTCCATTCAGGTCGGTATTAGATTGCTACAGCAGGTATCCATAAAATATTAACCATTGTCTTGCATAACAAAAATAAATAGACTTCTAAAAGGGTTCAGCCATGGCAAGTAAAAAGTTTTGTGGTTTTGTCAGAGCATTAGTTCATATGAAACCCATTGTCCTGACTTAATGAGACTGGGTTTGATGTTAACAGCAGTTTTTAAGAGTATTTATTTTCCTTTTTAGAGGCATAGAAAAGAGTTTGTATTCCACATCAAAAGGGAGGTTGGGATTACTCTTGAGTTATGGGAGCAACTAGGAGTTTCCTTGATTTGAATTGCTTCAAATTACAAACCATGCTATTTTATGTCCTGGTCCCTAGTACTAGCAAGAATATAATTGGGTTGGGTCTTGGGGAGTCCTGTGTAGTCATCTAAAAGGTTTCCATATGGCATTTAAATTGAAGGAAGTCTCTTCACTGGTAATCGAGCTTTTCCACATCAAAGCTTCGCACAGGAGCTAGACCACATGAGAAATCCTCCCAGAAGACTGCTTGTTTCATCTTCAGGAGGCTGCAGAGTCACCAGCTAGTCTTCACAGGGCCTTTGTGGTTGGCAGGTATTTCAAAGCCAGCCTCAGGTCACCCATATTCAAAATGGGGGCATTGATACCAAAGATGGGGAGCAGGTTTGCTGTTTTCAGACATTGAGCAAAAGTCTGTGTTTGGTTCCTAAAGTGGAACACCTGATTCTCAATTTAGAGTCTCTGCTTTTGGAAGTGCTGTACTCTGCACTTCCATTATAACAGGTTCTGTTAGCCTGCTGGAGCCTTGTTTCCAAATCTCCAAGTCCAAAGCCCAGAACATAGGTTTTTCTCCGAATAGGGAAACAACTGGCTGTTGAAAATACTTTCTCTTCAGGTCACCACGTGATCAGGATTTATTTTTTGTGCTTTTTTTTGCCTGTTCAACTGACCTGGTGCTCTATTCTCTCAAGCCCAAGGCATTTGATTCCTGGCTTCATGCATTGCAGCATCCAGTTCATCACTGGTGTTTTGGGTTACTTTGCATTTGATGTAATGCATCAGCTGGCCTGACTAGAGGGGGAATTCCAGTGGTGATTCTGTTGTCTGCACTGGGGTTTGGTTGGCACACATAGTTTTTATAATGTCTTAATTCTTATCACTGGATCAAGCATGCTTCAATTATTATATACCAAGAGACTTTTTTCTTCTGTCAGGTGTCTGCTGGAGTAGCACCAGAAGGGGATCAGAATGGCCTCATGGGGAGAGTGGATGAAGGTGTGGATGAATTTTTCACTAAGAAAGTGACAAAAATGGATTCAAAGTAAGTTAAAAATTTTTTTAGACGTTATTTTAGAAAATAATCCATCTTGATAGCTGGGCAAGCAGCACTTCTAAGCTGTGTTTGACTTCTATTCCCAATATCCAGGGTTGCTGTTGTCAAAGTCAAAAAATACGTTAGAAGTCAAGACATTGTGAATTCAATTACCTGCCCTTAAAAGTGGCTACATTGAAATAAATTGCTTTATTATACCACGTTGGGGGAATTAATGACTAGTGTGTATTTTTGTAATTCAGTTGACTTCATTGTACCCTTCAGTGAAGCTCATTAGAGCTGAAGTAGAGCTTTGTATTGGCTGAGTCTCCCCAGTGCTCATTGTACACATGGGTGTTTCTCTCTAGTGAGGGCTGCTGTTGGGTACAGCATTTTCATAGATGTGGTAGACTTATGCTGGTTTTGAAATATGTTAAAGACATGTTTGACAGATTTGTAGTATTCCAGGTTTAAACAAAACATTAATCTGAAAGATATGTCTCCTTCAGCTTTATATAAGGGTTATAGAGCTTATACAGTTGCTTTGTAGGTGGCTGTATCTCTACAGAACCATGCATGGAGATGTTCCTGAATCCATGCATGTCTGTGTATGTGCACACACACAGTACTTCCGTAACTAAATGAGAAAGCAAAGGTGATTTCCAGGAAATTTGGAATGACCCTTTCTGTGCTGTTGGTGACATCCATCCAGGAAAATAGTAAGTGTTAACTGGTGGATAGCTGTGCCAGGCTAAGCATATGTTTTAAAGTCACTATGAGTTATAGATACCTGTAGTGACACATGAAGCCATGTGTGATACACTATATGGAGGCATGAAATTGTGGTAGCTTTGAAAAATGTCCAAGCCAGGTTCAGTTCAGGCTGCTCACAGGCATGCATTCTCCTGTGTTCCCCTTGGGTCCCTGCCGGCTGCTCCTTTCAGATGTCCCTGTGAACTTGCACCATCCCTGTTTCCTCATCCCTGGCCATGCCCTTTTCTGAGGATCCTTATCTGGGACACCAGAATCTCTCTTTCCAGTTTGGGTGCTTTTATACAGATGTGTATGTGCTCAGCTTTGCACTTAAGTGTGAAAACTCTGCTCAGAGGATGCCTCTAGAAAATCTTAGTGGCAGGTGGGTTGTTTTGGGGCTGTTTTTTCTAGTCTGTTCTTTTTGGTTTTGTGGCTATGTTTTTTTCTTTTAAGGATGAGCAGCTGCACTATAAAAGTATTCCTTACTGGGGCTGTGCCATCTAATTCTTATTTCAAGCAGGGCCCTTAAGGAATAAGATCTCCCTAAAGCTGTGTTAAACATGTGCCTTGATCAGTTCTTCTCCTTTTACTAATGGGCAGATAGAAACCACAGGCAGTGTGCTCTGGAAACAGAGCAGAGTGAAATAGTATGTTGGGTGGGTTGACCCTCTGCCCACCATAGCTGCTGTATCACTCCCCTCCTGCTGGACAGAGGAGAGAAAATAAAATGAAAGGCTTGTGGGTTGATATGAGGGTAGGGAGAGATGTCTTGCCAGTTACCATCATGGGCAAAACAGACACGAGTTGGGGGGAAAATACGTAATATATTACCAATCAAACCAGAGTATGATAATGAGAAATAAACCAAATCTTACAAATACTTTCCCCCGCCACTCCCTCTTTCCGAGGCTCAACTTCACTCCCAATTTTCTCTTTCTCCTCCCCAGTGGCACAGGGGACAGGAAATGGTGGCTGCAATCAGTTATTCACACATTGTCTCTGCTGCTCCTCAGCAGGAGCACTCCTCACACAGAAGCCACTCCTGTAGATCCCCTGACACCAAAATCTGGCCATGCAAACCCAATATATAGGTGCATAGACAGCTTGGTTAGCGTTGTCTTGTGTTGGAAACAGCTGGATGCCCAGTGCAGATGAAACAACTGCACAAAGCAGCACAGGAACCCTCAAAATGGTATGATAAATGCTAATTGTCCAATTTTTAATATAGAGACACCAGGTAATGACAGGGCCTACGGCAACATATGGGTCATGCAAAAGATTGGCTTTGCCTAGAAGAAGTCATTTGGTACTATTTAAAAAAGGGAGGAGGGGAGGTTTTAATGGCAGGAAGAAAAGTTTGTAATGTCTGTGTCTTTTTTAGGAGACCATCAACTAAAAGTTCAGACAGCAGCGAGCCCAGTGAAGCAGGTGATGAGAAGAAGAAAAGGGACTCAAGGAAGAGTGGCTTCCTTAACTTAATCAAATCAAGAGGCTCCAAATCTGAGCGCCCCCAGACTGTGTCAGTGGCAGAGGAGCCCTCCTCACCCAAGGTTGCTGCAAAAAGTCCAGCTTTAGACACAAGCAAGAGGGAGGCAAAGCCTGCAGAGCAGAACGGTGGCACAGAGCGGTCCGAGGAATTAAAGACACCAGACTCACTGGAGGAGCTGCAGACAGATGATGTGGCAAAGGCTGAGAGGGGTGACAGCAAAGGAAGCCCCCAGGGAGGCCGGAGGTACGGTGTGCAAGTGATGGGCAGCGGACTCCTCGCAGAAATGAAAGCCAAGCAGGAGAAGAGAGCAGCCTCTGCTCAGAAGGTGAAGGCGATTTGATTCCTTTTGAGTTGTCAAAAAAAATGAGCAAAAGCTATGTGTCTTCAGGAGAGGTGGGTTGGGACTGCAAGGGTTGGTTCCTGGGGCTTGACACATCAGTCCTGTTTTCCAGCAGGTGTTGTGGTGTTCCTTCAAGAGGGCTGTTCTCTGCTGTGGTGGTTGAACACAGCCTGCCCAAGGTGCAGGCTGCACATTTGGAGCACCTTTAAGCCTGCACTTTCTCTCTCCTTGGAGAGGGGGTGACACCTGCCTTTGCACTTGATGTCAGACCATCACAGAAGAGGACATGTAATTGTTTGAACATACCACAGAATAATTTGGGGCCGACTAGTAAGCCCACCTCGGTGTTTCTGCTCTACGTGTTGTGTGGTTTGTTCACAGTGCCTATGCTTTAGAAAAGGTAAAACTAGGACAGGCTTCTGACTGTGTGCCCCCTGCACACCAGTACCTCAGGTATGTGGCAGAGTTAAGTGGTTGTCTGTACCCTTTAGGAGAGTGATGTAGACAGATGGAGAGATCTACTGTATATTGAATTATATATTCCATGCAGAGAAGTAAATCTGGCTACCAGTTACTGTTTACAATATTTGGCATATACATTCCTTGTTGCACTTTTTGATTTTTATGTCCTTTTGTACCGCACCTAATTGTTTTTATGCCTTTGATTTATGTATTTCAAATACTAACACTGAAAGAAAATAAGGTGTTCAAAAAATTATTTCTAATCATCTGTCCAGATTCCTTTTGCTCTCTGTAATTTTCTCTCTGTGAAGTGATGATCTTGGGCAGGGACTCTGCTTCAGTCTGCAAATGTACAGAGTGGAATATCTTTGTGTTTCTCCAAAACATTCTGTGCTGGCCTATTTTGCCTGATGCCCATTTGCCATTGGTCTTCCACATTATTATCCTCTGCTTCCTGCCAGCTGCAGTTGGCATATTTCACAACTGCCAAGAATCAACCTTTTTTCACTTCTCTCTTCCTCTTCCATGTGCAGGACACTCAGAGGTTCTCCATTCCCCACCATTGTCCCCTGCAATTTAAAAGGTTTTACCTTACAACAAAGCTCATCTCAAGCTTTGCTGTGTTTGGCTTCCTTGAACACATACAGAGTTGTCTTGCTGTGACCAAGCAAGGTACCCAAAATCTATTTTTACCTTTCTTCACAGTCTTGCAGTGCTCGCCATGATGTGTGAGCCATTCCTGCAGACACCAAGGTCTTGTCATAAGCAGATTCAAATTAATGCAGTTGTCTATGGATCATTAAAGGATCCTCCATGCAAAAATTATTTTTCTAAAGAAATTACCAATTCCCACCTTTCTCATTGGTTTTAAGTAATGCCCATGAATAGTCTCATTGATTTCTAAAGCATCAAGTTTTCAAATAAAATGCCATATGATTTTAAGTAAGTGTTATGCCCTGCCTATAACTTATAAAATACCAAACTATTCCAGATTACTTAAATTTTTACAGCTGCATAACTGTGTATGCTTCCAGTTCTTTGGGTTCCTAACACTGGTTATCTGCAGTGAGTCAGATCTGGGAGGACATGACTGAGGTAGAATATTAGCATGTGTAATTTTTTTTTTTAAGTGGAGGGAGTAAAAGTCCTTTTCGATTGGTGAGCTTTCATAACATTAATTGAAAACTTCAATTTCATCCATCAAATGAAGAACTGTTGCCTGGTTTGGGGTTTTTTTTACCACACTTAGCTTATTTACTGGCTGGAAAGATTAGTTCTGTTATTTCAGGTTTAAATTACAAGAAAATAATATTATTGATCTTACTTTTTGTACAAATTTGTATTTATGGAATGCAAAACTATGTCTTTATACATATATATATATGTTAAAGAATGACAAGAAAACTGAACTGAAATAGGAATTTGTACACAGCAGAGTACTGAGTTACCTATTCTTAATGTTGCTCAGAGGACACAAAATTGAGCTGCTGTTCAAAAGCATTTTTCACATTCTTCATCCTAGATCAGAATATTAAATAATTTACATTTGCACTTTTATTCATGGAGGTGAAAATCATACAGCTTGAGCTGCAGAAGACAGCATCCTACTGTTACGTTGTTTAGGATGGTTATGGTAACAAGTTCCTTGACATCTTCAAATTTATCAGTATTTCAGTATGATAGAAAATTATATTTTCCTTTAAGGTACAGATGGCTGCTTATATTCTGAGCTATTTTACATGAAAACAGAGCCAGAAGGAATTTACTATTTCATTCATTCCCCACCACAGTCTTGTTGCAGATAGAAGTCATGAGCAGGTGCAGAGTAGATGGAATGATGGTAAATGCGGTTTTGTTTTCTTTTGCTTAGAATACAACGTGGGAATTGGCACTAATGGTAGAGTCAAGTATTTGCAGATCAGTGTTGCCTCAGGGCACACATAAAAAGATCTTTTAGCTCCATCTAGTGTTACACACTGGATTCTTAAATACCTGGAGCAAGGCCCATGAGGAAACCATCATCCATAACCTGTTTATTCTTTTTCAATGGCACCCAGCTCTGCAGTATTTCCCAACCTTGCGTGAACTCCTATTAAAAATAGAGCCTGGGCATTATTTATTTACATAATGAATTCACCTGCATTGATCTGACTTCTCAGGGTAAATTTTTGCAGCCAATGTTTAGTGCTATCTGGGGACCATAAGCAGTTTGTAATGTGTGTACAGTAGGTAGCCAAACATGCTCACATCCTAATTGCATTTCTAAGTACTACACTAATAGGGGCCAGCACTGGCTTTAGCATTTGTCTCGGTACATGGTCATATTTCCCCAGTAGTCCCATAACTAGAGAGGGAGGGAGGAAGGAATTACGGTGAAATTAGTTTCATACAGTCATGCAGCTCTCCTAAGTCATTTACTGTAGCTAAGTGTTATGTATCTGTCTTCAGTATTTACAGAAGAAAATGAGTTTCATGTTGAAAGTTCATGAGGATTTACATTCGATGAGAAGATTGTTACCAAAAAAGGCATTTTTTTCCCCAAAGTATGGAAGAAAAATCCAGTAAGAGGAGAGTGGTATTCCCTTTAAAAATACATAGCCAAGACAGTTCACAAAGAAGCATATAATGTTACCAGGAGAGGTGAGACTTTACCAAAATATCAATAATTGTTAAGAAATGGGAATAAAAACTGAGTTTCCACCCAGTGGTACAGAGCTTTAGTGTTTTTATTAGCTTTGGAGGTGACTTTGTTTTGTCTGTATGGGCACCATAGCTTAATATTCTGGCCCTACAAGTCATAGCATTTCTGGAGTGCATCTGTCCAGAAGACTTCATTGTTTGGCTTACATGTGGTTTTTAACATACGGGTGATTTTATACTTAAAACCTGTAGAAATATAAGCCCTTGGAGTGGATAGTGACACCTGTATCAGGGCAGTTTTACAGCACAGAAAGTTTAGTGATTATTCTAATGGCACCCTCCTTAATGCACTGTGCCATTTTAAGTGTTCATCTGTAGTTAAAGGAGAGGTTGGGAGATGGCATCACACTGCTAGATCGTATACAGGAATGGCAAACACTCAGTATCTCCATTCTCTTTGCTGTATTGAAGAGAGGCTTTGTTTTAGGAGCTGTGAGATTCCATGAGCAAAATGGAGGTATCAGTAAATCTGTAACGCCAACTGCACTGTCTTCTGCATCACTCCCCAAAATCATCTTCCCTTGAAATGCCTGTATTGTATTACCACCACAAGGAAAGGCATACGGCCAGCATGGATATTTAGAGGTCATTTCTTTCTGCTTGTATTTGAAATACTATTTTCACTCCAAAGACATCAATTTTTCTGTAATAAGTATGCACTCCTGCTACTTGTAACCATTTCCTTCCTTCCTACATTTTCTGTTGTCCCATTTTTAACTACATGCTATACTTAGCAGTCTTTCAGATCATAACTCCCAAAGGGCAGTGATGTTTGTACACTGTGTGGCACGTGGTGGAGATGTCTGAATGCTATGGGACAGTCAGAGTTGGTGTTGAAGTAGTAGTAGCAGTCACCTGAGCACATCAACATGACTTATGTGTGGGTATATAACCAAATGCAGTGGTCATCAGAACAAATCATTTGCTTTAAGTCAGTTGCCACACTGTCTTACAACAGCAAATAAAGATCAAGATTGAAGCTGCCTGCCTGCAGAAGTCTATCCCTACCCTTACAGTTAAAAAAACCCCTCACTTTTATCCCTAGTCTTATCTTTATAGGGTTTTCTGTCTTAGTATATCCTGCACCTACTTCTGTGTGCTCTTTTTGTAGCCTCTCATTTGTCTATCTGCCTAAGCTTTGGTAGCAGGTAAGACAGTAAAAGGAGGCTGCTTCTTTGACAAGTGCTGCCTATCTAAGCTGCTCCTGGTGAACACACAGGTTTCAAGCTCACTTAGCTGTGCCATGACCAAAGTCTCTTCAGGTGGTTTGTGATGGTTATCTTTAAACACCTTTCAGTAAGTAAGGTCTGTTGTTTTTTAGAGGAATCCTGTAAATATGTGAGCACTGCTCCTTCTGTAGTTGCAGTTTTATCTAAAATAAGAAGATATTTTTCTGCGTAGAAGGAGCATATGATCCATTCAGCAGTCATATTCAAAATCTAGATCCTCAGAAAAAGGTTTTTATTTCAAACCTAGACAAGAAGTTTAGATACTGAGCTATCTTTGGAGAAGAGGCTGCTTCCAGCTGACACCTTCAGTTTCAACTCGTGTACATTTAGGAGACCTGTCACAAAGGAGGCAGTGTGTCATTGCAGCTCTGATAGGCATGTGACAGTGTTAGTTACAAATCAGTGTCGTTTTCTTTGCACTTAGCTCTCCAAGATCTGAAATAAAAAGAGAGAATGCACCATTTCTTACTATCACTGATTTCTCTGCCTCATGGTTTCCAAATTAGAGGGTTTTTCTGAACAGAACCACTGAGTTGTATTAATTGTAGATATATTACTAATATGAGAGCTTTTCTCACTCTTTCAGAAGCTTGGGAATGACACAACTCCCAGAGAATCTTTTGACACAACAATGAGCTCAGAACGACTGGATGGAAGTGGTACAGGTACAGTATAAGTTTCCTGGTATAAAATTTCTAGAAAATGCAAAATGCCTAATATCCAAAATCTCACTTCCCTTTTCAGTCTGAATGTCTACAATTGATTAAGCAAAATAGGAGCTTACACTATGTGAAAAGCCTTAGAAACAAGCTCACTTTGTGTGCTGTGGATGGCACTTCTCGTAAAGCCAGCTCTAGGGCTGAGTTTATGGCTCACTCTTTATTCTTGGTGCACAGGAGAGAAAGTACTTGGTGCAGGTGCCTGGAGCACCTTTGAAAGGAGGCTGACTTTTCATGGGACCAGCAAAGCTGAAGCTGAACCCAAGAGCCAGCAGAAATGTCTGTGCACAAAGTGCAAGTGCTCAATATATCTGAAGACTGAAATATGACCAGTTTTCAAGGTTTAATCTGGTCATACTAACTTGAGTAGTCCTGACTTTCAGCTGACTGGAGTCCTGTCAGTCTGTCAGTAGTCCTGACTGGTAGTCAGTGGCAGCTGGCTCTGCCTAGGATTTACCCAGTTGGATTGAAGCCAGGGCTGTCTGCAAAGCTCTGGAGGCCCCTGGACTCCACATGCACAAAATGACTCTCCATTGTGTACAAAGTGGTGTCCAGCCTTGCAGTGCTTACAGCACTATTCCCTCTGCACCTTATCTTTCCATGCCCTTGTCAAGCTGCAGTCCTGGGCCCTGATGTGGCAATGCCACTCTGTGGCCACCTGAGGACAAGTTGACAGACTGGTTTCCATGTATACTTTTGAGACTGGCCAGTGAAGGCTTCAAAAGGGATTCAGCCCTGGTGGTTTGTGTGTACTATATGAGAGGAGTGGTCTGAACTGGGAAATCCAGGTCTGATTTCTCAGCAACAGTGGTACCCTGCAAGCCTGGGACACAGGATTGCTAAAACATACAGAAGCAAGGCTGGAAAAACAGGCTGAAATCAAAATCCAAACATGGCCATCTTGATTGAGCACTTCAGATATCAATTTTGAAGTTTTATGTCTTTCTGAAGCTTTTTTTTTAAAAGGGTATTCAAAGCATGCCATAATCTATAAATCAGGCTTTTAAAGCCTGCATATCTTTTGAGGAGAGCCTTGTGGACTGTATGTGTCTCCTGATGACAGCATTCTGAAGTCAGAGGAACAAGGATAAGTCAGCACTTGGAGCGTTAGAATAGCTGGGGGTGTCTGACCTCAACTTTTCTCTGGTCTTTGTCTCTATATATGACATTTCACCCCCACCACACTGCACTGTGCTTGCCCCTTCCTTTGGCCTCCAGCTGTCAGTTGTTTCCTTGCCACTCTTCCTTGAGATGCCCCCAAGTCTGCTTTCCATTGTTGCAGCCACAGTTTGCCTTTGGCTTGGGCTAATTTATTTTAAATTACTCTGTTCTAGTAATGTTAGAAGGCCTGAGGTCAGAAAGACAAGAAAGTAAGTTAATGGAAAATTGCTGAATATTGTTACAGGAGAACTATAGATAGTGGTGCAGAAGGACAATAAGTTTTGGGGGTTTTATTCCTTGTTTTGTGTGTGGATGTTGCTTGCTTTTTTTGTATGCACACACACACAGGGGCAGGCAGTGTCCCACTGTTTCACTTGCAACAAGAAAGTATTTCATGTGTGGAGACACAAACTCTCCCTGTCACGCACTCACACTCGTACATATGCACCACACAGCTGCCTGGTTTGCCAGTTTAACTCCAGCTGGGCTGGAAAACAGCTACATAGGCTGGAAAAACATAGTGGAGATTGGCTTGCAGCAACTATGTAAACACTCCCCTCCTGCCACTGCCATTAAAATGTCTGTGCTCAGCACTTCCATGTTCAGTAGGATTTCTGAATGGGAATAGCAGCTAGGTAGGTCAAGTCAGCATCTGTGAGCACATACTCAGTTTTGCTAAATACCAAGGCTACCAGTCTGCATTTCAGTTAGTCTGAAATTCTCTTCTGAGATAAAATCTGTGACAGTTGTTGAAACTTCCAGGCTAACATACAAGTTCAAAGATTATCATTGAAACTGCTAGGTGTAAGCCTTCAACCTCCTGAAAGCTGCAGAGTAGGAAAGTAGGGCAGGCTTTTTGCTTGTTAGCAACCTGGAGTCCAGCAGGCTTTCTACCAGCTTGCACAGCTAGATGGGACTAACTGCTTGGAAGTCGCTGTAAATTTATCTCTAAATACCTTGCTCTGGGTTTGGGATAAATAACATGTTGGTAAACTTACTAATGTGTGGAAACTGTAATCCATGTACAGTGTTATTAGACAAATTGAAATACTATATAAAGAATACTTTGATCTGGGCTAAGTTTCAAAATCTCTTCTAGAGCCTGCTAAAAGCAACAAATAAAAAGAAGTAGCCTGCTGGTCACACACTTGGGATTTATTTTCTGGGCCAGGATTTCTCTGTTGATCTTAGAAACCCAACCTTTTGTCTGTAGAGACACAAAACAGTGAGAGCTGCCTTTTCCACTGATCCATCACTGTTTTCTCAGCAGGTAGCCTGTGCCATCTGCTCCTAGAAATATGAGGGAG
Organism: Entomyzon cyanotis; assembly: GCA_024500445.1. NCBI lineage: Eukaryota > Metazoa > Chordata > Aves > Passeriformes > Meliphagidae > Entomyzon > Entomyzon cyanotis. Next base: position 44,552,314 of record JAKEPQ010001005.1, read on the forward strand.
GAATGAGGTCCAGCTAGCCATCATCCCAAATATATTAAAAAGGGGGACATGCAATTGTCCTCTTGGACAATTGAATCACAAAGCTTAGCATGTGTCAAAATCAGCAGGTTTAGGTGCTTTGCTTGCAGTGATTTTGGATAAGACATTAGGGATCTTCTACACAGTCACACAGCAGTGCATGTGTTAGCTTGTAGTGGTATTTTCCACACCAGTATACCTGTGTATGGAACATTCTGTGTTGCAGCACACTTTATTTTATGTGTCTGTTTATTTCAGTGCCTAAACAGCCGACCCTTCCAGAGAGTCGGTTTGCATCGAATAAAGGTGACTCCATCTCAGCATCATCAGAAAAAAACTCCAAAGCTGAACCAAAGGCAGAAGCTGGTACAAAGGCAAGAAGTTCTTCCAATACACCGACTAGTCCAAAACCCCCACTGCAGTCAACAAAGCCCAGCCCGGCAGGGCGACCCACAGTGCCACAGAAACCACGCTCTGCCTCTCGTACTGGTAAGGAGCTCTTCTGGGCACTTGTTATCCCCAACTCTGGGTGCTTCTGAGTGCTGTTTGTGTGGGCTGTGGAGGAGACACTCATGGCCACGCCAGGAGCAGAATTTAAGAGGAGAGGGACAGGTTCTTCAGTGCCTTGCTCCTGACTCACATCCTTGACTCAAGCCTCCTTTTGCCCTAGTACGAATAAACTTACTAAAATGGTTTAATCAGTGACCCTCAGTAGTAAAGTGTGAGAAGCAGTAGTGGCAGTGGCAGAGCCTGCTGTTTGAGTTAGCCTGCTTTCACAGAAGAAGAGTCCACAGAAAGCTACTTCAGCATCAAAGCTCTGCTTTAGTAGCAGTGACAAAAATAAATCTAAACACCTGGCTCTAGATACTAAACTCCGTGGTGTTTTGTGGCAGGCTGCTCTTAGCCTCTCAGGCAAGTGCCTGTTATTCTTAAGAACTTGCACAAACCAGCTCTCTCTTCCTGTCTTTTTCCTTGTTTAGCCTTTGTTTCTTATTACTTTTGACTGGAAATAATTGTGACTGTGCTTTTATAACCCTGCAATACTGCCTCCTGCCCAGATATTATCTTAAGGTTTCCAGTAGTGGGAAATGTTTCAGCAGATCTCCCATGTGTTTGTTTTTCTGCTGTTTAATAGGGCAGTGTCACAACCCTCTCTTCCCAAAATGCAGCCACTGCAGTTGAGGGGAATTAAGAGCCAGTTACAGACTTCCCAAGCAATACAGCAAATACAGCTTATTAACTGCTAGGGAGTGAAAAATGTGAGCATGACCATCTGTAAGAGCTTGCAGCCCTCTTGACTTTTCCCATAATCACTGTTGACCTTAGAATGATGTAATTTCTGGTAAGGATGAGGAGTCAAAGGGATGTTACAGCCTCCTCCCTGCCCTTGATGTGAAACCTGAGCATTACTTAGTCTCTGCACTCCAATGGGCAGAATGTTGTTCAACTATAAAATCACCTTCAGATTTTAGGTGGATTTACATTTTTTTTGTTGACCATTTCAGAAATGGTCACCGAAGTGAGAGATGTCAGGTAAGATGCTGATGCAGATGAATGCAACAGGAAAGCATGGCCTATTTGGTGGTGCTTAATCTGTAAAATAGGCAGTGTTATGTCAAAGTCTTAGGTATCACAAAGACATGAGCTGTCTGTTTCTGCCAGGTCCTATTTCCTGCGGAGAGAGCATACTGTGGATTTAACACAAGGAAGTAATTAATACTTACCTATAATAAGCCAGCTCATTGGTCCGTAGTAATAGCAACACAGCTCTGTTGCAGTCTAACTCAACATCCTAGTACTTGTGGTAACCCACTGCCTAAGTATGCCAAGGCAATGGGAAGAAAAAAAACAAGCAATCATTCTTTCTGTGCTCTTGCTCTTGCTGTTGTTTCCAGCAGTGTGGGCAAACAAATGGTAGCAAATTTTTGCTAAGTCATCTGGAGGCAAAGGAACAGAGCTCAGATGTCCACAAATTGTCAGACTGAAAGTCTATATCTAGCTGTGTTTACCAATCACTGTGCTCATCCTTGTGTTGATACTGAACTTCCCAAAGCAAGTGCCCTCACAGACATATCAAATGCATGGAGGAGGTCCAAGAATTGTTGTATTTGTTCATACCAAGTTGCATTTGGGAAGCTCATCCTTTCTTGTGCTGAAAGTGAAAAGATTGACTCTTTGTGGTAGCTCCTCAGCAGAGATAAGTTTCTTTTAATTTCTAGTATCCAACTGCATTAACACTTTGTACAAATACACAATGCAGGTAACAATGAGTTCTTTTTGTTCTTCTGTCAGTGCTAATGTATCTTCCTAGTTCCTCTCTTGTGTACATATGCCTCTGCTAACTCCTTGAGAAGCAAACATAAAAGCAGTTTAAGTAATCCACTGTGGCTGTACTTCCCTACTGTCCAAATGAGGGCTGTCTAGTGTAAGACTATAAAGGTCTTCCTCTAAGGATTGTAAAGATGGTAGTCAACTTGCCTTACATAATCCATGTCCAGCCTTTTAGAGAAACAAGCTATCCAGATAGTTTTAAACTATGGATTTGAATTTAAGTTTCAAATTTTCTCACAGTCCAGAGGATGGAAATATTTTTTTCTTTTTAGCAAGTCTTTACAGATGCCCTTATGTTATGCTCTGGGAAGTTATTTGTGGAAGTACAGAGTTCTGTAAGGCTATTTATGTAATTTGTTTCCCTGGTTCACTTTTAGGCCTTATAACTGTGAAACAGGACATCTAAATTGATCAGTTCAATATGTTTCAGGACAATAAAAATATAACTAGAACGAATATTTCCAAAGATCCATCCAAAATTTTTTTTCAGCTGTTCTTTACAAATGGCATACTTATGTCTTGCAGTTAATTCAGCTGGTCTCACAGATTTCTATTTGCACTACAATAGCAGTACATGTTAATAATGCTGAAATTGAGATCTTCTCTTTGTCTACTAAAGGTCTTTCACCTAGACCAAGGTCCATATAATTTGTTCCCTTGATGTAATGTAAATTCCTGAGTCCTTCTTTTTCTGACACAGATTCTGGCTGTTTCTTGTTTGTGTATTGTGTTGAGGTTTGGCCCATCGTAAACAGCGCTGTTTCTGTGAGCTTCAGTGCAAATATGACCTCTTCTCACCCCTTTGTTTGTGGTACTCCACAGAGGATGCTCCGGAGTCCCCCTCTGGCCCCAGTTCCCCAAAAGTTGCCCTGCTTCCACCGGTGCTGAAGAAAGTTCCTTCTGATAAAGAAAAGGATGGTCAGAGCAGCCCTTCAGTAAGATCATTTTCTCAAGAAGGTAGGAATGTTGGTATAAGTGTTGTTCCACCATGACAGTCTTCTAATGAAATCTGATATGTCATTGTCCCCTGATTTGTTTTCACTTGGAAGGGGAAGAGGGTTATTCATTTGAAGGTGCAAAGAACAAGGAAAATGTATCTGATCACCTATTCAGCATCTCCTCCACCCATTTTCCTTTGATCAAATCAAATGAACAATTAATCCCTTGATATTAATAATGTAACTGAGCAATTAAGGGACTCATGTTGTGTATATTTATGGTTAGTTTGGTCTGAACTGAGATGCTGGTTGATATTGGTCACACATGTGAAATGCAGCTCTGTGGTTCACTTCGAGGGGAGCAGCCATGACTTCATTCTTGCAGCCAGCCCACTGCTCTGCTTGTTCTCCTCCTTTCTGTGGGGTGTCTGCATGTAACTGATTTCTCCTCCTCCTCCTCAGGCAATGAGTCTCTGTGTGCCAGGGCAAGGCTTGGTATCTTTTATGCATAGCAGTAGGCTGCTATCTTTTCTTTGCTGATTTTCATGTGTACCCTGGATTTCTACTTTTGCTGATGCATTTTCTTGCCCTGAGTTGGCTCTTAGAAGAGCTAAAGCTTTCTGGTTGCATAGGGTACGTGGAGAAGTAGTTACAGAAATGTTGCTCAGCATGGTGTTAACTGGCACAAGTGATGATGATTGAAATCTGGGTGTGAGATGTCTTCCTTCCTGTGTGTCTCCTCAAGAAAGACATACAAGATGATCCCCATCACTTAAGCTGTAAAGCATTGGGGTGCCCTTTCACACTCTCGCAGCAGATTTTCACGGTGTAGAATGGGAGTGAACGGGGCAGCTGCATAACACTGGGTTATAAAGACTGAGAAGTTGTGCTGCCTACAGAACCCACTGCCATCGTTCAGATGATCCATGTTGCCAAAAGCAACAGGCGTCAGGCACTGTGCTTTCTTACTCCTTGCTCCCTTAAATCTCTCCAGTCAATTAGCCAGACACAGGATTTTCTATTCAGCTCTACATGGCACTGTACATATTTTATCGATAATAGTTTAGACTTGCCAGGTCCTTAAGGAGCTGCTGTGCTTTGCATAAAATCGTTTGGGAAAGAGTAAATTCTGTTTATTGTATTTTTATTCCTTTTCATGTTTTCTTTTTTATTCATTACTGTCCTAATTCCTCACTCAGCCATTCCTCTGTCCTCACTTTCTGCTTCTCTTCAAGCTAGCATGTTCAATTTATTTCTGCAACTGGTAAATCACTGCAAATTTGTCTGTGTTAGTAACCAAAATCATATCTCCTGTGAAACAAAGCTACAAATTAGATGATACTTGATTATAAAATTGCTTTATGTTGATTACTTTAACTGTACTTTGTGGGACAGTTTGCAAATACACCTCTTTGTATTGCGCAGCTGTGAGATTGGGCTGCAGTTACCAACACCCCAAAATATCTGGACTACATTTAAGCAAGCATCTGGCATACTGATTACTACTCTCTGAATAATTGATTAAATGGGTTGGATAAGAAATACTTTTCATATTACCTTCTGTACATGGACCTACAGAACAGCTTAGGAGTATAAATGAATCCTTTTCCTTGCTAGAGCAAACAGGAGATTGTCAAAAAAGAGATGCAGCTCTTGACTGTGCCAAGCCATCTGGCAGCGTGAAAACCACTCCGGGGCAGTATTCTACCAGTGCAGAAGAGGAAGCTAATGTGCTTGGGCAGAGGATGGCACAGCCAACTTCTGGTTAGAAGTTTTCATTTTTCATCAAGATGGTGCTTGATAACTGGCACTAACAATTGTTAAGAAATGGTAATACCAACGAAGCCACAGAAGAATGTGGCTTTGCCATTTGTCATTATGAGAAAGGTAAAAATCTCATGGAATTCTAATCATCTTTCTCTCCCCATGAGACATTTCCATGGCATGAAAAAAAATCCCAGATAAAAAATGTGTGTGCATTTTTCCTTTGTGGCAACTCCAGCGACCAGTCCCATCTAGCATGTGCAGCCCCCCTGCAGAACAGCACTCACTACAATCTGGGACTGCTCAGTGCAGCAACACTTGCATGCTGCAGGTGTGCAGGCTGGCTACTGCTTGGTGTTCTTTTACACCTGTCATTTCTAAGATCATGCACTTCAGTATTTCAAAACACATTTCAGCTTGGATGTTGTTAGTGCCAGTTCAGTGCATCACTCGCAAAACCATTTGAGAACTGAGTAAATTGGATTGTTCATTGTTACTTCGATTTTCAGTTGCAAAAGCAAACAAAAACACCACCAAATGAGCCCAAGCCCAGCACTTTGCTGCACTGAGGAGCAGCTTTGACTTACAGTGAGCTCATTCAGTAGGCTGTAAAAATGTTTGGTTCCTTTATATTCTTTTAAAATATAAAAATTCCTGTTCTCAAATGGTACATGTTTACATGTTTCTTTTTACCTCTTAACCGGTTTGTTTAAACAGTTGTTCAAAATTACTTTTCTTCTGAAGTATTTTAATTGGGTATTTCAACATCTTATGCAACTCTATTTACCCACAGTATTTCTAAGACATCACAAAACGCTTCCTCAGCCTAATATTTATAAACTCATTTCCTTTTTGTGACGTAGAATCAAACTTAGTCCATCCAAACTGGGGATCTCCCCTCCCTGTCATAATCAAATTATTGTATTTTAGTTCATTCTGAGATATCTCTCTGATAAAGTAACTTTTGAAAGATGAGATCCTGCCATAGACCACTGCAGGTCACCTGTGTACAGTTTCATCTAGGCAAGGGTAAGCTCTTCTGGCAGAACCCTGCTTGCACTCTGTGGACTGAAATGCCTGATACATCTTTCAGTCATTTATGGGGCAAACTGCTTGCCTCTGTTTATCAGGCCATAAACTAAAATGGCTGTTGCAGGATGTGTTTTGGGTTTTGTTTGAGGAGTCAATGAAGGCCAAACAAAGACCAGGTAATTATTAGGAGGTACTGGTATCAAGAATGACTCAAAAAGTTTCCAGGCACCTATTTCTTTGAAAAGCAGTGGTGTTTTGGAAGGTGGAAATGCCTGAATATTCTTTACAGGATTTAGGTATCATAATCCTCTCCAGTTCTATGAAATGGCTTTACAAACCTTTCTCAAAATCCCTTCCTGTTTCCCAGCTTGGAAAGCCAGGATAAGAACGCAGTGAGTGTGTAGCTGCAGGCCCTCATTTGCTCACACATTTTGGCTAGTGTAGATGAATAAACAAGTACTTTGGACTCAGAAGAACTATTTGGCTGCCTCAGGATGCCTCTCTGCATTTCCCACATTCCTGGCACTGCCTAACACAGCCTGCCACAATTAGAAATGGCCACCAAGATAGTCAATGGCCGGCTGCCGCTGTGGCTGGAGCTGCATGCTGGTGACAGGGCAGGCTGTCCCTTGCAGTGGTGAGGCTACAGGTGAGTGGTACTTGGGGAAGGGGAGGTGGTGCAGCATGGCCACCACAGCTGCTGGTGCCTTGTCAAGAGAGGGATTTACAAAAGTGGTCAGGCACAACAATCAGTGTGAGCCACAGCCGACCATCCCTACCCGAAATGGTGGAGCAAAGGTCTTGTAATGGCAACATTTAATTTTGTGGGGGTGAAGGGAGGTTACTTGCAACAAGGTCACATTTAAGGGCCACTGTGTGTTTAAAGTTTCACTTTAAATGCAAGCATGAGATTTCTAATGCTATCAGTCCTTGGGTAAGGTCACCCTGGTTGATGTCTATAACCATCTTGTTACCATAGCAGTTGTAGGCCACTGATTAGATTAGGAATCTTAACAAGATTTTACAACCTCCTTTCCAATTTATTTTGAAGCTTATAGGTTTGGAGAAAGCCCTGGCTTTACAGAGATTTCAGAGTACTGGGAGAAGAAAATGGATACTGTTTGCATTTAGATCATGGGAAGTGAGTGTGCCCTCCTGCTCTTCCCATTCCTGAGCACAGCAGGGTGCAGAGCCCGTGGTCTCATCTGGAAGAGATGATGCTTGAGCTCAGAGCCATGGATGCCACTCCTGTCAGGGAACAGTGAGGGACTTGGGACCTTGCAGTGTATTGGGGCAGGGAGAAGCAGTTTGGATAACTTGGATGCCAAGGTGAATGTCTATCCTGATCAAAGCTGCTGAGTCAAAAGGGAGAACACAGATGTGTCCTGCCAGGGAGACAGGCCTGTCTGAGATGTGCATCACTGGTCTGAACGGTCCCCAGCAGGGGCATCCACCTGAGCAGTCAGGAGTGAACTGTCTGAGGTCCATCCCAGCTGGAAAAAAAAATGATCTGGTTTGGAAGTGGTGTGATAAGAAGAAAATCTCTAGGCCATTTCTAACTGTAATGTTTATCCATGTCACTGTGAAGTACTAAGTGTCATATTTCAAGTTTGCCTGCTTGCCAACCAACAGTGGAATAAAATCTGCTGAAACTCTCTCTTCTGTCACCTTTTTCTGGCTTGAAGAATTAATGGGCTTATGCTACTCCTACTAGTGCAAATTAATTCAGTGGGATCAGGAACAGGTCCCATGTGCATTAATGACTTTTTTATTGTTATTTTTAATTCTTCTTCCTCTCTCTTCTGCAGTCATTAGTAAACCTATTTCTGTTTTATGCAGCTGCAAAAAGAAGCCCTGGGCAGCAGTCTCATGAGTTCCAGGAACTGAAGCAGAGGTCCTTAAGTAAAGATGGCCATCAGGGAAGCAAGTCCAGTGACTCTGGCGAAGAAGCAGATAAAGATTTTATTTTTGTTTAGCAATCAGTACAAGTGCTTTGTAGCGCAAGAGCTTTTTATAACAATTGGGGTTCAGCAATCAACAGCCCTTTCAGTCAGCTGCTCTTTCACCACAGGTACATTTCCATGCAGAAAACCTGATCTTCCAATCATGATTTACAGTACCCTTGGCATTGATTCGGTCCTTAATTTCTGGTCTGTACAGCGCAGACATTCCTTTCCATGTCTTTGCCTAAAGCCAGCCATTCTTTCGTGTATTCTACTTGAACTTCTCTGAAGCAGCTACAAAGAGTGCCCTGCATTAGGGCATTTAGAAAGCAAAGCAAATTAACTGGACACTGTCTTACACTAATACACTGTACAGCAGGTAATGTGTTGTACTGCTGAATGTAAATGTGTCGGATCTGCACGTGACTTACCTATAAATATATTCTTGCGGTATGCAATTGCACATTGTAATTATATTAAAAGAGCACACTAATAAAATAATTTGTATAGATTATATATATTAAATGCTTGGGTATGGTTTTTACATTCTCCCATAGGGAGCTTCTTTCTTCCTGTTCTCCTACTGTACATAAAGCTCCAACGCTTACATTTGTGTACTGTCAGAAAGCACAACAGAGAAGGATTTGGATTACGTATAACCATGGTATGCTTCCACATTCGTGTATTAATGTATATAGTTGATTGGAATGAGGGCAATTGAAATTTTATTAACATTGGTGTTTTCTAGAGGCCTTCCTCGGTTCTGTCTGCATATTAGCTTCCTTTCAGTGTGTAATTCTATGAGAAATTCTATAGTTCGACAACTGTAAAAACATTTCAGCTTTTGAGGGAGGGGATGCAAATTTCACAGCCACCCACTTACATTACAGGTTGAAGGGATTTTATTCATATGTATATTTGTAACAATAAAAAAAAAAGATTTTACAACTGAAATACTAGTCTTTGTTTTTACAGCACTGTTTGTGGTCTGATGGTCTCTGCTCTTTGAATGCTGGCATTGGGTGAGGTAGGCAAAGTGTGCAGTTAAGACAAAACCTTATAGAAAAGTGCCTGTTCCAGCTGAAAGGGACACATACACATAATAGAACTGCCGAAGGAAGATGTCTTTACTGCTCTCCTCCCTTGGAATGTTCAGCAAAGTAGCCTTCATGTGAGCCATAGATAGCCACCTGTTACCTAGTTCTCAATTTTGGTCCAGTAGGACAGAATAAAATTGTTTTGGTAACTCTCTCCCAAGAGGAATTCCTCTGGCCTTTTTGTGGCTTCTTGGCTGGAAAAAAGTGCTTAGATACCTGCCCATCTGATTAACTTCTGTCTGATCCCTGTGCACATGCCTGCTGTTGCTACTTTTCCTATTGCACTACAAAGGGCTGCTAAGTCAAACCAAAACATCTTAGAAGCACTTGGTAGAGGTTTACATCTCAAAAGCAGGCTACAAGTCTGTGGGAAAGAGGTCCTGAACGCTGGGGGTTCCTGCCTGGGGTTTGCCCTGACTTGAAATTATGTATTTGTCTAAAATCATTAAGAGAGAGTTCCTCATATTCACATATATGCTCTTGATTTATTTGGCATTCGTAAGAACAAAAGACAAATTGCAAAGGAAAACTTGAAATACCTGTATTAGAAATGAAAATCAATTTAGTCATAAATAAATTGCAATTTTTATTCCTTTAGGACATAGAAAAGACAGCTGTCTGGGAAGTGTAAGTATGCAAGAAGGGTTGCTCTAATTACCGGTTTCGTGACTTTAAGAAAATTAACAGCAATGGTTGTGGTATTAATTAAGAGAAACATTTTAAATAGTCTCTGACTTCAAGAGCAGTCAGTTGCTGAGAATTTCTTACTTGTGTTTGATGTCCTTCTCATCAGTCATCTTAGATACTGGGAGTGCTGGTTGTGCTGTGAGAAATCACGGCAGTGGTGTGTGCCCATGGCCCTAGTGTCAGTAAACCAAAGATGGGGATGTCTCACATGCTGTAGACAAAGCATATGTTTGTGCTGTTAAGAAGAAGAAAAGCTTCAGTGCTGTAACATTTGTTTGCTGGAGTATCAGGATTTCATTAGACATCAGTGTTTTTCCATATTAGTTATGGAAAGCCATTCCAGTCATCGATGTGTTGTGGGCAGGCTGAGTGGTGGAGAAACAGTTTTAGGGGAGTGCTAGTGAGAGCTCTTGAAGCCCTGGAGTTTGGCTTTTTGTGTGTGTGGCTTTGGGTGTGGGGAGGAGTGATGGTTTTCATTTTTTTACTATCTTTCTGTCTGACACACCCATCACTATCAGCCCAAATGCAAAGAATTCATGTTGCATCCAGAGCACCCCTCTTGCACCTCTTCTGCATTTAAGAAATAATGACTTTTATCTTCAGTGTCTGGTGTTCATAGAGGCCATGGGTAAGTGCCAGTGTGTTTCAGGAGAGGAACCACTCTACCCTGGTGCCAAGCCCTGCTGGGAGGTTTGGGGGGATCATAGCTCTGTGGAGCAGGGAAGGTGCTGCCTTTCCATGAGCTGCAGGCCCTCAGAGCAGGTGCATAGCTGGCAGAACCTTCATTTCTCTTGTTTCCTCCGTGTTGCCTGAGCTGCTCTGTGGTTGACCTTCTGTCATCCCTGTCTATCCTGGCCCATGTGCTTCTCTGGGAGGGTGAGGGGCAGAGCCCAGAAGCCATGTTCAGCTGCTTTGATGGGCTGCCAGGGGCAAAGATCCCTGAAGTTCCTGGGAGACTGAACAGAGATCAGGTGGAGGTGCCACTGAAAGAAAGGGCTGCTACTTGTTCTTCCAGGGCATCCATAGTGTCTTTGAGTACCACCAATGCTCTGTGTTCCTTCCTGTCACACACTGGCTGCTGCCTGAGCACCTCCAGCTGGCTGGCAGCAGTGGGAGCAGACTTTGGCATGGGAGAAGAGGTGGCCTGCCTCCCAGGCTTGCTGTTGGCCTTCCTTTTGTGGCCGAGGGCATCTCCACAGTGCTGTGCTGTGCACCCTGGTTGCACAGAAAGGGCTCAGAGGATCCACAGTGTGACACAGTGGCTTGGTCCCTGAGCCATGGCTGGTGTCAGGCAAGACAGCAGCTGAGTGTTGCCTTCACCATATTTAGGGGTGACAGCAAAGGGGTGGCAGCATCTGAGGTGACAGTGAGGCCCTCTGCTTCCCCCCCACACACATAAGCACACATAATATATGACCAAATGAGAGGGAAGGACCAGCAGCACTGGTCACCCAGTTAGAAATGCTGCCCTGGAAGGAGTCTTCCCATGAGCATGTCAGTTCAGAGCTGCACCTAACTGATCCACCTTCATGAAAAGGGGGCAAAAAGCTCTCCTGGAGGGAGCTGCTCTGCTCTTTTCTGCTCTTAAATCTAGTTTCCAGGTTTTGCTGTTGAGGAATTTCACCCATGGTGTACATAGCAGGAGCACCTCCCCATGTGAGAGGCGCTGGAGAAGGGCTGTGGCTCCCTGCCGGGCTCCAGTGTGAACTCAGACAGCTCTGCACCACAGCTGCAGGACCTGCTTCCCACTCCCTGCTAAAGGAAGTTAAAATCTGACTGATAGATTCTGAGCTTTTTAAAGTATTCCCTGATGTGCAGTAACAACAGTAAATAGCTCCTTCCTAAGATGGGAACTGCAATCATCCTAAATCTTCCCCCTCTGCCAGAGCCAGCCCACCAGGCTGAGACGATTTGGGAATAAATGTGGCCCATTAGTTACAAATCTTCACAACCCACGACACTTAGCTGAGAGCAGCCACCAGCACGAGCTCTTGCTGCCACTGCTCATTAATTGATTAATGTGGAGATGATTTCTCTCTCCTGTTGCAAACAAAAAAGGGTACTGAGAATAATTTTTGGGAAAATAGCAGAATGCTCTGCTCCTGTTTGAGATACATGAGAGCTGTGCTGCTTTCCCAGGGATGCTAATGCTGAATGGGCTGTGCCTGAATCCTACCTCTGGAGATTATCCTCTGCTTGTGCTGAAGCTTGGGGAAGGTTTCAGGTAGCAACACTGTCCTTTGCTTCTCCTGGAGTGATGAGCCACAGCGTTTCATAACAAACAGCACAGGTAAGTAACAAGAGATTATCATTTAATGCCAGACTCCTGCTGATTAGGCCTGGAAACCAGAGCAGTCTTTCCCCATCCTAAGAAGGAGTTAAATGGGGAGGATGAAATTTGCAACATAAACACATGGTGCCAACCTTCTCTTCTAACATAGGAGCTCTCCATCCTGGAAATAAGGGATTGTAGGAAGATCTGCCAGACACCTTCCCAGCTTTCCTACTCATCTCTGTGCCCGTCCTCCTGCAGTTCCTCATACCTCTTCCCAACAGGAGCATCTTGGCAGTGCCACAGCAAGTGCCTCTAGAGCCACCTCAGCCATCCGCCACTGGTGTCCAACATTTCCAATGCCTCCAGACCACAGGCAGGGCAGGACTCCCCAGCAGCTGCGGTGTCTTCTCTGGAGGGCAGAGAGGGGTGTGTTCATTTTTGGTTGAGAGCAATCAGCATCACCACACAGTGCTCCCTGTTCCTCAGGCCACGATCGCACCTTGTTTCAGCAGGCATTGCCAGTGACTGGCAGCTTAAAATGCTGCTCTGATCATTGCACATGGAAGTCTTCTTTTCCCTTCCTGAAACTCAGATTTCTCCAGCTCTAAAGGGCAGTTTTCCAGACTTAAGGATTAGCTGGCAGCATTGAGACTTCAGTGGATATGGCCATGAACTCCCACCATCTCATGTGCCCCATCCTGATTCCCTGAAACACAGAAATAGGTGAAAAACTGTCTGGAGCACCTTGGCCAATGACACTGGGGTTGTAAGCTTGTCTTCATGGGGCTGCTCCTTGTTCTGGTACAAGGGCTGTGGGATGATGAAGGTATTACTTTACCCTAGAGGCAGTGGTGTGGTTTAGTTATTATTTAGTTTGTGTATTCAGAGACCTGGGAACAGGCATCTGAAGGGGTGAAGAAATGCAGAAGTGAGGCCTCAGGGTGATCTGCAGGGCAGGGAAACAAATCCAATAGTCTAAAAGCTGATGGCAAGTCCCTAGAAAGCAGCTGGGGGGGGCTGCATCCAAGTGCCCCTTGGGAATGTGAGACACCCCTGAGATTCCAGGGTGACATGTAGTGAGGAGAGGAGAAATCCCCACTGGTGGAGAAAGGCTGGTGCAGGGCAATGGCTGAGCTCCTGATAAAATTCTTTTTTCCTTTGAGTCCAGGACAGAGCTGCCAGTTCTCCATCAGCACACAACCAGGAACAAGGCAGTCTTTGGGGTGAGGCACTTGCTTGGGCATGAACCAGGGCCAGGATGCCAGCTCTCCCCCTCCCTGTACCCTCTCACCCGTAGTTGCTCCTACTGCATCAGGGAGATCTTGCAGGGGCAAGGGCTGCAATTCTCCTGGGGGTGCAAACTCCCACCATGCCAACTACCAAAGAGAAATAGCTGTGAGAGCAATGATGCTCATCAGCACCAAGAAGCTGAATAGTGAGACCCTGTATTTTCAAGTAGAGAGAAAACCTGTGAGTCTCTGCACAGAACTTGAAGGTGTCATTAAGAGGTATCTCTCATTACAGGACTTAATTTCTTATGGTGTATCCCACAGTAAACTGAAGAGGCTCCTGCAGATAGAGAAGATTCTCTTCCCAATTAGAAAGCCACTCTGCCTTTGACACCCCTGCATCAGCTGTCCTGGGGGTTTATTAGATGCAGGTTCCAAGTGCCCATGTTTGGGAAGCCTGCATGGAAAAGCAGATATGCTGCTGTGGCCCCTCCCAGCCATGTGTTGAGGTCTTTGCTCTGATGTCTCTGTGCTGATGCTGCTTTGGTAGTTGTGATGAGTTCTGCCAGCTGACCCTGAACCAAATCCTTCAGAGCCTGTTTTTTCTGCTTTTCCAGTAAATTGAACTGAGGAGAAAAAAGCTGCGTGGGGGAAAGAGTATTTAATTAGATTGATACCAGCCAGGGAAGGCAGATGAGGGGCTACTAGCTTGGCAAATCCAATTTGGTTTCACCAAACAGAGGAGTCAAGTTAACTCTGTGATCTCTGTTTAGCATCATTCCAGGAATGCCTTCTTCCCTTCTCGTTTGCTTAGGTGGGTAAGACCCACCTAAGGAGAATGCTGTGGAGGCTGTACAGCCTTGGATTTAATCAGTAAACACTAAATTCTAGCTGAAGACTGAAATAATGAAAGTCATTAACTGTAACTGAGACTGCAGTCGCTGTCTGGGTAGCATTGAGCAGCATGCAGCTGGGGGAAATATCAGATTTTCCTTTGGGAAATCTCTTCTTATATCCCTTCTGATGGCCTGAGTCCTGACCCCTCATTTTCAGTGGAATCCTTGTGGGAAGAGGTTGACTGCTTCCCTACAACATTCAAGGCATCCCATTGCTGGTCCAAAATGAAGAAGATGACAGAGGACTGAAGCCTCAAAGTTTGGGTTGCTGCATGTGGGAAGGCTTGAGAAACTTTGCCCTGGTGGGAATCTGCAGATGGAAATGTATATGGGATGGTAGTCTTTGTGTCACACCACATCTGTCAGTACCTGACCTGCTTGAACTGGCATTGCACCTCTTTGCACCCTGAACCCACACAGTCTGCACCACCTGAGCCAGAAAGATGGATCCAAGATCTAGCCCAGCACAGGAGTATGGGATTTGCTGGGCAGACGGAGGGAGTGGGGTGGAAGGAGAGGAAAGAGAAGATCATCCTTGTTGGAAAGTGGGGATCTGCTTCTAATAATCAGCTTGTACCCACCTGAGGGTGGGTTGGAAAGAAGAGTCTGTTGGCTTCCTCAGTGTCTCTGGTTAGTGCAAAGCTGAGGGAAGCTTAAGCTATTTGATGAGGAAAATTATTTCCAATTATCTGTGTCTCTATGTATTTGGAATTTTCTTTGTAAAGGGGAGGAACAAAGTCATGCCACAAATCCAGATATTTGGTTTGGTTTTTGGTTCTCTATTCTGTTCATGGAGAGCCAAATGTTTCATTTCACATCAATGCTTTCAGTCTGGCCCAAAGAATGAGGCATTTGTCAGTTGCCCCTTATTTTTGTTTCCAAATCAGCAATCTGCACTTTTATCCATGTTTTCCCAAGTGCTGTTTCTTGATTAAGCGTTTCTACAAAGCTAGCCCAGCTTGGGGTTTGGCCACGTGCTCTTTATTTTGCTCTTTACTTGGCAAAAGTTGCCATTTATTAATTGATAATCAGTATCAGTTAAATAATACAGCATTGCTGGTGTCGTCAGCTGGAGGGTTCCTTGACCCACAGCAGGGCCAGGCAGTGGCCATGCAAGTGCTTGCAGCCTCGAGGCACATACTGATGCGCATTCGTTTAAGAGCCAAGTGCATCTGTGGTCAGGGTGGATACACTTGGGTTGGTTTGTTTTTTAAGCTTTTCAAAACATGGTTTTGAGATCTTCAACCTTGAGCATTACTGCACAGTGCAAAGCTGAAGCCAAAGCCCTTCATCAAAAACATTCATTACTTTTTTTTAAATACTGCCTACCTTTAATTCTTATTTATTCGTCTGTGGAAATAAGCCAAGGCAGAGTGATTGCTGGGTTTGGTACATGAGCTGCACACACAGCAATCGTCAGCGTGTTTAGTACTAATGCCAATAGATCCACAGTTCAATATGCTCCTCAAATTTACAGTGTTCCACAGAAAGTCCAACTGGATGAGTAAAAATTTTTCTGCACTGTTTTTTGTTTAATTTGTTTTTTTTCTCATTCAGGCTTTACTAAGTCATCTGAAGAAACTGGAGAAGCTGAACCCATTTTAGCCATGCAGCAAGATGGTCACATCCTCACTGCAGGGTGGAATTTTGCTCAGCTTAGCTGGTTCCAGTCACTTTGAGCTAAATTTTGCAATTCCACCCCTAAGAACCCTGAATCCATTTTGTGCGATACATGAGGCGGGGCAGAGCAGCTAAGCTGTGCATCTGTGGGGTGGCCCCTGTATCTGTGGGTATTTCAGTGGAGGGTTTTGTGGAGGGAGCAAAGCTGGTGCAAACAGAAGAGGAATCCATAATTTCTGCTCCTTTTTACCCCTTTGCAGGTATGTTCTTCTCTGTGAAATCAAAAGCTCTCTCTGCCAGCACTGAAAGGGCGTGGGATGACCAGGACAGACACATATCATCCACATCCTCCTGCGCAGATAACAATGAGTTCTTGTGAGAACCCTTTTAGCTTTAAGGTCCTTTTTTATCTCCAACCTGGACCTGGTTTCACTGGAGTTGTGTGAGATGCTGAATAAATAGTGGTAGTTTCATTAAGATATGAAACCACCTTCTTCCTGTGAGGACAGGGGGGAGAACCAGCTATGAGAAGCTCTTCTCAATGCCCTGAGCTTTGCATCTGGACCCACAAAACCTTGCTGTCTGCAAAATGGCAGGGTGTATCCACTTGAAAAATACTTCAAAACATGTGTAGCGTTTCTTCTTAAGTTAGTTTTATTAAAAACATTTTTTAGTAAGAAACTACTTGTCATGATCATGCTACCAAGGGACCTTGTTGGTTATCAGCCCCAGTGGTGGTTTCCAAAGCTGGGTTACAAACCACACTAGAAACTGATGAACATCTCTTTCCTAAAAACCTGGATCAGGATGCTGCTGGTCTGGGGCAGATGGGCTCTGTGTCCTGGGAAGAGAGACAGGGCCAAAAAGTGATCTTCATGCCATAGAGCAGTGCCAGGTGACCTCATCCCACACAGGAGATCGGTCAGCTCCCATGGGGCACTTGAGGCCACTACTGCCAGGGAGCCATGGTGGGAAACACTGGGAAGAAGAGACTGCAGGAGGGGTTGCATGGGGGAGTCCTCACCCCAAGGCAAGGCATAACTTTTGGCAGTGAGGCAAGGACAGATGATAGAGAAACCTGTGGAGTGACTCTGGTCTTGCCTGCAAGGGACTTGGGCAGGTGTCCCCTAAAAATTCAGACTTTTCCATGTCATTATCTAATGAGTTCCTCTCCTATGCTGGGGTTCCCCACCTGAGCACAGTCAGGGATGCTTTTATCCTTGCTGTTGAATTAAGGTTTTGAACAATAATTTTTCTGAGGTTCAAGGTGATCCCAGGCTGTTGTCCAGCTGAGATGCTGGACTGAGATGCTCCCGTGGTGCTTTTTAAACACATCAGCTTTACAGCATCTCCTTTTTCTTTGCACACTGGAGAAGCTGGACATTGCTGTGTAATCTCTGTTGTGATCTCCCTGAAAGAATTCCCTGAGTAAAACACAACTGATTTTTTCAGGTTTTTTCCCCCCCTCAGATAAAATACAAACCTGCTCAGGGTGAACATTAAATGCTTTTTTAAAGCCTTTTCTGCTGATTCTGAGAGCCTCCCTAAGGCAATCAGTATGTGAATAAAATTGAAATATGTGTATATTGAATCAAAGGCAACCTGGAAAAAACTGTCTGTAAGGGGTCTGAAAGGAGATAATAATGATTCTGGTGGCACACATGGAGACACACAGCCCAGTCCCAGGTGCCTGGAATCACTGGAGGTGAATACACAGGTGACATTCAAATAAATCTAATCTCAAGCAGGGCTATATGATATGATGCTCTATCAACGCTGAGACCTTGAACCCCACGGTTTCTCTTTTTGATTAGTATTACGGGAGGAAGAGTTTGCAGGTTTCTGTCCACCTTCGTTCTGTGGCTCTTCTTCCCGGTGAGGGAAACCCTCCCGATGGCTGTGAGGACTGAGAAGGTGAGAGAGCTCTGCCTGCTGCTGCTCTGCTTTCATAAGCCAAGCAGGAGAGTTACAAGTTTCAGAAAACTCCCTTCTCCCCCGCTAAACTTCTCTGAAGCCTCACATTTCCCTCCAGCACTTCTGCCTTCGTTCGGGAGGTCTGAAACTTTAAAGCTCGTTTGCGAGAGGCGACGGCTCTTCCGAAGCGGGGCTGGGGGTCGGGCTGCTCCAGTCGGGCTGAGCGCCGTCCTGCCGCAGCTCCTGTCCGAGCACACCCGAGTGCACGGCTGGGATCCAGGCGGGAGGTCTGTGGGACGAGCCCCGGGAAGGGGGAGACTTCTCCCCCGACCCCCTCAGGGCCGCCCCCGGGGCGGGGCCGCTGCCCGCAAAGCCGGGCCCACCGCCCTCAAAGCCGGGCCCGCCGGCGGGGCAGGGCGGAGGCTGGCTGCCGAGCTAGGGCTGCGGGCCGCCAGCAGCACCATGGAGAGCGGCGCCGAGGGGCTCCTGGACGCCGCCGCCTTCCTCGGGGCCTGGCGGCGCTGCGACGCCGACGGCAAGTGGGGACCGGCGTGGGGCGAGCCGCGGAGGGGCCGTGGGTGCCGTGAGGGGCTGCCCGGGCAGGGGTGGGCAGGACCGCCGGGAGGTGTCCGTCTGGGTGCGGGAGGGTGGCTGCCCACATGTCCAAGTTTCACCCTCATGACGTCCTGCAGCTCTTTTCGACCTCCCGGCTTGCTTCTTACCATGACTATCACACCTGTAAATCCCCTTTTCACCCGAAAAGTTTTTGCCTTTTCATCACTTCCCCGGTTTCATCTGCTGTTCTCTCTTTTCATCCCAGTTTGTGGATTTATTTTTGTTTCTGTAAAGTTTTCTGTGAGGAAAACTCCGAAGGGAGTCCCACAGCTGTGGCCAGCCTCACACAGAAGCGAAGAGATGAAATTGCAGAGGACATGGGACTCCCTGAGTGGGCAGGCACGGTCCCCAGCTGAGATCCTGATCGTGAAGCCTTGGGCTCCCTGCATGCAGCCCACGGCATGGTTCCTGGAGCTCTGGCACTACCCCTGACCATTAATATATTTGCTCTTTATTTAGACAATGGTTACATAGAAGGGAAGGAGCTTGACAATTTTTTTCATCATCTCCTGGAGAAACTGGGACCAGAAGTAAGTACTGTGCTGTGTTAGTTGTGCATCAAGTCCAAGCAAAAAGTTATGCTGAGATGATTTGTGTTTGTTGTTCCCTGATTGCTGACTTCCTTAGCAATCCCAAGGTAAAGAGCTTTTCTCTTGGCAACAGGGTGGCATTTAAGCAGTCACCTGAGCAGTTTGATCAGTTGTTTCCTGCCCAAGAGCCGCTGGTCAGGGTGAGATCACAGCTGGCACCAGCTGAAGGAGCTGGTTGGCAGCCTGGAGAGAAAGTCATTTACTCTTGTTGAGTAGAAACAAGTGAAAAAGCACCAGCACCTGGCTGGCTGAGCAGGAGGGCAACGTTCATGGTTTGTTTATTCAAGCCTGTGCTGATTAGTTTTGTTAATATTATAGGTTTTTTCCCGGGTCAATTTTTAACACATATACTGTCATTAATTTTAAATGGTGCTTAGGAAGAAGCTTTATGTCTAAATTGCCATAAATGGCTAGAAGCTAAATGAGAGTCAATTCTATCGCTGCTAAGATCCAAACCTGGCTCTCCAGCATATCTAGGCTTCACCCCTGGTTTCCTTTCCTGGTTTTGGTGGCATTTCCCCTCTCTCACTCTCTGCATTTCAGCACAACCAGAAGTTGCACAACAATTTATAGGGGCTGGTTTCGTTAGCTCTAGGTCATACTTTGGCTATGAATGTCACCACCAGTGAAGGAGAAATCCTGCCACTCAGGCCAGTACTCAGAAGTATACAAAGAATATGTTAATATTTTCACTACATAGTGTGTGCCCAGATATGAAAAGAAGGAAACATCTTCCAAAGGGAAGGAGAGGGTGTGCCAAAAGCCAGAAATTAAACAATTCCTTTAAGCAAAAAGTAATTAACGAAGAGAGAAAATGTAGCTGATAAAAGGCATAAATTCATGAGTATCAAGTGTAAAATCAGAATTGTACTTACATACCAATTAGTATTCCTGGATCTTCAGGGCTACAATAAAAAGAAAAAAAATGGAAGCCAGGAGTAATTTTTTCAAACATGTTTTTATTTAATTTGCAAGTAAATTTGGATTGAAATATTGACAGAAATCTGCAGAAATGTCTTTCAGAGCATGGATGGCTAGATGAGCAGATAGGCATGTGAAAAGACTTCAAACAAATAAAAAAAAATTTAGCAATAAGAATCTGTAGGGACACAGAAAAGCTGATTTAAAGAGAAATCAGAAAGGTCACGATTGTTTACCCAGGAACAAAAGATGAAATTGGGAGCTGCTAGTCTTACAGTATTGAAACAGCAGCACAAAACATGCTCAAACAAACTCAGTGACAGCAAGCATGAGATGTTGAAGGAGACTCCTAAAATGAGTCTGCAGAGCTCAGTGCTGCAGTGGGTACCTCCAGCAAGGGACCTCCATGTGGGACTCTCTGGAGTGAGCTGCAGATGGTGATAAAACTGAGGGATAAGCAGGGATCTCGTGCTGCAGGCAGCTTCCTAAGGATGAGAGGTCAAGAGAAACTCCAAGCCCCACTCTAGCCCATAGGTGTCCTTGTGCATCCCTCACATGAGGTTCTGGGACAGCTTCATACAGGCTGGGGTGCAAACCCAGTGTGTTACAGCAGTTTTTGTGGTCTTGCTGATATCCACGTGAACTCCACTACATTGTGTCAGTTTTCAGCACACAGAACTTGCAAAATGAGAGTGTTCTAGCAATGAATTTCCTGCTTTAAGAACTCAATAACAATGTTATCGCTTGTTAGAAGTCCCTGCTTGGATGACTCCAGCTTAACTCAGCACCCTGATGCAGTTTCCATCTCCTTTGCTTCTGCTATCTAAGTTTTGCCATTACAAGAAATAGCTTAGTACAAATTGAATGGAGAAAGAACCAAACCTCTCTCTTCCTATTAAATAGAAGAAATAGGCTAATTCTGGAAGACAATGCTCACTAACTTTCAGAGTTCTTGGATAGGCTCTCAAGTGCTTTTGGATTTTTCCCTCTAGTTCTCTTGCCTATTTTTGGCAATATTTCCACTCTGGCAATATTAGGAACAAAACTACAGGGCAGGCATCAGGCAGAGGAAGCTGTCTTTGTGGCAGAAAACTCAAGGGAAGCTTTGTCCTGGAAGGCTGAGAGCAGTACTCTGCCCACTCCCCTCGTATGAGGATCACTCGTAGCACCAGATTAAACAAAGGTCTCTACCACCTTTGTACAATGAATTTTTCTAACAACATTGAGGTGTTTTTCTCTTTTTCACACATTTTATATTGTACAGGCTTGTGATTACAGCAGGAGGAGTAAAGAGTCCCCTCTGCATTGGTTTTACCATCCCACAGAAAGAAAGTGTCCTCTGTGATAGAAGCAGGGAGCTGGGACTGAGCATTTCTTTGCTGTACCACTCATATTTACCTTTACTCCTTTGGGTTCTTAACATCTCTGTTTCCTTGCACAGTAGAAGGGGGAGACAGCAATACGCAAGACTGGCATAACTTGCAGATGTGTCACAAGGATTAGTTAGTGACTGTGTCTGAAGTGCTACACAAGTGATAAATAATGTTATCAGCACTGGAAGTTGTCTCTGCTTGAATAGGGAATGGCTTCATAATTATATTTTTTCAGCCTTAACTTTCTTAGCTGTTATTTTTCTTAATGACCACTGTGGTCCTTCAGGTCTGTTTTTCTTCCCAGCTCTGCAGCATCCCCAGCTGACACTAAATGCCAGGGGGTGGGAGCAGCTGGGAAAACAATGCAAAACGAGCCTGTTGGGAAGCTGAGAGACACAGTGCTTCCTGACAACTCTGAGCAAGGAAAATAACTTGAAATGGCATCCAGTGATGGAGGCCAATTCATTGTCTTTTATTGAACCATCAACAGTTGTGGGGGAGAAGGGAAAACTTTGCAACAAAGGTAGACCTGTAGTAAACCAACCAAATGCCAGATGCTGCTTCCTGTCCCTTCTCCTCCAGCAATGGGTGATTGCTATAGGCATTTGGACAATGCACTTAGCAACATGTTTTAACTTTTGGTCAGCCCCCAAGTGGTCTGACAGTGGACTAGATGGTTGTTGTAGGTCCCTTCCAACTGGAATATTCTATTGGATTCTATTCTGTTCTGTCCTGTCCTGTCCCTAAGAAAATACCTTCAGTTTCCAGGTGAGTGTAATTCAGCTTCACACAAGCATTAAATTTTTGAGCCACTGGCATTATCCACCTGTTTCTCTTATCACTCTTGTGACTTCTCTCTAACCATTTGAGCCTCCAGCTTCCAACCTGCTACTGCATGGCTGCAGTGAGCTGCCTCAGCTCTCTCTGCTCTTTCATTCTACTTTATGGCACCCCTTTCCATGCATTTTCTGAAAGTTTTTGTACTGAGGTGAAAGTTCAGCAGAAAGGACAGTTTCTTTCAGCATCTTTCTTTCAGCATTCCAAAGAAGTAATTTTATTAGAACAGGAACTACAGTCCCTGCATTTGTTTCCCATATTCCTGTCCATCTTTCTTTCTGTTTCAAGACCATTTAAGATCTCCTTGCTTGCTCTTTTTTTATAGTGCTCATGAAGCTCTATGTAGTCTCATCATAATTAGGTAAGAGTTTTATAGAGGAAAGATGTAAATTTTGGGGTTAGATTATGGAAGGTTTCCATAAAACCAATGACGTCTGGGCAGATATGGAGAGAAATGCACATTGCCATTGGGCTATCTTAGAAAGATATTTCACTTTGCTTAAATTATACTCAAATTAGATAGAAGACTTTCAGATAAAGGATGGTTGCCTTCACCTAACAGTAAGTGTTTAGGAGACCACAAAAATGGTTGAAGTATAAATTTGATCAGACAAGACAGGTATTAACCTTGTTATAATCCCTTCTGCCTGAAAACCACATGGATAGTTATGACTGGAAGGGACTGAAGTTAATCTCTGGAGTTCACTCTGAGCAGCCATTAAGGATTTGTCTTTGCTCTTTATTTCCAAAGAATAGAAGCACCTTCCAGCTACTCTTGCACTTCATCCTTGCCTTGCACACTGCATTGTCTATCTAAATAATGTGTATCATTTAGTATGGTCAGGAATGCAACAGCTAGTCAAACCAAGTTTGACGGCCAAAATATCAGCCAGCCTCAAAGCCATCCAAAGCAGACTTCCCCTATGCTTTACCACCCCAAGAGACCTAAGGTCACTGGTGACCAGCAGGTCAACAGCAAGAAGACCCCTAGTAGAAAGCAATCAGCTTGCATCCATATCCAGACTATTTCAGAATTCTAACCTGCAGGCAATCCTGGCTATTTAAATATTCTACTTTAGTGAATAGGGAAGGAATTCTTTACTGTCAGGGTGGAGAGGCACTGCAACAGGTTACCCAAAGAAGCTGTAGATGCCCCATCCCTGGAAGTGTTCAAAGCCAGGTTGGATGGGGCTCTGAGCAACCTGGTCTAGGAGAAGGTGTTGGAACTGGATGATCTTTGACATTCTTTTCAACCCAAACCATTCTATCATTCTGATTATTGCCAAATAGAGTAATTTCTTTAGGTGTGGCTTTCATCAGCCTTGATTAGCCTGGCCAGTTCCTATTCCTGTTCCTCCACGTTAAGGCACGGAAGTGCCTTTAGGTATTTCTTAATGCAAACTCAACATGCCCATGGTAAAAAATACACAATTTTCTTTCATCTCCCAAATGCACATCAAGCAACTTTCAGTGTAGCAGAAAGGACCACAAAATCATGATGGCACAAGGAAAGTTGCATAGCCTTTGTTGGATGCTGGTGTCTACTAGGGAAAAAAATCAGCATATTTGCGCTGATGAGAGTCAAAAAAGGAACCAAAAATGCAATGTGGGATGACAGGATATGTGTTCATCTATTGTAGCATGCAGGAGTACAGTAAATCCTGACCAAAAATCCTAACCAAATACAGGGCCAAATTCTCAAGTGATAGTAGTGAAGTTAAGTGAGCAAGATTGGCCCAAAGGAGAAATTAGCCTTGGAGATGTAAGGTGATATCCCACAAATATGCAGGCAATCCAGCATACAACTGCATGAGGAAAATAACGTCATTTCATTCATGAGATTAGTTTTTATAATGAAGAAATGTTTGGCCCAAAAATGAAAGGTTCTTCTAAAGTCAAAGTGTACATCACTGATGTCTCTCATCTGGTCCTTGTTGGCCTCATATCTGTACTGTGTGGCTTTTGGCAGGGTGATAGTTGTTGATTTTGTTTTCCAACTCTCTCTCTTGGCAGACAAAATTTATTTTCATAGATCTTGTAGGAACTCAATATCTGTGGGACCCTTGGCCTTTCTACCATATTTGGCTGAAGCATTAGAAGACACATGTGCTTGAGCCAGCATTTTCAGAAAATTCTCTGGGTTTTTTTAAGAAACAGGGTATAATAGTCACTTAAACGTCGTTTCATCTTTTTTTATACCCAAATCAATATGGTGGCTTGCTTCTAAAATCATGTCAGGAAGGAAAAATAGATCAATTTATTACAGGATTGTCTTGACCTGCAGGAATTAAATGAGACATCCCATTTCATCGAGTAGGAAAGGCTCTACAGTGCTCTATACATTCACTTTTTGCCCCCCAAACCAAATGACTCACAGTTGTGTTTTCATCGAGGCAAACTTCTGCCAAGCACACAAAACCCTTAAGGGGCAAAAATTTCATTAGTCAGCACGAGGCAAAGAGTGCAACAATATAAAAGGAATGGATTAACAAAGAAGATAGATTACAGCCAGGTTTCCAAACAATCATAAGCAGCCATGACAAGGAAATTAAATGCTGTAGAAATTTAAAAAATATGTGATCATGCCCTTTCTGTGATAACAAACACTATTAAAAACCAGATTACCTTTGTGATGCTAAATACTTCTAAAGGGTTTTCACAAAAAGGAAGATGGAGACTGGACATGGAAAGGAGAAAGCAGAAAATTCATTTGTTATGGCAACTTGAAGTACAGAAGCTTTTCTCTGTAAAACGCTGTGGAAGAACATCCATAGTAAGAAATTTACTTGTTAACCCTGAAAAATACGTGAACAAAGTCACAGCGATATTTTAAACTGTGTTCTTTTATGAGAATAAAAATTATATGGCCTTCTCCTCATGGTAAGTAGTAAGGATTTCTGTCCTGGCTGGACAGTGAGAACATGCAGCAGGCCTTGGAAACCACACAGCATCCACAAACTCAGGGAGGTGCATGCACCAGGGAGGTGCATGCACCAGGGAAAACAAGGAATTACGAGAAAGGCTTCTCTGTACAGACAGTGACTGGAAAGGATGCAACAGCATTCACTTAAACTCTCACAAAAGGGAAAGCTTTGCAAACCTTTAAAAGTGGTTAAGGGTCTGTTGCTTGAGACAGGCAACATAATCAAGACAGCATTCTATGATGAAGAAAGATGTGCTCAGCTGCAGACATTTACTTGCTGGAAAGCCATTTCCTCCTGCTCTGTCTTATGAGACAAGAGGCACATTTTTGTATGCTGCTATTTGTTATGACATGCTTTAACCCAGCAGGCAGCTCAGCCCCACGCAGCCACTCACTCACTCACTCACTCACCCATTCCCTGATGGAATAGGAGAGGGAATCAGAAGAGTAAAGTGAAAAACTCATGGATTGAGATAAAGATGTTTTAATAGGTAAAGCAAAACCCAAGGGCAAAAGCCCAGGCAAAACAAAGAATGGATTTACCACTTCCCATGGACAGGCGGGTGTCCAGTCTTCTCCAGGAAAGAAAGGCTCCATCATGCTGACTTGGGAAGACAAACACCACACTCCAAACATCTTCCTTTCCTCCTTTTTCCCCCAGCCCTTTATGATGAGGACCACACCATATACTATGGTATGTCTTTTGGGTCAGTTTGGGTCAGCTGTCCTGGCTGTGTCCCCTCCCAACTTCTTGTGCATCCTCAGCCTCCTTGCAGGTGGGGTGAGGTGAGTCTGAAGATCATGTCCTTGCTTGGACAAGGGGAATAGAGCATGTAGATTATGGGGGTTTTCCAGCCTTTTAAATGTTTTTGAAATAGAAAGGCAATCAGAGCAAGCTACTGGTTTGCACCACCAGTAGGTTGATCTTGGAAACCAGGTCTCCCAGCCTTAGTTTCTGCTTGGAATAAGTCTTATTTGATATCTGTTTGTTATTTTTTTTAAGTCTTCTGAGATTGTTTTGGTAAATAGAAAGGTCCCCTTTGAAGCCTAATGGTTTCAAATGATACACAAGGTGTATAATTCTTAGTATAAAAATTTGTAATATACAAATAATTTTGTCTTGAACATGCATCTTGGGAAAGCCAGTTTGTGCAGTGTCTTTTATTCTTTGTGAATAAAGGCTGGGTTTTGCTAGAACTATTACCAGTTGTGTTTCATAAATAGAATATTTATGAAGAGAGTAATATTGTCCAAATTGAAAAAATCCACTGTAGTGAAACCCCTGGGACTAAAAGCTTTTGGAGCTCTGTAAATATTGTAAGTATTCCAGGCATTTACTTGATGTATCCCATAATTTAAATCAGTTTATAAAAAAAGGGGGCTGTCCGATTTTTATGCAGGTAACAGTGACCCTGCCACAAAAAGCTCCATGAAGTGGTGGTTAATAGCTGACTCCAAGTTGAGCATTTTAACAAATGACTAGTTTGGAATGCACTGCACACTTTTCAAGTATCAACTACGATTATCATTTTGGAAATAACTCAGCCTACCAGGCACAGAGGTGGATAATTTCAGAGTACTTTGCAAGCCTGTAGAATTTGGCAACTGATAGGCTTGCCTGCCTCCTGGGAGGTGTCTCAAGGTGTCAAGGTGCTGTCAGAAGGCAATTTAAATAGCATGAAGGTGAGTTATAATGTAAAGGGGAAAGAAAACCAAATGTGTGTGTTCAGTGATGTGCTATGCCCACAATACCTGAGCCCACAGTGCTTTCTGGACACCACCATGGGAAAGGAGGGTCCTGCAGCCATGCCCTGGGGCCCACTCAGACCCCCTCCTGAGGTTGCCACCTTGGGTGCATCCCTGTGGGATCACTGCTGAGTGTTTCATCCGAAACCGGGAACTGCCAGCCCTTGGTGTTACACAGCAAGGGTGCACCCCAAGGGCTACACTGCATGGATCAGTAAATTTGGAACAGTTACTCATGGTCTTCTGTCACAGTAATAAAAAAGGGAGTGCACAACCTAATAGAGCTACAAGAGAAGCTGGAAGAACGAGAAACTGGGTTAGAAGACCTAGGAAGGAATAGCTGTAGTCCTTAATCCACCTGGTTGTAGAGATGATAAAAACTTTGAAAGACTTTTATTCAGGGGTTGGGAAGAAGTTAATTTATTGTCTTGCAAAAATTGCTACAAAGGTATGGCACAAACCACTGTGGGTTATCCTTCTCCCTTCCTTCCCTCCCCTGCCAGAGAGGGCCACCTCCCACACAACTGGGAGAGAAGCCAGGACCTGCTCAGTGTGGCTGCTGAGGACTTCATTCTTAATTGCTTAGGCAAGATTAACTAGGTGAGCTTCGCAGCCCAGCCACAAAGCTCATATGGCCAGAAGCCTTCTCACACGGTGAGGAAATTGTATTTCGTGTAGTCCAGTCAGAATGGGTACCCCCATGGTTTCTGCTGAAGAAACTGTGCCTGGTGAACCTCAGCATTGTATTTTACGTGTCACAGCGATGCCTGTCAAAACACATAACCTGACAAATCCAGAGAGCTCATCACTATGTATAAATCGATTATGGAGTTGAGCAAATACAAAGGGAATGTCAATTGCTTGAAATTCTATGCTATTAACCCAAGAACACTGACAGGGCTTGGTGTCAGGTCTTAAACCACCTGACAGGCAATAATAAGCAAGAAGCTAGTTCCACTGACACCTTTCAAGGCTGATGATCTAATGAACTGCAGAGATGTCATTCAAGGATAAGGATATCTTCCTGAAAAGCACAAGGTGAAAACAAGCAAGGTGGAAACTGGTGTAACACACACTTTAGCAAAGGCAAACTCCAGTGATATAATTGGAACAGTTAGCTAAAGAAGCAGGTGTCACTGAAATATTTTGGGGTCTCCAAACACTGCTCTTCCAACTGAAAGCTTAGTAGCTACAAAAACCTGCATAGGAATTATTTCCAAAATTTCATCCACAATGGTGTGTCTCTGGGCTTTTAAAATCATTACACCTAATTGTAAGGATGTGATTATTGTGGTGATTATCTGTGAGTGAGGTGAGATTTTCTCCAAGAGGGTCTTCTAGTGCCCTCAGCAATATTCATGCACTTGTTTTTCCCATGGCAGAGCACCATCACAGAAGAAAAAGTTCAGAGGATGAAGGAACAATTTATGTCTGTCTACGATGTCACCACAGATGGACGCTTGCAAATCCAGGAGGTATCTCTGTCCAATCACAGCCTAGGATTTCTTTTATAGAAGGAATTAGAATTAGAGCAGACTTTCTATAGGGTCTGTAGGAATAGGACAAGGGGTAATGGTTTTAAACTGAAAGAGTGTAGGTTAAGAGTAGATCAAGGAAGACTTTTTAATGAGAGTGGTGAAGGACTGGAAGGGGTTGCCCAGAGGGTTGGTTGATGCCCCATCAAATGTCAGGTTGGATGGGGCTCTGAACAACCTGATCTGCTTGAAGATGTGCCTGCCCATTGCAGGGGGGTTGGATTGGATGACCTTTAAAGGTCCCTTCCAACTCAGACCATTCTATGATTAAGACCTATGGCAGACTTAGGAGATCTGGAAGATAGAGCCTGGGTGTGGAGGACGTGACTCACGGAGTATTGCATTTGCCAGATCTCTTGGTCTGGAGTTTATTTCCAAGGGAGAAACATGCCAAACTAATATTTTACATACTGGCTCAGTAGCCAAGTTTTTTCTTTTCTTTGCTTTCATGGTGTGGGTTTGTTTTTTGTTGTGGGTGTTTTTTTAAATGTTTTTTATACAGCTTGCAAATATGATCTTGCCGGATGATGAGAACTTCCTACTGCTTTTCCGACGGGAAGCTCCCTTGGACAACAGTGTGGAATTCATGCGGGTCTGTATCTCCACATTGCTGCCTCCCCGTTGCACACCAGCAGCTTCTTCAACACCAACCCTTCTGCCCTCCGTAGAATAGAGCATGGGAAATAGATGGTATTGTGGAATCAAAACACGTTCTGACTTGTTCAGGTAGAGAAGGCTTTACATTGTTTACACTAGCAAAACAGAGGTGTGGTAGCTAGGACTGGACCAAGGGTACCCAGAGAGCTCATTACACTTCACAAATGCTCTCAGCCACCTATTCGTCATGCCACCACAGACAAAACCTCCCCACTCATAAATTCACCCCTGCAGCTCCTCACCTGTAGCTCAGCATAGACCAAGAGGTTGGACCAGGCATATTTTAACCCCCATTTTGTCTTGAAAGTTTAGACTGTCAGAGCACGGAGAGGAAACCTCCATAACTTGGGTCTACAAGCCCGTATAACTTTGCCCAATCTTCCTCTGATCTCTGCCCCTAAGTATCCCAGCAGAGAATTTCAATTTTTCCAAGACCGCATGTGGTTACTTTTATTTCACATACAAGCTGGGGCTTCTGCAGATCAATGGCCAGTTGTGTCTGGCCTTGACTGAGGGCAATAAAAGAAGTTGCATGTACAAATTAGGTAAGAAATGCAAAGCAGTTTCTTAGTATTGTCTTCCTTTTATAGACAGTGTCTGCATTTAACATGTAATAGCAGCATGTAGCATGTACAGCATCCAAGTATGAGTAAGAGCTATTGTGTGAAAAGTTTATTTTATTTAATCTACAATTAATTATATGTTGGATAATGCAACAGCTTGCTAATTATGGAAGTTCTGCTTTGAATCTTTACAATCTATCACCAAGCAGATGAGTAACTGCAATATTTATGTGTTCATATCAATCTATCCCCATTCAGATCTGGCGCAGTTACGATGCTGACAGCAGTGGATTTATTTCAGCTCGTGAACTCAAAGTAAGTTATTCTAACAAATCTCTTTGGGCTTGACCTACAGCTCACTGATGTCAATGGGAGCCCTTCCATCAGCTTTACCGATTTGCTGCCTTTTTGTGTGGTTGACAAATGGCATTTTTGGGTTGTTCATAGAGAGTTGAAGGACTGGTGCCTTCTGGCAGGGTCTCAGGGCCCTGCAGGAGGGAGGATGGTTTGCTATTGCCTTTGATGTTCTGCTTCCCCCTAGCCTCGTCCCATGACCCCAGTTGTCTTGGTGACCCCGAGGCATCCAGTGGGCCCCACAAGTGCTGCCTCACCTTGGCTTTGCACATGTGCCTCTGCCAGCTAAACAGAGCCAAAACCATCGTGTTTTATCAATGGGATTTCTTCACAATCTCATCCTGAACCTGCAGATTTTCTGAACACTGATTTTTTTGTTAAAGCCCAGGCTATTGAGGCAAGAGGCTGTGCAGAAACCATAAGTCAAAAACTTTGAGCCAGCAAGCACAAAAATTCCATCCCTGGGCTGCAGACCATATGCTGAAGTCTCAGTGTGTGGCTTCAGCCTATGTCCCAGCAATGATGTAAGAGGATGCTTAAGTGTTTTGCTGAATGGCAAATATTTTGATTTGAGATCAGTTAGCAAGTATTGCAGGACTTATGTTATCTTCACTTATTTTTGTGAGTTAATTAGGACTCACTTCATTATACCTACTCCGGGGAAATTTGGTTATTTTCTAATTTATTAAAAAAAGTTTCATCTAAAAAAATTTGAACTTTGTCAAATGAAAGACACTAGTACTAACCAGGAATGTGAAACCAGATTCATGTAACCCTGCTGAATTTGAATTTAATTTCTTTCTGTTACTTCTTGAATTTACTCTAGAGAACAAAATTTCTCTCTTTTCTTACTACAGGATTTCCTGCGAGATCTCTTTTTACAGCATAACAAGATGGTTGCTGAAGTAAAGCTGGAAGAATATACTGATACTATGGTAAGGAAAGATAGAATTAATGTTGTTTAGATCAGAGAACAGGCTAAAATCTCCTTTAGGGTCAAAGTCTGTAGGGCCATAAAAGCCCTCTTAAAATGTGTATCAGAGATCCCTGTGAGAATTTAGTGCACACTGCTGCTAACAGTTCTTTGCACTAGACATCAGCTGTGAAGGCCTTTCAAATATTTTGCTTAGAGGTGAACTATTTCTTATGAGGAAAGAGCTCGACTTTACACCAAAGCAGGCTGAGCTCCTAACCCCTTTAAATATAGATGAAGTGCATCCTCCTTCAGGATATCTTCAGCCTCAGCCAGATCTCCAGCTCATTCACTTCCTCCTTACCTCCCTCCTAGCAAATCCTTTTGCACCCAAGGCATGCAGGTATCTGGCTTTTCTGCTCTGCAAAGCCTAGCAAGCATTGCTGGCTCCCTGCTGCTTCCCTGAAAGACTGGGAGGCTGAAAGTTTCGATTCTCTGCCTGGTTTTATATAGCTTTTATACTGCAATCAACAACATAATATTTGGTGTAGGTTTAGCATCAGTCACCTGGATCTCAGAGAAACTTATTATGTCTAAACATCTAAAAACAAGAAAAGAAGGGGGAAAAACTCTCATTTCTGATGCCTTTCTCAAGGGTATAATTTGCATTCCACTAGCAGACATCTATCACCACAATTTTCTAAATGGTTTTCAGATGGGACTGCCTTGTTTCTTGGCACAAAATCTGTGTTTTTACCTAAAAACCAGCTTAGTATGCAAGCAAACAAGGAGCTGCCCACATATTTTGCAATACCATGTTATGTATGTGTGATGTGTGCGTGCCTAGAAATGTGACCCTTCAGAGCAATGTGAGAAACTGTACTGTTACAGACTGTGTATTTTGTTTTTCATATTTATAAGACAGTGAAGAGAGAGGAATGACAGCTGCAGAAATTATTTTCCAACTGGCAGAGCTTGGAAACAATAAAAGCCCAGAAATTACAGCTAGTTCAGAAATCTTTCTGGTAGCATTTGCTGGTTGCAAATAGCTTTCATTCTGCTCCATTCAGGTTTCCATCCCCAGTGCTTAATCTCTGATCAGGTGTTGGGGAATAGGCGATCTGAAGCTTGTAGACAGTGGGTGGTTCCTCCAACTCCTTTCCCTTCCCCTTAATTTCCCAAGAAAGATTTGTGATTCCACTACCCCAGTGCAGCTAGGTATCAATGCAGCCCAGGGCTGGGAGCCAGGAGGTCTGGTTTCTATTCCCATGGTTTCTTTTAGAATGCCTGTGTATCTCCAGAGAGGCAGTTTAGTCTCAATGTTAGAAGACAAGATTTGATCTGGGAAAAGGGATTCTTTGTATATCTGGGGAAATCTATGGTCTGAAATGCAAATTTGGCTCCTGAGGACAAAGGTTTGCCAAACTGCAATGCCAAAAGAATCAGGGATGATGACAGTTATTAGAAAATGAGGATATGGCAGATGATTATTTTTTCTTTGCAATTCTTTTCTCTAAGCTGAAGATGAAGGATGTTTATAAACACATCTGATCCCAAAAGCTAAGGCAGGGTATGAAATTACCACAGGCATAATCTTACCCTGTGATATCCTGAAATAAAACAGAGGACATTAATTCTGTGTGTAACAACAAAGTATCCACATGGGCAGTATCCCATAGCATCAGATACACTGCACAAATGATTGCATAGGAACTTATCTGAAGTAAGAAGGCAGAATTCCAAGGAGAGAAGAAAGATTCAGCCTTGCATTTGCAGGGCTGGATTAAAGAGGGAGAAGTGACTTAAGCAGCAAAGATTTAATGTCAAGGTCTGTCGCTGTTGAGCCGCTAGCTGAGGAATGACCCAGGTTCTCAGACAAGGAAAGAGAGAAGAGACCTTTATTGTTTTGATTTCCATATATATAGAGTTTACAGAGGTCACCCAGATTGGTCAGCCCGAGACCTCCCCCTAGGCCCAACTGGCCAAGCCCGAACTGACCTAATCCGGAGACGTTGTTTGCAAAACATCCAAACTTTATCTTTGTTTATGAAATGTAGCAAAATGTTCCCACGGGAAGGACCTCTGCTAGCCACAAAAGTCCAAGGCAATGGCAACTCATTGCTTTCTCTCTCTGCTTTCCACATGGAGTGAGGAGCAGCTGGAGTGCAGAGTCCTGCAGCCACTGGACTCTGCCACCATCACCACTGTGACAACAATTTGTTTTTGTGACAACAGACTTTCTGTTGTATCTTTAGCAACCACCAGCAGTGATTCCTTTACTGCAGATTGGACATACTTACATTTCTCTCCCCTGTTGCTTTACACCCACCCTTTTATCTTTTTAGAGGACGAAGTCCTTAGGACCAGGACCTGTTTCTGCTGCACACAAGTACAGGGTCTCTCAGGGTGGCCCATCTATCCAACTCAGGGCTTTCCAGGGCCAATGTAATTATTATTCAGCTGAAACAAGCTGTGTCCCAAGGAGCTGTAAACTAATCTGTCTCCACAGGAATATACACATCCCTGCCCTTTTTTCTGTACATGCACAGCTGGCTGCACACATCTTAAGCAGCTACTGGTATTCTGAGTGGACCCTAGGGCTTCTGGAGATAGAGATAAAGAGGAAAAGGCATAAACTATAATTTTAAAGAAGCTAGCCCCGGCTTGAGGGGAAAAAAAGGCAGCATTTTATGGTTCTGTGCTGGGTATTTGCAGTTAGTGAGCAGTGTGAGCTGATATCATATCAACCAACCAGAGCATGCTAAATTCTTGCCCCTTGTGCTGTTATGAATGATCTCATACCACATTAAAAAAAAAAAAAAAAGGCTGAGAAGAGGGAGAAAGTATTTCTTTTGGAAGAGATTGGTCGTCTCTGGAAAAGAACATCACTTTATCAGGTTGCTTAGCAGCCACTTCTTAAGAGGCCATTCTGTGTCCTTGTGACCTTGACATTCTTTCTTCAGAGAACACTGATATAGATCAGGGATTTGATGAACAAGTGATGAACTCCTGTAAAGAAAACAGGTAGCGAGCGCATCGGCATTGCACAAGCTCTGTGAGTCTGCTAAATCAAATCTTAAAGAGCACTAAAGCCACTGGGGAAAAGCACAAAAGAATATTTGTGTTCCCAAGACTATTCATGGGGGAATTGGAGTGACAATGCTGTGCTGAGGAAGCCCCATCATAGGCACTGTTCTTGGCTTTTTTCATGCCTACATAGATATGTGTTTGTATTATTAATCATTAAGTATGTATTAATAATTATTTACATGCACCCACTTGCATGAGAAGATGTATAGTCAGGTGCAATTCTGGGTGCAGAAATTTATTAACAGCTTGACTTTGGGGACTGAGGGGAGGTGAGAGAGGTCCTGTAGTGTGTGCTATGGGAGACGGAATGAACGTAGCTGAAAATGGATGGAGGGTTCAAATAGCTTGGTGAGAATTTTCTGCCTTCCTGAATTAACACAAGCTGGAGGAATGAATACCAGCCCCCCTGACACTTCTTGATGAGGACACTGTGGATGATAATGGCAGAACAGCATTTTCCAATCCCTCCCACCACCCCCCAGCCCCTGAAGTCAAACTGTTAATAGGTTTCTGGGTCCTGGTGAAGTTTCAGCCCAGAAATACTCATCTCATGTATGCATTTGACAACATTTTTTTATGACAAATTCCCTACCTGTGCATGCACACAGCTGTGTGCTTAAGCAGGATATTGTAAATACCAGGATATGAACTAGATTTAAGATCAGGTTTCTCATAGTCCACAGCTTCCTAGATAGCCACATGTTACTTCTAGTTTGTAATCCCAATGTCTTTTCTCAGTCGAACTTCAGCAAATTAAGTTATATATTCTGTCAAAACAGTGACACATGCAACACTGACATTCACTTTTTACTTTGCCTTATGTTGATAATGTCAGATGCAGCATTAAAAAACTCCTTTAATTTGAACATTGTTATATTTTTGTAAAATGTAAAGATAGTTCTAGCCCAGCCAACATGCCATCTTTGCCCACCACAGGTTAATAATCTAGGGAGGCAATAATGTAAGTGCAGTGACTAATAATTCAACAAGTCTTGGTCATGAGCTACAGCATTTGAAAGCTTGTAGATGGTGATGACTAAGGATGAAATCTTAACCCCAGAGAAGTCAGAATAGGTGTTTCTCCCATCTGTAATGATGTCAGGGGTTTGCTGGGCTTATTTGCAAAGATTTTTCTGGGCACTGAGCTATGTGATTTTTCTGGGCACTGAGCATGCCAGCCTGTGGCTGAGAGCTCCTCATCTTCTCAGTGCAAAGGGAAAGATGTTGGCTTCTCACTGAAGATGGTCTATGCCCACAAGTATGCATTGTGGGCTACCTTCATTGTACACTGGGGGGATTTCTGGTGCTTTTGTGGCTGCTGTCTGTCCCCTTTGCAAGGATAATGCTGGGGTCCCAGTGTGGTCAGTTCCATGGCTGTGAAAGTCTATCTGTGCTCAGTGTTAAAGCCAATGTACTTATGCAGGGAAATAATAGCCAGAGCACAGAAAATTCAAGTGATTTAGACCCTTAACTCCTTACTAGTCAAGCTAGCATATCTTTGTTAACGAAGTCTCTTATGACCACCAAAGAAATGGTGTAATATTAGAAAGACAAATATTTATTGTAGTGAAAAAAGACCTAAAGAGAGTTTGCAATGTTTGTGAACACACTGAGCAAACTTCCCAAAGCTCTAGAAATACAGTAGGAGTGGAGAGTGGCCTACAAGATTGGTTGCCTTAGGCGCAGTCTTTGCACATCCGTTCTGTTCCTGGTAGTGGTCCATGCTGGCCTCCCTCACAGGCAACTCTGTAAGGATGCTGAGAGGACCCACACAGCTGATGAACACAAATTTGCCTCCTGTGACCCTTCTCAATTTAATGCCAGTGGTGCTGTCACCTCCAGTTTTGTATCACACTTGCTGTAGCATAAGTCAAGGGAAGGAGAAAATCCCATTTAAACTCAAACTTCATTTCTGAAGATCAAAACCAACAGAACTTAGGAGCCTCCAGGCTTTTGAAAACCCCAACAAATAATGCCTTGGTCTCTTAGGAATCAAAACACTCATAGAAATCTGGTGCTAAAGGACTTGTCTACGTGACACAGGTGATCTGACAAAAGCACCGAGCTTTTGTCCTGAAGGTAATTTGAAGCCACCTGCAGTGGCCCTCCTGCCACTCTGCAAATGCCTTTGTGACCCCATCCTTCCCTAAAGAAAGAGGCCATAGACAGTCCTGCAAGTTGGGCTTATGCCTGTCTTTATACAGTCTCAATAATCTCTGTACTCACTGCCCAACTTTTGTTTCAGCTGTTGGGCATAGGTGCCCATGATATATATATATAAAAATATATTTGGAAGAGTAGGAGCTCAAAAGGTCAAACAAAACAGACTCTTTCAGTGTACCACTTCATTACACACAAAGACAAAGAAACCAGATAAGGTATAAAAGCAGGTTTTCGTGAGTCTACTGAGCACAGAACTATTTATTTTGGTTGTTTACTTCTTTCCTTATCTCAGTCATGGAAAATAATTCAGATTTATAGTCTTATATTGCTCTTCAAAGAATGTGTGTGTTTATCATATTGTGGTGTTTCAGTGGCCTTCTTTACAACACTGGACTGGGAAAGCAGAGATATTTCCTTTCCAGAATTAAAAGCCAAAGGCAGTTTTGATTTTGCACTTTGAAAAACAGAGACATAACAACTCTTATTTGAAAACCAAGCTCTTACATATTCTCTGTCTGCCTCAGAGTGCCTCAGAGTACGTTCAAACAAAGGTGTACCCTCAGTGCACTGCCATTAAAATGTCAGTGAATTAATTTGTGCAAACACTTTAAAACATGGGGTAGCTTGACAGTAAAGGAAATGCATCATTTTATAAAGCATACTGCTAGATGCAACAAAGCTTTTAATAAAATTGAGTGCTATTTAAACATGCCAGGCCTTGTCCTTAACCACATTGAGATGTTTCATATCAACCTGGCAGTGTAAATATACCTTTCAAGAGTGTAAACTGAAAATCCATCAAATTTAATGTATCAAGATGGTGTTTGAAGGCAAAAGTTTAAATTAGAAACAACCTCATAACCATTTCAATTATCTGTTTCTCCCATGATGCATGCTTTGTCACATGGGGTAGGTACCCTCTGTCATTCTTTGTGTACTCATGCACACAATTAGCAGATCAGATCAAACACTCACATGCTTGAAACTTGAAAGTTTAATTAAAAAATGTTTCCCTAGGCTGTTCCCCAAGTAATGCAGCACATGATTGCCAGGTAGTGGGTATGCATGAACTCCATTTGTCCAGGTAACAGGATTAGGTCTATCTTATTAGCTGTGGTACCTGAACTAATTCAGTGAACACTAGCCCATCTTCCCTACATGTTTCCCAACTTTCATGTGTTAGTCACTGGGCAAGAATTAGCATGGCCTAGCTCTTCCACCCAGACTTTTATTTTCTTTCTGTTGACTGGTATGGATGATCAAAATATTGCATACGTTTGAAAATGGTATTCAGGGTAGTTGTGGCAGAAGAAGGCCAAACAAATAGAAAACAAAAATATTCTCTCTTGCAGAGCTGAGTGAAGGAGGTCAGGGACGGGAGCTGGTTAGCTGTAAGTAGACATGGTCAGCCATTGAAAATTTAATATCAAGCTCAAAGACAGGGTGCAAGAAAAGGATGTTTCCTTTCATTAAGCTATCCTCTAAGGAGTTTATTATTTCTCTATTAAATGTGTTTTAATGGGGTCTGTACTGCTGCAGGAATACTGTAAAGGGTTCAGAAATGAGTAGGGTTGAAAACTATATGCTCAGAAAATTGATAATGAAGCAGAAAGCCTTTCACATCTAAACCATCATCTCTAATCTAGTCTGTTTCATTAAGGATGCACAAAACTCTTCAGCCTCCCAGCTATTTGCAACTTCTGAAACCATGAAAATTTGCTGCACCCACAAAGTGGAGCAAATGCAGGGCAGGTGGGACACATAAAGTTCCAAGGCAAGGACAGCTATGCTGGGATGCTTATTTATTTATTCCCTGGAAAAGGAGATGAGGCTGGAGATGTTTCACTGGAAAAGAGACTTGAGACTTGTCCCAGGCAAGCCTATGTGAAATGAATATTATGCCCCAATTCTGGTTCTTGAATAGGAGACTGCCAGTTCTGTCCTGGTCCTGTAAGCTGCCATTGTGTTTATCAGTGAGCTCGTATGGTGGTCAGGACATTGTGATCATGGAGCTGAACTTCTCCCAGAAACTCCATGTTTGCTTTTCTGATGCATCACAGAGGGAAAAGCACATTCTGAATTTGAAGTCTAGGCTGAAGCACCGAATTTTAGTCTCAAGACAGTAGTTCTGAGATGCACCGGAAATGTGAGAAAATAAAACACACTTTCAGGACCTCAGAAAAGTGTAGGAGAATCCAAGCTACAGGCAGTAAGTTTTTGTGTGTTTTGGTAAGGACACTGTATCTTTGTATGAAGAAAAGACCAGTGCCTTCAGCCAGAGCTGCCCTGACCTGGCAGCCCTCTGTTTCCCACCAAAAGCTGTCCTTTCCCAGAAAATGCTGTCCTCTCTCACCACACCAGCTGCACTGCTTTGTGGTGAGTTCCTACAGACCATGTGGGTAACTAATGCTCCTTCATGGCCTAAACCAAGGGATTTAGAGCGACATTTTCAAAAGCACTAAAGCACTGTAGAGCCCAAGGACTATGGTTTTCCCACCATCCACACGCTGGTACTTTCTCTAACCCTCTAAATAGGGGTTGTCTCCATAAGCTTCCTTTAGGGAGCATATTTTAGAGCATTGATGTCAGATGGATATTGCAAAGTCACCTGTGGTGGAGTGTGTGCAAAAGTGAAGTAGTAGGGGTATTTCTTTCTCTCCTCAGACAACAGACAAAACCTTGTAAGGCATTGATATTTTATTTGGAGAGAGGCTTTTAAAATCTTATCTGGGATTATTTATTTCTAGAAGGAACATTAATCATTTTCTATGACCTGCAGAATAACTCCTTTATCAGCCAAGAACTGAAGGCTTGGGTTTATCTCTGTGATGGCAGTGGAAGGCTGTCATTGTAAGGACATTTCTCCCCTTGGTGGCACCAGCAAAGGCAGCTTCTGCTCCCATCCCTTCCTTCAGCCTTGTTCCATTGCAGCTCCAGCAGAGACCAGGGAAAAGTGTCATACTGCTGTGGGAAAAGTAATGGGGCAGGAAGCAGCATGCAAGAAGTTAGATCAGCTGGAAAGGGACAACTTGGACTGATGCAACCAGAGGGAAGTCCTCAGGACATCTCGGCAACTTTATTCATCTCTTGAGCAAAGGAAGATTCAGAAGTCTTTCCTCTGTCATTCAGTGGCAGTGCACAGAGCACATGTTTGTCTGAGGCCAGTTAAATGGGGAAAATGGCTTTTCTTGTGTGACTGAACACCCACGTGGCTCTCATGATGTCATTTTTCCAAATATCTCACTATGGGCCTTCAATCATTCACAGAACTTTTGTACTGTCTTTCAGGGGGAGGAAAAGTGAGCCCATACCAAATGCCTCTTCAAAAATCCCACCCAAACCTCAGTAGTGTAAAATACTCAGAATAATTAATGGGATACAATCTGTTGCAGAATCTCCATCTAAATGTAGGGTTCACCATGGACTTGCTGTCCTCAGCATGGCTGCCAGCCCTTGTGCAAGGGACAGGGAAGAGGCAGCACTGACGAAATAGGCAAAGAATCTGCCCCACCCCATCACCCCAATGTGAAATATATTTTCCCCAGACCTTTGAGCCATGAGTTATTCTGGTTTGCAACTCATTAAACATCCCCCCACCCCTTTTCTTGTAACTTACCCCTTTTTGTGCCTTGAAGAGAAATGCAGAACCAAGCACAACAAGTAAATAAATATTTTTTGGTGAGGGCTGATCAAAATTATGCTATTCAGGAAAAGGAGAGGATAAGTTTTGAATTCACACAGATTAAGCTCCTGATATTTACAGCCTGAACCTTCTTCCCAGTCTTAGTGCATTCTGACAGCAGGCCTTAAGCCAAGCAAACCCACAGCTTTAGTGGTGTAAAATCCTGACCTGAGTGCTGATTAGAGCATGACATTTACACCTCAGCTGCTCAGTAGCCACAGCAACAGTCAAAGGTAAGGATGGAGTTCAGCTGGAAGTGTTTAGAAGTTCCCCCCCATTTTTTGGCATTTTTTTTTCTGGGGCCAAGGCAGTGTCAGTATTTAGTTTCTGAAGGTGTTTGCTGCAGACCTGCTTTATCCCCATGTAAGGTGGGAAGAGAGCCGTGCTGGTATTTAATTGCTTTGGGTTGCTGCTGTCAGAAAGCTGCTGGGTTTTGCCATTCCCTTGTGCCACTCTTCCACTTGGTGCTAGCACAGGATGCCTGAGGTTTGGAAAAGCACCCTGAGCAAGCAGAGGGGAGGGCACAGGGCAGAGCAAAATGTATATTGGCATTTTTTGTATGTGTGTTCTCCTAATGGCCCATCTATTTTATCTCTGCCTTCTTGATTTATAGATGAAAATCTTTGACAAAAACAAAGATGGGCGGTTGGATCTGAATGACCTGGCAAGGTAGGATTTAATAATGTTGATGGGCTTTCTCAGCTCCCAGTGGTAGATCCAGGCAAAATGATGTTCTACCTCTAGGGACGTGCAGTTGACTTCTACCTCCTTTTGAATTAAATCTGCTTGGATCCCAGGTATCCAACATGTGGTCCCCATTGCAATAGTCTGAGAATCTAGAGCCAGTGATAGGAGCAATGCCAGAACCTGTCTGTAACATCACTGTGCTCTGGCATGATCAGTGCTACCTCTGAGATGCTTCCAGGAGGTGGCAAAGCAACCAGTGGGTCTGTTTCTCCAAAAGAAGGATGACAATCCTTTCAACAGGGTCACAGACATGAGTTTGTTTTTCGTCATTATGTGCAGCAGGGGTTGCAAAGCATTTTTACTGCATTTTGAATAATAAAAGTGCCACCACAAAAGAGTTTGGCACTGGTAGTAAGAAAGAATTTGGAGAGCCAAAGTGACATGCTTGTGAATGAAGCTGTGAACTCAGTCATGGGCCTCTGTGTCTTTTCTGTGCTTGATGCCTCAGAGGCTTTTAGATGATTTTCGCTTCCTACAGATAGAGAGCATGCTTCTCTTTGTAAAGGTACATGCATTGATTGGATAGGACTTTAAATGTGCAGATACAATTTTAAAACACCAGTTTGGATGATGAGGGGAGAGAGGTACTGGTTTGCCACTGTTACTTTCTGCTTGGGATCATGACAAATGCCAGCACAAATAACTTTAGTGCATGCAACAGTTCCCTTTGACCATGAAATATATGAGGGGAATCAGAGGCAGGATGGGGAATATCTAAAGGGGGTTGCTGTTACAATTTCCTCTTAAATACAGTTCCCTATTGGGAGCCAGGCCATATGAGGCTGTCCTCCAATCTGAGCACATTTCTCACACTCCAAGTCCCTCCATGTGCAGACACAGCCCAGCATGCCCTGTGCCATGGGCTCTAAAAACCTCAGGGTTGGCAGAGCAGTTGGAGAGAGAAAAGGGTTTATCAGTGTTTTACAGGCGTTTGGAGATGAAAAGAGAGGACTTCTGCCAGTCTTGGTGCACAGGCCAGGATTACTTTGTCCTTTACTTTTACAACCACCAAGTCTCCCTCCAACAGAGAACCATAAATCACTCTTTCTTTAATGCACAGCAATCCAGTTGCAAGGAATTACGAGGAATCCAGTTACAAGGATTGTCTGGTAGTTCTTGCTTCGGAAGCTGACACCCTCTGTTGTGCAGGACCACCAGAAATGCTCTGGGAGAAGCAATAGTGCTAATAGGCATGTTTGTGGTGAGCCAAAGGGCACCCCCTGTGCCCCATCAGACAGGGAAGAAGGCATGTGTTCCCACAACAGCACCCTGTAAATAACCCCACAGGCAATTTTCTTTTTTATAGGCCTGTAATCTAACATTCCTTTGATTTACAAACAAGGAGACCTCAGAGTAGTTTGTGTGCAGATGATCAAGCGAAAAGATCATAATTTAAATCTCTCCATTCAGGATTCTGGCACTCCAGGAAAATTTCCTTCTACAATTTAAAATGGATGTAAGTAGTACTAATTTTTGATGCATTTATCCTGTCTCTCTCAGCTAAGATGACCTGAGCCCAAACTTGAAATTTTTGCTTTAATTTTTCTTCTATTTGTCCTCTCTCTATTCAGGCTTGCAGCACGGAAGAAAGGAGGAGAGATTTTGAGAAGATCTTTGCACACTACGATGTTGTGAGTCCCATGAGGCAGTTCATTTCCTTGCAGTTTGTAAATGACAGATTTAGCATGCGTTGCTGAGACATCTTTCTCTTGCTGGGTGCTGTTAGAGTCACTCAGGAGCAGCAGCTGTGCCCAAGCCCATGGCCCATGAGCCCAGATGCCAGAGTAGGAGGGATAAAGTAGGGACAGAGGGGAGCAGTGCTCAGAAATCTTGTGGCAATGACCCATTTTTACTCTCCCCAGTGCTGCTGCATTAGCAGTTTTCCTGCAGGAGATGAAAGGGAGGCAGAGGAAGTGGTGGCTTTAGCTCTCACAGTTTCTGGGAGTTCGGGACCTGCATCACCACCACATTGAAAAATAAACCCCCTTCCAATATTGAACCCATGGTTGGTTAGGGAGCCTGGCTCAGGACAGACACAACCATTTAACTGCCTGTTAGACATCAGCAATTCAGTGCCACTTCTGACAGTCACACAACTCCCTCAGGATGGTGAGAGACATTGCTCTCATGTGGTGGGAAGAGATGGTTTGGGAAAAACAGAAGGATCTTAGATATTAGATATCAGATATTAGGAGGAAATTTTTTACTGTGAAGGTACTGAAGCACGGGAACAGGTTTGCCCAGAGAAGCTGTGGATTTCCCATCCCTGGCCAGGTTGGATGGGGCTTTGAGCAACCTGGACTAGTGGGAGACATCCCTGGCCATGGTGGAGTGGTTGAAACTAGATGATCTTTAATGTCCCTTCCAATGAAAACCACTTTATGATTCTGTGAAATTTATGCTATAAATCTTGGTGACCAGGTGGTGGTACTGACCAGTAAACATTGTAGTGTTTTTGACTCACTGGCGAGTTTTGCTGTTTATTCCTTCTTTTAGAGTAAAACAGGAGCACTTGAAGGCCCGGAAGTGGATGGGTTTGTCAAGGACATGATGGAACTTGTCAAGGTATCTTCATGGCTCTGCTTGTTAATCTCTGTATTTCTTTAAGATCAGTGCGTTTGGAAATGCTATGTACACAGAGAGACTTGTAAGGACATAGAGTCAAATTTTAGTCTGATCATCAGCAGAAGGGAAGGTCATGTCCCAGCATATATACTGTAGAGCATTTCACTGTATCACTGCCTCACTAGTTAATACATCTTCCCTCAGCAACTGTATTTTAAAAGGTCCATTCTAGTTTGTGCTTCAATTTAGGCAGATGTTACAGCATGACAAACTGTTGACATGGATGAGTCATCACAATTTCTTTCTTCTCTTTTCCCTGTGGATGTGGTTCTCACTAGAATGACCTCATGGTTCATTAGTTTATCTCAAGGGCTGCACTTGAAAATAACTTGAGGTTTATCTCTAAGCGAGAATACTGTAATGGGTGTGTCTCTTCAGCTTCTGATGGACAGAAGAGTCTTTCTTCATTGGATTGTCTTGAGTTTCCAGATGCAGTCAAAGATAGAGATTTTGACCCAAACAGAATGTGATCTTTAGCTTCCTCTGAGCCTGAGCTGTTGCATTTCCACACAGTGTGAGCTGGCACAGGGCTGTCTGTGCTGCCATGTCCATTCAGGAGAGAACAGAGGATGGCAGCTGTGTGCTGATGGCTGTATGTGTGTGTGCTGGCCATGTAGTGTGCTGGGAAGGGTGTGGGGACAGGCAGGAGGTTGGATTTGTGCTCTCTGTGAGTGTGAGTAAAGGAGGGAAGTTTGTACTTTGCCTAAGAGCCTTCATCAGCACTGTCCTTGGACACCACAAGCTGTGCAAGTGAATTTGATCCCCTCCTGAGACAGTGGGAAGCAGAGCAGACAGTACAGTATTGGGAGCATACAGACTTTGTGCCTGTAAAATGTGTCTTCAGTATCAATTTGGTCCACAAAAGATGTTTTTACGTTGCTGACTATCCTGTAAAATAGGAGTATGCTGACAGAAATGTCACATCAGTCCTTGCACAGCAGGTTTGAGAGAGGAAACCAGATGAAAGCCCAGGTTAGGTAGAGCAGGCATCTGCACTGCACAACTTTCTGAAGTTTTCTCTTATATGGATCAGATACTGATGGCCTTGACTGAGCAGAAAAATCATGGTGCATTTCTGTACAGTTACTCACGGTCCCATGCCCCTTCTGCTTTTGCAGGTCATACTTTCCCCATCTTCTGTTTGCTTCCCCACAGTATATGAGCTGATGTGGGGTCTTTTGGTCAGTCTTCCTTGGGTGGATTTCCCAGTTGCTACATGGTGGGCTGGTTTACAAGCTGGGGAAATCCAAAGCCATTTTCTCTCTCAGCACTGTTTTTCTCTTTGCCCGCAGCCCAGCATTAGTGGAGTGGACCTGGACAAGTTCCGCCAGATCCTGCTCAACCACTGTGATATGAACAAGGATGGGAAAATTCAGAAATCTGAACTAGCTTTGTGTCTCGGGCTGAAAATTAACCCATAGCTGGGAAAGTGCTTGTGGTTGTGTTTCCCTTGAAAGATTTGCCTGCTGCTCCTCGTAGAAGTGTGTCTGTGCTGCTGTGTGAGCGATGGAGAGCTGAGGCACCGTGCTACTGGGATGGACAGTGGGGTTTGCACAGGAACCTCCTCTCTTCACCAATTCCTTTGTGGTGTTCACTTGCTTCTGCCACTTGTGGGTCCCCATAGCAATGTCTCTGCCCACCAGCAGATGAGCTGCTCAGAAGAGTGTTGTTCTTCTGCCCTCATGAAACACTGCCCTGCCCAGTCTCCTAGGATAGGAACAAGCATCTCCTCAAAAGCATCCCCTC
The DNA here is from genome assembly GCA_024500445.1 of Entomyzon cyanotis. NCBI lineage: Eukaryota > Metazoa > Chordata > Aves > Passeriformes > Meliphagidae > Entomyzon > Entomyzon cyanotis. The sequence goes on from JAKEPQ010001005.1 coordinate 44,597,138, forward strand.
AGTGCTCTCAGAGTGCAGCTACTAGGTGTTTCTGATGGTCACTTTATATGTGTGAAGTCATTACTTTGGTGAACATTGTGCTTTGTGCATTTTAAATATTGGATGGGTGACAGTGTATTTGTGCGGAAATAAAATGGCAATTACAGAAATTCAGTAACATCAAAGTTTATGTGTTATGTACAGAAAGCCATCTGCCACAGGCTGGCAGACTGTACACAGTAGCCTTTCATGTAAGATGCATCAAATGGCAAGAGGTTTTGTGATGCCTATCTGTTGTGGGGTTTAAATGTGCAATGAAACATGACAGAGCCTTTCCATGGGGAAACCACACACACCAGGAAATTATGTCACCCTGAGGATGAAGCCACAGAGTAACACCACTTCTGGAGGACACTTCTCTTCTGACCCAACCTGAAATAACCTACAAGGTTTCAATAAACTGGAAAACTGGAAGGACAGAAGCCTGATGAGAGCAAGCTCCTACACATGCTTGTTTCTTTTTTCAATCTGTTAGGGCTGGTAGATACTCATAACCCTTATTAAATTTAAAGCTTCCCATAACTCCTGGGCCATGAGTGTAATCCCAGAGCTCAGTGGCAACAGCATAATTTGTGCCACATATTTCCCTATACCAACAGCTTTGCCTGAATATTCAGAAAGTGTCATACCTACAACATCATGCCCATATAATGCTTTCTTCATTTCCTAAGAGAAAATTGTGGAGGAAGGGTTGTTGGCAAAAATTCCTCCCATTTCACAATTTCTGTCTCCTACAGATGACATACCGGCACTTGACTCTACTAAGGTCTCTACTAAGGTCTTTCTGCACCAGGCAGCCCAACAAAACCCTCCCATTATACTCAGTTTTACAAAAATTAATGAGAAATTGCCTTCAGTCAACATGAATAGAGATGTAAACACTGATTACATAAAGCTCTATAGAACATACTCAACTTAGCTCATTTTCTATTTTCATTGATGATAATCTCACAGACCAAACAAGTGCTAAGTGCTTGTTTAACCCCAGCAAAGAGCTTGGGCTTTAAGCTCTGAAACAGCTTTTTATCGCCCTGGCAGCAACACAAATCACAGCCACAATAAGAGAACTTTACAATGGTTCATAAAAGCCATAAACAAGGAATCAGGCCTTAGCAGCAGCTCCTCAAGCCAGCAGGGATGCAGTTTTACTCATGGATGCTCCAACCCCTCTAAGGGAAGAGCTGTGGTCAGGAGTGCAGGACCACCAGCAGAGAAATCCCACACACTGCTGTTTACCAGACATGCTTTATCATCTTTGAACACCTTGTAACAAATTTAGCAGGCTACATCACCAACTATTGTTTTATTGTACCTCGAATGGGTTGTAGGATGTGACTGATCAGCATAAAGAGTTATGCCTTTAAGTATATTCTTCTATTTCTCTACCTTCAGTCTTTATATCATTTTAATTGTTATTATTATTTTCCTAAACTAGAGTTTTTATTTCTTTGGACATGGAAGTAATTTCTGTACCATGCCCTACAACATATTTTCACAACATATGTAAGATCTTTTTGCTATTTGTATTTCTCAGTATGGCAGGTCTAATCTGTTTCCCCTCTGTTTAATCCTACCCGTATCAGTAGAACTTCATCTTATTTATTAAAGTATAAATTCAAGCATATCCTGTTCTGCCTCACCAAAAATACAGCAACTCTTAACCTAACGGGAAAACTAATTTTTAAAGACTTTATATAACCACAGCTCTCATTTCAAGAATTATACAACACTTCCTCTTTATTGAAACCCTGTGCTTTTCACATGCTCTACAGCCAATAGTTCTCATTCAACAGACACTGAGCAGTAATGAATTTGAGATGTCAGTGTCACAATGTATTTTGCTTCTTTTGTACAAGTCTGCGATTTTTTTTTCCTAAATACTGATTTTGCCACAGGCTTCACACAACTAGTTCTACTAGCTTTAAATGAGTGAGTGCATGGCCTCCAGTAAGTGAGTTTAAAAGAGCGTCTTACAAAACATTGGCAAAAAGAAATTTGGGATCAGAGAGTGGGGTTTCAGGATTTTTTTTAGTGAGTTGGTTTTCCATTCCCATGACGGTTTGTATTTTTTTATTGTGTCCTGGCCAGAAACCAGAGAGCAGGAAAACAGGCATGCATTCTGTCTTGTTTGCAGGGACCATATGGGAGAGCCATATCCCAGTGGGATTACAGCCTCCATGAGCTGCAGATCCCCTCTGAGCAAAACAAAATATCAGGTGCAATGGGATTTAAGGCCATGTCATAAAGGTCAGCAAGGCAATTACTAGTGAGACATGGTTTTATAAACTTGTAGTCTCTGAAAGTCAACATTGAGGCAGTAGACAGGCATTTTGAGACTTCACGCAGAGAAGACATGTTCCTTGCTTGCAGAGCTTTTTGTTGGCTTTGTTTTTTGTTTTTGTTGGGGTTTTTTTTGTTTCTTTGGCTTGGTTTTGGGTTTTCTATTTTATTTTTTATTATTATTTTCACTTCAATAACAAATGATGTATAAGGCCCTTTGGTCTCTGGCTCTGGTGATTTCAACCTTTTAGGTTCCCATAGATATAAAGCTGGGCAATGCATCTGATAAAGTATAGCTGTTTTCCATTTTGCAAATTTGAAGGGAACTCCTATGTATTCTAATGTACAAAAATTGAGCTAATATTTCACATTTGAATGCTTACACAAAAATACTTGTTTTGCATTAGATATATGAAAACGGCAACAATTTCTGTGGTTATCACTCACTTTTTGGGAGGCTGCATCTTGATAATTAGTATTTGAAAGCAGAAAGTGAACAAAAATGTTTGCAAAGATAATTTTTGTCTTTTTCTTTAGAAAACTGGGGATAAGGGATTCACAGTTTTCTATTCCTTCATAGTATGCAAATCTACTGAAATAAATTTTTAATTGACTCATCATATTTAATAAGTGTGTTTCTAAAGCACATTTAGCAGCCCCAGGCATATTGGTCTACAGGAATGGTGCTCCCAAATTTGCTATTTTATGGTTGGTTTTCTTCCTTTGCTTGTTTAAGCAGCAAACTGCTGTATCTGGAAATCAATGTGTGAATTTCCTCAGAGCAAAGCTATTCCTTTGCTTCCCTTTTCACTGTGGGTTTTATGAGATCCTGCCCTGCACTCCTGTCATGCTCCCTGCTCGTCTTGGCCCTTCTCACTTTTGGTACTTGACATGTTTTTTTCTGGATGACCTGCCATGACAACTTCATTCAGGAGAAACTGACTGACAGCTTCAATTGACTGTGTAGAACTCATACCCATGAAAAACGAGCATTTATAGAGCTTTTTAACTCAAATCCATCCCTTGTTTAACTTCATTGGTTCTGCTGGAAATGGAGGTATTTTTTCTCCCATCATTTGGAAACTCAACACACTCTTTGCTTGTCCCAAGCCATTATCATGGGAACTTGCCACTGGAGACTCCCATTTTCCTGAGTCAGTCTCACAACCCCAAATTGCCCACATGCCAGTTGTGCCTTGGTCTGTGTAATTTGTTCCCCAAAATAATGAACCCACATATGCATGCTCACCGTATTCCCCAGTCTGAACACACTCCAGCAATCTCACGTCACTGACACACAAACTGGAAACAGATGAGATGTTTAGGAATTGTGGCATTTCAATTTCATCAGTGCTTTATTTTCAGATTTTCAATAAAATAATTATCTCTCTTTGTTCTAAAAATATTACTTTAAATAACATGGTCAAAGCTGCCTGCATATCTTACAAAAACTGCTCTTTATTTCAACTGAAAACTAAGAATTGAGCATCAGTCCAAAAGAGAGGTTCAGAGCATAGGAAACCAGCACAATATTTTGATTAATCCCCTTTTCTGTTTGTCTGGTAAGAGAATAATGCCAATATTAATGAAAACAATTGTGACTAATGCAGCCAACAAGACTATCAGAGAATCATCTGCCACATTGTAATAGGAACCCATCACTAGGAGCACCTTAATTACAGCTATTATCCCTTGAAATGTCTGGGTAACTCTTAACATTAATCTGATTTGAAACAGAAAGTTTCCATTATGTAGTGAGATGTTAAACAGGGCTTTGCTGTGTAATTACATGGGGTAAAGTAACTATGAAAGCCATTTTTGTTTGAAGGCTACACTGACGGCTAATGAAAAGCTCTCATTTTCTGGCACCTGTATTTTCAGTATTTCCATGGAGAATTGAGTCTCATTTTAAGTAATATTTTTACATGGGAAAAGGGGGAATAAAGAATGCCAGTTATGACCACTATGAGAGAAAATAAGGGAACCATTTTTCTAATGCCAAGAGACATCTACAGGGAGCTCCAAATGGGTCCCAGAGGTAAAATCATTTCCTTTCCCTCTATTGCTTAGCTGGAAATCACTGATTTTCACAAACTTGTTCCATGATAGTGTCCTGCTTGCTGCCTGCCACATACTTAGCCTTTACACTGGCTTCAGGCACTTCAGTTTGTTCCTTCAAAGTTGCTCTAGTCCATTAAAAAATCACCCTGCAGGTGTGCTGGACACCTTGCATAGATGATGGCGGAACCAGGGTGGATGTCTCTGCCCAGAAAAAATGTTTGGAGCAATGGCACACAGAGTATGGACAAATGTTCAGGCTGCATCTCTGAGATCATCTGGCATCTCTTTAGATGAGCTCTTTCAGGAAAATTAATCTGAGTGGATTTTAGGGAGGCACCACAGCCCATGAGAGATAATATTATTAGGCAATGTGGCTGGAGAATGGGCATCTGCTCCAGGCTCAGAGAGACCTGGTTTGGGGTCCCTGCTCTCCCCAGCGTTGTGGCTGTGAATCTGAAATTATTTCAACCTGCTCAGTCTTACCAGGGGAAGGTTTCTGCTGGGGATGATGAGAACATGTAATTGCACATTTAAAATGAGTCATTTTGGTGTGGAAGTGTACTTTCAAGGGATAGATTCACAATAATAGCCATCATCCCACTAAAGGAGAGCTGAGGGTTCCAGTGCCTATGTGCAGTGTGAAGGACTGTATGGCTTGCACTTTACTGTGAACCTGGTCACCCCTTTGAGGTCCTCCTGCACCAGACCCTGGATTCAAAACCCAGGGAAGGATCTCCAGAGGAAATACAGGACTTTAATCACTAAACTAATTTTCAATCCAGCTATGGCCTGCACATTACACAGTAATGTTTGTACCAACTCTTCTGTGGCTCTGTTTCGTAATCAACACTAGAATGTAAAGGGAGAGAAAAGGGTCACTGCTGATGCAGTGAAGAAATCACCCTTCCTGCATTTCTCTGTGAGCTGGGAGATGCGCTTTAATGATAGAAGCTGCATGAGGAAGCCACAAGGCTGAGTCCTCTTCCCGCAGCTGCTGCCAGCCTACAGAGCCCCCTGAACCCTGATGGAGCAAGACCAGCTCAGGACAGCAAGATAAAGGGCTGTGGCTCCATTTCCAGACATATTCTAAAGCTTTTAAAGCTGAAGGTTTCTAAATTAAGTAGTGTCAGTGGCAGCATGAAGGCTGACTCAGGTTGACACTACAGTGAAATACCTCTTGCTCGGAGGGAGGCTGTTGTCTGCTTTATATGAATAAAGGGCTGTTACAGAGCTGTCAAGGAGCTTCTAGCAGCTGGTAGAGCTAAGGAGAACATGTTCTCATTTTTTGATTCCTTGTCAAGTCTCATGTAAAGTATCACTCCCAATGCTTCATAGAGAGGAGAATAGAGAAGAGATGCACGCAGCAGTCTTGTTTAGGTGGCTGTTTGAATAGATTGTTATCATCTGTCACTTTAGCTAATATGTCTCTCAACTTTGATGGTGTGACCAATAATTTTTATTTATTACTGTTAATACTTAAGAAAGGGGTTAATTCCTCCAGCACATAAAAGCTAGGAGCCAGGAGACTGCCAGGTTCAAGGATGTGTGTGGACAAATTTTGGTTTTTGATGAGGATCCAGGTCGTAGCTGGGAGACAGAACCCGAAGGAATGTAGAATCTCTGGGAATTATATGAGCCCTGATTGAGCTGAGAGACAGAGCAAAGGCAGCCAGTTGCTTCAGGTTAGGGGAAGAGCAATGCCTTTTCAGACACACTAACCAGATCATTGGGAAACACATGAATGCGCGTGAAATTCAGGCCAATGAATTTTTTTTTCAGTTCTTCCTGAAAGCAGAGACAACACATGCGATGGCTCAGGTGTTATGTGGAGCTTGCCAAGGTGCCACAATAACTTGATTGTTTGCCTAAGACCTAATTAATGAGACCATCAAAGGCAACTGTTTCTGCCTTCCCAATGAGTAAATGTGCACAGGAGCATGGAAATTCATCTGGGACATTTCCTGGTCACTAAGCTGAGAGTGATCTTCTTGGGTTCAGGCTGTGTAGGAGATTCCAAGAAAATCAATTGATAGCTCCTATCTATACTTTTATCATAAGGCATAAAATGCTAATATGGGTGGCAAATTACAAGGACCTTAAATGATTGATGCAATGACAAGATGACATTTAGAGACTCACTCTCGAATTTCTTTAACCGTCTCTGTCTAATACCCCTCAGTCTTTAGAGAAAGGATTTCTTTTCATGTCAATGGGAGATTCTGTGGGCTTACCATTAATGATGTCCAGAAAGCAGTTTTAATTTTTAAGAGCTAGAAATTGCCTGATTTTAAAATGTCTTGTAGGTGTTAGTTTTAGGTTCCAATAAAATATCATGCATGTTCTGCCTTCTGACTTGCTGACTGTGAAATTTAGCATATGTTTGCCCTGGCTGCTATTTCCACTCTCCTGCTGATGGGATCCAGAAGCGCTACTTCCAACACCTGGCATGCAGTGCTTATGAATCAGGCCAGATCAGACTGTGCAGCTAGCTTTACAGCTGTAAAATCTCTTAGGTTTTCCTTCTCTCACTGCCTCCCTGCATCTTTGCTCTGTTTCTCCTTTTTAAAGAAATCTGTGGGACTCTTTCTATCCTGCCTTCTGTTTCTGAAACCTCTTGGCTGCCGCATCCACAAGCTTTGCTCTTCCTTGATTCACTGCTCTGGGAGACATAGAAATCCAGTCAGGCAGGTGGAAAGAAGAAAGGAAAAGTGAGAATATGCCAGTTCAAGGCAGAGGAATATGCCATGTCACCACCAAACATGCATCCTTGCCTAAATTCACACGTTTAGGCACCTCTGTCAAGATGTGCAGCTCTTCCCCTGTACTGAGGAGATGTCTGGGAGCTGCTAGGGTTGGTTAAAATCTCATCAGGCTCCCATGAGAGCTCAAGCTCAGTGAAGCAGGGAGCTGTACAGGTTTTCAGTCCACACAGAGAAGGGTGTAAGGGATGGCATCAAGCATGGTCCTGACAGATGCCTGAGACTTTCCTCTCAACTTATTTCCACTGCCTTTGAAGTTGCTGGTGCTGGGGGTGTGCTCTTTTGTAACCTTAAATATATATTTTGTTGGCCACATTCCTAGTTTTTAAAAGTCCTCCTGATCCTGCTGGGCCTTTGGAAGCAGGAGTGGACATTGCTTGGACTCAATCAGGGGAAACCACATAGCTGGGGCTGCTCCTGACCACATGAGACCTCCAAAAGCTATGTGTGAGGAGCTGCAACATACAAGCTGAGGAAATTCCTTGTACCTCTAGCATTTCAAAGCAATCCAGGGAAAATGCCCCTGGAGTGGGGAAAGCATTGCCTCTCCTCTGGAGGGAATTTGGAAAGGAAGATGCAAAACACCTCATCCCAAAGCATGGAGGCCCGAGGCACTGCCTGGAAAGATGCTGTGGCCCCAGTTGAAGCAGGTAGCTGAGGAACCAAAAGTCCATGGCATCTGTCACATGGCTTTCCCCTAATATTTCCTTATATTCCATACCTTACAGAGGAGCATCAGCAGTACACAATTGGTGGCTCAGCACCAAAAGCCTTCAAAGGGAAGGGAAAACTCACATCAGTGGAATGATATTTATCCCTTATTGAACTTCAAGCTTTTCCCTACAATTCATTTTTTCTCAATTGAAAAACCAGCAGAAATTCATTCACAATGAATCTATTTGTTCATGCTGATTTTTGTAATTTCATCTTGGAATAATTTAGGTTGGAGAAGACCTTTCAGATCATCAAGTCCATCTGTAGCTTTTCATCAAAAAAGAAATCATTACAATCCAGCTCTAATGTCATACTAAACACATACAAAGATTTATCACTTCGGTATAGGAAAATATCAGCAATCTTCCTAAAGTGATAAATTTGGGAAAGAACAAGCAACTAAGTCTCACCACCTTGTAGAGAAGCTCTAGTGACCATAGACAGCACTGAGGCAGTATTGTTATATGTAGCCACTCTCCCTGGATCATCCCACTGTGTTGGAAAGACATCCCATGGTCAGGGGCACCTGGCAGGTCTGACAAGCCTTAAAGTGTTTGCAGAGGTTCAGAGCTCCTCTGCTCTTGTGATTTTTTTATCCCTTTATTTGTCCTGTGCTGGTGCCTGGCAGTGCCTCCGGGTGCCGCTCAGCTGTTGCTTTTCCTGCCCCAGCTACACCATGTCTTTCTTTAGCTTTGCAAATAGGCTTTCCTTGTTTTTCTGATCTCTTCCTGCTCTGCTTAAGGAGTTTAAATCACTGCATAGCAACTTCATCTCAGGGGGATTTGGGGTTCAGACATGGGTTACGTGTGATAGGAGCTCTTCTTGCCAGCTGCAGCAGGCTGACAGCAACGTTGCAGGAAACACAGTTTGTTTCAGGATACGGCTTGGGAAAAGGACATCTTGCTTTTTTCCCTGGAGATACCAGGTCTGTACAGGCTGTTTCACAAGGTAGGATGTGCTGCAGGAATCAGCTCCATGTGAAATGACACAGATGGTCCCTGCCAGGCGCAGTAGCCACCAAGCAGGGACTGCTCCCAGGTGTCACATAAATATCTCAGGTTCACCTATGGCGGACAGTGTCATCAAGCTGGCTGATTGATCAACGCCAACATTCACCCCTTTAGGTAGCATAGTTGGACATTTCCCAGGTCAAATTCTGTGCTCATGTCAACACATACAAGCCCATTAATATTAACTGAGAAGAAATTCAGCCTCAAGTCTGTAAAGGACACCAAAACTGCAATAGCCTGGACTGTGAACTCCCCTCCCAAGCTGTTTCAAGCCATCCAGCAGCACAGGTGCTACACAGGGATTCCCACAGGTAGGAGAATCACTGAGGAGAGATGAGCTCCCTTCATGTTAACCTGGTGGGCACTGCTTTTCCTCAGCAGCAATGAATAGTTTAACAAAAACACAGGTCCCCAAAACCACATTGGGTGTGGGTAGAAATGAATGTGAAAAGACCGATGGATTAGTCAGTGACAAAGTTATTTTTTACCTTAGTGGAAGAATAACAAAAAGAAATGGCTCATGTTAGCATCCTCTGCATGTGCTATTGTCTGCTGCATAATAATGTATTAGTATGTTAAAATACAGCATATATGTACATCGTCTCCTTCAGGAGATTGTCTGGTTTCCCTTTTTTAAAAGACCATTAGTTTTCTACCACACTTTCAATTTCTTATGAGTTTCAGTAGGGAAGGATCCACACAGCAGCTGCCAGCTCCAAACTTGGACAGGCTTCTCCATCTCTGATTTGAACCATCAGCACAGCTAACTTGGTGGTCACAGAAAAATAATAGGAAACTCAGCTGATTTTAACATGCATAGATAGGCTCTCCAACCACCCAGACATGAAAGACTTCTCACAAATAATTGGTGGTGAATAATTGATGCAATTAAAACATCCATTTTTCCTATCCATGGGAGCAGATCACTCATTTCTGATTGCTTCAGCACTTTCTGGGGGATGTTTGATCAGCTTTATAAAGCACACTGTGCATTTCCATTTTCTGCTTCAGATAATTTTTATCACTGGGCAAAGGGCTTAAGGAATTAATTTAGTCCATGAGTCTGTCAGGCTTAGATTTCAGCCTAGGAAAAAATGGAAATCTTTTAAATGTCAAAGCCTTCCCTTTAAGAGCCATGTAAGTCTGCCATAGGTACTCTGCTTTGAAAAATGAGTGCATATGAAATGCAGCACTTGGGTGCTGAGATAATAAAGCCCACCACTGGTACTAATGTATCAGATATTTGTTCTTGTTTAGTTTAACAGTCCTGTTTGAGACTTTTAGGCCACACCACTAAATAAGCAGGCATGTGTCCATGTGTTTCTGTGAAGTCTTACTACAGTAAATGGAGTTCTTTGAAAGAGCAGGAAATTAGTGATTCGTTAATTTCAGTTGCTGCACATTCCACTTGATAGTTGTGTTAAGGGTACCCAGTGCATCCAGATCTCAGTTCTAACACTCCTACAGTGTTACAGTACAACATTCATATAAAATCACCACAATGCAGAACATCAGCTTTGAAAAGTCTAACCTGGCTTCAAAAAACCATCTCTTTTTTGAATCTCCCTTTTTGAGTTCTCAGTGTAATTTTCCAGTGGGAACTATTTTTCAGTGGGTTAAAATTCACTTATCACAAACCAATGTGAAAAGCAGACTTCAGCTAGTCACAAGCATACAAGAAATGAAGGAACAGAGACCAGTGATCAATGATCTTTTAAATTTCAGCCCGGACTTCTGGAAGTATTTTTGCATCTGCATTTCCACAGAAAATTTTGCATGGGCCAATATTAAGACAAATTTTTGCTCTGGGTAGGCTCTGTCTTGTTTATGTTGGAGGTGTTTTCTTGTCAGCAGAGAATCTATACGTCTCATTGCTGTACATTAAGCAACATGACCAGTGTCCGTTCTGCAAAACTCATCCTCTCCCTGCAGCTTTTCAAAGGGAGCAACTGTATGTGTAGCACTACAGTGTGGTAGGATTTTGTAATTGATGTAAAGGACTGCAAGGAAAAGCAGCCCAAGTTGACAGGTTAAATCAGTCCTGTGGATATCTGCAACAGATGTGAGCTAATTAAAATTAACATAACAAAATGAAATTAACTTTTCTTGAACTACATTATATTTGAAAATCCACTTGCATTAAATGACTCCTCGTTTCCTTCCCTTTGTTTTTCTATTAGTAATATTGCCATTTAAAGGTCATGCTATTTTCTGAAGCCTTTTTGTGAGGTTTGTTGTTTTGCTGGTGCTTCTCGAATCCCACAGTCCAGATGTGCAACAGTCTGTGCTTGCGTGGTTGAGTCCCCCTGCCCACAGACATGGCTCCTTGTGCAAGCAAGCATTTGAAACTACAAATTAGAAAATTAGATTCAATTGCTTCATGGCATTCAAGGAAATGGCTATTCCATGCACAAATTAGAGGTTTTGCCAAAGTAAACACACAGAGCAACACAGAGGGAGATGGGCTAAAATGCCACCATCTGCAGAACCTATGCCCACAGCACCCAGGCTGGTGTGCACAGACTCTGGGACATTTTCTCCTGGCTGGAATATATTGCTGTACCTGCAGTGGGCTGCACAGGCATCCCTTTATGATTTGCAATCAAGGTTAAATGCAATATATTTAACTGCAGTCAGACCTCTGGCCTGGGGGCACATAGAGCTTTCCATAACTTTCCAAGAATTTTTTTTCCTGGGTTTCTCTTAGAATAAAGAAAAGCCAAGTTATTATGCTGCATTGGGTCAGCTAGAGCTATTGAAGTGCAGCTCTTTCCAAGAAGGATGTGGCCCATAACATCTTTTAAGTATCAGCTTAAGCTTGTCTAAACCTTTATTTCACAAGCACTATGCAGTGGTTTGTTAATAGGAACCTAGTAAGGTTTCTGTCCAGGGTTGATGTTTGTATGATTTTGACTACAGTACCAGTTGACATTTGTACCTCCAGCCCATGGCACTTGGCTGTACATCTCCCAGCCAGACCCAGAGCTAGCACAAAGCTGGACTCTCACAGGGGCCAGCTGATGCCAAGTCAGGCTCTTCCCCCATGTCAGTCTAACATGCCAGTGTCCCACCAGTGAGGGAATCCCTGTATTCCATCCTCAGCCTAATTTCCAAGGACACAAAGAATCCCTTCTCATCTGCCTCTTTTTTATTCTGTGCTTCTCTTCTGTAAGAATAGGCACTTTGTTTCGTATTTGCAAATGATGCTGAAGCACAACAAAACTGGGTTTACGGCAGTTAAGCGCAGCAGCCATAACAAGGGTCTGTTTTATTCATAACCAGAGATAAAGGAGCAGTGAATGCCAGAAGATTAGTTCAGGTAATTACAGCAGGTGAAGAATTGACCAGGAGGCTTTCATTGCTCCTGTCCCACCTTGCATGAACACTGGGAGCCAGTGTTAAACCAACAGAGAGCTTGAGAAGAATTATGAGGGCTTACTGTTTTAACCTGCTTAACCTGCTTTCCACACACCTCTTCCCCAGAGCACCCCTAAACTCCCCTTGCCTGACAGGGAAGGGAGGTGCATGGGGAATCAAAGGGGTTGCGGTTGATGGGGAATCAAGAGGGCACACAGCAGCAGTCTTAGTGCTGCATCCCCAGCTCAGAGACTGCTCAGCCACCATTTGGTACCACACAAGTTAAAAACCTTTTATCAGGCTGGCTAGAGACCAGATCTCAGTGGCATGAGCCTTAACCTCTTTTCTGGACTGGGACTAGAGTGTTCTCTTAATCCTGCAAGTGCCACCTTAATACCTTCCAGTCACTCATAACTGATTGAACTTGGAGTGAATATTTTACAGAAGACACTTCAGTGTCACTGTAGATGAACTCCTAATTTGTAGTCTAGGAGCACATGTGGAAAAGTTAAGATGTACTTTACTCCTACTGTGGTGCCAAAATAACTCATGCACTCCATAATTTTTCATGGTTTCTTATCTATCTTATTTAGTCTGTTTTGCTAAAACATTCATATTTCTGCTCATATTTGTATCAGGACAGAGTCACAACCTGCAGGTTTGCCAGCCTTGCCTAGCTCAGGAACACTTTCCAGCAGGTACAGTTTGGGCTGAGATCACCTTGACTCTGACTTGAAGCCCTGTGTACCAAGGAGACTTTAATGCTGGTAACACTTTTTGTGTGCAACAGGGCTTCACAGACAGGAATCCAAACACACAGTTGTAACTTGAATGAGGCAATCCTAAATTTCTGGGGGCAACATGTATCAGTCGTATTATCAGCTACATATAGTGGCTCTGTATATGCAAATACATTGACATATATGCATAGATTAAATACCAAAATTTCTATATAGTAACTAAGCATATGCATATTTATTTGGAGGTTGCATGGACTCTTCAACTAAACAAAAAACAATAGGGATGTCTTATTAGGAAAACCATGATGGAAGCATGCATGGGATGCCAGAGACAGTAAAATTACCATCTAAGCAATTCAAGTCTTCTGGAGGTTTGCTTACACTATAATTTAGCATTTCTGGTGTAAGCAACTCAGTCAGACTGACATTTAATTTCGATGGTTTGGAACCATGGAGCCACTGCGAAGCTGGGAATAGCTGGCTGCCACTGAGTCTGGTCCAGCCTGCTCCAGCAGCCAATTTCTGCTGTTGGCAGGGAATGAAGGCTTTGACATAGCTTCTCCCCAGCTGCAGGACTAGCCAGCATGCATCTGCCAGCCACGTGGCCAGGGAGCTCCACAAGGCTGCTAGGTAGAATCTCTGAGTAAACAGAGTGCCTGGCATTAGCAGCACCTTTTGGACAAACCAATTGTTAAAGTTATCCTACATAATGATTAGTTCACAGATGGTAATTATTAGTAACAAGTAATTATTAAATTACACCTGAAAACCTTGTTGTGCCAGCTTCTGAATAAATACACCTGAGGAGAGATGTCCCTGCCCTTAGTTCTTAAAGCCTTGTTGGTGACTGTTCCCAGGGTGTGGCCAGAAGAAAAAAACAAATCACAAAATATGTCTTGAGCTTTATGGTTCAGGGGAAACTCTGTACTAAGCACTTGCAAATACAATGTGCCCCTCAGCTGCTGGGTATCATGACTCACCAAGGTGAGCTGGCAGAGGAAAAGTTTGCAGAAAGCCTTGCAGAAAAATTTGAGACAGCATTCCACATTATGACACAGAGTCATAGAAACTCTTAGGTTGGAAAAGACCTTTAAGATCACTGAGTCTAACCATTAACATAGCACTGCCAAATCTACCACTAAAACATGTCCTCAAATGGCACATCTACACATCTTTTAAATACCTTCAGGGATGGTGACTCCACCACTTCCCTGGGCAGCCTGTTCAAATGCCTGACCACCCTTCCAGTGAAGAAATTTTTCTTGATATCTAATCTTAACCTTCCCTTGTGCTACTTGAGGCCATTTCCTTGTATCCTGGCACTTGTTACCTGGGAGATGAGACCAACCCCACCCTGCTGCAACCTCCCGTCTGGTAGCATCAGAAGGCAAAAAAGTACCACTCCTGAGCCTCCTTTTCTCCAGGCTAAACACCCCCAGCTCTCTCAGCTGATCCTCCTAAGACTTGTGATCCAGACCCTTCACCAGCTCTCTTGCCCTTCTCTGGACACACTCCAGTACTTCAATGTCCTTTTCATTGTTAGGGACCCAAAACTGAGCACAGGATTTGAGGTGAGGCCTCAGCAATGCTGAGTACAGAGGGATGATCACTTCCCTGGTCCTGCTGGCCACACTCTTCCTGCTACAGGCCAGGAAGCCATCAGCCTCCTTGGCCACCTGGGCACACACACTGGCTCGTTCAGCTGGCTGTGGACCAGCACCCCCAGGTCCTTTTCCACCAGCAGCTTTCCAGCCACTCTGTCCCCAGCCTGTACCTCTGCCTGTGGTGGTTGTCACCCAAGGGCAGGACCTGGCACTTGGCTTTGCAGAACCTCACACAGTTTGCTCAGCCCATTGATTCAGCCTGTCCAGATCCCTCTGCAGAGCCGTCCTGCCCTCCAGCACATCAACACTCCCACACAACCTAGTGTCATCTGCAAAATGACTGAGGATGCATTTGATCTCCTTGTCAGGTCATCAACAAAGATATTATACAGGACTGGCCCCAATGCAGAGTCCTGGGTGACACCCCTTGTGACTGGTCACAAACTGGATTTAACTCCAGGGGTACTTAATGCCTCCTTTACCTCAGTGTTTAGTAGTAAGACTAGTTGTCCTTGGGGTACGCAGCCCCCTGAGCTGGAAGACAAAAATGGGGAGCAGAATGAAGCCCCTATAATCCAAGCAGAAATGGTCTACACCACTGAGATGCACACAAGTCCTTCACTTGCATTAAAACAACCCCATGCAATGCTACAGGCTTGGAAAAGAGTGTCTGGAAAACTGCCTGGAGAGGGATAAGCACATCCAACATTTTGAAAGAAAGTGTGCAAAGCATTAAATAG
This sequence comes from Entomyzon cyanotis, assembly GCA_024500445.1. Lineage (NCBI taxonomy): Eukaryota > Metazoa > Chordata > Aves > Passeriformes > Meliphagidae > Entomyzon > Entomyzon cyanotis. The sequence continues at coordinate 44,612,442 of JAKEPQ010001005.1, forward strand.
CCGCAAAATATAGAAAGACTAAGTGATGACATGCAGATGAAAAACATCCTTTCACTCCATTTAGCCTGATTGGAATAGTTTCTGTGCAGTTGCAGGGTGGATTGAAGACAGGATTTGTATAACATAGTATCATGGTCCCAGGGGACTAGTTATTCAATGTTATCTTCATATAGTCATTGCAGTGTGCACTGTGCAGGGTAAAACAAGAAAAGGATTTTAATCTGTTTCTGTCTAGATATGTTTTCTCATCACAGAAAGCACCACTAAAATTTTCTAGTAAAGAAGGTACCCTACCACCACTGGGATAGACAGCAGCTCATTTTGGGGCTGGAGTGGTCCTCACTCAGGTTACTGTACTGCTGGCCCTTTGCAGAGTGGGTGGCCTTTTCCTTTAGGGGGCAGGATCTCCTTCTCTTCTGAGTCCTTCATTTTAAGTGAAGATCATAAAAAGGCAAATCCTCTTGAGATGTGTTTTTGTTGGGCAGTTGTAAAAACCCACCTGAGCAGAAGCAAACCACACACATAAGGTCCCAGCAGGTCCCAGAATCCTCTGCCCTGAAGAAACACTCATGTCAGGCTTGTTACCTTAAAGCTTTCCCTTAGCTTATGAAATCTACTATGCTATTCTTCCTGTGATCATTTTTTCTTTAAACATCAACGTCATTATTTTCAAAGTAATGACATTTAAAAGGTATTGCCACAGGGAGGCCAAATTAGATCAGGGTCACTGCCATGCCAGGCACTGTGCATACACAGAAATAGATGTGTGGCTGGGAGGATTCCTGACTCTTTTTCTCTTAACCTCTTCCTACCAGACTGTTAGACACTTGTTGAAGATTGATGATGACCATGGCTGGTGCTGTCAGCATTTGGCTGACCACAGAGTGGGGAAAATCACATGCAGCTGTGAGGAGGTAGAAACTCCCTTGAGCCATGTATGGTTCATCACTTTAAAAATTCAACCTCAGCCTGAGCAGAGCTACTGCTAGTAAGGTTGAGTAAACATATTTCAAGGGCACAACTAAAGTAGTGCAGAGAGCCCTGTCTGCTGGGCAGAGAAGATGGACCCAGAGTGATGTGCTTAAGCTCTGTAAGCTCCGTGCAGCAGCATCAGCCATAGCACCAGAAGTTCCATTTGTTATGATGCAATGGCTCTTCATAAAATAGAAAGTAGAAATTCATTAGACCAGTGGAAGTGTCCTCTGTCCCACTACCCACAGAGAACCCTTCTCCTCTGAGCAAATGCCATTTTATACTCCTTTGCTGTTCTTCTTCATGCTACCAAAGATGTTAATGCACTGAGGTCCTTTCCCACAGTATTATGGAAGACTGTCATGCCTGACATGGTTAAGAGGAATTCTCAAGGACAGAGGTAGGCATAATTTCTTCATCATCCATGGACTAGTGTATTGTCTGTTAGTGGTGAAAGGGGCCAAGTTGACCACCTTCCTTCAGTTTGCACTATGAAGATCTTCCTTTAATATAAAGACATAGTCAGTGCAGAATACAAAAACCATAACATGAAATCTCTCCCACTTTATCTGGTCCCTCTCTGTGATAAGACATTTCCAAAGGCCAGAGATTCACCACTGAGTTTGAATACCCTTTGACTGCTATTAATCCTGATAGGGTAATAGTGGGGGGAGCTCCTCACCAATCATGGAGCTTTGAAGTTAAATCCCTGTAGAAGGATGCCTGAAAAACAGCCACGACACTCCACTTCCTGCAGAGACTATATAGGAGAAGGAAAGAGCTGGGCAGACAAATTTGTTCTGCTTCAAGATGTCCCCCAAAGGGTGCTCTGGGTCAAGGTACTCCATGGCAGGTGAGTGGCTCTATAGCACCAAAGTTGAGTTGGCAAAATTTCTCATCTCTTAAAAAAAACGCACAGAGCAGAAAACTCAGAGGAGAAACATGTGACAGATGTTAACAGCAATTAACTTTTTCCAGATAACTGCTGTCACTGGTTCTAAGGCAGACTTTAAGATAGTGTGAGCTTGTCTTCCTTGATAATACTTGTACCTCATTCTAAATCCCAGGCTGTGATAATGCTGTAAAATAATTTATTGCTCATTTCCATTCTGTTATTTTTAATTAACTTGAGGATTCATAAATGTACATTTTCTATGTTCTTAGAGGAGCTGAGGTGCTCTTCCTGCTGTGTGGTGTCAGCTGAGAAGCCAGGACTGTATCAGGTTTTTGTTACTCACATTTCTCAGTTAATCTACACTCCCTGCCATTGGTAACACATTTAGACGTACAAAGGAAGGAGTGAAAGTGTATGGGGGAATTCAAGTTCCCTCTAAGTCCTTGGCCCTTGTCTTTCATGGAAAGGGCTGTATCCAGGCCTCCTGCATGAAGTCCTTCATCCTGACATGCCAGCTCTGGCAACAAAAGCCAAGGCCATGATAAGCTGTCCAGATTACATATGATGTTCGTAGCAAAAAGTTGGTAGCCTGGTAAGAGGAAAACCTGTAATTGAAGCTTTCCATACTTGTCCATAGCTTTGCTCCTAAAGTACATATTTGCACAGGGACATCTGTAGGGTAGGGCACCAATTCCCTGGGCACTGTTCTAAGCTATTTTCTTAGCTACGAATTCGTGGAGAAAGCTAACATTGCTTTGGTAATTTCATCTGTACTGGGCAGTATCATGGACTTAATGAGCTGCTTCAGTTATCTGAGTCCTCTCAAGGAAGGACAAGAAGAATGGCATTTAAAGGAGATCATTTGCATTCAGAACTATTTAGGTTCATCTCAGCCAGGCAGCCTTCAAAAACATCATACACATGGCAAAACTTACCAAGCAAGCCAAGCAACCTCACTGAAGCAACTGAGGCAGATGCCTGTGAGGCCTTTGCCAGGCTGTTTGCCCTGGCACCTGAGCAGAAGCAAATTCACCCTTGTTGATAAGCATAGGCTTGCTGTGTAACCTGGTTACTGTGCTGAGGCTCAGTGTGGCTTCCAGACAGCTCCTTTCTCTGGTCCATATGAGCTCTCTCTACAGTAGCATTAACTCACCTTGTATGTAAATGACTGCAATATACCCTTGGAAATAATTATTTGCTTACTTTTAATGAGGCATACTGATAAATAAGCAGATTATAATGTTGTTGGTGCCTTAATGCTGATGTGAATGTTTAATTAACTCACTTAAGTGTGAGTAACTGGTGTCAGCTGCGTGAAGAAGCTTCCAGTAAACCTTTTAAAGACAAATAGTTCAGACCAGAGCAGAAAAGGCAGTAGCAATCTAGGCTTGCTTAAGAGACTACTCACACTCATGGCCAGGATAGCTGCTGGGCAAAGGCAGCCTGGTCTTGAGGCACTCCCGGAAAGGAGGGCAGGTTAAAGTTTGCCACTCCCCAAGGAGCCTCTTGGTAAGGCTACAAATGCCACGGGGGGATATCAGTTGAATATTGCTGGTCTAGAAGTCACCAAACCTCTTGATTTGATTTCTTGACTGTAACATGGAGATAAAGTTCTTGCTGTGACAAATGTGTAGGAGATGCATAATTAGGCTTCCTGTGGCACACAAATGATGCAGTTTTCCTTAGTATTTAAGGCTGAGGCTGACAACTCAGCCTTTGCCAACTAATATTCTAGCCTAGGGGTATCCTTTAATCATGCCTTGGATACCACAGTCTAACTGCTGACAACGTTGTATGTGTGCTATTGTTTCTCACGTTGTGTACACTGAAAACAAGGCTTTTCAAACTGCAAAGCACAGCTGATGCAGCTAAGAAAATACAGTTGTTACCAGGAAACAGTTGATCAATATGCAGTGCCACAGGAGCGTATGGAGAGTAGAATAAACCTAGACTAGAACAAAAGGTTGGCAGGAGACAAGCACAGGGTATTCTGCACCTGGGGGACAGCAAAAATATCCATAAAAGGAAGGAACAGTTATAGATAAGAGCTTCTTCTACAAAAGCAAGGCTTCTACTCACCTGCAAGAGATGAAGTTCAAAACGGATTAACTGGATAACATGGACCTCTCCAGAAGTTTGGAGATTAACCATCAGAACCTGTCCAGATGCAGCTGCTTGTGATTAAAGGCTGTTGATCTCAAAATAGCAGGAGGACATCAGGTGTCCTCAGCTATATCACATGAAAAATTTGGAGAGTGATAGCAAACAGCAAAGCTTGCAGGAATGACCCTTCTTATTATTCTTATCTGCTCTTGATTTACTGTCATCAGGAGATCAGCAATTCTCTTAGGTTAATGCAAATGTGACCTTGTTCTGCTGTCTTGTGAAAAGGCTTTGCTGTGTTTACAATTGTCTCAAGGATTGGTGAAGGCACTGAACAGCTGGAAGTCATGCTGTTTGTCTCCCTGGATTTTTTTGCAGAGTTGCTCTTTACTGTCTTTAGGAGTAAAAAACTCTCCTTTCCTGAGGCGATTTTCTTGGTGTAATGTGTGTTCACTGCAGGGACGAGAAAAAGAATTTTCTGGCAGGCCTTTCCCCTTTCCTTGGTAATATACCTTCTTCACTTGCTCATCTCTCCCAGATAACTAACTGGGACCATCTACACAAGTAAGTAGTAGGTATCTGGAAAAATGGAGGTATATATTGTATATTATATGTTTCTACCATCTTCTATACTTTCTCTACACCGTGTAATAAGGTATTTCATGGGAACATTAGGCCGCAGTTCTAGAAAAGGAAAGTTCCTTGAGAAATTTGGTTTGCCTTCGGTTGCAGTCCCTAAGTCTGTGCTAATCTTCAAATTCAAAACAGTGAAATATGAAAAGTGAATCTACATGAGGTTTGGGAGTTTGTGTTATTTTTCTTTTTGCATGTGTGTTTCCTCATGGTCCTTCTTTTATGTTGTTTATGGTGAAAAAGCATTTTGATCAACTAGTAGGTTGGTGGGAATTCTTTTTGCTCTTATACACAGTACCCCTTGTAGAAAGTGGAACAGAAGAATCTGGAGTGCAAAATAAAGATATTAGACTACAACAGAAGGACTATCAGGACTGATGCACAGGAGTTTTGCATCTGAGAGACAGAGAAATGACTTTAAAGAGAAATAATGAATTTCACTTCTTGCATGGGGAATGTCTTTATTTTATCAATATTCTCTGGTTTGTGCAGACATCTTCACACTAATTATTCTTGCAAAAGAGTTGTTGTGCAGGATTCATAGAAATTTAGTCAACCTTGAGTTTAGAAAAATCACTGGGATCTTTATCACTTTTCCCATTTAATTCTGTGCTAATAATGGCTTGTGTCTCACTGCGCAAAACCTTTACCTTGTATTGCTCAATTCTGCCTGCCTTCCCTGAAAGACTAACACAATTTCTTCTAGGTGGAACAACAATTGCTTGCTTAAGGTCTAAATGGTGCAAACATGTAAGATTGTATTTAACTGTGCTCTAGTTTCAATTCCCACTGACGTCAGGAGAGCTGTTCAGACAGGGAAAATGAAGTGTTTATGTGCTTTGTAGCAATATTAAGATTTTCCGTCTTCCTCTTGCTATCAGTTCTGGCTCTCCCAAGTGCCTGTAAAGGCATGAGACTGTCCAAGCATAGATGACCCATGAAATAAGCTCTGAACAATTAAAGGGAAAGTCCAGCTGTGCAGCCATGGCCTCTGCTTTCAAATGCTGCTTTTAACAATGTAGCAAGAGCTGTTTAAAAGAGCAACAGTTTTCTTCGCAAGAGGGAGAATTTGTATCCGAAAGATTCAACAAGGCATCAAAGGGGCAGGAGCAAGCTCAGTTAGAGGGTATTTTCAGTCTTCCTTTCCTCCTGTTACACAACTGCTGCAGAGACACAATTGCTTTAATGCCAGCTGCTGATGGGAGAAGGTCAAAGCCTTTGGCTCCGGAGGGAAGGATCCCAGGCACTTTGCCTGCAGCATAACAGGGAGGCAAAGGCCAATGAAGAGGTTGCTTCTGGCATGATTTATTTGATATAACAAAAACCTAGCTGGAAAACACATGACAGTCACAGGCTGTGTTCATACAAGTGGAGGGAAATTGAGAGATGCTGTCAACTGCTGGGGTATCCCTGAGCATGTCTGAAAGCAGATAGTGCTGGAGCTGACTTTGTTGTGGTTAGTCTCAAGAGTATTGACAGACTGTCAAAGGGTGAGGTACAGGGAAAAATCTGGAATCAACTTTAATTCCACTAGAGAGGATGGTGTCTGTGAATCTTTGGAGTCCTCTTGTTTTTGTCTTATGTCAGCTGTTCTGCTAAATCAGGTAAGACATTGGACTTCTCTCACTTGGAAGTTTTATTTATCCATTCATCATGAGTCTCCCTGGAGCAGAAGTCTTCCTCCTTGGGACAAAGAGGCTGAGTCACTGCCCTTCTGCCCACAAGTGACCACAAATGCCCAGGCCAAGCAAGTGTATTCAGTGCTTTGTGATGAGATGGGGAGCAGGTGTAAAGGGCTGTGTGAGGAACTGAGAGCCACTCAGCTTTGTTTGGGAGCCAGAGACGACCTGTGGGCTGTGAGCTTGAAACCTGTGTCCTGCTGGTCAGGGAAAGGTACAAAGAGCACTCTGGTGACAGGAAGACATGAAACTTTAAAGATGGGGAGGGAAAACTGATGTCTGGTTTTGCTCTCCTTGCTTAGTAGGGGATGTAATGCCAGCATCATCAGACTGTCAAAAAGAAGACGACCTGTGGGCTACTGTCTAGGTGATCATTGGGCTAGGGCTGCCCAAAACCAAGGCACCTTATCCTTGGTGTGAACTCACAGTGCCACAGCGCAAGTTGCTCCAGGCTGCTTCTCCTTCCCATGCAAAAAACCCACCTTCTAGGAATCAGGAGTCTCTTATGCTGGAGGAGTTGGCTTTTGCAGAGCACCAGAAGCATCATTAGCCAACCAAGGGGGCAACTCTTGCTGAACTTGGCCTGTCAGCCTCGTGAGGAAGCACCAAACTCAGAACTGGGCAGATACCAACAGTATAGCTGTGAATGTAGCATGATGGAGGTGTCCTGAATGTACCTTTACATGTCAGATGTAAGGATTCTTCAGAAAGTGATACAGATGGCGTCAACAAATTTAGACCCCAATATAACCTATCTTAATGAATTTGTAGCCATTAAAAGAGAAGCTGGGCCATGATCTTAACTTTTCTTAAAAGTAAGTTATAGTAGCTTTGTCATAAAGACACTTAGTAAGAATTCCTTTTGCTTAAGACATTCTGTAGAAATATAAGTTACTTAAACATAACTTTCCCCCACTCAGAGCAAAGACTGAATAAGCAGGTGGAAGAACAAGTAATTCTCTGAGTTTTTGGGGTGAAACTGCCTGGCATGACCAGGCTCTCTACCTTTTAACTTCATCATTGGTAATAGCTGGTGATTCATGTTATAAGAGAAGCAGCATGCTACAAAACCAGACCTGGAATATCTTGTGCATAACCTGTATCAGAAGTAACAACCCCGAAGTGGACAGAATGGCAGAGAGCTGGGTCTGTGAGCATGATAAAGGAGTTATCTGCAAAGTCCCTCCACTCTGTTCTCCTTTCTGCAGATCTGCTGTGCTGCACCTCCCAGAGGTGCGGCTGCACCACGCCAGTATGAGAGTGCAGTACCAGGAAACAGCCTCACACCAGCTTCGGGGTGATGCTAAAGGAGAACAGTTCAGTCCCTTCTACAAGAAGGAGCTACCCTTCTGCAGTGTGGAAGATGGTAAGCATGAGCTTGGAGACATTGTGTGTCATCCCTGCTGCCCTTCCCCTCACTGCTGCACGTGTGCTCAGGGAGTTCCCCGCTGTACAGAGGGACCTGCTGCTGAGCTCCAGGGTGGGCAAGTGCATGGTCCATCCTCAGAAACAATTACTCCCGCAGTTCAGCTTGGTTTAATCTCTTTAATCCTTTCCTCAGCTGCCTGCTGGAACCACAGAACACAAAGCACCTTTTATTTTTGCTACGGGCTGATGAGGCATGGTGTCTTAGTTACAAACATCTACCCCCGAGGGAGACAGATTACTTCTCCAGCCCCACTTTAGCATGGAAGAGCTAGCTGTGCTCCAGCTGCATTGATCCCTGTATAGAAACCCCATTCACCTATACTGTCCTCTGTTTTCTGCTTGTCTTTTCAGATGAAGAATACATAGATACAGCTGTTCATTAAAAAAAACCCAAACAAACCAAAAGCAACAAACACAATACAAAAAACCTGACTGTGTAAATGTTATTTTAAAAAATCTATATTTGATTTTTTTTTTCTGCTGCCATATCTTTTCTCTGATTTCCTTCAATGCTCCATTCATTTATTTACATACTACATGTAAGTCAGTATGGTACCTGCTGGTACAGATATGGATTAATGTTTTAAACTGCTCATTTGTAGTGGGTGCAACTTCCTTGCAAAACAGCTCTGTTCAATTGCATTTGGACAGTGGATGTTAAGACTACTCTCTGGTACTTGGTTCAGGCTCAAGTATGCTGTGAGTGAGGGCACTGTCCCTCAAAAATCCTATTTAGTACATTGAACTCCTTTTAGATCTTTTTTTTATACATAGTGTTGGGCAATTCCGTTTTTTATGCTGAGTGTGTGACTAAAGGCACAGTGGAGCACTCTGGTACCTGAGCCTGGGATCTGTTCAAAGGGCAGAAGGTGGAGGACAGCTTTCAGGCATCAGACCAAAATCTCTACCATGACCTGTAACAGTTTAAAGCACAATGCAGATGTAGGGGTTTTGGAGTTTAAAAAAAGTATATGTGGATTGACATAATAAGAAAATCTTAATTTTGAAATAAAGTTAGAGGAGACCAAATAGTTCATATACTGAATCGGTCAAAAGAGAAATAAGGCTCTAAGTTTACCTTCCTGTTTGTCATAAGACCACATACAAGGATGAATGACAGGCAGCGGCCTCATGCTGACAGTTCAATAAACCAAGGCTTTGTGTGTCTTATCACGTTTAATTAAGGCCTGAAAAACTTGTGGCCAACAACACTTGTCATGGCTGTGTTCATTTGTAATTAGCATGTCAATCCCTCCCACTTAACTGGCTGTCGGTCTGAAAGTCCATAGCAGGCCAGCATCTAAAACACAGACTTTTGGGTGGTGTTTGCTTTAAAGTCTTTTATGCCCCTGCTGAAAGAAGAGGTGCCCTCTATGGTGTTCTTCATAAATATTCCTGACTCTTCCTGCCTCTGTTATTGTGTCTTGCTCCTGTAGGATTTGATTGTTCATTTCTGAAGGCAATTTTAAAACATGTGGAAGCAATTACTTTGTTTTCAGGGTTTTTTTTTTTTTATACTCTCCCTCTTTTTTCTGCACTTCAATCGATTTCATTCAGCTGCTGGGGGCTCCAAAGAGCCCCTTTTTGTGCACACCCCAGCATGTGTGAAATAAAACATCATACTTTGCTTACTGCCATAGGGCAGGTTTTACTTCAGCTTAATCCTTAACTGATGTTCTCAGGCCTAATCCTGCTTCCACTGTGTGCTCCTGCTCAGGGAATATTGTCCAGAGCAGGCTGTGAAAGTGTGGTGGATCTCTGTGCACTCATCCAACGAGACTTGTGTGTCCAGAACCAAAAAGGATTGTATTAATTCACTGTTTTCTTAATACCTCCTTCCAAATAGGTCACTCTGGGACTTCCATGGGGACCTCTTCCACAGGTCTGGTGGGGATTCCTGTGTCACAGCTCGCTGTCCCAGCATGATAGCTCCCATTCATATGGGAATCTTTTCAGCTGCATCTGTGTGGATTTGCCCATAGCTTCTCTCCTGGTCTCCAGGAGCTGGTGCTAGTAAAAAAGCTGGGGGGAAAAATGCCACCAGCTGCTTGTGCCCTCTGACCTGTTTGACTGGGGCTCCTGGGCACAACCACAGAGTAGCCAGTGCAAGGTCCCATGTTTCTTTTCCTGACTGGAGACACCATCAGGAATTTCAGATGGAAGTGAAGGACATGCCACCACTCCCCATGAGTTTCTGAAGGTGCTGTGGGTTGTATCCTAGTACAAAAACACTTGTGGCCCTTCTCAAGTGACTCTTCATCCTTGGCTGCTTGATTCATCAAACATCCTCTTGTGTGAGCCCAGCCTGGCCAACACGTCCTGTTTACAATACCTCTGGTCCCTGTGCACCAGGGCACAGAAAGGTAACAGCATGTTGCACTGGAGCCCCAGACATTTTAGGAAGCATTTTTGACACTTGTATGTGTTTTCAGTAACTATCCTCATTCTTATTTTCCTCTTGTTTTGGTTTTTATTTTGACTCTTATTTAACACATCCAATAGAAATTATTACATCATACAGGAAGCATTCACAAATTTGTAGTATGACTGGAACATTTCATTTGCTCCCATTGAACAGACTGGGCTGGAGAAAAGGAAGAGTATTTTTGTATACAAGAGTGCAAACACTTCTGACTTTCAATCATATAAATGACAAAAAAAGAGTAATGTATGACACACAACCCATTCTCTGAAAAATCTGCCTCTGTTTTAAAAAAATAACTGATGCTGCATAGTTTGGGATTCTTATTTCGTTTTGCTATTCATCTAATTCAATGGGGCTTTTTACATCTTACTATTAATTTTTGAAAGTTTTAAAATAAACTCATTCTGACCCATGGAAAAGGCAGCTCAAAGCATCATATCTTTACATATAAGTGTATATGTACACATGTTCTTATGCAGTAAGCCCATATGTATATAATACACACATATATAATTCAATATACTTGGAGAAGCAAAACCACAAGGAAAATCCTCTCATCTACTTGACAGCTCTTTGTGTCTTTGACAGATGTTTCTAATAAAGCAGAACCATGCAAAGGGTTAAACAATAGTTCTGTTGAAGTCAGTGGGGCTTCTGCCATTCATTTCTTACAGGGCCAGAACTGCATTTCAATCTCTGCCCAGACAGAATTAACAGAAATGTTAATATCACAAGCTTTCCACATGGGTTTGCATTCAGTGCAAATATCAAATAATTTGTGACACCCCCTCCCCCGTCCCTTTCTGAGTGCTGTTAACAGCTTGAAAGGATCATCTCTAATGTTATTAGAAAAAGAGAAAATATTTGAATAATGTAATTTGCCATTGCTTATGATTTTATATTTTCTGCTATTGCAATAACAAAAAAAAGATACATTTCCATATTTGCATATTATGTCAATTGAACACTTTAATACAACACATTAAATATGTCTCTGTAGCTTTATCTCCGGGAGACAGAGCAAATATCCCCAGATTGAGGGTAACATAGGGCACTTTGCAAAGTGTCTAAGTCCAGAAATAAGTTGGAGAAGCACTGCTGCAGAGTGTAATTCTCTCTCTGCCTGCTTTTTGCTCCTTTCTTTCCATGGGGAAAATATTGGGGGGGGGGGGGGGGGGGTTAATAGAAACAGTTCTGCTACCCATATTTGAAATGGTTCTGTGTTAAAGCTAAAGGGAGACAGGAGACATTTCCCTCCGCATTATTTTTAGAGCGACCTCAGCATTGGTTTTGCCTATGGAATGCAGGGGTACATCTGCTCCACATCAAAGATCATTCTACATTTTTCTGCCCTCTGTCATCCCATATTTGCAGTACATTCCCCTCTCTTTCCTTAATTTTCTTTTGCTTTTTCCCATTCTTGGCAGACTCCAAGGACACTGGAAAATTCACCATAGCATGTATTACAAAAACAAAGAAGAATAAGCCTTTGTTATTTGAGGATCATCAGAACAATTTCTGATGAATTCTCAGCACTCTTGCACGTGGCCTGCTTTTCTAATGCTGTTATTGATATAATTTCCAATATAAACTTTTTTCCATCCACTGTTTATTTTATTTGGTTTTGGTGAGCTTTGCTGCATGTGGATTGCAGTTTAGATTGCAAAAGTAGCTTTAACCCTGCAACAGCAAACTTTGCTCTGTAAAACACAAGTTTTTCTTTTGTTTACAGAGCAGAGGTGCCAAAATCCACAAAAACACAAAAAAAAAAAAAGTGTGACAAACCTCAATAAAAGTTGACTCCTCAGCACAGCACACAATCAGACATTTACTTTAATGACATGCTGCTGAGCTCTCTGTCAGCAGATATGTTCCTCATATGTTCCAAGAAGTGTACAGGAAGATCTCTGCAGTATTTCCCTAACAAGGGTGGAGCCAAAGGGTTATTTGACTCTGGCCTAACCTATGAACCAAGAGTGGTCAGGGTAAATTTAAAATGCCAGATTATTTTCTTGCCTGGTCTGCAGCTGAGTTGTAGTCCTTTAAACATCCACACTGCACAGGGTATATTGAGCTACTCGGGTTCCCTTTTCAACAAGTTCTCTGATTTTCTCTAGGACAATGTCTGGAGCTCCCCTTCTGAAGGGCTAAATAATTTGCGTTCTAAAGAACAGCACTGTAATTGCATAGGTTTTAGTCCCACTCACCTCCACAACATTTTGTGCTCTCAGACTGCTCCCTATGCCACAAGTTAGTGCATGCAGGTGCAAACTTCAGCCTCCTGCTATTGAAACCCCCACTGGCTGCAATATATCCATTTTCAGATTCACTGAAATTCAAAACAAAGGTGGTTTTGGGGTGCCACGTTGGGCACAATAGAACTAGGCCATATAATTTGCAGGCAGATGTAACTAGGCTGTACCGGGGGTGGTCACCATGAGCAGCATGGATAAGACCTTCCTTGTGCCACGTGGCCTGGCCACACAAGTGCTTCATGGCCTGCCATAAATGCTGTTGTGGCTGCAAGGATCTGTCTGAAGACCTTGGAAATGGCCCCACCAGTGATGGCAAGAAGCATTATTCCTTCTTACTGCACAGTGAGACGTAATATCCCTCAACATCAGTTTTGCTGAGCTGGAAGTGAACTGCTGTTGTGGGCATATGGATAATCAGAAATCCTCTGGGCATCCTCCCTAGCCCTTCTATGCCAGGCTACCCCTGCTGAAGGCTGGGTTGGTTTATTCCATGTTTCCATGTGAGCCTTTCAGTACCTGAATGCGGCTCTGATGGACACAGCATGCTAATAATTAGCTCTGCTTATAAAATGCTTTGAGAACATAAGATCTTTTCCTTCTCGTCACACAAATCTGCTTACTCATCCATACCTAGTTCCCAAATTACTTCTCTATTTGTCCCCAGCTCCCTAAACCTCTATAGAGAGTTTGCATGCATAATTTGCATGAATTTGAGGCAGGAGAAGAAGATACAATTTTAGTTTTACTCAAACTCTTGGATTTGATTTTGGCATAGGAAGCTCAAAACAAAAAGGCCCGGAAGGGTCAGCTGGGTCCTACTTCATCTGGCATATCTTTTACTTCTTCGGGCTTTTTAACAGGTATTTCTCACAGAGAACAGACTTGAGTCCTCTTTCTTTCCCTTGTGTTGCCTTTTTTGTCTAGGAAGGTCACTCACTGGTGGAACACTGGATCGGCTTTCAACAGCTTCACCAGTGTAACAAGGACCATTGCAGTGCTGAGATCACTGTAAAGCAGGAATGGAAGAGAGTCTGTGGCTTTTCCAGGATTCATTGGTGGTGTGCTTTTTCTTGTAGTTCCCATCTGCATTACATTTAGTGCCTCATTTTCCAGTCGCTTTTGTTCTCAGAAAAACAGAAATAATTTTTGCCATCACATTGCATTTCTTGTCTATAGTTAGACAAAGGGTAACTGCTGAGAATCCATTGTGAGCATTTGCTGAGTCTCCTCTGAATTCCTCACTTCTCTGCCTTTGAGTTCTGGGGGAAAATAACCCTGCTATTCTCTCGTGCCTGTGAAGAAACATTTCAGTTTCAGTTTTGCCTTTTACGTTGTTCTGCTCTCCAGCCCACTGCTGCTTTCACAGAACACAAATAGTTGGAATATGCCATCTATGGGCCTGAGGAAGGCTTGCAAGCTTTAATAATTGGTTACAGAGGCCTGTTCTTCTATTTAAGGAGGGAGGCAAGCTGTATATTCCATTAAAGAAGTAACAGCAATGTTTGGAGGCAACTCCCATTCTATATATAAACCTGTCTAGCCACACAAGTGCTTCCTGTTAAGAAGCAAATATTGATTGTGTCTAATTCAATAGCACGCTCCTGATGTTGTTTTGATGTTTTGGTTGGGGTTTTTTTGCACTAAAATATCAATGTGTTATTCATATGGATTAATGTCTGACTTCACACAGCTGCTACCAAAGTCTCAGCTGCTGACCCAGCCTAAGGTTGTCTAAGACCAAAGCTGGACTTTCTATTACTCCTATCAAAGTTATGTTTGGGGATAAATAAGGCTCATTTGGCTGGCAGCACCTTTTCAAGTGAAACATCATTTCAGCCGATAAAAGACTGCAAGGTGAGAAGTTCAGATAGATCTAACAGGGGACTGAGCAAAGAAAGCTTGTCCTGAAAGTGCACAGCATGACAAATCATGAGAAATCTCAGTATGTAACCACACCTCAGTGGCAGTGAGAGGTACTTAGAAGGGGACAGACTAATTTTCTTATTCACAATGCTGGATTCATTACCTTTCACACTGGAGCTGCTCAAGTATCAGTAGATCCAGAATCCAGGCCTGGTCTGTGGCATGCACTTCAGTGACACTGGAGGAGAAGAGAGGATTCAAGGTACATAAAGTAGTCATTGCTCCATGTAATTTGTGGTAATTACCCATGTGCATGCTTTAGCCCAAGGTTGATTGAATCACCCTTTAATGAGAGATGGTTAGCTGATTGACTCAAATCACTTGAAGTTTATCTTGACCTTGGAGCATGCACAGGGACACTCATTCTGTACAAGCACAACCTGTGGCCAGGGCTTAACTTCCCCTCACCACCCAGTGGTGTGAATTCTGCCCTTTGTTACACGTGCCTCTAGAACCAGCCACATCAGGGGCTGAGAAAAATGAAAAGAGGTTCATGTCCCAGTTTAAGTCATGGCCAACAGGAGCTAACCCAGTGAGACAATGGCAATATCAGCCAGCACTTTCAAATTTAGCCTTTGGTGCAGACCCTGAGATGTATATTTAGCATCTTCTGACAATGAAGGGACATTGTCTGTGCAGCACCTCTCAAGAGAAAGCAACCTCAGTTTTTAAATATTCTAGGCATTTAAATCAGAGAGGACAGCTGTTACTGTCTCCTCAGAGGTTGCCTATCTACTGCATGTCAAACCAAGTCTTTCCTGGAACAAGCCTGTTGCTTTGTGCTGAGTTAGTGTTAAACCTGTGTAAACCTGTTTGTTCATCAATTGCCAAAAAGGTTGTTCCCAGACCAAAATCAAACATAAAAGTCCCCAAATCTTCATGGAGCAGTGCTCAGAATCTATTTCCTGAAAAGTATTACAGGGGCATGCAGTAGGAAATGCAACCCAGTCTAGAGATAGCCGCTAGCAGGCACTTTACAGTGGACACCAAAAATAAGCAAAGAAAGAGGCCTCAGGCCAGAGATGCTGAACCTGCTCACGCCAAAGGCATCAGCAACCTCTGAATTAAATCTGCTGCCACTTCTTGACTAAGACTGACTTTCACTGATGTGCTGGTGTGGTTCACTGGATGCTCCCTCAGAGTAGGGATGATGAAAAGCCCAGATGTTCTCCTCAGCTAGCCTCCAAATGATTTTTGGTTATGCCTCTCAGTGATGTTATCTTGAGGTTATTGGCCCTGAGAAATACTGGTCAGTCAACTACACTCATTAAAGAGAATGGCAAGGCTGAAAGGAGAAGGTTTTAAAGGTGTATGTGCAGTTTCTACAAACAGTGAGCTAATCTAGAAGGGGCAGCTGCTCTGCACTCTCATTTAATTGTTTCTGAATAGATATGTTCTTCAGCAAAGTGTGATATCAATTCTCTTGCTTGCTACAGACACCACTGCCAATAGGCTCCTCTCATACACCTACAGCTTATCCATGAACTGCTGCTTTGACCTGCTATTCTTTTTTCGTATCTTTAGACACTGGCAGCATCTAAATTGTGCCCATTTTCTGCACAGATTCTTGCTCAGCTCATACACATATCTAAATATTCATCTGTCTCTAATCTCTTAAAGCTCTCCACCACACTCATATTGCTTTCTTTGCATCCCTACCACGGCTTTCACTTCTCGACAGTATCAAATATATGCATTTTCAAAGCCTTTCATTAGTGAATTAAGGATCTGGTCTACTTTTCTGGATGCAGACAAGTCTCTTGAAGACCTTCAGTGATGGGCAGAGAGGACTGTGGGTATTCACTTCTTGTAAGTTAAAAAATCTAAAAGAATAAAATGATAGTTGCTAGCTGCACTCAAATGACTGCCAGTGGTCTTCCTTATCACAGAGCTCTACAAGGAGCTCCAGGAATTACCCTGGGGGAGACTACTCTGAGCTGCACAAGCTGCATGCCTTTCCTCCTTCCTGTCTTTCTTCATTGAGCGTAACTCATAAAAGAAATAGAGTGAGTGCCAGGACAATATGAGGATCCATCACAACAGTTGCTAGTGCTCTGTTGGTGGATCTCATCCTGTGTCTTGAGAGCCATGCATTTGGCTTGAAACAACATGGACACATCACCACTGGTGTCATGGCATTATGAGATTTGTGCTCTGGTGAAACATCAACCTGTGTTCATGCAGAAGTCCAGAGTTAGGTGGGAAAACAGATTCCATATGCATCAGCCCCCATTTCCTGTTTGTTATTCACAGTTTGCTAGATGGGACAGGTAGTTCACTGTGGAGCTCTGCTTTTCAAATCCCTACAGTTGCCGAAAGTGATGGTTACATTACTTTGCCAGGTGCAGAGGGATGAGTAGGAGTATTCAGCTTTTCATCCACAAATAAACATTTCTCCAAAACATTTTTTGAAGTAGCCATCCCAGCATTTAGGTTTCCTTATGCTTAATTCCATTGTTTTTCCTGTGGGTTTATTTAAAAACAGGAGAGAAACAGAGGAGAGGAAGTTCGTAATTTAGCAACAACTGTAACCTTTTCAAGGACAAAAACAAGATCTAATCATGTGTGTGTGCTTTTAGGTTGGACACAGGAAGGCAAAAAAATGGACTAGTCTAGACAAGACTAGAAGCTCAGTTTGGAGACATAGTGGCTCACCTTTATCCACCATAAATGCATTCTTCCAGATGCATGCCCCAAGTCCGATATGCATAAACCACATCCTGCGAACTGCTGGGCCTAACAGTCCAAAATATCTAGGAGACCACAGGATAAATCTCATTATGGCCTGGTGGCTGTTGTGCAAAGCTTTAAATTCATGGGCTTTTCTTACCTTAGTGTTTGTGGACTTCAGATGTAGAGCAGGATGTTCATATTTCATTCACTTGGCAGATTCCTGCACACCCCAGACCATCCAGTGCTTACATGTTTTGTTGCTCTATTTGTGTCTGGTTCTCTTCTTCCACTGCATTGGCACAAGCACCAGTGAGATCCAGTATTTCCAGCTGGCTGAGTGAATGAAACCACAGCTTACTAAAAGAGCAGCCCTTGGAAGTGTAAAGCAATTAACACCTTCACGAGGGTGATAAAAGGAATAATGGTGGTGGAGACAAAGAGGCTTCCAAGGTCACAGCAGGGTCAGGGCAATGCCAGTGGCAAAGCCTATGGCTCTCCCTTCCAGGACTTGGCTTCAGTCACCTCTGCCCTTGCTCAGCACTGCTCCCACTGACCAGAGAGCAGGGTCCATGCTGCTCTTTGTGACATGGTCACCTTGGTTCAGAAACAAGAACTTTGGGGTTTAATTCTACTTTCTTTGACTGGTTCAGATTCACGCAGAAGTTCCAGTACATCAATACTGTAAATAAAAGGGAGACATGAAACTGAGGGGGGTTTGGGCTGCTACCATAAATGGTTATTTATTTTCTTTTGTTTTGTGGTCTCACTGGCATGCTGCTGTCTCACTTTATAGTTAAGAAATGTGGACCCCCATCACATGGTACTTATCACCTAACTCCAGACAAGATCTGCCATCTCCTTTTGTTGTTTCCAGATGAATAAAACACAAGAAACAGCTGATGTATATGGAGAAATTACACACCTTGTGATTTCTTCATCTCGTCTTCATGGAGAAGTTTTGCTGCTTTGGAAGTCCTTGGACACCTTCCGTTTGAGACTTGGTGAGACCAGGTGACACCCAGTGCCTCCCTGCGTCCCTGTGCTGGGCTCTCTGTCTGCTCAGTAAGTTTTACCAGTGCCAGAAACTCAGAAATGGTAATTAATGTTTACTCATGGGAACAAGCGTTGCCTGCAACAAGAGCACCTGCTCCTGTGTAAGAAACTTTCTGCTTTGCAAGGTGATCAGTCCTGCCCATCCTTCATTCCTGAACTATAGCACCTGGAGTTCCCCCAGAAATCCTGGCTTAAAAGCTGGCACTGTGCTTGGTGATGGACCACTCTGAGCCTTTCAACACATCACTGTTAGCCCAGACAAAGAAAAAAGATTAAGGCTTTTGCTCCAGGTGTGCAACAACGCTCTACTCATGAGAGGCTGAAAGTCCAAATAAATTCAAGGCATGTGTTTCCATACATTACATACATTACAGAGGGAAACAGCAATCTTCAAAGTCATGTACCACAGTGCAGCAAGTGTTTAATAGACATAACCTGGGAATCAGTGAGAACGTGGATGGAAAGTACTGGTGTAGGCAAAACAGGGCCATGTCAGTCTTGGAGAAGAAGTCCTACGAATGACGGAGTAGAATAACTCTAGGTTGTTTTTTAAATTGCTGTTTACCAGATAGACCACGTGTCCATTTGGAATTAACATCAGTGTTAGTAAAAAAAATCTACTTAAATCTGCTGGAGTCAACAGAAAAGAGGGTCAGGCACTGAAATATCTGCCAGACCAGAATTCATGTCTGAATAGGAAGGTAGATATGGGATTTAAAAGGACAGGCCATACCAAAATAGGGAAGTCCACATGCCATTTTAAATGCTTTTTAAATAATATTTTTGTCCCTCCTGTTCCCACTCTTGCAAAAACTTCATAGGTGGGGTAAATAGAGTATGGCTGTTTCCTCCCTTGCATACTTCTGCTGTTGGCTGAAGACAGCACAACACTCCTCAGATAGCAAAAGCAGGATGAATTCCTTTCGTAACATCTGCCTACGTGAGGGTCCTGGAATTTTCATCTTTCCTGAGCCTGGTTTAGCTCACCTCCCTGCCTTCTTGACATTCCCCTCTTGTCCAGCAGATAAGAGCACATTTTCAGAACCAGTTTTGCAATTACCCATCTTCTCAGTTTTCTTTCCTGACCTTTAAAGGGGATGCACCAAATAAATGCCTTTGTACAAGCGCCAGACTTTCTGCAGGGTGGCTCTTTCAAAGGAGTAAATATGATCTTTTCATAAATACCATGTCAGGCCCATGTAACTCGCAACTTATTTATTACAGTCCTAATGCACACCGTGGAAGCTGGGGCTAGTGTTGCACAAGAACATCCATCTAAAGCATTTCAGAACTGCAGAGCAAGGTAGACAGCTAAATTTTTGTGCAAGCTTCTTGGCTGTTGTTGAGCCTAGCTTTTCCTTGAGTTTCATGAAGCATTTAAACCTATTCAGAGTTTAGAAGAAAATGATAAAAATATTGCAGCCTGTGAATTGTTTGTTAGGCCAGTGGTCTTGGCATTCATAATCCAAACTGACCTAGGCACAGGGACAGAAAACTCTTCTGTGACATTGAGTGTATCAGTTTGTCCCCATTGGCTAAGTATTTCCAGCCTCCTTCAAAGCCTTTTGGGGTTTCCACGTCCCCACAGGGCTCACCTGAGCTGGACAGAAACCAGCTTTAATGAAAAGCTTCTCCATACTTTTCTGGCTGTCATGATATCCTCAGGAGGGAAAAATGTGCCCTGTCTTTAGTATGTATCAGTTCCTCACTTGTGTCCCCAAACCTGGGCCGTGGGAAGCCAAGGGAAATTCCTTGTTTTACTGAGAAGCTCAGTATAGACCTGGTGTGCCCTTTCCCAGATAGCAACCAAAAAGTAGTATTTGTCGGGAAGCATGGCAGCGTCACAAGTGTCACCACTTTGGTTAACCCCTTCATTTCCCAAATGCAGCAGTGTGTGGGAGGATCTCACCCAGTATGGAAGAACCATGAATTCAGTCTATCACACCCTGTGGCTGACCTTCCTGCAGCATATGTGTAGCATAAATAGCTAAATCTTCCTTCACTCCTCTGTCTGCCCCTGGTGCACACATGCCTGGTGGATTGTGAACCTTGACGAGCTGTTAGGTCCCTGTGCTTCAAACCTGTTGTGGCCAATGTGGTTGTGTTCAATGCCTTTGCTCACAGTTTCTGCAATGGAAATTGTCTGTGTAGCTCTAACAGATCAGGGACAAACATTTTATACTTAGCAAAAGCACAGGAACAAGCTCAGGGTTTTTTTTAGTCCCTCTGAATATGACTTGGCATTTTTACACGGCTGGATGGTTCTTGAAAATGTGGCTTTTAAGACCTTTGGTGGAAGTGATTTATCCTTAAGATGCAAAAATTTTCAAGGCCCTTTCTGTCTGCTGTCAGCCCATACAAAATCAATAAGGTTTGATACATCCTGAGACAAAGGCTGGCATACCAATAGTAAATGCACGAGACAAAAATAGTTAATGAGCAAACTGCACTTGCTTCACTCTGTGCTTTATGGATAGTCACAGACAGATCTTAGCCTACAAACTCTGATGTAACATACACTGCTGCTGAGGTGAAAACACTTTTGTATTCTTCATCTCACACAGCCTGATTTTGTTTATCAAGACATGAGTAGGTATCAGCACTGGATGCTTATCTTTCACCTCTAAATCTTGCTTTCAGAACTAGTGGCCAGACTCCTTCCATTTTTTGGGGTTTGAATTAAACCTCAATTCTTTTTGGTGGTGAAAGTGTTTTAAAAGCAGCAACTCCTCCAAGAGGTTTTGAGAGTCAGCTTGCTTGAGAGCCAGTATAATAAAATTGTGAATAACTGTGCTTTTTTACTGTAATTTTCAGATGGGAAGAATAAATCAGAACCACAAAAGGGATGTTAGCAGAGCCAAAGTCATTTAGAGTTCAGGTTTCATTGAGCCATTGGCAAGATAAAGTCTTTTGTGGCTCTATATCAACCTTCTTACAAATAATCCAGAAAGTTGTACTATCTGCTAAGCGTGGGGGTAACTTCATTAGTACTCACCACATTTTATTTGAATTACACATAGAGTAGGGTGTTTAAATTACAGGAAGACTTTGTGTTTAAGAGTTTCCGCATCATGCCGAGGCTTGGGAAAAAAAAGTCGGGTTTGACACATAATAGGGATTGATGTGCTACTTCAAATGCTGGTGTTACTGGAAAGGAAGGAACTTCCACAGGAAGAGCAAAGGAAATTATACAGGAATCAATAAAGGATGCTAAAAATTGCACTTGACTTATCTTCCATGTGAGTCAAAATACCCTACTCAAGGGATACACATGCTATGTCTTGGCTGGTATATCCAAATTGCTCTTACTGGTGTACAGCCTGTCAGGATTTCCTCATAAATTGAAGGAGAGAGGCAAGCATCTCTAGAGGACAGTTCATCCCACCTACCTAAGGAACTGCCAGCAAAAAGAGAGTGCTGTAGAACCTGCCATTTTCCTAATTGCCATCAGCTTCACATGCTTAAAGTCAAGCATGTGCCTAATTAATTTCCTGGAGGGAGCTCAGGGAGCTGAGCACCCAGCAGGACTGAACAGCTAGCTTGGAGGAAAACAAAGAAATTTGCAAATGTTCTTGATGAACCTGATGAACAAAACTGGGAAACAAGGAGAGCTTGCCTGCAAGGATGGCTAAGTTGCAAGCTCGGAAGTGTAATAAGTCCCAGGAGAGAGAATATGATTAGTCAGGTAATTTACAGGTAATATGCTTTCATCATTTTCTACTTAGCATGAATTTTCTAAAACACCAGGCAGGAGCTTGCTCAGAGGGGAGGAGGGAGGTAGCGGTGGAGCAAGGGGTTGGGGTGTCATTGTCCAGAGGGCTGCCATGCCATGCCATGCCATGCCATGCCATGCCATGCCATGCAGGGAGCAGAGCTCTGGCGGCATCCATGAGCACCCTCTTTCCATCCACCAGGCCCCTCTGACAACATCAGCACAGGGTTGTCATGCTCGGAAAGGGGAACCACCACAGCCACAACCATTTGCCTACACACTGGAAAAGACTTGATATTCGGGGATTTGAAGCAGAAGCTTCAGCTCAGAAGTTTACGGGCATTTTAGCTGTGCAAAGCAGAAGCAAAACTGAACAATGTGAGCTGGGAGATGAGGTTGTGAACCAAGGCACTAACAAACAGTGGAGAATGTGACAGGGAAAATGATGTGTGTATGGCTAATTCTGGGGGGGGGGGAGGTAGGATGTTACTTGGCTTTTTCACATTTGGGATTAACCTTTCTACACTGTAGTGGCTGTTATATCTGACTAGGCAGCTGGTCAGAGCTGTTAATTAGATCTATTTTAAGCCCACATTTACATGATTACTCTTAAAGAATAACAGATTATATGAAGGACAAATACAATAGTATCCAAGGTCCTTCTGCAAAATGTGAGAAAAGATGATTTGGGCACAATTAAGGAGGAGATTAGTTTCTTAGATACTATTAAGACCTATCACACAAACTCCTCAGGGCTCTCTGCACTCCTTAATGCGGATTCTGTGACTAAATTGAGAGCAATACAAGGCCCTAAATTTGAAGATTATAGCCTGTAACATGTCACAGAAAGTTTTTAACATCACCCCTGTTAATCAGCACCAGACAAACATGTGCAAGAAATAATACCCTCCCTACATACCCCCCACCTCCAACCTCCCCATCTTTCAAACAAAAAACTATAAGAGCCAGCAGATCTGTTCTGGCTTGTTTTATTTTACTTTGAGCTTATTAAAATGCTGTGTTTGCAGTTTATATTTCTTGGCACGCTGTTATTTCAACAACATTTAAACAAGAACTGCATAAGTAACAGGCAGATCGAGAGAGTAGCTCATTTCATTCTGTTTTGAAGGGATCCTGTGTAGTCTTGTAATCACCAATTACATTATTTGTGCTATTTATTTGCTTTGATTTACTTACTTCAGAGGATGAACACAAACTCAGCTGTTTCCCTTTGTTTTCTACTCGTTTCCGCTTTCAGTTTCTTGAGTACCAGCATGACAAATAGAGCAACAACCAAATTAATCTACCAGAAGCAAGTGTTTACAACCCTAAAGGATTGTCTGTGTTGATGGTTAAACGAAAGAGGAAAAAAATAGATCTATATTAAAACCGGAGTTTGTAACGTGTGACTTCACTCCTTTCTCCTCTACATAGCCAGACCTTGGTATCCAAAAGTCTGGTTTTGGTATCCAAAAGGAGTGAGTACTGCTTCCATGGCTGACCATCCCCAAGCTGATAGCTGCTCTCTTACTGGTGTGAGGCTTTGACAGGGCAGCACAAAGAGTGCCTGCAGCCCTTCACAGGTTGGTATCATCCAGAGCATTGTTGCAGGCCTTTATTTTCGCTTGGTAAACACCCTTTTAAAAATCATTTCTGGTTCCCAAATAGGTTGTTCAGGAGTGCTCAAATCAAGCTGTTACCTCCTCTGTACAAGTTGTGGCTACATCTGTACAAGTAAATTTATTGTGCCATGCTCCACTCCCTGGCACTAAGGGCCTCATGACCATGTGTGTAACCTCTTTTACCCACTAGAGAGTTTGCCTATACTCAGGCTGCCTTCTGGGAACAGTTTCTGAGCTAGGATATCTTTGGAAGATGCTCTTTGGCAGGAGCTATGATAACAATTTAACAGTACTTTGCAATTGTTCAACAATTTGAACAAAATGGTTTAACAACAGAACAAGCAAGTTCTGCCTCCTGGGAATGGTCCCAGGCATTGTTCGTGGTGGTGTGCCTGGACTAGTAAATTAATGTTAGCATGAGACTCATCTTCCTGCTGCTCAGCAAAGGTTGACTTGGTCCCACCCCAAGTTCCAGCCTTGTACTCCTTCATCCCAGAACTGCATGTCCATAGCCAGGCAGCACCAACTTGATGCCATCCACAAACTGCATGAACTTCATACCCTTGTTGTGTCTTTCAAGCAATCAGCCCATCACTCGGGACTCTAATCTGAATGTCCTTAATAAATGTGAGTCTTTTTTATTATGTACTGAGCTTATGCAATTCCCAGGCAATCCATACAACTTTTTCCTAAACTTAGGAACCAAAATTAAATTGACTTCAGTATCAATTGTTAGTATCGCAGCTCTGTGGATGTTCTGCTTCCCTGGATGCACTGGTGCCTTCATAGGGTGAGGGGGTGGGCTCCAGCTAAAAAGTTTTAAGATAAATTCATTTTCTGTGAGCTGCACAAGGCAGCTTTAGTTCTATCTCCTGAAACCAAGCCAAGATGAAAAGGCAAAATGTTTCCTTTCCCATAGTCCAACAATGATAACATTTTTCATATCAGGTTCTTTTAAGGAAAAAAACATACTATTCCTGCATATATGGGAAATAAGTTTGTCTCACTATTTCATCTCCCTAATTTCTTCCCTTTCTTGTCAGCTTCATTTTTTCCATAGGCTCTAAGAAATGAGCAATTCTTCATTGTCACTGGAAATAAACAACCATTCCGTGTGAGTTTTTCCATCAGGAAGCAAAGCTGAAGCTACTGTTCCCCTACGCACTCCTTACTGTTTGGTCTCCTGGGTGTAATGGTGCTTTCTCTGCCCTGTCAAGGGTGATATCACTTGTGAAACCTCTGACAAAGGTAAGTGAAAATTTGAATCCTGTTGTATATAAAACCCAGAATAATTCCAGGTCAGACTTCACTGTCTACCAAGACCTCCCTCCTCCTCACTGGGACCCCTGAATGTCTTTCCTGCTCTCCACTGGGAAATACAAGCTAGCCATCTTCTAAAGGTTAAGGAGGCTGGAGTGACAGTCAATCACTCTGCAATGGACCTAATGTAGGTTAGCATAAAAGTGGCAAAATGAGGCAACACTTTAACCACAGGAGAGCTTCATCTTCCTCTGAGAAGCAGAACTGAGAGTGGTTTATACCAGATTGCCCAAATAGGCAGGGAAATGGGAAAAGTAATCAGAAATTATTAGGACTTGGTGAATTGAACACAAGGCATTTGGACAGTAAGTGGTCTGTGGCTTGAAGGAAAAAAATCTTGCATCAAGAAATGACAAGATGATGTGTAAATGCAGATGAAGATGGTATAATAAGTTTGTGGCAGCATGTTCCTAAAGGCTGGAGGAAAATCTTATCATGATGTGGGGTCTGGTATCAAAGGCTCAGTCTGGAACCCGAGGAGGTGAATGCAGTCCAGTCTGATGTCCTGACACTGAAAAGGCAGAAGAAAACCTTTCCCACAGCTTTCTTTTCTAGGAGGAGGAAGTCTTACTGTTATCACAGAGCCACTGGGTTATCCCCAGCTGGGGAAACCAGGAGGTGAATCAGAATTTCCCAGGCTTCCATATGGAGAAGAACAATGGTGTGGAATGCCAAGGTAAAAGCAAGGAGCTGCTCCATGCTGTGTCAGACTGTGCCCAGCCATGGCAGTCACTTCAATGCCGTCACCAACCTCACAACAAAGTGATGGTGGACAGCAGAGGAGGCAAAACATGGGGTACCTGAAAGGCACAGTTGTATAAAACCTCCTGTTTCTACTGGCAACAGGTTTGAGGTCCTTTATTCACAGGTGGGATGATCTGGATGAAAGGCATCAGAGAGCAGTGTACTAAGGAGCTTCAGACAAATTCCTACAGGAAGAAATAAACAAACAAGAAGGACTCCTGGCCTGGTTTTGATGTTCTTTCACTCAAACAGGTTCATTAGCAGACAAAATTGTCTTGCAGGAAGCACAGGCTCTTCCTCACACTGCTTTTCCAGCTTCTCTGACAGGAGATAATGACTTGGCAACTGTCTTAAGCTCATTAGTAGCATAATTTCATGTGTTTTAACTTTCCTGCAAGTATGTTAGAGGCCCAAATCCCGACTTCCCTGTCCCTCTGAACTAACTCTTCCTGTTGTGGAGAAAACCCTTGGCAGTGTATTAAAGGGAAAAGATACCTTTGGAGATTTTTTTTTCCCAGGATCACTCTTCAGTCATTTACTTTGAAGCTGATTTAAACTAGGAGACCTGCTTCTGCAATCTGGTGGCTGGCTTAAAAACTCACAGGTTCCAATGTACTGCTTATCTTCGCAGGAGTACTCAAATTGCACGTGACAAGCTCAGTGGTACAGGGTTCACCATTCTTCTTTTATGTTTATGCCTGTCACCTACTGCTTTACTTAATCTATTTTCAGAACACCTAACTGGTAGCACATTTTTCAAAAAATAATTTTAAATGGCAAAACTAGACATTTCCCCTGAGAATCCACAGGAAGAAATATGTAGGTTTTATCAGTATTAATTCTTAGCTGGCACTTCCTCCCAAGAGTTATTGTTCCACTAAGAAGTAGTTTTGAGGCAACTATACAGTGTAACTTAAAACATACTGCATATGAGTCCAATCTCATCTTTTTTATGAAGAGAGAAGACCAGCAGCCAGCCAAAGCACTCTTTGTACTTGTCTTGCTTATGGCTATTTTATAGACTGTAACCTTCCTAAGGAGGCACAATCCACCAAACCTAGCTGGAAGGGAATAGTGCTCCAAGCAGTTACTTGTAGTAGAAAATGAACAGTAAAAATTGATTCCTGATGTAGCTCTGCTGATGGTGTGTTAATGAACTTCCAGCCCAGAGAACCCTGTCTCAGACATGTTGTTTTCCCAGTTGCCTCAAATGATAGATGGTGCATTTTCACAACTGTTGCACTGTAAGTAAAACAACCACCTTATGTATAATGTCATTCAGCCTGTCGTCTCAGAAAAATGTTAGGATTGAATACAAAAGGAACAAATTTTAAAAAAAAAAGAAAAAAAAAAAAGGATTAGGACTGGCATACAGTACTGCTCCTCCTGATATCATGTTCTGGCTTCTAGCAGCTGGCAGACAGAGGTTTCTAGACCCAAAGAACATATCTGCAGCTCTGTGTTTATTAGCCCTGATAGCATTTCTTCCTTAAGTCTAAGTGATTTAGAACTAATTTAATCTTTTAGCCGTCACAGCATTCTATGGCGTCCCACTGTTTAATGAAGTGTTATGGGAGAAAAATACTTTCTCTTCTTTGCTTTAAACCTCCATCGGAAACTTCCTGACTTTTGTCTTATGACCAAGTGCCAATAATTACTCCTTGTTTACCTTCTTGTCCTCAGCATAGGAAGGACATCAACCTCTTGAAGTCAGTCCAGGGCCACCAAGACAATTGGAGAAATTGAGCACCTCTCCTATGAGGAAGGGCTGAGAGAATTTGTTTTGTTCAGTGTCATGGTTTAGACACTGGCCAAACACCAGGCACCCACGACAGCCACTCATGCGCTCTTCCCTAACACAGCTGGGCAGAGGAGAGAAAAAAATTTAAACTAAAGGGTCATGAGTCGAGATAAGGCCTGGGAGAAAACATTCCAAGGGCAAAACAGGCTCAGCTTAGAGTTACAAAGTGAATTTATTTCTAATAGAATCAGAAGAGGATAATGAGAAGTAAAACAAGCCCTTAAAATGCCATTCTTCCCCCCATCCACTCCCTCCTTCCCACCAACAGTGCAGGGAATAGGGCGTGCGGGTTTGGTCAGTTCATCACTAAGATCTTCCACTGCTCAGGGAGAGGAGTCCTTGTCCTGCTTCACTGTGGGGTCCCTCCCAAGGGAGCCAGCTCTCCATGAACTTATCCTGCCTGCAGTCTGCCTGAACCTGCTGCAGCCCGAGTCTCCCCACAGGCAGACAGTCCTCCCAAAACTACTGCAGCATGGGTCCCTTGTCCACAGGGTGCAATCCTCCAAGGCCAGGCTGCTCCAGCCTGGGAGCAGGTTCCCCTCTCTCCATGGGTCTCCCACTGAAACACAGCCTCCTCCAGGCATCCACCCTCTCCAGCGTGATCACCTCCCCATGGTCTGGGGGTGGATCTCTACATCCCCCGTGGATCCCATGGGCTGCAGGGGCACAGCTAGTCCACCATGGTCTTCACCACGGCCTGAAGAGGAATTTCAGCTCCAGTGCCTGGAGTACCTCCTGCCCCTCCTTCTCTACTGACCTTGGTGTCTCCATGTTGTTTCCCTCACATATTCTCACTTCCTCCTCTTCTCTGGCTAGAAAAAACTGTGTGCTTCTTTGTTTTGATTTCTCTTTAAATCTGTTATCACAGAGGCATAACTAACATCTCTAATTGGCCCAGCCTTGGCCAGCAGCATGTCCATCTTCAGAGCCATCAGGGATTGTCTCTGCTGGACATGGTGGAAGCTTCCAGCATCTTCTCAAAGAAGCCATCTCTGTGGCCTCCCACCCACTACCAAAAACCAAGCCAAGTAAAACCAACACATTCAGCCTGGAAAAGAGAAGGCTCAGGAGTCACCTAAATGTGTCCTTCCAGTAACCTGAAGGGCCCACAAGAAAGATGGAGAGGAACTATTTACAAGAGCATGTAGTGACAGCACAAACTGAGAGTAGGTTTAGATTAGATACTAGGAAAAAATTGTTTACTGTGAGGGTGGTGAGGCACTGGAACAGGCTGTCCAGAGAAGTTATGGATGCCCCATCCCTGGAAGTGTTCAAGACTAGGTTGGATAGAGCTCTGAAGAACCTGGTCTAGTGAAGGCTGTCCCTGCCCATGGCAGGAAGTTGGAACTTGATGATTTTTTATGTCTCTTCCAACCTGAAGGATTCTGTGATTCATTCACTTAATGATTTTATAACTTCTCCAGTTTCTCCTCTCACTCCTCTTTTTTCACAGACTGTGGAACTTCAGTTCATCCTCTGTATTAGAGAAGCTGTATCACACCTCTGGCCAGTTTTCTTGGCCCTTTATGCACCTTTTCAAATTCTGCTATGTCACCTTTGAGAGACGGAGCTGGGACCAGACACCACATAAATAAGAGATATTCACTGTGGATTTATGTAATGACATTGCTGAAGCTTTGCCCTTCCCCTCCTAATAAACCCAAGAGTCCATTTTTCTTTTCCACTAATGCTGAATCGATGTCCTATGAAACTGTTGTTTTAGAAACCAGGTACCAAATCTCTGCAGTTATTACCCAAACAGCCTCACGTAGTCCTCACTGCTTCACATGCTTCAAACTGCTTTGCATTAACAAAAAAAAAAAAAAAAGTCACTGGAGCTGCTTTTCAGGTGCAGGCTTGCCAGCAGGAATTCTTAATACAGGCTGCCTGCCACACACAGCCAACACACCTGGAATGGGGTGCCAAGTGTCCAGGCCAGCTCAGCGGGCAAAATGAGCAGCCTGCCTCAGGTTCAGGCTGCCTGGCATTTCCTGGCATGAGATCCTGCCTTTACTTCCTCAGGGCACTGCCAAAAGTGAGCTAGCTGAAATCTTCCCCAGGTGCCTACCTCACGCTAGTTTAGTCTTGTTAGGAGTTGATTTCAGTTCGGGATTTTTGTGGTTTGAAGGGGGTTGTTTGGGATTATTTTGTATTGTTTCTCACAGGCAAAAAAGCCCCACCATTACCAAGGAAGAAGCTAGGGAAGGTACCTCTTACCCATATTTAAAAGAAATAAATTGTGTGATCTTTCATTTGGAAATTACTAACACTAGCAGGACTTGAGAGAAAGATTGTATTCATGCAGATGACATTTGCACAGTGTTTTGCTGAGTACGCTGAGCTGCAAACTGATGGCATTGCCATTGATATGTACCTAATATTTTCCAAACATGTGAGGAGTCCTAGTTTGAACAACTTTCTGAGATCTGAATGGTTAGATCAGGAGATAACCTTTCCTGGTTAGCCACTCACAGCTCCTGCTATGGGGTAAAAGTCCCATCAGTCCTGTGAGCAGCAAGGACCCCAGGCTTGGTGGGAAACAGCTCCAGGCTGCAACAGAAGAAACAAGCATCCAGCTAAGGAGGAGGAATGCAGTGAAGCAAAGGAGGCAGGGGAACTTAAAAGAAGCAATAGGGGAAGAGCAGGAGAACCAAGACTGACCTTGATGAAAAGGACTGACTTCTTCTGGAGAGGCAGGAGAGTAATGAGGGAAGTTGTTATTTACAGGATTCTGTTTTATTTCTGCCCTCCAGTCTGGATCCAGGTCAGTGAGCTTCCAGCCCTTACCTAGCACAGATACCTTCATCTTCCTCCTTTCCATCAGTCTCAGTACCTCAAACACCACAGTTACTAGCAGACTGGACCCCTGCTCTGCAGACAAGCATATTTTCTAACAATTTTCAAGTCAGCAATACAGAGCAGGCTAAATCCAAATATCATCACTTTCCCCCAACAGACTGAAAATCAGCTGGCGTCTATCAACGTTATGATGACTCCTCCCAAACACCCACTGTCCAGGGACTGCTTTCTCCTGGCACTCAGGGGAATCGTCAGATCCCAGCCAGCTTCATGGCGCCAGTGCAAAGGGAACAAAAGCCAAGGCAGTTGTGGGAAAAAGGCCATTGTTCCAAAAAATTTAAATGATGTCACTCTGCTCACCATGTCAGTAAAGCAGGCTTTCCAATAGCAAGTGCCCCTCTCTGCAGCTGCCTGCAGTGAGGGTAGAAGGCATGGAATGGATTAATCTGCTTTTCATAGGCTGCAAAATTATCATAAAACACCATTTTTCAGCATAGTCTCCCTTTACCCATGGACATGGAGCTGAGCAGCACCATGGTGTGGGGCTGGATCCCTTGAAGGGACCTCACCCAACAAGAGGGTGTGTGGATAGCAGTGATGGCATGAGCATTCCTGTCCCCAGAGCAGGGAGAGCCGCTTCTGCTCCTCGCCACTGTACTCCCACTTACAAGTCATCCCCATGCGCATTGTGACATCTGCTAGAAATCTTAATCATGGGTTGTGGCCCCAGCAGAGTAGTCCTGAACAGATGTAAGAATTACGTTTCTAATTATCTTAACACCTTTCCGGCAGGGTGTCATAAACACAAGTTAATTAAGCCTCTTGCTAAGCCTGTGATGCACAGTTACAGCTATGTCTCTTCATTCTGACTTACAAATGAAGATGCTGAGGGACCAGCTTACACCTGCTACTCAGTCCTAAAGCCCAAGCTATCTTCTGGCCTCTTCCCTTTAGCCACTGTGTGATCTCCCACCTGCCAGATCATGAACAAGTTTTGACCTGTTGCTAAAAAAATTAATAGATGACATTCACTGCCCCTGCAAAATCCTAAAAAGTTTTCTCAAAAAGATGAAAATCATGAGGAATTTTAATGTTTGTTATTCTCCCTATATCACTGTCCTGGAAGTGCCTCTCCCCTTTCAAAAACCCGGGAGCTCACCATGGATACTCTCCTGAAGACACACAAATCCATATGAATCATTAGGCGGGCAAGGTATGGCTCTTAATTGTCCATGGGTTGTATCTCTCTGTCATTGCCCAGCATGTGACCCTCATGACACCTGCAACTACAGATGCATCCAAGGAGTGAAAGCCAGACATATCTCCATTGCACCCTACAATCCACTCACGCTGAACTGCCTGCATTGTGATAAATCCCAGCCAGCATGAAAATCTGTGCAGTGGGTGACAGCTGTAATACCTACATTTTGTGATAAGCACCCTGGGAGATCAGGATGCTGACACCCTCTGATGGTGCATCCCAGAGCTGTGTGTATAGGAGGACTACAGGGAAGAGGCGGCTCTGCTGCAGAACCGTGCTGATGCACCAGACATGCTCAGGTGGACTTTGGGCAGGAAAGGGTTGAATGAGGCTTGATAGATATCCTGCCTTTGAACCTTTGAACCTCCCTTTGAACCTTTACAGGAAAGGAGAAAACAACTTCAGCCCCTCTCTTGAAGGACAACTCCCTTCCAGCCCTCTTGCTACTATCCATGAGCTGGGCATAAGTATTTCCAGGCTCCTCTAGCCTGGAAACAAGGGAGGCTGGGGCAAACTGGACTTGGTGGGCATCAGTCTTTGCCCACAGGCAAAGCATGTGTACCAGCAAGGCTGACTCCCCAGACCAAAAATGATCACTTTCCACAGGCAAGCACTGAAACAGCATTTTATTTCTCAGATCAGTTTCGCTAAGGAAAAGCACAAGCAGAGCTCTCAAGGCAATCTCAATCTTCAATCAGTCAGATGAAGCAACTGGTAAGAGGACTTTAAGGTAACTCAGAGTAGATACTTAGAAATGGAGATACGCAGAATTAAGCAATTATGAAACTCTGACCTGGAGTTTCTGTAAGTCCTTCACTGCACTGGCTAAGCAAAACTTGCTGATGGTCATGGTGATGATAAAAATCCCTGGCACCAGTCCTCAGTTAGTGGAATCTCATAAATTAAATCCTCTCTTTTTTTATTCATAATCGCTTTATTGGACAATCACTCTAGTAAACTAGCCTAAACCTAGACTGCTACAATCAAGCACCCTTTATGCAAAACCCTTCAAGCTGTCAAGGGAAAAATAGAGAAGTCTATTTTAGCCCATTTTTAATGCATCAGTTCTGAGATTAATGTTTTTTTATTTTTTATTCACTTATTGTGGATTCAGAAGAATTCGCAAAATTGATCACTGAGAAGGCTTAATTTATGAGTTAATGCTCTAGTGCTCTACTACTTAGAGCACTAGTCGCCTTAGCAGTCAAAACAGTATTTAAGAAAATACATCTTGGCAAATGTGCAAATTATTATGAAGCCCTTTCTACTGCTGTCTTGTATTTTGAAGAAAACATTATCATTGAAAACTGAGGCTCCTTTGTTGAGCTGCTTATGCTGGTGAGCTACAGGCAGAACTGCACTTAGTGGGAATGCTGTCGAACAGATGGGATCCCTGTTTTGCACATGATTCTGGAATGCAGTAAAATTGTTTGGTTCTGGGAAGTTTTTCTCTCCCATGACACTGTCAAAATGACCAAAAGATCTGATTCTGAAATCTGTACTCCCATGAGTAATTCTCAACCATGTTTCAGGAAGATGCAAGTTATGAAGGAAAAAAAATACAGGAACTTCACCTCTACTTAGAAATATTCCCATTTCCTGGTCTTAAGAGGGTGGAAAAGTGAGCTTGCTTTGGGAGTAAACAAATATAAAGAATCTACGTACATTGCTAGTAGCAGAAACATGGGAAAGAAAATATGTGAATGCATCACAACTAAAAACCAGCACTTACTTCAGCAATCTGGCCTGGAGAAGTGGTGTCAGGAATCTTCTGAGAGATTTCTCTTTTCAGCACCTTCAGCCAGCAATACTGAACACTTCCCATCCTTTCTTACCTCACAAAATCGTGCTCTTCAGCAGCAGAGGTTGGGGAAGTCAATTGGTTGAAACAAAAAAGGCCAGATTCTTGGCTGGTATAAATCATCGTGTCCCCCCAAAAAAGCCACACTGAGGCTCTGTTGCTTTACACCCACTGAACATCTGGCCCTCAGCCTGTGGGAAGAGAATATGTGTCTCATGCTTCATGCATTTCCAAACAGCTGCTCTGAAGGACTTCTTCAAGCCTCACATGAGGCTGTTTGCCCTCACTGAAAGCTCTGGAAAGGATTGATTGTGCACAAATGATTTAGATTTCAGTGTTTGCAGGGCACAAAGGCATGCTGAAGGACATCTCCAATGTAGTAAGCCGCTTCTTGGCAAATCTCTTTGCAGATCAGGTGGGTGAAGAAGAGATTATGTCCAGAGCCAGCCAATTAGAGCTTCACAGTGTCTTTCTGTACAGGAATTTGCTTCAGTAGTTCTGACAGGATCAGGTGATTTCAGCCTGGTACAGCAATGTGCAGTAAACATCAGATGGAGTTTGCTATGGGAATATGTGACCTTTCCCTCTAACCTTTTTTTATTATTATTTTTAATCAGGAATGACATGTTCGAATCTATCTTTATCTTAATGCTGCCACTGGTCTAGCAGATCTGCCAAAGAAATTTTGCAAATAGCAGACTTAAAAAGTCATCTGACAATTTTTAATCTTTTTTTGCTAAGAAGCTTTGAGCTGCAGCATGTTACATTTTTCAGGAATTCAAGTCAGTAAGCTAACAGACAAGATTTGTTTGTTGTATGACTTGCATGGCTAGGACAGTTTCTTATTATTTTCCTTTATTAGCAGGTGAGACCACAAACCACCAGTTTTGAGAGAGCTTGACTTACTAGCTAGACATAGTGCCTTACAAATTGCCTAAAGCTGCAATTCAGGAATATTTGGGTTGTTTATTTAAGGTCACATTTAGTCACTTCCCAAATGGAAGTTCTCAATAAATTATATTCTCATGAAGATTCTGGTAACTCCTTGCAGTTAATTGCATTCCATGCAAAGCTAAAAACTCTCTGTGCTCTTGGTGAGGGACTGAGTCAGTCTGGGCAAAATTCATGCTCTCTCACCCTGTTACCATACCCTACACATCAGCTGGCAGGAAACAAACACCTTAGATGGCATTCAGATGAGTTAAATCATTACCCAAAAGAGATTAAAGCCAGTTTGTGATTGAGAAGAGTGGCAGAAAGGTTCCACAGGCATGTTTGTCTGTTCATTGAGCAAGTTAGATAAGCACTTCAGAGGAAGGCATGATTATATCTTCATGACATCAGCTTTCTCTTAAAGAAATTAACTTTGAAAATTAACAATACTAATTTTCTTTCCAGATCTGGTCAGCTTAACTCCATTAGAAAAATTGGTAACTACTGCAGAAAAATTACTCCAGTGTCATAGTATGTTTTAATATCCATAGTTTCACACAGAAAAAGTGCTTGGGAAGATAAAGATGATGCCTTCTGCATAAATTATTTGATAGCATTGGACTAATTAGAAGATGTATGCTGCACTTGCCAACTTCCAATTATGCTTGTTTCCGGTAGAAGTAGGACCAGCAATAAAAGGAGAAGAGAACCAGGCCCTTGCACACTCTAGGCCTGTGATCAGCTGTACTGCCTTTAAATCAGTAATATTTTAAAAGTACTTGCAGTAATCATTCTAACATTCTAACATTCTAAACATTCTAACATTCTAATATCATGAGTAGCTGCTATCTGCAGACCAGCACGTTGTAAACATGATTTTAACCCACATGGAAGTAGAAGGACCTACTTTTGAAGACCAATAGAGGATGATATCTGTTTCTGCTGCAATGAATGACATCTGGGAAACATTATTGCTTTTTCCTGTGTTTCTCTTTGGTAAAGTACAGAAAACTAAGAATCAAAGCAATTGAAAGGGAGCTAAAGATCATTAAATTCAGCAGATTCATGTACAGAACAAATACAGTTTGAATATTTCTGTGTTTTGTGGAAATGTCAGATCCTGGTAAGTCACATAATTAAAGTACACCTTGGATGCGGAATAAGGAGCATGGTCCTCTCTCTTCTCTCCTCCCAATCCTAAACTAATCTCTGTCAACCAAACTCACCTTTCACATCTCTGTAAAGTACTGTTGCTTTAAATCCCAACTGAGATGTAATTTGGAAAAAGGAGAAATGATCTCATAACCCACCTTACTCCCTCTCTTGTGATGCTCAGTTTGGCTGCTGGGATTGTGGTATCCCAGCAGCTCTGGTTCCTGAATTATTTTCATACTGATACATGCCAAAGTGTAACTGGTCATATAATATCCACCAGTAAAGCCAAATGGGAAAATTTTCAGTGGACACAAGGGCACGTTGGTCTGATCTGTACTCTGCTGAAGCAAGAGTGTGCAGACAGCCTGGGGGCTTCCATCCACTCTCCTCGGCACATCTCTGGAGAAATACGGGGAGCTGCAGCGGCAAATGCTCATCCTCATGCTTGCTTGTGAGCTCTGCATGCAGCTCAGCAGGTGCCATTCCCTCAACTCCTGCTCTGGTCTCTCCTCTCCAAGTGTTTTGTAGTAAAGGCACACAAGAGGTTTGTTTCCTCAATGCTTCATCATCCTTGGTAGAAAAGAAGCATCAAGTTCCCCAGCCCTTGAGAACAACCCCCTCTCTCTGCTCTTTCTCCTCTTAAATGCACATACCTCTCTTGTAGGCCTGGAGGCAAAAGCTCTTAAAAGAAAAACAAGACATTTCACTACCACAAGGGATGGAACAATGGACAGCCATTGGAGCAGCTGTTCTCTTGTCCTGGAGCATCCATTACTGCTGTGGCTGGTGGCATTATTCTTCTCGTCCCCCTCTAGGTATCTCCTGCACTAGGGCAATGGATGTTCCTTGGCATTGTACTCTGAGGCTGATGAAGCAGAAACCATCTTCACTGTGGCAGGAACATTGCTTGCTACAAGCAAAACAATAGTTGTCATCCTTCTTCGTGCTATCCTTCATTTTGGTTTACATTTAAAGAAACCAAAACCAGTCTGTCGTTGCAGCAGTTCCCCCAAGCCCTTAGGACGTGCTATTTGTAACTCTTGCAAATTCAATGCAGGGTGTGGAGTTAGAAAAATAACTCCTTGGATATGAGTCTGGGGTATTTTTTCCTCTCATAGCATGTAGATGACTTGTTAATACTGGCAAGGCATGCAGCAAGTCAGAAGGAAGCCCCTTGCATGCTGAAAAACAGCATTGCAGGAATGCGAGTCTGGCACATGTTGCAGCACTTTTTGTTGGTCTGGTAAACAAAATGCAGTGAAAAGAGGAAAATCTGAATATTTTTAAAATGGTCTGTGAGGATCCCTGGACTGTGGCATCCCTGCCCAGTTTAGGGCAAGAAATAGTACTATTTGGTGAGGTGAAGCACACAGGAAGGGGACACATTTGCTCTGGGTTAGAGCAAATGTGTCCCCACATTCCAGGTGCATCTGGGAACAAGGCTGCACACAAGGAAGGGCTGAGAGATGGGCAGCCGGGAAGAAACAGTGATTTAAAAGCTCTGCAGGTCAGAAACAGGATAAAGTAACCACAGATTACTAAAACAGATGAAGATTTATAGAAATTGTCAAAGGAATGCTGTGCCCTTGGCAAGCGATGAGAAAAAAAAAAAAAAAAAAAAAGCCCTGAAAGGTGGCTGAGCAAAAGCAGTTAAATTAAAACCATCTTTGTGACTGAGTCTGAGGAGGAAAACAGCTGGTAGAGGCTGCAGCACCTCGTGCAACCCAAGCTGGGGCAGCCTGGGAGCAACACCAGTGCTTTGCTTCCTGGTGGTGTGTGGAGCCAAAGTCACTGCACACTACAGCACAGCACGGGCATGGAGAGGGGAGGCAAGAGAAAAAGGGATTTTTTCAAGCTGTCCCAGTCGTGCCCCAGCTCTGCTCAGGACGAAAGGGACTAAAACTGCAACTAATTTGCAAAGAGGGAAAAGAAAAGTGTGTCTTAGACAATTTGCAAGAATGGACTGATTTGGATTTCAGTGAAACTTGATTGAGAAGCATTCACTTTTAATAAATTATTAAATGCTATTAAGAAATAATATTGATAAATCATACATAATTTATAAATACTTATGTAATACTCTATTTTTCTCCTGATAAAAGAATACAGACAGTTTTTCACATTGTTCCCCACTATTTAGCCTAATCAATGAGCTACCCAGAAATGGATCCTTTCTCAGATCAGAGTGGGTTAAAGGTGTCTATATTGATCCACAAAATGATGGACATTTAACTCAGATTGAGAAAAAACCAGTAGAAATCAGATTTTGTTGAAGTAATTAGAAAGGCACCTTTGCTAGCAGTAGCTTATTTAGGGCTATAAAACCGATATTTCCTCATATTAGTGTATTCACCTTGTTTCCTATAAGAAGTGTTTAATGCAAGGTTGAAAAATTGGGAAGGAATGGAACAGTCAAAAGCAGCTTTTCTTAAAGGTGCATTAATGAGGAAAAAAAGGAGAGGCAGTAATCTACCATTTCTAAATTCTTATAGAAGGAATAGAAAACATTAGCTCCGCTCCTCAAATAAAGTAATTTTTATCCTCAATATACCTACTAGCTTCAAAGACAGGGTAGATGAGAAGAAGAGGATTGTGTATTCATGTCTGGTGGAAATATGAACAGGATCTGCAATGGCTGCTGCTGCTGAGAGGAGAGGAAGAGTGGAAATCCCTTTAGCTCTGCTGGTAAATAAATCCGTTTTATGCTTTGAAACACATATCTTCACTCTTTATGACTTCAGTAGGGCTGACCAGCTTTTATCTCACCCAAAATATATATATTTTTTTAATTAATTTTCATTGAATTCTTATTCTGGTTACACACAGCTTGGTAGGCATTATTAGTTTCAAGAGTTTATTAATATAAAAGAGATGGTAATGAAACATTTGCACTCCCTGAAGTAAGCTTAAAAGACAAGTGAGTTTAATCTGCACTTCTCAAATGAGCATCACAAGAAGTACCAAATTTAAAATTAAGACTAAAATTACTTGCTGAATTCCACCTACTAAGAACTCAGCTTCTTAAAAAAAACCCAAAGAAATTGAAACAAAAAATTAATACAGATCTTCCTTTTCTGTGGTTGTGGTTCTAAATTCAACATCATCACCACATGTGTAAAGTGTAAGTCCCAGGACTGTTCCCTGACCCGGGAGGTAATGCAAGCAGCAGGGTCCCTTTCCGAGGGTCAGCTGGAGGACAGGTAGGCTGGAATA
Source organism: Entomyzon cyanotis (assembly GCA_024500445.1). Classification (NCBI taxonomy): domain Eukaryota; kingdom Metazoa; phylum Chordata; class Aves; order Passeriformes; family Meliphagidae; genus Entomyzon; species Entomyzon cyanotis. The sequence goes on from JAKEPQ010001005.1 coordinate 44,650,842, forward strand.
CCATCTCACCCAAAGTGAGATGGTGATGTGAGCATGGTGATGTGAGCAATACATGCTCATGGTGATGTGACCAATACCAGCATCTCCCCCTTTGGAGGTGACGTGACTAAGACCAGTCCTTCAGCTACTGATTAACTTCATGCTGGTTAACCGGCCTTCTTGCTCCAGATGTTGAACCACTAGATTATACAGATCCAGCTGTTGGATTTCAAGATCCATCTTTACATCACAACGTCCCAAACAGAGGTGTTCAGCCTCTGAGCACCCTGGGGTTGCTGTATCTCCACAGCTTGGCCTTGGCCATCACAGCAGGAAAGCAAAGCTGCTGCATTGCTCATGCTAAGATGAAAAGAGGAAAAGATCAAGTTCATACAAACATTTCCTTTCTCAGCTCTCTAGACTTTGTTTTTCCAGTTAAACTTACAGCAAGCCTTCCAAACACAGTGCAAGCCCAGAACATGTGGCAAATGTTCATTTCAGGTCCATTTTCCACTAATCTGGAGCTGTTTTGTATTTGGGGCATGTGCTTTGATCCTCCTACTTGGAATCACATAAAAAATCAACTCAGTGCTTTTTTTTGCCCCTAAATTCGTGGGTATTCCCATCACTGCCACTGACACCTGCCCAGAGAGTCTAGAGAAGAGATGGGTGACTTCTGATGTCTGTTAGGACTTTGTGCTCCTTGCTTAGACAGGCAGACGATCCTAGGAGATGTCGAGCAGCAGAAAACTGGTTGCACAGGTCTGTGCCGTGTCCTGAGCCTCTGTACATCACGACTGATGTTTTGGGCAGGACTGTGTAGGAAAAAACGTCACTTTCAAAGGCTCTCAGTGACTAAAAGAAGTTGACTGAAGGGAAAAAGTTTGTTAAAATTAAAAAGATCCTTGGCAGGAGATAGAAAGAAGTTAAGTTCCTTCGAGATTCTCAAATTAATAACCTACCTAATTAGTAAGAGCTGCTAGCAGAGGTAGGCTGTCCACCGGTTTATTTCAAGGAGGGCGTGGTGGAAACTCTCCTCCCAAAGCCGGTGATCTGCGGTCTCAAATTAATGACTCGCAGCACTTTTCACGTCCCAACCCTCTTTAAAGAACAATCAGCGCTGTCTGGAAAAGTTGGTGCGGGTCTCCTTTGTGGCACACAGCGGGCGCCTCCGAGCGCTGGGGCACCCGGCGAGCCCCCGTGCGGGTGCGCTTTGTGCTGCGTGCGCGGCTCCGCCAGCGCGGCCCTCCGGCCGCCCGGTACGCCGAGTCCCGCACCAACTCCTGCTGCGCCGCCGCTCCGCCCGGAGCTCCGGAGCCCGCCGAGGGGCGTGTCCGGTGCCGCCGGGGGGCGTGTCCGGGGCGTGTCCTGGGCGTGTCCTGGGCGTGTCCGGGGCGTGTCCTGGGCGTGTCCGGGGCGTGTCCCCAGCCCAGGCTCCCGCCCGCCGCCGGCCCAGCCGGAGCGCGAGCCCCGCGCGGATCCCTGCGGGCGCCGCCGCTGCCGTTGGCGCGCGCGCGCCGGGAACAAAGTGGCCGCGGGAGCGGAGCGGAGCGGAGCGCGGCGCGGCGCGAGCGGGGCGGGCGGCGCGTGCGGGCGGCCCGGGGGCGCGCGGCCCGCGGCGGGCGGGAGGCAGGCGGCGGCGCGGGAAGGGGAGGCAGCGGGGCCGGGAAGATGAACCGGAGTTTCAACAAATCTCAGACTCTGCGGTATCTGGAGTGCAGCGCGGTGGAAGTGAAGAGTAAGGTGAGCAGACCGCGGCGCGGCCTCGGCCGGGAGCGCCCCTGCCCGGCGGCGCTCCCGAAAATGAATGGAGATCCCCCGCCGCCTTCCCCCGTGTCTCCCGTCCCTCCCCGCCCGGTGCGGCCGCAGCCGTGTCCCAGGCGCAGCCCGCGGAGCGGTGACGGGCTGGCGGCGGCTCGTGGGGAGGCGGGATCACCGCTCCGGGCGCAGCTCCCGGCCAGCCTCCCCTGCCCTGCCCGGCCGGAGGCGCGGCGCGACCCTTCCCCTCCCGCCCCCGGCGCGCCGCTCCTGCTCCATCTTTTGTTTCGCCGCGGGGACTCCGGCGGTAACTTGGTGCGGCGGCTGGGGAAGCGCCGCTGGCCTCGCCTGCCGGGCGGGCTGGGGCTCGGCCCGGGGGCACCGGGAGGCGCGGCGGCGGTGCCGCTCCCGCCCTACCCCGGGACGTTTCGGCCCCCGGCGCTCCGACCGGCTCCCGGTGGGCGGGACGGCTGCTCCGACACGTTCTGAGGAGAGGAGCTGAGCACCGGCAGGGGGGAGGGCCGGGTTCCCCCGCCGGTGCTGGCGGTCCGAGCCGGAGGGAGAGCTGCGGGAAGCTTCCCCCTGCTGCGGCGGCTGTGCCGGGATGCCGGCACCGGCATCAGCTTGTGCACGCTGGTGGGGCCGGGGAAGGAGCCCAGATCTGCCGCAGAAACAGCGGGGCCGCCTGAAATGATGCTGTCGGGTGACTGGGTCTGACGTCGGTCTTGCTGAGCTCTCGGTTGAGCCAGCACGTCAAATCTTGCCTGCCGCGTCTGAGAGCAAAAACAAGTAGTATTTATGCGAAACTGAGAAACCTGCCTGGAAGCCTGTGATTTATACACATATAACAGGCAGGGTGTAGGTAATGCATAAGTTGAAAAGAGTCCAGGTAAGGTTAGCCTTTCCTGGAGTCCCTGATCACCTGCTGAGGTGGTGTTGAAGGTGATGTCTTTGGGACTCTGTGCTTGGTGCTGCTCATTTTTGTCCATTGCTGCTGTTAAAATTTGCATTGAGGTGAAATGGCCTTGAGCAATGCAGAGCAGAGACGGCTTCAGTGGGAGAAGTACCTTGTGTCCAAGGGAGCCTTCAATAATTTCTAAACATGGCACCTGAAATGTAGGTTCAGGCCCTTATTTCCTAACCTCCTCTTACCACTTGAAAGGGCTCAACTGGCCTAGAAAGTTCCATTCTGCTTCCACTGATGGAAAGTTTTGGTTCGGCTTGTCGTGGTTCTAAGATGTAACCCACCCACAACATTCCTTGTGGCTCCCAAACGCTCCAAATCCTGTCTTGTGTCTACTGAATTATACCCTTTACATTTTATGAGTTTTAAACTAAAGCCTTGACCAATACGAGAATTTTTCAGTTCATCCTCTCTCTTCTACTTCAATATTGCCGTAGCTTTAGTTTGTTCTATTAACAATTAGAAAGCAACCTTACAGTAAATAGCTCGTGGCTTGCCTTACAGCTGCAGGAATTCTGTAAGTGAATCCTACCTGGTTCTATAGACACAGAGTGATATAAGGAGGTTGTAAGCCTACAAATGATTGCAGAGTTTTTGGAGGGAAGGAAATTAAACTTGTATGGGTGGGAGAGATTTACTGGAGGCCTTCTGTAGCTCAGGGTTGTCACTGCTGATGGCCCAGAAGTTACTATAGGGAATTCTACTGCATTGGAAGAAAACTTAAAGTACAGTTTAAATTCAAAATACCCTGTTGAGGGCCTACAGCCAGTGTTGATCTGTGAACCTGCAGTGTGGAAGCTGGGCTGTTGGATTTCCTGGTGCTGCTGGGTTATACTGTTAGCATGACTTTGGCACAGTAGCAGCTATGCTGTTGATGTAGCAGGCTGCTGGTGCTGACACTGCAAGATGGTTCTATTTCGCCTGTAAAGCTCATAGGTTCCCACTCAGAAAGTTACTTTTCAATGGTCTGAAGGAGGTCCAGTGAACAGCTCTGGCCAATGGTACCTGGCAAGGTGCTGTATAAAGACCTTATACCTCTTTATAAAACATGATGATCTTGTAGGGTCGGTTGTGATGCCAACAGCCTTGTCCCTGTGGATCACTGTGTTGTTGTGCTGTGATCATCTGTAAATACAGATTATTGAGGTTTTTTGGTTTTGGGTTTTTTTTTGTTTGCGTGGACTATCTAAGGCGAGGGAAACAAAAAGATTCAGTAATGCTACTTTTGGTAGCCGTATGTAGTCAGCCTTTTAGACACTTAGTTGCCTCTGTTTTGTAAGTATGAGGCCTGCCTGGGCTTGCCTGAGAACTTGAAAGTTGAGTCTGAGAACTCATGATTTTGCAGCTATCGCCTGAGAGCGCAGGCTGCCAGGTGAGTGGAGGTGGGTGCAGCTCAGCCTCTGCGCTGGGGCATGCTGCTGGCTGGGGATCAAGGGATTCTTGGTGGCTTTTCAAAGGCTGGGGAAGTGGCAGTCCGTGGGCAGGTGGAATCCCTTTCAGCAGAGGAGCTGAGTGTGAGAGAGTGCTGCTTTTACACAATGGTGTGAAATAGCTTTTCTCCTCTGAAGATTGAGTTTGATCAGAAGGAGCTCTGGAAAATGTGGCTGTGGGGAGTTGGATGGGAGACAGTTTGCAGATGCTGGGGTTTTGATATCCCTGCCTCTGTTATGATAACCAGGTGGTTCCTTCCTTAAGGATAAACCAGCATCCAGCTGGTGTCTTGCATTAGTCACAATTCAGAAATGGTTCCTGTGAAATATGACCAAGATTTTCCGAGTTTCTTTCATTTTCTCCAAAAACAAGTTCTTGAAAGATGGTGTGTACCCTTGATTATTGGAAGGGGAGAGTTTGTCAGAGATAAGTACCATACTGGGTAAGACACTTCTCTGGAAATCCCCAAGTATCCTCAAATTATAAGGTTCCTGATGTGTGCCAGAGGGTTGTTAGAAACAAATCAGGATGGGGACTGGGGAGGAGAAGGAGGGAGCATCTTGGTGTCTTTAATCACTCCAGTTTTCAACATCCTTCTTGTGCCAAAGGGCCAAAAACTGCAGGTGATATTCCTCTTTTCTTGTCCAGTAGACTTGTGAGCTTTGTGGATGATTGGATTTCAGCGGGTCTGAACTAGCCTGTACCTCTGCTGAACCTAGCCTGACCCATCACCCCTGCTGGGAACGTGGCCCAAAGCATGCTTTAGCTCTGGATTCTTGTGTCCATGGATTTTTAATGTCTGTGACCACGTGGTGGGAACACTGGCAGTGATATGTTCTCTGGCTGTGTGTCATTGCAGAAGGATGAGCTTTGTGGCACAGTGCTGAACCTCTTGGTGTACGTCAGGTCACTTTTTCTCTGGGTGACTGTAAGGTGCTGTAGAAGCTTCACAGAGCTCTGTGCTGCAGCAAATACTGAAGGGGAAAACCCTCTGCCATCTGTGCACACCTGTTTTCAGTCATGACAGTGGTGGAAATTACTGCAGTCTTCTGCTTTAAGTAAAGTTCCCTTCTGTCTGTCTCCCTGCTTTCTCCCTTCCTCTGTCCCTTCCTGTGTCTCATCCTCTGAGAGCTGGCCTTAAAATCAAAACACTTAAAAGCTTATTGCTAGATAGAAAAGAGGAAGGGTAAAGAGAAACCTACTTAAAAGTTGGCACATGTCATAGGAAAATATTAATTGAATTGTAATTACACCTTAGCCCTTCTCTCCCATCTTTCATGACAGAATAAATTAGAAGCTCAGTTCTTATCTAGGTGTTGTCTCTGTAGCTCAGGATTAATGTTTCAGCCCTTTTAGACAGGATCTGAAAACACATTATCTTGCTGGCTTAGAACAACTGTGTATTCTCATGTGTCTAGTACTCTCTGGCTCCTTTCCTCTGCTGGGTGACAAGTGAAGTATCTGTCCCCTCTGAAGAAACTGCCTCTAATCTCTGAAAAAGGTTTCCAGATGACCCTTTCTCTCCCTTTTTTCCCTTTTACCAAGGGCTCCAGTGCCTGCAATGTGTGGGGTTTTTTCTGTTTGTTTTGTTTGGGATCTTGTGGCCACAGGCAGGGTTCTTAACCTATTTTTCATTTTGTCTTTAGCTTTACAGAGAGGTTAGAGGCTTCTTTGCCCGTGAGTATAAGCCTACAGAAGAAGTAATGCTTTTAAAATAGGAATTTCTGCATTAATGGTGGGACTTTTCTTTAATTATAACTCCGTGTAGCAGTCTTTTGTCTTGCTCTGAGTGAGAGGAGATTTTATTTTTCGTTCCCTTGAACTGTATACACAGATTTTCAAACCAGGGGGTAGCTATCAGCCCAAACGTGTATTTCTTTTCCAGTATCTTAGATATTTTGGAATAGTAGGAGTATAAGATTGCCTTGGGCCTTTAAATGATAACACTTTGAATTGTTTCTGAAAATGTGTGCTGGGTTTTTTTTCACTTTGAAACTGTCAGTTCCAGGTTTCTGGCTTAAAAGCAGCAGAGTACTTTTTTTCTGCTTCTACTATATGAATTCCTGTAAACTGTATGTACTAGTAAGAATTAATTTCCATTCCCTGATAAAAGTCGTTTGCAAAAGAACCCTTTGTTGTTGATGAACCCTCTGGGACAATGGAACTTTTGATAGTGGCTAAGGATTGTAAAAGTACAGCTACCTGACTCACGTGCTGACTGTTGCATTTCTGCCTTATTAATAGTGTCATGTTTTCTTGCATTGCAAACTGATTTACAAATTAACAATAATGTGATTAACATCCTACTGCTATAAACAAACCCATTAAGATAAATAGAACCAGTTAATTATAACCATATTTTTTTACTCTCTTCTCCTATTCTGTTTTGACTCTCATTAAATGCTGGTGTTTAGCTGGGTGCCGCAAATGGATTTGTAATAAATTTTCAATTGTTTTCTGATGTGTGCTGAGTAGATGTGATACTGTTATGGTGTTCAATGACAAAAAGTGTGTTTGGGATCAGCTGTGCTCTGTGCTCCTACATGGTCACTAGCAGCTGAAAGACTCTGTTTTGGTCTGAGACGTAGCAGTCAGTGCTTTAGCAAGCCTGCCCAGCTGCCACATAGATGTAGCATCCAAACAGCTTCTGGGTGCTCTCTCCTGCTCTCGTGCTGTCTCCCCTTCTTAGAAGTGTGCCTGTGCTGTTACACAAAGATCGCTGGCTTCAACCTTTTGCATCTTCCCCCCACCCTGCCAGAGTTGCTGATGTTGCATGTCCACATGAGTGTTCAGCCTTGGCAGTATATGTATACACACTGTGCATTTAAAAGTTACAAAGTATAACATCAAGCAGTATTGAAACTGTAGCAATAGCAGTAAGAGCAAACTTACTTTTAACAGCCCCCTGTAAAGAGATTTTAAAGGTCTGGTTCTGTGCCATCTGGTGTTAACTGAGTGAGAGAGGTCTACGAATGGTGTTTTCCAGCCTTTTGTGCTTTGATTTCACTCTAACCCTGAAGCTGCACAGCTTTCTGAAGTTTTAGGAAAAGTTTTCCATGTGTAGCACACTTCAAAATAGATCAAAAAGCAGCACTCTTTTTTAAAGCCTACAGAATGTTCAAACAGACATTAAGTCTGCTTTAAGTTTTTAAGCAGTATTTAGATTCTTCCCAGTTAAGATCATAGTTGTCATACCTAGAGTAAAACTAAAATAAGTGCAGTAAAAAGCCCTGTAACCATCTGATTTAACTTCTGGTTTTGAGCTTGAAAACATACTCGATTATATGCAAACCAAATGTGGCATGGACTCAGAAAACCACAGTGCTTCCCCCTCTCAAATGAAGACAGCGTGCCACAGTAATAGCAACTTGAGACGGTCTGGATTGTTGCAAAACATGTCAAAAGAAAGACACTGTAAACATTAATCTCTTAAGAAGTGTTGCCTCTGTTCCTTTCCCTCCCAGTTTGCTGGGCTTCCCACAGCAGGTATTGTGCTTATTCTGATGTGCTAAACAGCACCTCCTAAACTCCTGGTTGCTCTCTCATTACAAATCTTTGTCTTTTATAGTGGGATAGCTTTCTGAAGTGGTCGTACCTACTAACCTTAAGTCTGTCTGCTAGGTAACAGGAGAGAAAGTGACCCCAGCTTTCAGCTGAGCCACAGCAGTGGGTCCTGTGCATGCTTGCTGCCCTGCACAGACCAGAGGCCAAAGCTTTCAGCTGAAAGGTGTTGCACAGACAAGTCAGCTTGTGATAGTTCTGTTCAGATGTCAGCTGCAATAAGCACCAGCACACTGAGACTCTCTTCTCTGACCTGTGCTGTGGCACGGTGGGAGCAGTAATGCCTGTAGGAGATACAGGGAAGGCTGGAGCATGAGCTTTGAGCTCACTGGTGTCACAGAGCATGGTGTGGTGGAGGATATGCTCTGGTGCTCAGGTTTTATGTAGTCTCAGGTCTGTCTAGTCACAGAAAGATGGTAGCTCCTCCAACACTGTTCCTGAAGTTAGAAACTTCTTCATACTGATAGGGACTCGGGTGCTAGCTGTGCTAACTGGGTGGTTATCATTATCCCTGTGAGGGACTGACCAGAAGGGCTAGAACTGCTACATTGTGTTCCAATATTCCCATGCTCTCCCATTCTTCATCCTGCCTCCAGCTTCTCTCCTGTTTGTAATACTTTGTAGTCTAGTAACTTGGGAATTTCTGATCTGCTTAAAACTTTGTCCAGCCAGTCTGTCTTACGTGGGTAGTCTTCTCAAATTTAGTCTTGCCACACCAAAACAGTCCTAAAGGACACTGAACAATGGACCTTTTAACTTTAAAGAGCACCTCAGAAAATTAAATGTTGTTTACAGCCAAGCCAGAAAGGAATGTCTCCCGTGTGAGGTTAAAATACCTGTGGAGGCTCTGTCTGACAGGCTCCGGGATTACCCAGCTCCAAGGAGTTCTTCAGAGGTGCAATTAATAGTGCCTTCCTCTGTAGTCCCTTATCATTCCCTTTGTGAGAGACTTTGTGTGCACTTAATCTGAGCTCTTAGTAACCAGGAAGGGTTTTCCGAGGATTGACTGCTTGCCCCTAATTGCCTTTACAATGGCAGGACAGGAGTTAAAAGATGAAATGTACCTTTGGAGGCATTGCCTCCCTCTAAGTAGAGGCAAAATCTCCCGATGCAGAGGCAGTCCCGTTCCCATTGGAAATGCCTGAAGTTAATTCAGGCAGAAATGTCTGGGGAAGGGTGTGGTGCACCAGCCCCAGGGCCACCCAGCCTTGTGCCATCCCTCCTGCTTCCGCCCTGCACAGCTGTTCCCAGTCCCCCCTCAGGTCTGGCCAGGGGTGTGCGTGCATGTGCATCAAATTACTTCTCTGCAGCTGTTGCTGGCACTGAGCTCATGGGGAAACCTCTGGCGGCAGCTTAAAGGGTCTTAAATAAGTTTGCAACCAGCCAGAGCCCTTTCTGGTTACAGGTTTCTGGTATCCATGTAGATACGTCTTACTAAATGTTCAGAAAGTGGTTTGGTCTTGCTAGAGACCTGTAGTAGGGCAGGGCTGCCTTTCTGCAGGAAGCTAGGTTCATGGGCTTATCACAGTGTTGACCAGACCTGATTGCTTTGTCCCTCTGGGTGGCAAGGTGCCAAATCTTCCTTTTCCCCTTCACGCTGATGGTGACATGCCATGGGTGTATGCATCCTGTGCTGTATCCGTGCTTGAGCTCTGTGGTGTGATGGAGTGTGTGTTGCTTGAAAGTACAGGACCATCTTGGTCTACTACATAATTTGCAAACAGACTTTGGTTTGTTCCCAGAGATGCAGGGGACTGGAATAAAAAAAAGGAAGCTTTGCTTTTGGAATGGTAGACTTGGCACCTAAATCACAGATTTATTTTAAAGGCTTTGCGTTCCTGCGAACGACTGTTTCTTGAAAAACAGCGCTGGGGTTTTAAATATCAGGAGGGGAGAAGTGAGGAAGGCTGGCACTGTGCTGCTTGGAAGCAGTGCTGACTGAGATGGTAGGGAGAAAGCAGCTGCATGGATGAGCTGATAGGAGAGGAGCTATTGGAGCAGGGGTGGCAAAGAAAGGGGTGATGGATTCAGACAAACAGGCTGATAAAATTGTTTGTGGGGATAACTATTTTCACAGACTACCATGCGGTAGTGAGGCAAAACAGGCAGTTGTAGTAGTGTAGTTCCCAAAAATCATGAAATAAGGTAGGTGAGGCAGGGGTAAGGGTAACCTTGGCTTTAAGTTGACTTTGAGCTGACAGCCAAACATATGTGAAGAGATCTATATGAGACTGAATGTGAGGTGCATCTCATGAGCAGAAGGTGATCTGAAGGTGATGGGAATAGAGAAAGAAGAATTTTTCTTCCGAGAAGAGGCAGAAGAGAAGAGAGTGTTGCGATGAACTGAGCCTTACAGACTGCTGAGGAGGGTTGAAGGAGTTACAAAGGTTGTTCTTCAAACAAATAGCAGAGATGTGAAACATTGTGTCAAAGAAGCATGAACAAGAAGGGGAACCACGGGTTTTCTTTGGTAAGAGAAACTATTCTTAAGCATTTAAGATACTAAAACATGGCTGTGTTTTTCTGAGGGAGTAAAAGGAAGGAATAGAAGGAAGAAGGGTAGAAGTATGGCATGACGTCAATCAGGACAAAAGTTTTGGGGAGAAGGTAGTGAAATTGTGTCCCTGATGGCATTTCTGTGAAGGGCAAATAGAAGAGAGGCTGTCTCACTCTTTTGACTCTCTCTTGAAAGAAATAGCGAGACGTGAGCAGGGGATTGAGCAGAACTTGAAATCTCACACTTTCCACTAGCTAGATCACTTCAGTGAAGCAGAGCTGCTCTGGAGCAAGCCATTGAAGAGAACTTGTTGCAGAGGACATCTGCTTGTTTGGTGGCATCTTGCCACTAGTGACAAAATCTCTGAGACTGGGAGCAGAGCAAGAGAATGCTGGGTGAGCTGGGGAAGATATAACTGGGGGAGAAAAAGAGAACAGAGAAACAGACATGGATATGACAGCAGAGCTCTGAAGTCCCAGGTGAAGTCAGCAAGCACAAAACCATTTACACTGTCTTCCTTTCTCCTCTTTTTTGGCCTATGCTCATTCTCACTGATAAAGCATCCCTGATTAGGTCTTCCCAGTTTTGAAAATCTTATATGTAAGCAGAAATTGCAGTGTATGCAAGGATGAAAGTGTTTAGTTTTCTTTCTGTTCTTGATTTTTTTTACCTCATGAGAGAAGTAGGTGGCTAATGTAATTCATGTTTATTGCTAAATGTTGCTCTTTGATGTCCTCTTATTACAATAGCCTGATTTCAAAGCCAGCAATAAACTAGAGGGATGGCACCTCATAAATATAGGGCTTCATTTTTGGCCCTGTAAACATCTTGAAACTTAAAATTTGAAGGAAAAAAAAAAAAAGAGTTGCTCTCCTTGGCTTGCAAATAACTCTTTCATTTCACAAAATAACAGCTCTCTAAGTAAACAAACCTCAAAATCCTGCTCCCTCATCTCCTCTGACCTCTTGTACCCTTTAGCCAGAAAAAAAAGCCAAAAAAAGCAGTTGATCGCTCTTGATCAGCCTGTGTAAGTTTTGATCAGTAGCTGTGTCTTCCTTCTTCTTTAACAACTTTTATCAGAACACTTTTCTGGGCATCTGTTTTTGCTTGGGGTTCCTGCCTGATGTGTTGTATTTTGTTGTGTGCTTTTTGTTATCAAACTGCAGACAACAAGTGTAGGGGTTGGCTGATACTTTGAGGATCTTGGGACAGAGGTTATTTTTGTGAAACAAAATGTACAGTTCTTTCTAGATTGTTTTTTTCAGTCTTAATGAGCTCTGTCAGACTAAATTCTTTTAAGTTCCCTATGTCCCTCCTGTCCTCTGACTTCTGCAAGACTGGATGCAGTATTTGCATTAGTTAAACAGGTCTGAGTAATTTACTTCATTATGGAAAAGTAATCTGCTTGTTAAAACTGTTAGCTTAGCAAACAGCGTAATACAGTATTGTTCTGGCAGAGACTGTGCTGGCAGACACCAATCCTTGTGTATCTTTCTGTGATGGGATATGCTGAAGATGAACTTTGTGACTTAGAAAAGCAGATCAGTCGTTTTGACTATCAGAATTTGTAGTTTCTGTAAGATATCTTTAAATCCTGGCTGAATACAATGCAGAGCACCCAGTCTCCGAGCTGAGTAGTACTGCAAACCCCATTATTACTGTGATACTCTCTATCAGCCTCATTAGGGTTGATGAATGGGCTGAAGTGTTTTTCCCCCTCTTCTGAAAAGACCTGCTGACAATGGTTGCTGCCTGTGTATATGCACAGAGTGAATAAATCAGCTAAACTATTACTACAGGAATACTAACCTTTAATAAAAAAGAAAGTAATTCTCATTATTTGCTTAAATCTGTTGATCCTTCCCTTCTCCTCTACAGAATCACCTTCTAGCTCCCTTGCCTTAAAAAGCTGGGTCATGCAGAAAGCACAAGTGAAATCTCTTGCATTTGTTTACTGTTGTGCTATTCCCAGGCAAATGAAATTGACTCTTGGGCTTTCCTAAGGCTGAACATGTGAACAAGTCAATTTGACTGTACAGCATTCCTGTCAGACCTCAGTGCCCCAAGCCCGCAATGGTATTCCCACATGTCAGGCTCCACTGATCCAGTAGTTTCCAGCATGCCTGCGGGGGCTAGGCTGGGAGGCTTGGCCCTTTGGCCAGCTGTCTTCTCATGTGGGAACTTAAGCTGAGCTTTGGGTCATACCAACCAAGTGCGAGTAACCATCCTTACTTCTTTCCTCTCTGTTCTTCCATGTCACTTTCCTGGTGGGTGCAATGTCCCTGCAGAGGACCTGAGCTCTGCCTGGGCTGTGTGTGGGGCAGAGCAGGTTGGATGGGTTCCCCCAGCAGACTGTGTGTCCCAGGGGGCTGTGTGGGATGGGTGTTGCACTGCCTGGGGTCAGACTGCACAGCAGCTTTAGATTCCTGAGCCTGAGATTCCTCGCAAGTACCATGTGTGCTAATGGTCCTAAACAAGCTGTCCAGTAAACAAATGGTTACTGAGATTGGCATCTGAGTGCCCTGGCATTTTGGCTAAGGGAATCCCAGATTCCTGTTCAGGTGTGCAGAGCAGTAGATGCAGCTCTAAGGAAAACCTTCAAAGACCTTGTTCTTGCCTCTTTAGTTTATCATGTAGATAGGTGTTAAAGTTGACACTTGATGATGGCTTTTCCTTGCTTGAATCTAGGAAAAAGAAAACTTTAAGATACTTTTTAAATAAAAAAACTTAAACTTTTTTTTTTGCAATCTCCAGCATGTCCACAGAAGTAAGTTGCCACTTGGATTTTTCTGGAGAGGAGGAGGGGGTGGAGGACAAAGGACTGTTTTCTTCCATTGGAACCAGCTGTGGTTTGTTCGCCTTTTGTGCATTTGGATGGGCACTCTGAAATCCAAACTGGAACTAGCAGTTAATATTAAAAACAAGCAGCATAATTTGACTAAACAAGCTTTCAGATGATCACAACTAGTCCTTGATGCTCAAGAGTAGGATTTTCATAACTGCGGAAGTAATTTGAGTACATGCTTGTGCCCAAAGCCAGTAGGGTTATATTGGCTTCTTTATTTTCCTTTTTGCTTGAAGATGATTATGGTGATGATTCATACTTTGTTAGTCTCAGCAAAAGAGTGGCTTGCATGTATAGTTGATTTAACAGCTGAGAACCTCTAAGCAAGTCATTCTCCATTTTGAGGAAGAATTTGTCTAGAGAAGATTCTTCACCTTTTTATTTCTTTTGTGTGCTTGTTAGTTTTGTGTCTTTGGTTTCTAGCCCTGGTACTGGCTGACTCTGCAGATGAGAACTTCCATGAGATCCTAGTCACAGCCTTACTTGCTCTTGGATTTGTGGCCGTGGTCCCATGTGCTCAAGAGTGAGTTAGGATGGTTTTAGAGGCTCGGTTGATGAACAGTAGTTTACTCATACTATGCAATCTGAAATATTAAATTAAATGTACCAGAAAGGTGATTTAAGCTGTTTAGTCTAACTAGATGCCTGTTTTCATTATTATATTAATTATTTCAATTTCCTTAAATAGAGGATCAATTTTTTTCCCTCTTATTCTTAATAGCATATTTTGTTTCTAATACCAGAAATGAGGTCCATTGAAATCTTCTCCTCAATCACTTTGACTTACTTAGAACTGCTTCATGGATTTATAACATTTTCTATTGTCTTTCGGCAAATCACACCCTCCTCCCCCCACCTTTTTTTTTTTTTGACAACCATGTAATGATCTATAAAGCTTTAAAAATAAAAACCAGTGGAGTGATAGAAAAACTAAAGTCATGAAAACTAACATTCCTTCTGCTGCATGGACTGCCAGGAAATTCAGGGGTCATGTAGAGTGAGTGTATTTTCTAATAACAAGCTGTGTGCTCACATACCATGCTTCTTTAAAGGTCTTGTGGTGGGGATCCCAGTGGTATTGATGGTAAATGTGCAAAGAATTTTTATAAGGTTGTTTGAATAGCTGAGTAACTTCTTTTGAAAGCAGCAGAGCGAATACTTCTGCTTTGGAGAAGAATCACTCTGTGGATGTCTGAGATGATGATAATGAATGATGGACCTTCAAAGTTAAATGATACAAATGCAGTTATCCTCTAGAGGATTTAATGAAAACTTAATATTTAAAAAATGTGATTTCTTTTAAGAAGGAACACTTCAGTATATCTGTGGTAGCCATGGTTATGTTCTAATCGAGAACCTAAAAGGCCATTTGTAGACTTGTAAGCACCAACATGTGGCTGTATTCACCGTGGAACAAGTTTGAATGGTGAAAGTTGGACTCAATGTCCTCAGAAGTCTTGTCCAACCTGATTGATTCTGCAGCTCTCTGATTCTTTGAAAAGAGAGGTGATGTATGCTGTGTTCACTTGCCAAACTGGAGCATTGGCCTGTGGTGACACATCTGCTGATGCTCTGTTTGCTTTCTCTTTCAGTTTGGGGCAGAGTTCAGAAGGTTCTCTCTGGATCGCTACAAGCCAGGAAAGTTTGAAGACTTCTACAAACTAATTCTTCATATTCATCACATCGCCAACCTGGAAGTGATGATCGGATATGCTGATGTGCATGGAGACCTTCTCCCTATCAATAATGATGACAACTTCTTCAAGGCTGTTTCAAGTGCTCATCCACTGCTCAGGGTTTTTATCCAAAGACAAGGTAAGGTGCAGTTTCATTTGAGTGCCTCGAAGTGTGCTGGGGCAAGGGGAAGAGTGGAAAACAGAACCCATTTAAAGGCTGAAATTATGTAAGAGGCATCTAGGAACCATCTTGCTCTTCCTCTCAGGCACTTCATTGCAGCTTGCAGGAATGGCATGGCTCCATGGCAGCTAGAGGGACTGCATTGCTGCCTGTAAGGTGTTTGAAGGATACCATGCTGAGAATCACCATGAGCCCCTTTATTTTCTGAGGGGAATGTACCTTGTGCAGGTGGTACCATGTCATCACTGGAGCATGCCAAATGCACCATTCCACTTGGTGGAAGGAGGGAATCCTAGTACTACTTCACATTTAGAAATTTTATCTATCCATGTTGATAATCAGTGTCATACCCAAGTTATTCATGCCTGTGTAGTGTGTGAATGAACACAGATGTGTAGTTCTGAAGGGAAAAAGTTGTCACAAATGACATCTTGTTTGACTATATTAACCTAGAAAACAGGCAAATGATGATTTTTTTTTCCCCCTCTGTCGTTACACTAAGGAGTGCTGATTCTTCCCATTTTGAATCATCAAGCAAACCTTGGGCAGAATTGCCTGAATATCAATGTGACATCAGGTTTAAGTGGCCTGTCTGTTCTCCTTAAGGACCATGTTTGGCAGTTGCTTCAGAAGAAGATTTGCTTTTATAACAAGGTGTCTTCTCACAGGTCTCCTTAAATCCCAGGAGAACCTAACACTGTATTAACACTTCCTCCACAGTTTTTTTTTTAGGTATTTTTTTTTCAGCCATGTAGTGATTTATAGCACAGGGCTTTTGGAATTAAAGTCTCGTCAGCAACAGATTCAGAAACAAGACTTGAGACTTAGAGCAGTCATGTAGCTTTTTTTGGCCTGGACTCTTGCTGTGCACTGATAAGGATTTAGCAGGAGGCTCCAGCCTGCTCATTGCTATGAGCTGGTGTAGTGTTGGTTTGATTTGGTGTCATCGAATACATCCAGGGCTGTGTGGCTCCTGTCCATTCCGAGCATGTTGTCTGCCACCTTCTTTTAGATGTGATTTTCAAGGAGGCAATTGAAAAGAGGGTCTGGAGCAGTTTGTTTTCTTGGTGTAACTGTCAGGTGAGTGGAAATGTCTATGTGAGAAGACTTGCTCTTCCTTCTTGTGCAGAAAGTGCAAATGTGGATCACAAATCCAATTAAGTCTTCCTGCAATGCCTGTCAGGGCTTGTGAATGCTCATGGTGGGTCAGGTTGTGAGAAATCCTTTGCATGACTCTGTCATGCGTACTTCAGTTCAAGTTTATTCATGTCTCTGGATCACAGTTGTCCCTGCTCTGCTTTGGACAGACTGCTGAAACCACTGACTATCCCTAACCCTGCACTGGGTTGCTGCTGAAATGCTGATCATAGAAGTAGGCAAATCAGAGAACTCTTGACTACACAGAAAAAATTCTCCTTCCTCCTTTAGGAGAAGTGTGCTGGTTATGAAGGTTTACACCTTTTAACCTTAATGGAAAAGGGCATTATTTCCTTTTCAAAAACCTTTTCTTTTACCTGTTGCTCAGTGAGAAGAATCATGCTGACAAGTGAAGGAAGACAGGCCTGTTCCTCCTCACGTGTGCTGCAGTAAATTCTGGCCCATCCCTTTGCTTAGTGCTAACTTTCATAAGGGACTCCTGAGGTTAGCATTTGAGATTCATACTTGTGGATGGTCCCTAACAGTCATGCTCATTTCCTTTGCTTAGACAAAGCCTTTAGAAATTTTTCCCTTCAAGAATGAAGGTGAAATCTTCATCTCTTTTTCCTTTGTTTTGCTGCTCTCTTTCTCTTCAGACTGGGGTGACAGAGCATTGCTGGTCCATCTGTTGGAGACCTGCACAAGAGAACAAGGTGACCAGCACCAAGAAATCATTGTGTCATTCAGGAGAATGTGGTGTGCCTGAACAGCTTTAGATCACACCCTAAATTCTGACTTCAGAGGCAGGAAATTAGAGTGACAGGGATGCTAGTAAAATACGAGGGCAGTGCTCTGTTGGGACTTTGAGGGAGACCGCAGAGCATGGGTTGTCTAGGCTGTTGGATCAGGGATTACTGCTTTTCAGGGGGAGTAGTCCTGGGAGCTGGCTGCCAGAAGTTGTTCTCATGTGTTGTAGAGTAGGGAAACATACTTCTCTGTTTCAGGGAAACAGAGAAGTATGCACGCATAGAAGGACTGAATAGTTGAAGGTCAGGTCTCTTTTTCTAGCAGAGCAAGCTGTTAATCAACTGCATGATTAGTCACCCTGTCTGTTTTCCCAGTTTATAGCTGAGTTATCCTTTCTCTTGTCAAGTCAATTTTACAGTCATGTTAAAACACTTAAAACATTCTTAGAGTGGCAAAATAGGTAACTTAGTCTTTGCACAATAATTGAGCAAAAATTTCCTAGTGTGATGATGTTTGTTTGCCTAGGTATTTTTCATCTGAGCTTAGTCTTGCACTTTTTCAGTTCAAAAGTCTTTCTCTCACTTGTCCCCAGAGGCAAACATTGTGCTTATTGCTTGGACTCTTCATGCCATGTTTGTGTCCAGGTATGGGATGGCTGTTTTATTCCTCTTTCTCTCTTTTTGTTTAAATCTCCTGAGCCCCAGATTTTTCAGGATCCCAGTAGTGTCCCACACAGGGCATGTTAGTGCTTATTAGCCAGCCATTTTAATAAAGAATAGAATTGGTGTTCCCAGTGTGCTTGCAACAATCAATTGCTGTTCATAATTTTTGGGTTTTGAACAATGTGGGACATATGCAGGTTATGTTTGAGTAAACGCAGCTCTAGTAAGTTTTTATAGCTCAAAGTGATCTGTCTGCTGAAAGTATATGGTGCTCTTTTTTTTTTCTTTTCCTCCAACACCAAATTACAGTGCAGACAAAAATCCCAATTAGAGAACCAGGCTATGAAAAGAAAAAGCAGTTTTCCTTTTACTTGCTTTCCCAGGCTGCAAGTATGGGTCATGTCCTGTGCTGTAAACTGACGTGGCTCTTTTGACTTCATTAGTACAGTAGTGATTTACATCAACTGATGCTTTGAGCCTGAGGATTTATTCACTCAACTGTAACTGATACCAGACATACACAGAACTCTACCAAAGTTGCCTGCTGCTGTGGGAGGGATGGATGTTCCAAAGACCTTAGAACAATGCAGGATGTGGGGGCACTTTGTCAATCCTAATGCAAATTCTAGATCAAATTCACAGTCTTTCCGTCAATAAAGTTAATTTTAAAGCTTTCTAAAGATTTAAATGGTTTCAGTATAAGTGTCCTGCAAGTAGGAGACACATGAAGCATTGAAGTGTCAGGTGACAAATTTGTGTTTCAGGTTAACTTTGCCAAATATTACACCTCTTGCAGGAACATGAAAGGCAAAAAAAATGTGAACAAGCTGAAGAGCATTCTAATAGTGAATGCCCTAAACCACACTCCACAGCTAAATGGAGCAGGCCTTACATCATAAATTAGTAAATGCCACAAATTACTGCAGCTGTTAATTGACATGGATGGAAGTTGGAGAAGGCTGATGACTTCTGATACCTGTATTGTCTTGCATTTTGCAGTCTGGAAATCTGATAGTATGTAAAAAGCCATCAGGTATCATCTTCAGAAACTTGGTATAAGTGTCTTTTCTTTTGTAGTTACTTTTTTTAATAGTCTATTACTGTAACAGTAAACCAATACAGAACACCAGTCATTGCTTTCCTCCTTGAGTAGTTAAAACTGCTGTCTACCATCAGTTCTCACTTAAAGTTTGATCCAGAATCAACAGGGCATAAATGTGCATTTACCTGGTTGGGTTTTGGATTTGACTTGTTTTAAAGATTGGAAGATACTGTTTTTCTTCAACTGCATACAGTGACTAATGTATTTAAATTGCTGTGCCATGTAATATATTTGTGCATGTTCAGAAGCAGTCCATAACTCTGCAATTTGTTATTTACCTGGCAAAGTTTTATTCAGCTCTAAGTACCAACATCTGTGCTTAGCTTTCTTGTATTATAAAATCAGAGCAATCACAGTCACTTTTACAATAAAAATGAGCTAATGGGAATCATGTCCAGGTCTGACTGAAAAACCCATGGTGGGTTGTTTTATTGTCTTTCATACTCTGAGCAGATAATCCCCAGGAATGGTTGTTGGCTGTCTAACCACATGTGTTAAACACAAAAACTGGCTTTGAGGCAGCAGCTATTTCCAGCTACCTAAAACTTTTAACTCTCTGCTCAGCCTTCTAGAGTGGGTATACTTACAAAAGTTTGAGTTCAATTCTTTCACATCTTTTTGGTTCTTCAGTAACTCTGCTCTTTGTTTTGCAGCACAGGCATTGACTTTGCCTTCTCAAAATGTTATATTTCCAAACAAGAGCAATGTGATATTACTGCTCTTGTCAAAGGTGTTTGATATATTATATAATAAAGCAGGTTGCAGCACATTTGAAGGGAAAATACTGAACTTCTGGTCTTCCTTTTGGTTTAGCTGAGCAGATTTTCACAATGGCCTTCTAGGAGTGAGAGGGAACAAAATACATTTTAAATGCAGAGAAGGTGATCTGAGGTCTTCGGTTTATCTGCTCCAAAAGAGGGTGAAGAAGAAACTCTCCTGACACTCAGTGTAGCTCGTGGGTGCACTGGAGGATGTGGCTCAGCTGTTGGTCAGACTGTCCCAGGGTTGCTACCCTATCTCCTCTGCCCTGGCACTAACATGACCCAGCAGCTAAGCTCCCTGAGCCAGCTCTTTGGCAGAAAACAAGATGTTTGAGTGAGGAGCTAGCATGGGATGGGCAGATTTAAAGCAGCTTAACACTGCCATGAAGCGTCTGCTTCCCGGGAGGAAGAACTTGTCTGCTTCTAGCCTTTGGAAGTGAGCAACTCCACTGGATTTCGAAAGGAGGCAAAACATCTTGTCTTAGCTTTGACAAGATTAGAGGATGGTGGTAAATTCCATGCTAGTATAATAGGAATTGCTGCTAGGCTTATATTAAATCCTTTCATGATTTTCTTCAGAAACACCTCTGTTTTTGAGCTGGAGGGGTCTTTGAAAGCTTGTCAAGCCAAGTAATCTTTGTCCCACTCAAGTCCTTTGATATTTGAAGATAAGTAAAATGCAGCTGTTTGTTCCAGTGAAGTCTGGCAACAAATTACTGTAACTTCTCTGTTCCACCTTTCATGTGCAAATGATGAGACTGGGTAATCATTATCTTTCTACTAGATTATTAAGCAACTTTAAAAACGTAAAGTTTTTAATCTGGCTTGTCAGACATAAACAAAAAACAGGCTTGAATTTTGTTGCTAGCATGGTTAGTGATACCTGGTGGCTGAGCAGAGCCGGTGTGAGGCTGCTTCTTTCCTTCTGCTCGAAAACTCCATTTTTAGTGTATGAGATAGTTGACTTTCATCACCAGTTACTTTTAATTGCAACCAGAGCAGCTGCTAAGCAAGAATTTTCAGTAAAAGAGGGGTGGAAATAGCATAGCCTTAAAGCTAGGCTTTGTGGGGTCAGTGGGTAGCTGATAGTGGGAACTGTCGCAGAAATATGTGCTGCATAAATATTTGTAGTTGCAGTGTACAGTAAGCACAGAACAGAAGCCTGGCAAAAACAGCAAACATTTGTTGCTCTTCCGTGTTAAAGCTACATGGGATTTGTTTTCAGTTTCAAAGTTTAATAATCTAATAATAAGTACAAATAACCAACTATATTAAGAATAAAAATAGACTTTCACAGTCTTAAAAATTACATCAAGCTCATACCAGCATCACACACATGCTGAATTTAGGCTAAAGAAACTTGTTTACAGTGGAAACTCATGCAACCTTTAATAGGAGCCTTTCCTCAACTCCATGCCTAGCTTCAATTTGTAACCCACGTAAGAACAAGCAAATAAATGCTCTTCTGTCCCTCCAGACTTATGTTTGTTGTCTTACAGTTGCAGATTGCTGCCCTGAGAGTACTTAAAAAAACCAAAATACAAGAACTTGGCAATTATGTATACTCAAAGATAATCTCAAGTAACACAATTCCTTGCTTCCGTCCTTGGTCTGATCCTTTTAATTTGAGATAGTGAAGCTACTCTGACAGGTGGCTTGGCTGGATAAAAACAGTGGTGAGGAAGACTTGTCAAATGATCCACCTCTGTTACGGTCCCTATGAGGGGAATTTTCCACTATTTACCTTTTCTTACCTTAGTAGTCAAAACAAGAGAGTCTGTTTCCTGCTCATGGCTCAGGTTTTTTCCTGTTGTGCCTAGTTGTCATTTCCCTTCTGTAAGTGATGGAAACAAGTATAATGTGCAGATAATAATGAGAGTGGACAGTCTCTTCTTTGACACCGGATTTCACCTGACGAGACCTCACAAGCTCGAAGCAGCTTTCACAAAGCAAATAAAGGTAGACAGCACAGTGCAAATACAAACATTAACTCAAGATTCAGGCCTTCAGGAATAGCCTTTCTGCTAAATTTTCGAAGTATTCTAAACTCTTAAGTACATTAGGCCAACTTAATTGTTAGACTCTTGCACCAAAAACAAGCATGCAGTAAAGGATGTTTCTGCCAGGTGTTTGTAGTAGGCATTGAAATATTAACTCCAAATATAGTTCAACAAATATAACTCCACTCAAACTAATTTTTTAAAGTAAATGAAACCTTTTGTCTTCAGTCCGTCTGTGTTGTTGGGCTGCACATTTCAAATTTGAATGTGTCAGTAGTAATACTGCATAAGAACTCTAGATAATTTTCAGCTCCAAGGGAGAAAGCAGTTCGGGGGAGGCTGAAAGAACCCTTTCTTGAACCTGCCCCTGATGATGATCTCCTTGGATCTTATTTTTCCCTCTGTGCTATGTTTAGAATAGTAAAGAATCCTGTGGGAATATTAAGGAAACTATTAACCTAGAAAACTTCACTGTTGTTCTTGCTCTTCAGGCCCCTGCCACATGCTGATATTAAGTAACCTCTAAAAGCTCCCTGTGAGTAACTTCTACACCACTTATCTGCCCCACCACCCCCATTTTTCTTGTCTTTTTTGTCTTCTGCTTCTTTCTCCCATGTTTTGTTTATTTCTTCCTCTCAGCTGTCAGCTTTCTACTCCTTGCCTCAGGTTTTTAGTTGCTGTTGCTCCCTAGGCCGGAGAATGTGTTAGGTGAAAGCACACATATGCTGGTGGTTTTTTACTCCCAGCCTTAGAAAAAGACTTGGAGTGCAGTGACAGAATAGGTATGGAAGTAACACTTAGTGAGGAGAATTGGCCTTTTGCTGTGAGTCCTGGATCACTTAGTTTTCTTCTCCAATTATCTCTTTGCATTAGAAATAATACATTACTTGAGAATTAAAAAAAAAACCCCAAACATCGTAAAGTTTTGAAGGAGAACGATTATTTAATTTGAATGATATACAAATAAGAGATTCTGTACTGTCTGGTGTCTTTGGAAATTGGAGAGCTGGAATTCAGTGGAGTTGGGGAAAAGCTCTGTCTCTGCAAGGGCACTGCAAGGCTACCCAGCTGCTGGCAGTGGTGAGCTCTGAGCCAGCCTTTCTGCCTCTTCAGCTGCTGTGGATGGACACAACTCTTTTCTTTAAAGCCGAGGATTTGAAAAGGGCTAAAGCTGTTTCCCTCATCCCTGGATGCCACTGAGGTGTCCTAAGAGGAGGTCTGTTAGTTATGACCTCCAGATGGACACTGGTGGCAACCCGTTTGTTCACTTTATTAGCCTGGTTTATTTTGGCTTTGTTTTCATTCTGCCAAGCAATTTGGTGGTTTTATTAGTA
Organism: Entomyzon cyanotis; assembly: GCA_024500445.1. Classification (NCBI taxonomy): domain Eukaryota; kingdom Metazoa; phylum Chordata; class Aves; order Passeriformes; family Meliphagidae; genus Entomyzon; species Entomyzon cyanotis. Next base: position 44,673,477 of record JAKEPQ010001005.1, read on the forward strand.
TGATGCAGTGATTTTGTTTACAAAATAATGTCATCTACAATTTTGCTTTTGTGTGCTTACTAAGGTCTTGTTTTAAATTCAGCTGACATGAGTAAAGGGGAGGAAAACCCATTGCGTTAACAAAATGCATTGTGTTAATCAGAAAACTATAAAGTTCCTTGCAGTTTGGGAGAAATTCTTTCTGACTCTGAGTGAATAAATGAATGCTTTGTAATAGAGCCCATAAATAAGTCCAAGGGTAATGCCTTTGTGGCTAATAAAAATTAAAAATGGAGTTTCCTAAATCTGTATTCCTCGAAGCAGCATAATTTTAATGTGCCTTATCCTTTGTAGAGTGGCAAAAAAAAAGTATAGCACATTTGGAGTAAAGTATGCAACAAGAATTCTTAAAAAATTTGTTTCAGAATGATTCTTAACTGAGACAAAGAATATCAATAGCAGGAGGAGTGTTTGTGTCTGCATTATTCTTCAGTCACTTAAGAGTGCATGGGACACTGTTGCAGTGTACTCATTGCATTTTAAAATCTCTGCATGTTAAGGAGGAGAAGGTAGCATTTAGGGACTCAACATTTATGCATCAAATCCTGGCACAGGATTTATCTGTTCTGTTTACAAAATGTGAGATCCTTTTTTCCAGTGTTAAACTGAACTTGGGTCAGATAGTGCTATGGTTCAAAAGTTGCTTCTTCATCCATGAGGTTCTTTAATGAGGGAGTTACTTTTCTGTATGGGTAACCACATGATGTCTCCATTTATCAGCTTGTGCTCAAACGTATCCCAAAGTATCCCAAACCCGGACAGACAATAGTTGAGGCCAAACAGTGCTGACAATGATCTGCTAGTGAGCTTAACATGTGCATGAGTGACTGAAAATGCCAATCCTGGTCATGATTTTCACTAGATCTGGCTAACACCTCTCATGGCCTCACCAAGCCCAGAGGCACATGATATTACTTTTTTTTTGTTGATTTCAGTAGTAGTGTGGCTGGTGCCTTTCTGACCTCATCAAGGTATCTATGCTTGCAATCGGTTGTGGCTCTGAAAAACAGGAAACTTTTTTATTTAACTTAGTTTTCTGTTCAGGTCTTTTGCTTATGGAGGCAAAGGTGTTGGTGATAGTGTTGTGGAATTCCCCCTTCCCTGTGTTTTTGGCTGACTTCAAAGGCAATGTGACATTACCTGACACCTTTTGTCACCCATATGTAGAGTTAACATTTCTTGCCCTGAAAGAGAGGAATCAAATAGCTGTCTGCAGGCTGTCCTAAGGGTCCCAGCCTGCCCCCTAGAAGAACACTAGTTCCCTGTGCTGTATTTTGCTTAGAGTGTACTTTAATTTCTCCTTTTTTGATGGACTTGGCTACCATACCATAGCACACCTCCCCCTGCCACACACACAGTGTCAGTCACCTGGGGACAATGCTGAGTAACAAAGAAGTGTGGTACCTGTGGGTGTGATGGATAGTCTGTGTTAGAGGTTGTTCTTTGCTGTACGCTGCTCTCTGTTGTACAAGCACTCTGGGGTGCAGGGAGGTTTTTAAGCTCATTTCACAGGCATGCCATGTCATCTAGTAGGGATGGAGAGCAGAGAGGGGGAGATCTGGGAGAAGCTGCTGACTGGATATCTGCTGTGATTTAACATGTGCTGCTGTGGGCAGAGTGGCTTGGCAGTACCTTGGAACCCATCTCCTGTCCCTGAAACATTCCCAGAAGCAGCTGGCCACAGGAGCCAGCTCATGGGCTGCAGATCACAGGAAACAGCTTGCTGCAACAAACTCATCTTCCTTTGCTGGGATGACCCCTCAGCAAGGGTACGTGTCATCTGCATCAACCCTGGCAAGTGCACAGGGGTGGTGAGCAAAAGGAAGGATATTGGTGATGTGTACAAAGCCCTGTCTTACAGTGGACTTCACCAGTGTTGATATCAGACCATGTGGAGAGCAGCTAGCTTGTCCTGCCTCTGGATGCCTGGAATAATAATTTCCCTGAGTGTTTTTTTTTTTTTAGCACTGTACCTCATTTGGTCCCAGTTCAGCGAGTAACTAGCTAGTAAATAGCTAGGCAGCGATGTCCCACACCCTTCCTCTCACCAGTTGCATCCTGAGATCCCAGAGCTGTATTGCATCATGAGGAAGTACTGGAGCTGCAGGTGCCTTTCTACCATGATGGGTGTCATACAGTGTGTGGGTAGCATGCTTCTGAGTCTTGTTGGTCTGGTTTATGGGTGTGTGCTTATCTTGGAAAATCTGAGTTACTAGGTCCATCTGTCTTCAGAAATGTTATTGCCTGTGTTTCAGACCACTTCAGTTCCATGTGGATGTCCCAAGAGATCAGTGTGATGATGATACTTACATATGTGCATCAGCAGCAGCCGTGAGAGGGAATTGTTTCCCTGCTAGTGTAACCTAGGTTTGCTAGGTTGCTTACCAGTGTTTGCTAAATGGTGCCTTTCCATGGTGGGCTCTCACAATTGGTGTGAACTGAGCAATTCCAGCAAACCAGGTCTCCCTGCCTTACAGGCCTCCTGGTGCTACAAGGCATGTCAGTGTCAGTAACAAATCTCTGGATAGCTGCTTGCACATGGAAGTAACAAGCAGAAGTTGCATCCCTACTGAGGATGCAGGATTACCTGTGGAGGGAATGCTGCTGGAGGTATTTCTTGGCTTGTGCTGAGGTCCAAAGGTTTGAAAAGAGAGCTTGCTACAGTTCCATGTCTGTAAGGTGCACAAAGGCTCTGATATGGCCTTGCACCCCTCCTGTGTGATAGGGCTGTGTCAGCTCATGTGGACTGGCAGGGCTTACAGAGCAGAGCCTGCTTGTGCTCTTTGCTGTGCAGTTATGGGGTCTCTGTCCCTGCTCCTTGCAGGGGGGTTGGACTAGATGACCTTTAAAGATACCTGCCAACCCAAACTATTCTGTGATTACTCACATTTGGTTCCTGTGTCTTGCTGAGACATTGTTCCCTGACTCTTAGTGTTTGTACTGTTTCAAGGCAAACATAAGATTTGCTTATGTTACTAGCTTTCATGCAGCCTAAAATAAATCATGAATGCTTGTTATTCCATGCAGTGAACCCTGTCCTGTTGAACACGGTGTTTGGCTACAGTGCACGTGGATGGGCTTTGTGAGCTGATCCAGAGGTTGGTGCACTTTGGTGCAGAGCACTAGGGCAGAGTTCAGGACAAAAGGGGAAGTCTTGTCCCTGTTCAGGTGCAGTCTGGATCTCTTTGGGTTCACATGGCACCTAACTTCCAACTGTGCATGTGCACTTGGCTGCTTCATTAGCTTGCAGGAGGTCTGATGGTTCTGAGATTGCTGTCTTCATATCACTGAGGGTTCCTCCAGAATCTACCTCCCCCAAACGCAAAGTTTTAGTAAAATTCAAAGTGCAGGGGAAGAGAGAATGCGCAGGAAGTATCTATGGGAAAGATAGGATGGAAAAAAATGGACGGAAAAAAAAGGTAAAACCTCACTGGTTTTAAAAAGAAAGACTTCCGTTCCAAATTCACCTATTCTATCTGCAAAACCTTGCTTCCTAGATATTTTGCCTCAAGATTTTTTTTTTAATGTAGTTAAAACATGAATAATTTTAAAACAAATAATCAGCTTAACCCTATAGCACTTAGCGTTCTCAATCAGCTGGCTTGAAAACACAAGTGCAGAAACAGTAGCTGTTCTGAACAGCAATTTGAGAGGCTTAGGTAGCTGATATCTCACAATCTGACTAGAATGGCTTTGGAGAAACCCTACCAGGGAGCACATCACAAGGTGGCTGGATGCTGAATTTGGACAGTGGAGTACAGTATACAGTTCAAGCGTTTTATCAGTGCCAATGGCCCTGAGAATATTGGCATTTGGAAGAAACAGAGTGGTTGTAATATTTGTCTACACTTGCTGTGTTTATCTAAATCTCAACTCAATCTTTGGCAGCTTCAATGTCAGTAAAATAAAGTTCTTTTGTAAGGTGTGGAAGAGTAGAGCTACTGAAACACAACCCCTGAAGTTACTTGCAGTGTAGACTTCTATGGGGAGCTTTCCTTTTCACTCTTCAGAACGGTGCTTCTTTTGGAAACAGAGGGGGGAGACTGATGATTGCCAAGCTGCCAGTTCACACAGGTGATGCATCTGCCAGGGTGGTGGCACAGTCACTGCCACCAGCCACTCCTGAATAATGTCATCATTTCCATGATAAAGCATGTGAGCATTTGCAACTTGCAGAATACTGCTTTCCCAACAACCGGAGGTGGGTAGGTTTTTTTTTTTTCCTCTTGTGATGTGCAAGTTGTATACCTAACTCTTTATCATCCCACTAAGAGCTGGGCAAACAGCTTTTACACTGGTCTGATAAGCTTTTATTGAGGACAACAATCATCAGGTGTTTTTAAGACACTTAGATCCCATGCCACTTAGTTGTTTATAATGATGAGGGAAAAAACCTAAGGAGTTTGGGTGTGTTGTCTAGTGCACCTTCAACTGGGACTCCACATCAGCTGGGAAATAGTTGCCAGCTAATAGTTTTAAAATAGTTATGATGAGCAAACTGCTCAGAACACATGTATGCATTTCTGATTGGTCTATTTTGATTTAAAAAGCTGTCAAATGCACAGTTTCACAATTTTTAAAGAAGTTGTTTCCTGTTGTCATTTTCTCTCTGTCTCTCCAAACATCAGCATGATACCACTGCTACACTCTGCTGCTCTTTATTTATTTCCTGATTCCCAGCCCTCCCAAGGAGACAATGACCCGTAACAATGTGAATAGGCAGCAGCCCAGGAGCTTTGGAGGATGGTGAGGTTCAAAGCTGATGGGCCAGGTTCAGTTAAAGCTCTATAAAGATTCCAAGGAGAAGAATTGTTCCTCCAAACTGGGCTAGAGGATTCTGACTCCTTGTATATGAAGATGGCTGTGTCTGACAGCACAGAGGATCTGATGTGACCAATGCAAGACAAAAATTCCCATGTCTGTGGGAACTCTTGCCCAGTAGATGCACAAATTGGGAGCTGTTAAACAGCCTCTTCTCTTCAGACATGGCATTGTTTGTCTGTTTTCAAAGCAAAAGACAGGGTTTAAAGGGAAGTCTACAACCACAGCCATCTTCCTTATGGTCATCTTTGTTTGCATTCCTATGGAAATGCTAAATATGGTACCTTATGCCTGTAGTTTAAGTATAGATTTACAGGAAGGAAGGGAGTTTTGTTTCAACTGTTTCGAAACTGTGTGGTACAATTTTTTTTGTACTGAAATATGTTTACAAGAAGTCCTGGGCATATGTTACTCCCTGGGTTCTTCGTGTGGCACAAAGTGGAGAAAAACATCTGTTCGTACATCCATGCAGTAACTTTTTCTGCCAGGCCCTCTTTAAAATGAAGAATTTTCATTATTTTTTTTTTAAACCAACCAACCAAACCTAACAACAGGGTTTTTTTAAAATTTTGTATGTTGACTACCTTCTGCAGCTGCTGGGAGGTGTTACATGTCCAGTTTAATTATCTCAGCAGGAGTTGGATAAACAACTCCTGTGCTAGCGTGACGCATTTAAAGCAGTCAAAAGCTGCTTCAGAGCACATCACTTCTGTAGGTAAAGAGAGGAGCTGTGTTGTGGGTGTGTTGTCTCATGTACCTGTATTATCATTGAGAGGCAGGTGAGATACTGGCTCCTTAAATAACAACTCTGGTCTTAAGCAAGCCTTTCATAATGAAGTTATTTGACTCATCAGCTACTGGGAATAGCAGCCCAGGTCCATTTTGCTCATGGGCAAAAAGGGCTCCATGGGAGAGGCTTTGTGAAGGCTTAGCACAATTCTCTGACTGCAACTGCATTAGTCTGTGTTTTCTCTTGTGGCTGGAATGCAGTGTGGTGGTAAATTGGTTAAGCTTGGGGCATGAGGTCCTTTCCTAGGCTGCTCTGTGCAGCTCCATGGTTCTTTTGCACTAAAAGGAGAAAGAGACCTTATTTTGGAGTGCTGCCACTGTGTCTGCTGAATCATGACCATGAAAACTGCTGAAGGGGGTCTGTGCTAAATAACAAGTGTTGTACACCAATGGTTATTTTTGGTGGTTTCAATTACAATCCTTCTTTCTCCAAGAACCACACTGGTGTTTGTGTAAATGGATGCTGAACAGCAACAGCAAAGCCACTGAGTACCAGAGCCAAATCTGAAGAAGAGTGGACACGTTTGCAGCAATGTGTCTGCTCTTCTCAGCTGTTCCACCCTGTGACCCTCAGCCTCTTCCTTGTGTAAACATAGATGGAAGCAGTCAGGGACATCTGTATTTAGGAGCAATATCAGGAGCTTAGCTGGGAAGAGGGAGCACAGAGGATGGAGCAGTTGTTAGGCTATTCAGGCTTTGTCTCAGTGGGAAAGTATGAATGCATTTAATACTGCATTTTCACTCTTGGCTGGCTGGAACCCAGCACTGACCACGGTGCCTGCTGATACTGCAGGGATTGCTTTGGCTTTTAGCACATGGATGAAAGAAAAACACTTTGGGAGCTTATTAGTAGGTTGAGAAGAGCAAACTGCTTTCTTTCCTTTCACTTTTCTCTTTTTGTTTTTCTTTTTTTTTCCTGTTCTTTCAGCAAGACTCACTGTTTAGACATCTTGTGAATAAATGGAGGAAACTTTTTGACTTCTGTTTTGAGGGGAAGCCAGGAGTGACTAACATTCCTTAATCTGATTTTATTGCACATTCTTGTCTTGGATATGTTTTCTCTTTTTTCCCTAACCGAAGAAGAAAACAATCCCTGATGCAAGTGGCTTCTAAGCTCTGTCTTCCTGTAGCTCCACATGTAGCTCTCTGTATCCGTTTGGGAGCTGACTTCACATATTCTTTTTTCTTTTCATGCAAAAGATCTTTCTTCAAACTGTGGCTTGAATAAAAGCAGGAGGGAGTTCAGATTCTGGGAGTCCCTGGTGTCAGCTGAGGCAGGCAGCAGATAATCCCTGCTCTGTTCTGTACATTCATTAGCATTCTAGAAATACCTGACGTGTCTGTTTCCTGATTAGGAGATCTTTAGTCAAATGCTTATTTTCTCACAGGAAACAAAGTATTCAGAATTTGTCTGGAAAAATTTAGGAATGCCTTTCCATGTACATAACAAGCTTTTTTTCATTTGCACATGTTGCTGGCCCCTGTTTGTCAGGGAACTCTCTGCATCCTGGTAAAGTTTTTGGCACACAAACAAAGCATACTAGCTTGCTCCCTGCATCCCCATTAATTTCAATTTCTGCTTCTTCCTTCAACAGGTAGATGTGGGAGATGGGCTTTACAGGAGTTGAGAGAATTGAAAATTATTTGAAGAGGAGGGTTATCCTAAATAAACGTGGTCAAAGCAGTCTATTAGCACTGCAATATGATTGTTGCCAATGATGCTTGTTTACACTTGTTAAGTCTTATGTGTGTACAGTTTCATTTTGTAGGCAGATGGCTTTTAAGTCAAATAACGAGTTCTCAGTGTGCTCTGCTAAAGTGAAACACTGCTTCCTTCCTTTCCCTCGGCCCCCCACCAAAGTGAAGTTTAAAGTCTGCAGCTAACCAGGAGTGCTCCATTCCACCAAAGACAAAATGTGTCCAGTTTGTTTAATAAATAATCAGCTGGCTTTGATTTTTTGGCTTAATTTAGTCCAAGTGCTTGGGGGTGGCTAGATGGGAATGTGGTGTTGGGGGTGGAGACTTCCAAGGAAAAATTCTAGGAGCAGAAAATTAAAGTAGCAGAGGATATATCCTCTGTGCAGGCTGAGGAGACAGCACTGCAGCACATGCTGTTACTCATAGTTTCAAAGAATGAAACAGTGATTTCCAAGAAAGTATGTTATAGTTAACATGCTCTTAGCTAGGTAAACTTCAGCTGCTTTATTTAGCTCTGACAGTGCAGGGTTTTTTTATTTGCAAAGCCATTGCATTCTAGAGCCTGTGGTCAACTTCTGAGACACTTCTGCAAGTTGTCTAGTTTTCATAGTTACCAAGGGAAAAAAAAATTGACCTGAAAACATAAGCAGTACAAATATCTAAGGGCATAGTGGTACAGGCAGCTGCATTTTGGCTGCTCTGCTGTCTTGGCTGAACATGACCTGGTTTTGCTCCAGAAGCCACATAGCTGGGTTAGTGTGGTGCCAAGCTCAATTCCTGTGCCTGGTGTCTGGAGTGGGCTGGGAGAGCAGCCATCCACTGTGGATAGGAGAGCAATGCCCTTGGCCTTGGTCCTTTGGGGGTAAATTAACAGTTCTATGTATATTTGTTTTATTTTCACCGTCCTGTGCTCTCTTTCTGGGTGAGGAAGTGGAGGAGGGGAATTTACAATGTGTGGCTCGCACCAGTTACTCACTGTACTATTAACAGATATTTGCTCTACTGCACCTCAATTTTTGCAGTGTATGGCATGAACAGTTCTTCACCAGCATTAAAATAAAACAGGTGTTTACCTGTGCAGCCAAAAGGGTCACTGGGTGACAGCAAACAAGTGCATGCCCTCAGGGGACAGATTTTTCCTGAAAAGTTTGTATGGTCTCTATCACCACACATTACAGGAAGGAAGAAAATTGGTGGTTTCCAGAGGCTAACCTCAGTCCTTTGATGGTGAATCACAGCCATGGGGACTAAAAGGAAAGGTGGCCTCAGTGAGGAGTGGGACCCTCTGCCACTGTTTGAGGGCAGAGAAGCAGACCCTCCTGAAAGCACAGGGGTCTGGCTTTGCTACTCACACTGTTTCCTAGCTTCATTTGCATCCCCCTTTGCGTGCACTGAGTTACCCTGGTCATCACTTTCTGAACCAGTTGGGGAGAGTGATGCAGACAATTCCTGTCAGCCTTGAGAGCATCAGTGTCTGCGGCGATGGAGGGAGGAAATGAAATGCCAGTGCATTGATGTAAAACTCCTTTGGAAGAGGAGGAAAACTTACTTTATGCAGTTTTTCCAGTTATACTCAGTTTTCTGCCATACAGCAGTTCTTTGCCTGGCAGTGTCTTTCAGGTCTCTATTGCACAGAAGCTCATAAGACTTTGAATTATAGGATGCATACTAATAAGAATTTATTGTTTTTGTTCCCTTGAAATGAACAAAACCACTCCCACTTCATATCTCCTAGCTGGAGAAAAGCACAGTGTTCCCCTTGTGCTTTCCTCTTCCCTATCTCAAGCACTCTTTTGTGCTGTGAGAAGTTGCTGCAGATCTGCTGTGTAGTTCATGCAGCTTGGTCTCTCAGCTGCCAGAAGTGTGACCTTTGTCTGTCTTCATGGGAGAAAAGGTGGATCTCTGGAAACCTGGGGAAGACATGCATGTGGGAAGAAGAAGTATATGGTCCTGTATTAAGCTATTAAGCTGGGACAGCAACTGGAAATCTCAGGAGTGTTTTGAGTATTGTTTGAAGCCCTTCAAGGCACGTAAGGGTGTGTGTATGTGTGTGTTTGTGAGTAATTTACATTCTCTGCAAAAGCTCACAAGCGACAGTCCCTTTTTAAAAGTGATATTATTATATAGGACCAAGTTGTGTTTTCAGACTCTGCAGCCTAGCAAAGAATCCATCTTTTCTTGGCCCATGGCCCTGCACAGCACTGCCCACAAGCCTGGTGCACCTGGTGGTAAATGCCTATTTTCTGGGGGAGGTTCCTCAGCTGAGGAGCTCTTGAGTTGGCAGTGTCTGCTGATACCCCTCCCACTCCACCAGTAAGTGGTCTCAGCTGGACTCTCTGTGCCAGTGTCCTTGTCCTTGGCTGCTGCTTCCCAGCTACTGGCTCCCTCCCTGCTCCAGCAGCAGCCCGGCACTGGGCCCATGCAATAGACTTGTCAGTGCAGTGTCTTCTTCCTCTCTCACTGCTCCCAGCCTTGAACCATTTTGTAAGCAATGCTGCAAGTGGTGGGGGAGCACTTCAAAAATAGTTGTAAAAGCTGTTCTTCAAGTCAGTAATTCCATCCTGCGTTGTCAGTGGCAGACTAGAGAACATGACAAGAAAACATGCTGCTAAGATTGCATTCGTCAATAAAACCAGCATACTGGCATCTGAGAAGCAATTTGGCACAGGGGGAGTCTCTATTTAATGTGCTGTATCCTTTTTTCACTGTTAATCCTTCATCTTATGAAAGAAGGGTCCAGAGGTATGCAGCAAGAAGGCAAAGAGGCTTAGGAAACTTTTTCCTTCTCTTGTTTCCCAAAGTGAACAGATGAATTGAGGGGGGAGAACAAGTGTCGGATACAGGCGTGGGGTAAAGGTACTGGAAGTTTGGTATGCCTGCCTTTCATATTTTTATTTGGATGAGGAAGGCAGTTCTGAAGTGAACCTCTTGACATCCCCCCTTCCTGCCCTGTGTGCTGGCTGGCATTACTGAGCAGCATCAGGAGATGCAAGCTAGATTCTTTCTACCTGAACCAAAACCAGAAGCTACATTCTCAAAGCCCACCTGGCTCATCTGATGTGCTGTGTTTGATGAGTGGCAGGAGACCTTGTCCAAAATAAAAGCCTTGTAGACCTTTAATAATCTGGCTGTTGAGACCTTCTACATCATTGTTCTATAGGTTGCTTCAAGTGGGCAAAGCTATTTGGTCCTGCAGAGCCAGCTCTAGTGTGGTGGTAAGGACAGCCTGCCCAGATGGGAGGCTGGAAATGTTGAATATTGACTTAGTGTGGCTGCAGATGCCCATGTTCTACTGGAAATGCATGGCAGACTTTTGTGCTCCCTTTCGGTGGGTTCAGATCTTTGGGTGGGTGGGGTTTTTTGTGGGTTTTTTTGTTGTTGTGTTGCTTTGGTTGTTTGTTTTTTATAGCTGCCTTTCATGCTGTCATTGAAAGTTGCCAGAAGCCTTTTTCCATTATCTTGCTATTTTCCCTTCCTGGGAAAAAATTGATTTTTGTCTTGCTGTAGAGAATTGCATTAAATAATCTCTTAAGGAGCTTTCTCAGTCCCTGCATATCAAACAGGTGGTATGTAGTAGGAGTTTTCCTTGGCTGCTGTGTGCTCCTGCAGAGATATTTAGAGATGCCTGTGTGCCTTTCACCACAAGCATATGATTTTGTTGCAATCTTAGCATATTTTGCCCAGATTGAAATGATGGTTAGGAGAGTGAATAAGATAAAAATCAAACATAAAGTGGGGGAAGAAGAAGCATGCTTTTCCCCAGAATGGGGTTGCGAAAAGTAGCTAGCATGAGAAAGATTGGTCCCACTAGAAGTGAAGTACTATCTTTCCTCATGGGAAACACTGGAATAGATTGCCCAGAGAAGCTGGGTATGCCCCATCCCTGGAAGCATTTAAGGCCAAGTTGGATGGAACTCTGAGCAACCTGGTCTAGTGGAAAGTTTCCCTGCCCATGGCATGGGGGTTGGAAATGGATCTTTAAGGTCCCTTCCAACCCAGGCCATTCTATGATTTTATGATGTTGCTTCCTCTTCCTTCTTCCCCCCTCTTTCTCCCTCCCCCCATTTGAAATTGCCTAAGATGGAAGAGGAGGGAATATTATTGACTGATGTAAATAGTAAATAAATAAAACATAATCTGAATGAAGGGTGCTGTGTCCTAAATGGCACACACTTCATATCAGCACATTATGCTGTATGTTTATATTTGGCCAGCTTGAGAAGCAATTCTAACCATTAACCACCATTAATTGCCCTGTGACTGGATGGTTGGGATGGGTTCCTGACACAGGAGAGAGAGATGCATTAAAGGCTCTCCAGCTGTCTTGTTTTGAAGCTCTAAGGCAGATACACGTCAGTGCTCTTAAACCCTTCTCAGTAACATGGTGCAGTTCCATAGCTTAGTAACATGGTCTTTCACAGAATAGACACAGAATTCTCCATTACTGAATTTGTAGCTTATGCTCTGTGTCTTGCCTCTTCTTGGGGAGCTTGCTGCTTGCTGTGACTGTTGGCCATGCTCTGCCCTGTTCAGGTGCACCAGATGTTTGCTGTAAGTAGCTGACTGTGAGAAAAGCCTCTGTCTTTGGTGGCTAGACTGGTTTTTACCCTGGCTATGACTTCATCTTTTGACTATGCAATGTGTCTCAGACTAGGTCTGCTGGAGACACACCTGAGTAACTTCAGTTGTGGAGATTATTAAAGAAAAATGTTCCCCCTCTAGTTATAATAAAACTTCTGCCATCCATTTCCTGAGTCTTAGTGCAAAGGTAGTCTCCGAGTGAACTATTATGTTAATTTTTTTTTAAATAATCTCTCCCTTGTTGTTTCATCAGCATTCAATGCCAGCATTGCTGGATCAAGTTAAGTTCAGGAGACCTAGTTTTGCTGCTTTTATATGAGGGAAGGAAATGGTATGCTACTCTGTCCTAGAAAAGGAAATCCTCCCTGGATCGAGGCATAAAAACTTGATTCCATTTAAACATGGCATCTTATAGCAGGAAAAGGCTGGAGTGCCTTGAACCTGCTTAGGTTTAGGATTTTTGCTGTCCAGCCCTGTTTCTGTTAATGTCTTAAAATGGTCTCTGCTGGAATTCATATGTTGGAAGCTGCTGTTCACCTCCTTGATCTTCCTATATAAGTCAGCAAGTGTAAGATATAAGGAATTCACAGCAGACTCTTGACTGCTTGGTCTCTTCTATTTAGTAAGCAGAAGAGACTTTGATGATGTACTGTGAACCTGTGGACTAAGAATTAATTCAATCTAAAATTAAGTTTGCCTTACTTTACAACCTCATAGCCATCTGCACTGGGCTGTACCTAATTTAATAGCACATGCTTCTGCTTTCACTTCTAAAGAAGCATTTCCTGGCTGCTGCCTCCATCTCAGGGCCTGTGGGATCTGGCATCAAACATTGTTTGTGTTCATTGATGGGGATAGAGAAAGGAAAGGTGTGGAACTCCTCCTGCTCAACAGCATCTCTTTTTCTGCTCCTGAGCCAGTTGCTTTTGCAGGTGGCCTTGGGTGCAAAATCATGTTCCAGCAGGTTGAATGGGAGGATTAGTAAGAGCCAGCTGTTGGCAGGAAGGCATCTTACTGTCAGTGTCATGGCGTGAAATTGATTGGATCACTACAGCTCTTGTGTCTTACCAGGGAACTTTTTTTAAAATGCGTTAATCGCTGTGGGAAATCTGGAATCAAATACCAAACACTTTCCCCCACCTCCTCCGGCCCTAAACTGAGGCGAAAATCCTAAGAATTCTTGGTCTTGGTTTTGATGACTGCTATATGGGATAAATAATGACCTGGCCTTTATGCAGTAGTCTTCTGTCCTGCTGTTGTCTTCACTAGAGCTGCCCAAAATTTCCTCTTTCAGACTCCAAAACAAAGTTGCAGTCTTTCTGCGTGAAAATCAAGCACCTCGTAAAGGGCAAAATTTTGAAGAATCTGAGATGTCCCCAAGGATCTGCTTACAGTGAGAAAATTCACTCACTACAAGTATTGTGGGGTGGCTGCTGGCACATGTGAGGAATTCTGCATTTCTCATGCCTGATAAAATCATATAGCACAATGTTGCAGAGCTCTTGACTTTAGCTAGCAGGCAACATGACTGGGATTCATTTGGTATTGGCAAATCTTCTCAAGATAAGAGATTGGAGGACTTTTAAGATGACTCTTCAGATCCCATTTCAGTAGATGGTTTTTTGTCCTGATGTTTTTAGACTATAAATTTGGCAGTGTGCCTTCCAGGGTAAGAAGTTCTTAAGTCTGCGTGTGCTCTGTAAACCAAATATTTTTATATCTGAGTTTGAATAGGCTGATCATAAAGATATGACTATGGCAGAGGTAGTGGCTAAGGTGGAACAGCAATGGGTCATTAATGTGTGGGCTCTCTTTGAAAGAGTATATTGTTTTTCAGAGTTCTTCCATTGTGTGCCTTGGGGTGTTTATCTTGGTTTGCAGTCATCAGTGATCTTCTCCTTAGATAAGTGACCAGTAGCTGAGCTGTCAGGCAAATGATTTCATGCATGCACCACCCTGGCTGGGCACCTAAATGGGAACCAAACCCACAAACCTAGGGCTGCATATTGCCTGGCTGCTGCATTTCATAACTGCTGTGAAACAATCACAGTGGGGCTTTTCCTTTCCAAATTGTCAAGACAATAGAGATATTTCTTCTAAAGAAAGAACAAATGGAGGAGGAAGGCTCTAATTGCCCTTTAAAAACAAAATCCCTATCTTGCTGTGCTGCTTCTGGTCTAAAATTAAAATGTTAGATTAATCTCTGAAGCAATGCAAGAATCTCCAAGTGGTTTTCCTCTACCCACCCAGCACATGCCTGGGTTTCCCACTTGATTTAGGAGCAAACCTCTCATAGGGATGAGCTGAATTTTGTTTGTTGTTACCATGAGCAGTGAGATGGATTCAAAATTGAGGAGACAAGGGGAGCAGCGCACTGATCTCCCTTCTCCTCTTCCAAAACAAATAAGGGTTGGATTTTTATTAAAACCACGGTTAAGTTTTGTTTCTTAAATGAAAACACACGCTTTATTGACTTTTTAAATCAGGTCTAGCCCTTCCAGTCATGTGTTGTTATTAAATGTGCCCTTCTCCTAGTCTCTCTGAAATCACTTGCAAGTGGAGTTTAATAAAGAATATGTTTTGATGTTTTTATAGTAAAGAGGGAGGAGATCAGGCTCTAGTTGATCTGCTAATGAGACTTTTCGAGGAAATCTATTCCCAGTATTCATCTCTGTTTCAATTACTTCTATGATGGCTGACCTTCCTTCTCCTGTGCTATGGCAGAAGGGCATCTGCTTTGCCAGCAGGCAGGGAATGAGATGCTGAAGCTGTTCTGATGTTTGTCTTGCTGATTTTGGCAATACTGCTTCTTCCGCCCCTGCCTTCTTTCAGCAGCTGCCTCAGCTGAATGAGAAATGCAGCTTTCCCCTGTCCTGCTATGTATGAAGAAGGGAAAATTTGTTTTTTGGTTTTATCCTATTTCAGGCTTCATTGAAAATGCCTTTGCTGTCTGATTAGGGAGAAGAAACGAACAGGTTTTTGTGCTTGAAACATCCAAGGTTAATGGTGTTCTATCCTTGCTGCAGGAGTTGGTTAAATCTTGTATATGGCTTTGAAAAACTGTTCTCTGGAACCTCACTTGCTTGCAGGTCTGACTTAGAGCAGCAGGTGTTAAACACTGGTTTCCCCCTGATGCTGACGCCACTTTGGTTTGCTGGTTTTGGCGACTGTTTCTGCTTGCCAGCATTCCATAGGTGTCCTCAGCACACTGAGCCAAGCTGTGACTTCACAAGATGCGTAGGTGGCTGTGCAGTGTGTTGCTAAAGCTGCTTTAATTTCTTCACAAATATGTCTATGCTGGCAGGATTCAAGCTGACTGTCACAGAAGTCTCACAGGACCACGGCTGTATGGCACAGCTGACTTATTATCCCCTTGCCCCTGTGAAGTAAGGGACTTTCTGCTGACTAGAAAGGCTTGAATTGTTGGAATCTGGAGGAGGAGAGTGGCAGATACCAGGAAATGTCTTCTCCACATTACTTGCTGCAGAAGAAGCATTGTGTTTTGCTGATGTGCAACTGTGACTTGGTTATTTTGTTTTTGTTTGTTTTTTTCTTTCAAGCCTGGAGTCTCAGCAGACCATCCTTGCTGGGAATCCACAGGAAATGTGTGGCTGGAGGTGTCTCACTACCTCAGGAAAACATGTCAGTTGTGTGATGTCTACTCTTTTAGCAGGTGGTCCTTATACAATGAATAGCCTTACTTGGGGTGTGGGAGGGCAGATTGAGTGAGGAGTAGTAATGCTGATTTGACATACTTGAAAATGTTCAAGCAACTTGTTGGAGTCTTTCATGATCAGGTCTAGTGTGATATGCAATGTCAGGGGAGCCAAGGGGAGAGAAACAGATGCCAAAGTCTGGATTACACACACACCCCCCTACAAAAGGGCAACATAAGCAAGTGCAATAAACAAGATTTAATTATCTTCTGTTAACTCTGGTGAAAGTGAAGGGTGAAGTTTTAAATATAGGCAAAAACCATGAGTGTTTTCTCAGTAAGTTTCTTGTAAAATTCTGAGAATTGTGCTATTTTTTACTTGACTTGCCCTCATGCTCTTATTTTCAAGCCCAAACTTGTCAAAACTAACATGCCTATTCCTATTCTGTTCTTGTAAACTCCTTTGTCATAGATAAAATAATGGAGCAGCAGCTCTGAAATGCTTCTGCTTGCAGTCCAGACCCTTGCAGTCAGATGCCTTCAGATCATTCAGCGCTAGAAAGATAGAAATTGGGAACTCATTAGGTGGCAAAGACCTGGCCATACCAATCCACAGGTGACTGATCCTGGCCAGAGAATCATGTAAGGAGGAGTTCTACAGATGTCAATATATGAAGCACTGATGGATGAGACTGTGGGAGAGAAAGGTGAAGAAGATGAAGGCTTGTTTTGGCATGAGAATCAATGCTTATGAACCAATAGAAATACACGTGTGCTGCAGCTCATATGGTCTCTAATCAATGGAGCATGTGATTTCAGAGAGCCTTCCCACAACACAAAGCAAAAAAAGCATCTCACTGGCTTCAGGAGACCACTCTACAAAATTGGGCGTGGTAGTGAGGAACTAGACATAGGTACTCTGAAATTGCTCCAAATATGAAAGCTTACAAATACCTTACTCTAGGTATTTCTAGGGCTCTTGTTTCTGGGTTGAGGAGGAGCTATATGAGAGCAGTTTGTGCTGCTACTGAGTGTGCTGTGCTATTCTGGAGAGTTGTTAGAGAGCTATATATTCAAACAGGAATGAACTATAACAAGCACCAAATCAGTTTAGTGATCCAGCAACACTGAATACTGACACAGAGCTAGGGCTGCATCATATTGGACTTAAAACCCATGGTAAAACCTGCTCTGGTGAGGATAGAGCAATTTTGTCAGAAATAAGGGTTGGAGTGTGCACTCATGGAGTAATGTGGCTGTGCAGACACTCACTACAGGAGATGGGTCAGTCGGGTGTTGCTGACTCAGGAAAGGCTTGGTGGTAATCTTAAATCATGATCATATTTATCATGTGACAAAGCTTTATAAATTGAGTTGCTTCTATAGTGAATCCTTTCAGCCTTTGGCTACAGGGACAATGAGAGAAGAGTGAAATGGCTGATTAATGCTAATCATCCAGCTCTTAATAGAAGTATATGCTCAGTTTTTCAAGTTATGCAGAAGAATTTTCAAGTGGGTTGAATCCAGTATCCAAACTTGAATGGGCATGTTTTCAGGCTAAGTGTTGGGTACAGTTGTACTGGAATACCTTATAGCAAAGGTAGGGTGGAAGATCTTTTGTCTTAATTACCTAAACAAGCTTAGGCTGGAATATGTTTTCGCAAGGCGGTGTCATGTTCTGTGGGATTAAGTCTGTAACCTGGTGTTAACCAGCTTGCTTTTTCTCCCTAGGAAGCAAGTTGACCACCTCTTCTGGATTGCTAAAATTGTAGACAAACATGCTTAGTAAACTAATGGTGATAGTTCAGTATCTAATTCTCATCATCTTGTTCCACAGAATGGCTCTGTGAATTATTCCCTTTTGACTGAGTTGCATGACCAGTAAGTTGACTGAAAACTCACTACATCCTTCCTTCAGCAGCTGTTTGTTTCATAGGTTGCCGCATAGCAGTCACCACTCCTGAAAAAGAAATGATGTTTTGGGAGAGTCTGATGTAAGTGGGAATATGAAGGAAGTCAGCAATGTGGCACTGGTTATTCAAAGGAGGTGCGATAAGAATTGTTCCAGGCATATGGGCATTTTGTATGTCTTGGCTTTTCCCAGGCATAGTGTTTGTGCTGCTTCTTATGTTCTCCCCTCTGCCCATATCTGCTCTTCTCTTCCTGTCTGCTAGAGTCATCCTTCAATTCCTGTCTTTTATTCCTTAGGAGTTCAGTAGAGTATACACACACAAGTGATTGATAAGCCTTTAGTTGCAGAACTGCTTTTACTTCCACAACTCCCAAGAGACTGGTGTGGTTTTGGGCCAGCCCTGTTCTTGTTCAGACATCTCTTAACATGTCTGTCAGGTGTGCTTTCTTTCCTCTCCCTCTCTCCTGTTTTTCTTGATAGCTGTGTGAGATCATCTTCTACCACCACCCCCACCACCCTTATCCCTCCTCCCAACACCTAGCATTACTTGAGAGAACAGAATTGCAGGAGTTAGAGATTTTCTTCTGTGGTCTCATCTTTTCAGGGAACAAGAATGCAGTGCAGCAGCTGGCCCAGCCTCCTGTATCCTCTGCCTTCAGTAGTGTTTTTGTGCTCTGCTGTAGAAGTGGAGCTGTACAACTCCATGGCTTCAGTGGCTGAGAGAAGCATGGGGAGTAAGCATAAAGTGACTTTAGGGTAGCATCAAAATTTATTTTGCATAATGTGTTGCAGGGTTGGAAGTGCCATGTCTTTCCCTAATTTTACACAATACTCCTGTCTTTCAGCAGCACCAAAATGGAATGGTGTGGCTCCTGCCCACTTATAAATTAAGCTTGGTCTTCATAGAGAAGTCACCCAGACATGATGTGATAGATCTATCCCTGTCAGCTAAAGAGCTTACAAAGCACTATTCATTGAACACCTGTGTAGACTTTGGGCAATGCAATCCACCTGTCTGCATGTTGCTAGGAGTAAGTCTTCAGAGGACATCTCACCACTCATTTCTGCAAAAGGTAAAACATTGTTGGGCTGCAAATATTGGTGCCAAGTTCTGACCAGTTGAGGCAGGTGCTTTCTATAATGGTCTCCAGAAGACTAGGCCCAGACCTTGAAGACTTGACCAAAACCAGAAGTCAGGATTCACTGACTTGGTAGAAAATAGATAAATCTCTGAAAGACAGATAATACTTTTTTTCTGCAACTTGACAGCACATCAGGCTGGTGTTTGTATAGTGAAGTTCACGAAGCAGATCCTGCTGCAGCTCCACTGACTTCAGTGGAGTGATTGTGATACATGACAGTTGATGATGCAGCCCTGTAAATCTAGTCACAGCAGATTGATGCCTTACAAACTAGA
This sequence comes from Entomyzon cyanotis, assembly GCA_024500445.1. NCBI lineage: Eukaryota > Metazoa > Chordata > Aves > Passeriformes > Meliphagidae > Entomyzon > Entomyzon cyanotis. The sequence continues at coordinate 44,692,389 of JAKEPQ010001005.1, forward strand.
GTTCTTAATGTATTACTTGACAATAAAAACTAAAGCTTTCTTTTTCTAGAGGTGAAAATGAAGGATTTTGATATCTGTTTGGAATAGAGGTTTCTGCCTGTATACTGTCTTCAGTGGAAAGAGGATAGAAATAAATTAGCATTTTGTATCTAGGTGTGGTGAATTGTAAACTGTTTCTTCATCTGCCTGCTGGAATCTGCTTTAAGAAAAGCATATCCCGGATTGAAGTGAGTTGTTTGAGGAAACGTATGTCCTTTCAGTCTTTAGTGCTGGTCCTTTCAGTCTTTAGTGCTGGTTTTGGTTCCATCCTCTCCCAAATAATGAATCTCATCTTTTCTCAATTCCAGCCACAGTGCTCTTTCTACCTCATGAGCTGATGCCTTACCCTCTAGTTGTCTTACCTTCTTTCCCTGTAGCCAGCCTTCTAGGGCTATAGAGACTTTAGCTTTTCATACATGTTCTTAGTGCTTCTTTTTTGTAGTAAGTGCTCCTAGCAATGTAGTCATTAGTGCAGCACTAGCCCCCTTCCCAACCCCCTTTTCTTCCTTTCTCCTATATTCCTGTTAATTTTTATTATTTCTCTCTTTCTCCTTTGTGCTCCTCTAAGTATCTCTGTAACTGAGTGTCCATGATAGGTTCTGACTCCCTGTGTGTACACCGGGTTACTGCCTTGTATGCCTCTGCTGCACAATCCAGATTCTTTGAGTGGATATCTATGAGCTTGCTTTCTGAAGAACAAGCTGTGCTTGCTTTTGTTTTTCTGGAAGTTAATTTTTTCACTTAAGTAGCCACTATTTAGTGAGCTCAGCAGATGCTTTCTGCTCCCACCACAGTATCACTTAACACAGCTTTCATCTGCTGGCATATCACCATGGCTCTGCTGGCCTTTGTTAGTGATGCTGAGCAGACCCTAAATATTGCTTTAAGATCCTGTCAGAACCTCCTAGAACAAACAACCCTGTTTTTTATCTGCTCTTACTCCAAATCTCACTCAACATCAGATGCAAACCTTTCCTTTCTTTAGATGTCCCTTCAGAATTTAACCAGATTGTCAAAGTGAGCTGTGGCATTGTCTCTTCTTCAAGTTCCTCTGCTCATACTTTCGGTCAATTCCCTGCAGATTGGACTTTGAGGAACCCAACATTTGGAACAGAATCTGGGTTATAGCCCTGTGTTTAGGAACTTGGGGTTTACATTCATGAGTGAGTAATCCACAGGTCAGTTTCTCTTTCTCACTGCAAGGCAATGAGCAGCCATACAAACAGCAGTTATCCTTTTGGAGCAAGTTATTGGCTTGTAATGGTAGAAGCAGCATGTCCTGCAGTCAGCAATCCTACTTTAAAGGCCTTTTCTATGCAGATATAGTTGCACAGAGTTTATCACCCCTCTGATGTTGGCCACATGGCCTAGCTTCAGGGGGTGCTCTGCAGAGCTTCTCATCATCTGTGCCCCAGCATGTACACATATGTGTCTTTGTTCCAGAAGGAGCTTGATGAGGGCAGAGGTTCTTCACTGTCCTTTTGATCCTGGGGCTGCACGAAGATTGGCAAGACAAGTTTCAAGGATTTATTCTGAAGCCAGGACAGATGAACAGCCAGTTACTAGCTTGCTATCATTGTGATTTCTGCTAATGGTCCTTCAAGGGTTTCCCTTATCTCCAAAGCACAAGCCATGACTTTGTTTCCTGCCTGCTTTCCTCAGTAGCTGCTTCAGAGGTGGTGTCTTGTGTGGTCAGGTGATAACATCCGTAAGATTGCTGATTACTGCTATAAAGGCATCCAGAAACAGTTGATACAGAGCTATCATATGTATTTGACTTTATTTAACAGGCCTCTCTTGACTTGAAAAGAATCCTTTCCAAAGCAAAGCCTGCAAATCAAACTTGGAGCAGGCAAGGCTCAGGCTTTTGAGCTTAGACAACATAGGAAACATGTACCTCTAAGGACCAGTGTTTTCAACATGTGAAATAACTTACTGATCCTGAGTTGGTAGCCTTCTACTAAAAACTTGCACATAAACTGCATTAAATAATTCTGTACTCCCAGAAAATGTATGTGATTTTTTTTTTATGTCATCCTGGGAACTTCTTAGGAAGGGAGCAAGAGGACAGTGAAGAGAAAACTTTCTAATTATGGTAGAAATTCTAGGAGAGAGCTGGGTGAATTGACTTGGCCTGGAAACTTCGCCTTGTTTAGCTAGGAGGACTAAAAAAGAAGAAACAGTTAATGCACTTGATATCCCGCAGTTAAGAAAAGGTTACAGTAATAATCATCTTGTTAATACTGGTATGTGAAACTGCTGGCAGCATTACTGCTATTTCATTAACCTGATGAATCCCAAACTTCTAGTCTCCCATGGGGAGAGACTAAAAACCATAGTTGGTGACCTGCAGGAGCTAGCAGTGACTTCCTCCTGATGGCTCAGAGGCAGTCAGGGAGGAAACGCTCTTACCTGGCCACAAAACCTGCTATCCAGGGAAAGCGGAGAAACATACAGCAGTGGGTTGGCTTGCTGTAGCAATCCTGAGATCAGGCTATGGTCATACCATAGCATGGCTTACGACAGCCTGAGAAGATAGAGTCAGGGACCAATTGAATTAGCCACAAATGCTAGATAGAAGTATGGGCAAGAAGTTGACCCAAATTCAAGGTCAAGTATACCAGGTATTTAAAATTCTTAATCTGAGACCTAAACTTGTAGCCCAAACCATGGAGGCATGCTGGAATTGCTCATGGATTGAATCTGTCCTTTCTGCAGAACTACCAACACACTGGATGTGGTCCTCATGACTCTCATGTCTGCTCATAGCCCTTCTTCAGAACTTAACAGTATCAGTATCTTTCCTACTGCTTCTCAAAAATGTTTTCCATACTGCTTTTCTACCTTTCATGGTGTAAACAGAGAAAAGCTTTCACACTGAAAGTCTCTCTGTGACTGAAATGGAATGTAACACTGACAGGAGCCTTCCCTTCGCTTAGGCTGCCTCTTCACAAGCAGAATTGCCAATAAAGTTCAATTGAGGCAAAGCTGCTTTTTGGGTTGAATCCAGATTGTCTTTAGGCCTGTTCTGCCTAAGCTTGGAAACTGTGGAATGTTCAATACAGTGTGGCTGTCTTCCAGACAACAGTGGGCCAAAGCAAATGAAAATGTGTGATTGAAAATTGTGAAATACTTGATCATATGGATGTATCAATGTAATTTTCATATATATATATGAAAGATATTGCATTCTTTTTACAGAGAAATTTTGAAGATTGTTTACAAACCAGTGCTTTCTCTGCATGCATTTCCACAAGCTTTGATGATCTCCATATTGTGTTTAGAATTTGAAGACTCAGTGTATCAAAAATGTGGATCCAGTCCCTGCCCTGAAAGAAGTCTGTCAGGAGAGACTAGACAGAGTTGCTGCATGAGTAGAGTGAACCAGGCCAATAGCTGATAAATTATTTGCTTCTCCAAGTGGTTCATCTGTCAATGGCCCTGTTTTTTTATTGGTGTGGTGATTGGGTTTTTGTCTTCTCAAACTTTCTGTTGTGTGGAGCCAGCTGCTGAAGTGTTGTCTGTAGTATAATCAGCAGTAATCAAAAGGGGTTTGCTTATCAGCCAGCAGCATCCTGGACAACCTAGTCTTTTGTCAGGATGAAAGAGCTGAGGGTGGAGTTGAGTTAGCAAAGATCAAGTATGTCCATGGGAAGCTGGCAGTGTTGGAAAGTTCACACCGGGCCTGTTGGGTGGGTTTGGCAGAGCTGCACTATAGGTACCAATCAACCACCTGTGAATAAGCAGAGATGCGATCTGCTGTCTGTGTGTTACAGCCCAGTAATGAGCCACTTAGTGTTCTGAGGGCCTCACTGCCTCTCCTCAGGAGAGATACGGTGATACCCTGAGCAGGTGTGTTCTTGCCCAATACTGGCTTTTATTTAGGTTGAGAATGCTCATGAGAAGACCCACAGTGTGTCTACTTCTCCTCTCCCCATTCTGCAGTGATTAGTTGGGTAAGAGTAGGACACAGCCGTGCTCAGCCCTGGCTGGAGCAGGTGGTATCCACCTGTGCATGCTGCAGGATGTTAGGTATGTTCTGCTTGCAGTGTCAGTCCCAGCTTTGCCAGCTTTATCTGACTCTCACACTTGGATACTAGTGGCTCGTTGCCTGCATTTTGGGGTCAGGTTTGAGTTTCAAGTCTGAAGTACCTTTTAGCAAGCCAACTCCAGCTAACAGCTCACAGCTTAACTTCTAAGGGACCTGTAAAATTAATACAGCATCTAAAACATAAAGCATCACAAAGTCAAGCCTGTCCTAAAATAAAATGACAGATCATAGCTTTTGTAAGCTGAAGTCTGTGTGTGCCTGGCAGCTCAGTGTCAGAATCCATATAGCAGTCTGAGCCCTGACAATGGCATTTGGGAGTGCAATAGCATGACACAGGGGACACCCTCCTGCAGGGATGTCCTCTGAGATGATAGGGCCACGTGTCTCCTCTGGTATCACTTCCTACCCTAACAGGCACTGAGCAAGGTTTTCCTTCATGTCCCATTCCTCTCGTGTTAGTTGCTGGTCACCTGTCTGCAATGATTCTTCATCCACAAACTTTAGGCTGGTCTTCTAGATAAACATCTGTGTGAATGACACACAAATTGATGTGGTATTTCAGGTATTAGCTTTTAATTGGAAGTTGTTTCCCAAGTAAGTTTTCAAGTCTAACAGTAAACAGGAATTCCTCCACTTTCTGCACCCCACTGACAGCCCAACTTCTGATGAAAAATGTTTGAAGGATGCGATCTGGCATATTTTTTTTACGTTAGAGATGCTGATAGGTTATAATGCAGTCTGTAAATTTTAGAGCTAGAATCTCTTGGCTGTGTTGCCAGCAGAGAGAGACAGTGGAGTAGACAAAGCAACAGCTTTCATGCTCCATCAGGCATGTGAAGGGGGGAAAATAAAAATGTTAGAGAAGGGAAGAAGTCTGATACAGTAGTCTGTCTTCTTGGTTTTGTTTTTTTTTTAACATGGCTTTCCCTGCTAAAGCAATTGAGAGAAATTTATCAGTATTGATCTTATGTAAATTCCTAGAAACGAAAGGACTTCTCCCTCATTCTGAATCAAGCTCCACAGTACAAGAAGTCTGAATTTTCTTGCCGTGCTTGGCTGCTTTACCTTGCCCCTAGACTGCAAGGCTTGATATAGAAGTTGAATTTGGAAGCAGTTTTGTCAGGTGGTGGTGCCGGCTGCTGCTGAGCTGATGAAAACTGCCAGTAGGCAGCAGAGCTGGCAAAGACCCCCGTGAGAGGAATTGTGGTTCAGAGTTTCAGCCAGTTTCAGTGACAGCTTAGTCATCTAAAGAGAACTTGCTGTGCAAACATTCTGCCTAAACCAAGTTCTCAAACTTTACAAGTTACTCCAATTGTAAATGTTTTATCAAGATGGTCACTTACATCTGTTTATCTCCATTGTAATGTGAGTGATTTCTTTAAATGGTGTAATGAAAACACTATTATAGAAAGGCTTTCTTTTGAAGAGTCTGCAAATAATTATGGTTTGTGATAAGTGTGTGCTGACAACTAATATATGCATGAACAACTAATACAGTCTACAATAACTGCAAATGCCTGTTAGGGACACTTTGAATGTTCTGCTGCCCCATGTGCCAATACATCAAAAATGGAAATCTGAAAGTCAATTTCAGAAAACTGTTTCCTCATAAGAAGAAATTAACATGGTCTTGTAAGGATGCCTTCGAGTTTGCAAAGATACAGTTTCTATTGGCTTAGAAAATAAGAATGTTTAGGTGCCCACACAAGTGGGCAGCAGAAATGTAGTATTTTATTAAAAGAAAATGAAACTCTTGCAAGGCTTTTAGTTTTTGGGTGTGGGGTTACAGTGTGAAAAGCATGTGGCATCTTCATTTCTGCCTGTTAACCATTGGCAGCTGATAGGCATAGAGTATATAGAATGAAGGAGAAAAAACCTGGGGATATAAGCATCTTAGTCAAACTGTTGTGCCTTACTTAAGGCATCTATAAATCCCAGAGAGGAATAGGGAAAAGTCTGTACTCATGGTTACTTTCTTCCATTTGTGTCCTCAAAGAAAGCATCATAGAGACTTGCAATAATGCACACAAATAAAAAGGCTTGAAAGGATGTTTATGTAGTCTACTGTCCGATAGCTTTAAAAGATCTTAGAGTGGGGCAAAGGTGACAAGATATGTCTCCTGATTTCTGAATCAATGCAGTGGAAGAGGTTTGCATCCTCATTTTTTTGCAGACCATTTTGAAAACATGCAATTTTTGCATGTGATACTTGCTCATACACATGTCCAGCTTTTTATAAAGCATTTCTGGTAATGTAGGCAGTTGGCATACTTCAGAAAGAATAAATCCTCTGAGGGTAATAGATCTGTTAGAAGTAGACAAAAACCAGCTTAAGGGCCTTGCTTCATTGATATACTTTCTCTCAAGTGGCTGCTTACTGATATTCTCCCAGCTTCCTAGCCAGCCTTCGGTCTGACATTCATCCTGACTTTACTATGCCATAAACTTGGCTCTGTGCTGCTCCCTCACTGTCTGCTTCAAAGGTGTATTAGCCCTTTTTAGAAGGAAACTTTTAGCTCAAAATGTGAGTAAGTCATGCACGGAGTGTATTTGTGGTGAAGTAAGAAAGATTTGCTTAAGTGCAGTGCCAAGTGCCTTTAGCACTTCTCATCAGGTAGCTCGGGTGTAAATTGCTAGAGGTTATGGAGTAAAGTGATGTGTTGAGAGCCCTTAATTCCTCACTTGATTCTTAGCTTTAGCTAGTGAATAGGTGCCACCTTGTACAGTATTAACCATCTCATTTGACACATGCAAGTCCTCTAAATTATTCAGTGCCTTGTTTATTGATATCACCCTCAAAACTCAGTTTGATAAGTACAAAATGGATTGGGGTGGGGGTTTGTTTGTTTGGTTTTTCCTAACTAGCTTGATCACACCTTGCAAGTTCTTGATGATAGTCAACTGTAGTTGCTGAAAGCTAAATCTTCCTCAGGCTGTCAAAATCAATCAGGTTGACAGCTCCTCACCCTGTTCCTGACTGCGCTGAGCTGCTCTGGTTACTGTCCTCTGGGTGCCCTGTGCCACCATGCCTGGCTCCTGTTTGTGAAGGCTTCCTTCTGCTTCACAGAGATAGGACAAAGTGGCAGCCACTCTGGCCTTCTACATTTCCAGTGTCTGAACCTCCCACTGCTGAAGACCTTGCAGAGATCGCACAAGGACAGTATGGTATTCAAAAGACTTCACCACTTTGGTGTGATTCTAATACATAGTATTCTTCTTCAGTGATTTTGATAACTTTTGAAGATCTCTTATTTTGTGTATTAAGTTGTAAATTACTTCTGAATTGAAAGTTTTATGACCTGTGAATTGGAGATACGCTGTTGGCCACACTTAACTGAAAGTACTCAGACACGAGCTTATTTAGGCTGGTAAACATAGCTGCTGCCTCACAAATTGGTGACATTATTTCCTTCTGGATATTCCCTGTTGGCCTGCAAGTCACTGCCAAGGTATATAGAGTGACTCACTCCTTGTAGCGCTTCCAAGATGGAAATTCTAAAGTCCAAGCTTGGAGGTGACAATAGTAATATTTTTCACTTGTTAGGCTAGGGGTTGGGGTGAGCCCAAAGGGGACACATCCATATCCAGTAACTCCCCAGCTAGCAACTACCTTTCACTTACCGAGTGGATTTGTGTGAAGCTGGCTTTCTGTTTGGGAAATTCGCTCAGGCAGGCTTGTAGTTTTAGGGAGTATTTTATGTTGCTCTTTGGCAGAAAGCTCCCATTGTGAAGGAGCTTGGGCTGACGCTGCATAACGTGACGAGTCTCCTACGCAGCATCCTCCCACAGCCCGTCAGCCCAAGAGCACAGTGCTGGTGCTCTGCAGAGCAGTGGGGAGAGCGCTGGGAGCTATTGGCTAACGTGATTATGAAGTTAGGAATCTCCTCCTCACTTCCTGTGGGCTGTGTAACACAAGAGCAAGACTTTTTAATTAACACAACAATCTGTAGCGAGCAAAAGAGCAGAGCTCAGCTAAAACAGTTTTCTCAGCTGTCTGGGCAAGCAGATGATGCGAAATCTGGCATGTTAACTTAACATTGGCCTTTGACTGATCTGACGTGAGAGGCATAAAACCAAACAGGACAGTGGTGCTTTCCCAGGAAAAATATGTGTTAGAGATGAGATACTTCCTTTTATTGAGTGGCTTTTTGATCTCTATGATGGCCAGCTGGTTTTGAATGCCTTGCCACTCTTTCAGTATACTTCAGGTACTCTTATCAGGATTTTCCAGATTTTTTTTTTTCCCAGACAAGCAGGTAATTCATAGTCACAGCCCTTTTCTTTTTCCCAGTTTTCTTTCTTAAACTTTCAGTACTGTATCTATGAAAAAGTGGAGACTAAGAGTTCAAGTAGATTCCTTTCAGCTAACATATTATTTGATTTGCCATGGTCGAAGGCCTGACTTGTGTGAAATGAACTGATGCAGACAATGGCAAGATGAGCTGTCTTATGTAGAGTTTTAGTGTGGTGATGTGGATGTTAAATTGCATCCATGCAGAAGGAAAAACTGGAGCTGAGCAGATAAATACAATCTGCCTGGGTAAGGAAAAGAAGCCCAGGAAAAAACCCCATTCTTCTCTGTTTTATTTTATGTTTTTCTCACCATAGCTCCCTGAATTAATGTGGTGTTATCTGCTAAGCTATGGACAGGTGTCATTAACTTTGGAATGTGTTTAACCTGTCTCTTTGATGCTTTCTATCTGTCCTTCAGCATGGGAGGAAACTCTGGGATCTTCTCGGTTTCTGCAGGAAACTTGTGCAAGAAACAGTGCAGGAAACCTGCACTGAGGCTTGTACAGAACACCCAGGTGCTGCACTTTAGTCCTTGGCCACCTTTAGATGTGCTTATAACACTTAACATAGGCACAAACTTCCTTAGAGTGAGACTGAGAGTGAGACTCTTCCTGAGAGTGAGTTGTTGGTTCTTAATTTTGATCTCTACACTGCAGCTGCAAAACTTTGTCAAGCTGGTAGACTGTGAATAAGATGTTCCATTAGTTAGTGTGTTAATGAGCACATGTTAAAATACAGCACAACTTAGTGCTGAGTGTTTGTATCCACCCCCAAGAGCATCTTAGTAAGAAGACATTTTAATCACATCGACCTCTGAGCCATTGTTTTTGTTTTATATAGCTATTTGTCTTCACTTTTCATGTCCTTAGAATGTTTTTCTTCTGAAGATGAAATGCATCATCAAATAAAAATTCTTGTCTTGGTCACCATTTGGCTCCTGTTGTGGGAATTTAGTATGGATTTAGTAATACTGCCTGATCTTATTATTAAAGATCTTGCCAATTCCTGATGCTGTCTAGCAATATAAGTGAGGTGAGGAAAGACATGGAAAAGGGACACTGGGCTTTTGTTTAAAGAAAGCAGAAGGTGTTTTTAATTCATTCCTGTTTCATATGGGGGGTGAAGATAGGAACTGGCTGCTCACAGTAGAACCCCCGAGGGACTGAAGGTGGAGAAAGGTCTCAGAGGCAGACACAAGAAGTGGTGAGCCAAGGTTATTGGTAGCAGTTCACTGTCTCTGGGCTGGGACACAGCTTGTATGGAAGCTTGTCAGCTTAAGAAGCACTTGCCTTTTGTATTGAGAGGATGCTTCTGTTGAAAGCATTCTTGGAAACAAACTATACAGTGTAATGAAAATAAGTCCTAACATACCTCATCTGTTCTTTCCTGCCTTTGAACCCTCCAAATCCCTCCTCTTTCCTTTAAAGCTCCTGGGCTTTGCATAACCTCTGATGTATTCTCCAGGCTTTTAGTTTAACCATTCTAATGGGAGCTTAGTCTCCCATGAACAGTAAATTTTTATTTTTAGCACTTCAGGATTCACAGATGAAAATGACTTCATGTAATTAGCTGTTTTGTGGGGGATGCTTTTCTTTAAGGTGTCTTTTCTGGAACTTAAAATGGTAGTAAATCAGGAGGAGCAACTCCACACTAAGCAGTTGCACAGCAGTAGTCTGGCCACAACTTAATTTTCCAGTTACAGTAGAAGTCATGTCTCAACATAGTTTGTGCACTTAGAGCAGTAGATGTCTGCCCCTACCCCCCAACAATTAACAGGCAAATGTGGTGATGACTCAATGTTGTTATCTCTTGTGTAACAGGAAAACTGAGATCATTAAGGGAATTCCCAGTGGCATGAATACTGGGTGTACCCGTGGCATTGAGAACCTCCGTTCATTGTGGCAGGAGATTGTTAGCAACAGAGATGAGGGCTGAACTTGAGCAGTGTCTGTTTAGCATCTCTGGAGCAGCTGTGCCAGTCAAACTGTGAGCAGCAGTGCCATCACTTGCTGCTGCTACTGGCAGAGTTATGCTTTCATTTAAAAAAACTTGTTTGGGTAGAAGCTGTAGGTCTGTATTTCGGTGTTTGGTATAACTTTGCTGGTGAAATACAAGGAGTAACTTGTGCTCCCGGGAGACGTGTGGATGCTCACAGCTGCCAACAGTGATACTCATTAAGGTAACAAAATGCTTGCATGAGGCCTGAATTATATTTAGTAAATAAAGAAAAAGTTCTTTTACATTTCAGTCAGTAAATGTCAGCTTCACTTGCCATGTGTCATGTTTTGTTCTGATATTGTGGAACCTGATCTAATTCTTTAATTTCTGAATAATCACTTCCTGTCTGCCACTCCCTTGTTTGTATCATGTGCTCAGAGGAAGAAGCATTTTTTTAAAGGAAAAAGTGCACCAGCCACTAGCTTATCACACTCACATAATGATGGAGCATCTCAAAACTTGTTGGAAGAAAGAAGCCAGGTTTTAAGCAGTGTAAACATTGCTGGTGTATTTGGGATTTTTTTCCCCGTTTGTTTTTTCAGTGTTGCAGATCAGTGTTTAATGTTCTAAGAAAAGAGAAGCTTCACAGTCCAGTAAGCGGTCATCTGTGGGCTAAGCCCCTCAAGTATGCAGGTGCTGTGAGTGTCCACAGCTCTTGGAGAGTCCCCTCAGGTGCAAAGTTTGACCAAGCTGCAGCCTTTAATTACTTTGTGTACATAATTGGGCATGGAGCTGTAGCCAGTGATGGAGAAAGGAATACAGCATTATAAAAATGTTAGAGAAATCACTTAGCCAGTGACTCTACACAGCTGATCCTTCTGCCTGAATCACCATGATCCTTTAAGCTGCTTCTAAGTAAAACATGCAGTTTTTACTGACAGGATTGGGGATGAGAGTTAAGGGTCTCTTGCTTTCTGATGATGGCCAGGAAAGGTTATTGCTAATCTAACGTTTAAAGTAACAAGTTGATTTTGTTTTAAGCAGTGGAAGCCATGCTTATTGTATGTTAGGCAAGGCTTCGTTTCTGTTTTGAGGAAGATGGGTGGGGACATTGCTGTAACCCTCTTGCTTCACAGTGTTAGGGCAGCAAAGGAAACAAGGAGGTAACATGCTGCTGTAGCCCAGGTAAGGGCCACCACTGCAGCAGCGGTTATGGGAACCACATAGCAGTATGCCATATATGTTTATGAGTTAGAAGACCACAGGGATTACGATAAATGTCACACAGAGAACTTGTGAGATAAAGTTTTATTCTTTAAATAACTACTGTTATGCTGGGGGAAAAAAAAAAAAAGATGATGTGCTGAAAAAGAAAAAAGAAGTGGAGCTTCTCCCTCCACTGAGATGGCCAACATGTCCTTGGTTCTGTAGGGAGGCTGTGCATGGGGCAAATCCCAGACATGGAGGCCTCCTTGGACTGACATTTTCCATCCCTGCCTTAGCCTGTGGGCAGGGCCTCAGGGTACACCAGCAGCAGTGTTCAGCTGGAGGCAGCTGTGCATTAGGGATGGGGTTGGCATTTTATTTCCCAAGTGGGGAGTTCTTCCCAGCCTCTCTCTGTAGAGCAGATCAGCTCTGCCTGCAAGGCTGGGCCTCTGCAGCAGGGACTGAGCTCTCAAGAAAAGTAGCCTTTGCTTCTGCCCTCATGATTGTTCAGGAAAATTCTGACTTTGCGCTCTGCAGGCAGCTTTTACTGCTTTGCAACCTGTCCTCAGGAAAGGGGGCTTCCTAGCTTTTAGTTTGTTTAAAACTGGGAAGAAGATGATTTCCATTTGTGAGGTGGGCAGCCGTGTCCTGTGAAGGAGGAAGAGTGCCGGCAACGTGGGGAAGTGTTAACAGATGCAGTTTGAAATGTAACAGACTGGGCTCTTGATCTTGCTTCTCCTCTGCATTAGAAAACAGAACGTTAATTATATTTGTATGTAGGCATTGGCAACTTTTCTGCTTTGCAGCACTTTGAGGTTGCTCATCCCGCACCACCTGAGGGGCCCATGATGTTTCTTCCCTTGCTGATGGCTCCTTCTCAGTGCCATCATCCCCACGTCGGGCGCAGGGATGGCCGTACTCCTTGGTGCAGATGATGATGACTGGCTCAGACTTGCTTCTGCCAGGCCTCGCTGCTCCTGCTCCTGCCGCGGGCTTGCTCCGACACGGCCCGCTCCAGCCCGGGGAACAGGGGGCTGCAAAACATGTCTCTGCAGGGGCACTGCCGCCCATTCCTGCCCCACCAGAACGCTGGAGATTAGCTGTCTGGGATTCCCACAGCTCCCCCAGCCAGGAGGGCATCCCGGTGCATCCGGGAGGCCGCAGGTGGAGCAGGAGGCTGCCAGCGCCGCAGGGCCTGGGGCATCCGGGGCAGCGGCTGTGCGGGGCTGAAGAGAGGCTGCAGCTGGCGGGGCTGGCCGCCACCGGTGCTTATCTTGTGACTAACCTGGCTCCAGCCAGCAACGTTTGGGAGACTCCCAGAGGTCGTGACTTCAAAGACAAGTGTTGTAATTAATTTCTTATGCCACACTTGTTTTGAAGCCTTTTTAATTCCGTGATAAGAGGCAGAATCTGGACTTGGTTTACAATCTGCTGGGTTGGAGGCAGGAACCAGAAAAGTGCTTTGTGAAGCACTGCAAATGTTTTTCTCTCCCTCCCCCGCTTTGCAGGATGTATGTGGTATTATCACACCACAACAGTGAAGCCATAAAAACATTATTGAGTCCTTTTTTTTTTTTGAAGGAAGAAAACACAACCTTAGATGAATTTTAACTGCATAAAACCACTTCTTTCTCCGAGAAGATCTGGTAGCAACTTCAGAACACTCCAGGATACAGAGAGTGGAATGATCACCATTTATTTCTTTGAGACTTAGATTTCCATTAAATATGAACTTCTTCACAGTTTGGGGACTTTTTAAAAATTATTTTTACTGGAAATTTAGAAGAATAAGTGAAAAGGTACTTCCTAGCTTGCCTGTCTGAACTAGCTTGGGATGAATAAGGTGTTACTCAGCAAAAGAATGCATGAGAAAGAATTACTTCAGAACAGAAAACAATCTTTTTAGTGGTGTCCTTGCATCTCACAGATTTAATGTTTGCAGCAATTGACTGTCTCTACTGTCACGTTTGAATAAGTGCTTCCAGCTCTCGGATATCTTTTCTTTCCAAGAAGGAAAACTGCTTGCATGCTGCAGAAACATGATTAGCAGTTACCTGAGCACAGGGTAACAAAAGAGTCTCGATCACTATCAGTATTACATTTAGTTGTGGCGGGAGGATCACCCTAGGCTGAACAGGAGGAGAGCACCTGGCAGAGAAGGCAAGCATAGTGAAGTACCACATTGGATTCAGGTTCCCTTGGGTGAGCTACAAGGTGTGTTAGCTGAGTAATAGAGGTCCTGCCTTCCTGGCGTGGCTCATCTCTGTTGGCTGTTGAAATGATCTTTGGTGCTGATCAAGTTACCTCTGAACAGGGGAAAAGGCTGTGTTTTAATATTGTCATCGTCAGGATGATGGTTCTGATCAGGTTCAGCGTGGCAGCTCTTAAAAATAATTTCCCTTTACCTATGGCAGTGTAAATAGTCTCACCAAAGTCTATACCACCTTTATATTGTACTGCCTAATGTTGAGCTCCCTTTCCAAGCTTCATTTTAAGCTTCTCCTAAGAGTAGTACAAGTCAAAAATTTTGTTTCTTCTCAGAGGTAGAAAATTCATATTTTTAATTCATATGATACAGAGGTGAATTTTTTTTTATTACTTGTGGTTTTTCCAAACATTGCAGCTATGAAAAATAGAATTATATTCTCCTGAATTTGCTTTTTGGCTCAATCTGTAAATATTTCATGCCTTCCACCCTGTAGACTCATGTAAGAAGTAAGAATTTTCTACTACCATTTGGGAAACAGTATATTCAATATTCTCTTCATAAAACCTACTGCTTTTTGTGTCATTAATAAGATTTTTATTGGATCTGCACTGCCTAATAAGAGTTATTGCAGTTTTGTGTCTCATTTTGTTTTGTGTAACACATACCCATTTTCTGTTGCAAAAAGTAATTCCTTTAAGTGTCTGCTTGGGGGAGCAAAAGGTGCTCCCCTCAATTGTCTGATCTAAATGATTTGCCAGTCAAAAATGGAGTGGGTGAAATAGAATAATTAAAGGGTTGCTTTTTAATAACTTCAAATCTTAAAGTTTATAATGATGACTTGCTGAATAGATTACATTAAATCATTGGTTGGAGAGGGTGGTTTTGAGGGTGGTTTTTTTTCCCCAAACATCTCTGAATAGGATTGATAGCCCTCCTATTTCGATACCATCAGCTGAGTGAATACAGTTGTCCATGGTTGCTGGGAGTTGTTGTATTCATGGTGAAAGGCTTCTTTTGCCAGACTCCAGCAGGAGAGCTCTTTACAGGTGATGCCTTTGCTCTCTGCATGCATCACCAATCCATTATTGCTGCTGGGTGACCTCAGCGCTGACTGTCCTGGGAAACCATCTCACCAACAAAACCTCCAGAGCAGCACCTGTGACCTGGCATGAACATAAAAATGATTGATGGCTGAGAAGTGCAGCAGAAACATGACTTCTCCCAACTTCCCACTGACCTCCTGCAGGAAGTAGGAAAGATTACCCAATACTTTAAAAAACCCAGAAATGAAGCCAAAGCTGAAACCCCACAATTTTCTAGTGCTGCAATAACATAATCTTGGCATAATGTGGTTTGTGAAAAACAACAAGGGGAGAAAGGCTGTTTCTGTCATGTTTTAGGATAGAAGAAAAGTCACATACCAAGCTAAGAGGAAGAAAACCCTGCCAATCCTAGTAAACACTAATTGTACTTTCACTGTAAAATTTGGAGTCCTGAAGTTGGCTTATGGGACAGTTTGGAGAGCTGGGTTTTGATATTTCTGAGGGCAAGGATAACTTTGGGAGGTATATGCCTGGGTGCCTGCTTGTATTTGGTAGCATCCGTCTTTTCAAAAGGCCTCACTTCTTTCATGGGGCAAACTTGCAGGTCGAGCTTCTGCTTCATTGGAGCAGGTCTGGGAGTCAAAAACAAAGGGCCTCCTGCTGGGAAGGGAAGAGGTTCAGCAAGGGAACAGTGGCCTCTGATGACAAGCGGTGAGAAGTGCAGGAGGCCACGCTAGCAGGTTAGGCTGAAGTCACAAGGAATTGATTGTCTCCGTCATCACGGCAACCAGCTTAAAAATGTTGTTTATACATGTAAAGAGCCTGAGATTAATGCAGTTCTAGTTTTGATGGGTGTAATGTGTTGAACCAAAGAACAAAATAGTGTTTACTTTCTTGAAAGAAGGTAGGAGTTTATAAACACGTTGGAAGTAGAGAGATATGTTTGTGTTACTTATTTGTGTTAGATTTTAATCCTAACCTACTGATGAGCACTTCCTAACCAGGAAGGCAAATTTATCTCTGTAGTATTGAATCACTGGAGAAGGAAGGTGGCCTTTTGCAAAACTGCAGTTTCTTAGGCCTAGTTTGTGCTTCAGAAGTCCTGTTGAATGTTAAAATATAACATTTAAGTAGTCTTCTAAATTATGAGATTGTGTCCAGTTTCTTCAGATATGGTGATATGAAGGGAGAGAAAGGAGTATCTGTGTGTGAGTCTGTGTGTGTGTGGGGTAAATTACTTGGTTTTTGACAGAATAGCAGCTACAACTACTTTACCTACAGCATGTTTTTTTGGGTTGGTTCACCCAGAGGTTGCTGGCAGTGGTATGGCTGGATATTTTTTTACTATTCCTGCAATACATACAATGCAATATTAGCATTCAGATAACCTTATTTTTCCCGCCATTAAATACTCCTTGATGAGCAGTATTGGCACTGGTCCTCCCCCCAAGTCATAGTTCATTTCATATCTGTTTCCTCTTAAATCCCTTTGCATGCAGTCAGCCTTACAGGTCATCAGCGAGAGACTTCCAGCTTATTTGCTGTCTGATTGCTTTCACAAATGCTTCTGGTGTTGATCTTTCTGAGAAAATAGAAAGTGATGGCAGTTTCTGTCAAACATGGACAGTTTTTGTAGCTGGGACACAGAAAGGTAGAAGGGTTAAACATGACACATTCCCTTGAAATGGTTTTATGACTGCTGCTAATTTGAATGCTCAGTAATAGAGATCTGTTGGATGGAGGGGTTACCCTTCACTATTAATGACTCATTGGCCTCCTTCCCAAGCTGCCTGAAGTGCTGCTCTCCCTAGTGGAAGTAATTTTGTCTTTGAAGTACTTTCCAGAGCTGTCAACTAATGTTCCACAGTTCCCAGAGGAAATAATAAGCCATGAGTGCATGTACACTGAAAATGTAGAGTCTGAAACTAACCGTTCCTATAGGAGCCTGGCAGTCTGCTTCTCTGTGGAATTCAGCTTGTTTATACAATCTTATCTGGCTAAGCTTTGGTATTTTATCTGGCAGGCAGTTCCTATGAAAAGCAGCTGTCCAAGCAGTGGGAGTGGTGCTCCTGGTGGTTTTTTCAGAAGGTCTATAATTTCTTGTTTCATGTAAATTACAGAAATACAATACTCTCTTGGCTACAACCAAATGCTCTAAGCAGTTTTCTTAGCCTTATAAATAGCCCTTTAAGTATGCTCTGCTGTTATGTCCTGTATGACTTAACAATAGGCTTCGTGATGCCCACCAGGAAGGTGTAAGGTGTTCTGTAAAGTCACAAGCTGACCACAGAATTGCTAGAAGAGCGCCTCAAAGGTTACAGATTTTACAGAGAAGTTTTTAAGCACCACCATCACTGTTGTTAAGTGAACACAGGTAAATCTCCATGAAGAGATCTGTACATGTATCTTCTCTAACAGAAAGGTCCTTATGGGTAAGTAGGTAGTGACAACACTATTAAAAAAACTCCAAAACCAAAAACACCCCACCAACCAAACACATAGTAACAGAAAAGATGCAGCCAAAATACTTCAGATTTTGTGTAACTCATTAATAGAGAAAATGTTTCTTAAAATGTACAGAAAGTTGAAGCTTTTGGGGGAAAGAATGGCTATTCAGTGCCTACAGAAGAGTTTGAGGTATTTTTTGTATAGCTTTGGATTGCAGATTCAAGTCAGAGAGAATTGAAAAGGTCAGGAGTTCTTCAACTGTGGTAGATTATGTTCCTCATCTCTTTTTACAGGAACAGTACTGTCAGTAGGAAGCAAATCATGGGCACAAGTAAAATTCAGCTCTAAGTTTTTTAAAGTTTAGTGGTTATCCAGGATTATCCATCCAGTTCATAGTACATTTTATCTGAAAGCACTGCATCTTGTAGATTAAAATCGTCCATATAATCTGGCCTATTCTGAAAAAGGAAGGACATATTCAAGACCTAATAGACTAATTCTCCCTCTGTCACCTGTATGTAAGTAACATTTAACTCTGGCCTCATTTGAGACATAAGAAAACATGACACCCTGTAAAATTCAGGGCTCCAAGCACTGTTCTGATGTGCCATTTGATAACACTTCTCATACTAGTGTACATGCAGAGTTCCACAGACCCCTTTTGCAGAGCAAAAAAGGGAATTTGATATTGCAACAAAATGAAACATGAAGAATGAGCTCTGTCTGGTTCCATATGGTATATTCTGCTCTTGCCTGAGACCTGGCATCAAGCACAGTCCATTTCTTTTGCTGAAGTGGCATTCCTGCTTTAAATTGTATATGGTGAGAAACTCAAAACCTAACAAGTTTCTGACCTTCATTAAAAGAGTGTCATCATAAATTATGCACTGATACAGTTTCCATTTCAGTCTGACACATGCCATCTGAGCAGTTTAGTACTGGAAGTGGGTAGTGCACCATTGTGTGACCACCCCATAGCTGATAAAAGTGAATGATGTTGGCTAACTTCTCCCAGTTCCCCTGTGAAGAAGGAGATTTTATTTTTATTGTGGTAGGGATTGATGACTTTCTGCTGCCACAGCAATAGCTGATGTCAAACTTAAGTTGAGATACTTCACTTTATTCCTGCAGCAAGAGTAGTGGTTCTAAATAACACTGAAGGTGTAGCTGTTTTGTTCTACAGGATTTTTGGTTGGTTGGTTGGTTTGGTTTGTTTTTTTAAGGTGATGTCTCAAGTGAGTGTAACTGCTAGAGAGCAAGTTATCTTGAATTCAAGTAATGTAATAATCCCTGTATTGTCAAGGAGCATGTATTGTCAAGGAGCATGTATTCCGAACTTCAATTTTTTTCTAGAAAATAAAGTTAATTAGTATTTTTTTTTAAAAGCTCTTCAAATTAGCTCTCATTTCTCCAACCTGTAATAGCTTTTAGCAGTTTTTACCTGTTAAAATTAGGACTTCATCTTCCTCATATAGAATCTCATTTAGAGTCAGAGTTAGAAACTACTGCTTGGCACGGTTTTAAAAACAAAAACTCCAGTCATCAAGATGGCATGGGCTTGATTTTTTAACATGGTCCAGCCCTGTAATACTAAATCCTTGAACGGTCAGTGGTCCCACACTGAAGGTAACCTGCATCACTTGTAATGTAATCCCTGCTCATGCCTGGTTCATCTTTGGAGGAAAAAGTTAGCATTTTTGTGGTGAGATGGGCTTTTTGTTATTAAAGGATGTGGTTGTTTTGAAGCTGTTCAGAGGTTAGGAATGCTGGCAATCATCTGGGGAGACTGGTTAGTGGGCTGAGCACAGGTGAGAAGGTCACAGGCACAAAACAAACACTTCTTTTGTGCCATTCCCCTGCTGGTGGTTCAGCTCAAGGGAGGTGCTTCAGAAATGACTTATGTGTGTTAGGAGGGCCGTCATACTTCTGGGACTTTGCTACTTCATCATCACAAACTTGCATGTTGTGAGAATTAATTCTCTGGGTTGTTGTTAATTTAGGGGAAGGAAAACAGTTTTGTCAACAAATATTCAAAGATTAATTATTTGGTAAAGCTGTTGCAAGTTTGCCCTAAAGTAACTAAGTATTAATATACTAACAGAGAGGGAGATAACAGTTACCTGGGTGCTTCCAGGGGATGTGTTTCATTTTACCTGCAGTGCGATGAACTGTACTCACCTGCCTAATTTTCTGAATCTTTAAGGGATGCAAGTTTTGTTTTCAGTTTTTTTTGCTGGTACTGCAAGAGACAATCTTAAACAAATAAACCCACATGCAATTTTAGTTGCCATCTTAAACTGAAATTTGTGATAAGGATTCTCTTAGACCTTAAGGCACAGCAGTGTATTTCAAGTAAGGAAATATTTGGATTCTAAATCTGAAGCCCCATGTTGTTTTCTTAGGACTGTCACAGAAACTTATCAGAGAATTGTGAGCACAGTGTTGGAGACTGTGGTGATGAAAGACATCTCTTGTGCACCCATACTCTACAAGGAAAAAGTATTTGTTGTGAACCTTCAGAATCATCCATCAGAACTAGCTGAATGTAGATGGTGATCCTGTTGATGAAAGAATAGGAATAATACCCAACTTTGGTTGCAGCAATTGGCTTCTGCTCTCAAAAGAGTAGACAGTGCACTGACGGTTCACCAGGCAGACTTGAGAAGGTGCCATCTCTCCACAGTCACTGTCTTGGCTGTGAATATGTTTCCAGAAACCAGCTGGGAGCTTCTTGTGTTTGGGTGACTTTTAAGAACTTCCAATCACATGCCTCACCAGTCTAAATAATAAAGTAGGACCTGTGCAGCTGTTCTGAACATCCTGGGAGGAGAGAGAAGAGGTCAATAGGAAGTTAAACACAACAGATTTGTCCAAGGAATATTCTCATTTCACAGAAACGTTTCCTTCAGGGTGACCTTCTAGATGCCCTGTGATGTCCTCAGGGTTACTACAGCCAATGTAAATAAGTTACAGGAGAATGCAGAAAGTCTTTCTGAAGCCTTCAAACGATTTTTTTTTCCAGCCTAAAGGACTATATAGGATCACTTTATAATTTAGACTGGAAGTGACCACCTCTGGAGCCCAGCTAATCTACCACCCTGCTCTGAGGAGGCTCAGTTAGATCAGGTTGCTACTGACCACTTTTTTTTTAGTGTCCTTTAATTAGTGTAACTTAATGTCACTTAATTGAAGTCTGTCAATAATACGTCTTGAAAGTGGGCTTGAAATTGAGACCTTGCAAGACATAAAAATGCAATTATAAGCTTGTTTTTACTAACAATTTTTTCCCCCCCTCCAACCTTTATCAGGTAGAAGTATTGTCTTATGTTCTCAAACATTGCCATGCGAGATTAATTTGTTGGAGAAACAATTTTCTTAGTGGTAGTTCTGTAGTAGTTCTGTAACTGTACTTTTGGATTTTAGTGCTCATCTTCAATGGGAATTCTCCCCGAAGAAGCTGTTCGTTTATCTGAAAAATGTTACTATGCTTACGCTCCCAGTGAGATAATTTTCCAGTTAGTTCATGATTCATGTTTAAAATATGCACAGTATTTTTATTGCAAAATGCAGTGACACGATTTGTAGACTAACAGCTTCATGACTTAAGTGTTTTTTATGGAAAGCACAACATGAGCTTCTTATGTGGAATAACTTATTTTACTTGGGTGAATTAAAGGTGATCAATTTGCACATGCCCTTGAGATACTGCTACTGAGACTAAAATACTTAATTCCTTAAACTGCAGACCCTAGAAAGGTGTTTTCATGTGAATCTTGCTCTCAAAGGCAGGAATGTGTGTGTGAATCTATGTCCATTCTGTGATCCTTAGCATCCAGATCAGTCTTTCTCCCTGCTTCTCTTTTTGCCAGGCTGCTTGCTTACATAGTACCTTTTGTTATCTGGCATTTTTAGCACTTTTTATTACTGTCAAGTTCAGCTGAAATGAAATAAAATATTCCAAAGAAAAAGGTGGTGTACCGAGAGATGCATATTAACAAAAATACCTTACCAAAAAAGCCTAGGCTGCAAGCATATTCAACCACTCTCTCACACTGTTGCTTTCATGTTTGTACCTAAGGACTGTTACCAGTTAAGGCTGTGTATTGGGTATTAAAATACTCCCCATTTCAGACTTTTAGGTTAGGAATATGTATACACTCCTTACCCACTTGAGATATATATGTAAAATTACAATTCAACTCTGAAAATGCGGTCTCACATCTAAGATGCTGTATCAGGCTTGCAGCAATTGCATTCTGCACAGCTGACAACATGAGCTGAGAATCAGAAGTCTCTTTTCCCCAAAACATGGAAGAAGTCATTGTAAACAATTAATTCATTCTGAGTGTTGTGCTGATGGACATAAAGTGAAACAAAGATTAGAGTAAATGGAATTTTTTTCTTATGTTAATTATTTTTCCATATTATTATTAGTGCTTTCACTGAACCAATTTTAGGAGAAAGATGCCCTGCAGATTGAATTTTTCTGTTTGATTGATACAGGGGTATCTGTTTCTCTTTCAGATGAAGTGGACTACAGCAATTTCGGGACCAACACGCTGTCGAGGAAGAAGAAGGCTCTGGTCACACTCCGCAATGACAACCTCCGCCGACGCCCCCACATCAACATTAGCATGCCTCATGATTTTAGACCAGTGTCTTCCATAATTGATGTGGACATTCTTCCTGAAACACACAGGAGGGTGAGGCTGTATCGACACGGGTGTGAGAAACCCTTGGGATTTTACATTCGCGATGGCACCAGCGTAAGGGTTACTCCTCATGGACTGGAAAAAGTACCCGGTATCTTCATCTCCCGGATGGTTCCTGGTGGCTTGGCAGAGAGCACAGGCTTGCTGGCTGTGAATGATGAAGTCCTGGAAGTTAATGGCATTGAGGTAGCGGGAAAGACTCTTGACCAAGTCACAGACATGATGATTGCCAACAGCCATAATCTCATTATCACGGTCAAGCCAGCAAACCAGAGGAACAATATTATTCGGAGCAGTAGGATGTCTGGTAGCTCTGGCCAGTCTACAGACAGCACTGCCAGTCACCATAGCTTGCCTCCATCCCACATGCTGCAGAACTTCCACCCTGATGAAATGGAGAGTGATGAGGAGGCTGACATTGTCATCGAGGGCGGTCTGGAGCCACAACACATTCCTAAACTGCACAGCCTTACTTCCAGTAGCCTCTCTCGAATCAATGGCAGCAGCCTTAGCCACAGACTTCAAAGGGACCTGGTGCTCAGCAACAACTCTGGCCGAGAAAGCAACGGCAACATCCACAAATTACTCAGTTCCTTAAAAACTGATCCCCGACACAGTCTGGTTATCCCCAGAGGAGGTATTGAGGAAGATGGAACAGTCATTACCCTTTAGTAGCAATTTCTGCAATTCTCCTTACAGTCTTAAGTGCCAATTGGGACAATTGACTCATGCAACGTGCACAAAACAGGGAGCTGATATTCTCATAGACCTCACGGGTGCAGACGATTGTTGCTTTCTAGGAAATGTGGCATCTGGAGTTAGACATAAAACTGTCATGCACTGCAAAATTCGTCAGGAGAAAGCCAGAGTGCAAAACCTGGTTTATGTCCCAGCCCTGATGTGAGAACACAAATTTGTTTTAGTTGGTATGAACCTAAGCAGTCTTACAGGCTACCCATGGCAGTGTTATATACTCGGGTTTGAATGCATGGGTGGATGTATTTATACATGCATGTATATGATTAGATTTTAATAGTAACAGACATGTCTATTTGAAGTGGAACCTGGTTTTCTTCTAATACCAGCTAAGGAGAGTGCTTCTCAATAGCCATCCCATCTTCTACTGTTACATAGAGCCCTTCTGCCGACTTGTTTACACCGTATTCTCAGCCTTATGTCTAATCCAGACGAGCTCTGTAAAAGCAGCCGTTTCCTGTTGCGGTGGTAACAGCGTTCGGGAGCTGCTGCGGACACATTTTCCAAAGGAAACTATAGGTCCGTGTATCTCTATCCGTAGAAACCCGAGTGTTTCCCGGCGCCCGAGGGGCGCTGCGGGACGTGGCCCTCCTGCCGGGCGATGGGCGCCACCTGCCGGCCGGCGGGGGCAGCGCCGCTGCGTTGTATTCTCTCACCGTATTTATTAGATAATTCCTCCTTTTTTTGTTTGGTTTTTTTTTTTTCTTTTTCCCTCCCCCCATCATCTCTATTTTTTCAAAATCATGGCTCGTGTGAGTTTTTAGGTGTGCATGCCTCAGAGCTGCACAGGTCCTTGCTGTACCTTTGGGGCAACCCGAATCCACAGGGTCTTTCCTTGACAAGAGATTGCCCTGCAGAGGGGAGGGGTGCTGACTGACTCTCAAGCCTAACTTAGAATAGTTCTGTTATTTTTGGACTCCTCTAGTAATAAAGCTTAATGTCTACACAGGACTTCTAGAAACTTAAAATATACTGGATGTTTGTGAAGGTCAAACACCTTACTGGGTGGCCAGCTGGCTAGTGAGTGACCAGTGACTGTTGAGTCAGTACCTGTCTGCTTCTGGAAATGCCATGAGTTTTACAAAAGTGGTCTAAGCTAAAATATTTTGTTATATCTTGATCAGTGTAAGGAACAAAATATAAATGTTTTAAAATGTATTTTTCTACTTTTAGCTTGTGTCATTTGCTCTTTGTTTTTAACTTTGTAGTACATTAAAGCTTTTTTTATACGGTGGAATAGACATTTCTTAAATATTGTATGAATATAAAAATTCAGGAGTCTTGGTTTGGAAAAATTACATTCCATTTTGGAATCTGTAATGGTTGGAGAAAGGATGTGTGGACTAATTCATTGTCACTAATTTAGAATACCTGTGGAACAACCAGTCTTCTGCTCATTGTTAAATATCTTTGGGACATTGAACTTAGTTTATTGCTTTTAGATTTGCTTTAAAAATTTATTTTAAAATTCTTTCACTTACTCTAATTAAAACTTTTCTAGGTATCAAAGCAGCTATAGAGCTGTACTTATTTTTCCCAGCACAGTATGAATAGAACATTGATCCCGTTCGTCTTAAAACTGTGTTTGTACTTTACCAAAGGTTTTCATTTTTTACAAAATTCTGATTATTGGTGCAGTAAAAAAAATTGAATAGCTGGATATGCTTCAGTCAATCAGACCATCTTATCAGGAAAAATTTGTTACACCTTAAATAAGACTACTTTTATGGATAAGTGGATTTGTCTGGCTGAAGTTACTCATTTTACCTTAGTTAACTGATGAAAATGTGATCTGTCAATAAAATGTGCACTGTCTTACTTCTGTGCTATTTTTTTCCCCCTTGCCTCAGGCATTTACGTGGAAGTATCTCCCATCCCTTTAAAAACAAGGTATCCAGTTTGGGTGGCTCTTCAACTATGTAACCATGTTAGTGCAGTGCTGTTCTCTGTACCAGTACAGACTTTGATTTGTCTTTTTGATCTCAGTAATACCAAGTTTCTTACCATAGTGTTTTTTCTCAGTGCTACTTTTACTAAAGCCTCTTGTTATTCTGATTTCCATGTAAACCAAGCCCCTTTCTACCCTCCTCATAGCATGGTGTGCTGCAGACCTCAGGACTTTCAGGAGTAATTCTGGCTCCTCGGAAAAAGGCCAGGATACCTCTGACTGCCCCTCTGCACACCTTTGCCCAGAGCCTGTTGGCTCTCACTGTCCATAGAAAGCCTGTTAGTACGGTCTGTCCAAACTTTTCCACCCCATTTATTGCAGGAGGTAGGAAGCTTAAGTTGTGTTTCACACACACATACAAATTACAAACTGAGAACAGCCAAGTATCGACGTGTTGGCTGTAGAGCCAACACTTTGTGAAATAATTTCTAAGGCTTGCAAACATTTTGTGCAACATCTCCATGGGGAAAACAAACAAACAAACAAGCACACACACACACAACCCAGCTTCTATTTTGAGTGCCCCATAACGATAAGTGAAGCTGTGTTCTACAGTGTCCTCTCACAGTGAGCTCCTTTCCCAGCTCAGGCCCTAACCGGAGGAATCTGCGTGGAAACTCGGCTGAGCCGCTCGGTTTCACTCAGGGGGTCCCTTTGGGTGTGGGATTAAATTGCCGAAGGGGCTTTAAAGGTGTGTAGCTGAGGGAGCAGCGGCCCGCCAGCCCTCGGTCCAGCCTCCACAAACGCTCCCGCTGACCGAGCCGCGCTCCTGTCCCAGCGAGCGGCGGGGGAGGCTCGGAGGCGGAGGAGCCTGTGCTTTCTTCAGCCAGCCGCGATTCCACGGCCGGGAACCGACGATGCGTGCGCTCCGCCCTCTCCCTGTTCCGGGGCTCGGGGGCCGGGCCGATCCCGCTCCGCCCTCTCCCTGGCCGGGGCTCGGGGGCCGGGCCGATCCTGTCCCGCCCTCTCCCAGGCCGAAGCTCGGGGGCCGGGCCGATCCCGTCCCGCCCTCTCCCTGTTCCGGGGCTCGGGGGCTGGGCCGATCCCGCCCCGCCCGCCTGGAGAGCAGCTGCGCCGGCCCGCCCGGTCATGTGAGGGGCGGTGCATCCCGGCGGGAGCGGGCGGTGCGATGGCGGCGGCTGCCGGCGGTGGCGAGCGGGCTGGAGCCGAGCTGCCGGACGCCTGCCCCGGCGCGGACAGCGGGAACGTGTCCCAGAGCCAAAGCAGGGCCTCCGGCCTCGGGGAGGCGGAGGACGAGGACGCCTCGGAGGCGTCGCTCAGCGCCACCGCCGCCGCCTACTCCGCGTACCTGCTCGCCGACCGCAGCCTCTTCAGCGAGCAGGTGGGCGCGGGGCCGGGCCGGGCCGGGCCGGGGGCTCCCGCTCAGCTCCCGGGCACTGGGGATGCGGCGGCCCGGGGCGGGGACGGCGTGTCGTGGGCGGCAAGCCTCGAGAGCTGGACACGCTCCTGGTGTGGTGCTGTGCGGGGCAGGACGGAGCGGGGGTCGCGTCACTTGGGCTGAACGAAGCCGAGAGGGAAAAGCCGTGGGATTCCTGTGAGGCTGGCTGTAGTCTGACCGGTGTCCATACTCGGTGGTCTTGTGTGTGAGACTGGCTGGCTTTTCTTTGGTCTCTGTGTGTGTGTGTGTGTGTTTTCAAGTACTTTAAGTGACCTCTTTTTGCAGATAGAAAGCTTAGACAAGAATCTAGAAGACTTACTGACCAGGGTGGACGAATTCGTGGGAATGCTGGACATGGTACGTAGAACTTGCATGTAGTGGTGCTTTTGAAGTCTGAACGCAGTTTAATCAGTGCTTGTGTTTCTAAATAAGTGAGAGGAAATAACCTTCAGTGTGGGGAGGTTCTGGTATGGAAACACGTTTGATAATTAAATGACTTGTTTTGCTAACCAGGTAACTCATGGATGAAAACTGCTAAAGTTTCATGTCAGAGCAAAATTTGCCCATATAGCTATAGAATCCCAGAATCCTAGAACTTAGGTTGGAAAAGACCTCTAAGATCATCAAATCCAACCATTAACCCAGCACCACCATGTTCACCACTAAACCATGTCCCAAAGTGCCACATCTTCTAAATACCTTCAGGGATGGTGACTCCACCACTTCCCTGGGCAGCCTGCTTCAATGCTTGACAGCCCTTTCAGTGAAGAAATTTTTTCTAACTGCATGTTTATGAAGTTGTATTTGTATACTTGTCCATGTACATGCACAGAATGCCATTTTGAATGGTGTAATGACAGAGGTTTAAAAGAACAATATGATATTCTACTTTTCCTTTAAAATACATAAAGACATCCTTTGTGGGTTTTATAATGAAAGTATCTAATCAGAGTTGCCAAACCACTAAAGCTAGGTTTGTCCTTAGGGGACCCTCTTTTCAGAAAGGCAGCTTTGTTTTCACTTTTCACATAGGATTAGATGGGGGAACTGAATGGAAGTTTCTTGTAAGCTGGCACTGGTGGACAGGCTGTCTTTTAAGGCATAGCATGTGTGGTTCTCCTGCACAACTCTAAGGGAAACTTTACTGTAGGTTTGGATTTGGATTTCTTTTTTTAATACCATTAAACCAAGATTTTGTGGCCTGACTTTTCTTAACAAACCTGAGGAAAAGTACAGGTAGTAAATCTTAAATGAAAATATTAATTTAATGTATTTAATTCTTTGGTATGTCTTGGAAATTCTCAGTTCAGAAAAGATTGTAGTAGCCTATTTTTAATATAATTATGAAAGTAAATATTAGTCTATGCAAAATAAATTCTCATCAAAGTTACTTCAAAAAAGCTAGTTTATTGTTTTTAATCTAGTGGTTTTATGCTAATTTTAATCTGGTATTTTTAGACTCTGAATTTTAATCTGTTGATTGGAGCACATGTCCAGTTTCCAGAATAAAATCTACTAAACATTTTGTTTCATTCATTGACTTTTGTATTTCTTTGAATTGTCTTTAGATTCGAAGTGATTCCTCTCAAGTTGTCAATGAAAGTATACCTCAAATTTACACAAAAGCTACAGAAATGAGACAGATATACAGGAAGATTGACAAACTAGAGGTATGTATTTGGTATCTTGTAGATGCATTCTGTTTCCTGATGGGGGAAAGAACCAATGTGTGCATATTTGTGTGTGTGTGTGTGCATGTGCAGTGAGCTCAGATCAGTTGTGCTCTCCATGTCCACTCTGGGTTCAGTACTTCAAGGTGCACAAAGTGAAAACAATTTATTAAGAATTTCTGGAGACTGTGGGCATTCTAAACATGTTTTAGTTCTTTTTTTAACAGCTTTAAAAAAATAAATTTGTTCATTGACTGTTTGAAGCAAGGCAGTTTTTTGTAGTAGCCTTCAAAGTTTCAGAAACAAATAGAATGAGAGTTCTCATGATCCCAGATAAAGCTTCAAAATTGTGATTCAGATCCTTGGTTTTTCTTTCAGTATTAGAAAGGTGGATAGAAATCTAGATTGTGAAAAATCGAAGTTAGTTATTTGAAAGGTAAATGGGAAAAGGAAGATTGTTTTATTAGACTTAACTTAGTTTTCAGCCTTTGAAGTATCTCAAGTAATTTCTAGCAATAAAATGGACTTGTAGGTGAAAGGCAAATAGAGCATGAAGTTTTTGACTCATTTAAGCAACAGATCTTTCACTGTGTTATGCAATACATAATCCTGTTTTATTTTGTTAGTGAAAATGTCATATTTATTTTGGGTTTTTTTTCACACTAGGCTTTTGTGAAAATGATTGGGAATAGTGTAGCTGGACTGGAAGAACGGGTCGTAAAGGCAGAAACAGACCTTGGAGCTTTTCCAAGCACATTCAAGAAAATCTTGCACACAATCAGCATGCCATCCTTCCTTAATGTAAGTAAAGTTTTGCTGCCATGTGACCAGATTAGTTGCTCTGCTTACTAGAGGAGATGATTAAAATAATAGTAAGTTTGTAACGCATGTATCTGAATTTAGCTTTACATTTTTTCTATACTTTGTTAGGCTTTTTGCAGAGTTCTCAGGCTTATTTAAAAAAACAGGAAAATATCCAAACTTTTAAATATAATTTCTTACAAGGATTTGTGTAACTTTGCAATACAAGGCTGAGCACACAAAGAAATTAATGTGAAGGACACAAACAAGCACATAATGCATAGGCCTTTCTACTAGAGCACCTCTGGTATCTGGTGGTATGCAAAGCAAGTAGGAAGAGCCTTTACAAACAACACTGTTACAGGATCCTACTGCTTTGAGAACATCACTGCAGAAATGTTACCAAAAAAGAAAATGAAAGCTAATCTGCACAGTATTTTTAAAATAAAGGTCATATTTGTATTCAATCCACACAGTTTGATAATCATGTTACTACCTTGGTAAACTTTCTAAGGATGCAGTTTTCTCTATCTTTCCTTGTGCACTGTTGCTTTACAAAGGACTTGAGGTGCTCTTTCTGATATTTTTCAGAGGTTCATTACTTAACACTGAACTGGCATTATGCCTGGGGTTTAAAATAACCTTCTGGTTTAAAAAAAAATCTTCTGAATACCCAATGCTTCTTGACATCACCTGCCAGTACATAATTTATAAATTCTACTCTTTTGCATCTTGTCAGCTCACAGATTATTTTCTTTATCTTTTTGTATATTCATCCTGTACTAACTCAGGTTTCTGTATTCTGGTAAGAGTGCTGAAAAAAATACCTTTGTAGAGGGGTAGAGGAAGAAGGTCGTGGCTCTTTGAGGTATTTTTGTTACTACATATTCCAAGCATGTGTGGCAGCAGAGAAAAATACATACAGCAAGAACATGTGTTGTCTTGTAAAGGCTGAGTTCAAGGAACTTGTTCTTCACTGCTGTGTACTGCACAGTCTTTAAGT
Organism: Entomyzon cyanotis; assembly: GCA_024500445.1. Taxonomy (NCBI): domain Eukaryota; kingdom Metazoa; phylum Chordata; class Aves; order Passeriformes; family Meliphagidae; genus Entomyzon; species Entomyzon cyanotis. The sequence continues at coordinate 44,721,905 of JAKEPQ010001005.1, forward strand.
TTGTTTATTTTTCATCTCATTTCCTCATTTTCCTTGGTGTTCTAGTTTATAGTTCTGTCACTTTTTCTTAAAAAAAAAAAAAAACAACACCACAAAGTTGCTCTTTATGGGCCAGTTACAAAACCAAAAAATTGCATAAATTGCCTTGAAGAATATTCAATAGTATTTTCCATGTTTTTGCTAAAAACGGTTATCACCCATGGAATTATAATCTTCAGTTGAAAAGTTTGATTGTTCTAAGAAAGTGCTTTTTTTAGTGTTGTATGGGAACACTTTGTCAGATTAGCAGTTTTTCCACAATTAAAAAGGTAGAAAAATCTTTGAAAATGTCAGGCACGTGAACCTGGCATCTCCAGTGGTTTCTTAGTTTGAGTAAGGATAGCAGTAAAGAAACACTCAGAACTTACTGACAATATTTGATTAACTGAAAGGCTGTTTCTGTTCTACAGTGCTTTTCAGTATTGCATAGTAAAATACATACTTTCAGTAGTAAACACAAGCATATCTGAATGAAAATGCACATAGAGATTTCTCCACATGCCCAACATTTAACTAGCTGATTACATCAATGGTAAAATGCATGGTTTGGAAAAAAAGGCTGTTCTGATGCCATGGTTTTCTCTGTAGCTGTAGTTCACATTTTTCTGCTAGTTTTAATTTAGTCAGGTTCCCTCACTCTCTTCCCATTTAAATGTATCTGTTTCTTTACATAAAGGCTGTATTTTCTATTTCTCAAGATGTGTGTTTGTAATCTCCCTTTCAGATTTTGCCCAAAGTTCTTCCTTTGTGAATACCAGGCAGTGTAAAGAACAGTACTATAAGACTTCTAATATCGCTAAGAATGTAGACTCTCAAAAGGTAAAAATGTCTGCTAAGCAGCTACAAAAATAACAAATCATAAATGTGTACTTAGGCAATTGTGGGTATGGTGCCTGCCTATAAATTTCATCACTGGATTGAAATTATCCCCTTCTTGCACGTAGGCAAATACAGCACCTCTTAAATCAGTGTCAGGAGGTGCAGAAAACCTGTGACCTTAGTCTCTCTTGCTTGCAGGATGTTATCTCATAGGACAGTACAGGGTAGGAAATTATTTCAAAAATCAGAACTTTGATTTTGAAGGTTGCTTTTACTTTTGGCAAAATTTGTGATACAGAGAACACTGATAAAATCTACCTTTTATAGATTAGATCTTTGTTTATATTTGTTAATTTCATCACAACTTGAATGGTAAAACAAACTTAGAAAAAATAATGGTATTGTAAAATTAAAGACGTATCAGCAATTTTGTATATAGCAGGAGAAAATGTACTTATTTCATATGGAGTACAAGTATACAGCTCAACTGAATATTGGGAAAGTTCCACTTTTGTAGGTATGGTTAGTTATATCTTCATTTTGGTGCTGTAAAAGTATTCTAAACTCCAAGGTAGTAATGATATTTGGTATGCTTTTAACTTAATAAGTGGTGAAGACTAATTTCCTCATTCCAAACTGACTGAGGGCTCTACAAAATAGTTCATCAAAATCTTTTTATTAGTCCAAAAGAATTTGTAATGAATTAAATCTTGATTTCAAGCATTCTATTTAGTGCCATGTATTGAAAGCATACCCTGGCTCTGTTGTGTTGCAGCATTATTTACATGCAGCAAGGCTGACATGGTAGCCAGTAGTGGTCCTTGATGTCATCTCTTTAAATGAGCCATTTGATATAGCAAAACAATGTACAGTTAATATTGAAAATAAACACGTACACCTTTCCTGAAAAACAGTGTGACAGGTCTTTTCCAGTCCACTACCAGTTTATTTTTAACAGTGTGTCATATGAAGGAGCTCAGCAGGAGCAGCAACTTTCTTGAAAGAAACACTTGCTAGGTGTGTTTCCATAGGGAGACTTTTTGAGTAACTAAACAAGAACACAGGGCTAGAGTTGACTCAAAGAAGTGGCTGAGGAGAATTCGAAGGCTGGAGCAGAAAAGGTAAAGGTGTATGGCTTGCAAAGGATGAAGGTTACTATCAGCTGGATGGTACAGTTTGGCTCCTGCAATGCTGGCATCTCATACACATTCAGAACTGAGTCTGTTTAGGTGCTGGAATGGCAAAGGTCGAAGGCTGCATTTCTTCACTAACATTAGAAATATGCCAGACTCATCTGAGCTGTGATTAGGAATTCACTCGACTAAGGAGATGTGCTTTAAAAAAGTTTCTTGTTTTGCATTTTAGCTCTGTAGGCGTTGTTTTGTAATGCTTTTTGAAAAAGGCAAAAAATAAACTTATCTAATTTGCAGAAATCGTCTTCCTCACGACAACAACAGACCCTCTATGAACCTCCAGTCCTCTTCAAGACTGAAGACTATTTTCCATGTGTTAATGAAGCACCTTATTGATGATTTTTGCTTTGGGATTGATAAGAATCAGCCCGAATAGAGAGAGCCAAGTGAACAAAAGAAATGCCAACCTCAGAACAGCTGCATTTTCTAAGCACTGTTGATGGCATATTGCCATTCTGATTCTCATTGTCTTCCTTCAGGTAATATTTTCAGGTAATCTTTGTTTGTGCACATTATTTCAAAAACCTTCCTACAATACCACAGAAGTTTTCAGATTATTTTGGGGAAGGAATTTAAGAATACTTTTGCATTACATTTTTTTAAATATGGAAATAATAGGAAACATACTATTGTATATAACTTTTTTAACACAGAAATATCTGTGCTCTGCCAGTGTAAATAGCTGTACCACAAGGATGGGGTTTTTTTTCCTTTTTTTGTAATGTACTGGTTGAGGTGAAAGAAAAACTATGCATAAAATCATATATTCCAAGGTTTTAAGCCTGGTCCCTGCAGTTTGTACAGAGAAATGCACCACATTGGGTTGCACTCATTGGAGAGGGAGGACTTGGAAGATCAGCAGGGAATCAAGGACATGGCTCAATGCATGTGATATAGTCCCAGTTCACAAAGCAAACATCTTGCACTCACTGATGATCCTCAGGTCACAATGACCCAAGCTTCTAATTATTGCATCATTGTATTGTTTGATGTGTAACCAGGTGGGCGTGAAATAGATTTATCAATATATAGAGTGATATTCAGATATGTAAAACCTGCTGCCAAGAAGATCAAGTATCTAAGTTGAGGGAGGGATGTCTCTGGACAGAACCTCAATCATGTACCTGACCAGACTGCCTTTCCTTCACAACTCAGTGGTTACTGGGGCTTCCCACACTGATTGCAATTTACTTTATCAATAAACTAATAGCTATCTAACCCCTGTTGTGGTCTTGCATTTCACTGGACAGTATTGACCCACCTAGCAGGTGCTAACCATAACTTCTTGTATTCCTCTGACCAAGTTTTACCACTGCTGCTCTATTACCAGTGTAACTTACTAGGAGTACTCAAAATTCAAATCTGGGAGGAAGGCTTTAGGGAAACCGTATTTCTCTAAATTTCATGTTGCATGCACAAAACAGGTATGGAGTTGCAGAGCAGAGATTATATATTCATAGATCCTGTCTCCAAAGAGCAGCAGGGATTGGATTCTAAACATCTTCAGTATCTGAAGCAGCATTCATTAAAAATCAGAACAAAGTTAGTAGGCTCCAAAAGCATTTCTGATGTAAAACTTACCTGAATTTTAACATTAGGACTTTAGAAAAATAATTACATGTAAACATGAAGCAAGAAACAGACATGACTTTGAAGAAGGGCTCCCCTCCCATCCTCCTTGCTTTAATAAATAATTCATCATTTAGATGTTCCACTGGAGCAACAGTTGCATTTCCAAAAGGTGTGGCACCTTTCAGTGTGTGCATAAATAATGTTTGAAGGTTTATCCCTCCCCAGTGAGATCTGTTAAAATTACATACTTAGTACAGCAACATAAAGCTCGAGTCAGATACTCTTAAGCATACTAACTCTGGTATGAAAAAAAAAAAAGTTATCTTTAGAATAGCTTTCTAATTAAATGAATCACCTGCTCAAATAATTTTGCCCTCTGCTGAGTGGAACCAAAAGGCAGTTTCTTTAAACAGATGATGCTTGAAATACTAATGAAGATTTCAGCAAGTTTATACAGCTGAGTATTTTTCACCCAGTAGTGTTCATACTAATAAGAGTGAAAATTCATGTATTCTGAAGTGGGCATTTATGTTTAACTGTTGTATGGAAAAAAAAAAAAAAAGGCCTGTATCTTCAAAGCACACCACAAACAAAAATCAGGCACTTCCTATAATTAATACAGTTCTACGTTGGAAATGCTCAAAATATTTTTATTACTGAAAATAATGGACAATATATGGAAAATTTATTAAGGAAATGCTATAAAAGTACAGACAAGAAATAAATTGTGGCATTTTAAAATACACGGTACAAAATAACAATGTCAGAGTTCATCTGTTATGAAATTAAGCTCATGGTTATGAAATTAGGGCATTCTCATACCTCTCATGACAAAATGCACTCTGCTGTTGAGTTTGTGCCACCTTGGCTGTCTTCTTATTCATGGTCAGCCTCAACAAGCAGGAATAGCAAAAAAAACATCCCAAGCGTTCACGCTTGGTACAGAAAGACTCAGAATATTCCTTTGTTCTGTCTGCTGTTAACTTGTATTAGTGTAAAACCAGTAATAACAATATTATGAATTAGGTTCAATATTTACTGGGTATGCCAGCTGTAAATAAAATCTGAATCTCAAAATCCAGTGATACCAATATTCACAGACCCAGAAAGCTATAGTTGCATCTTCCCCTTCACAGTGTTTGTCCTCTTGCTCAGTTCCAAGATACAACCCAGCAACTATGGGGCTACATTACCTGTTTTTAACATGAAGAACTCTTCAGCTAGAACTGCTGTAAAGTAAGATGTGATGACTGTGCTGAGCTGCTAAAGGTTGGGTATCAGGCACATGAAATCAGCTAATGTTTAATATCAACAAAGGAGTCTACATGCAAATCTTACTTCTATAACATTAAGCACACATTTTAAAGCAATCCTAGCAAGAGTAATGCTAAAAGTTCTTATATTCCTATAGTTATGTACGTTTTAGGCCAGTGTTAGCATTAGTGTTAGCCTAATGCTAATTGAAACTAATGCTGTAGCTTTCTAAAAATTACTCATTTGCTGTACAATGTATGTAAATATGTAACAGAAGCTCCATTCACAAGATACGCAGCTTGGACTGAATGTTAGAGGTCTAAATTTTTCATAGCTCCTGGACAAAAGTAAGTGTGGTCTATCTTATATAGATAATTATTTATTTGATAAACCATGCCTGAAGTAGGCACATAAAGATTGATATTTATATTTAATTATTTTTGGACTGGCAAAATGTTCCACTCGAGCAGTGCTGCTGCAACTGCAGTAAAGCCCAAAGAAATAACAGAAGGATGGAGGTGATTGAAAGAAAAGAAACAGATTTGATTATTTATCTGACCAAATAAATTACTTGAAGATGCACTGGATTACATTGACATCCAAGACCGTGGCATTTCATTACTTCTGCTGACAATAACCTTTAAGGTTAAGTAGTTCTACCTGCAATATTAAGAATTAAATAGCAAACTTAAGCTGTAAAGAGTGATCCTGAGTGAAAGACCTTCCAGAATAAGAAAGAAGAGGAAGATAGCTTGCACCTTCATCTGTGAGAAGAACTTTATATTTGAAATTGTAAATAATGTTCCCTTAAAGAAAAAAAAAATCTTTTTTAAGCAATTACTTTTTTAAACTCCCCCATTTTCCATAGAAAAGAGATCTAGTCTTGGATCTGCTACCAAGCAAATCCTATGTACCCAGACCAAAGCCCTGCCTTGAAAAGCCAAAATCTCTGTCAGATACAGCTATGGTCAGAGAGTACCATAATGGGCCGTGCTATCTTTCTAGCCACTGTAGCTGGATCTGTCAGGGTTGAGGAATTTCCAGTTGCTGGGATTTACATCCCTGTAGGAGCTGAGCTGCTGTGGCAGAGCAGAGGCTTTGTCCGCTCAGCTGCTTTTGCTGATTCCACTTTAAGCCGATGGGTGGTAGTACAGCCTAAAGTTGGTAATACAGGCTCCAGCTCCAGCTGAGCTTGAGGATTTTGGGACTTTTCTTCACTTTCTTGTTTAATGTTATCTACTCACAAACTCTTTCAATGCTGGTCTTTTTTATGATTTTGCAGAACAGTTTAAGTGGTATGTTAGTGGTGCATGATGTCTTAAAAGTGCTAAGGAACAAACAAAGCAGCAAAAGGGGGAACAGAAGGTGCTGCTTGTGGGCAGTACAGTACAATGCTGGGGAGACGGAGTGCAGTCATCTGTAGATACAGAGTGTGAAAATGAAAAATTGAATATAAGCCTTTGGAATTATGTCAGACTAAGAGATAGGGAAATATCCTAGGAAAAACTGAAATATCCTGTCAAAAATCCACATGGAAGTCTCAAAACAATATTTCATTTTTGTCAACTTTAATATTGGCTGTACATTCTTTGGTGGACTATTAAAGTAATAAAAATACATTAAAATTGTGTAAATCATTCTGATGTGTTATCTATATAGGAAATAGTCTAAAAAAAAAGTATATGGACAATACAGGTATATAAATGTGCTGACAGAGCTCAGAAAATTAACTGAATGTTAGCAAGGATTTCATCAGGGGGTTCTGAGTGAAAAGACAAAGGGACAGAATTCATGGGGGGAAAGTGCACTCACAGAGAAAAGAAGAATAAGTATCCAGTTCAATTTCTCATCTCCCACTGTTTCATGCAGGTTTCATGAAAATAGCTCAATGCCTATATTACTTAAAAATAAATTAATTGCCATCTGTTCCTTACAGGTGACACTGTCAGGAGTTTCTTTACAAGCAAGAGGTTAGAAAGGAACCTTTAAGAAAAAACAAAAGCAGAAATTCCCACAATCCTAGGACATTAAAACCAAGGGCGGGCACTAAATATGATAGAAGCATCTGAAATGGTTGTCTGAATGTGAGTGAATTTGAAAGATTTGTAGAGAACTGCAGACTGGCAAAAAAACCCTGGTTCCAATGAATTCATTAAAAAAAAAAAAGAAGAAAGGAATGGTAAGAGCCTTGTGCAGGGATGGAAGAGGCAGAAAATAGCATAGCCAGGAGATAAGCCAGGGCATGTGCCAAGGTGTGAACTTGTGGTGACAGAGCTGTGAGCAGCATCAACAGATGAGGGCAAGATCCCTGAACTGGGAGGCAGGAATGAAGATCCACAGCAGACATGACATACATATGGGATATAGTTATTTTTTCAGATGGCTTTGCAATTTGATTGGAAACATAGAGGGAAAGAAAAACAAAAAAGAAATTTGGAATAACCTTCTTGTTGACATTAGAGAGATGTCTGTGTGTCCTGCTCAGATGCCTGATTCCAGCAATATTTTATCAACTCAAATGTGGTGGTTCAACTGCTAGTGATAAGCACTGCCCTTACTGGTGTCAGAGGTTGCTGGGAACTTTTTTGGAAGTGTGTCTGTTGCATCTAAAATCCAGTGTATTATTAAGCGAAATATTTTGGGGGAAAATACTAATATAATTTAACAGAAATTGTGTTTTCTTTCTGGATTTATTAGCTTGACTTCTGAATTTAATTGTGTTTCTGTATTTGAAGGACAACACAAAGCGGTAATGCCAGCGGAATCTTACCAAAGGAAAATCAACTGTGATGTTGTTAGATAACAAGGTTGATGAGCAGTGCCGCTGCAAACTCATTACATGTAACAGTGAGATAAGTCAAGATTCTGCCGAGTGAGTTGGATGAAATTATGAGGACACACAGTCAACAAGAGAGAGAGGTCAGCAAAAGCAGGGTTAGACAAGATACCAGTGCCCATCTTGCATAGTGTTCTGTCTCTCATTAGTCTGCACCATGGGATTGCCTGTGGGTGTAAAATGGATCCTTTTGAGATTGTGTATAGCCAGAGACTTGCTCAGGAGTTTAGCTGACATGCTACAACTGCTCTCGGGTATTTATTCCCTGCTGCTGGTCAAGATGAGACTCAATGAACATTTAGCTACAAAGCTCCCTGAACTGCTGTGCTGAGCTACTTGCTAGGACAGTCATAGCCCCAGAGTGGCAAACAGCACTCTGGGGGGGTTCATAAACCGAACCAAAGCTCTGTGCTGAATGCAGATGTGATGGTGCTTGAATATGGACATTTTGGGAGTTGTGAAAAGCCTGATGTAAATGTCAGGTAGAAAAGCTGCTGGATGGAAGATGATGTAGGGATAGACACAGACCTAACTGGAGTGATTTCAGTTCAGTAAGGTCCACAAAGGCGAGGGATTGAAACGTCTGCTATGAGGAATGTCTGAGAGAACTGGGACTGTTCATCCTGAAGGAGAGAAGGCTCAGGGGCAGTCTCATCAACATGTATAAATACCTGAAGGGAGCGGGTGGAGGAGAGGGAGACAAGCACTTCTCAGCAGTGCCTGCTGGTAGGACAAGAGGCAATGTGCACAAAAATAAAATCTCCTTGCCAAAGCACCTTCTCTGTTGCATCCCACATCCATATTTTTGAACTGCGTTCCCACAAACTTCTTTTAATATCCTCTAATTCTTGTATCGGAGGACACAATCAACAGTCATGAGCCATCTGTGTTGCTTATCCTCTTATAGTAATGACTGTAATTTCCTTTTCCATGATCTCTTCCATTGGCTGAAGAATCATAGAATGGCCTGGGTTTGAAGGGACCTTAAAGATCATCTGGTTCCATCCCCCACCATAGACAGGGATACTTTCCCCTAGAACAGGTTGCTTAAAGCCCCATTATTTTGTGTATGAAGCTTCCATGACCTTGCTGCCTTTCTCTGATCCTTTTCCATTTCTGCTGTATCCTATTTGAGATGAGAAAACTAGGATTGTCCATGTAATTTAAGGCAGAAGCAAATCAGAGGTTTAAACAATACCACAACCTGTGTTTTTCTTGTTTTTTCTCTAGTTATTCCTCAATATCAGATGTGCTTTCTTGTCTTCTTCTGAATGTTTAAACTGATGGTTTCCAGGACCTATCAGAGTTGTGTGATCTCATTCATGAGTAACTGCTCAAATTTACTTTCTGACTCATCATGTCGTTCATGTACAAGGATATTTTGATGAAATAGCTAAATTTGTGGCTGTTAAGCAGGAGGTACTTCCAATCAGTAGGATGAGGTTTTGCTAAAACAAAGGTTATGTGGATCAGATATAAAAAGTAGTAGATTGTGGGGCAATGCACAAGAAGGCAAAATACAGGTGCTGCTGGAGTCAGTGTGTTTGTGTGGATACACCAATACTGGAGGTCAGCAACTGGCCTTGTTGTCTGACCACTTTGTGTATTTGTGCTCACCTGGGCTGTCATTTACTTATCATAGCTACAGAGCAGTGGTCCCAGCAAAATGGTGTTTAAACTCAACCTGAGGTACTGTGCTGAAGCAGAGAGCCCATGAAGTATGCTCCAGATACTGTTCAGCCCACTGCAGCCTTGGAGGAGAGAGGTAACACTTAAAGGAAATGACAGAAACTCTTCCTTTTCAGTGCTCCCAAATCCTTCTTTGTGTCACAAGTCTGTCCAGGGTACCGTCACTTCCTCTTTCCCCTAACTCCTCTGTATCCTAAGACTGAGCTGCCTCTTTGGAGCCTGTTTTCTCCCTGTCAGGGTGGAGGGGAAGCACTCTGAGCATCTGGACAGGTGGGAAGTGGCATTTCCTGTGAAGGCTTCTGCTTTGAGCTAGTTGAGAGCAATCTTACTGAGGGTTTTCCTCTGATTCTTTTGTGAGGCGACAACCCCTGTAGTTTGAGCCATGTTGAGGAGCATCCCAAATCAGAAGAGGCATTTCACTGTCCTGCTCTGGTGAGATTTGTGTACTTTTACTCTCAGACATTTAGAAGAGCCTGAAGAATGTCAGCTGGGTAGGTCGCTGGGCCTCTTGAGAGAATGGCAGTGCTTGTGCCACACTCCTTTGGACAACAATACTCACACATTTTCTTCCCCAAACCTTTGCTTGGAATCCAGCCCTTGAGACAGTTGATGGTTCCCTCCCCCACCGTGGCAGGGGGCTTGGAACTAGATGATCTTTAAGGTCCCTTCCAACCCAAACCAGTCTATGATTCTATGATGATGATTAATCACATGCTACTTTTATTTCATAATGTGTAGGAAGAAGTTGAAGTCAATGACTATTCTGCAATCACAGTCTGCTGTTTTCCGTGTGAGGGTTTTGGTGGATGTGGCCATCTGATAACAGCACAGTGCTGAGAAAAGAGGTATAACCTTGCTTCTGCACTTTTCCTTTCAGCTCAGTTCTTTTAATTTTCTGTAGCGACTGAGCGTTACGGTCAAACTAAAAAGCAATATCTTGCCTTGCAAGAAAAATTAATGTCTCCATCTGTGTTAAAGTTGACTTTTTGTGATCTGCTACAGAACCTGACATAATTCACAGGTGAAATGGCAATATGAATACAGAGTCCAGAAGCAAAGCCTGGCAAAACTGGAAGAGAAGGAATATTCTCAAATATTCGACCATCATTTTTCGCCCAATTTTCCTTTTACGTTTTTAAAAATAAGCAATTTGCTTGTTGCCTGATACAGCTTTGTGCATAATTTTACAGTTCAGTCATGGTTCTTGTCACTATACACAGTGTTATTCCTGTGTGATGTTTTTCTAGTCATATAAATACTGTTGGTCCTTAGTGTTGCTTGTTAAGGGTGTCTGGGGAAAACGGATTTGTTACATTTGGAATTGCTCACAAACTTTTTGTCTTCATGGTTTGACTTACGGAGAAACTGCTTAGTGTTGCATTTAAAAAAAGGATGGGATGCATCCACACCTCCATGGCAGGTCTTACATGTGACAGTGTTGTCATATGTCTGTCCCAGTCTGTGTGGACACCTAATTGTACCTGATAGATGCCAACTGATGGAATAAATTAATGACTCAAAACATTGATGATGACAGGCATTTGCATCAACTGGACCCGTCAGAGCATGCACATGTGAAAAGGTTCATCTCAGGCTTTCTTAAATGTGTCTGAACCTGCCTGCAAGGAGTTGGGGATCTGCATAGGCAGCAGCTGGCTGGCTGTTACTTCCTCACTTGCACTGCAGCTGGAACAGAAATCTGCAGGCTGAAATCCATGATGCTAGCAGGGCCCTTGCCACAGGCACAAAGCTGCTGTGCAGCACTGCTTGGGTAGTGCCCTTGCCAGATGGAAAGTTATATTCAGCTGTGTGCAGGCAGACCTCTGGGAAGACAACAGGTAACCTGGGATCTGCCTGGGGCTCCTTGCACTATCAAAAAGACATTTGTTTAGTCCCAAGTTTCTACAGATTTAGTCATCTGTGGCTGGCTGCTGGAAGGTCCTGGAGGAATATTGAAGGCTGTCAGCACTTGGCTGTGAAGACCAAGCTGTATGGGACAACAGGCAACAGCAGCACAGTCCCAGCTGGGCCCAGAAATCCACATGGCCACTTCCACCACTGGCCCTGCCAGGTCCGCAGCCCTGGGGCAACTGGGGCCCTGCAGGAGTGCCTGTGGCTACCCAGGGCCACTCACAATGCAAACAGGAGGTCACACAGGGCAGGCTGGGGCACAGGAGAAAGAAAGAGAGGTGCAGGAAGCTTCCAGAAGAGACAGGAAAGCAAAGAAGGGAAGTATCTGGTGGCACCAGAGGAGGTTATGAGACTGTGTGCATTAGGGTCAGTCACATCAAGGTAAAGAGAAGTGACTGATGTGGGCAGGTGAAAAGGATTTGCTTTTTTAGGCTAGAAGGAGGAATGTTTTGTCATCTGAATGACCCAGAGTCAATTTGACACCAAAATTTTAACCACAGACTTTTAGGATGCAGATGAAATAGCTCTACTGCAGATGAACTATCACTAACTCCCTGATTGTAATGAGTCATGCACTTCCTTTCAAATTCTATTTTTCCTTCTCATGCGCTCTATAACCTATTTCCAGAAAGAATATTTATTACACCAGTCTTTACTAGGTAAGTGTTACTTTTTCTATCCAGCTCTTTTGTTTTGCTTTCTTTTTAACGGGGAGATGAAACAATTAAAAATTAGTCAGTCCACGCTGTACCTATTTTTGCACCTTTTCCAGAAACATTTAGTAGGCATTGCTATAGGAGGCAAAATACTGAATTCCTCTGACTGCACAGGGCATTTCTGTATCTGTAAGATAGTTTCCAGTGTCATTATTAGATAATACCAATGTCATCCTAGTATTTTCTCTGTGTAAAGGAATCATGTAGTAATTAAATAAACATGCATTTAGAGGTGCTTGGATACATCATAAAGCAAATGGAAAATCCTTTTAGTTACCATTCACATTTGTTTTATACTACCTGAAACTGGTAAAGGGATATTAATGGCTTACATCTTGAAAGTTTCCATAGCAGTGGCTTTTATTTAATCACTTTCATTATTTTCAAAGGCTTGTTTGCATTATTAATTATTCATGTACATACCTCCTCCATATTCCCATCTCATAATTTTCGTCAGTAATATTCTTTAGTGTGGAACTTTCAGGAGGTGCTGTTAAAATACTAAAAAACTGAGCTTACTCCTCCCTTTTTGCTTTTGTATGTCTCAGTTTACCCTGCTTTCCTGTCTTTGATGAGTCATGGCATTTACTTCGTACTGATGCTTTTACATTTCAGGCCTGAGCATTGATTTTGGTTTCCTTGTTTTCTGATCAGAAAAAGCCCCATTTTTTCCCACTGTAGGTAACACTGGATTTTTGTCAGATCAGAGAAACCCTGTTTTCCAAGTTGTGATGTCACAGGATGTTGTGTCAATTGCATGCAGGTGTATCTGGTAGCTTTTGAAGATGCTTGATGCTGTTTCCTAGTAGTGGTCCAGGTCCCAAAGGTATGTTGCTTTATAATTCAGCTGAATATTATAAAGATCTAAAACATAAACAGTATAAAATACAACAATCAAGTATGAGAATACAAATGAACATTTCACATACCAGAGACTCCCAGCAATACAAATATCCCTTTTACTCCTTGTTGTGGCCATAGGGTGGCACTGGCTATTGCTGATGTATGTCCTAGGAGTAGTGCAGCCCAGTATTTCAACTTTAGCAGAGCATTTTAAGAGACTAGGGATCACAGACTGGCCCATGGTTTGTTTCCTCCTGCAAGCAAATAAAACAGCGGCTTTTGCCTGATAGGTTTCGATAGGACCAGCCCCAGCTCTCCACCCTGCCCCTCAGCCAGCTACTGCCACTTGCAGCAAAGAGACTGAGATTTCCTTCTGCACCTTCCCTGACTTCTTTCTCCTGCCCTGCTGCCTGCCTTGCTGCCAGCAAAGGAAAATGCCAGGCATCTGTGAGGATGGGTATGGTCTCACATGCTGCGGTTTCCTCCTCTGGGTGGTGATCAGTTTGCCCTCATGCCTCTTCTTGGTGAACCCATCAGCTGTCAGTGACACTCCCTTGATCAACCTGTGCTTCAGCCCTGCCAGTGAAACAACTGCAGGAAGAGCAGTGTGTTGGTGAATGGATAGAATACCTTTCCCCACCTGCTGCTGCTACTTGTTTAAGAAGTAAAAAAACAACCCTTGCATCTTTTTTTTTTTCTTTTCTATCATGGAGCTTAGCATACAGAGGTGGACAAAGGCTAATTAAAACCTGCTGAGCCAGCAGACTTGGAACAAAACCAAGTAGAACCTTAGAAATCTTAAAAGGGGTTGTAAAAAATTGGGAGGCATTAACCTCGGATGATTTTTTGTGATGATGAGAAGATGAAAGTTGGAAACATGTAACTGAATTATTGTTTGGAGATATGCATCACTTCTGAAGTTAAATCAAAGTATCATGTTCACTGTAGTTAAAGTAGTTAATGTTTGCCAGATTAGCTTGAGGCATTTTGATGTGACATGAAGATAACAGTGGCACAGCGTGCTCGCACAGATAAAATGAGACATACTCACACCAACACTTTTCACAGAAACACACCATCAGCACGGTTCCTCTTTAACCTGCAGAATCTTATTTTACTAATACCTTCTACAGATTATGTTGTAACGGTGCAGGAAGTGATTCATTTTAGACATAAAGATGTAGTTATACTTCAAAGTGCTTTATCACTTTCCTGTTTCAACTTTTCGTACAGCAAGAGGGTAAAACTTCAACAGCATGAATTAGCTGCATGGGCTCTGCCCACTGTGGCAGCGGAACTATTTGTCAGCAGAATTTCTTCTCACAGCCTACTCTTATCAGAAGACAGATGCGATTACTAAGCTAAAATGGTATGTGAAAACATATGGTGTTTTGGAGCTGCTTGGTTACTGTGGAGGATAAATAGCTCCTGACCCTAACCAGGATCTTTTCATGAAAAAAGAGCGGTGTCCCTATGCCTTATAAAGGCATGGGCAGGCTTATTCCAGCGCTCAAGAAGGGGCGGTAGTGGGTTCATGCTGCTGAGTTTTTTCCGGCAGCGGTGGCAGGCAAATGAAGAAGTTGAGCTGAAACTGCAAACACACTATCTCGGCACTTAGCGGCAAAACTCAGCCAAGAGAGGAGGAAGCAGGTGAAATTAAAAAAAGAAAAAAACAAACGAAACACACTTGGTCATGGGAAAATCAGGTGAGCAAATGCCGTTGGCTGTGTGTTCGCACAAAGTCCGTGCCTGGTTTTGTGCTTGGAAAGCATTGCTAAAGCATTTAGTGGCTTTCCTCCGAGAAAGCTGCTTTCATTTGTGCATGGTACAGCCTGGGAGGAGCTTTCTCTCTGACACAGGGTTGGATTGAAACAAAAAAAGAAAAGAAAAGCGACCCCCCTCTGCAGCCTGCACTGTGTAGAGGTAGTTGTATTTCATGCACAGTTTATATTTTGTAACTTAAAGTGCTTTTGCTGTGCTGCACAAAATGATTATGAACCCCCGTAGCTTCAAAGTTATTTTGTGTCTTGCTGTGTGACAAAACTTATCAGCCTTGCAGCTAAGCAGCAGGATGCTTCGAGGGGGGGTAAGCTTTATCACCCTTCCTGTCGGAAGGATTTAGATTTAAGATTTGGTTACCGTTTAACTGAGGACAGCCTTGCTGGGCTTCTAAGTCTCACCCCAGCTGTGCACTTCTTCTTTAAGCCTTTCCCTGCTGCTTCTGCCTGTGCTGTTGCTTCTTTCCCTGCTGTTGCTGGCTCTCTGTGTGCCCTGCTCTGACAGTGTGGACTGGGGGAAGACTCCTCCAAAGCTGCTGAGGAGCCAGAGACCTTAACAACGCAGAGCTCATTCTCAGGGTTTTCTCCATCTTTGTCCTGTTAGAGCCATGAGTGAAAATCTGTCCCTAATTTCTGAAACAGCTGTGAAACTGGGTGGGATTTTTTTGTTCTTGTGCTTAGGGCGTTGTTTCTGTGACAAATCAGAGCCTGGTGGCATGTTGTCTGTCTGACCTGTGTGTAAACAGCACATATGGGGACATGCTCAGGAAAACCTAGTACTTGATTAACTTATAACTGTAGGCCTCTTCAGAGAAACTTAGGGAAAATCACTTTAAAGGGCCTTAGCATGGGTATATTGGGTTTTTTTTCCTTTTTCTTTGTTTTTAAAGGTCAGCGTCCTAGATGAGATCAGAGCTGTCTGGAAATGTGACTATAAAGGGCTTACTGGTATAACACCAAGTCCAGGCGAAGCACCATATAGCTGCCAGTGGGTAGTTTTGGCCCCATATCCTGGCAGCTGCATATTTTTAAGTAGATTGGGATAAATAACCTTATAATAATTTGAGTAAGTGTAGTTGCTGTGAAGTATCAAGTTCAGGACTTCCCATGCTAATAGCATAAAAAGTACAAATATCAAATAAGGGTAGTGCTTATACATTACATTAGCAAAGCACATTGGGCAAAAGGAGTAGAGATACTCCACTGTGTACCTCCCAATCCCCAAAAGAATGAAAACCTTCTTTTGTTTTAATACATGCAAATTGCTAAAACACTCATAAGGCAATGACCATCTTTGTTTTGTCCTGCACGTTTGTTGCAGTGCATTAGTTGATTTTTACAGACTTAGGAAAAATGACAGACCAGAAACTCCCTTTGCCAAGGCTTGAGTAATGTTTGCATCCCTAAGTGGTTATACAAATAGAGCTTGAGATCTAGGTACATGTTAAAAATACTTTGGCCCTTGTGTCACGCTTTTCAAATCAATGTTAAACTGGGTCCAGGTTACTGTCTTTGAGCTGTGTGCAATATTTTTAGATGAATCATAAAAATGAGATCCTGTCCTGACAATTGGTTTATTAACTAAATCCCATCTGCACTTTCTAGTGCACTGAAGTCTTCAAATTCCTGTCTGAGATCATTCAATGTGGTTTGCCTTTGAATGGGGAGAGCAGCTGTTTCACAGAGTAATACTTCCTCTGTGTTTTGTGCAAAATACCTCACGTTCCACTCTAGTACTCTTAAGGTGTGATGCAGACAAGTTTCTCTGTGCTAGTGTACGGGAGCATGTAACATGTTGGGATCTACCTGACCTCAAAACAGACTCTTTGCTCCTCTCTTGGGTCAGAAAGATTAAGCCAGAGATTACCTGAAGGCTCAATTTAAGGATGGTCTAATTCATGACAAGTGGGGCCACTTTTTTAAAATAAATGTGCAGTTTCTTTAACTTTTTGGTTTTGGTAATGAGGTCTTATGGCCATGCAAAGAAATACTGCTGTTGAAAATCTCAGTTCTTCAATAACAATTCTCCAATAATGTTGTATTACTAGTTGTTAGATTATGTTTGAAGCAATGTTCATTCCAAGCGTCAGAGCTAGAGACTTAGTGTTGATTAGCTTGATTGAATAGAGCTGAGTGTTGAAAGCATTGGTATCTCTGACTCAGCTTTCTTCCTTGGAAGCTGCAGGCTGATGAAACCAAATTCATACTGAAACTTCCTTGTCAGGGTTAGGAAAATGCCTTCTGTGGTCCTAACTCCTGCAAACACGGAGACCCCCTCTGCCCTCCCCCGATCTTCTCTTTTCACACAGCATTTGGATTAGCGTGTGAAATTAGATTAGGGGGGTGCAGGCAGCCCTCCCCACAGATCCCAGAGAACTCTAACCAAAAGGACAGGGATAAGTATTTCTTCAGGAAGTGAGGGGATGGTGAGCTGGCAGCTCTTCGTTGCCCTGTTGCTCAGCCCGCCGTGCTGGCAGGACTCTGGCTCTGCTGCAGCTGTGCCCGGCCGAGGGTCGAGTCCTGCGGGCAGCCCTGGCCCCACAGGGGATATCCATCCCTGCGAGCAGCTGCAGGGGATGCTCAGGAAAGCAGCTGGCTGCAAGCTCCACTCCTCCGCACTGGAGCACGGGATTCGTGCTGAGCAGTGGGAGTCTGAAAAGGCTGCGATGTGATAGGAAAAAGCGGCTAAAACTCTCACTTCTTCCACTTCCCCCCCGCCCCAGCTCAGCCTCGTGGGGGAAGGGAGGTTGCCCTGCTTGCTCCCTACGGGGGAATAGCCTTCTTTATTCTGGCAAGTGGGTGCAGACGGTGTCAAAGACAAGGTCAGGCTCAGTAAATACTGCTATCGTTTTGCAGAGTTTGATTTTCTTTATATAGTTTAGTTTTATTTCTCTGCTGTTTTTTCTTTTTTTGCCCCTTCTCTAAAAGTGGGTGGGACTCCAGAGAAAGGGTTGGGAGTTATGTACTGCTCTGCTCGTTGAGTCAGTACGAAAACAAAAGAGGGCTGAGAAAGGGTTTTGACAAAAAGAAAAGAGACAGGAACCAGACTCCGTGCAGTCTTCCATGCTGGTTTTAATCTCATTTAGAAACATGCGCTGGTTTTTAACTCTTAAGATGCATCTTTAGAGTACAGTAAAAAGGACTATTGTGTTTTCTGCGGAGTGGGATACATCTTCAGCTGAAGTGCTGACTTGTACTTCAGCATCTTGGTAAGAGACAGCCATGGCAAGTCGTGACAGAAGTACAGGCATACTAGAGAAGTGACCTGCTTGCTTTGTGAGAAATGTGATACTCCCAAGCTGCCAAAATGACAAAGTGTTTAGCTGGCTGGTTTTGCTGAACCGGTGGGGATAGGGAAGATGAATTGTTCTGAACCACTAGCAACTGAGATTTTGCATTTGGTAACGTTGGGACATTTGCAGAACTTGTCAACACAAGTTACTGTCTTTTTCTTTACACCAGAACTGAACTGGAGGTGTGGTGGGATAACAACCCTTCAAAACCAAAGTTATTTCAATTCTTAACCCTGCACCCCCAGTTTTTGTGTGCAGAAGACATTGATTGTTAGGTTCAAGTTCAATAAATAGCAAATAAAGAAATGTCTTCCAGGAACACATCCAGCTTTGGCAAACAGTATTCTGGGCCAAATTTTTACCTGTCTGTGGAACCATCAGGGCTTTGGTGGGGGAGAAGAGGAGAATGCAGCAGCCAGTGCATGCAAGAGTGGTTGCTCCTGTCAACTCGTAGATTATACCCTTAGCTCCTCATGTTCAAGGCAGATAAATACCAAAACAAGTAGGAAGGGCTCACAAAGAATAAGTTAGAATGTAATGGTCTGTAGTAATCTTCCGACGCTATTGCATTGTACAGCAAAAAAAATCCAAAACCAACCAACCAAAAAACCCCCCAAACAACAAATGGAGCATGAAGAAAGCATTTCTTACTGGAAACATTCAAACCCTTCATTTTCCATCAGTACGGTTGGTAGTGTGTATCTTGCCTGGGTTTGAATTTGCTTCTGTTGCTGCTCTATGTGCAGAAACAAAAAGTACGAGAAAACAAGTATTTTGATTTTAACTGTTTTGTTGCTTATTACATGTCTCAACAGTGCAGAAGGCTATGTCAGATATCTCTTTTTGTAGAGGCCATGCTGTTCTCTGAAAGATAAGTTGGAGCATATCTCTGTTCTGTTTCTACAGGCAAATGTAAGCAAGTTCTGCCCAGTCTGTGAAGGTCTGAACAGCAGCCAGAGCTGGGCTGGGTGGCCTTGCAGAGGGGGATGAGGTGAGGCTGTGTGGGTGCCCAATCTCCCTGCTCCAGAACTGGCTCCTGTGCAAAAAGTGTGAGGAGGTGTTGGTAGTCTGGGGTGTTGTTTAGGAAGACAATATGGGGCTGTTTAAGGCCACTGCAAAGATCATTTACTGTATCCCTGGAAGTGTTCAAGGTTAGGTTGGACAGGGCTCTGAGCAACCTTGTCTAGTTGAAGGTGTTCCTGCTCATTGCAGGAGAGTTGGACTAGATGACCTTCAAAGGTCCCTTTCAACCCAAACCATCCTATTATTCTATGATTTCATGAAATAAATACTTTTTTCCCTAGATTTTGAGTTATGAGAACTGGAGTGTAACCTGTTGAGCAGAGGGATGAGAAAGACATGATGTAATTGATAGTAAATGTGAGTAAAGGTAACGTTTCTCTCTCCCTGCCTGACTTTGGCTACTGGATAGGTGAGTTTACACACATCACTGATCAGAAGAAATATGCATGGCCATATTTCCATGCCTCAGGGAGGTGCATAAGTAAACATACTTTGAGCATTGCCAAAGCTATGTTGGATATCCTTGGCAGAAAAGCAAGGTGGGAGGATATTTGAGCTGATGAGATTAAAGCTAGTTCAGGTATGCCTACCCCAAGCCACGACAGAACATGAATGACAGAGGTGTAAAATGAAGAAGCATATCCCAGGAAACATGGGATTGTTCTTCTATCTCTCTTTGGTTCTTTGTAAAATTCTTCACTTTGTGAAGACTTTGGTTGGCACCAGACAGCTAGTTGTGCTATGTGAAATGAACTTGGCACTGGGTAAAAACAGGGTTCTGTTTGGTGCTGCCCATCCACAGAGCATAAGAACATGCACCATCCAAAATATGAATAGGTGACCAGAAAAAATCACTCAGTTCCAATTCAATTACTTGTTTTCAATTACCCAAAACAACTGATTCTGGTTGTTACTCATTAGTGAATACAATTGTGCCTTATTTTCTTTAATAAATTTCTGTAATTATTAACTAAGCAGATACTGTGTTGAGGATAGACGAAATGGAGAATATTGCTTGAATTACTTCTCCTGTGGTTCTAACAGCCTCCTGTGGTTCTAACACAGGCAGGTCGCTTTTGGCTTTGTATTTGAAGTGCATGTGTCCTAGGAATTTTGTGGTAGTTAGATTTAAGAATAGAAAACATTTCTGATGAGAGAGTCTCCTCAGTCTTTTTTTAAAAGGGATAGCAGCATACACATTAGCTGCCTACAAATGTTGTCTCTGGGTGGGTGGTGAATGATTACAATATTCAGGTGTCCTTCCCAGCAGAATAGTCATAAAAATAATACTTTTGATTGTCTTTCATGCAAAGCCAGGATTGGCTGCTCTGGATATGATAAGAAGTCAGTTCCAGCTTTATATAAGATGGACACTCCATGGAAGTGACTGCTTCTTGTTCTGATTATTGGTCTGCTTGGAGGAGAGAGGGGCTACAAGCCAAGGATTTCTCCTCACACCCTTGCCTCCAGTCAAAATGAAAACTTGGTTCTGTCAGGGCTCAAAACCTCAAGACTGCTGATTAGTGCTGCTTGTTTTTTAAATGCTTGTGTCACAGAAGGCTCCGCTCCCTCTCAGAGTGGTGCAGCCTCCAGTTTACCAGGTGTTCCTTTTTAATCAGGGCAGTCAATTGCCTTACTGCTTATAAAAGGTCTTAAGTGAGGAAGTAATCAGCACTGTCTATTATAGCAAGAATAGGATTTGCAATCAAATAGTGACATGACTAATGTCATTGAAACTTTATTGCATTGGCAGCTTCATATTCTCAGGCCACATGCCTCAAATTGAGTATGAGGGGAAAGAGTGTGTTACGTCATGTGGCACAGGTAATGCAAGGTTATTGAGTTGCCAGTTTGCTGTAGAGTAAGTCCAGATAATAAAATGAGTGGGGTCCTTGTCCATCAGATCCAATTAACTCAGACATCTTACTGTTGTTCTGAAGCTCACCCCACCGATAAGCAGGTGTGTGAGCAAAGTTTAGGCAAAACTGGATGCTGAAAAACATCACAGAAACTCTTCCCTGAAGAAGGATCTCCTGAACTGAAGGGAAAGCTATTTTGAGCAGCAAACATAAGAATGTTCCAGGAAACTACTCCCATTTAAACTAGTATCTAATTATAACTCCCAATTCCTTTCATTTCCATAAGCAATACTTTCTCTTCTAAATTTTAGTATGGTTATAAGATAATTCAGGTTGGAAGGGAAATAATGTACCAACAATTATGATAGCTCTCATAAATGCCTATTGTATAGGATGGCGGCCTTGCCCCATTATTGAATTCTTGATTGTGTAAAAGGAGACAAGGAAACCCCACCCAGGATACAATACTTTCTAAACATAGTGTGATTTTATCTTTCCTTTTCTCCAGGATATACACATGATTTCATTTCTTCTGTATATTTCCAAGCAATCAGCCAGTTTTGTTAGAGAAAAGGGGAGTTTAACACTGAGGGAGATCAGCTTTTATGGCTGGAAATAATTCATGGATTGGAGTGTCGGATCCATTTTCCCAAATGATGTATTTAGGAATAGCATTAAGGGCAGTCTTGGAAGATATTACAGTCCCAAATGGGGGGCAAGAAAGTGCAGTTAAATACATGGAGAAAGAAACATGGAACATTCACTCTCTTGTTGCAGATGCCAGCCAGCATGAGACCACCCTGAAGTGTTTGAGACTTCAAACCAAAATGCAGTGAAACACAACTGATTTCTTAACATTCCTCATATCAGTTAGACACCATCACTTCTCTATAGAAGAAATGCTGTTCTCAGAGTGTGGAAGATTCAGCTAGGGCTGGTTTCCAGAGAGTTACATTTTAAGTGAGGATAGAGATGAATAATAAATGTCAGTTCCCTTAAAAAAAGTTAGATGGAAATGTGGTTTTTAGAAGATGAGATGTCTTTTACTTGAGAATTTTGTTTATTTCCAGTCTGTGAATATACTTTGAGAATTTTGTCAAAATAGAGGTATGTTCAGTTATCTGAACAGTAACAAAGGACTTTTTGATGTAATTACTTTGCAGTTCCCTAAAGCTTCTTATTAATTTTTTTCACAAACCTGTTTGGCATACTAAAAGCTGTCTTTGCTGTGTTCTTATTCCACAAACCACTTCTGCCTTCAGAGCAGAGTAAAGCAATTCTGCAGAATCAAGGGAGACTGAAGTGATTTCAGTTTTAAAGCAGAGCTTTAAACTCAGTGTTCAGTTACTTGATTACTTTTTATGTGTTTTCTATCTACTTTGTGTGTGTCTTCTCCATGTATTCTGGCACTTGCCTTCTGTTGTGGTTTAGGAATAGTATTCTCCAATTTGGTGTTCCCACTGAAACCACCCCAAAATGACGCACTGCTCACTCACTCCCCCTGCCCCCTCCCTGTGGGTGGCTGGAGAGGAGAATTGGAGGCAAAAAGTAAAGATGTGTTGAGATAAGAACAATTAATTGGAAACAGGAAGAAAACGAACAGTAACAGCAAACATATAAATAGAAGAAGTGTACAAGAGAGTTGGGCAATTCACATGGAAATGCTCCCCACTATACCACTCAGATCCTAACAGTACCCAACTGTGTCATGCTACCTCAACATGGAAGAGATCCCTTCCCCCATTCCTGGAAAATGATGTGAGGTGGTGTAGAATAATCTCCAGTTCCTAGCCATACTCCCTACTAGCTGCTGCAAAAACTCTGGGCCCTAAAGTGTAACATGGAAATAACATGCAGAGTCCTGTTGCTATATGAGCACATTTCTAGTTATTTATTTCTGGGACAGGATTGAAAGGTGGGGTCATTATCTCAATGTACCTCTAATGCATACACTGGGTGAAGAGTTTGAAGCCTCTGTCATGATTCAAAGAGAGATTGAGACAGACATTATGATACCCTTCTGTGTAGCATCCTAAATGAGGTTTTTTCGTAGAAATACAGGGCATTTTGGGTTGGAAGGGACTTTTGAAGGTCACCTAATCTAACAAGGACGTCGTCAACTAGATCAGGTTGCTCAGAGCCCCATCCAACTTGACCTTGAAAGTTTCCAGGGATGGGTTATTTACCACCTCTCTGGGCAGCCTGTGCCAGTATTTCACCACCCTTATCATAAAAAAATTCTTCCTTACATCTAACCTGAATTTACTTACTTTTAGTTTAAACTATTACCCCTTGTCCTGTCACTACAGGCCCTAATAAATTGTCTTCTTCTGTCTTTCTTGTAAGCCCTCTTTCAGCAGGGGCCACAATAAGGTGTCCCCAAAGCTTTGTCTTCTCCAGACTGAACAGTCCCAACTCTCTCTTGTTGATTGCATTATATACTAATTATCTGAAGGCTAAATAGAAAAACTTAGTATTTATGGAAAATAAAACATTACCAGTAAAGATTAATCCATAAACAATGGAACAAAAAGCACTGAGAAGAAATGTTACCCCTAGAGATTTATGCAGGGCTCTTTCTTGAGGCACCAGGATAGATACTTAGGCCTCAAAAAGTATGCCTTTTTTGCTAGTCATGTGTATGCCTCATATAATGTTGTGTGTCCTGAGTGCTGAAGTAAAGGCTACCTACTAAAGCATTTCTGTTGTGTAGGGATTTGGTGCTTTGTGGAACAATTCACTGTTCCTCTGTTGCCACTTCACCTTGCGGCTCTGCAGAACCAGTGGAGTACATCCAGCTGACAGCAGCACAGGTGATGGAGAGCATCTCGTGTTAGGGAATACATGTTTGGGTAACTCACTTCTGTTTTGATGTCCAGACTAAGGAAGAAGGGGCAGGAGAAGACAGTGTTCTATGATTCAGGCAGTCAGGCATGAAGAGCTCTTCACTCAAGAAAGACTGAGTAGATTGGTACTGTTTAGAGACAGGGAGAATAGAGAAAGAAATAGAATACTCCGAAAAACAAATGAGAGGGGAAAGGCAACCTTCCTCCACTTATTTTTCCCTAATCACACGAAATTGATCAGTGAAACTGAAAATCCAAAAGATAACAGCTGTAAGGTGTGCTCTCTACCACATCATAGCCTAGAAATTCATTGTCACATGCTGCCATTATCTTAGCCGATGTTCCAGAAGAATACAAAATAGAGGTACATAATTGAATGATGAGGAGCAAGCAACTGTATCTAATACCATTAGTTGTTTTACTTATTAGGCTGTGTAATGATTCATGACCAAACTTAACTTTCTGGCAGTATAAAATAATTTTTTTCTAGCAGCTTAAGC
The DNA here is from genome assembly GCA_024500445.1 of Entomyzon cyanotis. NCBI lineage: Eukaryota > Metazoa > Chordata > Aves > Passeriformes > Meliphagidae > Entomyzon > Entomyzon cyanotis. The sequence goes on from JAKEPQ010001005.1 coordinate 44,746,076, forward strand.
AGCTTACATGAAGGGGAAAAAAGTACGTCTCCACAGCTGTTTGGGAAGCTGTTCCCTTTTGGGTGGGATCCTAAAACTCCCATTAACTCTCACTTTTAATGCCTGGCTTCTCAGTGTTCGGAACACTGGTAAAATGGAAAAACTTAACACGCCTTCTGCAACAAATCTGAAATATATCTGGCATTTGGGCATCCCTCTCCACACATCATCAGGCACGGGAGAAGCTGTACAAAGGGAGGTGGTTAGCACATGAGCTTGAGTCACAGGAGATAAGCATTTCTATAGCAGTCACCTTTGAGGGAAGGGGAGGGTGGAGGTTCTCCGGGGGCAGCATAGCAGTGCCTGCTGTCGCTAAAAGCAGCTCAATTTTGTCCATGACCTGTTACTCTTTGTAAGTCCAGATGTTCGAACAGAGCTGGATTATGCAGTATTTCTGTTAATGGATGCGCTGACCACTGACAAAGTCTGTATTTCAGTTGATTTATTTTTTTTAATTAGAATTTCAGTTTGCTATTGTCATTGAGAGCAAATAATTTGAATAGAAATTTGCATACTTGCGAGTCAGATTGTTTATCTTCTATTTAGTGCTGAGTGGATGGAATGTTAAGGCCAGGTGATAACAGTTGCATGTTTAGCATTGGCTCAAGCTAAAAACCACATAGCCTGAAGTATGTGATGCAACTTTCAAAGCTGTGTTTTTCAATGTCTTTGATTTGCAGGCTGTATTAACATGTCCTTGCTGTAAGCTGGTACCCCTGCATCAGAGATGGGGGTTTACTGGCTGTAGGTTTGCTTTCCTCAGTAGGTTGTGCTAGATGCTGCAGAAATGGGCTACCCCTGTGACACAGCAGATCAGAGGTTTAGGACTCTGGCCTGGTAGAATCAGTGAGCTGAGAGCAGTGGTAACAAGAGTGATGGGACAGGTTCATTAGCAAAAGGGGGGTGTGTTTGTGTTTGAATACCAGAATGGAGGTGCCTGTTTTGTTTGATGATGTGCAACTCGTGAAACACAAAATTGAGAGAGAACCGAAGAGGAGGAGAGTGGTGGGCAGATGTCACCTTGCTCAACAGGGTTGCTGTGTTATGCCAAATTGATACCAAAAAAGTGAGCCTGAAAGCATTTTAAGGAGAATATATTAGATATATGTCCACAATGACACTGTAGTCAGGAAAGTGTCAAGCCAACTTTAGACTGTGTTCAAAAGGTTCAAGGTACTGCATGAAACTGCAATGGCTTTCTTATGTGCATTGGATACTGAGATTCCCTTAGGCTGCTGTATTATCCCAGCACTGTTGAGGAAACTGGAGAAAACTCCAAGAACAGATAGGGAAACGCCTTAGGAAAATGTTCTGAGAGCAGTGCACGCAAACTGACAGCTCTGTTTTGGGGAAAGAGCATCATTACAAAAAGCAGAAGAGTGTAATGCTAATATAGCAGAGAATGATTGATTTTAGTTGTTAGAATTGAGTAGTGAGAAGTTGAGAAATCCAAGGTTAATAATAGGAAACACTTTCTAGTCATGAGGTCTGTTTGGGCTTCCAAAGTGTCTTACAAGGAAAATGATGGTAGTTGTGCTAATTGGGATATTCAGAGATGCAGCTGATGAATCACTAATGAACATAAAAACCCATGTCATGGTAAAAGCGGAGTTAAATACATAGAGATTTCTCTTGCCCTGTTCAGAAGCTTCAGCAAGATAAAGTGAAAATTGTCTTTCTGTTTTGGAGATGCTATCTATACCTCCAGAACCATCCCAATACCCTGTTTCAGGCTCCAAATTTCTCATTAAGCAGGAGATTCCACAGGGTGACCAATGGAAGGATGTTTTTGCCCCCTGTGAATCTTGGGAAAAATGAACAAAATCATAAAAGGAGGTAACATGAAATTGCTGTCAAAGTGAATTGCCCTGTGACTGGCTGCTTGTCTTCTGCCTTGTGCTGCTGAAAGTCCCAAGTTTACTAGAGTACAATCATGAGCTATTTTAAAGCTTTGCAGTAACTTTGGAACTCAGATATTTACTGAATACACACTAGCATGGGGGAAAAGTCATCCCTAGTAGTTGTTTCTTTGCTTACCACTTGCGGTTTGTGAGCATTTATTTGTCTTAAGCCAAAGAAGGGTGCATTTTGAGAGTTTTATGAATTTGTACGATGTAATGAATAAGAAGAATGGTGCATGTTTCAACATACTTGCATAGTTCTAAACATTTTAGTATCTTCATTCTCTACAGGTGGTGACCTGACTAATACAGACAATTCATGCATACAGGGACAGTAATTTGCATTTTTAATGCATTTCCTTGAAGGACTTATTTGTTGCTTACTTTGAGACTGCAATGGTGCTGCAGTGCACTGATGTCTTAAAATGAAAGTCAGTCAAACTGGCTTGTTTTAAACTGACAGACTGATTGACTAACCTTAAATCACCTCACTGTTGAGGAAAGCAGTAAGGATCACAGTTTTCTTCAACCTCTGGTGGGTTTGTAGCCTCCCAATGGGAGTGTCTGTTAGAGTTTGTTTCTGGATGGAAGTCATTAGGGGTTCATTTCATCCTGCTCCCAGGTAATGGAGGTGCTATTCTTATGTTCTTCTGTCCAGCCTGCACCAGTGTCTTAGCTACAGGGTATGCTTCTTCTGTCTTCACTAATGTCTGTATTTGACAGACCTTTCCAATTTTTTAATGTGATTTCAGCTTCCAAACAATTTGCTGAAGACGTCTTGAAAGCACACAACGACTACAGGAAGAAACACGGAGTTCCCCCATTAAAACTCTGCAAGAAGCTAAACAGAGGAGCCCAACAGTGAGTTTGGTCCTTTCTTTTCTCTAACAAGATTTGTGACGCTTTTTGTCTGTTAGGTTTGACAGTGTATACTGCAAAGATATTTGCGTTTTGACATGCTGATACCTAATGAAAACTTACTGAGTAGAAAGTGAGTGACTCCACTCTTTCATCCCCTCTTTCTCCATCACATAGCACTAACTGGTCACAAAGACACTTCTGTGGTCACAACTGTATAAATCTTGGAGCTTTTTTCAGATGTGGGCTACATCTGTCTATGTGTCCTTTGCAGAGGGTAGTTGTCTAAAACATGCTTCACCACCCCTTCTGCCACATGAGGGATTGTCATCTGCAGAAGAATATCCACTGCTGCTGAAATAGTGAGAAAAGAACTTTCTCATGGTAAGAAGTGGTAACTTCTCTAATTTCAGCAGAATCAGGAAGAAATAATTCCAGATCAAATTATCTATCTCACAGCTCCAAAAGCAAAAGCATTATACATTCTCTGTTTTGTCCAGAAGGAAACATCTTTCCCCTTTGCCAGTGTTAAAGACTGCACAACTTTTTGTCAGTCTAATGTACAGTGAATCCATCTTTCTGCTGTCTGATTTGAGTCTTCCTTATACAAATTTGAGTCCAATACTGCTTGTCCTCTTTACTGTAGTTATGATAATCAGATTAATTCCCCTCCCTTTACTGAAACCTTTTCCATAAGTAGATTTAAAAATCTTCAATTCTTTTTCATGCTGATCCTCACAGTACAAAGGAGATAACTAAAGGAGTAAATGCTGATTGAACTATTCAGAAGATTAATAATACTAAATGGTGGCCAGTTTGATCCTTACTCTAGGCGTTAAGATCTCCTCCCATTGGGCTTTCTACCATAACCATGCACATTTCTCTGTGACAGATGACTGGGAGACAGAGAGGCTGTAATCTTTCCAGAACTTGATTTACTGTCCCAGCATGATGGGGCACAGATGTCACAGATGTGCTGGCTCCTGACTCCTTGATCTGTAGCAGGTGTTGTGGTGTACAACACACCATTTACATGGCCTGTGGACGTGATCTCTGGCAGCAAGTAAAATCTTGTTGTTTTCACTTTTTGTTTTTTTTTTCCCCCTTCCATTATAACTGGATACAGAATCTCTAAGAGATGGAATGCCAGTGACTCATTCACCAGTCTTTGTAATCTGCTGGGGCTTTCCTTCTGTTCTTCCACGTTTTTTTTTTTTTTTGTTTCTGTTTTTCACACTCACAGTGAGGAAGAGATTTCATTGAGTTGTCAATAGCACTTGTTGTGTCTCCAAAGTGTTACACTTGGTTTAAACGAGTCAGCTTGTAAGAATAGTTCAGATTATTCTATCAAATATGCATTGCTCCACATTTATCTCTATGTGTGCTGTTGCCCTTGCTGGATATTTTTAGATCCTTCAGAAATTCCTCACAGCCCTCTCTGGTTTCAGCTGATGCCCTGCAAAGATGAATAACAATAGGAAACCTCTCTTTGGTTGAGTTCTGTAACTTAACTTGTAAGAATTAAAAGACATGTTCAGAAACTGGTAAAACTGGCTGATGGCAAGAACCAGAAATGTTTTGGTCTGAATAGAAGACATTAAATTTAAGAAATCTCATATTTTTCAAGACCGATTTTGCATGTTATTGAATTCAAAGAAGAACTTCACCTTTTCTTTGGGTATATCCTATATATATACACCTTTATTGGTATGTGTTTGGTGTACCTCTGGGTACTTTTCTGTGCTTCTCTATCTATGTTGAAAATGATGTGTTTCCTACTATTTTAGGTCCAGTAATTGTGACAGGTCAGGTGAACTGACTATTGGATCCCCACTTTAACATGAGATGAGTCAGCCTCAGCAGGTGTCTGTTTATCTCTGACTGTAATGAAGCATAAGGTGATGATCTCAGATGAGAATCTCATGCTTTCAACTGCCTGAGCTGGAGTGGATTAATCACTCTTTGTCTCAAATCACTGGCAGCTTCATCCATCTGCAATGGGTACTTTGTCCCAGTCTTGCCTCTAGCTTGGAATATGAGGATCCTGAGAAAAACTACAGGACTGTAGTGATAACATCTAAAGATCCTCTAGTCCAGGATCTAGCAAACTGGCAACTGACAAGTTTTCATTATTTCTAAATTAATGGATTTAACTAAATACTTTTTTTTTCTTTTTTGGTGGGAGGGATAGGGCAGAAGGAAATTAGAACCTAGTGACTGAAGTACTAGCTTGGGTTAAAATGTTCAGTTGGACAAAATTCATGTCTCTGGCAGATGCCAGTAACTCATGATTAGGGAAGGAGTAGGAGGACAAAGCAAATGTGGTGATCCTTCCCCCATTATCTTATCCTGAAAATTACAGATTTATCCTGGAAATTACAGTTTTCCTGAGAAGCAAGTTTTATCCTCATTTATTTGTTGCTTTTGTTTAATATGTCCTGAAGATTTCGCCCCACATCCATACAATGCAATTTTTCCTCTCTCTTTTTCAAAGCCACATGTGCTTTGGTGTCTGCATTGTCCTGTGGCAATGACTTCTGCTGCACAGTGTGGAAGAAGTGCTTTGTCTCACTTGAATTTTAAATCTACGACCTGATGATGTTTTGTGTTGCCACTATAAAAAATAACAAATGGTCTTTCCAATTTCACTGTCTATGTACTGAAGTCTTTCCAGTGTTAAATAGAGTAATTCTTTTACCCATGACATTCTTCTTAATCCTATTGTTGCAAGAAAATAAAATACATCCCACGCTCTCACACGTCAACTTCTACAGAAACAGTGCTGCTTATCCCTGTGTTGGTTTACACAGTTGTTGCCTCAGAGTCTCCATGTGGTTCCCGTCTCTTTGCTCTTGTTGTCTGGTACATTGCTCTTTTTTTTAATATGAATTTTTTTTTTCATTTGTAATTGCAGGGGGTTTACGCTTGCTTTGACTGAATCCCCACTTCTGTTTTTTTCTCCAGTCTCACTGAGAACATTTAATATACTCTCATAAGGGATCTAGAAATGCCAGGTGACACCTGTAGAAATTGCTGTAGGTACTTCCCTTCCCACCAGCAACTGTGGCTAAGATGGTGGGTGGATTTCCAGGCGCTGGTCACAACGTGGTGGAAGGGGATCTGCCCTTTGATTTCTTCTAGGCCCTTCTCAGCAGTGATACAGATGCTCATGAAAGACAGGGAAAATGTGTTTTCTCTTTGCCTAACTCATAGATCTATGTAGTCTTAAAGCATCCCTGCTTTCAGGGCTTTGCAACTTGACTTCATCATCTTCCAGCACAATTCCTTGCTTTCATATCCTTCTCTTCCTCCTGTTCCTCCTCCTTTCCACTCATTGCAGCTGTGGCCCCTGACCCAATGTGTGGATTCCTTTGTTAGGTATGCAGAAGAACTGGCTGCCACGAGGGTCCTCAAGCACAGCTCCGAGTCTGCTAATGGAAAATGTGGAGAAAACCTAGCATGGGCATCCTATGACCAATCAGGTGAGTTTTCTTCTCTTCTTGTCTCACAGGCACCTCATAAATGCCTTGTCCTGAGTACTTTGGGCTCAGAGCATCTGGTTGCAAAAGTGCTGGAAATTCCTCTACTTCAAAAATGTATCTACCATAGCCCAGCCCAGGCTTCCTGGAGACATGGTGGTGGTTTGCAGTCACCTCCGTGTCCTGAGAGCAAGAAGCATATGTAGGCACAGAGGGAGTATGGGACTGTGGTGGTGTGCTATGTCTCTTTGAAGGTAGGAGTTGGCAGCTAGGCTGCTCCACATGTCTCTGCTGTTGAGCTGTCTTTAGTGTTACTTTTATGTCCATGGCAGGAGAGAATAAAGCTGTGGATGCCCTGTACTTTATCCCTAATTTCTCCCAGAGGTCTGCTGTAGGATTTAATTCATATTTGGTTATGAGGATGGAATAGAAACAAGAGATCTCTGAAGTCGGGTTTTAGAGTATGGGGGTTTATTGTGAAAGAGCGTGGGTGTGAGAAACCTGCTAGGGCTGCAAGACGCAGCTCAAAGCAGGTCAGAGAAGTGAGAGAGAGAAAGAGAGAGAGCCAAGAGAGATGTAAGAGCAAGAGCAAGAGAGTGATTTGCTGTTTACAATACAATAAATCATCTTCTGTGTTGAATATTCTAATTCTCTTTAACCAATCTAGGACAAGCTACAAACTTTACAACATTCACATAGAACCTATAAGAATTATCGCATTACCATACGGGGTTATATTTTAAACTCTAAAAACTGCTTTTAGGACCCTCTGCCAAGCAGGCAGGGTCTGCTTTGACCCTTGGACCTGCCTGCAGGCAGAAGGTATTGTTCCATCAAGAAGCGGGATTACCTTCAGTCGGCTATACCATTGTTTTGTAGTTGTTCAGTAACTCAGAGCTTGTTTTCAGCATCTTTTGCCAGGTAATCAAAAAGGCAATTATATTGTAAGGCTTTCCTATTTCATCTTCCCCAACAGTCTGCCTACAGCCCAGCTGTGGTGAGTGAAGTGGAAAAATGTTTCTTGCACACTGCACAGCAGTTCCAGTGGGCAAAAGCAGGGCACTGGACACCAAAGTGACAGTGGCTAATGCTTTTCCACTAATATCTTCCACTCTGCAAACAGGCTTTAAGCCCTTTCCCATGCTTACATTTTTGAAGACAAATTTACTCCATGTATTTTCTGATTGTAAATGTAACATGTAGCTAGGAGCCTCTGGTTTAGGTGTCCCAGGAGCCAAATTTTGGTCAGGCTGACAGCCTGTACTAAGCCCTCAGTTGGAGAGAGATTCAGCAGGCTCTTCCCTCCTGTTTCCTCCAGTGAGCAGGGCTCATGCCTCAGCCTGCTGGGACAGCAGGTGGGATGTATTAAAAGTGACCACTTGCTTTCTTTATTCCAATCTACCCCTGGAACTTCCAGCACAGCCCTCAGGAAACAGAAACTCATTTCTGCTGGCTGAAGGCTCTGTTTGAAGGACCTGGACATTTTAATGAGTTTTAGTCCCAGGCACACTGTTCAGTTCCTCTTCATGTGCCAACTCTAGTCCCAAGTGGGTACATTTTCATGTTGAAAAAGAAACCCATGGTGGAAAAATACAATTTGATATGCTCATATTTGGAATTCTGTCCTTTGCAAGGGTGTGAGAAAAGGATTCGGAGCAGCAGCATGGGAAAACACAGATGTATGGCAGAGTTTGCAGAGTGGCTATGACTCACTGACTGAGCTTAGCTCTTCCTTTTTGTGTTAATGGCCTGTGCTCCTTCCCGTGAGATTAAAGTCACAGAATTCCCATTTAGAGAGCTGGAAACATAACACATAAATCCTTCTTCATAATGTCTGTCTGTTTTCTGGATCTAGTTTGTTTTCTTCAATGCACTGTTTCCATACATAATTTTCTGTCTTTGAGCAGTTTTGCTGATTTTTTTGGTCCACAGGATTAAATGCCTTGTTGAGAAAATTAAACTACATCCTCTTTTGTTCTGTGAAACATTTTTACATTTCCAATACAGCAGGATCACTCAAAGTACCAGAATGAGAAAGGTGGTTCTTCAAAGGAAGTTATTTTCTCATCTAGGCTTGTTCTTCATCTCTGTGGAGTTGATTCATTCTTCCTCTTTTTCTCATATAGTGCTCTCTGGATAGTTAATTTGTACCCTGCTCAATGAGGCTGAAATTTAGATTAAGACATCCATTCAGGGGCTTAACAAAGGCAGGCAGTGTCTTCTGGTTTCTTTCCCAGATAAAGCAAAACTCAATAAACCTCTAGAATACTCTGTATTCTCTCCCAAAAAGTGATGCTGTTGTTTATTTTGGCTGTTACTGAGTTCTGTAATAATGCCAGAAGATGCATTTCTTGTTTCAGAGAAGATTTAAGCTTTCAGCTATAAGCCTTCTAATATGATTCCTCTCCTAGTACAAGAATACCTTGAATTCTATTCAGGATTTTTGAGTTACATAGCCTAAAGCTGTTGCTAGAAATATGTTTATCCTTGTAATCCAAGAAATAGTTGACAGCTGTTTCCTCCCTCCAGTCCTGCAGGAACTGCTCTGTGGCAGACTTTTCTTTGTCTGTGTTCAAATAAGTGAGCTGTCATCTACCACTAATGCGAGAGACTACAGCCTGCCTTGGCAGCTGGGCTATGTCAGGCTTCTCAGGATGCCTCATCTCATTTCTCATGTGTCAGGAGGCTGAAGGCAAGCACTGAAGGCTGAATTCTGCTTGGGATGGCTGGTGTGGCTGTGAAAGACATGCTGTGTTGCTGGTGGAAGCACTGCAGCTTATGAACTCTCTAGAGAGTTCCTAAGAGAAATCCATGGTGTGCTATCATCCAAATCTGCCATGGGAGCAATCTGAGTCTCCTAAGGTTGGGACTAGTGGGCAGAACCAAAAAAGCACTGTCTGCCCAAGCCCTGGAGGAATGTGCTCTGACTGAGGGCCTGCTTTAATGTATCTCTTGCTGTTTAACACCAGGCTTATACAATACTGTTAAATAAAGTAAAATAAAATAAAGACCTGCATGAGGACTGCTGAAAGAAGAGAATTACTTCCAAAACCCATTAGTATGACTTTAGTTTAGGTAGATATTTTATTTCTGAGGCAACATTAAATCTACTTCTACCTTCTTTCCCCTCAGGCTGGTGGAAGGAATGTTGTGATAATGTAGATTTTAAGAATATCATCAAGGTGCTGCCCATTTGCAGAGAAATATGTGATTCTATTAGAATGTGATTCTATTAGAATGTTTTTAGCAATTTACTCAGTGGACTTACTCAAAGATTTAGGCATTCTTTGGTATGAGGAGAAACAATAAGGCTGGGCCCAGAGAAATTTAATTTTAGGGGGAGCTGAATACAGCTGCCACAGTGTCATGTTCCCAGTGGTGAGGCTGGGAATGTTTCCAGTCTTACACACAGAAACACACATATGCAGCATTGACATGTGTATATGTGCAGAGCAGCACAAACAGATGCAGTCAATATTAAAATGAACAGCACTATTGGCCTCTTCCTCTTTCCTTTTTCAGCTGATTGCAATAACATACATTCCTGGAGTATATATAAGTAAATTAGTACCGTATATAACAATACAAATATATATTTCTTAGTAAATTATTTTAAAGTAGATATAATGTCTATTTTATAGTGTTAAATTCTATATAATGTTATATATATATTATATATAAAATTATATAATATATATATAAAATAGAAATATATATAGAATAGAAGTAGAATAAAAATAGAATTCCAGTGTGGATCCCTGCAGTAACTAAGTTCAAACACTCAGTCTGCCCAGTAGCTGTCCTAGATCCCAGTCTCCCCAGCTGCTTGCACCTGAGGCTGCAGTTCCACTCCAGTTGCCAGTACAGTGCATCTCATACACACAGGTCCAAGAACACTGGTGCTGAAACAGGCATGCCAAGGTGATTGCAGCAGGGCCCCAGCATTGCTGCTCCTACATCTTTTTGATCTGGACCACCTGTGGTCTTGGGTGTGGAATTTGGGGTAGGCGCTAGGGTTAGGATGGCGGTTAGGATTAATGTTAGGGTTGAGAGAATCTAATGTCCTAAAGCTCCAAGAAAATTTGGGCTCCAAAAAGAAGACCAAAATGATCCCAGCAGGGCCCCAACATTGCTGCTCCTACAGCTTTCTGATTTAGAGCAGCCATGGTACGGTGTTTTGCTGCTGGCCACAATCCACCCTGCAATGGCCATACTCTTCTCTAGCAACTCCTCCCAGAGTGCTTCATCTGTTTGCCAGCAAGTCCCTCTGGTGTTCTGCTGGTGTACCAGTTGCTGGCACTGCAGACACAGAGGGTGTGGCTAGCACAGGTCCTTCCCGTGGGAACATTTTGCTATGTTTCATAAACAAGATAAAGTTTGGATGTTTTGCAAACAACGTCTCCGGATTAGGTCAGTTCGGGCTTGGCCAATTGGGCCTAGGGGGAGGTCTCGGGCTGACCAATCTGGGGCACCTCTGTAAACTCTATATATATGGAATTCAAAACAGTAAAACTCTCTTCTCTCTTTCCTTGTCTGAGACCTTGGGTCATTCCTCAGCTAGCCGCTCAACAGCGACAAGAGGGCCCTGCAACCCTTGGTCTGGTACCAGTTTTTGGCACTCACACCCCTACACATCCACACAGAATGTAGCTCCTCATCCAGGAGAATCGCTAGAAATTACATGTAATGAGACAGCAGCACAACTGATGAGATGCAGAGCATGGCCAAGCAAGAGTAACGGCACAATTTTACATGCAGTGGCCCCTTGATAGTAAGGGGGGCATAATTTACACTGTTAGTCCTATATATGAACTGACCCCATGTGGTCACTCCTCTGACCCAGTGAGGAATCTTGAGGCACAGTCAGTGTGGCCATGTCGCAAGCTTGTAGCTTGGGTAAATAAAATAAAATCACTGTGATGGCTCTAATCCTAGTCTTGGGCAAAACTGTACTTGGACCCTAGTTCAAGGACTGTTGCACCAAGTTTGCATGTGAGGAAAATTGTCCATCATGATTGAAACCCATTAGAGTGAGATTCATTCTGTTCTGAAACGAACATCTAATAAGCCTAGCTGAGCAGGTCATCAGTGAGCTATCTCTCACTGGGAGAAGGGTGGAGTCAAACTGTGTTTCCATAGCGAAAGTGTTGAAACTCTGAGTGTGGTTTACAGTAGTGAAAATGGGAAGGGTGGTAGAAAAGCCCAGCAGTATATTTATTAATCAGTTCTGCAAGCAGAACAATGGAAGAGAAGCTGCAGCTCTGACTGCAGGACAGATGCATGTGCTTCTTGAGAGGGGTAAATTTTATCATTTCTGCTACAATCAGGAATGAGGGATGTGAATGATTCCTTTTCTGTATTGTTTCCTTCTGACTGAAAAGCTTTTTGAACAGCAACAAATTTCCCCTGTTTTGGGGGAGCTTTGGGAGCTATGGGAGCTGTTTCTAATGAAATATTGCAAAGAAATTGAAAGAGACCCTAATTATGACTGCCTAAGTTATTCCATAATACATTTAATTGGAAATACTGTGATCACTTTTCTGAACCAGTAAGTCTGAGGACTTACAACAGCTGCTAAAGCAGTTAGGCTCAGTGCACTCCTGACCCTTATGCTGTTTTCTTTCTGGAAGTCTGGCAGTCACTGGGCTCAAAACAGGGGTTTTCCTTAGTCTGCTGTGTGCCAGCTGTCACTTTCAACAGCGGTTTGGCTGGTGTCCCACTAGGGTATTGTTTACAGCTCCACAAAGGGCGAAGAATCAGAAGAAAAGTATTTCAGAGGAAAGAGAGTGTGTTTAATCACTAGGTCAGGTACCTACCTGTCTTCTCACATGGTAATAACTTCCACATTGGGCCCCCCTCACTTCCTGTGCCACGTGACAGACACAATCATTCCCTTCACTTACAGGACACTTCTTTAAGATGATTTCAAGACAGAGTTTGTCAAAACTTCCCTAGTCCTTTGGTCATCTTTCACTGGGAAAATGTCAGCCTTTATTTTCTCACAGCTTATGAGGCCATGACTCTTTTAATTCAAGGATGATGACAGCAATGACATATAGTGAAAATGTGATCCTGAATGTGAAAAATGAAGAACAGTGATCAGCTTCTAGGCTTTCACTGCCTGGCCTCAGTGAGTTGAAAGCTTTCATCCCTGAAATTTGGGAATTAACAGATCATAGACTGTGCTGCCCAACTATGCTCATTTTCTTTCAGGTACAGTATTGAGTTAGTCTTACCTGATGCCATTGACCTCTCCCTTGAATTAAAAAGTAAACATGATAGTATTCTATAAATTGAAAGCAAAATAATTATGAGGAGAGACTGTATTTGTCAAAACTTCCATGTGCCCTAAAATACTTCTATTATGGAGATTTTAAGTTCTGTCACATGCGGCCTAGGCACACTTCTTACAGCTACAGTAAGCAGAGTGGAGGTGACTTTCTCTTTACATACTCTTTATACAGTATCACACTGATATGTTAACAGAGGAAATAAAGTGCTGGCAGCAGTGGGAATACAGTCCTACATCTGCAAAAATCCTGTTTATGTCGTATAGTCACCTCAGCACTTTGTACACCTGAAATACATGGGCTTCATAAGGCCTGATATGTCAGCAGTCGCATTCTGTACTTCTGTTACACCCAGCTTATCACAAACACATCAAAATCCTTCATAGCTGTGAAGTCTAGAGTGGGACAGGATGATCTGCTTGGTTTGTTTTGTGGTTTTATACTATGTGCTTTTTCTTTTCACCCTGTATTGCATAAAGATAATTATTTGCACTTTCTTTTAGTCTTCATTTTCGCTTTAGTGTGAGTAAGAAATGAACATATATTTATATGTTACATACTTCAGCCATAAAACAGGTCTACAGGGTTTGTTTTTTGGTGCAAGGAGAGCAGGAAAAGAAGAAATCAATTGTTATTCCTGAAACATTTACTTTAGGAAGCAAGAGAGTGTTTGCTACTTTTTTGTGTAGAAAATGTTATTTGACTATGCTAAGCACTATTCCTAACAAGCAGTGTGGCATATAAGTTCATAGTACTTCCAGTTCACAAACCTCTCCAGAGATGGCATTTCATTCAATATTTTCTTTTCAATTATGACTCTGACAACCAGCTTGCCAGGCTAACAGCATCATCCTCTAAGCCGACTTCAGTCATAAGAAACTGAAATTTAAAGAAGTTAACACAGTGTCTGACTTCTAGAAGTGCGCAAGTTTAAGGCTTTTTGCTGCAAAATAGCAAAGCATGAGTCATTGCTCTTCTGCAGCCAACAGTCCATCAGGGACCAGCATCCTTCATGATGGCAGGCTTAACAGCTTTGGCAGCTTGCTTTGAAATCTCCTGGCCTTGTGTTGATGATACATCCTGGAATGCTAAGCAGAAAGTTCATTATCGATGTTGCTCAGGGGAAAACCTGACCCCTCTCATCCCCCTGGTGTCTGACACAAGAATTTCCTAAAAACCAGTAATGGAAAAGAAGGAACATTTGACATTTGTCTGCATAGCATCTGCAGATCCTGCTCTGAGCTACATCCCTGGCCACAGTCATAATTCTTATTCAGCTGTTGTCAGTGAAAGCCTTGGATGGGATGAGACAGTACTGGACACACAGACTTCCACACAGCAGCTCCTAAGTATGAATATTTGAGGTTTCTGCAGAACCCTGGATTAGAGTGCCTCAAAATGGACCTCCACAATGGCTTTAGTGCTAAGTAGGAACCATTAAAAATAAATGCACTCAGAAATCTGAAGTATTCAATGCTGATGAGAACATGGGAAACTAAAAGACATGAGAAATGTCTTTTTCTTCAGTTTTCCCCTGGAGCTGGAAGGGATACACATCCACAGGTGTGGTCTTTTGCTTAGAAAATCTGCTGCACTTTGGCATTTCTAAAAATATTTCAAGAGGAAGGAGCTGGTGAAATTTGTATGTATAAGCCTCATGACAGGAGCGCCTATCCAAGATGAGGGAGATTATGTCTTCATTAGTTTCCAAACTGAAAGTTACAGAAGGTTCTGGGCAGGAAAAAATGTAAACTCAATGTGTTAAATTTCGAGATGTTTCTTTGAGGACTAGAGGGATTGCTGGCCTATCTCTATCCAAGCACTATGCCACACAGATCTTCCATGTGCAAAGTACTTTCTAACTTCAACCCTGAAAACTTTTAACAGTGGATGAGATTTGATGGGTGGTCCTGTTTCCTGGTCTGTTGGTGATAGTATAGCATTCATCATCAGCTCTGTGCCACCAGCTGAGTGCCTTGCTGCAGAGATCTTCCCTGAACGGGATGAACTCTACCTCATTCTAAAGCTGTTCGGTGCGTGTCCTGCCCAGGCTTTGAGCCAGGCTCTGCTGCCATGTGGTCCCTAGTACTTCAGTGGAGAAAGTGATGGACTGTGTGTTGAGAACTCAAATCATTGATAGCGTGAGGTGTTTAAAAAAAGGCATTGGACTAATTATTAATTTATTAAATTAATAAATTAGGAAGAGTGGCTGGAAAGCTGCCTGGTGGAGAAGGACCTGTGGGTCTCTGGTCAACAGCCACTGAACAGTGTGTGCCCAGGTGGCCAATAGTGAGGCCAGCAGGACCAGGGAAGGGATCATCCCTCTGTACTCAAAACTGGTGAAGCCTGACCTTGAATCCTGTGTGAAGTTTTGAACATCTCACATCTAGAAGGATATTGAGAGGCTGGAGCGTGTCCAGAGCTGGTGCAGGGTCTGGAGCACAAGTCCTATGAGGAGCAGCTGAGGAAGCTGGGGGTGTTTAGCCTGGAGAAAAGGAGGCTCATGGGAGACCTTATTGCTGTCTACAACTCCCTGAAAGGAGGGTATGGCAAAAGCAGGGTTGGTCTCTCCTCCCAGGTAACAAGTGATAGGATGTGGGACAAAGCCTCAAGTTGTGCCAGGGAAGGTTTAGGTCAGATATGAGGAAAAACTGGCACATATGGATGTAGTTTAGTGGTGGGCTTGACAGTGACAGGACAATGGTTGGACTTGATGATCTTAATGGTCTTTTCAATGCTAAACCATTCCATGATTCTATGACGAAAGTAGCAACAGCTGTTGCAAAACAGTAATGACTTGGTAACTTACAACTTGGTACTGCCATGTTACCTGCATTTCAAAACCACTTTTCAGTAAAAGGACTCTTTCTCTGTGTTTCTAGAGGTTCTTGACTGCTTTTAAAAGAAGATCTTGCTGGGCATGCTGTAAATGAGCTACACTTCTGTATTTATATCATGATTCTGCAGCACATTTCTTTTGTCTTTCAGGAAAAGATGTGGCTGACAGATGGTACAGTGAAATAAAAAATTATAGCTTTCAAAACCCAGGGTTTTCTTCTGGGACAGGTAAGTTCAGACTGGGCACTGTCTGTTCAAAACCACAACTTTTATTTTGAGAAATTGCCTAGCCAATTGGTTCAATATTTTTTTAATATCTACCTTTTTTCTTAGGAAAAAAATATGGGGCGGGGGTGGGGAAATTAGATTTTCCAAAAAGTCTTATGCTGAAAACCAACAAAAGTGTAAAAAAACCCTGAGAAATGAGAAACTAAGCAAAATTTGTAGGCATTTTTTAGTACTGTGTTTTTCCCCCAACTCCAAGGTTTTGAACAGGCAACTTATTTTTAAGGCAAATAATTTTGTGAGAAATACTAAATTGGAATCATATAGGAGTCTTACTGAATGTACTCTGTTGTTGTTTACATTGACATGTGAATTCTACAGTTATATCACTCTACTCAGAGATCACTTCAGCTAAAATTTGGAGATTGGGAACAGGCCATTGGCTGTGTATTGGCAATCCAGTGCAGAATGACGTTAAGAACATTATTCCTCAAATAATGCTCAAGAAAAAGAGATACCTGACCTTGTTTCAGATTCAGAAAATCACATTTTTCTCCCTGATTTTGGGATTTGTGTATGCATAGAGGGAACAACTGATGGAGCAGCGCACTGCAGGGGTGGCTATTAAATTAGGCAGAAGAAGCTACAAAAATAGTGCTTTTTTTGAACAGTTGCACATGCAAACAAATGGGGGAGTATGAGATGGTTAAAGCAAATGAGTAACAGTCACTCTCAGAACTGCTGTTCATACTGCAGGGAGTAAAGACCATGATGTCTTTGTCAAATTTTTTGTCAGACACTTATCAAACTACTTCTGTCATGATTCTCCTGCTATGTACTCTTATTTGGATATAGGACATGGAAATGGGAATAGTAATATGAAAACAGATCAGATTAGGGTTTTTCAAGACAAAATGTAGGGTTCTTTTTCATGTCCTTAGCTTGTTCTCATGTTAGACAAAGAAGCAGCTGTGTATTGTTCTTTCTTTCCAGCCACCTCATGTGTTAATGAGAATGTTACAGATTTAGAATCTGAAGTGAATGTGTATGTTTCTCTCTCTTTATTCAGGTCACTTCACAGCAATGGTTTGGAAGAATACAAAAAAGATGGGAGTTGGAAAAGCATCTGCTAGTGATGGCTCAACGTTTGTGGTGGCTAGATATGATCCAGCTGGAAATGTAGTAAATCCAGGCTATTATGAAGAAAATGTTCTTCCTCCAAGAAAATAACTTTTTTTTCCAAGGTGTCTTATTGCTTAATGACAAGTGAACCTGGATTTGGAACTAACAGTGTTTTGAAATGAAGCACGGTTTAATGAAATTTCCTGTTTGATACTTCTGTTCACTTCTCATTGTGGAGGAAGCAATTACATGTTGCTTGAGTCAATCTGCACATTAGGTCCCTGTTGTTTCTGAGGGGACCCCAGTTTATTTGAGGATGAACTATATGCACCATTTCTGAAGGGTAAAATGGGTCAGATTTTTTTTAATCGTTTGCATGAACTCTGTGTCAGCATGTGAATAAGCACATGTTGGATGTCTATTTTTTTTTTAAGCAAACAAATTTATAGCTTTCTGTAAACTGAAGATACCAGCTTGTAATTATATTATGTACTCCCAGTTTTCCAGTACTTTTTAATAATTGTACCTTTTTTGCTCTATCTTTACCTCCTGCTGCTGTGGGACCTACTCTCTGCAAATGGAACATATGCAAAACTTCCTGTATGAAAGGTACATGTGTAAAATGTAGTGGCATTCAGACCTGTGTCTGTTTTATTAAGAGGATCTCTCAGAACATTAAAAGGCTGCAGGCAAAACAGTTTCCATCAAGCAAGCCATAGCTAATGCATGTTCTGAAAAAAACCCCTAAAATTGTTTAAATCCCATTTTAGGCGCTAATATATAAAATATGTTTGAGATGAGTGTATTTCAAGTTCAAAGTCCATCTTACAGTTTACAGTATGTACCTTGTATTATAATCAGATTGTTTACTTCTGTTACAGAAAAATACGATTCTACTTTTTGATATTTATGAACAAAAAAGTTTCTTTGATGGTGCACTTTGGATTTTATTTCTCAGTAACTTATTTTTATTTCCTAAGGAATATCTTTTTCAGGTGTCATGCTATATAGACAATAACATTCCCAAATCATCTCATCTCCTTTAGTAATGTAACAGTAGGGGTATTCACAATGTCATAATTAAGAGAGGTTTGCTCTTTATTCATATCATTCAATAATAGTAATGTTTCACATGCTGGATTGATGCCTTGTAAACAAAGAAGATTTAAATTCCTTAAGAACAAGCTGAGCAAAAATGCTGAGGACACTCTTTTCTCTGATGAAATGTGGACTAGGACATTTGGGACAGGTTCACATACTGTGCTTCAATTTGGGGTTTTATTTTATTTGCAAATGTTTCTTTTGACTTTTGCTGAGATTGAACAGTGGACAGTGCCATTACAGAAATACTTTTTTGTTTACACAGTTGTAATAAACTCCACTCCTATGGCTTGATTATATGTCACTGTGATGCTATTTGTTACAATTTTTTGCTGTAACCAATAATTTGACACATATCATGAACAACTGAAAAATAAATATTTTTGAATATGAACTACTCAAGCCTTTGCTGTTACCTGATTCTTTGTAGAATAATCCTAAAATTTTATTTCCAGGACATATATGACATAATCATTTTCATAACATGGGGGAAATAGAAGCAGCAAGTATTCTAGGCCAGGAAAGAAAGAAGAGACCTTCTAAGAGAGGATAAATCATACAGTAGATCAAAAATCCTCACTTCATGCAAAGACTGAGCTAAGAGTTGAAGCTGAAGAGGCATACCTCTTTCTCTCTCAAGCTCCTGCTCTGTATCTCGTTTCATTCCGCTGCTCCCTCTCTCGGCTGACGTGTTGTCAGTAAAGAAAACCCACTCGACTCCCACTCAAGTGTGTGTGTGTTTCAGGAACTGCAGCCTTGGGGCCTTCCTCCCCTCAACCCTCAGCTGACAAGTGAGATGGGAATGAAAACAGGACTTTCTAAAAAAAACAAACAGGCTCGCTGCAACTGACGTAAAGTTAAAAGCTGATGTTAAATAAATTGGCAGTATTAAAATACTCTGTTTTTTCCTAATGACTTTCATGCTATTGGCCCTATAATTCCTTGAATGATTGATGCAAAACTGTATATATTGTAGTTGAGTGAGTCAAGTCAGAATCTTTCTCTGCTTCTACCTAGGTTTTATTTTAAGTTCAGAGAGAGCTGGCAAGGTAGGTAAAGAGGGGAAAAAATGAAATAAAGCTTGCAGTTACCTTTATTTAAAATGATAATGGCAAGTGAACTCCTGGAGGTTTTTAGACATGGCATTTTGAGGGGGCATCAGAGGTAGCTGGACATGGAAGAAGCACAAAGCCCCTCAAGTGGCCTCAATGCCTGCTTCGTGCGCTCCACAAAGTGTCCATGTAAGTATGATTGTAACAATTAAAAACGCCAAACTGTTAATTTAATTCTTCATGACCCAAGATTATGATGCTGATACCTTCTGCAAATGAACTCTGGCTGTGCAGCAAACCATGGTGTGTGTAGGAGTCCAAATGCAAAGGGAAGGGTAACATTGATGTGACTCACTCAAAAGCCATATGATCTTTAGGAACTGTACACTGAAATTTGACTTACCAGCCTTCTGTATTAAAAGACTCTGTGTTGGTGTATCGCTCCACTCTCTGCCACATCTTGGAGAGTTGTGGAGATTGGGAGGTGGCAAAGAAAGGTTATCTCCTGTCATGTTAGAGTAAAACAAGATGTTTAAGAGCTTCCTATGGTAGATTTTTAGAGATAGAAGTCACATTTGCTCTGGGAACAAATAATAGGCTAAACTGCCAGCTGTGATACCAGACAAAAATACCTACCTTTAGAGGCCTGCAGATGATTTCTAAGGTCTTTTTGCAGCAGCAGGAAAAGAAGAAGGAATTCTAGCTGGTCTGAGGCTTCATTTCTAGTTTTCTGCATTAAATAATAACAGAGCAATTAGGGAAGAACTGGGACTGATGTTTAAAAGGTGCTGAAAAGGGAAATTCTGCATTAAGCATTTTCATTTGTCAGCTTCCCTGCTTTTTCTTCCCAATAGGACAAAACCTCTTCCTGAGGAGACTTGGGGGTTTTGTTTGACTAGAAGCCCAACATGTGAGTGACAATATGCACTCACAGTCCAGATGCTCTGCTGGCCACAAAAGCAGTGTGGCCTGCAGGACAAGAGAGGGGATTCTCCTCCTCTAGTCTGCTCTGGTGAGACCCTCTCCCTGCTCCCAGAGTACTGCATCCCTGGAGCATCTGGGACCCCAGTGTGAAAATAATGTGGACCTATTGGGGTGAGTTCAGAGAAGAGCTGTGGAGATGATCAGAGGGCTGGAACACATCCCCTGGGAAAACAGGCTGAGAGAGATGGGGCTGATCAGCCTGGAAAAAGGAAGGTCCCTGGGAGGCTTTATAGCATTCTTACAGTGGATAAAAGGGACCTGCATGAGAGCTGGAGGGACATTCTACAAGGGCACATAGTGATAGCAGCAATGGCTTTGAACTGACCAGAGGGTAGGATTAGATAATATATTAGAGATTCTTCGCTGTGGGGGTGGTGAGGCACTGGAATAGGCTGTCCAGAGAAACCACGGATGCCTCATCCCTGGAAGAGCTCAAAGCCAGGCTGGATGGGGCTGGCAGTGGGAATCGGAACTAGATGATATTTAAGGTCCCTCCCAGCTCAAACCGTTCTGTCATTCTACGATCAAACACCCCCTTAGTCTAGGACGCAGTTTGCCCTTTTTGACCGCTTTCCTTTCCCACCTGCACACCCCCTCTATCCCAGTTCCACCGGAACGTAGGCCTTGCTCAGGCCGCTCCGGCCGCTTCCCGGGCAGGCCGCGGGCGCAGTTCCCGGCGCGGCCCGCAGAGGGCAGCCTCGGCCCGCGCTTCCCGCCCGGCGCTGTCAGCGCGCTCTTAACTCTGCGGGGCGCTCGCTGGGTGCTGTGAGGGCAGACACGGCACCCGTGGGTAAGGCAGGCTGGGCTGCGGGTTCTGACTGCAAATGCAGCTAGGAAGGGGTTTAGCTGAGCCCGCCCAAGTATACAGTGAGATAAAGCGATGGGAGCAGGGAGCGGATTTGAATTCTGTGAAGCCAGTGTCTGCACCTATAGCAATGGCTCGGGGGCTGCAGCTCCACCTGCGTCCAGAATTCACATTAAACTGCCAGGAAACAAAGCAAAAATATAGAAATTCACAGCAAGCTTGCATTTATTAAAGTATCCTGGCTGATGCAGCTCTCAGCGATGTTTTGTAGTCCTGACTCTGTAGCTAAACATCCTCTCCGGCCATGGGCACGGGGAGAAGAAGGTGCCGGATACCTGTATGTGTACGGATGGGTGCCTGTCCGTGTGTTGGGAGTGGGATCACTGCCTGGAACACTCCTGCCGAGCAGCTGGGCTGGATCTCTAGTGCTCCCTCCCATCCGAGGGAAAGCAGTATTCTTCCAGTCTGCATAGGGGGTGTAGATGGTTTCCCCATTCCCCCTGCCTCCACTTTTCTTCATTTCCCACCGTTTACTTAGGCTTTCTGCAAAACAGAGAAGAAACCCCCTGCAACAGAGAGTTGGCTGTTGGTGGGGTATTGCCAAGAAGGGCTCGTTTGCCTTATGACAGTGGCAAACTCCTGCACACAATTGCTTGTCCTGTGTGCTTCTCACCCAAAGCAAATTGCTCAGAGTGCCTGGCATACTTTGTGTCCATGCCGTGCACAGGCTGAGTCTCCTCTTAGAAGCGTCGATACAAAAGCTCTGCCAGTGTAAAAACCATGAAGGGATTTCCTCCTGTCCTTCCATCACAGATACATTATCAAATCCCTCACTCCAGACAGTGTTACATTTTGGAAAATGTGTTGAGTCACCATCCCTGGAGATACTTAAAAGATTTGGAGTTCAGCGATTTAGTTCAGTGTTGGAATTGGCAGTGCTGGATTAATGGCTGGATTTGGTAGTCTTAAAGGTCTTTTGCATAATAAAAGATGCTGTGTTTCTATTAATTGTTTCTCCAACAAGCAAGCTATTTCTCTGCTATATTTGATAATTAGTGACATATTGTGTCCCTTTTGGCTGCTTGCCCACTTCCCCTGACAAGTGCAGAGCTTGCATGTAAAGCTCAAAGAGTCTTATGCAATTATTTTGGTTTGTGTTGTCTCTCTTTCCCTTGGTTGGGAATTGCTAGTGAACACAGTGCCTTCAGGCTGTAATTTCCTGTTGCATATTTTCTGAAACCATGTGAGGGATTGTTCTTGATGAGCTTTCCAGGAGCCTGCTACAATTGAACTTGTCTAATTATCAGCCAGTTATAGCCTTCAGCTTCTTGCCACCCTTTTTCTCTTGTCGTTCAGGATTGTTTTATTTTCCCCTCCTGGGATTTGAGTGCTAATATGGATCATGGAGTCTCTGACAGTAGGTGTCACAAGTTTGTCTGGGTTAGCACAGAAAAATGTCAGGAAGAGAGGGCTCTGAGCAGTAGGGATGCTTCATAAAGGATTTATATGGTGCCTATATCCTAGATCAGGCTTCCCAAATGATGATCCAGGAGACAGCGATGACTGTTCATGAGAGGGTATCACCCTTACACTACTCTTCAGTAAACACACGACCTGGTGGGCAGAAGTCATGGTGAAATTCCTAGGGCTGAAGGAGCCAGGTCGCTCAAAGGATATGGGACGATTGAAAGAAATGTCAGCAGGATTTCAGAGGATCGTTCTGTGCTTGTTTTGTTCATGCAGTGGAGCAGACTGAGGAGATGCCCCAGCTGTACCTGACCTGAGCCAAGGACTCTAAGGGCTAGAAAGATCATTCAGCAACACAGAGTTGATTTTGACAGACCTGTGTACCTGTACACCCTGCCTACCACACAGCTGGCTGAAAGGTACGTCATTTCAAGGAACATGATCATGATTTCTGGAGGCTGCTTTTTTCCTGAACAAAGCAGTGTTCACTGCCATGTGTGTAGATGTGTTTCTATGAACTTTCTTCTTAGCTCAGCTGGCTATTCTCCCACCCTCCTGGATGCAGTGTATCGGGTATTTGTGGGGCCATGCTCTAGCCTGCAGAAGCCTCAGAGTAGAGTCAGCTTGAAGGTGATGTTTCATTCTTTTCTGAGGACTTAGATAGAAAAAATCAATTTATTACTGTGTTTGTGGAGCTGGGTGTCTGTCCATCTATCCAAAGGAGGGTGTTGGGATTCTTGCCCTGGTTTTATATGGTGTAAAAGGGCCAGGAGTATCTGTAAGAACTTTGAATTCCCCTCTTCTGACTAAGAAATTTCCTCCCCAAAACTTCAATTGGCACTGTGGCGCCTTCAGGGTCTGCAGCCACTCTGGGTAAGGAGAGGTATTGCCATGAATTCCTACAAGCACCATGGTCTCCTGGATGCTCTGAGGGAGGCTGTGGTATTCACAGCTTTGAAAGATCAGAGGCAGCTTGAGGGATCATCATTCTTTTCCTCAGCCCCTGGACTGCAGGCTTTGTGCTGTCACGAGGCTCTACTTAATATTGCTGTGCCTTTACAAGATAAAACAGGGTCTGCTCACTGACACAGCATGTTTCACACAGCATCTCTCTCCCTCCCCTCCTTCAAATAACAGGATTTAATGAGCAGAACTGAGCATTTGTGTTTATGTATAAAACCTTCCATGCATTTATCAAGGATGTGTCCAAAAGCTTTAGAAAAAGAAGAAAAAAATTATTTTCTTTCTCTGTCTCGTAAACTTCTCTAAAATTGAATGCAAGGAAAACTCAGTGATTGTTTCTCCCTTGCTATAACTAGTTTCAGTGTGCCACTGTTCTCAGCAAAATGTATTATATGTTGGTAGTTGTTTCTGTATGCCCATCGCAATAGCTGAGGAGTTAAAATTGCTAGTGATCTTTCCAGCAGCCCAGCTATTTTTCAGCTGCACACTGAGGCCATTAATCAACATACCCAGGACTGCTTGAGCAACGTTTGCTAGCAATTAACCTATGGGTATGGGATTTTTTTTTCCCTATTACATTTCTATTCTAGTCTGTACATCAAATGAAAGATCTATCCTAACACGACTTTTGCTAATTGAAGAATCTGGAAGACAAAAGTTCTCAGGTCTACGTGGACCAGCTTGATATGAGAAAAGAAGACATCCATAATGCTGGGAGAATGTTACATCAAATATGTTCCTAGATTGCTGAACATGAACTGTCCTCTTGCTTTCCACTTGCTCTTCCTAATGTTTTATAGATGATAGAATGGACATCTGAGATGTGTTGCTTTTAGTTACTATGTATTTTAAAATACTTGTTGAAATACTCCCTTGGGAAGAAAAGGAACTGTGTATATGTTCCCCTGACCACTGCTCACTGTTCCCACTCTTTCTCTGTTCCTTAAGCACTGAGTAGTGGTATCACCTCATTTTTCACTAGTAAGATGCAAGACCAAAATATTTCTGGTATTACTTCAGTGGTGTCAGTGAAGTTACACCTGGGGAAATCTCCACCTCTAACCCATTCTACTGTCTGTAAAATTTATTTGACTGGAAAGTGTTACTGTGTGACTTAACAGAGTTTCTTTATGCCACAGAAGAAAGGAAACAGGAAAGTTAGTGAGAAATTGAAGAAACAATTTGCCTCCAAAATTCTTGCAGGGAACTTTTTTGGTTTGCTGGACTTTGCGAGATGGCAAATTAAAGGTGTCCAAAGGAACATACACACACCATAAGCAGAGCTGGTGCAGTATCCTACCTGTGCTGATATAACTGCAGAGGACCAGTGTCTCACATCCTGGCATCCACTGGCAGTTCCATACGGAGATGGTCTAGAAGCCTTAATGTTGCCTAAAGCTGGAGGAATGTCAAGTCCTGTAACTGTGGTCAGAAGCAGCTTAGAGAAAGTGGCACATGGCCAATGGCCAGGTTGCAGCAGCACATCCACTTCTCTTAGTCTTGGTGAGCAATGAAGAGAGGCTTTTCTATCCAGAAATGAGTTTGTTTGTGTATACATCCTTCTGCTGGTGTTATTTCAGAAATGCAAGAGGAAATAGTGCAGTTTTCTAGCACAGCCAGTAGTGGCTTTGGATCCTGGCAGAAGAGGAAGGGCCAGGAAAAGAATTAAATGACCTACCATGATTCAGAGCCTGTTTGCATCACTAATATATACTTCTTGGTTAATAATAAAGACATGAAGATAGTAATAAACTTATTACAAAAGTATCCACGTCAGAATTTCCTAATTTTCTTGTTAACACAAAGTTTCGTGTTTGCTGTTCATTTTCCATCACCCCAGACCCTGCAGGGAATGTGTTCATGCTCCATCTCAGGTTAGACTGAAATCTGGCATCACCAATTTTTGCAGCATTTGTCATCCAGCCATGCAATTCTAATACGCAGGACTGTAAGAAGAGCCTAAATATAGCAATTGTCTTGGCCCTTATTTGTGTCAGAGACAATGCCAGCTTCTAGCCCACATCATTGTGGGGGAAGGAGGCTTCAACATGTGACACAAAAGCAAACAAAAAAAGATGTCTCCAAACACATTTAACATAACTCTCTTGCTTTCTTTTGGAGTATGACTCATGTGTTTTAAATGATTAGTAGAGCCTCGACTTCAATTCTCATTCAAAATAGCCCTGTTACCTCTGATAAGAGAGGAGGATGGCACTTTAGCAAGTGTGGTGGCCCTTCTCATCCGCACTGGAATGAAAAAGCAGGCAAAAAGTGGGCAGGCCACGTGCCTGAAAAAGAGACAGTTTAGTTCCCCTGAGCTCATTTAATATCGTCAACTCTGGCGAGTGTGAGATTTTGGGCTGAGGGACAGACCTTTCCAAGAGAGCAGTACAAGCTGAGTTAAAGAAACAGGAGCTGACACCAGGTCTGAGTGTAATGCAACCTAATTAAAATTAAGAGTGGTTGGAAATGTGTTTGGTTATATTCTGCAGGCAATGAAAGGCCATTTTCCTAAAAATGCTATCTTAATGATTTGCCCAATTTATATTCTTGTCTTTTCATTTATTAGTTACCTAAACCTTATAAAGCAGAGCTTTCTCCATCCTCATGAGGCAGGTATGTATACAAATGGCAGGTACTGATGAAATGTTTACTGAAAAGATTAGCTTGTCAATGAGGCAAAGGATGGATATTGATCCCCCTTCTATGTTTGTCAACCTGTAACCTGTTTAAGAAATGGCCTACAGCAATGAAATCCAATCAAGCACTCTCTGCAGCTCCAGTTTTCTTGTAATATAGGGAGGGGATTCAATCACAATAAAGGAAATGAACCACTTATCATATAAATGAGGGTAAGGCAATTAACAGGTTACAGGTTCCCAGTGAGGAGAGTTCCGACTGCAATACAGGATTAAACAATGGCTGTTCTGTACACCTGAGCTTTTCTGTGGTCTTTCTATGGGGAGAGGCTGTTATGTGGCAAAATCTGTTGCAATGTTAACAGGTTTACAGAACAGAGCACACTGCGTGCCTCCCCTACCTAAACTGCTGCTTGATAACTTTGTAATGGAAAATGTTTTCAAGGAGATGGAGAAGGAGTCTTCTAAGTAATTAATACCACTTTTCAGTCCATAGGGCCATCTGAAAAACAATTTTTTTGTTTTATGAGAAATGTGAGAGATTGCGGAACTTTTATTTTATTCAACATCATAAGAAAATTTTCTAATATGATCCTCCTACCCTTGCCTCCCCCCAGCAGTATGTTTCAAGTCCAAGCTGTGTTTAAGACAAGTGTTGGTACTGCCAGGCTGCAGATAAAGCCTTCAATTGCTTGTCTTTTTTTATTTGCATGAATAAGAGGGCAGCATTATCTACAAATAGGCTGATGGGGACCCTCTCTTCCCTTCAGTGGAGTGGATACCCATGTACAACACCTAGTTTGTAGGTTCAGATCCCTGCCCTGAAACAGAAAACAGTAGCTGATATTGAAGCATTTGGCATTTGAGACAAGAAATCCATCCATTTGCATTCTCAGGTATGGGTTTCCTTCTCCAAAAATACAATCCCAGACCTTGTTGGGGTAAGATGAGATCAAGTAATTTTTTCCATTAAAAGTTTAGGTCTTGATACTTGCAGTGGGTTGACTTTGGCTGGATATCAGGGGCCCATCAAGCTGTTCTCTCACTCCCCCCTTCAGCAAGACAGGAGGGGAAAACAGGACAAAAAGCTCATGGGTCAAGATAAGGACAGGAAGAGCTTATTCTATCCAGAGCCTTGACATGTAAATCCAGTACTACAGCCTTTTCCAGCTAAAAAGGTGTGTCACTGCAAGCATCTGATCAGTGCTTAACCTGAAGAAAGTTTTCTTCTTAATTTTTTATCTCCAGTACGTTTCTTTTTCTTTGCTAAATAATACTCTTCCTAATGGATGCATTTATTCTTTCAAATGTGCACTGAAACAGACTTCATTAGATAAGCAGCCTTCAGAGAGGAGATCAGTGGAAGATTATGCATGGCAGTCAGCAAAAGATGAGAATTCAGTGAACTCATGGACTTGGGGAAGGTGAGGAGATAGAGAGTCCTCAACCCCTGCTCCCAGTGTCAGCTAGACCATGGCAGCCTTCCTGTCTGACCCAACAGTCTCTGAGTTCAACCAGCTCAGCTGAAGGTGCAGAGAAACTACAGATGACCTAAAAGCTGTTCTGAAAATGTAGCTTGCATTGACCTGCTGTTGTGACTCCTGGCCAGGAAGAAGGACTAACTCTCATGGCAGTGTGCCAGCAGTGGAGGGAGGGTTAGCTTAAATTTTCTGGCATTTTACCTTGCTGAGGTATATTGTGATTTAAATATTAGGAGTTGCTGTAGATGAACATTTACTGTGTTCCTTAGACATATCCACCCTTCCAGTGATTGCTGCCATGTTTACCCCCTTCCAGTTCCAACCTCAACAATATCTTTGCAGTGGAGTAGAGAGCCCTTGAACGTTGCCTCTTCTTTCACAGAATCATGGAATAGAATCACAGACTGGTTTGGATTGGAAGAGACCTGGGAGATCATCTAGTTCCAACCTCTCTGCCATGGGCAGGGACATATTCATCAAGACCAGATTGCTCAAAGCCCCATCCAGCCTGGACCTGAACACTTCCAGGGATGGGACATCCACAACTTCTCTGGGCAACCTGTGCCAGTGTTTCACCACCCTGACAGTACAGAATTTCTTCCTAATGTCTAATCTAAACCCACTCTCTTTCAGTTTAAAACCATTGCCTCATGTCCTGTCACTACATGCCCTTTTAAGAAGTCACTATTGAAAGCAAAATAATAATTTAATTATTAGAATTAGTGAAATAAATGACTGGAGCTATTTCTTGTGAGCTTGAAACCTTAGTTTTGTGACTTGGACTGACTCAGACAGCAGGAACAGGATGTCAATTAAAAGTAAATTTTAAAAGTTTGAAATAAAGGGCTAAATCTTTCATATGAAATGATGCTAAATTTTTCATAAGTAAGAAGTCACATGTGAAATCAAATGCTGAAATAAAGATGTGACATTGTGGTTCATCTTCCTAAGTACAATAACTATGCCCAAACATTAGTGTAGATACTGGAACACTCAGGATAGAATCAAACCCTTTATGGTTCTTATGGCATTATCTTGCAATGCAGACACCTTGCTGGTACCAGTACCATCTGGTCTGGCATTCCCAGGTGGAGCTGTCTGCCACTCATTTGTAGGAGAGAGGAGAATCCTGCATCTGGTTCCTTCTCTTCTCCTGATACCACGTCCCCCAGAGATTTACTGTCTGCTTTGTTAATGATTAAGAGCTAACTACAGAAGGGCACATATCAAGTATGGACATATTATATTGTGCCAGAATTGAGGAGGAAGCCTCAGGCTTGTGTCCCATGTGCCTCTCTCCAGTATTAATCTTCTCAGTACATGAAATATTTTTCACCAATACATAGCCTCACTTATTACTTCCTGCCATTAAGTGCAGCAAATACTCAGACACTCTTCTGGAACATCTCCAAGTGAAATCTCAGAGTCATTACATTAACCTTTTCCATTATAGAGCAGAAGGAAATTAGCTATTGGCACACACAGAAATACTTAGAAAGTGGTATGATATTTCTCATAATTGTATTTTTATACTTTCCAACAATGTGAAGAGTTAAACAAAAGTGTTAAAAATCCTGTATGCTTCATTAGAAACTCTCAATTTCTCTATTTTCAGCAAAATAAGCCATCAGTGTTAGATTCTATAATTGACACCATTGCTTAGGGAGCAAACCTATGAATCTTATTAGAGACAAATTCATTACTTTAAGTCCACCCTTAGGATGCAGAGCTCATAAAAGAAAGCTCTGGAGGGTTCAGCTTAGGGGATGAGATGATTTCAGGCTGCAAATCTACAGATTTGCTGTAATTAACCTGAACTAATTATTGTCAGGCGATGGGTCAGACATCCTGGATAAAAGCCCCTGACTGGTTTTGTGGTCTACTGGGTTTTCAGCAAGAGAGCTGCTTGTTAAACAAAGAAAAAGTACTGAAAGCACAGCCCTATATATTCTTAAAGTAAAATAAATCTTTCCACTAGGAGAGAATTACTGAGTCTATTTAGAATGCACAGTCAATTGGCACACTGAAATGTATCAATGTTTAATACTTTTGTTAGCTATCTCACTGCAGGCAACCAGCAGTAGCAATGGTCAAAAACAACTCCTGGGTGGGCTATGCTGCCCTCCCTCCTTATGAAGAGAATGCCTGCCTGCTTTTGAAAATATCATGAGAAGGGATCCATTTAAACAATACTTCCTGCACTGCAGGTGCATATTATAGTCCTGTAATGGATGCTGGGCTGTCACTGTTCTGCTGCTGCTTTCAAGGGATAAGACAGATGCACAGGCACACCTACAGAAGCTTCCATGGCTGGCAGAGGGCAGAAGGAGCAAGCTGGCCCCTTCAAGATGTGCTGATAACCCTGTAATACAGACTACACATATTTAATTATCACAGCTTCAAAAAGCAAGGACTATTTTTACCAACACTGGAAGAACTGTTTAGTCTTATTATTACAAACACAGATTTTTGTATGCATTTAAATTTCTAAATTCTGTTGAAATCATGTGGCCATGACGTGAGAAAATATTTCAAAGTCCCTCCATCCTTTGAAGTTCTCAAGACTTGGTTGGGCAAAGCTGACATGATCAAGTTCCACCTTGAGTGGGACATGACCTACACAAGTCCCTTCTGCAGTGTTTCTATGACCCAGTGTGGTTAAGACATGTTTGGTTACAAGGAGAACTCTGTGCTCAGGTGCTGTACTTTCTCAGAAGGAGATGCTTATTGGCTGCCCCTTCCTGAGGAGTTCTCTTCAGTCCAAAGGTCCAATGCCATTGCTTTTTCTCTTGTAAATACACATCCTGCCTTCTCTCTCACCTCTGATGGTATTCCTTGGCAGATGGTCACATATTTTTACTCCGTGCTTCCTGTTTCCCTGATATTGGGCAATTTGTTTCCCATTTCCTCTGTGTGTCTCTGATGCTGTGGGACTGAGTTTCTAACAGAGGGCTGCCAACAAGGGGATCCTGTGTATGAGTGCAGCACAGCTAGGGCTGATCTTGGCAGTGATCACCTATGGACCCTGGAATACACCAGGGAGGGAACAGAGGGTCGAGCAGTGGGGACAGTCAGTGGCTCTTGTCATGTCAGTGACTTAAAATATCTTCAGTTACATTTTAACTCACTTGAATGTGACATAAATGTCTCTAAATTTTGAACCTCTGTGACTCTCAAGGGAAGAAAAGTTCTGTGTCAGTGCCACCTGATAAATCCCAGGTCCCTCCTCTGCTGCATGGCTGTGTAGTTTCCTCAGGCTCCTCATCCACTCAGGTCCTCCCAAATAAAACTTTCTGCCTCATAGGAGTATTGTGAGTGTAAGGTAGGCTCACATCTGCTAATCTAATGAGATTCACTGAGCTTCAGAGGTCTTGAAATCAAAAGAAATTACGACTAGAACCTTTTCCTTTTTTAAAAAAAAATTTTAAAAATTATTTTATTTAATCTTCTGTGTATTATGTTGATGGGTTTGTTACTGGCTTTCACTGTTTATATTTCACTACCTGTTTCCCATCATTATCAGTTTTCCTACTGGTATAACTACATTCCCTAGCAAGCAGAGGATTAAAAATTACTGGTAAAATAGCTGGAAATCTGAACAGTTGAACTGAAGGAAAGTATGGAAGGGATTGATACCGATCATAACACTGCTTTTAAGTGGAGATAGCACATGAGCTCCTCTGCAGAGATCTGAATGTTCTAGGTGAATGGATCCTTGTAATCAAAAGTCAGAAGTTATTAATTACCTAAAATGTAGATTTGAAAATGTACAAGGAGCAGCATTCAAATCCTACTAGCATTCTGTTCTGATGTTCTTGAAGTACATCAAATTCTCAAGCTTTGTGTTTTGTGAGGACATTCTGCAAACTGAGATCATTAAAATAGCCTTCCTCAAAAGATTGTGAAGATGCATAGTTTTGGGGTTTTTCTACTTTTCTAACTTACATATTTTCATTTTGCTACCAAATATACAAAGCTTTTCTAGATTTTGCTCTCACCCCTGCACACAAGCACATGTCCTCCAAGTGTGGGCAGAGGTTCCTCTGTGTGACCTGGAGGATGAAGGGCTCTGGCTGCAGAGTCCTCACTGCACCTCAGGGGCTGGCAGGACCTGGGGGTCATGAAGGGCTTTATTGAATGGGTCTGTCTGAGCTCCTAAGGATCAATATTTAGTATAAGATAATCTTTTGCTTCTGTACATTTTTTGTTTAACCCTCTGACCCTGTAAACATCAGGCATAGTTTACTATGCATTGTTTCCGTTTCCTGATTTGGGCCTCCCTCTAATCATGATGTGTCATCCTGTTGGGAGAGCAGGAAGGGCAATGCCAGGTAAAAAGTGCCTTCTTGCCATCCTTCCATCCAGGTCCTCAGCTGACCCAGCTGTACTTCAGCCTTACTGAAGCACAGGCCTTTTGATCTTTGTGTTAACAACACCTTCTTCAATGTTAACAAGCTTGCCTGCTGTTGACTGCCCCTGTTTATAGATAAAACCTGGTCCTCTAGCCACAGGAAAGCCCCCAAAACCCTCACATCACTGCCCTGGTCAGCTGTGACTGATGTTTAAGGAGTGTCTTTTTGAGAACTGGTCTCTCCCTAATCAGCATCATCTTAGGGCAAAAGCATTGCAAGCTTGCTCTGTGCCTGTTTATGAAGATATTGCAAATAAAAGCTATTTACTGGTGAATGGAAAATCCTGTCTGCAGCAAGAAAAGCTGCAGTTATCATGCATCACCACTGTATGCCACTACAGACTAATTACTCTGGTGGATCCCAGAGATGAGGCACTGCTACAGCAGACCCTCAAGAAACACTTAGTTAATATTAAATTGTAAACCTTTAGATGTTCTCAGTGCTATTAATTTTACAGTTTCCAAGTCAGTAGTTCAAAAACAGATTATCTGAAAATCACAATGCCATTAACCTTTTTGTGTATATATAATTTTTAAGTACAGGAGCCAACAGGAGTAAAAATAATAATAAAATTATATTTTCTGTGTCTTTCTGCTTAAGAATATTCCACATATAATTTAAAATTAATCAAAAAAGCACCAGCCATGGAAAGGATTATTTTCATAATCTATTCATGCTAAAGATAAAATAAACATGAATAATCAGAAATGAATTATCTCATCCACTGTCTTTCATAAGTCCTCTATTGGACTGGTACAAAATTACCCTCAGATTTATATACTTGCACTAAAAAGCATAAATAAAATGCACTACAGAGGAATTATTGGTTTGATACCTAGAAACAGGTTTCTAGAGTTAGTTTACACCCTAATAAAATTTTTTTGAAAACTCACTAGTGGTTTTGCAAAAAAGTCTTCGCAACACAAACTACTGTGCCAAAGTAAAAATTAATTTCTTGCTGACAGAAAATGAAGAACTTTTTAAGCATCTGTGTATAAATGCTTAAGTAAGATTATAAGTGCATAAGTTAGCACTTACATGCTTTTCGAAACATATCCTAAATTTGGTCTCTGTTTATATTGCTTTCTCCTACAGGGTTGAAATCTTAAAAAATATTTTCCTTTTTGGTCTCTTCTGTTTTCTGATCATTATCATTCATTGTTTCTATATCTGGTTATTAACAGATTTAAGGAACAGCTTGTTTCTGTCTTTTTAAACTCCTATTCTTATGCTTTCCTCAGTTTTTATTTTGCCTGGAGTTTAAACTGTTCTTTGCTCTAGAAAAATCCCTGTAAGATGGGTGGGAGGGGGAGAACATCCAGGGCAAGGAAATTAGTAATTATAGAAATTGTCACTTTGACAAAATAAATTATTCCTAGAATTTTTAATATCTCTTACAGAAATTGTAGGGAATGTCTCCTTCATCTTGAATGCAAAAGACAAATAATGCAGTGTTGTAGTCTCACCAAGGGCTGGGATGTTTAAATCCAAAACTTCACAACAAATTACTCTTGTACAGGCTGCTACATCACTTATCCCAGGGAAATTACAGACCCTCTTGGATTGCATCCTTTCAGTTCTCTGGTGAGTGAGGAAGATGGGTGGTTCAATCCTTGGAGTGTTTCCTTTTATTGCTGGAATGCTTGCTTACCTTTGAGCAACTCAGAGATGTCTTTCTTTTGCCTGTGCAGAGGGACCGTGTGACATTAGGCTATCTATTTGCAAAATGGATTAAAATAAAATGCTGCATTAAAGAGATTAAATGGCAGGGAAAAAATAAAACGAGAAAATGAAATCTTCTCCCTTGAAAGTGTACTCTTAGAAGGCTGAGAGCTGCACTTTGTCACTAAAGTAACATCCGTGAATTGTTTCAGTGCTGAAGATCTTTTCAGCTGATTTTACAAGAGCTACTGCTAGGGCTTGATGATGCTACTTCTGCTGCAGTGCCACAGCAGTTTCATGGAGATGGTACAAATTGATGTATTAGTTCTAAGAACCCTTCCTTGTCCTCTGGGGTTTCTCTGGGCATTGTGACCCATGACTATCACCAGCAAGCTGGATCCAATCCAAATATTTAAATCTAGATGTGACTTCAATCATCTACTGAGTTATTTCTGTCCAATAATTAGTAACTACTTGTATGTTTGACGTTGTAGTTTACACCTCTGTAACAACTCCTTTTTCTGGCTGCAGTGTGATATTTGAGCCCTGAAAGGGGTTATTCCAATCCCATAAGTGAATGAATCCCTTCCACAAGAGTTAACCTCTTAAAAAAATTATTGGGAAAAATGGAAATGTAATCATTAGTCCAATAATCGCTTTAGTGGAAGGAAACAAAAATTTAGTAATATTGGATCTCTGAAACATTAAATTATACAAATTAGGGATCTGATTTTCCTTAAAAAACCTAAATCTATAGTAGTACTAAAGCAGGGCAGGGCTGGATGTGAGAGGAAAATAACTATCAGTTGTGACATATCTTTGGACTGTTTAGCAACATTACCATTCACAGCCACGGAATACATTACATTTTATTGTAAACTTTGTTCCTTAGAGAAGTATAAATCTTGAAAGTGTGTCAATACTTGGCAAAGTAAGCAGTCTCTGGAGGCAAAAAATGTTTAAGACCATCTATCAAGTATAAGAAGTTGATAGCAATTAAAATCAGAGCTGTTTATGTATAAACATAAATTGCAGGGGTAGCTTTAAACTGGCCAGTAAAAATCTTGTTTGGCAAGAATAGCAAAAGACTGCAAAAAGCAACATCTGAATTTTAAGAACTGTTTTTGCAGCATACACATTTTTGTTTTCTTTAGCAACAGTATTTTCTATGAAATTTTATTACATTGAGGAAAATGTATCTATTTATTCATTTTCACATTCAGGTATTCTTTAAAAAACACCACAAACAACAAAACCCAAAAACCACTGAACAGTGGACAAAACCAAGATAGCTTAGATAAAATACTACTTATATTAGGTAAGCACTAAACCAGGTTATATTTCAATGCTTGCTTTTACCCCAGAGTGATACAGAGAAGGATGTGGAATGATTTAATGTTAATTAATATAGTCATCATTATAATTTTTGTATTATTGTGCATTTAAATAGAATTATTAATTGTGTCTCTTTAATATGTGAGGTTCTCAGGAAATAGACCACTGTAGGCAGCCTGCACAATTTTATTACTTTTCATAACAGTTCCAACATTACAAACTGCAGTGGAATGGGAGCCCACAGAAAGAGTATTGGTGGGGTCTTCCTCTCCTGAAGGGGAAAGGGACTAACCTGAGTAACCCAGCTCTTGTAAAATCACCAGAAAAAGTCTTCAGTGCTGAAACGATTCACAGATGTTACTTTAGTGATAAAGTGCAGCTCCCAACCCAGTTGCTGGCTTGAAAGGAATGTGTTGGTCTTGTTCCAGGCTTCTGGGCCAGTGGTCAGTCTTGGATCACTGTGTTTGGGTCAGTCCTTGAGGAACTGAAAGGAGCACGGCCACTGATTAATGCAGTGCTGGGGGAGATGTTTTGGGATGTAGGTGGACACTGCCTAGTGTCCTAGGAAGCCTTCTGCCAAGGCTTCCATGACTTTAGGGATAGTAAATAAATTCAGAGAGGCTGTTTACTTCCTTAAAACATGGGGAGGTGTGAAGAAGACACCAATTTCAAATGTCAGAGTCCTGAGGAAGCTTGAAGGGCAGGGATACTATGCCCACAGTGAGTTTTGCTGCAGAAGGCAATGAGGAGTGGCCTCCTAGCCCTCACCATGGACACAGGGAAACTTGCTGGCAGCAGGAACAGTGCCAGGCTGCTGGGTGGAAGGGAGAGACTGTGGCTACAAAAAGTGGGATTGAATGCTGTTAAACAGAGCATAATGTACAATGTTTATTCGAAATTAATGAGGCTTGCATGCCTTCAAAATGCACTTTAATATTTAAATTGCTGCAAAAGTAAATTATTAAAATAAAGTGCCCATGAATTATCACCACCGATCTCCCAAGCTGCAGTGCTAGAAAATGAGAGACAAAGAGTGCCTAGGTCAGTGAGGTAAAGGAAAGGCTGTCCCCTTCTCATGTTGAATATCTTCCACTGTAAGAGTACCTCTTTTCATTTCTGTTCAGCTGTGGGAAAGGTGTCTCAGGAAGGAGGTCTTAAAATGGGACCCAAACCAGGACCTAGTATATAAGTGAGAGATTTTGGTGTTCCAGACACCAATACCCACCATTGAGGGGATGGAGTGAGTCCACCGACATAATTGGATAAATTCTGGCATTAGACAGGGAAGAAACAGCCATGCCAAGAGCTTCCTCTCATCTTCCTTACTTCCAGAGGAAGATCAGTCCAGCAACTACTTCTACATCTCCTCCAAAATGGTGCAAGAGAAGAGAGTTTTGTTAAATGTTCCCAGCTTTCTAGAGGGAAACAGTCTGAACTTCCAGATTCACAAGGCTCCTGCTGTATGCACACGCTGTGAAGAAACCCCAACACAAACGAGATGGTGAGACAGCATTTCATTGCAGATAGATGCTAGACCTTGGATCTCTCCCCTCCTTTATTGGAAGAATCCTTGGAAGAGGGAATTGTCTTCTTTCTTTTGCTTCCAAGAGCAGGGCTACTGATGGGTCCCTTATTAACACAAGGAGTAAAGGGAAGCCCTAGGAAATACCATAATTATTCTGTTTCTTTTTTTAAACTTAGGCTTTGTCTCACATCCTCTCCACCAAGAATTTGTGAGAATTTCATGGAACAAGACATGAACAAATCAATAGAGGAAATAGCATCTGAACCACAATGCAGGCATTTAATGTCTCCTTGTGCATTAAATTACCCAATTAATGTTTCCTGTTGCCTTAGCCTGTTCTAATAAGGCTTGACTGTCGCTTATCAGCCCCTAATCTTCTAAATGATGAGCAAGAACTGCAGCTGGATTTACAAGAGCCTTTGGGGCACAATACCAAACTCCCAGAGTGCCAAAGATCCATCCTTGGAATTATGCTTATTAAGGTTTCTCATTCATTATCATTTACTTCACACAGATATCCACTAATAAGATCAGCTTGAGTTTATTATTTATTATTTATTAAGTACTATTAAAATAGATACACTAGACAGACAATTTCTGTGTATAAATCATTCCCCAAAAATTAAGCTTTTTTGTTACATAAAAATGTCATTTCAGATACAAATACTCCTTTGAATTTACTAAGTTTGCTTGCTGTGTGGGCTTATTTTTCCTGAAAGGCTGATCAACAGTTTAGAATTTTTTTGAGTAAGAAAAATCTTTCCAGAGTAACTGAAAGTAATTTTTATGGGCTGTGTTCATGAGTTAGCTAATTAGAATAAAGATGCTGGGAAAGAGTTGTAGGTAATGAGTAACTAACAGGGATAAATGATTTTTAATAGACAATGGCAGTGTCTTCAGAATGATAAATACTTTCCTGTTGTATTATAAAAAATAAATAAATCTATTTTACTAAGAGAGACTTCTTATGAACTGTGAGGCCAGCTGGGGGGAGGAATGGATTCATTTAGATAAAATGCTATTAAATTGCCTGCATAGTGTCCTGTCAGACAACTATTGATCCCATCCCATGGGTGAGATTGATTTCTGTGCAGAGAGCAATGTGCTCTCTGCAGTGTCTTGCTCCAGCGTTATTGCTCTGGTAATCACACGCTGCTGCTTCTTTTCCTTTCTCTCTCTTTCCGTCTATTTGTTGTGCAAAGATAGATTGAGAGACAGGAAGGATTTGAATTGCCGTATTTGTTGTTATTTGACCTTTCCAATTATATTCTGTTAAATATGTAAATAATTCATTTATAGTTCTGTACATATGAATTTGCTGAAGCAGTCTGTGAGGAAGGCTTCCAGGGGGAAGCTTCTACCTTTGTTCTCCTGCAGACCTACTAGAGCTGACTCAGTGAAGGGATTTCAAATGCAGCCGAGAATTCTCCCTGCTTTGGCAAAGGTATCTAGGCTAGTTCTCAACACAAGATCTAAAGATGGGAAAAGAATCTAAACTTTTAACACCAGAATTACGTAAAAGGTGAAAAGTGAAATGGTACTTGATTAAGGATCCTTGCTTTGGTTTCCTTCTTTTAGGCATAAATACCTTTTGTCAGCTCTCACTAATGTGAGCCATTTTTTAACAAGACAAAAATACCTGAGGTCAAGTAATGACACCATTAATGCTGACACTCACTTTTAAACCTCTCCCCCCTGCATTAGAATAAGAATAAAAAACAAGGTCTTTAATTGCCATAAAATGATCCCATATTGTTTCTTGGATGATACAGCTTCAGTTTACAAAACTGTCTGATGAGTTATGTAGGTACTTGACTTTTTATACTATTTCTTGTCACTCTTACATTAGTTTATCATGACTGATAAATGACTCATTTTTCATCATCAGTGCTAAGCAGGTTTATGAATGTCAGTTTGCGGGGATCAAGGTCCTTGCTGTTCTCTGGGACCATAACTTGGTATTTGCATATGGGGAGAAACTTTTAAATGGGAAAAAGCCAGGACAGACCTTCTTGCTTCAACTCATGCCAGTGCTACAGGCATAGAGGGGAATAAAGATCTGTTGGTAGATCATAGCTATATTTTAGTGGTCCCTGCTGTATTAGGCCCAGGGAGAAAAGTGTAGGATGGTTTATTGGAGCCATATAGTTGACCAGACTTAAAGACCAGACAACTACTGATTCTGTCTTTGCATACATGTACCATATGCTCTGTAAAGTATCTGGAATTTCAATGCCTTTTTTTTATAATGTTGGTTGGACAAATCTATAAAAGCAGCATCAGTGGTGATCTGTAAAAATCAATAAAGGCAGGATGCAGCTTCTGTTTTGAATTTTACTTGCCCACATCCTTGAATCTGTAGTAAATAGAAAAAAAAAAAAAAAAAAAAGCTGTTTAGTCAAAATTTTATTGTGCTGCACTGAACTTACACTCTCTTTGTCCTGAGTAAAGGGATGGCTTCTGAGAATATGGATGAAGCTGCAGCTAACAAGGAACATTATCTGCCTTAGAAAAATTCAGCTGTGCTCTTGGGCATG
The DNA here is from genome assembly GCA_024500445.1 of Entomyzon cyanotis. NCBI lineage: Eukaryota > Metazoa > Chordata > Aves > Passeriformes > Meliphagidae > Entomyzon > Entomyzon cyanotis. The sequence continues at coordinate 44,784,791 of JAKEPQ010001005.1, forward strand.
TAGCCAGCTTTCTCCATCTATAGCACAGTAGCTGTGTGACAAAGCAGCCACAGCTTTTTCCAGAGGCAACCTGAGGCCATGGGGCAGAGCCCAAGCCAGCTAAGTGCTCCAACACAGCTCTTGCAGAGGGTAAACCAAGGCAGGAGAGGAAAACAGCATCCTGCTGATGTCCTGCAGCAGTTGTGAGGTTGCTGCCTGTGTTGGTTTTGCTTGACCTTGGTTATGTTTTTGTGGGTGTTATTTTTTTTGGGGGGGGGCACAAAAATGGTTTCTGTGAGAAGCTGCTGGAAGCTTCCATCATGTCCAGCAGAGCCAATTCCTGATGGCTTGGAAGATGATGGATATGCTGCTGGCCAAGGCTGGGCCAATTAGAGATGGTGGTAACGCCTCTGCGATAACATATTTAAGAAGAAATCAAAGCAGTATGTGCATGCAGTGGTTTCTAGCCAGAGAAGGAGGAGGAAGTGAGAATATGTGAGGGAAACAACATGGAGACACCAAGGTCAGTGGAGAAGGAGGGGCAGGAGGTGCTCCAGGTGCCAGAGTCAAAATTCCTCTGCAGGCCATGGTGAAGACCATGGTGGAGCAGCTGTGCCCCTGCAGCCCATGGGATCCACAGGGGATGTAGAGATCCACCCCCAGACCATGGGGAGGTGCCCACGCTGGAGAGGGTGGATGCCTGGAGGAGGCTGTGTTCCAGCGGGAGACCCATGGAGAGAGGGGACCCTGCTCCTAGGCTGGAGCAGCCTGGCCTTGGAGGACTGCAGCCCATGGATGAGGGACCCACACCACAGCATTCTTGGGAGGACTCTCTGCCCATGGGGAAAGCTCACGCTGCAGCAGTTTTGGGAGGACTGCTGCTCATGAGATTTGGACCCATGCAGGAGAAGTTCATGGACAACTGTCTCCCGTGGGAGTGACCCCACAGCGAAGCAGGGCAAGGACTCCTCTCCCTGAGCAGCAGCAGAAGGACCTTGGTGATGAACTGACCAAACCCCAACACCTTGTTCCCCTGCGCTATAAGTGGGAAGGAGGGTGGGGTTGGGGGGAAGAATGGCATTTTAAGGGCTTGCTTTACTTCTCTTATCCTCCTCTGACTCTGTTAGTAATAAATTCACTTTGCAACTCTAAGCTGAACCTGTTTTGCCCCTGGAGTATTTTCTCCCAGTCCTTATCTCATGAACCCTTTGTTAATTATTTTTTCCTCTCCTCTGCCTAGTTGTGGCAGGGGAGAGTGGAGTGAGCAGCTGTTGTGCATGCCTGGTGCTTGGCCAGGGTCAAACCATGACACTGCTATAACTGGGATCAAGGATGACTCAAAGCATGTTTGAAAGTGAGAGGGAAAGGGGATTGCTTAACTGGAGTGAGTTTTGATGGGGACAGTAGGAAAGCAGGTGGTAGTGTTTACCACAGAAGAACCAGATAGAAGCTTCATCAGAGTAAAACCAGCAGCCTTCCCCTCCTTTTCCCCTTCAGGAGATGGTGACATTAGTTTCCAGATCCTATTGTTTTTGTCTGGTCAAACCTTCGCTTTGTGCTTGGTGACTGGAGCATGTGTGGAAATCATTGTTGCAGAGAGGTGGCTGAGATCTGGAGAGATGTTAGAGGAAAATGGAGACAGGTTGTAAGAAAGGCTGAAAATTACGCCTAAATTACCATTACAGAGAACATGTCCCATATTTCTCCATCAGATTCACAGACCCTTGAGTCTATAGTTGTTGTCTGTGAGTCCTGGATACTTCCATTTTTTACTTCATAACAACTTAATTTTTTTTCATTTTACCTGGACATCATGCTTTTCAATCCTTCATTTTATTTGTTCAGAATACAACAGCAATACTATAATTAGATACAATTAGCAATAGATAGCCAGCATGAAAGCATTGAGCAGGGAAGATTTCACATGCATATGAGCATGTCAACTACTGCTCAACTCAAGTTAAACTGTGGAAAACTCTAAAATATATTGTCATTGAATATCTACTTAATGATCCATTGGATTCTTTTCAACAAAGGAAATTCTGAGCAAACAGTTCTAAACATGAAGGTTAACCCTTCTTTAGCAGAAGTTTAGACCAGAGAACTGATCTCAGTCTCCTCACACCAAGATCTCTTTGAAAATAAATCTTTCTATGATTTTATGCTTCAACTCCTGGTTACATTTAAGCATTTGCCCAAGATAGCTCCTTGCTAGGACATCGGCTTTAGCCTATGAAACAAAGCCCTTGTTTATCAAGTGTCTTTTCATGCTTTGCACAGCACAGCAAGTGAAGATAGCACAGCTCATCCTCTTCATCAGTCTCTCCTCCAAGCTAGCATTTCGCCACTCATCATATAATCCAATTTAACTTTGCTGCAATCGGAGGCAAATGTTGACTTCTAATGTCCGCTCAGGAAGGTGCCTAGACATCAGGGAGAAGATCATATCTGAGAGCATAAGGTGTGTGTGGGCAAACACATTTCCCAGCTGTGGAGAAATGCAGCTGAGATGGGAATGCTCAAGCAGGGTGACAGGAAGCATTGGAGAAAATCAGTGACTGCAGCTCCCCAAATCCAGCATTTCTTAACTTCTGGTGTGAAGGTGTGAGATTCTCTCCATCTTGGAGTAGGGAAAGGGAAGAAGATGATGTGCTGTGTGGTTTTGTTAGAAATACAAAGGGAGGGAGGTGATAGGGTAGGGAGGATGAGGAGCCAGAAGGACAGAAGGAAGATGAAAGTGTGGGTTAATATGTATGTGGTGGGAATTTGCACGGGGAATTCACAGTGCTATGTGTATTTGGGGAAACATCATTGTATGAGCACATATGAAGGAAAGGAGCCAGGTGTGAGGAACAGCAAAAAGCCCCAACAGTGAGACCAGTATCAGAGAAAAAGGGCTCTCCTCCTTATCTATTCTCACGTATCATAAGTTTACAGGGGTAGTTTCAGTCTGAGTGGGACAAAGCTGACATGTTGCTACAAGCAAACAGGAGCTAGAAATTATTGTGAAAGGGACCTTAGAAACTCTATAGGCATACAAAAACCATTCCTGGGACCTGTTTTTGTTTAATTATGTGTCTCCTTTATTAAGTAGAATTTAATTTAATAGCCTATTAGAAGTACATCTAGAAGGAACAGCTGGATGCCCTTTACTGAGTGTTTCTATGCTTCTCTCATAACAGGGTGACTTTTGCACTGTAATTACTTTTTGTAAAATAAACAAAGCAAGCTACTTGCAACTGAAGAGTCTAGTGCTGCTAAACCCAGGGTTTTCCTAAGACATCCTTGCATCCCAAAGTACCTAAAATTCCATTGGCTTGTATTTGTATGTGCTTCAGAGAATATTTAATTAAGGAAAGGATTGCCCCTCATCTCTGTCCCCATTAATTTAATGCAAGAATCCGTTATTTTAACAGAAAGTTTATTTGTGCATGGGGAAGGCTTTGCCTTTCATAGCAGGGAGATCAAAGAAGTGGAGAAGTTGTCAAAGCTGATGGTGAAGGATGAATCGCTCGCAGAGCTTATATCTGGACTGAAGTTTTTCTTCTATTCAGCGTCTTCCTCCTTTTCCGCCCATCGCTAAGAACAAATATAGATAAACAATTCTGAGAACAGTATAAAGCAAAGTTGCAGTGCAGGAAAACATGGACTATGCAAGCATTGGCTACAGACCTTCCCAGGTCAGAAATCAAAGGCCTGTGTTATTATTTGAAAGACACTTTTTGAAATGAAGAACTTCAATCCTATTTCCAATTCTCTCCCTAACCCCAGAGGATCCTACTGACACAATTAGCATCCTTACTGATGCATTCAGCTATAGACCAGGCTCTCATAATTTGGTTTGTTTCATCTAGGTGTGGGTTGCATTAACCTGGCAGTGATGAGGTGAGGAAGATTTCTGTTGTTCTCTGCTGTGAACTGATAAGTGCAGGCAGATTCCTCTGGTTTTGACCCAAGGAATTTCTTTTAAAGGAAAGAAGGCGAAGCTGTTCTAAAAGGCCACAAGAAGTAGACTGATGATTCCTGTCTGTCAGTCTGTCAGTCTCCATTCTCGGGTTTCACTGGTTTTTCCCACTACACCTGCTTTGTATATTGAAGCTCTTGGCTTGATCCTGAATTTGTGGTGGAAAAAGAATTATTGAACTGCCACTGTGGTGCTGATGAAAGCATAATCCAAAAGTCCATTGAGCTTTGTTTTCTGTCCCACTGTTTCAGATTTGTCTCTGCTGCCCACTCATACCTTTGCAACTTTGTGGCATGGTGATTTCCAACTATTCCCCAGCTTCATCTTCCCACCAAGTTTAAAGAAACAAACACTAGAAATATTACTTCAAGTACAAAGCAGCCACTTCTGTTACTTACATCCCTTCACCTGGTAAATGTACAGTAAATGAGCTGAAATATTGCTGACTTCTCAGAAGTCATTTGTTAATTCATCTGTATCAAGAGAACTTCCACTTACAGATAGACTGGACAGTGGAAGTTGTGCCACCTCTGGGAATTCCACCGCCGTGAGATGTGGCCTCCTGGGACATCATGCTGGAGGCCTTGGATCCACCAGAGATCCCACTGCTGGTGAAACCTGATGAATGGGTTGTGCCCCTGGCACCTAGAACAGTTACAAAGGAGAGGTTACTGACAAAAAAAGGAAGCAACCTTACAGGACAATCATAAACTACTGTGTTTTTAAAAAATTCAAGGCTAGAAAATGTATCAAAAGACAAGGTAACTGCTGATTACTTGACTTTTTCTGTCAATATGCTGCTTTTTAGTTGCCACCTTGGGGAAAGAACATTGTCAGTGTTTCTGTGGATGTTTCCAGAACACAGAGAAAATCTTTCTCTCTGGCACAGACCATTTATGATAAACTTGGATCTCCAAAATAGTTTCAGCACAATTTGTCTCTGCTAAAATGATACTTTTCTGCAGAGCTGCCTGAGGACTATGGAACAAACTTCTATAGAAACCAGGAATTGTTGCACTTTTTGTCTCAGTCTAAATAAACCTTAAGCAAAACATTCCATTGCAAACTCCTCTTCTCCTGGGAGAGGAGTAAAGCATTAGTGACGACAAATGTTAGTGATAATGCTTAAAGCATTCCTGGAGGATGCTCAAATATTTTGGTGATGAGCTTGTTATAACATCTTCTGTAAAGTGATACTGAACAATACTCATGCCCCACTGCAGAATCAGCCGCTCCTTCGAGCATGTTTGTTCTGGGGGGAGGAAGGGTTACAGCCTGAATGAAAAGGTTAAGAAGATGTGTTTGGAGAGATTTCAGTGAGCACCTGCGGAAATGAAATCAGACCGTTTTACCTCTCAATCAGGCAAAGAATGTGTGGCAAGCTCTCCTGCTGCAGGGAGCCAAGGCTCACACCTGTCTTGGCAATGTTACAGAGCTAGCATTTTCCACATGGATAAAAGATCTTTTGGAGTATTTTCTGTCGGTGTGGCTAAGGTTTCCTTGAGGCATGCAGATTTCTCTTCACCAAAATGGTGGTTTTCATAAAAGTCCATAGTTAACACAGAGGTTGCAAGAATAAAACTAGGCATAGTTAAATGCTTATTTTGCTTCTGTTTCTTCTAAAAATTCTCAGCACACAGAGGGATAAAAATCTTCAGTGTTTTAGTTTGGAACTGACAGCTTCATGCTCTCTGTAGGGTATCTCCACTGAAGATGGAGATGCCACCAGTTATGAGTGTGCTGAGAACTGCTGTAGCACCCTGATCTGTAACAGAAGGCAGCTTGTGCAGCTGACTCTAACACATGACTGGAGTGAGCAATTGGCATCTCCTGCATACCAGGATTTCTGCTGCTAAGGCAGCGTGGTGCCTGAGAGCAGCTCTCCTCTCTGCTTTTCATTCACTCTGTCCCCTTCCTCTACCGAGACTCTCTCATATTCTGTCCCTTGGCTGATACTCTCCCTTAAGCTCTTTCCTACTGAATATTCAATAAACACTGTATTCAGCGCCCTAAACTCACTGATCAAATAAAAAAAGTAAAAATTAAAAAATGCCTCACAGGAGTCACATGCAGTAGGTCTCCAAATGACCCTTAAGTCACTTATTCCCTCACTGTCTAGAGGGCCTCACTCTATGAATAATATTTGCAGCAATGTAAATCATATCTTAAAAAAAAAAATCCAAATTATTTCCTCTCAATCAAGCTTTACACATCTTTTGCTATTAAAGATGCATTGAATCTGGACCCTCGCTAGCTCACCTGGCCAACCACCCATTTTATAGCTGGAGGAGTCAGGTTTGGCTCCATCCTTCAGGAGATTTCTACCTGCTCACTATGGAAGTGGTTGACCAATATGGCAGAGATGCCCATCTATAACCAGCCTGCTGGCTGGCATACTTTTGACACATGGGACATGTGGATCCAAGACCCCGAAGGCAGAAAGGGTTTGGAAGCCTCTATCCAAGGTCAGAGAGCACTGTGCTGCTGGGTAAAGCAGGATGGCATGGGGCACTCTGTTCTGTGGAGTCATGCTTGTTCAGAGGATGCCTGCTGGATCAGGTCACACTGGCAGGTCTGTCAGGGAGAATACCTTGTGCATGAATCCCACAGGATCTGGGGTTAAACAAGTGCCAAGCTGCTAAGAGTCATCTGGTCAGAGACTGCTCTGTGCAAGCAGCAGAACAGCAAAGACCTGCAAGGTAAGCTCATGTGAAAGGCAGCTATGCCTTATTTTAGTACTTAGATGGGGACTGTCATGATACCTGATAATTTTTGCCTTTTCTTTTTTATATACCCTTTTCTACATTTTTATACATTTCTATATCCTCTGTATCCTCTATACCCATAACCTACACACTTGTAGTTTTTGTAGTCTGATATTCTAGCTTAGCTTTGGAGTTCTGCAAGGCAGAAAAACCAAACATTCACAGTAAGAAGGCAGAAAACCCTATGCTATCCAACAACTCAAGGTTTCAACCTTGGTTGAAACCTTCTCTCTAGAACATATTTTGTAAACTGAGCTCTAGCCTCATTTGGGGGGCAGTTTCTTTAGAATAGGGGGACATTACTTCATTTACTAGGCTTCTTATTGGGGGGTTATATAGGCAGACATGCTAATTTTCAAAGTCTCTGAAAATTGTATACACATTATATGCTGTGCATCTGGGCTTGTTCCGCCCTTGAAGAGCTGTGCACCTAGTATCCTATTAGAATACCAAAGTAAAACCCTTTTATCCCTTTAACCATGTCTGCCTCGTAAGTCTAAGACCAGCCAAAAGGCAACAATCAAGGATGTGCATACATTCCCTTCATGAATGCATGTCTTGGACTGCAACTAATTTCTCTCCTCTGTAGAGTTTCTGTAAGGTTTTAGGATTTCTCCCTGTATGAATGTATGTGAGTAAAGAGCAAGGGAAATCTGATCATTTATACAAAATGTAGGTACACAGATAATGTTCTTCCATAACTGCATCATTGCTTATTGCTGCCATGACTCTTCATGTTATTGATGATTCCTGGCAGAATGGAGAGACAGCACAAATTTCAAATAAACCCCAAACCAAATGAGTATCACATATGGTGTGTGTTCATTCATGCACCCTATGTACACACAGAAAACACCCTTAATAATATCCCACTCATAGCACACAGTTAAATAGAAGAATCTCTTTTCTTCAGTGCAATACAGGAATGTAGGAGAGAAGAAATTATTTGGCAAGCTCATTTTTTCAAGGAGAAAAAGTTGTCTGATCCTGTGCACTGAACCTTTAAACCACACAGACACACACAGAATTGCTCATACCCATTCCCTGGAGAGTAGAAGTGGGGCCTCCAGAAGGCACACCTCCCCCAGATGCTCTTGCTTCATGGGACATCATTGATGAAGCAAGGGATCCTCCTTGGATCCCAGAGGAAGTGAACCCAGCATTGCGGACGTTCTGGTCAGACATTTTGCTTTCTGCTGGTCAGAATTGCAGTGCTGCACTGAGAGGCTCAGCCCCTCTATTTATACACTGTCCAGCTGAGAGTGAAGAAATGAAACTACTGCCATGATCAGGAAGAACAGAAACTGAAACTTATCCTCTGCTGGGAAGTGAAACTGAACTTTGTCATCTGGCCTTTTTATTGCTGTTGCCAGGTTGAAATTTAGGCAAACCAAGTAATTTCCTCTTATGATACTCAAACAAATTACTAGAGCATGAGTAATCGTTTGGCAACTGATGTGGCTGAAAACTTTTCTTCTTCACTCTTTTGTGTTGCACCCTATGGTCCTGAATTGCACCTGTAGAAGATACTCCCTTGTTTTAAGAATTTATAGAGCTCTGAGTAAAGACAAGAGATAAAAAGGCAGCAAAGTGCTGGCATGCAGAGACTCCAGCCTTTGTTGGTTATAGCATCCAGAGTTCAGCTGTGGTACAGCTACCCCTGAGAACACTGGTTTACACAGAGCCTGAAATCAGAACCCAATTAACAGTGGATGGTTGGAATTAATTTCTATATGGAGGGGACTGTGAGGGGACCTTGTGCTGTATGAGCAGATTGACACAGATGTTTTACTCTTCTTCATGCAAATCATGCTAAAGCAGAGCCTGTGTCTTTAATGAACAAACCTTTCCAAATAGCACACAGTCCTTTATCACACCTTTCTTAGCCAGTAGTTTAAATAAGGCTCATTAGAAGTCCATGGACCTACTGCCTTAGGTAAAGAAGAATATCTGATTAGGTCACATTACCACAGGAATGGCTCTCAAAGAGGAAATACACGGAATAAAACTATAGTGTTTTCACAATTGTATAATACCTATGTATTCTACATGGTGGTTTATAGAACAAAAGTCTGTTCCTCTTTTCTTATATGTGGTATTTGTCTGAGCAGTAGAATAAATGGTCCACCTACAACTGAGCAACAATGCTCTTTTATCTCTTTTCTTTCATTCAACTTTTCTTTAATTCATATATGTTAGTTTTCTTTAATTCTAATGTCAGTTACTTTCTTTAACCCCATAGTTTCTCAGGTTCCTCATTCATCATTTTGAACATTTAATGTTATAGAATATCTAAAGTTGAAGCAAGCAAAATTGCATATAAGAATAGGACAACAAATGCCTTCTTCAAAGTCACAATAAAACCAAAAATGTCACTTTCTTTGTACGTATTGCTACAGATCCTTCCTTCAAAAGTGGTAAAATCTTTTGGTGCTTGTTAATACAGTTTCTTTAATATTCCATACAGTTCATTAGGAAATAATGATAAACTCTGAGAAAGCCATGAAAAACGAAGGCTTTATAAGCTGCAGAGAGTCTATATAAGGTGACATTTTACTCAGTCCTAAAACACAAAGCATGATGTATACACACAAAGTTGTTTAACTAAAAATAATTAAAACTGGATACAATAAAATGTTTTATTGAAAGAAAAGTGCCTCAAGGCAATTCAGATTGGCAGAGACATCAGAAAATAAGCAGGGAAAGAAGAAATTACTAGAAGTCTCATAAAAATAAGACGAAGAAACTCAGTGTAATATGGAAAGGGAAGACACTAAAGGGATTCAAGAGAAGCCTCTGTTTATAAGTGTGCCATGAACCTGGTCAGGAAGGAGGTGGCTCTAAAACCTGCCTTGTGGTTGCAGTGAGTTGGATGAGGGACATGAGAGTAGGCGCAGAGGACTCAGTGCTGCAAACTGAGTTCTGCTTACCCTCATGCTCTTCTTACTGAAGTGGCACAGCAGATGTGTGCCATGGAAAAGTTCTGAAGGGGTTTACTTTTACTTGTTTTCAGTTTATTATGAAAACTTGGGACAATCTTTTGTATGAAAATGAATGAAAACAGGGTCAATCTCTTGTATCTGTGTCAGGGATAGATCTGCCATTAGGTCTTAGCAGCCATGGCCAGTCTGCCCTGGGCCTTCAGTCCCTGCCTGAACAGTGCTGTCAGTGCACTTGTCTGCAGCTCCATCACAGCCACATTTCATCGATCCACGATGAGCTGCAGCCTGCCTTCTTGGCTTGACCTTGAACCTGCCTGGTTAGCAAGGATAGACCTGCCCAGAAACCACTGGACTGTGATCAATCATGGCTACTACCACCAGACCCGAACATGATCTGTTGACTCATGTTTCTAGCTTGACCTTAGACTTTCCTCTACAAACTTGCCTGATGATTTGGACTCTTGGTTCAATCTGCTTATCATCACTGGATATGCTGTGCTTGTCTCCCTTCCTGGGACAGCACCTTGCTGTACCCTGCCAATGTAAGACATTGACACCACAGCCTCCAATTTAGAAAGACACAGTGTCACTGCTGAAGTGGGATTGGGAAAAGAACCCAGTCCTTGAGCCTGCAACTTCCAGTGGTCCTCTCTCTCTCCACTAATTCATCCAGAAAGATGTTCTGCTTCTCCTTTCACCCCATGGGTTTGTGTGAGACATTTTCCTAATGGTTCCGTACCTTTTTTTACTGGCATTTCTAGTTAGAAAGGATACCTTCCAAGATGTTAGGCAAGTGTGGTTAATGCTCAGCTGTGTTTTCAAGGAGACTGGCACAGAAGCAGTAAGGCAGTTGTAAGATTTTGTGGACTGTTTGCCAAAAAACCAAGCAGTGATAATTTAAGAGCCAAATGGATAGAACTTCTAGTTAAAGTACAGAAGGAAAAAAACCCACAACTCATTTTTATCACTGAACTTGACATTATAACAGTAAATTTGACCTGGGAGTATACCTGGGTAAGTTAGCTACCCCATTCCAGAAACTAAAAATCGTATCGTTGATCGGTGGTGTGAGCTGACCTGAAAAGCATCCAGTGGCATTTTTAAGCCTGAGAGAATGGAGAATCAAAGCCATGAATACCAAGAGCATGACTGTCCTTATTTTCAGTGTCACTGCGACTTCACTTGCCTTAGGTGCAGAAGCACTTAAACACAGAACAAAAAGTTTAACTCTCTGAGTTTCAGGTTCAAATGAAACCCTTAGGTTTCATTTGAACCTGGAACTTAGGTCACACCCTGTGTGCTCTTTGAAATGAATTGGAAAGCCAGAGGCTTGACTGGAAGTACTCTGAAAATTTCAGTGGTGGGCATTCTTTTCTTCTTCAATTAAAAAGAAAAAAAAAGAAAGAAAAAACCAAAAATATGCTAAGATGAAAACTTCAAACAAAACAATGTAACCAGATGTGCAGGCAACTCTTCTATATTTTGCTTAATCACTTATGTCTGCGGATGTAAACCACTGTGTCTCTTTGCTATGTTTTCTTTGCAGTCCCCACTGGTGTGCCACTTAGAGCTATTTACCTCATAGTGAAGCTGGGCAGCTGATCACAGACTTTAATCTCTGCTTTTGGTAGTCACCTTTTTTATTTGGATAACATGTTCATTGAAGTCACTTTTTCATAAACATTTTCCCATAAACCTCTGTTTCAAAAGAGATTATTAAAACAGCTTTTAAACAATTAATCTTTTGAAGGGTTTAATTGAAGGAAATAAACCTGTAGAGAATCTGACTGAACCAAAGATCTTCAGCATCCAAGATTATCTATCTGTCACCCTCTGACCTATTTCCTTTACATACTTTTTAATTTTTGTAGCAATTATAGTGTATATGGATAATACCTATTAGCATATTTATGGTCATTGCTTCATATTTATTGTCTGCACAACTCATTAATCTTCATCTAGTGTGTGAGGCTGACAGCTCAATCTATTTTGCAATCTCTGGGCAGCAGCCATATCCAAAAAGCTTTTGTTTCCCTGTAAATAAACTGTGTTCAGGACCAGAGGACAATGGTACATCATGCAGTGATTGACATAAGCCATGGCTGCTAATCAAAAGTAGATTTTATTACCAGCTGAGTCAAGTGCATTATGGGGCCATTGTTCTAGTGCTGTCAGGGCAAGAGCATACGTAGTCAGTCACCTTCTCAAGATGGGTTGATTGTTCTCCAAGATTAGACAGAGTTGCCTTATTATCCATCCCAGACAACAAGGCATCTCACCCAAACAGACGCCTTTACAGAAACTGCCTGTACATTGAATTGATTTGAATTGCTAATGCATAATCTGTCCAGCACAGATGTGCAATGAATATTTGGATGTTGTTTTGCATGTCAGTTGAGAAGACTGAATGATGAGGTGATGATCGTTCAGTGATGGGTACTGGACATTTGCCAACAATTGAGTTTGAGCACTTTCCCTGACAGTAATCAGATCAGCTTCCAAAACGTCTTTTCTTCAATTCACTGACAATTTATGTTAGAAGATAATGCAACTCTCTCACAGTTAACACAGTTGGCAGCAATTTGCATTTTTTTCGTATAATTAAATTTTTCATTTCACCCAAGAAGAAATACATACAAGCCGTCTATAACTGATACTCCAAGACACTTCCAAAGGAAGTCCACTTGAATAAGAGGCCATCTAGATAAGCCCAAAATGGCAAAATTCTCCATAATACATGTAGCATTAGTTTTATTAGTTATAAAGCCACATTTGCTTGGAAAAAATAAGAGCCTTGTTATCAAGCCATATTAAGTAATCACAAAACACCAGTTAATGAATAGCATTCAGCATATGACCATCATCATACTTAGGGTAGGTCAGCAAACACAATTACCTGTTTTAAAAAATTTTCAGTGTCTGTGAGGATTGGCATAGTGTAAAATAAGGACAGAAATGAACCCCAAAAGACTGATATTATGATATCATGGGACTGATACGAGCTCACACAGTGACATAACACGACTCGTGAATGTGAAAGAGGTCTTTATGCAGTCGTAATCATAGAATCATACAAAAATTTAGGTTGGAAGGAAGCTCTGGAGATCATCCAGTCCAGCCAAGGAATTACCCTATTACTTGCTCAGAGACACATTTGGTTGAGTCCTAAGTATCTCCAAAGATAATGATTCCACATCTTCTCTGTGGAACTTGGTCCATTATTTGACTACCCCAACAGTGATTTTTTTTCCTGTATATCTAGTCAGAATTCTGCAAATTATGTCTGTTGTTGTACTTCATCTGTACACCTCTGAGGAGATTCTCCATCTCCTTCATGTCCTTCATTACTTCAAATCCAAAAAGAACAGCTAGAACCTTACCAGTAGGTCATAAGTAGCTAAAAAGCTATTGATAGCTTAGAAAATCAGAAGCTTGCAGCTCTCTGAAACCTAAGAAATTTTACCTTCTAACTTTATTTAGGTATGTGTCTGGTGAATCTCTAATAATGTAACCAATCACTTTTCTTCAGAAATATATAATAATGCTTCTCAAGGACTTCTAGAGCTCTTTTTAGAATATATATTAATTATTGCATGGTCTTTATGTGTCTTTCAAAAGTAGAGATGAGTACTCAGGAGTGTGTAACAGAGGAAAGAATCACTTCATTTAACTTGCTAGTCTTTCTACTAGTCTAATTTATTATAGCTAGGAAAAGACTGGGAAGTGATTGACTGAGAGGTTTTATAGCCAAGGTCAGAAAGGGGTTTACAGGTTAAGTCATATAATATTTTCATATGTCATCCTTTTTCAGGATTAGGCTATGTGTGTATCATTTGGATTTTTATTATAATTTTCATCTGTCAAAAGCAAGACACCATCATCCCTGCATTACAGATGAAACAAATCACAAAGTTGCACTGGTGGATTTTGGGGGGAAGAAAATTCTAGATTTGGAAGTTTTAATTTTGTATGCTATTAAAAAGACAACTATAGATGTGTAATGTCTACATGCACTGCATACTCCTATCAACTTCCACAGAACTTCCACCTAGAAATCCAGAAAAAAAGCTTTTGAATAAGTAGACTGAGAAGACTAAATTTAGACCTTCAATGGAGTTAGGTGGTAAAAATCTTATTAATGTCCACTTTGCACATCCAAATCCCAGCCTGTGCTCCTCAGAGCTCTCTCTAACTGGATTGTACCCCACAGCACACCTCTGCTTTTGACTTTAATATTGTGTTGGAGAGCACAGTCACTCTTGATGTTGTAGTTTATCAGACTCCATAGTCCATACACATGGAATGAGACCCTGCTGAAAGCAGACTCTGCAAAAGAGGGAGTAGTCCTGCCTGGAATGCTCAAGCTCAGAGGACTCACCCAGATCAGGGTTCAGTCCTTCAAGAGCAGCGCCATCGGAACCAGGAGCAGAAGCACCACTCATGGAGTCATGTCCCATTTGTTCTCTGCCTTCAAGGAAATCTTCATTATTACATTGGGCTTCCGACTGATTCTTTAATTTCCTGTCCTGACTTGCCACATGCCTTTGACAGACTGAAATGCAAGCCTCAGCATCATTCTCAAGGCTCTAAGGACAGTGGTACTTGAAAGATGTCATGGAATAGCTAGTGCTTAATGTTCTGCATGAAGTAATATTTTTATTCCAAAGACATTTAACACAAGCCATGATTCCTGCACTGAAATCCTGTCCTTAAGTTTAAAAGTCTTACTTTACGAAACATGGAAAATTACTTCAGCTAGCAAATATATGTCAGCAGCAGGGTCTTTGTTTTTTTTGAGCCTGAAAATGGAGGTAAAGATTAATTGCTCCCTTACATATTATTCTGTAAAATGAAATGCATACATAAGTGACAAAATTGTGACATCTGCCCAGTTAGAGTTCCATTTGACTTTGAGGTTGCAGTCTTCCCATGTACAGTTATATTAACAAAACTTTAGAATACAGGAATACAGACTGTTATAAATTGTGGGAATGAAAAGAGTCGCAATCAGTTCATGCAGTCTTCAAGATGTATGGATTTGAGGGAAAATTGTAAATCTGTCTGAAATCTAGGAAGCATGTTCATGAAGATAATAGACTAAGTATACAATTCACTATAAGTTATACCCCTCTCTTAAAGGAATACAAGATAATCTGTTTTTCTGGAAGAAATATGTTGAAAACAAAAGTAAAATTTGAAGCAATAAAATTAATGGTCAAAGTACTATTATTAACAACACTGAATTCTCACTGCTGTTTAAATGTAACCACAATTGCTGCCTTAATAAAGCCATTTCAAAACACAAATTCTGCAAACATTAAGTAAGTATATATAAGTACGGGGACATTTTCAAGTTCAGGGATGCCACATGGACAAACAGAGTGTGTGCTCCAGGGAAAGTGCTGAGTAGTTCAGAACAGCTCAGTAACCTCAGGGCAGCTGCTTTCTCAGCCAGGGAACCTGATCCAGCAGATCCTATGGCAGGTCTGGTGGGTTCAGTCCACACAGAAGCAGCTGGCAGAGTAAGGAGGAGGAAAAGGAGTCTGTGGTGCCTACCATCAATAGTCAGAGGCAGAGGACATGAGTTCTTTGATGGTATTGGCTACGTGACTGGCCAGATCTCTTCCCCATCTCCCAGGCTGCAGCTTCTGCATCCAAGGAGCATCCTTCAACCATGGATGTCTGTGGTCAGCATGGTAGGGTCCAAGAGACCAAAACAAAGTCCTGTTCTCAGAAATGAAAGAGCAAGTCTTGTCAGAAGACAAATCTTGAGCACAGAGAGCTTAAAATATATGGACTTCTCCTTGCCTGTAAATTGAAGCTAATATTATTTTCCTGTTTCCAGGAAATTTCTGAGGCCATATATATTATGCTACTCAGGCATTATGTTAATAAGCATAGTATAAGATTTAATATGGACTAAGAGGTTTCAAAAGCTTATACAAATGAGTGCCTATGAAAGCATAAATGCTAGAAATGCATTTATGGGTGCTTTGAAAAGCAGTTATTGACAAAGTGGCCAATGTATGACAGGAGCAAGGGGCCTGAAGAGCAGATGGCCTTATTTATTTCTCAGTTCCAGCTGCAGGATATGTGGCCAGCTTTCAGACCATGCTTAAATGGACTGAGAGGCTTCCTTGGAAGATCAATAAGATTGGCTGCTTCTTTTAGAATCTTCCAGGCCTTAACAGCCTGTTTCAATTAAGAGAAACCTCTTATTTTATGTTTCTTGGAAAGTTTTTGCATCTGAAGGATGTTTGGATTTGGCATTAATCTCTTCTGGTTTGAGAATGGAGGCTACATGTTTATATGATGCTGTTACTCTGAAGACTGAGTGCCATCTGATGGGAGTTGATGAGTTTACTGGCTGTCATTGCTACAAATGAATGTAATACAGCATCTGAGATACTATAAAGGCTAGAGCAGCATGAGTAAGGATGAAGTAGAATGAGAAAAGCACACAGTGAAAGCCCTCTCTGGAAAGATAATGGAGCACATCCTCTTGGCATCCATACCAAAACGTGAAGTGTAAGAAAGCAACCAGCACTACTCAACATGGGTTTGCCAAGGGCATGTTTTCTGTAGCCAACCTGACTGCTCCCTGTGTCAAAATGCCTGGTATCCCAAGTGCTATGGAAGCTTTTGTAACAGAAAGAAAATAAAATTTGTCAAAAAACAGACAGCTGTTTATAAAGAAGTTTGCAACTGTGAACAAAAGAAAAAGCTTCCCAATCTCTACAGTATTTAGGGAAACATGTCTGCCCATGGATAAATGCCTTGAAGCAATAGTGCCTTTGGCAATTAAGTAACTTTCCTCATAACAGAGATGCCTGTAAGCTTTTAAACATCACCCATGATGACAACATGATGCAAGCCTTACAGAAAGGTTCATCAAACAGAGCTAAATCCTTCTGGCTAGTTCTTAAATGGGAAAGTGCTTCTCTATTTATAATGCTAAAGCTGCTGGGCAAGAAACAGTGAAAGACTTAAATTAAATGTCGAATCATGAGGTACTAACAATAAATAATGAAGAGATTTCTGATGCTTGTGGTGTCTGCAGATAAGACACTGGATAAACGATTTACTGCAAGTTTACTGCAGGTAAGTTGAACAGTCCTAGACAGATCATTCTGTCCTAGATGGATTGTCTATGTGTTTTGTTACTTGGATGAATGAGCAGACTGGTGTGAGCCTGTAGTGCCCACATCTCACGGATTTTACTGTCCCAGGCCTTGTCTGTATTGTAAAGTAGCTGAGAGTGTGCCAAAATTTCAAGAGCAATCCACTCTCATCTCTTCTTATGCAATAGAGGCCCATGTAGTGCACTCACCTCCACTACTTGTCTGAACCCTGTGATGATGAGAGGGGTTACAAGGAAGTCACCCTGAGATGTGGCTCATCTCTATGCGCCAGGCAGACATTATTCTGGAAAAAAATAGGTTGTAGGACCTGATTAGTTGCAAGAGATCACATATCTCCAGTGCATGCTTACGGTGTGACTGTAAGGGGGAAGCAGCTGGACATGTACCCCTCTTTGCACTTTGACACCATGATCTGGTGATACCTAAATCTATCTCTTTCTTATCATTATCTTTCCTTTGTGCCAAGGCCCACATTTGTTGGTTTGTTGTATTAAGACACTGGTGTGCCATTAGAACATTGAGGTTGCTCTTGGGCTCAAGAACCTGCACAGAACCCCCAGTTCTGATGACAGAGCATCAAGTAACTCTTTATTCCCCACAGCAGAATGATATTTAGGAAGGTGTCTCTATGGAAAAGCCATGAAAAGTTCAGTTTAAATATCAGCAGCTATTCTAAGTAAATGAGATAATTGGACATGCTTACAGAGTGCCAATGAAGCGGCTGAGAGGAGTTAGTGCCATCGGAAAAAGCAGAATAAATGTGTAGTATTTGCTGGCTCCTCTTTGGTACAGAGGAATAGGACTTGAAATCTTATTTGTTCCACAAGATTTTGACACTTGTCAGTTCCTGCCATGGTTATGTCACAACTCATGTGAAAGTGAGTTTCATCAGCTTAAATGAGATGTTGTCTGAAAGTCTATGGATAACTTTCTGGCTGTAGGCCCACCTCCATCCATTTCTCCTGCTCTTTTCCTCCATAGGGGTTGAAATATTCTTTGCATTTAGCAAAGGGAGTCTGTTACTGAAGGAATATAAATAATATTGCAAAGTGGAAAAACTGGTTTTATCCTTCCTGTCCCTGTGCACCAAGACCAAGCACAATATAATGGCGAATTTGAATATTTTGGGGAGGTGAGAATTTCAAATGTGAACTTAGTTACTTTACTCACTTTTTAAAGGCCTGGAGTGAGCGTGGTGTAGCCTGACATTTTGCAAGCACCTTGAGAACCAATTTCTTGGCCTTTTATGCATCAATTTTTAACAGCACAGTTCTAAGGTGAGCTTTGAGCCCAGAATCACTATGGTGGAGGAAACATATAGAGTCCTATGGAAAAGAAACACATGAAACTTACTGTGGGAATCTATCAGACTCAGATGCTGCCTTAGTTTTGTCTGTTTAATGCTCTTAAGGGTTTTTAAAACTCACTGAAACTACAGCCTTTGTTATTTGTTTTAATCAACTTTCTATTGCCATTGTAAATGACCTTGCTCTTTGCCTGAGTGAGAGAATCTGATATAAAAGGGTTCTTAATGGAGAAAGGTGAAAACTAGATGAATCCTGCAGGCAACAGAGAGGAGATTTGAATTAAGTTGTAAAATGAGTTGATCTTCCTGCCTGTTTACGATCTGCTTATTTTTCAGAGGAATTTCCATCCAAGCAGCTGTAATATTGCAGTGGCTGGGTACTGATATCTGAGCACCAGGGCTCTTTTTTCCCAATTCATACCACGGTTACTGGAAGAGGTCTCACGGAACACAGTGTGTTGTAGATTTAATCTTTCTTTCACTCTTCTGTAGGGCTTTCACATGCTCATAAGAGAGTAGCATCTCAGTGCCACATACAATTACATGAAGCATTAATCACAACAGGCAGCAGCTTCTGCTCCTTTCTTCTTGCACATGGTGACCACGAAGGCCATTCTAGGATGAAACAGATGAGGAGAACAAATTCCTGAGTATTTTGTAATAGGGAGGTTTTTCTTGTATCATAATAGTAAAGAGGTGAAGAGATTGAGGAAATGAAACCCAATAAAAGCAAACAGTATTGCCCAAGGGGACAGGCAGTGCAAGAGAGAGTAAACACAAGGTATCAATGCAAATATCACCATTCCTTATCACAGCCTGACTCTGGACTTGAGGTGTGGCTGCTCTAAGCACAGTAACAGCTTGGTTTAAAGTATTTTGTCCTCTCTTCTGAACAATTCTTCTGCAAGTCCAAAGCAATTATAAAGTTGTTCACACATAAAAAGATTTCATGGCTGGCAACACAAAGTGATGACATATCAGGTTCTGGATGAAGATATGAAGGATATTACTGTATCAGCTGGGTTCATAGGAAGATCTTTTATTAATATTTTCTTGAATCAGAATATATTTATCTACTTGGAATGCAGGTTGAAGAGGCTGTTCCTTCCTCCAGTTCATGAAAAAAAATAATGTGTAGACACATATATAGACTTTGATTCTTATTATTATGAGGAAAATTATATGTAATTTGTGACATATCTCAGTGTTATTACTACATGTTAGTTATATAAGAAATGTCTGTGGTTAGGACCTATTTTATGTCTGATTCAGAAAAATGCCTTTCAGGACACTGTCTCAAGGCAGAACCCACATTCTGTGGAGAAAAACACATTTCTTGCTGAAAATTCTGCTTTTGTTATGATTGCCTGTGAAAGTCCTAGTTTCTCCTTTGTCTTGATTTGAAGAAGATCCTGGCACAGAGTGTTTTATTTCAGACTTTTGTGTATCTTTCTGATCCTTTTTATTAGCCGTTTATTGTAATATTTTTGTGACTGCTTTGTGCTCTAGTGGATCTGCTTCTTCAAAATGGATCTTTCTTTGAAAGTTGTTATTGTTCTGTGTACAGTGGTCTCAGGATTCACTTTCTCTCGACCTTTTATTAGGATTGGCAGAACAATGAATCATTTCTGGGAAACTGCAAGGAGCAGATGAAACTGTCTCTTTTGCTCAGTTAGAGATTTTTGCTTTAAGTTACTTTTGGGGAAAATAATAATCCTTGAAACCAAATAAAAATCAAGGAAACTTCTAAAAGTGTAGGTACCAGGTTCTTTGCTCTCTAAAGGAAGGTATGTTTATGCTTATTCTTATCAGATTGATGCATGTTTTCTAATCCTTCTGGACTGTTGTCTATTAATTTTGAAAAATTCCATGTCTATTATTCATCATCTTTATTTGAGATGACCACAGTTAACAGTTTTTTCCATATTATGTTTTGGAGAACTTTTTCACCTGTATGAATCAGAGTGTATTTTTCCTAATTTTAAACAGGTACGTGATCAAAACTTCTTTCCCTTGTCAAATACAGAAGTTTGTTAGAGCTTCAGGGTTAGACTACTCTGTTAGATTAATGGCAAATGCCCTTACTCACTGCAGAGAACACTCCAAAATTAATTCTAATTAATATCTGCTTCAGCCTCTAGAAATGTAGTCTCACTAACAGCCCCATAACTCCCAAGTTCTAGGAACTGGCTTCCCTGTAAGAATATATAGGCAGAAGGTAAACTTACTGTGAGCATTTTTATCCCCATGGAGGACAGCCTGGACTGGACTTCTCCCATTCAAAAGGTCAGCTCTCCACAGTGGGTTCATGTATCCACAAAGTACTTTGAGACTTGAGCAACCCAGATTATTTATGAAATGTAAGAGGAATGCAAGATGGGGAATTTTACCCTCTCACCTATCATGAACTTTCATACAGCTTTAGTGATTAAAAATTCATAGATGAAGATTTTATTCACAGTAAAACACAAATTGGTATCTTAAATTAAAAGTGCCAATTTCTTGTCCTGAATTCCCACTAAACTGTCAGAAGAATACTTCTATGCAGAAAATTAGATGCTGCTGGAGTAGGTGACAAAGCATCCTCTCCTTTAAGTATTATTAAATCAGGCACTGGTACTGGGTGAAAGGAACATTCCCTCTCGGCAGAATTCTCTTAGTATATTGCTTTTTATGTCAATGCATACATTTTTCCTGGGTTTGGTAGAGTTTCAGGAAGAGAGTTGTCTATTTTCATGTCCTCCAAGCACTCTGTGTGCTCTCTTGATTCATTTTTCCATGGTTTTGGATACTTAGAGAGGTTCTGCCTAAGAACAGAAGAGGTCTGAATATGGCTCAAGGATCAGATTAGATTTATGTTCTATTTTCAGCAGAATCTGTCTGTGAATCTGTCAGCAAATCCTTGTGTCTAGTACTATTTATGTGTTATTTAATATAGTTTCCAGCTCCTAATCACCAATTCCTGATGGACTTTCTAAGCAATTACTGTATTTGGACCATCACTTTTGTTGTTTGCATTTTACATTCCACATTGGGCTGGGCTGTGCTGGTATATTTGTACTGTTTTTACTAAACTAATAGAACCAACAGCTACACAGGTAGTTCTTTCACCCAGCTAATACAGTCTGGAGCAAAGGCTACTTTCTGGTTTCCTTTCTGGTAAGTTCTGGTAAGTTCACAGCTGGGCAACAGCTATGCTCAGTAATTCACACATCTCCAGGCCTGCCCTGCTCACCTTGCCTGCACACTGTGAGATGCCCACTTCATGGCACACAGCCCTTGGCTCCCTTTCCTAGTGACCAAAGGGTCCTTCCTGCTCCCTGGCACTCTCTCCTGATTGCATCCAGACAGGTGTGACAAGTAAGAGGAAGGTTTGGCGGGAGAGAAACTGTGACAGCTGGGGATGGAGATTGCCCTGGATTTCTCCCTGACTTACTTGAATGTTGTTTTCTTTGTCAGCACCAACATGGTTTCATTCACCCTAACCACTGGTGAGCCCCCACTTCATTCAGTGGCTGCATATTCTGCACTGCTCTTGCAGGAACTCTGCTTGGACCTCTCTCACCCTGGTGGGGCATCAAATACCCTGCCAGACTGCAGTCACTAGGTCCACCAGGCTGTCCTTTCCCATGTTAAGCTTCTTGGCTTTCACTTTGTTAAGGAAAGGGGGTTTATAAAGGGGGATGAAGGAGGTAAATGGTCCGTCACTTGTGCCAGGTGCTAAAAGAGGGGTGCCAAAGAGAGACACATTCTGGCTAGGTTTCATGCTTCCATCGTTCTCTGTCCTTTTGTCCTGTGTTCCTAGAGGAGGTGATGGTCAGGATCTCTCCCTGCAGTCAGTGGTTATGAGGTTTGTTTGTTACTACACACAGCACCTTGTTCAGCTGTAGGTTTGTTTACAGGGCTAATCCTAGGCCAGGCTGAAGATTTAAAAGAGTAAATCAGACAAGATTTTGGTCTTTCACAAAGCTTGCTACACAGTGCAGGAGTTCTGTGCATAAATGTGAGGGGGAAAGCTCATTAAGTCAAAATATGGTGTGTGCCTGTAAAGTAGGTTGTTGGAAGACTAATTTCACAGAGACGGATTATCTTACATATGGGTTTTTAAACTTTGCAACTTTTGCTCTCTTTCTCCATGTAAAACCACTCCAAATGATTTCTGTTTCCATTTTTTCAGTCATTATACTTTTTCTCTCTTTCAGTGCGCAGAAATTGGAGTCATAAAGATATTATAATGTTAATAGATCTGTCTTGGAGTTCATGAGGTCAAACTTGTTGGTCTTCTCATATGAACAACAGCGCAAAAATCTGGAATCGACTCAGTTAATCTTGGGCATAGAATAATGGGCACTAAAGAACTGCATGCCCATAAATCAATAGAGACTAACCCCTAAGTTATTTCTTTTTGCATCACACATTCTACTTTCTCCATAAAAGCAGGTAAGGATAACTATAATTAAAATGTCTTTTCTTCTCTACTGTTTGTGTTAACATTCATGCTGTTGAATATACCCCTTCCTTAATACTATATTTTTTTCAGTATTCTACAGTCACTGTTTCATTTAAAATACCCCTGTGATATTAACTGTATAATAAATTACAATCCAAAATAAAATATCAGCCATTTCATCCATGAGAGAGAATAAAGCCATAATAAAAAATAATAAAGTTTACCAATATGATAATATAGCATGAGGTTTTTATAGACTCCATGTAAATGTTAAAATCTATAAATTTTTTATATTGTGTAAAATTGTAAAAAATAGCAATGAAGGGCGAGAGAAAAGAAAAAAAAAAGCAGCAGTGCCAGGTTGGCTTAATAATGAAATTTTCAGATTTCTTTTTAGAAGCCGAGTGTATAAAAATATGCATATTAAATTGTTTGTGGCCAATCTTCTTGACTAGAGATATTAAAAGTAAATTGAAGAAGGAAAACTCTCTTTGCACTTTCCAGCCCACGGTATTGGTAAAAGGGGGAGGGGAGGGGAGGGGAGGGAGGGGAGGGGAGGGGGGGGGAGGGGAGGGGAGGGGAGGGGAGGGGAGGGGAGGGGAGGGGAGGGGAGGGAGGGGAGGGGAGGGGAGGGGGGGGGAGGGGAGGGGAGGGGAGGGGAAGGGGATCTGGGATCAACATGACAGCAGTTGGGGTTCACCCAGTATCCCAGTAACTTTGTTGTGAAGAACCAATCTCTGGGGTTTTCATGGAGTCAGCACTGCTGCAAGTGACTCAGGACTGCCCTGGCATAGCCTGTGTGCCTGTTGAACACTGGAGAACATGAAGATGATGAGAATGCCATGACACAGTTATCAAGCAGACTGTGCACCACATTATGTACAGAACCAAGGAAGGTGGTCAGAGCACAGGAGAGACCAAACGGTGTCACAAGATCCTCCAAGTGTCTGTATCTGGTTCAGAAAACAATTTTCTGCTCATTCCCTTCTAGCCTGCAGGAAGTGCAGAGTTTATTAGAATTTGCCAACTTCTTCTGATGATTCATAATGGGGTTTTCCAGTGTTGTGGCTCTTATAACAGTGCCTTCTTGGAAGGGGTCTCACCACCCGTAAGCATGAGGAGTACATGCAGCTCCTGAGGAAGAGTAAGAGTCTTTCACCACATCTTGCCTGACTGTCCTGCCGAAGTCTTGGCTGGCATTTTGTTATGGAACCAGATGTCTCTGGGCCATAGGGGCCATACTGTCCCAGAATCCAACCCAAAGCAGGAGCTGTGACCTCACATCTTTTTCTCTAGACAGACCACTCCCACAAATAGGAACTTTGCCACCTGAGCCAAAGAGCACGTGGCAATCCAAGCTGTCTCTGAGGAGTGGTAGCGCACTCTTGAGGCAGCAGAACCAACAGCGCCGCTGATCTTCCACCAGAACACAACTGATAGACTGCCCCAGGCTCCAGGATAGGCCAGTCCTAACCATCTCATTTTGAGGGTCACAGACAGACATAAAGAGGCTTGCTCTTCACACCCAGTTTCCAGAGTCAACCGATCTGTGTATTTTTGGATCACAGGGCCATTGCATTCCACATGGTCACAATCCAGGTTGTTCTGCGATATTAGTACTGCAGCTCATCTAATGTCCCTTGGGATCTACGGCACCTGGATAGGCTGGAAAGATTAGCCACATCTAACTAATAAATCCTAATCCAATTGCGCAGTCCCCGCTGAATGGTTCTGGAAGACCACAAAGCCACAGAATGGCTTGGGTTGTAAGGGACCTTTAAAGGCTATGACATCCAACCTTCCTTCCACAGACAGGGTTATCTTACTAGGTCAGGTTTCTCAAGATGGGAATCAAAAGATCTTGAAGCAACTTGCAGTGCTGTGCTGCATTTCTACACATTGACCACACTTTCTGCAGGAATCTGAGGCTAATCTGAGGCTGATGGGGAGCCTCTAGGTCAGGCTCCATGATAGTCAGCCTCAGGCTTGAGGTGGTCCTACCTACCTGCCATGAAGCAGCAGGGCTGGGGCTACTCTACAAAGGATGACAGCGAAAAGCCAGCAGACGTCTGTCCTGGGTTGCAATATAGATGTATTTAAGTATTCCATTACCACCAGCTGTGAGCTGTTAGCTGTTATCAGGTGCTAATGACCCACCCCGGATGACAGGCAATGGGCCATCCGTTAGCTGTTATCAGCTGCTAATGACCCACCCGGATGACAGGCAATGGGCCATCAGGGACCCACCGTGCGACTCATGGACTTATCCCATTGTGGGATGCTTTGCCCAGGAGGGAGGAGCCAGGTGTTCCCACCTGGATATAACCTGGCCTTGGACCTGCCTGAGCTAGCCCTGTCTACTGGGTTCCCAGAGGACAAGAGCTACCACTGGATCTTCAGCTGGAGACTAGACCTTCACAGGATCACCGCTTCAACTGGACTACTTCAGTTGGACTGCTACTACCACCCTAACAGGGTGTTAGGTTGTATCTGACTTTGTCAGTGCTTTTCCTTGTATTATTTAATTTATTTTTAATTTCAGTCTTGACTTGTGATCTCCCACTGGTTTGTTTTCAAACCAATACAACATCACATCACAGAACAGTGACCTCACTGATCAGGGCACAGTACCCCAGCAGGCAGCCTGGTGACAGTAGCAGCTGTTGACAGTCACAGTGACCACCAGGTAAATGTGAGATGGCAGATCAGGTCCCAGTGGAATCCATGAAATTCAGTGAACAGAAGCTGCAGGATACAGGACTAGGCACATGCCTGCCAGCAACACAGCTCAGGAAAGGGCTGGAGGCCAAGGCTGGAGCAGAAATGGAGCTACCCCTGCAGCTATGCTGGTGAGTGTACACCAGTGTGTCTCAGGCTCCAGGTTAACTCCAGTGCAATTGAAAGGAGAATACAACACACACTAAGAAAGCGCAGAAACTACCTCCAACACCTTGCACTTTCTAACTGAACTTAAAACCCAGGCCAAACGTGTCTTGAGGGTGTTAATCTGACCCCAGATCACCATCACTTCTGGTCCTTCAGTTATCCATTCCTACACCCATGATGAAAAAGTTACACAAAGATTTAGGAAAATTTAAGGGTGGGAAAGGAGCAGAAATGCAGGAACAGGCCAGAAAGAGTATAGATTCAGGCTTGCCAGTTTTTTTGACTGAATAGAAATGTAGGAAATAGGGTGTGTGAGATCACCTGCTCTCACTCCATAATGAACAAAAATTATAGTATTCCAACTTTCTGATTAAAGACAAACTTTGTGGGGGCTTGTTTTACTTCAAATAAAAATCTTAGAAGACCTGGATTTCAGTCCTAAGCAAAAGACTGATCTCTCTGTTGTGAAGTACTGAATGTGGAAATGCCTGAAACTATCTTTAATAGAAATTGCAGAATTCTGACTACAAATTGTATTTCATACCACACTATAAATTGTATTTTATAGATGACCCTGGATTTCAAAAATGAAGAAATTTTAGCTACTCTAATTGTAGCTAATCTATTTTCACACTTAAAATTCAGCTGTATGGATTATGTGTGTTAAAACCAAACAGAACAACTAACTAATAAGGGTGTACCAAAAGAGAGGCAGATGAACAAAAAATATATTCCTTGCCTCAGAGCAGCTTGGGGAAAAAAAAAAAAATCACAGTACTGTCATATGTGCACTCACTGCATTAGAACATCAAGTTACCACTACATTAGGCAAAATAAAATATCTTTATTGCCTGGTCCACATGAAGCCCTTTTTTAAAAGTGTCCTATCATTTAGAATAAAATATTAAATATAGAGGATATCATTTAAGTATCTACAAAACAGAAATTCCCAAAGTAAAATTACATCTTTAATCACTGCAGGTGATGAACAAACACAGATCTCAGCATTATCATTTTTTCCTGAGGTACTCTGATATCCTTGGTGTTACTCTAGTCTCACTTCCTCCTGCTCACACACCTGTGTGGTTTTTTTGACACCCAGAGTGACTACACACCACTGGACGAGCACAGTAAAAGGTCAATTATTTTAAAATCATACCATTCATATCCCTAACATTGCTGGGTTTTTGAAACACACAGTTGGTTGGACTGTACTGTTCTCTCCATACTCCAACTGAGACAGCCATTTTACTTACAAATTACTGATGTATTTTAAATACATAAAAATAAGGCTGTGTGTGTTTTATCCAAATACACATTTTGTAAACTGAATCAGCCTTACCATACAGTATTAAAGTAAAACATGCAGTAATTTTCCTAGTAAGTTACAGCCATTTAACTATGCATTTTTCCAAGGCACAGTACACAAAAAACCCCTGCAACAGCAGATCAGTCTACCACGTGCAAATTTTAACCCTCTAATGACACAGTGGGATTTGTTTTGCTCTTTGTGGCAAGTGACACAAGGCAGCACAACAAGGACATTCAGATATCCTTGGTTTTTCATCAGTCACAATGAATACTGGTCCCCTACACAAATGAGAGACACAATGTCATAGTATATAAAAGGAATATAATTTTATTCTGTTAATCTGCGTATGTATTGGTACAGCTGTTCTGAGAAAGCTTCTGAAGAGAATTTTTCCATAACTCTCATTCTCCCAGCTGCTCCCATTGTGTCCTTTAAGAGAGGATCTTTCACAATTTTTTCCATAGCCTCAGCGAACTGGGTTGGCAGAGGATCACACAAAAATCCTGTAACATTATGTGAGATTGATTCTAAAGGACCACCTGAATTAACTGCTATTACTGGACATCTCATATACATTGCCTCCAAAGGGACAATGCCAAAATGTTCATTGCTTGGTGTATAAAGCACACATATGGAGTTACTAAAAAGAGAGATTTTCTGTTCATCTGAGAATGATCTCAGAAAAGTCACATGGTCATTAACACTAAGCTTGGCTGCGAGTCTCCTCAGCTCTTCATAGTGCTCCACGTTTTCCAGAACTCGCTTATCATAACCACCTGCCATAACCAGGTGAACTTCATCCCACTCATGAGAATCAAGTCTCCCTCGAAGTTCGTGCAAAGCTTCAAGAGCCAATGCTAGATTCTTTTTCCTCTCGTACCTATTAATGGAAAGAAACAAGAACTTTTTCTGTTTTGGTATCAGGTCAGCTATGTCTGCAGGAACAATTTCTTCAAAGCTACTGATGTTGAGCGATGGATAGAGGACATCTGGGTTTATGTGAGACAGGGATTTAAATGTGTCTTTGAACACGCTGGCAGTAAACTTGCTGTTCACAACAATACAGTCTGCCATGCCAGTCGTGTACTCTTCCAGCCAGTCGAGTGGCATTCTGTAGAGGCGCTTTAGGAAAGATTCTCTCTTGGTCAGAAGTTGATCAGGAAAGTGACAGTAAAACAAAACCTTCTTACGGTTTCTGGCCAGTCGAAGTACAGGAATGCAGGCAGACACCTAGTGCAACCAGGAGAGACAGGACAAGAGGAGAGGGTAATTATTTGTATCAGTGCCACCAGTGTGTACATGTGATTTCAAAGCTGTGCTCTGGGACCCAGTGCTTTGCAAACCAAGTGCCTTCTCCCTCTTCCCTCCACAAGCACATCAAGTTGTACTCTCTCATCCAGGACCTCTTGTTGTGGCCTTATAATTTCTCCCTCAATAAGGCACCCTGCTCCCCACCCAGGCCCCATCAAGCCTCGGGACTTATCCAAACACTTCCTCCTGCCACTACGAGAGGTGCTGGAAGCAGAGCCCGAGTGGATGTGGCATCTTCTCCCTCCAGCTGCCCCAGAATGGAAGAAGTGAATTGCAAAATGCGGAATACGTCAAGATTATCTTAATTCAGGATGTTCTTTGGTGTAAGATCTTTGTATACTTTCAAGCCTAATCAGCAAGAAAGGAGATCCAATCAGAGGAACAGGCAATAGCTAGTATTCCTTAGTCAAAGACATGCTGAAAATAACAAGCTTTAAGGATGTAGTAAATCAAGATGTTGATTTACGTCAATGTATACATCGTTAATTTGGCAAAATGCTCAATGTCCATGTATCCTATAGCTAAACTATAACTTGTAACTTGTTCATTATAACACTAGAAAACACACCTACAGGTCAGAAAGACCCCTGCCTAGGTAAAGACCATTTCCCTGAGCATGTGTAGAAGTTAACTGGGGTTATGCAACCTGTATGGAACCCACAGAACCAATTAGGTTGGAAAAGAGATCATCGAGTCCAAACAATGACCCAACACCACTAAGTGTTCTAAGTGCCATGTCCAGTCTTTCTTTAAATATGTGCAGGGGGACTCCATCACCTCCTTGAGCAGTCCATTCCAATGTATAATCACCCTCTCTGTGAAGAAATTCTTCCTAATGTCCAAGCTAAATCTCCCCTGTTACAGCTTAAGATGATGTTCTCTCATCCTGTCACTACCTGTCAGGTAGACCAACCCCCACCTGCTAGAACATCCTTTCAGGCACTTCTAGAGGGTAATATGGTCCCACCAAGCCTCTTCTTCTCCAGCATAAACACACCAGCTCCCTCAGCCACTCCTGATAAGACTTGTTCTCCAGATCCTCCTCTAGCTCCACTGCCCTTCTCTGGAAATGATTAAACAATCATAACGTTAGGAAGGGCCGCACTAGGAAAGTTACTAACTCTGAATTTCTGTGTATAAAGGATGGCACAGAAAGCCTGATGGGGTGTGCTTGATTTGTGGAACATCGTGAAGCAGCCAGACTTGCACAGCTCTGAAATGATCAATCAGTGTCCCTCTCTTGAATGTATCATTGTTAGCTTGTTGTACCCCACACAGCAAATCTGATTTTGTGGGGATTTGATGCTCTGGAGGTGATCCGGAGCATCTCTCTTATGAGAGACTGCAGGAGCTGGACCTGATTAGTCTGGAGAAGACTGAGCGGGATTTTATTAACCCATGTAAATATATTTCTCAAAGGCAAGTGCCAAGAGGATGGTGCCAGACTCTTTTTAGTGGTACCCAGCAACAGGATGAGACGTAATGGCCATAAAATAAATTACAAGAAGTTTCGCATCAACATGAGGAAGACCTTCTTTACCTTAAGGCTGGCAGGGACTGGAACAGGCTGCCCAGGGAGGTCGAGTCGTCTCCTTCTCCGGAGACATTCCAAACCTACCTGGATGCGTTCCAGAGTAACCTGCTCTAGGTGACCCTGTTTTGACAGGGGGTTTGGAGTAGAGTAGAGGCCCCTTCCAACCCTAACAATTAATTCTGTGATTCTGTGAAGAGCAGCTGACCAGTACTCCTGCCTCCCATCAAGCCAGCGACGGCGGCGCCCCGGTCCCCATCTCCATCCCTATCCCCGTGCCCGTGTCCGTGTCCGTGTCCGTGCCCGCACCTGGTCGCACACGAAGGCGTCGAAGGTCTCTCCGCTGAGCAGCAGCACGTAGAGCGCCACGAAGGCCATGCGCAGGGCCGCGCACAGGGCGTGCCCGCGGCCGCACAGGCTGCGCGGGAGCCAGCCGCCCGCCCGCCGCACGGCCAGCCCGCGCGTCTCCGCGAAGCAGCGCCCGGGGTCGTAGTGCGCCGTCCAGATCTGCACCCGGCAGCCCCGCGCCCGCAGTGCCAGCGCCGCGTCCACCACCAGCCGCTCCGCGCCGCCCAGGCCCAGGTCCGGGTGCAGGAACAGCACGGACGGGCCCCCTCCTCTCGCCTCCTCCTCCCCTTCCTCCATGGCTGCTACCGCGGGCACCGGGTCGCATGCGCAGCCCGGCGGCCCCGCCGGGACACGTCAGCCTTCCTTCCCTTCCTGCCGGGCCTTGCTGCCCGCCGCACCCCCGGGCGGCCGCTGCGCTGCCCGACGCGTCGTTCGGAGCGGTCCCGCTCTGGCCCGGCCGCTGCGCAACGAGCGGGCGCGACCGAGGCGTCATGGGGGAAAGCGCTCTCGGAAAGCGGCCGCCGAGCGAGGGATACGGGGATGAGGGGTCGGTGCTGCTCAGGCATTATCCTGGGAAGCCGCGCGGTCCCGGGAAGCGCGGCTTGGGGGCGGAGCCTGATGCGGGCAGGGACGTGGCCGGAGCGGCTGTAGCGGAGCGTGTGTGAGAGCGCACCGAGCCCGAGCCAGCGCCGCCGCCATGGTGAGGGGCTGCCCGAGGCCGAGGCGCCCCTTCCCCGCCGGCAGTGCCTGACCCTTCTCACCCCCTCCCGCTTCTCTCCTCTCTCCGCAGCCCGGGCCCAACCCCAGCGCCACCAGCGTCGGCTCCTCCGGCCGCTCTCCCAGCAAGGCTGTGGCTCCCCGCGCCGCGGGATCCACCGTCCGGCAGAGGTGGGTGCTCGCCGCGGCACCGTGGTGGGGGCAGCTTTGCCGCCGTTCGCTCTGCTCGCCAGGCTGCCCGGGCTGATGCCCTCTGCTGACGTGGCATCAGAGGCTCAGGGGACTCCAGAGAAGGGCAGCAGAGCTGGGGAAGGGTCTGGAGCACAAGTCCTATGAGGAGCGGCTGAGGGAGCTGGGGGTGTTTAGCTTGGAGAAAAGGACGCTTAGGGCTGACCTTAATCGCTCTCTACAACCACCTGAAAGGAGCCTGTAGCCAGGTGAGGGTCTGTCTTTTCTCCTGGGCGACTAGTGACAACATAGGAGAACACAAGTCTTAAGCTGCACCAGAGGACATGTATCTTGGACATCAGGAGGAATTCTTTCACAGACGGGGCAGTTAGACATCGGAACGGACTGCCAGGAGAGTGGTGGAGTCACCGTCCCTGGAGATGGTCAGGAAATGACTGGATGTGGCACTTAGAGCCATGGTCTAGTTGACATGGTGGTATTTGGTCATAAGTTGGACTTGATGATCTTACAGGTCTTTTCCAACCTAATCGATTCTGTGAAGTGTATTGCTTCTGCGGGGTCTCTTAGACTGCTTGATCGTAGAAGCTGGCAGAGTGCTAACATGTTGTTTGGTCTTTGTTTCCTTCTGTTGTCCATTAAAGGAAAAATGCCAGCTGTGGGACAAGGAGTGCAGGCCGTGCCACGTCCACAGGGACTGGTGGGATGTGGCGATTCTACACTGAGGACTCTCCAGGGCTCAAAGTGTAAGTTGGGTTAATGGCTGGTGGCAGGCTTGGGAGCTGTAGTGTTCCCATGCTTGTGTAGTCTTCCAGTCTTTACATTAATAATAATCTATCAGTGTTCTGGTGTGCATGGGGAAACTTGCTGAGTTGATGGTTGGGGTGACATACTTAATCTGTAACCCTGGAGCAGTTTTTAAAGTTACAGTGGTTTTAAAAAGGTAGGTGCAAGTTATGTTTTGTAATTGCCAAAGCTTACCTTAAGTGGTCTTTGAAGACTGTGAGCAATCACTGTGAAGTTGAGAAAGATCAC
The DNA here is from genome assembly GCA_024500445.1 of Entomyzon cyanotis. Lineage (NCBI taxonomy): Eukaryota > Metazoa > Chordata > Aves > Passeriformes > Meliphagidae > Entomyzon > Entomyzon cyanotis. The sequence continues at coordinate 44,816,665 of JAKEPQ010001005.1, forward strand.
TTGTCTCAGTGAATTTAGGCATCTATGTGCATGTTTTCATTCTCGTTTAAGTAAAAATTTTGGGTTTTGTTTTATAATAGCTATGTTGTGATCCTGTGCACCCCTTGAAAGTACAGTATAACTGATATACCATATGCTTGCATGATCTCAGGTGTTTTTATTAAAAAGCTTCAGATAAATTACTTTAGCTGAACTTGCCTAGCAAATAGCATGCCAATACCTTGTATATCTCCATTTTCACAAGGTGAATATTCCAAGATTATGGTCAAATATCTAGTTGTGTCCTTTAAACTGTAAAGAGAGCCTAAGTTTTTACTTTTTTGACCAGTTTGAGTCATTGAGATGAGTTCCCCAAACAAACTTTGCGGCCTAATACTTGGGTAACAAAGGTGGAAGGTGTATTTCAGCTGATGAGTGCATGCTAAGTTATATCCTGAATGGATATCTGTGTTTATTGTAGAGTCATAATTCATGACCTCTTGTTCCTAATGAGTTGAAAAGTCTTGAGGTGCTCATGGCTGACCCTGTTGCTTAATTTTTATGTCTCAAATCAATTAATACTTTCTTCTGGGGTTCTTTAAAAGGGCTGCCGCTGGCTGCACAAACAGGACATTTGGGGAAGGGCTGGTGATAGGCTATGTAGTGATAGTTCCACGAGTAATCCTTCTTCAGAAGTTGTTTTATGTGTTTTCATTCTCATATGCGCTTGTCGCTTTAAAAACCGAAATGTATCCAGCAAACCACAAAAGTAGTGCTGCTCTGCCTTGCTTACTCATTTGGAGTCTAGAAAGGAGACAAGGCAAAGAAAAGGCAATGAGCAGCAATAGTGTTCTAGAGCAAATCTTTGCAGACAGGCAGGGCAACTGTTTTCTCTGTTGTTTGGTCTACTAAAGCTCAATTTAAAAAATGAATGAAACCAAACAGAAGAAACCAGAAGGGCGTTATGATTTTATTTTTAATAGAGTTGTGATACAAGCTTTAGCAATTTTGCTAAGTTTCCTTGTGAATCCTTTGGTTTCACTTTTAGTGCTGAATGGCCACTCAGTTGTTCTCATCTTCAGTGCAAGCAGATCAGTAAAAAATTTTCCCATCTATTTATGTTGCAACACATTGGCTTACACTTTTAAGGTTTTAGAACACTGGGAGTGGTTTTTTTTGGAAGCTACTTTGGATAGCTGTATGGTCAGGCTTTTAGTGGAAGAATCAAATCTATAACAGTGAGTTGGTTTTAGAAATCACCCCACGCTAGATGTAACATTTGCTGAGCCATGGCTTAGTAGCAGCTTTCTTGCTTACAACTTTCCATGTATTTTTCTGAATTTTTTTTCATAGTAACCAATTGTTATGATCTTTATTGTAGGCTTTAAATTGAGAATGGGTTATAGAGGGTTTGTGATTGCCTCAGTGAAGTGCTTCAGCTGAAGTTGCTTTTAGAAATGGTTGTGATCACTACTGCATAAAGCAATGTGAAAGCTTATCCTGGTAGTAGTGGTAGGTGGGCTTTTTTGGTGGTTTTTTTCATACTGTTTAAAATGCAAGCTCTTAACATTACTATGAAAAAATACATAAAACCACCTGAGAACAGGTTAATTCATACTGGCTACACTGATGGGAATTTTGCTCTAGATAAAGAAGTTTATATATCTTATATTGTGCAGAATTATATTGATGCTTTGGGTAACTTTGTATTTAACATCCAAAATAATAAATATGTTGAATAGGTAAGTTGGTTCCCCTCAGGAAAGATCCTTTATCTGCTTTACAAGATGTTTCAAGATGTGTATACCTTTAAAAACAACTGCTAGCAAAAGGGGGTTGAGGAGGATTTGGCTGAGAGTGGGATATGATATTTTTCTCTTTAAAGCTTGGAGATTACATGCTTTGAAAAGAAAACTAAACCCAAACCTCTTCCTCTTTTTGGGTCACTTGGTACCTGTGGTTCCTGTATCTTGTCTTGGGCTTTCCTGCTTAAAGAGCTGTAGGCAGCATTTCCTGTGGATAGAAGGTCAAATTTGGCTTGTGGTACAATATGCAGCCTTATGAAAGACATTCTGAGAATACTTAGCACCAAATCTTCAGAGGTGTCTGAATCCATTTATTTATTTATTTATGATGGGCTGAAGAAGATGTGGGTGTGTGGAGGAGAATTGCATGTTTCAACAGGTTTTCTTTGGGACTGGAGGAAATGAGATATGTGTCAGTATTGGAGAGCTGATTATTCTCTAAGGTTTCAATGCCATCTGCATGTTTAAAAAATGCACTGAACACACAATCAGTCTCCACTGTTTATTTCCATATAGTTCTATTCTGATTAGTGGTGCTCCTTTATTCCCATGCGCCTTTGGCAGAGAAGCTTACTTATTCTTACTGCTAAAGGCTCAAATGAATTAAATAGTAATTCAGATATAGTGTAAGGATTTTAAATTATGATTTGTATTATGTTGGATAAAAACGTGTATAAATAGATATTAAAAAAGTTATAAAAAATATATTTATTTATATATATAAAATGCTGGGGTTTGAGAATTACATTCTGTTGCTTAGTGAAAGATAGCCCTTGAAGGCATTGCTTATGTAGTCACCGTGCATGTGGACTTTGTTTATTTTGTTATTGGTTTATGTGCTAAATGTTTTATGTCTGTGTTCAGGGCTCTCCATACACAAATAAGTCTAAGTATGATAGATAATACTTGAGTTTTAAAACTCAATGTCAGATTACAGTTGTGAACATTTGAAGTATGTGGATTATGATCTCATAGAAAAATATGTCAGTAAACTCTTTGAAAGCTTTTTCAGTTTCCTTTTTATTTTTTTTTTTTACTTTGTATTCAGGTAGCATTTACCTGCTTATGAGCAGAAACCTGGAGGGTAACATAGGCTGGATAACAGATTTCCCAACAGCATGTTGAAATCAGAAATGAGATTGTATGAAGAGGGTGGTATAAGGGAGAGTTGAGTGTGTATAATCATGTAATTGTTGTATCTCAGAACTGCATGAAACAGTTGATTGAAGGTATCAATATGCACCCTAAGATTAACCTGTTTTTTTAAAACATCACTGTACAATTGCTAAACAATATATAAAAGTAAGAAGGAAAAAGAAAATATTAATTCATTCATTTTAGGTAAAGATTTAATGATGTAGCTTTGCCACTTGGCATATGTTTTTCTAGAAAGCAGAAGTCCCTGTCTCTCACCCACTGCTGACATTGTTCTCAAATGAAATAAAACCCCTAAAATAAAACAGCTAATGAGAATTTTATGCCAAAATTTTAGTAGCCGCTAGAGGACTCTGTTGGTTTTTGTATCGGACTGCATCTCTGCTCAGGTGGCTATCTGAATAGTAAACACAGAGGATTCTTTTCTAGAAATTGTGAAAATAGTGATGCATAAGAATGAGCTATTAATGGGTTTTTTAACAAGTGGGTTTTTTGTTACTCTGTTGTGCTTTTTAATGTAACATTTAGGGTGTCTAAAACTGTCTTTAAAAACAGTGACAGCAGCAGTTATAGCTAGAGATGGCTATCTCATTTCTATGTGCTTTAGAGTATTTCTGTGGGAATGGAAGAAGTGTTTTCTTGTACAATTTCTTATGGACTGATGAGCTCACTTGGCTGATAATGACTGGCCTTTGGGCAAGGCAGACTTCTTTTTTATGTTAATGCATTTTCTCTTTATTTTTAGTGGACCTGTTCCAGTTTTGGTCATGAGTCTTCTTTTTATTGCTTCTGTGTTTATGCTGCACATCTGGGGTAAATACACTCGTTCCTAGACTCAGCTGCCAACTTAAAGCATACATCTTGGACCAAAACTATGGTGGATCCTGGTTGTTCTTGGAGAGAGACTGGGGAAGCTTCCTATCACCTGTTGAAGTCCTGTCAACTTTGGCTATAATACCGAATTAATTTCTCAGTTTGCTACTTGGGCAGCTTTAAAGCCTGTCATGGGTCATTTTATATTTGTATCTGTACACTTAGAATACAGGTATTGCAATAAAAGTTGTATATGGAAATAGAAACAGTCTTAACTGTATTTTTTCCTCTTCCAGCATACCACACCTAATACATTTTACTTGTGGTTTTCATATATAATCGTATTTCTGAGTAAATGCCATTTGACAGTTCAAACCAGATTCTTCCATACTAATCATTGCTATGTTATTTTATGCTAGAAGATCCTTTTTTGTGAATGGAAAAGACAAAATTAGGTTCACAAACATGAGAAGATAACCAACATCCTTGTTGAAATAAACCTTTGCTGAGATGGTCATGTTCATCTGTTAACTCTAGAAAAACAGGTGGATTTATTTAATTTATTTCCTAAATGCAAGTTAAACTTTACTCAGGGTTCATTATACATAAAAGTTATATAAATAAGATTATTTTTTCAAACTGTCCTTGAGGAACAACATGAAGTGGTACCTAACTGATTTTAAAAAGAAAAATTGTATGGCTGTTGAAGACATTATTCGCTCTCAGGTGCATGGTGTGATTCTTGGGGCTGTCCTGTGCAGAGCCAGGAGTTGGACTTCAGTGATCCTTGTGGGTCCCTTCCATCTTAGGATATTCTGTGATTCTATAACCGCAGGTCCAGACTCTTTTTAAGGAGAATTAAATTGAATGGGAGGACCGTAAAAGCAATGGATGTGTTTTAAATAACAGGACATGCAAATAGGCTAAGATACAGCCAAGTGTTTCTTCAGATAATCACTCCAGTTTGCTTCTGGGTGTTCATTATTTTCCTTTTAAACAGACAGCTCTTTCTTCTCTTTTTAAAGGTATCTACACTATTTGTGCATTACCATTTCTCACTGCTAATATGGTCTTGAAGTTGGATAGAATTATTTTAGCTTGTTGGTCATGTAGAGTCCTGGTTGAATATCAGCTTGTAATGGTAAAATAATATTCTTAGGCAGCCTTGATAGAGGTGCTAACTGCATGTTGTAGAAGCAGCCTCTCTTACCACCTCCCTTAAAGCAGTTCTTAAATTAGCATTATTTCTGAAAAGACCGAACTGTTCAGAGCAAAAACAAGAATAAGGAATGTGGTCTTGGGGTTATAGAGATAATTGTTTTGAGCTGTACTTATACCATAGTACCTAGTGTAAATGTGGAAGGAAAGATAGAAGACTTGGAGCAGAAACTGAAAATTGTCTTAGAAAATAGAAGAGTAGGAAGGTTATGTTTTCAGAGGTTTGGAAAATTTGAAAGGTGAGGAACAGGGAATTTTGGTGACTCAAAGGCAGTGGTGTAGCAGAACACTAAATCAGCGCAAACTGATACAAATAAATCATGTATCAAAGGGAAAAGGATCCATAAATCATTTACCTCCATGCATATGGAGGGGAAGTTAAAACACAAGGGAGAATCAAGCAAGTAGGGGAGTTACTCACCACTTCAAAAGGTGAAGATAAGGATCTCTCACTTAAAAGCTTTGCTTAGCAAGAAAATTAAATCTCTGCAGTCAGCAATTTCATCTTAAGGCAAGAAAATGTAAAGAGAAGACCAAATGCAGGTCAGTTGTTCTGCTGACCACATGGACAAACTGCACTGAGCTAATTTGGGGTGCTCAAAAGAAAAGGAATGGAATACTCTAAAATAGGGTAAGGAATAACAGTAATATCAAAGTAGGTAACCTCTTTTTTTGCTACTTTTTCTAATAAACTGTTTGACTGTTTTCTAATACAGCAGGAAAAAATTTTCTTTGAAACACTTCCAGTTCCTAAAAGCTGCCCACATCAAATAATTCTGTTTAAAGGCTCCCATAGTTTGGCTTTTTTGGTGTCCTGATGCTTCTAAAGACCAGGATTGATGACATTCTTGGAAAAGTGATGGGAGGAAGGCTTATTAATGTAAAGCGTTTTGATAAATTTTTAATACATTCAAATATATTTTAATACATTTAATTCAACTGAGTATAAAAATGTTGACTATTTTGACAGTGCTTTCCTTGCTTAAATATTTTATTTTCTAGAATGACCTGTATAATGGATTTTTGCATGCACTGTCAAAAGAGTCTAATGTCTCTAGTTTTGCACTAATTACTTCCTACCCTTTCTTGGCTTTGTATTCTGTGTCAGCTTACCTCTGGTGATACTTTAGTTGGATTCAGCTAGCTGAAACATCCATAGCTTTGTTTTATGTTCCTTGTGCTCTCTTAAAACACATATTTCTCTGTTGTATGTTTCCATGTTGTGGTTATTTTAATTATTGGCATGAATCTGTTGGATATTCATGCTCATATTCTTAGTGTTTCATGTACACAAGTTGTAGTGGAGTCTTGCAACTGATGTTTATTAAACTTCAGTTCCAGAGTAGTACAGATAAAGAAATGCATGTTGCAAAGACTTAGCACTAATTTGGCTAATCATGAATATGAAATTCTGTTTGACCTGGGTGAATAAATTATAGCCATACTGATAAACAGTAGCTAATCTGTAATACAGAAAACTAGTCTTTCAGTAACAGGTAGAAAAGAAAAAAGGACAGTCATTTGAAAAGCTTCATATCAGGTGACTAGGAATTAGTAATACTTTGGCTTTTTATGTCTACTGTTACGTGATTGAAATACAAGCTTGACTGAACTGACTGTTATAAATATCTTTACTTAGGTGCTGCAGAAGGCTCTAAGTCCTCAAAGATCTTTACTTCATCTCCTTAACAACAAAGATTTAGGATATCTGGAGGAACTTGTATTTCTGTAGAAGAGAAGATAAAGTACTAGAATCTTTTATCCTAGACTTAAAAAAAATATTTGCAACCTCAGACTCCATTATCCCTCAACTGAAGAAGGAGTTTTATAAGGAGATGGTTCTGTTGTACACAAGTGCATCTGTGCCTTAAGGTTTCCCTCCCAGCAATAAATCTGAGTATGTGAACAGCTTCAATCTAATTTAACAGAGACTTAGAAGCTGAAAGACACCATTCTTGAGGGTTGGATGGAATAGGTAACTGAGAGAAGAGGGAGACAGAGGTCAAAGCTTCCTCTGTGCAAAAGCCTCACGCTTGTTACCTAGGAAGAAAAGGGGGAGAGAGTCTTCTTTTATGACAGGAAAGTTTTAATCTTTGCTCTTGCACATATTTGCACACTAAAGTCAATCATTCACAAAGCTATTGATCTGTAGTTATATGGGCTCTTGTAGTTCTGGTGCTTCAGAACTGACACTGTTGACATCTGTTCAGAAGCCAGTTCTACTGCACAATACACACGTGCATGTGCATGTTCCTTCCAGTGGTTTTTGGTTTTGGTTTTTTTCTGGATAAAGAGATGACCTCAAAGTCTTAACTTTTTATAAACTTCCTGCTTTGGTAATAAGGCTATACTGACATCTTCATACTAGCTGTTTATATAAATGTGTTTCGTTGAAGGCTCTTTTCTAGACTTGGCATTGTTAAAAATATACTAAGAATATTAGTGATTTACAGCTTAAGATCTCTGAGGGGGACTCTGCCTTTTGGCTTTTTTTTTAATTGCGGGGAAAATTGTATAGCATTTGTGATTTCTGCTTTGACTTCAGAAGTTGCTGAAAGGAAAGGCAGGTAAAGCAAGAGCAGGTGTGAAGTTGCTGAGTATATCTCATCCCTGACATGTATTATCTTTCCTTCTTCCTTCTAGTTATCTCTTATTCTCTGGAGGCTTCTGATGATACTGAACTGTGCCATGTAGTATGATAATGCTCCGATGCAGAATTATGCGAGGTAGTAACAATAATGAGCAGAACAGACCTATTTTACTTACAACAGAAGTCCAAGTTTAGATGTGGATCACCACAGATTTGACATCTCTATTGCACATTTGGACACAGGTTGCAAATAATTATCCTTGTTTCTTATTTTGAAGGATTTTTCACACATCTGCCTTTCAGAATAGTATCTGTGACTTTTTGACCAAACAAAAATTCTTTGAAGTTACACTATCATGCTATTCTGTGAGACCTTTCAGTTTATTAGCTGCTGTTTTGTTTTTCTGGTAAGGTAATATGAAAAGAACCTAAAGCAATGTTGCCTTAAATTCCCAAGATTGGATGGTAAGTAATGTTACTCCTATCTTACATAAAAGCACCATGCAGTTAGAATGTGGCATTTGTTGTAATCTGTGGGTGAGAAGGTGTGTGTTCCTCACCTCAGAAAGACATCTGTGAGGAAAAAAAACATAACTGCATGATACAACAGCACAGAAGTTTGTGAAGGACCAAGTTATTGTAATTCAGTGTGAATCTGAACCTGATGCAATTGTGGAGTTTGGTAGACCTCTCTTTCTAATTTTATTCCATTGTTTTTTCCACATTGCGTCCTTTACTTCAGGAAGTAATCAATGAATAAAATTAATTAAATGTAATTTTAATGATTTTTTTTGTTTGATTGAAATTACAGTGAAAAGTTATTGCAAATGTCAATATTTTCCAATAGAAATTCACATTGGAATCAGCGCTTAACACTAGATAGCTACAACAATGTGTAATAGTATTGAAAATATGGGTATAGGTCTTAGCAAAATGTACTTTGGTAGGAACCCATCATGTCTTTGAGCCAGCTCCCTGCGCGGAGCAGAGAAATCATCAAGGCTTGATGAGGTTGTTGAGGACCTTGTGCAATTGCATTTTGAAAATCTCCAGGGAAAGTGTTTCTCTGGGTATCTGTTCCTGTGCTTAACCACTCTCTGGTGAGGATATTGTTTGTTATGTCCAATTAGAATTCCTTTGTTGGTCCTTGTAGTGAGTGCCTCTTGTCCTTTTGCTGAGCATTGCTGCGTGGGCTCTAGCTCCATCCACTCTCCAGCCTTAGGGGAGGACAGCAGCTTGTGTTTTCCCCTCCGCCTTTTGAGCCAAACAAACCTGGTTGTCTCTGTCCCTGTGTGTCATGTGTTCCAGCCTCCAACCATCTAAATATCCCTCTCCTAGATTCTCCAGTTTGTTAGTGTTCCTTTTGCACTGGGGGCACAAAACAGAGTTTTCCAAATGAGTGTCTATAAAGGAGTATCTTTGCAAGTGCTTTGCTTGGTGTGCTCATTGTGCATCTCACTCCACGGTTAGCCTTCCTGGCTGCAAGGTTGTGCTCCTGGTTCATGTCCAGTGTGACCATTGGGACATTCTGTGCAGAGCTGCTCTCTGGAGAGTCAGCTATATCTCACTGCATGGAGTTGCTCCACCCAAGATACAGGATTTAACATTTGTCTCTCCTGAATTTCAGGAGGTTTTTGTTGGCTCTTTTGTCCACACTGCTAAGGTGCCTGAGATTGCAGTGCTCTTCTCCACGAGCTACCACTTTGTGAAATTTGATGTCGTCATAAAGTTGCTGAAGGTGCAGATAATGACACCAATTGCCTTCCTGCCAGCAGCATGACAGTGAGTTTGCATCACTGCAGGCTTACTTTAAGCTTCTGTCCCTGTTTATGACCATCCTCAAAAAACCTGATATGTCTGGGCTTGAGTGTAATCCTGGCACTGAGATGCTGGATTTCACATAAGGACAGGCTCTAGCCTCATGCATGGAGGATGCGAGTGAAAACTCAGACGTGCTTGAGAGTGCCTTCCCAAAATTCACTAGGCACTGTTCCCAGGCCTCCTGCTTATTCATTTCTCACTCACCACCTGTGCATTCAGATTTATCTGCTGGCTCATGAAGTGATTTATATAAAGTTCTTACTTCTCAATAGCCTGCACCATTTCTGTTACATGTAGATCCCACACAGATGATACTAGAAGATGCCTGCAACATGCACTAGGTGGCCAGAGCAACACATAAAAGTTAATTTCTGGTATGATTTCAGTTAAAAAGTGTGTTTTTCTGAGTTTCATCTCAGCATTCACAGTGAATCCAGAAGAAGGAAGAAAACTTCCAAGTATACACTCACCCTGTATTCTTTCTCCCATTGAACTGAATAATTCTCTGAAAGGAAAAGGGGCTCTAGGAATACAACTGTAACCATTTTTCCAGGCACTTTGCCAATAAAAAATGTTCTTTAAGATATTTTGCTAAAATTAGTTAAAGCCTGTGTGGTACCTGTGTGTCCAAATGCTCCATTTGGTGGACAGCTTCTCTTTCCCTTGTCTCTACACAGATTTTTAGGTAACTTTACCAACGATCCTGTTACTCATCCTTGAATGCTCTCTGGCTTAAGAGCCTCTGGCAGGCTCATTGTTTGTTGGGATGAAAGTCCTGGTTCTTTCTCTCGGAACATTTGTCTGTCCAGAATCTCAAGGATGGATGGTTTTCTCTTCATTCTCAAGTAGACAAGATGCTAAAAGCATTGAAGGAGTGTCTTCATATAATCCTGGGTAATTGTCAGTGCTGACCAGCTGGGTCCTGCATAGTGGCTGAAGCTTGGATGTTTTCCAGGGAGTTTGGGTACAGATGTTTGAATGTTTACACCTAGCTTATCTTTGACGTCTATATGGCAAAGCCGTGTGAGAGAAAATAATACCAATGTCCCAAAGTTCACTTTCCCTGCTCTTGCAGGCAATGCAGTGTTAAAGCATTTTACAGACTGATCAAACTCCATAATTTAAGATATATGAACTTCCCATGTCTTTTCGGAGTAGATAGACTGGGATAAGTACAGCAGTTAACTATCTCCCTGTATAAAAAGACACCTCTTGGCAGTGAAGTTGTAGGTGTAGTTGTGCCAGGGTTAGTAAAATCTGTAGCTGATTCACAGGCCATGTAAATACGCCTGTACTTTAGGAAGATGGTGTTGGTGGAAGTCAGCCTGTGCCTTACCTCTACAATGCAGGAGCATCATGATGATGAAAAGATGATATCTTAAAAAGCCACCTAATCACCATGTTTTGTAGAAAAGTGCTGTGAGACAATTGTATTTGTACTCCAGAACCTGTTCTTCCACTATCTACTGTAAAACAGTGGCTTTCAGATAATGCTGAAGTTGGGAACAGTGGTGTTACTGGTAATTCACGGATCAGATTACAAGGAACTTTGTCATCAAAACTGGCATGCATTCCAAACACAGCATCCTATCTTACTGTAAGTGTCTTTGTGATGTATCCAACTGTGAAAAACCTGCAAAGACAGATTAACGTGGGAGAGTGATGGCACCATGGGTTCTGGCATTCCAGTGTAACTCCACTGTGCTGTTGTAAACCAGCAAATGTATGGAGTCAAAACTGTACTTTGGCATACAGAGTCTCATTTTTTCACTGTGCATTTAACACCATCAGGTCCCAGATCTGAAAGCATAACTGCAATGCCTAATTAGCACGCCCATGCTAAATATTTCCAGTACTTTCTGTGACAGAAGAGCTTTCATGCAGTGCTTCCCATCCTACATTTTCCTTCTCACCCTCTTGTAATGCTGCCAGGTAAAACGCCTATAGCACTAAGAACCACTGCTACTTACTAGCTATTAGTAATAAGCTATACCACCTCATTTCCTTATTCTCCCAGTTTCCTGCCTTCAAGCATTGGGCAGACTAATCCCTCAGGTTCTTTTCTGTTTTAAGCAATCATAACATTTCTGCTCACCTCCTGATAACCTCCTGATAAGTAGCAGTTGCTACTTTGTAGGACATCATTCATATGTCAATGGTGAGGTGGTTGGAACGAGACGTTAAGGCCCTTTCCAATCTCAGCCATTCTACAACTCTGTGATTCTGTGTAGCTCAAGTTTGGATGTAGTTCTGAAGAACTGACTTGTCAGAAGAACTGACTTGGTCTTGGTTGGTCTTGCACAGACACTGTTTCCTTCTGTTTGCTGAGAAAGCCAATAACCACAGGTCATGTTCTTTTTTGCTGTGTGTGAGATAAAGCCATTTACGTGAAAGCAGTGCCAGTGCTTTGCTCCTGCTTTCATTTCCGCACTGCATCAGTGCCACTCCCAATTTCTTTGTGTATGTGGCCACCTTCCTGCATTGCCAGAAGGCACTGCTTGGATTTCTGCTGATGGGATCTAGCATCATCCAGCCTTTTCCAGGAAAAAACAGATTGATATGAAAGTATTGGTTACGTCCCACCCAATCACATCTGCTTCTAAAACTGATCTCTCTGCATGATGGGGTGTGCTCTTTTGTCGCATTAATGTAGAAATAATAGTGTTTGTCTCAAGTCAGACTTGCTGAGTTGGGCTGAACCTTGAATATGTATATTTCCTGTGAGATGTATGCTGTCCTTCCATGGAACCAGTGTATATATGAAAGAATTTAATCTTTTTTGTATAGTAATTCAGTGACACAGGTCAGGCTGGAATTCAGGATTTCTGGAGTCCTTAAGTAATAGATATTCCTCTATGTAATGCTGTGCTTGGTGTAAAAGTATAAAGTCCATCTGAGTTAGCCTATGCATGAGCTGTCAGCACTAGGAAATACAGGAGGATAGTGGCACAGTGTGTCAGTTTACAGCAGAGATTGGCTGTGTCCACCTCTCACCCTATGTGATCACCCTCAGTATAGGAGAGATAATGCTAAATTGGGGCTTAATAGCATCCTTCCTAAAGCTACACCGAGGCCATGAAGAAGTTGAAGGCATGTAGCAGTTTTGTAGCAGCTCATGGCAGGAGGACAAGAAACAATAGGATTAAGTTGAAATGAGACAGATTGGATATAAGGAGATACCTTTCCACCATGAGGATGATCAAGCCAAGGTTGCCTCAAGCAATTGTGCTGTCTCCTTTCTCCATTGGATGTTTTCAAGACCTGATAGATAAATCCCTGGGAAGCCTGGCCTAATCTCATAAGTGTTGAGTTGTAGGTAACAGAGGATGGAAGGCACTACGTGAGCTTTCAAGATCTCTTCCAACCTGAATTATCCTGTGACCATACAATTCTTGTGGTGCCTTTTTGCCACTGACTTGAATGTCTGCATCCTCTGAAATTTGTGATGCTTCTGCTGCTCTGCTGCACAGCAGGTGATGCAAGGAGCTGAAGGTAAAGCAGAACTCAATAAAAGTTACTTCAGATTTTTGAAGGTCTTGAAGAATTATGGAGAGAAAGAAGATTCTTAATTTTATCTGTTATTTTATTCCATCTTTGGAGCTTGAATTTTTGATAGACTGAACCAAGTGGAGTTCCATGATACTAGCTAAGAACATAGTATGCATTGCAAATAAATAAATCCCGTATCTGCAGGAGTCTTCAAAACTGTACATGCTACTCCATCTGCTGGGGAAATCAATAACAACTTCCAGTATGTAAGAGGTGGAGATATTCTTCAATCACAAAGGCAGGGTTTCTCCAATCTGTTTTATATCTGTAGGCAAGTGTCTTTGCTTTTGCTGCATGGAGGAGTACTTACGCTGCACAGGACACACAGGAAGTCTTAACTTCTTTGGGGAAATAACGATTTTTGAAAAATTCTACAGTTATAATTACTATCTTTTCTCCCGTTCCCTTTGAGATAAATTGATGTGGTTGAGAGGTTGCGAATGAAAGAGACAGTCCTGAAAAGTTTGGCCTCCTCTTTTCTGTGCGTTGTAGACTCAGAACAGGAGAATGTTTGCTAAACTACCCAGAGCAGATCTTGGAAGTCAGTCTTTGTGGTCCAGGATTACATTCTGTGTGTTTGTGAAGGGCTTAACTCAGTGGTCCCTGATCAACACCTCTCTAAACAACATCGTCAGCTGGCATTTTCTTCACCAAATTCTGTAATGACTTTGCATAGAGGTCTTGCAAAGGGGGAATGAGAACGATGGTGTTGAAGGTGCCTGAAAATAACATGAAGCATGTTAGCATGAAATTATGATCTCATATTTTTGGAAGGTAATAGATATAAAGGTTATATAGCCTCTTCATGAACTGTGGGACTCTGTGTCTGATAGTAACTTCTCACTTGAAATAAGAGAATCTCACAAGAAAAAAAAAACATGAAAGGGTAAAGGCTGAGCTAAGAATTATGTGCATTTCACAGGTGTCTTTTTCTTTCACTATATAAACAGTAACAACCACTTTTTTCAAAGTAACACACACATGGAAACAGAGCGAGAGAGGTCAGAGACAGCTTCATTCTAAACCTGCATTTATGTTTGGATATGCAAGTAAAGACTGAGCATTATGTTTACTGTCATGAAGACTCACCTCTACTGTTTATTCTCATATTTAGAGCTAGAGAAAGAGCAGTGAGTACTATCAGGAGTACAATCACGCCATTCTGGTGAGAAGTAAGCTTTCATTTGGACAAAACAAATGTTAAAGTGATCTTCATAGCCATGAAGTTTCAGTTTTGCTCTTCTTTTGCAATGAATAAAAATGTATGTTTGTTTCCTGTATGATGGCAAATTTGTAATTCAGACATTTGTCATGGAGACTGACTGATGAGTAATGAAGTTTAGTCCCTTCTAATCTAATCTGAATTGAATATTTGATCTCAAAGAGAGCATTTGCATCACAGTCCCTTGTCACTTCCCAGAGGTTCACTTGATCTGAAGACATGCATTCTTGGGAGGTTTTTTCAAGCTCAGAATTTGACTGGAGACTCTTCTGCAGTAGACTTTCAGATCTCCATCATAAGGCCAGGGTTCAAGGAACAGCTGTAGCCTTGTGGCCAAGTAGATAAGGTGTTTCCATTTTTTGTAAGAGGCCACAGTCTCTTACAATGGTGTTTCCATTTACTGTAAGAGCCTTTGTCTCAAGTTAACAGTGGAGACCTCTCTGAACCTGCTGGGCTTTGTGTGGACTTGTCTTGGCCTACCTGTAGATTTCTTTTAGCGTATTTACCTGTATTAGTGATTGTCTAATGACCATGTAAGTATTAATTACTTTGTTTTAGCTTTTGATCACTTTGTACAACTGTGTGGTATAGCACCTAGTCTTAGATATGTTTTTGTAACTAGAAGATATTAATAACAACCATCCTCTGTAGAATGAGCTGTATATGACTGATCCTAGAATAAAACACCTTGTGGGTTACAGGGACAGGATGATACCAGAGGCCCCAGGGCTATGAACAGCTCACCAGAGGACCCTTGCAAGCAGTTGAAGAAAGGCAAGCTTTAGAAATGGGTAAAACCAGTTAGGGGTAACAGAAGAACTAAGTATCCAACATATGTAATACACACCTTATGTAACAGTGTTACACATGTGTAATGTAGAGTTGGCGAAGAGTGAAGAAAATGCAAGGTGCACAGGGTGTTTGAAAACATGTAAAAAGGACTCCAAGCAGATTCCAAGTTGAGGAGGAAGAAATCATCAATATGATACCGGCAAAAGATTTGAACACTGGGAGCTCCTTGTTCCTCTGCTCTGAAACTGTCATTGTTAAGAACCAGTGGTGCAGTGGAAAGGAAAGCACACCACCAAAAACATGGGTTGGTATTTCTTGGGCATAGTGACCACTAAATGATAGAGTTTTCAATTCTGGGTGAACTTAGGAGTAGTGCCAGCAGCACTGCCGCCTTGGACTTCCAACAGGCAGACTTTGGCCTGTTTAGGAGATCGATTGATGGAGTCCAGTGAGAGTCAGTCCTGAAGGCCTAGTCAACATGAGTTTATGAAAAACAGGTCCTGCTTGACCATCCTGATTTCCTATGACAAAGTGACCCACTTAGTAGATGAGGGAAAGGCTCATCTATCTAGACTTCGGGAAAGCGTTTGACCCCATCTCCCACAGCATTCTCCTGCAGAAAGTGGCTGCTTATGGCTTGTACAAGTGTAGTCTTTTCTGTGTAAAACTGCCTGGATGGCTGGGCCCAGAGAGTGGCGGTGAATGGACTTACATCCAGCTGGTGGCTGGTCACAAGTGATGTTCCCCAGGGCTCTGTATTGGGACCAGTCCTGCTTAATATCTTTATTGACAACCTGGATGAGGGGATTGAGTGCACCTCAGTAAGTTCGCAGACATCACCAAGTTAGGTGGGAGTTAATCTGCTGAAAGGCGAGAAGGATCTGCAGAGGGACCTAGACAGGCTGGATCGATGGGCTGAAGACAACTCCATGAGGTTCAACAATGAGCATACAACAACCCCAGTCAGTGCTACAGTCCAGCAGAGTAGCTGGAAAGGTGGTCAACAGGAAGGGACTTGGGGGTGCTGTTTGACAGCGGCAGAATATGATCCAGTGTGTGTGCCCAGGTGGCCAAGAAGGCTGATGGCATGCTGGCTTGTTTCAGAAGTAGTGTGGCCAGCAGGACAAAGGAAGTGATTATCCTAATCTACATAGCACTGTTGTGGCTGCATCTCAAATGAGGCTGGTGTTCAGTTTTGGGCCCTTCCCTTCAAAAAGGGCATTGAGGTGCTGCGGGTATTCAGAGAAAGGCAACAAAACTGGTGAAGGGTCTGGAGCACAGGTTTTATGAGAGTCGGCTGAGGGAGCTGTTGTTGTTTAGCTGTTGTTGTTTAGCCTGAAGAAGGGGATGGTCAGGGAGGACCTGATTACTCTCTACAATTCCCTGGAAGGAGGTTGTGGTGAGGTGGGGATTGATTTGCTCTGTCATGTTTCAAGTGCAAGGATGAGAGGAAAGGGCCTTAAGTTGTGCTAGGGAAGGTTCAGATTAGATATTAGAAAAAAAACTTTCACTGAAAGTGTTGTTAGGCACTGGAATAAATTGTCCAGGGATGTGGTGGGATTGCTGAGTCTGGAAGTGTTCAAGAAGCATCTGCATGTGGCTCTTGAAATTATAGTTTTGGTGATATGGTCATGCTGGATTGATGATTGGATGAGATGATCTTTGAGGTCTCTTACAATCTTAATGATTCTGAGATGCTAAAATGTTTGTGTATATACATTTTTAAGTAATATAATTAGAACTGTGAGTCGTTAGTGTCATGGTAATTGGATGGGTAATTCTTTCACTAGACTGTTAAGACTTCAGCTAGACTCACAGTAACATCATGGCTTTGTATATGTGATGTGTTCCCTTTGCCCTTAACTTTTCAAGTTTATCAGACTAATGGGAATTCAAACAGTTTATAACATAACCTAAATGCAATGATTTGGTAGGGAAGGTTAGGGAAGAGTCATGGGCTGTGTATCCCTGACTGATATAGCAAAAGTGCCTTGGAGTGGTCTGTCATGAAGGGGTACATTCCCACCTTTTGTTATGCTTAGCTGAAGCAGATGAATCTATTTCCAGAGGTTTTTTATTTCAGAAGAGAGTGAAGGGGAAAGCTGTACTCGGGGGAGGAGTGTGTTTATGTCATGAGTTGCCCTCATCCTAGAGAGGCAAACTGTATGATTTTTTTGAGTCTTTAGGAAAACATAGCTTACACACTACTCCAGATGACACTACTGGATTTGGCCTTGATGCACTTGACCCAAATATACCGAATACGTAGTTTAATTTATGACATATTATTTGGGGATGTTTCAAGCAGCCATCAGCTTCTGATACCAGTGTTTGCCATCTTTCAAGATAACCTTTAAGTGCTGCTAGAATCAATACGGTTAGGTATTGTGAAGTCTTCTGCTGTTGAGACTTCTAAGGATGAAGATTTAGAGATTAAGATTTAGAGCTAGATTTAGAGCTTAAATACTTTGTCTAGCAGTGTGTACAGTGATTTAGGTAGAATAATCATTACATTTCAGAAATTGTTCCAAGACAGTTTAGCTTGGGAGCAGATCTGTGAAGGAGAAGAGTCTGTGATGGTATTTAAAGGAGAGCATCAAAGACAGAGGAAATTAAGCTGCTACTGTGTTGTTTTAAAAGATTGGAGAACAAGCCACACAGATATTAAGGGGAAATATTGTAAGCCATAGACTGTTCCCTGTGAGGGCAAAATGCAATTTCTACCATTCAAACTGCTCTTCATATGTGTGAAGGACAGATTTAGACCCACGAGGGAAAGAAAAGCTGTGAAGAAGAGGAGGAGGGCTAACAGCTTACTTCTTGGCTGTTAACATTGAATAATTAAGCACTAACAGCCAAAAGGAAAGCTGTTGTTTTCCTAGTCCAAATACCCAGCCAGGAATAAAACATTAAGCAGCTATAGAAATTTATGTCTTTCATTTTCTTTTCCTAAAACAAACAACTAAGTTAAACAACATATACTTTGGATACATGGAATATAAGTGCATTTCATATAGCCAGAATTGTAGTTTCTGGAATTTGTGCTTTGCATTTCATGGGTAAACTGAACATGGTCTGCTGATTTTTTTCCATAAAATGCATTGTGCATCTGTGGAAATAAAGGCTAGAATCTAGAATACTAAAGCTTTAAACCATAACTGCTTTATGGTAAAGGATCCCCTAAAGTGCTTGTGTGTACTGAATCTTTCCCAGCTGTGTTATGTGGTTCAAAAATTTTGTTATTTGCTAACTTTGTCCTACTTCTGGAAAGCAAGTCATTAGTTTGTGCTTTTACTGATGGAGGGTCTTAAGATGTGGCATTAGGCTTTGGCCTCTGCCACTTTTGTAGTCTTTTTACAAAGGCTGACCTTGCAGGAAGTTCTCAATCGGCAGCTTAAACTTACCAGAGAGGAGAATAAAACAAGTTTTTTACTGGTAGATTTTACTGTGTCTAAAGTGAGGATTGTAAAAATTTGAGTGAAACAGAGACACCACATTCATGATTTAAGAGTACAACCCATACCCATTCACACGTTTTATACTGTAAGAAAACTCAGTGGGAAAAAAAGCCTAAGAAAAAAAGACATATGAAATGAAGGAGATATGGCATTCAGCATGTCTGACAGAAGAAATAGCCCCCAGAGCCAGAAAATTGTCATCAGGTAGCAGTGATACCAGTCTAGAGCTCCTTCCAGCTTTGGATCACAGGGCCCATCAGCAGAGCTCCCTGTATGCAGCACCCCTTCACAGTCACTCGTCAATCAAACAACTCTGAAAATAAAGACCACATGTCATCAAATTTGTGGAATTCTTCTCTTCCTGTTTATGCAAGAACTGCCAGATCACTTATGTTGCTGCACCAGTTTGCTGTCCTCAGAGAGGTGGGTGATTTTCTTTTCCTAATGGCAGCATAGATAAGTCCTTTCACTTCTGGTGTGAAAATTAAATGTTGTTGTAAGACAATTTCATTCTGTACGGGACACTGAGTACCTTTGTAGGAATGCAAAGGCAGTAGCTTTGAAAGGCTGTTTATTCACCTGTGTAAAGACCCTCTGCCACCATGGATAGGAAAGACTAGAAGGATAGATCCAGAATACCATGTTTGCCTGTGGAAAAGCCTTCATACTTGTTTATGTTGGTTTGATTCAAGCACTGGAAGTGTCAAATTGCCCCAAAGATGCAGTGTGTGCTTGGGTGAAGGCTATAGGAGCAAAGTAGAGAGGCTGTTGACCTGCATTAGCTCTTGAAGTGTTACTAGAGATCAGGATGTCATTTGGCCTGGGCCAAAGCTGTGCTAGAAGCCATGCTCATGCTTTCATGGGAAGCCTGATTGCTTGTTTATGCTCAGTTTACTTGGATAGGTGCCACAGAAATGGGAGAGAACCATCCTATTTCGGAGAATTGTCACCTGTTTGTAGCTCTCTCCTGCTCAAATTAACATCGGCAGAGGTGCTGAAGTAGTAAGAAGTAGAAATCACTCCTTGTAGTAACCATCAATCCTTTCTCTAAGAAAGCTGCACAGATAAGGAAAAGGTTGAAATATTCTATTAAAAGCATCCAAAAAAGCAGTACTTTTGCTGGCAGATTTCCCAGCAGACCATATGTCGACCTTTTCTGGTCAATGTAAAATCCACGATCAGCCATGACGGCATTAGTGCCTCACCTCAGATGTATCACCCCATGTTTTGCTATCTTGCTGATGCCACCTTGCCACCCTTTCCAAGTGGCTTCAGGCTCCCTTTGTGTGACCTTTTGCTCAAGGCTATCTCCAATGTGTGTTCTCAGAGAAGCCATCACAGGCTTGCAAAGCATAGTCTGAATGTTCCTCTGCATTGCTTAGGCCAGGGCACTGTCTTTTCAGTAGTTTTTTTCAGGGTTTTGTTGTTTTGGGGCTTTTTTTTGTGGTTTTTTTTGTTGGTTTTTTTTTGTTTTGTTTTTTTTTGGTTTTTGGATTTTTTTTGCTTGGCCAACCTTAAAATTTTCTTTATAAAGCCTTTTTTTGATGAATTCTAGGTTTCTTTCTTTGATTATCAGAGGAACATTCCTTTCCTTTTCCACATCTGTCTGTGTTTTCATTCTCTTTAACACACAAGACAAATTTCAGAGGGCTCTCCACCCTCCTGGCCCAGGAAGACAACCTGATGCCTCTTCTTTGCTGGTCTTTGCTCCATATGCTGAAGAGGAAGGCTTTGTATATTTTTTAATGTTCTCCCATAGCATTAATTCTTTATATCCAATATGAATTATTGGCAGATTAACAGCAATCTGGAAAAACAGATGGTGCTTTCCAGACCTCCCTCCTCCTTCCCTGTCATGGTTGAAAGGAAACTAACATTAATTCAGCCCCTGCCTTCAGTGAGAGCTCAGGCCTACTCAGTGTGCCAGGCTGCCAGATATTTACGTACAGCTTTATCTCATGTACGTACATCCTATTTCTTCTGGATATAGAAAGAAACCTCTAATATATATCAGTGTTTTTATAATGTGCCAAAATTTTATCTATAGTTACAGATGCAAATATAAAACCACCACTTAACTACGTCCATGTCTAATCACATAACTATATATTAGTGGCTCTGCATTTGTACTCCTAAATATATGGAAGTGTATTCACAGAAATAGATATGTATATATGTGCATATATGATACATCAGGTGTGTATTTCCTAAATCCATTGGGCATCAATATTAATGTTTCGCTGTGGAAACTCTAAATTAAGTCAGATTGAAAGTTGTTATTACGGTTTGGAAGGGCAAATGCCTGCCAGTTATTGGTTAATCATAGACGTCTTCCCTGGCTAGAAACAGATCCTTGTACCACTTTCTCTGTACAGTTCCACTATGTCCGGGCTTTATGTATCAAGTTTGGCACTATTTCAGTCTTTCTCTCTTGGACGATGTTCTTTGAAGATTTCTTGTCAAGAAAATTCATCATGCTAGTTGTATGTATGGTTTTTCCACGTACCACCAGTATTATTTGTCAACAGTTGTACTCTTCAAGATGTTTCTTCAGACTTTTTCCAGGAAAACATTACTTTTTTAGATAATTCTTTCATTTCATAGGAGATAAGATTAGTATGAAATGCACTAAAACCAGCAGAAACTGGTAGCAAATAATATATATGCATGTACAAACACACTGATGCACAGAGGTTTTGGTGTGAGACGTAATCCCTTTGTGGCAGATGCTTTCCCTTTGTTTTCAGTAGTCTATCTTTTGACCATCTTTTCTCCCAACCTACAATTAATAAAGTCAGTCACCACAGACAGTGAAATTTCTTCTTTATTCTTTTGTATACACATAATCTGTGATGTTCCTTTCTGTGCTGTCTGTAAGAAGTGTTTTGATGGAAACCTTTTCAAGACAGAAGGGATTCCACAGCACTTGTTAATGAAGCCTGTGGTGCCCTCTTAAATTCTGCACTTCTGCGCCACTTACAATATTTTTTTTTCCAGGTTTTTATGAAGAATAGTGTTTAGTCATTTGATCACAGCTCCCTTACACTGAGTAGCAAAGGCCACCTTGCCAGTGAATGAGTGTAGCATCTTTGATGGAAAGCACTGCAGTGTGAGAGCGTCGACTGGGAAGTGATGGAATTTTGTTAGCTTTTGTTGTGGTTTACTTTGGTTTTGTTTTTCTGTTTCATTTGTCACATTTTAGATGTTTGGAGGTATCAAGTGTACCTAAAAATTAATGGTGTTTTCCTCCATCCATATCCAAGGTCCATATCACTTAAGGTCAAGCATATCAGTGAAAAGGTTACCAAGAGAATTTGGAGCCCTGTGATGAAAAGCAGAATTTATTTATTACTAGTGGCTTCTGGTGTCATTTCAGACTGTTTCATGCTCATCATATAAACAACCCCTTGCATTTACTCAGCTATATACTTACACTCCAAAAGGAGTAGCATATGGTGCGAAAACCAGATGCCCCTGCCCACATAAAAGCTCTATACATTTGTTTGAATGTAGTCAGGAAACAGTCACGATCTTCTTCCCACTCTCAGAGGAGTCAGCTGAATGCAGCCAAGACCCTGTTTAGCTCTCAGTGACTACTGGTGTGCCTAAGCTCTCCTGGGGGATAATGGGATGGACTGTCTTGTCTCATGGGAATGTTTCATCATGAGAGCTGAACTTCCTATGCTCTGTGAGTTAATTCTCTCTACTGAGATAGTTTTTCTCCTCCCCTAAAAGGCTGTCTGGATTCCTCCACAGAAACTTTTAACTCCATCCCTCTCCTACTTCTAGCTCTGTACCCCGTTCTTTGCTTCTGTGGAGTAGTTAACATCATCCGGACCTCCTTCCCAGTTGCACTTTATATACAGTTTTGGCCTCTGCTTCCAGAAGCCAAGTTTGCATCCTGTCCAAAACCTGTCTTTAATTCCTCTTATTTTACAATCAGTACTCCAAATAAGAACCCATCACAAAGCCTGTAATAAGTCACAGATTTCACTTCTCTTGCATCTTCCCTTCTGACCATTCTTTGTTTGGAGGTTGGTATTTATGTCAGCCATTAATTTTTTATAGGCTCCTTTCAGCTGCCTTGCTCCTACAATTTTCTGGCATGTGCATTTGTAACAGAACACGGTGCTCTGAACACTAACACGGGTCCCTTCCATGTGGCATAAAATCTTTGGCATGCTTTGCCATGAGCTGATGGGTTTGTCAGTGTGCAGCAGAGGTCTGGCTCTGTGCTCTGCCCGTGACCTGCCATGCGGGGGCAGAACAGCTCCACCTTGGAGCATGAAATGAGTTCTCCCAAAGAGAGCCGGTGGCTCTGCAGCTCATCTCTCCACAGAGGCAGATACTCCACTGAAGAAACCTGCGGGATTAACTGAGATCCCTGGAAGACCCTTAGGTTCAGACGAATCTCATCAGTCTTCTGTTTTTCTCGTTTGCAATAGCTGATTTGGCTGCTCCCGCTACAGTCCCACCTCATAGGAGTCCCAGAGTCATGAGAAATTTCATATCTTCTGCTGCACCTGAGTTGCCAGACAAGCCAAATTCAGCTCCAAATATTTAGTGAAGATCAGAATGAGGCAACAGTACACATGATTATTGTATGCTGGGAGCAGCATTGTGTAGCCCGGGTCAAATGAGATACCAGTGGGAATTGCGTATGCAGAGGAACTGTATGGCATGCAGCAGTGGTCTCCAGTGGATGGACCTCTGCATCTCCTATGCAGACTCCAGCTGTAAGATATGCAGAGGCATGGCTTTCTTGTAGGACCTATATTATTTTAAAATTCTACTTTTTTCAAGATTTCTGGGCATGGACAGTAAATCTTGAAAGGCATTGATTCTATTTTTAGCGGTGCTATTCTGAAAGTCTTCCCTGCAGAAACTGCAAACAGTATTTTAAAAAGTCTCTACAGCTCTAAGTCATATGAGTCACAAAAAAAGGTTTATATCTTACTTTTTAGATTTAAAAAGAGTTTCTTCCTCCGGTAGATACTTTAGTCTCCCAGGAAAATTGATGGGTTAATTCTTTCAGTCAGGCCAGAAGGTGTTATTGAAGGCCCTTTGATATGTTTTTCTCATGTACATCAGATGATGCAGGTAATGAGTGGACAGCACTGTGCCTGATGCTTGACTTCAAAATACCATTTAATACTGGGCTTGGCCTGTCATTTCTGTCCTGTTGGCGAAGCTGCACTTATTTCATGCTACTTGATTCTTCTTTGTTGCATGTGTCTTGCCATTGAAGGCCAGAATTCAAGCAAAGAACCATTTTGGTTTTGATCTTTTATAAAAAAACCTTTTACATAAGCAAAAAGGCTTACATGTGCATGGAGGCAAGGACCTCTGCTATCTTCTCCACTTCCACCTATAAAGAAGCTTCCCTTCTGAATTGACTAACCGTGTATTTCACCTGAGTGTCAGTCCTTTCTACCCTGCTGTGGAAAAACTTTCCACTGAAATCAGTGAAAACTTACAAAAAACTACTTTTTTCAAAACCTGCAAGAAATAGTGCAAAGCCTTTTAAAAAATCTGAGTAAAATCCAATTCCTTAAATCCCTGATGGAAGAAATCTTATTACCTTCAATACTATTATATACAGGACAAAGCCTGTAAGGCTTTGCTGAGAGATTGAAAAGGCAAATTAATGACAGCACTTGAAATTACCTGTAATTATCAGTGACACTGGGTCAGCATCATTGCAATGACAGTCTCACAGAGTGGTGATTCTGACTGGTTTGAGATTTATGCAAAACTACCAAACAAAACATGACCTCTACAATCAGTATTAACGTATCTCTGGAGCATTTAAGCATCTGAATTCACAGTCTACTCTGCAGCTGCTTTCATCTTTTGAAGAGCAGTTAAATTCTGAAGGGTCCCAAGCGTTTTCCTGGTCAAAATCACCTCTCCTTTCCCATTCATATTTACTCAGGCCTCTCTCTTCACTGTCACCATCACACAATGTCTCTTCAGCAGCTATAACAACTGCTTATGTGGAAAAGTAATAATAGGAAGGCGTTTAATGAATTTTAAGCTGACTTTAATGTAATTTAGCAGCTGGAAACAAGGAGAAGAGCCAGCACAGTGTGACCTGCCAGCTCTCTATGGATTGTCAGTGGTCAATGTAGCACATATTTCAGCACTGCTCTCCAGGGTATGCTGGCGATGTTTCTTTTCTCCAGCTACATTCCTGATTTCAATTAAATCAGCATCTGAAGTACTCTTTCTGATATAGTTAGTGCCTTCCAATAAGTGCTCCTGGCTTTGTTTCTCCCCAGACGCTGTCCTTCCTCACACTTCCTTGCTCAGTGAGTGAAGCAGACATCACCTGAAAAGCAAAGATGTTGTTTTTAGAGACACTAAACAGAAAGTTTTGTCTTGAGAAAGCAAGGAAGAAAAAATAGTCCTTTGGTTACAGAGCCGTAATTCCTTCGTTCCTGGGGAACGTCTCCAAATCTTTCTTTTGTTCCCTCCCTGTTACTATTTCAATATTAGATCTGGAGTGGTGTTGGTTTTTTTGCTCTTTCTATAACTAGAAAGGAATTTCCAACATAAAACCACTCATCAAACTATACAGCTGACGTTTTAAGTTTGCAGGAACCAAGCATACCTTGAAGTTCTTTTCTCTTTATTTTCCACTAAGTATATGAACCAAATTGTTAACACATTGACCCAATGCCTTTGAGGCATCATAAGGGATTTTATGACCGCCTGCAATTAGTATTATATAGTTTCTTTTGAAGGAGGCATGCAACAGGTGTCTTAGCTTTCTGCTCTTTGCTTCCGTCCCCTCCAGTTCAATGAAAAATATGCAGTTAAACGCCATTTATTAAGATTACCCTTGCTTCCAGTTCAGATGTGTCTGTGCTAGGACATGGGAGGAAACTACATTTATGTACTCAACTGGACAAAGGACTGCATTTGCCTTCAGTTTTGCAAAACTTTATTTTGATACAAATTCATTTTTGCAGTTCTCAGCTGTTTTGACCTTTAAAAAAAAAAAGAAAAACACAAAAACAACCAACCACAAAACCCCTCTGTGACATTATTGTGATGAGCTCCACAAGCAGCTCTTTGTGGTGGCCCCACTACTGTGATACAGAACAGCACAGAGAGTTGTGCTGGTGGCATCTGGAGCCACTCAGCTTCAGAGCTTTGCAAGAAACCATCCCAAAGAAGATATCAGTCTTCAGATAGTTTCCCTTGCTTGCCATGGAAGGGTCTTTTAGATTGCATCAGGCTCATTTGGGCAGGTAACTGTATAAACCTTCATTGCTTGTTGTCAGTCTGATTTTGCTTGTTTGGGTTGATGACCTTCAGTGATAACCTGAGGCTGCTGAACCACAATAACCGCCCTGTCCATGGCAGTGTGCAGCAGAAGGCTGCAGTTCTAGGGATCTGATTGCCCATGGCCACTGTGTCTCCAAAGGCATTCAATCTAGCACATTGCACTAGCCGGACATTTAAGGTAGGATGAGGATGCCTGTGCCTCCCGGCCTTTACAGGTTTGTGCATTGTAGGACTCCCAAATGCCAGCAGCTGTTCTGCTCACAGCTGTGCAGTTGGGCTCCTCACAGCCAAATTGCAGAGGTTGTTCAGGGCTTCTTGGCACTGCAAACCAAACAGTGTTGCTACCTCCAAAGTGAGACACTGGCGTAGGACCCATGCTGTGGGAGAGGAGAAGGGAGGGAAAGAAGCTGGCTCAGAGAGAGAGGGGGAGCCTGGGGAATGCAACTTGTTACTATTGTTAAGTGGGATGAGAGTGAAGACCTCAGCTGAAACCTCTGACTCTGTCCTCTCACTGGAGTCAGCAGCTGCTTTGGCATGGCTCTCACCAGCTCCAGTGTACAGAGCAGGCATCAGGGCTGTGGTTGGCTGTCAAACTGCTGCCCAAGACAGCTGTGTCCTCTGTGCTTAAGATTGGCCCTGCTGTGTGTGGATGTTCAAAGCAAGCAGGCAGAGGTGCCTCAGTCCCCAAAGACAAGATACGTAAAATACATATTGAGCACTGACCTCTCACTTCTATCCTTTCACTGCACTTCCCTGAATAATTTCACAAACTGTAAACTCGGGCTGCAGATAAACAACATTTAAGTTGGAACCACTGCTGACTATCTCTCCCCAGTTACACATTCTTGTCACTTCTCTTGTGGTGTCTCTAGCACCCCTACACACAGTCAGGAGATCAGAAAACTGACCATATAATGGAAGTGAAGCCAAGAGCAATGGTATAACACTGAAAAAAAAACCCAAATAAAAACCCCAAACCTCAAACCATGATATTTCCATTCCCTTTGTCCTTTTCAAATTGGCCCTGTCTCATCTGACATTTCCCTTAAGCACCAGTGGCATGTTGACAAATTCAGTTATTGTTATAATTAGTATACCTGTACCTGGAATAGAGCTTGATGCTTACAAAACATCCTTGTGGTTCCAATAGTTATACTTGCACATACAAGTTCCCTGGGAGAATAAAAATCCCACGTGCCAATTTTTAGAACAATTGATTTCAAAGTCTGTAAATGCATATATACTTACAATGTCTTGTACTATTACCTCAGTCTAGAAATATTCAGTTAATAGATGAGTTATTTTCTTAACTATATTCTAAATTGTGAGCATCGTGTTCTAAAAGTAATTCTTATTAATATGAAAAAAAGAGAATGTTTGACTAAGCCTCAGAGTTCCTAAGGAATGGTGTCTAATTGTCAGGGCTATAAGAGCCTAAAAATACTGCTCAGGGCCCAGAGCTGAGGTGTGAAACACACCACTAACTGCTGGAGGATTCATAGTTCCTCGCAGACCACAATGTGAGTGGGCAGACTTATGAGCCTTTCTGAAGGGAGGCGTGATGCTTTGATGTGCCCAGTAATGACATTATGAGTTCTAATTGATGTAAGCAGTAAAGACAGAGTGCCTCATGGCGTGGAAAAAGAGACTGGCAGATACCACTAGTTGGTTGCTGAGCTTTGGTAAGAGATTGTCCAAGTGAACATCTCTCCATTCAATCACATTTTCCACTGGAAATTCCTCTTTCCTTCACATATCTTTTAACATACAAGACTCTCTGTAGGCTCATTTGAATAGGTTGCCACACAGGTACTTCAGATGAAACCACAGGCTGTAGCCTCAAAAGGAGCGGAAATACTATTTTAAAGATCTTGTCTCTCTGTGAGATTCAGGCTCACACTGTCTGTTGCTTTCCTGCTTTTACATGTACTTGCCTAAAAGAAACTCTACTCCTTAAGGACTTAAAAAACCCAAGCTAATAAATAAAAATCACTTTCAGTGCCCAAAAATGTGCCAACCAAAATTTGCCGTGGTTGCACTGCACCTTCAGGAAATCGAAGGTTGTTTTATGAAATCCTACATGCAAAAAAGTTGGAGCAGTATTTAAAGCCTGAGGTGTGACACATGTCTAATTACTGGATCTGTCTGTGCATAAGGGTGCTAGCTCTGTGTGAGTAATTGGGGCAGGAGATGGTGCCTAAAATCCCCTTTCAGACATCACACAGGTGAGAAATCGGTGAGAGTGTGGGAAACATGACTCACATCAGTAGTGATCATTGAGATAAGTTGAGAGAACAAACCTTCCTCTAGCTACTGTGCTGGATGCTGACAGCAGGATCTCTACAGCATTTGGCTCTGTTGTTTAGCAGGGTAATAAATCACATTTTGGGGCTTACACTTCCCCACCAGTAAAATGCTGGGCAAGGAAGAGTGGGACAGCACTATTCATCTTGGCAAGAGCAATGAAGAAGAGCTCTGCACAGAAGCCACCTACTTACCAGAACTGTGTCCTTGATTATTCCTCATCATGAAGACTTTCTAGAAAAACTGGGGTGAAAAGATGCTTCTTTCAGGCAACAGAGGGAGGAAAGAGAGCTTAAGATACAGACAGATGAGAGTCCCTCATGGCTATCACAGTGAATTCTTTAATCATGCTTGCTTTAATGTTGCTCCTTGAAGAACCATGTTTTAATAGAATTTTTACAGTGGAGATACCAGTTACAACTTGACAAAAAAATCTGAACTGTGCCATACTTACAGTGGAAGATTTTAAGGAGTCAATTAAAATCTCAGTATTGTTTTACTGCTTATTGTGTCTGAGAAATGCCCTTCATAAAAATAATGTTCCAGGATGTAGCTGTTCAGCTAGACAGGGATGATTCCCTCTCCATTACCTGAATCCAGCACCACAGCCCCCTGGACAAGTAGGTGTGGCTGCTATCATAAGCAAGCATCAGTATGTGTGAGTAGAGCATCTGGATAACACAGAATCTGTCAGGAGTCACTTCAACCATCCTGTAATCCAGGCACCTAGTTGTGATGAGCTGTTCCCGGGCATGGCAGGTCATTACTGGCTTAATAAGAGCTTCCCCTGAAGCTGGGAAATGCCCTCTCCAGTCCCTGACTCAGGTGCTATTGGCAGGGAAAAAGACTTGGAATGGGACGTAGAGGTGAGCGTGGGAGGATGAGTTCAAAAAGAGGCATCACTTCCTGAGCCCTGCAGGCCTTTTGGAGGCCATGTTTCTGGTCTGTAGCCTCCCAAATCTTGAAAAGCCCACTTGGAGACAGCACAGGATAGGGAGAAATCAGAATGCAGCATCTGCTTTTGCCCTCTGGAGACCACAGAATTGTTATTCCTTTGGATTTTCTTTGTGGTCATTAATTGCTGTTCAACAATAGCTAGTAGAGCATTCTGTTGGAAGATTAGCACAGAAGCATTGGTGTCTTTATCTGTTTTTATCCTCTTAGGTCTCATAGAAAGGATTGTAGAATGTAATCAGTGTAAGTAAAGGATATTTTAAAATTCATTTTTGGTTTCAGTAAAACAGTGGCATAATTATTGCACATAATTTTGCAATGAATTTTCGAGTAAAAGTAGTATAATTACAGTCTATTCACTCTTCCTGATCACCTGTAGGTCTATCTCCCTTTCTTGTTTATCCTGTTCATAATAATGATAAATGACCATAACTAGATCATATAGTTTTGCTTACATTTGAAAATGATGCTTATTGCTATGAGTCTTCTAAGGCATGTTCATATTTTTTTAGTTTGATAGATTGCAAATTACGAGTACTGGGAACCTGTTACTTCTCTTTTCCTGTGCTTCAGCCCCAACACTCACCCCAGTTATATTACATATCACTTTTTAAAAGGTAATTGTTACACTAATGCCAGGGAGGATAGGAACTCAAGTGTATGAAATACAAATGTAGAAGGAAAGCTTAACCCTAGAAAGCTAAAATACTAGTTCATAGGATTATAGGAAGAAGTGATGAAGAAAAGATGGAGAAAAAAGTGAAACCAGAGCAGTAATATTTTGTGTAACACTGTCTTACACAAAATTAATGGTATTAAGACTTCTGGTGGGAGGTCTTGTGAAAGATATATAAACTATGGTGTTTGATCCTGACTGGAATGCTGTCCTGACTCAGCACAGTCTGTTCAGGGAAGATCAGTGGGGTTGCTGTCCCCTCTGTAAAAGTGTTCCTTGACTTTGCAGAGCTCTGTCAGTAATCCAAGGATGTGTCTGCCAAGAGTCAAGGCCTAAGGGCAGAGTGCCACCAAAGGTGCTGTGTTGGGGTCTGACCAAAATCTCCTGAACAAGATGTAGAAGATGAGGCTTTCTACAGACAAATACAGAACTCTCCTGATTGCACTTTTGTCTTCCTGGGAGATTTCAGCTGTCCCTGTAAGCCTTGCTGGGCTTGCACCATGTGATCAGCTCAAGAAGTTGTAGACTATGCAGCTCACAGGTTATTATGCAAGTGCCAGAGGGGCTGTACCTGACCTGCTGCTTGCAAAGTGGCAAGAGTGGGCCAAAAGTGTGGCAGAAATGGCAGTGTGGGCTGCAGTGACCATGAGATGATTGAGTTTGAGGTACAGAAGAAAAAATGGGAGGAGAAGTAGCAGAATTAGGACTCTAGGCTTTATAGAGTAGAGTTTGGCTTAGTTAGGGAATTTCCCTAGGCAAAATTCCTAGGAAGATGCTGAAGGTGAAATGGGTAAAGGAGGGATGGCTGATTTGAAACAAACAAACAAAGCCAAAAAGGAAAAAAAAAATCAAAACCAAACAAAAAAAATTTCAGCTTTCTGAGAGGTGACGAGCAATCCCACTCATTGAGGTGAGGAGCAATCTGCCTCATTGTGCAGGATGGGCTTCCAGCCGAAGGGGCTCTGGACTAAGCATGGAATTGCATGGTGAGCCATTAATGCAACCAAATAACGTACAAGAGTTGAAAAGATGAACAAAGAAAGAGTATAAAGGTACTGTTTTAGCGTTTTTTGATAAAAATGAATAAGGTCGAGGCCCTGCTGAAGTTAAGTCAAGGAGAGGCCATTAAGGGTGACAAAAAGGGATTCTACTGGAACAGTAACTACAAAAGAAGTTCCTGGAGGATGTAGGCCTGCCAGTGAATGGGGAAGAGCAATGTAGTGACAAGTATTACAAAACAGCATGCCCAATGTCTCTTTTGCATCAGACAAAGATTTATACCATCACTATTTGTTATGGAGGATAGCCAACAGGAAAGGAGGAATAAGCTAGGGACAACCACAACTGGATGTATTCAGACCCTTAGGGCTTGATGAGATTCATTTGACATTGAAAGTGTTACCTGCTGTCTATCATGCGTGAAAAATAAGGGTGTTTTGCAGAAGTCCATGAAGACTGGCAAAAGGCTAAGGGCTGAAATGCCTGTCTTTCATAAAGGCAAAAAGAAGAATCCAAGGAACAATATGATTGTTACTGTCACCTCAGTCACTGAAAAAGAACATCTTCTTGAAATTGATTTTCAAACATAGCAAAGACAAGAAGGCAGTGGCCTGTATGAGGAGGCAGATGGCACCGTTAGCAAATTTGCAGACTGTGTTAAGTGGGGGGCGTGATTGACACACAGAATGGCAGAGCTTTAGTCCAGAGGAATCATCAGAAAGTTGAAGACTGGGACAACAGAAATTTCCTAAGATTAAGCAAGAAGAAATGGAAGTTTCTGCATTCAGGGCAGGGTAACTACAGCATTGGTACAAAATGGATACTAGCTAACCAGCGGCCTGGAAAGGACCTCAGAGTTGTGCTGGAGTGGTTGAATCATGCATGGTTGAGCCATAATTCATTGTAAAGTAAACTGGGCTAGAAGGAGTGTACTTAGAAGGTCAAGCAAAGTTGTTCTCGTCCACTTTTGCTTGGCACTGGTGAGGCTGTACCTGGAACCATGTATCCTGCTGTACTGGCCCCTCTTCCTCCCTGCTCTGTTCAAAGAAGGCTGTGAAGAAGCTGGAGGGAGCCCAGGAGAGAGTTACCACGATAGTAAAGGACCAAGAATACATGCAGAGTTTGGGGGATTAGTCTGGTGAAGAGGAGCCTGTGATCTTAGCAATAGCCCTCAGCAACTGGAGTGGGAACAGCAAAGGTAACAGAGCTAAACTCTGGCATTTAGTAGCAGACAATATGACAAGGAGCAACAGCCAAGAACTGCCGTGGGAAGGTTCCAGTTGCATGGCTGGGAAAACCCATGAGATGGGTACTGCAGCCCTGGAACATGTTACTGAGAGCGGCTGTGCAATCTCCACCCTAGGAAATTTTCACTAGTTGGCCAGACAAACCACAGCTTGACAGGAGCTAGTGTGGGGAATACCCACAGTGCTAAGGAAGAGGATGGACTAAATGATCTCTACATGTCCCTGTCAACAACTTCTCTGTGATTTTCTATTGTAAACATCATCTGTACGTAATAGGAGGTATCCTTGTGATTGCACAGATGCAAAGCTAAGTATTGTCGAGATGAGACAGACTGGCTTCTGGGTCAGGGCAAGAG
This sequence comes from Entomyzon cyanotis, assembly GCA_024500445.1. Taxonomy (NCBI): domain Eukaryota; kingdom Metazoa; phylum Chordata; class Aves; order Passeriformes; family Meliphagidae; genus Entomyzon; species Entomyzon cyanotis. The sequence goes on from JAKEPQ010001005.1 coordinate 44,848,896, forward strand.
CAAAAATCTCTATGAATGTTTTAATGATGTTGCATTTTTCTTTTACATGTGTCCTGTCAAAGGAATGGTTGTGTTTTTTCTGCTTCCAGAAAGTGTCTTCTGGAGCATTGCTCTTCCTGTTCCTGATAGCTACCAAGAAAAGAATTAATTGTGTTTCACAGTATTAGTCTGTGTATCTTGTCTGTCTACAGGTCCCTCTCATGCTTCTTCAGAGGGTTTGAAGTAATTTCTGCTGAACTTTTCTTTGTTTTGCACTTGTAAAATCATTTGGTAACTGAGTCATAACTCCTGAAACTTTCTCTTGATTTTTGCTGTTGGGTGTCTTTATTGTGTTTGCTTGGGTTTTGTTGCTGATATTGGTTTTAACCTTTGTCCTAGATTATACAATTGCAATGAGCCTAACTTAGAGAAGTCTAACTTGTGGACTTCTCATTTACTCTGCTTCAGTTTCCTTCATACTAGGAAGTACACAGTCCATGTCCTTCCACGAAAAGAAAACAACAAAAGAAACAAAGTCAAGCAAATTTTTAAGGGAAAAGCAACTTGCTTCAACCAGTGTATTGCTCCTCTGAGCTTTCAGAGCAGAGCAGGTTGTAGTGGAACCACTAGGACTGTATATTTTTTGAGGGCTGTGAGAGAGGAGAATCATGAAAATAGGTGCAGAATAGCCATCAAGCTCACTGAGGATTTATAAATACACCCTCTGCATTTCAACACAATCCTGAGATAGTTCAATGTGGTTGCAAGTGCCTGCTCAGCTGAAACTAGGCTGTGGCCTCCCTAGTCTCCAGACAGCGCCTTCTGCAAGGGAGTGTGTGTGGGACTTTCACAGGCTTTCCAGTTGCGTCTGTTCTGTCTTGTATTAGTAGTCACTGAACCACAGAAAGACTGACTTGGCTTCCTTCATATTCTTGTTGTGAATCAGGCAGAGCTGGGACCTGTGTTTGGTTCTCTCTCATGTGATGTAAATTTCCCTCACAAGCAAATTACTCATTATCCTGGCATTCCTTTCTTCCTAGTTTTGACCAAGATTTGTGGCCCTCCTTGTTCATACTGTCTTATTTTCCCCCAAAATTTGTATTTGACTAAGCAACAGTTTCTAAGAATAACATTCAACACATAATTGCCCATCAACCTCTGAAGACAGAAAAGAAACTGCAATGTAGGGCATCTTCTTCCAGAGATCCAAAGTTGTGTGATTTCAGCTCATAATTTTACAGTAACTTCTTGAGGTATACTGATCTCTCAGTCTCTCTTTTAGTGTTTGCTGAACTTCACCATTAATTTCGTCTATGTAAGTACATTTTTCTATAGCCACATATCTAGGAATCCTAGAAGCTTCATTATTTCTAGGATTATTATTAGGGCTGATTATTTCTACACAAAAGGAACAAAGACTGTGGGAGACACCAGACAGCTGATGAGAGGCAGAGTTCAAAAGGCTGAAGCAAGGAAAGAAATTGAGAGTGTGTGTGTGTGTGTGTGTGTAAGTGCATAGAAGGGGAAAGATGTTGATGCAATGGTGAGATGAACATAGAAGATGGGAAAAGTTGTTCTTTGCTTTTGTCTGTCTTTCTACCCTTCCTCCTTTCCCCAGTGTGCCACTGATAATGAGCAACACTTATTGAATTCAGCTTCCAAATTTTGTATACCGTTTTCTGGGACTGACTTGGATCTTTGCTGGTATTATGAATATTGTTATCTAGAATTTTCTGTTATATCTGGTGGTTTCTGTTTCTTTGTGTCATTGTTACATTATCTTCCTTTGGTTTTTTCTTTTGTTATGTGCTATTTCACATTTAAATGTGTGCTCCTCTCTCAGGTGCCATCTGATTCTGTCCTCTCTGATCTTTTAATTTTTACTTATTGCTCCAACTTTACCTCCTTTTGATTGGCTAGTATCTGGATTATAGCTTTCCTCAGTAAGTTTCTGTTAATGATTTGAAATTTTACTACCATGACCAGCTTTTTCAGCTGCATGTTTTGGTTTTGCTTTAATACTACTTCTCCACTTTCTATCCCTAAAGAATCTGATCCTGCAGTGACTTCTGTGATTCAGCTACAGAGAAAATATTGCTGTCCATGATACTGAAAGCACATGTGGTGGCATATTCTGAAGAAAAAGAGCTATCCTGCATGTGTGTCCTGTAGTTGTCTGAATGGTGAAAAGAGAAGAGGCTGTTAGAAAGCACCTACATGGCAGCCTCTCTCTTCACTGTTAGAAAGTGAGCCCAAGTATGGCAGTAAGTTTTTACCTTCTGAAGAAATCTCTCCCTGACTCCAGAATAAAGCAGCGAGACAGAGCTGTAATTGTGTTTGGCTGCTCTTTTGAGGGTGCATGTGGACCGTCAGTGGGCTTTGCACACTCCAGATTGGAAATCTCTGTTTTAGAAGAGCTGGCAGAGGAGTGCTGTAAATTTTGAACTGAAGTTGCATAAGAAGCTATTCTTGGCTCAGTGTTGCTCAATACCTTTATCAACAATTTGGAAGGAAACGTATAATCGTCACATAGATGCAGATGATATAAATTCTGACCCAGTAGGTGGATGCCAGCATTTAAGGCCTTCTGGCACTGAGTTCAGTTTGTTCTGTTCAGAAGAGAATTGTTCAAACTACTTCTCATACCACTTTTTTAAGGGCAAATGGTGAATGATATAGTTTGGCATCCCCCCCATCTATACTTCCATGCAATGCTGTTCTATGAAGGAAAGGGTTTGGTTCATTTTGTGAGATCTAACAGATTGTAGGTAGCAGAAGTTCACTCTCTGCAGGTGCCAGTGGGGGACCACTGGTGTGTCGCCAATATAGGTGGGGCTATGGATGCTCCCTTCCCTACTTTAGGAAATCTAGTATTACTTTAGATTTACCAACACACATGCACACAAAATGTTTCATGGAGTCAGTGCTGCAACAGTGCACAGCAAAGCCAGAGGGCAGGGTGCTGCTCACATGCTCTTCTTTCACTTACCTGTTAAAAAACACACACACAGCCAAGTGTGGTTTTAGTTCCTCTTTTTCCTAGCACTTATTATGCTCTGGTTCTGGTAACCATTCACCTATGGCAAATTATGGTTATGGATGATCCCACATACTTAAAATTAAGTGCCAGGGTATGGATGGAAAAATGTAGAAGCAATGAAATTTTGGTCCAGCAATATAGATATAGCTCACGAAGCATTTAGTTATCATGTGGATCAAGCAGCTTAGTACATTTTCTAAGATTAGATCTTTCAGAAGGTTTGCCTGTGCTTGCTGTCAAGTTTGTTTGCACAAGCAGAGATTTCTGGTGGCACAGTGGTGTTTTCCTACCAGAGAAATATTTGGGAGAACTCTGCATATGCTTCTTGCATTCCCTCACATAGATTTATACCTTGGGAGTACTCTGGTTTGGTGGACAATTTCAGGTAGAAGGATGTCTTTAAGGGAGTTTGTGTCTCCTTTGGCAAACACAGAAGACAATGTGTTGCTCTGAAGACAAAGTACAATCTAAACAAATGGATGGGAATTTAAAGCCTTAGGGCAGAAGAGATAAGTGTAATAGACAGAGGGTCCTTTCCCTTCCCCTTCTCCTTCTTCCCCGTTCCCCATTCTCTGTAATCAGCCAGGTTATAGCATAGTTAGATGGGCAAAACATATCTGCTCTTTATTGCTACTCCCATCCCTTTACCTGCTTGCAACATCTGATCAGATGTTCAGAGTTACTGACATAGAAAGGAAAAGTTTGATATTTCTCTATCTCAGTTTGACTGTGTCATTGTGTCTTTGCTAGTGTCTCCCTTATACCAAAAAAAAAAAAAAAAAAAAAAAAAAGGAAATATGTTATTAAGGTGTTAATGCACATCTACGTTTGGCAGTTGAGTTTCACTCATGGTTAGTTTAAAAAGGTGAGTTACTGCTAACCTAATCTTTTTCCAACTGGAAGGGTGCCAAATAAATCCTTACTTTCTAAAGTGCTGTCTTCTCTTTTTCATTTTTGCACTGCTCAGTGTAATAAGTCTCTGATATAAATCTAGGTTCCACTAAAGTATTAATGCCATTTTTGTCAAGAAAATCAAACAATAGAGCAAGATCTAGCCTTAGAGAAGCCAATGGATTTGAATAGGCTTTATAACTTTTCTGAATAATCACCACACACCTAAATGTATATTTTAAAATAAAATATCACATCATTAAATGAGACTTCTCAGATGTAGTTCAGAAGCATTCTAGCATATAAATGCTGAAGCTGGCATTGAATCTCTAACTGCTTTTCAAGGTGATGACTGCAATACCAAAATATTAATGTATTTGTGTGGATAATGCTGAAGTTATTACAAGTCCACCTTTGGTTGAACTACGCAGTCACTTTGTGCAACAAATGTAAAAATTTGGTTTAGTCAGGAGATTTTGCCAAACATTTTTTTAGTCCTAACTGCTTGTCATCTTGCAGTGTTTAGAAAGTATAAAACTCGTGAGACACCATATTAGTCAGGACCACTTTACCAAATCTCCTCTCACTGCATGTTCTGAGCAGCCAGCTCATTTTTTTGTCTACCTGGGCTTTCACCAAAACTTCTCTTCAGCAGATGGTGTGGTAGTTATGACACTGAGGAACACTAAGAAACAAATTTCCCATGACAGAAGAGCAGATAAAAATCTTTCCTTTCTGTGACATTTTCCGTCCTTTCCTTGGTCTTATTTCTCTGCCACCCATACAAGCACAGACATGCATCTATGTATGCATGCACCACTCTCTGTGTCCAGTGTCCTGCTGCCAAGCTTGCTCCAAGACAAGCAGCTGGCATTGCTGAGTCCTGCAGATGGGTCATGAGTGACATACACACACGGTGCAGCTGTCTGGGTCTGGCACTCAGGTGATTATTTGTTTGCTAATCAACCAGCAGCTCCATTAGTGGAGTTGGAGGTTCAGAGAGGGTGATTAAATATACAGAAAGAGAGGCTGTTGTGCAGTTGTGGGTGAAATGTTGGGTGGTAATTACAAGAGATGTTAGGATTGTTATTGTTACCAGGGCTGGAGCAAAAATTAAATCTATCTATTCAGACTGCTTGTCACTGAATATCCAAGAGCTGTTTCCTATGGCAAGACAAAAAACCAAACCCTCTCTGTTTTCCAGTGAGAATAAAGAGGTATCTCCATGTTTGCATTAAAAAGCTGCAGTCACCTGCAAAAATGATCAAATTTCAAACTAAATCAAATATGCAGTTTCTCACAACCACCCGCAAAGGACGTCAGGAGTTATGTGTGAAAAGAGAAGGAGTGAAATCTGATAACTTTGTGCTGCTCAGTTCAATTAGTTTAGCTAGCTCACCAAAATTGCAGGTATTAATTCTGCAGGTGCCAGTTGGATCTGATCAATCTGCAGGTTTTAACTGATGCTTAGTGTAGCTCAGCTGGCCAAGCAGCAGGCTTAATGCCTAGCAGAGAGGGATGGTCACCTGCTAGGGTATCATTTGTTGCTGTATTTTATGCAGTTTGTAATAAAATATAATCCTGTGTAATTTTTAATTTATTGTGGGGTTATATGAGCATTTAATCTATATAAAATGACGAAAAAAACCCCTCAAATGGTTTTATTATTGAAATAGTTGGGGTGACATCCTGAGGTCATTGGTTTTGACCTCTGCAGGTATAGAGCAGTGTCATTAATTTTGAGTAAAATGCTCCTGTGCTGGCTGAAGTGTGTAACAGTGGGGTGAGCTGAGAGAACTGGGGGGTTTTGGCCCACAGGAGAAAAGGAGAGGGGAGATGTTCGTGCTAAGCTCAACCATGTAAAGGAGGGGTTACAGAGAAGATAAAGATAGGCTACAATCAAAGTTGCCCAGCAAAAGAACAAGAGACTGTGGTCACAAGGTGCAGGATGGGAAGTTCTGACCGTAGAAAGGAAATTTTTCAGCAGGAGACTTAGTCAAACACTGGAAAGGTCTCTTGGAAGCATTATAGAGTCTCTGTCCACAGAGACATTGAAAGCTTGCAAGGCAACTTGGTCTGCCTTGAAGCTAGCACTGCCTTGAGTAGTGGTGGGACACCTCAAGATGCCTTCTAGCCAAAATCTTCCTGATGTTCCAGGTTGCACTTGGCTCTGCTCTCACCTCCCAACAAGGCGATGAAGTTTGTCCTCACCTCATGATCCTGCTAAGAATTCAGAAAGGGCAGTGGAAAGGCTTGCTTTGAAAAAGGAGCTTTTAAGAGATGATTGTGGCTTTGTTAATTTACTGTTTCTAATTGAAAGCTTATGAGAAGTATGGTTTTGCTTTCTAGTGGTTAGCCAGCTGAGTCAAGTGCTGTCTCTTGTAAGGACCACACAGAACAAACTGCCCCAAATTATGCTCGAGACACCTCATAGGCTTCATCATATCTGGGTCTGCAGAAGACCCTGTGAACAAATAACTGGTGCAAAACCACTGTTTGGTTTAAATTAGGTAATTCCAGAGTTTCTACTAAATGAACTTGTCCTGTGGGTGCTTGTGAAAACAAGAAGGCATCTTGGAAGTAGAGAGAGCCAGTGGAAGCAGAGGTTAGCTGTCACCTCCATTTCCTTGCAAAGTGTGGACTCACACACAGCCTGCCTGGTGCTGGAGCCACTGGTGTGCAGGGGAGATTGTACACAGGTTTCCTACAAGCTTGCCTGTCACAACACTGCAAAAAAGCCAAATCCCAGTTCCTGTTGGGCAAATTCAAAATTAGTGTCTTAGATATACATTGGGGAATTGCAGGATATTTAGAAGACAGAAACTGAGCTGCACAGTTGTGTACTCATTTGGTATGCCTTGGTCAGACCTTGCTCTTCAGCTCCCTCTGCTTTGCTCACAAAGAGGAAGACAAGCCATTAAGGTGCCTTGAACCTTCTGAAAAGCCATCTCTCTGTGAGAGCCCAGGAGCTCAATTGTTCAAAACACCTTCTGTATAAGATATAAGATCTCCTCTTTCTGTTCAAGCCTGAATGCTCCTTTCAGAAAAGGAGTGTTGTGGGCCTTAGTTGGTGGCCATGAGATGATGGATTGAGCTTTCCTTGCTCCAGCCTTGGCATGCCTGTGTGTGATCAGCTGGATCTGCTGTCTGGTGATCTTGGATAGCATTCAGTAAGGCAGAACCCCTTTTTAGAGCTTCAGTGAGGTTTTAGCATGGCTGTGGTACATTTGCCTTGAGGATGAGATGACCTGAGAACCTCCATGATGGACCTCTTCCCTCCTGGAGTGCTTGGAGATTGACTTTAGGCCGGAGTGCACAGAGCTGGTCTCCACCCGAGGAGACATTTGGGATGCCTGAGGACCTTCAGTGGGGACACAGGTAGGTTCCTCTACTCTGGGGCAACCTGAGTCTGGGGCAACCTGGGGCAGTCTTAGGAGTGATCTAGCAAAGCTCTGTAGATGTGACCAACACTGACCTTCCCACCTTATGTGCACAACTATGGAAACCTTTTTCCCTGTGTACTTCCTCTGCATGTTTGCTGGTCTCTTGCACCTTGCAAGGTTTTAAAGAGGTTTCTCTGCACAAGCTAATCTGCTTGGGAGGGTAGATTTGGGGAGGACACTAGTGGGGCTCCATCCCCTCTGCCTGGGGCTGTGTGCCTGTGGTTAGCCCTGGAGCTCATTAACTGCCCTAGCTTCTCCCAGGTCTCAAAGAGCCACTTTCCCTGCACACACCTTCATTTAATGAGCAGCAGCTTCCCTCCATAGCCAAGCCATTGGGCTGCAGCAAGCAGCCATCCACTATTCCATGTTTGCAGGGTGCCTGGCAGGGCCTCACTTTAGGTTGGTGCTTTAGGCAGTATTGTAGTAAATTATAAAAGATCCCCTCTTTGATGCCTTGTGGGAGATTTCCCCCTGCCTCCTTTCTTGTGTTGTGATTCGCACAAGATGCTATGAACTGCTACCATGCTGGTTTGGTAACCACTTTGCCACAGGTATAAATTACAACCTAAGGGGCACAGCAGTGGGGAAATGAGGCCAACAATCTAAAGGTCAAAGGAGCATTCATCACACTACTGTGACTTCATTGTGATTTTGTATCAATCAAAGTGCTGTTGTTGGTAAAGAATCTCAAATCAATACAAAACAAATAAATTGTTTTTAAAAGCCACACTTTTCTGCTCCTTTGTTTTGTGCAGAAATGTCTTGTCCTCTGATCTTCTTAAACAATGGTCCTTAGTGTACAGGTTGCAGATATAAATGTATTTAGTCAGAATCAAAGTCAAAAGGGATGGGGTCATTCTCAGCCAGCCTAAAATAGACGGGAGCAGCAGTTAGAAACAATTGCTGCAACTGTGACTTCCTCAAACAGCATGGCTCTGATGTCAGATACCGGGAAAGAGGAAGCAACGGTTAGAATGCATGATGGTTTAACCAAAGGTGCAATTTGTTCCAGCTTTCTGATTAAGTCTGTCCCCTGTAAAAAGGAAATATGAGCAGAGCAGGCAGAGTACTGTTAGAGCTCTCCAGCTGTACAGAAGTAAATGAGGAGCAGATTCAGTGACCCTCAGCTGCGTGACACTGACTGCAAGAGCTTGCTCTCAGTTCTCTCCTCATATGCCTCTGCTTTGATCTGGAGAGAGCCTGTCCCCCCGCAAAAAACCCAGAAACTCCTATTTAACAAGGTTAAATTACAGTTCCTAAAAAAATATATAAAAATCTGAAAGAACATGAAAGCCATTATTATGTTTGATAATGGTATCAGGATTTTTATCTAATGCTTGTGTTTGGATTAAAGCATTAAGTTTCCTTTGCTCAATTTGTTACTAAATTTAAATAGCTTACAATTGCTGTTTCTTGGATATGGTGCATTTACCTGAGAGAGCTGATCATGAACCAGCGTCCCATTAAAATATGTTTTTTAAGTAGTGGTTAAGTGAAAAGGTACTTATAAAATTCTTATGAATTCTCCATTTGATGCTGTACATCCAACACGCATACTTATCCCTGGCGTTTCTGTTGTGTCTTATTTTGTTGTTAATTAGCCATGATCTAACTCTGAAGTTGCCCTTCTTGAGCAGGGTGTTGGAATAGGTGACTCTCACAGGTCCCTCCCAGCTGAAGTGCCTGGTGCCCACACTGCTGATGGCTGGCAGACCAGAAAGGCAGGCAGGAGGATCTGTGGTGAACCTCACTGTCGCTGCTCTTGTGATCCACGCTCAGCTGATCTCGGTGCGTGGCCCCCACTCAGTAATACAAAGGAAAGTGAGAAACCTGAAGCTTCCTCTCCGTCAGTCCTACAGAATTGTGTTTATAATGAAGTGCAGAAAACGGTAATTTTCCTGTGTTTATCAACCATGTGATTGAATTTGCATGTTTTATAGACCATATATAGTTCCCATATATGGGAAGTTCAACAGAAAGGAGACCTTTCAGTATCAAAACGTAAATGGTACTGACTTTTCACAAGTTTCTGTGATCACATTGATCTCATCCCTGCTCCATTCCTTAAGATTCGTAAATTTGCTGTGTCTTCATGACCTGCAAAATAACTGAAGCCATTCTGCCATGCCCAGATTGGAGGCAACAAAACATTATTTCATTATTTCTAGTGGTGTGTTTTAGCACATTTTCTTGGCATCACCTCCGACTCCTTTCTCTGCAGCAATCTGAGTCTGTATTATGCTCTGTGGACCAACCAGGGGACACTGATGTATTCACATGCTGTGAATGATATAAAAAAGGGTTAAAAAACCAATTCAGTAGGAGATGGTAAAGGGAATAAAATTGTATCAACAGTTTGGCAAGCATCTTTTTTTCTCTCCTTCCTTTCTCTCATCTGAGGAGCCTTGGCAAGAGTTGTGTTCTCTTACAGGTGTGCCAGTTGTGTTGGCCATAGGACTGATGGACAGGCAGATGTGTTGTCCATGGAAGGGAGTGTCTTAATTTTGGGAACATGTGGTGCACGCACTGCTGCTGCATGGAGTCTATGCCCTAAAAGTGGAACCTTGCTCTTCATTCCCATGAACAGCAATACCAGCCTTGCCCACCACTGGCCATAAATCCTAGTGGGATAACCAGTCATCCCCACTAGCTGTGTGCTGCCTGTTGCTTCCTGCCTCCTTGTGCTGTAACATCTCTTGCAGCAGCTTGAGCAGCTTTTCAGAGAGGGGACAGTGACAGCAGCAGGACTGAATGGACTCCCTGCCATGACCGGTGTTGTAGAGATAAACAGTTTGTAAATCTAGAATCTCAAAATATGCCAAAGAAAGGAAAATTTCTGGCCCCGCTTTGCTGGTCTGCTCTTTAAATTCAAAACCTCTTTAGCACTTGGTACAAAAGACAAATCCAAAAGAAATCATAGAATCATAGAATGGTTTGGGTTGGAAGGGATCTAAAAGATCGTCTAGTTCCAAACCCTGTACCATGGGCCAAGACAACTTCCACTAGACCAGGTTGCTCACAGCCCCATCCAGCCTGGCCTTGAATACTTCCACAGATGGCACAGCCACAGCATCTCTGGTCAACATGTTCCAATGCCTCACCACCCTCACAGTAACAAATTTCTTCCTAAGATCTAATCTAAACCTACCCTCCATGAGTTTAAAGCCATCCCCCTTCTCCTACTACAATTTTCCCTTGTATTGTCTGTCAAAAGCATTTCTGGTGTGCCTCTCAACATAGCATTTAGTCACCTGTTCCTCATTTATAAACATTTTAGTGGAGTCCTGGCATGAATTAAATGGGACTGGAGACTCCACTGCCAGTGAGAGTTACAGATGGAGATCCATGGGCTTTTGATGAAAATCAAACTCAGAGATTTTTATTTAAACTGGAGCATCATTTATCCAAGATAAAGGCTACTCATCCCCAGGTTTAGAAGCTACTGTACTATCAGGTTTGAAGCCCGTAAGGATGGCTTCTCCGTTCTCCTAGGCATGGTTTAAAAAAATCACCTGAATTTTTCTACCAGTGTGAAGCTTCAGTTTCGTAACTCAAAGACAGTGTAGCATGCTATCATATGATGTTATAATTATCAAAAAATCTTGCATGAGGCCAAGAGAAATGTGCTGAGTGAACTGGGACATTTGGAATCCATAGGCACACGGCCTTAAGGCTGAAGGAGATTAGTGCTTTTGGCATCACGCAGAGCCAGTATTATGTTCATGCTGTGGTAGGGATTTCTTTTTCCATAGACCTCCTGATTGTAAAAGGGGATTCCAAAACTCACATGCAAGCAGCAAATGTCTCCAAGTACACTGTGGCACCCTTCCAGGAACAGAAACCCCCGTTACTGTCTGCTGCCACAGTACACTGATTGGAAATGAGATAGCCACCAGAGCACAGTGTACCACGGCTCTCAGGAGTCATGTGAGGGAGCCATCAGGAAACAGTAGCTGACAGTCACATCGCTGCCAGTCAGAAAGGGATCGGTGCTTAAAAGGAAGCCCTGGATGCTTTCAGCATGACTGAACCCGCTGCTAATCTGCATATGTCTGGATTAGAAGTCACACCATCATAAAGATGCCATGAGCCAGGCAGCACCCATATGTCATTCGTGTGGTGACAATTCCCAAATATCCCATCCCACACAGCTCTATTCCTAAGCGTAAACAACAAATAGGAGGCAAAAGGCAGAGCACACAGGCTGTAAAGCATCCCTGTCCTGATCCCAGGATCCTGTATAGTAAGGATCGCTAGGTTTTTATACTCTGGGTGTATTTGCAGATCCTCTTCACCATTTGAAAGAAAAGATTATTGCATTTGCCGGTAGTTTTTCATTTTAGTCCTAAAACAACATTATTATGTGGGTTGAGTGAATATATCATTCTTAATCAGATGCAGAACGGCATTCCCTACCTTCCTGACAGTGTTATGGACCGCATACCGCTTGATTTAGTCTGGTGACAGGGTTGTAAATGTGGAGCTTCACATCAAGCTCCCCACCAGGGTGATGCCTCCTCTTCCAGCCTGAATGCAAATACTGCTGGAGGTGGGGGCTTGGCTCAGAGTGACCAGAAGATGAGGATCAGTGCTGGTATGTGTGTCTGGTTCTGAATGCAAGTGTGAGCTCGGGACAGAAGGGCAGACAATTTTGGACAGATTAACATGGATCATTTTGACCATGTTGCTAAAATGAATCAAAGGTCAAATCGGATTAATCCAGATCTTGCATAAGGGATAAGCAATATACATGGTGCTTTCTTTTTTTGGTGCATTGACTTGTGGGGAAGGCCTGTGTGGTGTGACCTCCCAAAATATTTTTCACATGCTAGTGATGAGTTCAGTGGTGAACTGTGATTTTTTCAGCAGACTGAAATTAAGAGACACAGAAAGGCTTTTGTTTAATATAACATTTAAAGTAAATGAAAGTTTTGCCATACCATGTGTATATGAGCAAATACTTCTCGAACCAGAACTGACTTTACTGAAAATTGCAATTCTTGCAAGTCTTTATCTATCTGTGGTGGCAGAGGTAAAAATCTTTGTTCAAGAGATTGTCAGCCAAGAGTAGCCCACCTGCAATGCCGGTGGAGTGGCAGGCAAAATGATGCTAAACGGATCACAGCCCACAGTTTGTTGGCACTCCCAGGTGTAAGGCCTCTGAAACGTAGCTGCAGGTTGCAGGCTACCTGGTAGAGATGCTCCAGATTACCAAGGTGGGAGGGGAGAACAAGTGGTGGAGATGCAGTGCCTTTCTTTTTTCCTTTTTCTTTTGGAAACCAAGTAAATAAAGCAGCTGTTCCAAATGCAAGTGCTCTTCACTCATCACTCCAGCTTTACATTCTTGTTCTTATTTGTATGTAGGTGCTTTGAGGATGATCAGGCTTCACTAAAATAGTGCCACCTCAGTTTCTATTGGGTCTGAATCCAGGATACAAAGCATATGGAATCAAAGCTAAAGCTGATTCAGTAAGTCTTACCTAGAGCTACCCAGCTCTTCTGAGCACTCTCACGTTCTAGTTATTAGGTAGACCCTAACCAGTCTTGGGAAGATTTTTTTGTTTGTTTTACTCTGTGCCTGGATAGACCTCATCTTTAAGTAAGGCCAAATGTCCCAAAATTCTTAGTTCATCACAAGTGCTTGTGACAAGTTTTGCGAACATGACTGAAGAAGTTAGGTACCCAACTCTTACTGATTTCATGAAAGCAGTAGGAGTCAGCCAATTGGCCTGTTTCGTCACATTTGAAAATCCCACAAGATTCCTATCTGTCTCTTTCAGCTGCTTTGAAAACCTCTCTCCTAGTGCTTTCTAGAGTGTGTTGTCATTAATATTGAAAGGTCAGTCAGGGTTGCAGTATTATTTGGACAGGACTGATGTGTGTGGAGGAGACACATGCACATCATACAGGAAACATGAGTCCTGGACTGGAATGCACAGCTAGGGCTGTACTGAGCTTAGCTCTGCGTGGCTTCGGGCAGATGGACACTTCTGGATGGAGATGAAAATGCAGGCTGAGGGAATATGATTTATGTGCAGGCATAAATCCTGAATCAGGATGAAGATATTTCAAGCTGAACTAACTTATTTGTATACTCTTCTTTTTAGAGTGTAATTCATGGCCCTGGATGCAAAGTTTACTCTAAATTATTCAGCAGTTGTGGGCCCTAGGTATTATTACATGGTAACGAGCTTTCCTGAATTAATGTTGCTTATTCTACTTTTGAATAAAGCGAAAAAATTAATTGTTACAAGCTCAGAGTTTACCTTGTTTGATCTCATGTACCCTCCGTGCCATAGAGTTGAAGCTGCAGTGACTTTTGAGTGTTGGGTACAGTGCATGTCCAAACTCATGAAGATGACTAAAAAATAGTATGTGTATATACCTCAAGGACACAGTAACAGGAGGCAAGCAAAGTCACCATGATGTTGATACAGATGCTCCTAGCTGAAATGACATTCTTGGGCTCAGGCATTTATGTTTACTTTATGGGCTGTTAAGCAAGTACATAATGTTTTGTCCAGAAAAAAAGGCTTACATGAGCTGGATTGCTGGAACCACTAGAGAAATTCTTCCTTTCAATCTGTCCTTCCCAGGACAGCCATCTTCTTAGCCCCTCTCCTCATTCCCTGTGTTCTCCGCTTGATTGAGAATTGCTTTCTCCTCCCTCAGTCTTACCACCATAAGCTTCCTATGTCAGGGAAGGAAGCAGGAGACAAGAGGCATACATATAAGAAAGAAAATATAAGGAAAAGGAAGGCCTGCAAAGCCTGGAAGAAGGGTGGTATCCGTGAAGAAGGAAAACCACTGGACAGCAGAGAAGGTGAGAGTTGGTGACATGCCTAGATGAGCAGCCGTATCAGTTTTGCTGGTCAATACATTTGCAGAGCCTTGTGCCTGACCAACTCAGACAGCTTGAGGGTGAGCTCAAATTCTCTTCCCTCTTCATTTACAGAATCATAGAATGGTTTGGGTTGGAAGAAGCCCCTGAGGTCATCTTAGTCCAACATGCTTTGCAATTAGCAGGGACATCTGCAACTAGATCAGCATAAGGTCTGTGTGTGTGTCTGTGTGGTGCATTGCCTACCAAACCTAATTAAAAGTACACAGCGAATATTGGGATACGCAAATCTTCCTCTGTTAGCATCTCTCACGTGATCTGCCTGTAAACTTACCATTTGTTTTCAGCACCTGCAGGTGATTCCCTGAGGGCAAGGTCCTATCTCAGCATTTTTGGTTAAAGGGCATGTATAATGATGGGGTGGCTGGTCATACAGCAGGGGTGGTAAAATATGTAGGAACCTCTGGGAATTTTTGTCTTTAACGTTTGCTACATGAGGAGGCTTCAGGATTGTTTTCCACAGAATCACAGAATATCCTGAGTTGGAAGGGACCCACAAGGATCATCGAGTTCACCTCCTGACCCGGCACAGCTCCATCCCCTAGTTAGAGGAAGGAGGGTGCGTGTGATGAGGTCTGTGGTGGCTCTGTGCACAGGGAGGTGGAAATTCCAAAGAGTGAGGTCTGTGCACATCTCATGAGCACAGGCAATAGGGCAGAGGGATGTGGTTGGTAGGGAGGGATGGGACGCGCCCATCCCTTGGAGGGCTGCGGAGAGAAGCTGTCAGGAGGGCACGGCAGCAGCAGCAGGAGAAGCAGCAGCGCTGGGTGCGGGCAGGGCGGCAGCAGAGGGTGCCCGCGGCTCGCTGTGCTCCCTGCGCTGCCGCCGCAGCCGCGTCCCGAGCATCCCCCGCACATTCCCCGCCCGCCGGGGCCCCACAGGGTGCAGTTTTTCCTTTGGCTTTCGGGGCTTTTTAATACTTTTTTTATATATACTTTAAAAAAATACTTTTTAAAAAATATTTTTTCAATACTTTTTCCCAAATACCTTTTAAAATACTTTTTAATACTTTTCTTTTTATTGTTCAGGCGGTTCTCACCCCAATACCCTCCCCCTCTTTTTTCTTTTTTTTTTTTTCTTTCTTCTTTTTCCTTTCCTGTTTTCTTTTTTTTTCTTTTTCTTTTTTTAAAGCATATCCTGGAGGCTCTCCCTTCTTTTCCCTTCTTCCCCAAGGGCACGATCAACAGATACAAAACAACTGCCAGGAGGGTGAGGCAGAGGATAGAAAGGTTTGGGCAGTTTCCTTGACAGAATGGCTCCCTTTTCTTTGGCACACGGACAGAAGCTCTTCCTTCTTCCAGAGCTGACCCATATAGCAAAGCCACCTTCACCTGCACTCTGTGTTCATAAAAGATCAGGTAGTTTTCATGAGTCATCTTTTTCCCCGCAGAAGGGCAGTCCCAAGGAAAGGGGAGGGGGTCAGTCACTGGATTGGGGTGCCCTATTGTCAGCACCAGGAAAAAGGTAATGAGAGAGAAGGCAAAGGGGAGAAAGCGTACAAGGAATGAAAAGGAAAATGCTGGATACACTGTAGTTATGAGATAATGGAGAAAAAGTTATTTGCTAGAGAAATGTGGAACATGAGGTTGAGGGGCAGCAGATGTTAAGTAAACAAACACATCTGAGCTTATATTCTTCTTGCTTTTCTACCATCCACTGAAGTACTAATTAATGAAAAATCTGGCAGCTTGGATTTCATTGTCTGGGGAACAGACCACAGGAAAATGTGTAAAATTTTGGCAGGATTTTAGTCATAAGGTCAGTCCAGGCAAAGGAATACTGCAGCCCATTTTGTTACTTTGGCCAAGGAATTTACATGAAAATTATCTGCATTTTTAACAATCAGCAGAGCTGAGACTGTGCCCTGCATTCAGAAGGTCAGAAATTAGCTCACAATTCTTGGGGGGGGTTTTCACCTTATACCAAAATAACATTGTATCTATCTAACAAAAATCTGGGTTTGTTTGTATTTTTTTAAGCACTACAGTACTATGGCAAGAAAGGAGAATTAAATGGGAAATATGTAAACAGGAGAACACTGACATATTCTATTAGTGGAGACAGTAATATGCAAATAGTCAACAAGTAAGAAGAGAGGCAGTGTAGAGAGCTCATATTTAAACCTAGGAATGAGGACCCATTATTAGACCAGTTTTTGTTATAAGTGCTTTCTCATAATTTTAAACAGTAATGTACTTTTATAACATATGCTGTTGATTTTGCCTGGGGGAGAGTGTTTCCTACAAATGCCACAATGCAGGCAAAAGCCACTGATGTAAAGAACCCCAACATGGATATTCTGAAAACTGAGGCTACTAAATAAAGGAAAAGGGACATTTGAGGGAGTAATAGAGATACCATTGCACTATCCTCATTGTTAATCTTGATATTTATTTCATTAAACATATCCTTTGTTACAGCAGAAAAGAAGCAGTGGCAGAATTGGCTTTTGCCTCCACCAGATTGTTGCAGAACCTGGGAACTTTGCCAGTACAATTACAGTGAAGTTGGCTGTGGAGTATGTGAGGCCTCAATCCCAAATCTGGATAAACTGAGGCATAGCTATATCCTCAAGAAGGAGGATGAGGCAGTCTTTCCAAGCATATACTTACAATAGAATTTTCAATGGGAATTGCAATACATTGTCTTTGTTCAAAACGTTAATTCCAAATGCAAGGTGCTGCACCTGGGTTGGGGCAATCCCAGACATAAGCACTGGCTGGGAGAAGAACTCACTGAGAGCAGCCCTGCAGAGGACATGGGTGTTCTTGGGGACAAAATGTTCAGAGACATCTTTTTATAAGTAGAGAGGAAGACACAGGGATGGAAATTCCATGTGATAGCATCTAAAACTAGGAAAAATACATTCAGCCTTTTTCATAACATACCATGAAGGCATCACTGATAGGCAAGGTAAAGGGGCATGGGCAGCTACAGGGCAAGGAGTTCTCAAATGTGACTAAAGTCAATATTCCCTAACAATTTTAGCATTAAAAGGGAAAAATGGGAAAACCAAGGTCAGTCTCCCTCTTTGAGGTGTAAGGCAAGCAGTATTGCTGTGTTTCTGCTCATTTGCTTCCAGCTTTCTGAGCAAGCAGCCCACAACAATGATCTGGTGCTTTCAGCATCACTAAAATGGAATCCCAGATATTAATCCCTCATGTGCACAGGGTCACATGTTGGTTTTGGGACACCACGGGTAAGGTAAAGATGGACAAGCCTGAACAGACTGCGCAGCTGAAATACAACCCTTTGTGATCGTATCCATCACATGTTTTTTCCAAGGGGAAAGGCATGATCAGCAGGGATGCTAAGCTTTTTAACCTTGAATGACATCCTGTGATAAGCCCAGGCACACAGGAAAAGAAAGAGGCAATGGCTTCCACCCACCAGAAGTCTTATATTTCCAAAGTGCTGAGGCTGTGATAATTATGATACATCCAGCTGGTGCGATTATTCAACCATTCCTGAAGGAGAGGGTCAGTCTTAAGCAACATAAAGATTGCTACAAAACTTCACAGTGGCCAAAAGTTAATTAATAAAAAGCAGTTAGCTATTCATATGAATGGCAGGAGCAACTTCCAGAGCCATGTGATTATATTTGCATTCAGTGCAGTGCTTAAGATGCCTCGCTGGTGGGCCAGAAGCCCACTGTGCTAAGTGCTGCATGAAACGAGTGAATGGAAAAAGGAGAGAACAAACTCGTAGTGGCAGTTGTCAGCCTGCTCTTGGAGGAACAGTTGTTGCAGTTGAGCCAGTGCCAGTATAATACTTGCAGTGGGAAAAAGAGGGGAAAGAATCACAGCAGCAAGAGAGCATCAGCAAAGCTGTAGGGGGAGAGGACAAAAGGTTGAGTGCAAATGCTAATGGACTGGAAGACCCCAGGTGAGGGGTTGTATCTGAGAGCAATGATAATGCTGAAAGAAACTTGGTCACAGCTGGAATTTATCAACAGATCGAACAAAGAGATAACAATGTTTGAGGGGTGGCCTCTTATGTGAGAGGGAATGTTGAGGCACAGGTGCAGACAGCAGAACGACACAGGTGCAAAGAAATCAACACCTATAGGATGGGCTTGTTATCAGCACACAGGTATCCATATCCAAGGAAGAGTGAGAGTGGAAAGAGGATGAGAAACTCCAAAATTTCTCAGGGGACACAATCTTAGGAGAGTTGTGGCTGAGAGCAATGTGGGAGCAGAGAAAGGGCTTGGATACAGTGTTATTCAAAAGAGCAGAAAGGAGAAGGAAAAGAAGAAAGAGAAAGAGCAAGCGAGTGTCAGAGAAGAAGACACATATTAATGAGAAGGTGGTTTTAGTGCCAGTGACAGCAGAAAAAACATATCTCTGTTAGAGCAGGGAGATGATGGAGAAAATTGTTTGGCTGTCTGCAGTAGGGTTAGGAATGGTACAGTCAGGGAACAGATTGCCAGGGAAAAGAGGTAAAACCTGAGTAGAGAAGCATGCAGGCTGGATGTGTTGCCATGAGAAGTTACAGCAGGAGAAACTTGTGAGGGCAGCAAAGAGGAGTGAGGAGATAGACAGGCAGCCAGGATGGGTCAAATGTCACCAGAGTTGTGACAAAGGAAGGACAAAGTGGGGTCTGGGTTTGTGTCACTGAGTGAGGTGAGGAGTGGGAAGAGCAGCAGACAGAGGTGTGAGTGGAACAGAAATCAAAGGGCTTAAGGAGTGCAGGCAGGTGACTGCTGAAAGTTTGTAAGGAGAGTTCTTGGGGAGTAACAGAAAAACCAGAAAGCTGAATGAGTTTCATCTGGGGGAAAAGGGGAGCACTGTGAAGGTTATTCTGGTTCTTGTATAGCCAGAGGATGGCATTTTCTTTGTAAGGAGAATGGAAGTGGCATAGAGTAAAAAGGGTAATGGAGATTTCTTAGCAGGGGTATATGAGAATTAAACCTGAGTTAATTAGTTATATTTGATAATTTTATCTCAACTGTATGTTTTGTCACATTCATCTTTGTGGCATAATTGTACACAGTGACCTCTTCTACAGTCTTCTGTCCAGCACTGGCTTTTCCAGCTTCTGAAGAAAAGGAACCTGGGTTAGACTGGCCAGTCCTCAGTGCTTTCCTGAACTTCTGGGCTTTGGTAGGATGGCTGGCTGGAGTTATTTTTGGGTGGTACATAGATTTGCATTTCTTCAGCTGGGATTTCCTTCTTGTTATCAACCATGGTTTTTAACCCTACTATGCTGTCAATCTCAGATCTTCCCAAATGCCTGAAATTGTTCTTAAAACATGCTCTAAAGACTTCTTGTAGATCCAACTGTTCATACAGCTTCTTCTCTTTCTGCCTGTAGACCAGCTGTACTGGCTAGGATGTCATTATCAGAATCATCACACCAAATTTCTGTTAACACTCATAAAAATGCATGTTCTGTCAATGACTAAAAGTGTTCATTTTCCTTGCCTTTGTGTTCAGACAGCTTCCTACATTCATACTTTCCTTTTTCTTCTAAATCTTTCGCCTCAGACAGAGTTCATTTTTTGTCTTGCTTTTTATGTTAGAAACACACACCACGTCATTTGAGTTAAACAAAAAAGTCCCCTATTCCTCTTCCCCTACACTGTTTGAATAGAGGCCTGTGTAAGAAGCCCTGCCAGCTTTGAAATGGGAAGGCTGGTATTTTTTTTTTGCTTACATGGAGATCATTTTAATCCAAACAGACTCTCATTTCGAAAGATATAAAGGACATTCCATTGCTTCTTGGGTCCAAAACACTCCTAAACTGACACATTTACCACTTGGTCTCAGTTTGCACAGCACAAAGCACATAAGAGTGCTTTGTCTGTGGTGTTATAATGCTGTTTTTTCAGAAAGCTGATAATTCTCTAGCCCGAGCTTTGGCATGATCTCACTAACAAAGCTCAGCACATGGGCAACAGGGTACATATCTGAGGGAGGCTTGTGTCAGAGGCCTTAGTTTGTGATAGCACTGACCCTTGTCCTTTCTACATGCCTTTAGCCAGTGCAAGACAAGTGAGCTACAATCAATCACAAGCATCCCTTACATGCCAAGACTTCCAGCCCAGATTACTATCATCAACAAATGCTTGAAGAGCCATTACAGGCTAATTGGGCTGCAAACACTACTTTCCTATCTGTAGGAGCGTGAGAAATCCAACCTCAGCATTAAAGGCCAAAACCAAGGAGGGGATCTGCTCAAGACACCATTTGTCTAGTCCCTCCCTAGCTGGTCTCTCCATGTTACTAATTGCAGTCTCTAAAGAGAGCATGATTTGGACTGGGAAGCAACTGTCATTCTTCCTGAAGAGAAGAAGTAACTTTGCCCATGTGAGATAGTTGATTGTTACCTGACAGTCATACCTGTGAGAAGGTGATCCTGCAGTTGTCTCCACAGTCTGCTCCAGCCCTGTGCAGCCCTTATTAACACACAGAGTATGACACATACGTGCTGTAGCTGTCAGGTACTTCAGTGTTTGGACTGCATACAGCTTCTGAACCTTACTGAGTGGGAAAGTATTTGGGAATAGAATGAGAGGATTCGGCCAGAGAGCAGCTGAAAGGCTATCTCCTCTTTGAGATATGTGAGATACCTGCCTGTCATAGAGATGGGGTAGGAAATGTTCATGGAGGATCTGCAACAATGGTCATTCTGAGTGGTGTGAAAATGTGGCTGCAAGGCCTTTTAATTGAGTTTGCCTGAGAAGTCTGAGCCTAATTTGAGTGGGGCTGTTTTACTCCTTCACTTCTAGAATTAATGTATTCTGAGACATTTTACCCATGTGGCATGGATTTCAACCAGTTCCTAACCTACTACATTAAATGAGAGGACAATCAGGCTTTCAAATATAAAATAAAATATTTTGTTATCTCGGCCACTCCCTATGATTTAATAGTAGATGAATATGGTTCAAAATATGGCTTGAAATGGAAAAGAGAACAAAATTTCACAGACAGGACACCTCAAAACATTGTTTCCCAGAGTGTGAGTTAGATTGGTGGAATAGAGACCAGAAAACCAAACTGTGTGGAGAAAAGAAAACAACCCTGTGGTTCTCTGAAAGGGGCAGTCCCCTCTGATAAAGAGACTCTGGGGGCAGCTGTCTCCCCTATCTGCGCCATGAGTAGGATGCACTTCTACTTCCTGTCTGAACAGAGAGATAACATGAAAAAGCCACCATGACATTTGACATTTCTTTTAGTTTCCCTTTTTACAGCCAAACAGTGTGATTCATTGGGGTTCTTCTTGAAAGTGCAGAGCTGTGAAAAGAAAATTCAAGGACTGGGCTCAGACATCGAAAGGTGACATTCCTACCCTTGTGACTGTCTTGAGAAGGGCTGAGGGTTGGTCTGCTTGTTGTAATTATTACTTCATCTTCTGCCCCATCATACATACAAGACAGTTCCCTTATGATTGCAGTACTCCTGCTACCTTGACCCTTGTTGCACAGGAATCTAATCTAGGCCAGACATATAGGAAAAAATTGGTGTCTTGGTTTTTGTTCTGATGCGTTTGTTTTACAGTGCTCTGGAGCATGCTCAGCACATGCCCTCTCCTTTCAAAGCTATGTGAGTGGCAGATGAAACACCATGGAAGATGGCAGACTTTAATAAAAGAAGCTTACATAGACTGCCAACCAAAGCTTGTGAGTTACATACAGTCCTTTGATGCATATAAAGTACTTAATTTAGCTATGTTGGTCTTAAGACTGGGCTGGGACACACAGACCTCAAGTATCCATGACAGGCATGTAACTGAGGGAGATTTCAAAAATTAGAACAAGGTCATTAAAATCCTAGTCGTGAGTGATTCCCGTATGCAGCGTGCATGCCCATCACATAGTACCTCAGTCAAATCCTTTAAAGACAAGACAGGATGGGATGAGTTGTTCAGTGCCCAGTGTGCTGAGATTATCAGGATGAGGAATGGCATGACCTGTGTGTGAACATTTCTGTGGTGAAGTTGTGCCCTGTGGCTTTGCTGCTGCTGCATTTTGCTAGAGCATGTTGAGACCTGTCCAGTCAGTGCCACACACAGCCACTCTTTGTTCTCAGACACATCCTTTGCAGCTTTGCCAGAGATTTTCCCTATGTAGAAAAGCTGTGGGTATGCTTATGGAGCTACTGAAATGTTTCATTAGTGGGGAACAAAGCAGGAAGCTGATGAGCTCATGAAATTTTTGAATAATTTAAGTTGGATGTGACCTCTGCTGGACACAAGTCCATCCTCTTTCTCTAAGCCAGGCTGACCTCTGAGCAAGGCAAAGTTGATGGGGTCCTTGTCCTGGTTTTCAAAATTTTGAAGGATGTAGATTCCACAACTTAGCTGGGCAACCTGTTCCACCATGCTCCAAGTTTTCTTTCTGTGTTTTTGTGTGTGTATGCAGAGAATGGGGGTGGCAGGAGGAGCAGGGAGTGCACACAGAGGTGTGTGTGTGTGCTTGTTCATGTACAGACCTGTGTTCCCAAATTCTATTTCTTTTTTGGCAGGTGAAAAGAGCACACTGCCACTGGCAACCTGGGCAATAGCTAGATGGCTTTTAAAAAATCTTCACATTAAGCAGAATTGCATGTTGTGACCAGTGAGATAGTTTTTTAGAGAATATGCTTTTAGTTTTGGATTAGTCTTGCAGTTATGCAAGGATTCACTGCTTTTAAATAACTGGAAAAATTAGTGTCTTGAATCTCTTTCACATTTAGATCTATTGTCAGTTTATTAAATTCAGATTTATTGCTAGCTTTTCTAGCCAAAAAATAGCTGTTAGCACACTATAACAGAGCATAAATTTGAGTTCACTGAATCAAAGACGTTATTAAAGAAAAAAATTACTTAATGACCTGTCTGATCTAATAAATCCTGCCATTCGCATAAAACAAAATGACAAGAATTTATATCCACTAGATGTGTAAAACAAAGGCAGTCATAGTGGTAGGGTTTTGAAATGGTTTCTTCAGCCAGCTGATCATTAGTGTAGAATCTTGTAGGTAAAAATAAAGTAAGGATAGAAATGGCTGACTAAGCTGCTATTGAGATGATAGAGACATCTTCTTCAGTAGCATTAAAATCAAAGTAGTCAGATGGTTTGAATGTTCTGAGGTTGTCTGTGGGCCACTGTGCTTCATGCCTGGCAGAATCCTGTAGACAAAAGACCTGCTTTTAAACTGCAGGCTTGCAGTATGAAAGGAAACTAATCACAGTCCCCATTCAGGAAACCCTGTTTAACAGTCTTGACATGAACTTGCTGACCACCAGCATTAGGTGCTGGTAAATCTGTAAAGTGACTTTTATTCTTATTTTCCCATGAATAATATCTGAGTGGAGATGTCTGTCTAGCCTACCCACCACTTGCCTTGCAGCTGCTCCCTCTAACTATTGCAGTGGCCTTCATTTGTGGAAATAGAAACCGCCTTAATGACAACCTCTTCAAACCCGGCTGAAATTCGCCTTGTGCTCTGACCTTCAGTGAGCCAGTGAAGAGCATGGGCTTCTCAGTTCCCTCCTGTGCATGGTGAGCTGCCACTTGCATGGCACACAGCTTCATGTGCATTTTTCTGTAATGAAGTAAAAATAAGAGATTGCTTTTGCATCTGGTACCTACTTTTGCACTTAGCAAGCATTCATTGTCAAGTCAAATAATTAGCTTTGTACTTTCACCATTAGGCTTGATTATACAAATATATTATTCAAATTTCTTAAAATATGTGTGTGTATACACATATATATGCATATTATATTGTATATAAGCAAAAAGTAATCCTGAAGACCAGTTTCTGTTCAGTTGCAAAGCTTACATATGCCTAGAAAATTTCATACACCCATGGGCCATGCCTAAACTTTAGAGTCAGGCATGCATTTGTTCAGACTCAGACATCAGTCTTGTAACAGATGCCATAGAGAATCAAGTGAGTCTCTTCTGTTCTCCTGGAACAGCATTGCCCCAAGGCCATCCTTGAAGGCATCAGTAGAGACCCAAGTTTCTTTGTTTGATTCAAAGCATATCAGCATAGTTTCATTGATTGAAATGTACTTTGGTTCCATTCATTCCCACTCATGTATTGCTCCCTCATGGCAAAGCCTTGTAACTATGGCTCAAGCCATCACTGTTTCTGCTGTCACATCTGGGCTGAATTTCCCCAGGAGCATAAACACTCCAGGATGGGTTTCCTAGCACAGCTTCAAAGTGGGCATTCCCATGACAGCATTTCAAAGCACTTACTTTTTTTTCCCCCCCCCCCAAATTCTGAAACTTCTGTGAGCAGCACAGTAATTCAAAAGCAAACAATGTGCAGCCCTCAATTACTTCATCAAACCAGACCCATGGAGCTTTAGCTCCCTTCCCATTTATTCCATGCTTTACAGCCTTCAAGAAGACTAATTTATCATAATCTCTCCTCTGTGTGTGTGTCTGTATCTGTGCCTGTGTGTGTGTAGGAGTGATGTGCCTGGAATAAGGGGTAATGGCAAATCAAAGAGAGGTGATCTGCTCAGAGGGAAAATGAGAGAGGAAGTGAAACAGTTTTGTGAAGAGTCACAGGAGGTAACAGTGAGCTCATCAAGTCTGGGAAGAAAGAGGAAGCAAGTGGATGACTTGGGTTCAGGGAAGGAGTGCAAAAGCATCTCCACTTTCCTCAAGATTGCAGGCTTTTTTGTCTGGATGATTCCTTGCAATAGCTTTATTGCTTCTAAGGCAGGGCATCCCCCATTTGCCCTCTTTACTTCCCTCTATACAATGCTGTAGGACATTTGGGAGCAGAGGAATTTTCCACCCAAAAGAAAAAAGCCCAGATGGCCTGGCAATGTTGAATTCCCTTGCCTCAGGGGCTGCATTGCTGTGTCTTTTTTGGTGATAATATGTCAAAATGCAAATATAGTTGGATTTCAGGCCCCCATGTGGAGCTTTTGCCTCAGAAATGTAGCTGATGCTCACATCATACTTTCATGTATTTATTTTTGTTGGTAAGTTTGAACATATTTTCCTCAGCCTGTGGTTCTCTCCCTGCTGGTTGTACACATGTAGTGAATAATTCATTCCTGAGAATATAATTTCACTTCCTTAGTCCTGATGTTTTTCTTCTACATATCCAGATGTGCTGCTCCATTAGTTAGGTTCTTCTAATGTTAGCATTCACGATAACAGGATTTACCACTGATGGCAGCTGCATTTGCCTGTTTCAACTTGAGTGGACATCTGTGTGCCTTGAAAGCGTGCCTCACAGGCAGAGATGTGATTTTAGGGTTATACTAGTTCTGTCTGTTGGCAATTGTGCAGTAGCAGACTTTGGGGAAAGAGATCAGTTAGTCCTCCTGGCTTTCTCATTTAAGGTTAAGATATGGCCAGCTCTAGAACTGCTAGAAAACTCACTCAGGTCAGTGTTGTCTTTTCCCAGTTGGTTCCAGCATATCTTCCCATGTTTGAATGAGAGGGGGCATATCTAAAGCTGTGATACATAGGAGGCCAGGGTGAGCAAATACATTTTAGGAACTAACAGCTATGAATTTTCAGTTGGTAAAAGTGAACATGAGCATTAAGTTTAAAAAGACATAGCCCAGCGTCTGGTCCACTTGGGTCCCTCCAGCCCTTTGCTGGAGCATCCGTAAATCTTCACAGTGCCTTGTCACTGGACATGGGCTCCATCAAGCAGAGTGCCAGCCATAGATGGCTTCTAGGCTTACCATGCCAGCAGCACCAGATGGGGAAGCTGACAAAGGAAGAGGTCTTCTGTGCAGGCAGTCTCTCAGGCAGATCTAGAAGGGAAGATGCTGCCCTTGAGGGCCAGAAGATCTGAGAGTTGTCCCCCACCATGGAGGCTTGTCTGGCTGGGCTTAGGGATGAATTAGAGAAAATGAATCTGAGGGGTCCCCTCTTCTTTGGTGATCATGAAGAAGAACTCCCAGACTACTCTGGCCCTCTTGAACCACTCACTAGTTGTTGTTCTCCTGTTATAAAAAAGAATGCTCTCACAAATTAGAAACAGACAGCACCCCCCCCCCCCCCCCCCCCCCCAGACAGCACCCCAAGCCATATTAATTTTCTGTATTTATTCTAAAAGGTAAATGTGCAGCAGGATTTCCAGGTCATACATACATTTAGCAGTGTATAGATGTATACTAAAAATATATTGTTAAAGCTTTATTTTTTTTTTTTGTGCATGTAAGGTTGCTGTTTCTGAGGGAGACAGCATATGGGATGTAAGGAACATACTGTGCATGAAACATGAGTAAATAAAGAATTTTAAGACTTACCATTAGGCTGATCCATACTCATGGGGTGATCTTTAACTTTTAATGAAAATAAAAGCTCTCATCCAGAATTATCTAGTCCTCTAGTTAACAAAAACCACGGGAATTGAAAGAAGAAATGTAATGTGTTTCAACAAGAGTGCACACAAGCTTTGTGGGTAGCAGTCTGCTCTGGCCCTGGGAGAAGGTGTCTGGTGGATGCAGAGTACAATAAACATATGTAGAATTGTATAAGTAGTGGCAAAGTCTCAGCTGCATCCCCTAAACTCACCCTCACTCTTTTTGTGTCTCAGTGAATTGAGGTGTTGTCTGAGGAAAAGTGCTGGGAAAAAGGCTGTTACAAGAAAGATACATGACAAATTGAAAACATCAGGTTTCACAAGCTTGTACCAATATTCCAGCCACTCAGCCTATCTAAAGATTCTTACTTGCTTTAAAAAAAGAACCTCTATTAAGACATCTGACTTCTCAGATGGTCCATGAAAAATATTCAACAGAGAGTAGGGCTTTGCCTTTCAAATCTGGCTTACACACTAAGCTTATGACATACTTGAAGACACCCTGTACATCACATAATTCATTTGATATGGCTCCATTTAGACTGTCTCACACCCAGAGACACACAGTTGATCAGGTGCTGAATATGCATTATACCAAGAGGAATTGCAGACATGTCACACATCCAGACAGCCTCCAAAGAATAAGTGATGAAAATTGCATGCAAGGTCAGATGGGGGAGCAGTTGGATCATGGGCAGCAATTAGAACATCAAGAGAGGAAACAAAACATTCTTGTTGCAGGTCTCCTGTGTAGTTGCAGTTGATCTGTGAAATTCAGGTCACTTGCCAGGTTTGTGTTGCTACATTAAACAGCATTACAGGAGAAACAACACTGTACTGCACAAGGCTTAAAAATGAAGTTTGTTGCAATACAAAATGACTGTGAGAGCCAAAAATGAAGAAAAGGGACATGTAACCTTTTGAAATAAATATACGCTCTTGATTTCTAAATTAAAAGCAAAACCAACTGGGATGAGAGTTTAAATTTGCCTTGCCCCCTCTTTCTGGGAGAAATTCTGGCAGTTGATTGGAGGGGGCCAAAACCTGGGCCAGAAATGATCACAGTTAAACTGAGCAGCATATGCCGTGCCAGAGTGTATCCAATGGCAATCAGGCAGTAGTAAAGGAATTTAAAACAAAAACTTCCAAAAAGAAAAGAGAAGCCAGCTGTGTCTACTGAGTATGGCATTAAGGGAGAAAGGCTGTGAAATTGGAAGACTCAAAAGCTGGTGTGGCAGTGTGTGCAGGGCTGGGTTTCTGAGGAGACCTGACGGCAGGATGCTGCCCTCCCAGCAGGGAGGGAGAACAGGAGTGCAGGCTCTGTCCGCTCAGCGCAGTTGAGTGGGATCACAAATAATAGATTATAGACATCTGCCTGTTTGATGTGGGTGTGAAATTCTAAATTAGCTAACAAAATGGTGCTTTGTATTAATAACATGCATGCAATTTAGTCTATAATTTCCCTGAGAGAATGGCAAAGTTAAATAATTAATCATGCCTCAAAACAGGATTATTATAGGGATTAAGAGGAAGAAATATAGCTGCTAAAATTGAAAAAGGAATGTAGAAACAATGCCTCCAAACCATGGCTGTTGTACATAGCATTTTACATGTTAGTTAAACTAGAAACAGCTGAAAATGAGTAATCTTGGATTCATCTATTAACCTCCCTCTTTAGTGAGGAGACTGATCTTTAAAACATTGCACAAAGATCAACTGATGTTGTTGTTAATCACTCCTAAAGTGTCTGTGTCTGGGAAGTTTAGAGCATCTTCTCCTTAGGAGAAGGATGGGCATCCACATGTTTTTCTTAGCAATGCACCAGGTCAGACTCAATTTTTAGCATTGAGTGTGTCTGCTGATTATTTTTTGTTTCCTCAGAATAAATGTGCACATTTCCTTTGTGTTAATTTAACCCCTCTACTTTGTGCTATTTACTTGACTATTCACTTCCTGTTTATCTTTCTGTATTGTCTCATGTATGACTTGTTTTTTAACTGACTTTTTCATATTTCAGTGAATCTGAAAACAGTGTTTATTATTTATCAAATGGGCAGAAACCAAACAAGATAAATGGAAATCCAAGATAAATCAAAACCAGTTACAGAACAGGTAGATTTGAAAACCATAATGCTCAGGTTATTCAGTCGATGGGCATACTTCCCTGTTCTGAACATTTTGTCTTTACTTCTTAGCTCTGTTTACTTCACAATGACAGATAAATATTCCCTGGTGTCTTGTACTTCCTACAGAGTGGATCATCCACTCAGTATATGTAATTCACCTCCAGTGTTGCAAAGAACAGCAGCAGAACAAATTTAATTTGCGGTATATGTCTCTAAAAGGAAAGTATTTTTAAAGGAGAACAAAAGGGAAGACCCTGGATTTAGTGAAGGCATGTACCAATTAACCCATGGAAGTCTCTCTTGCTCACATTCAGAAATCACACCATGAACACTCGCAGTTGCTTGAGCAGCTGCATGCACAAATTCCTCGGCAATGACTGAAGCCACTGAAAGTTTTGCCATTGATTTCAATGTAGCCAAGATCCCATGCTTGTTTCCCAGGGCTTTTCTGTTCTCCCAGATGTAAATCTCTAGCATTTACATTTGCAAAAACAGTTTTATCCAGGGAGCAATGTGTCAATAATGTCAGTTCTGACTTTTAGATGATAGAATGTTTCCAAGAGAGGAATGTATTTGACTCAGAGCAATGTTAATTCTGAACATACTCATATGAACATAAATATTGCAGGTATTTGTCATGAAGACCAATAGTTATTTTTCCAAATTGATCTGTGTGGCCCAAAACCCAGGAAGAAGAAAGGATCTGCCTGGTACATTGCTGTCTCATTAGTCGTGCTCATGGCCAACTCTGTTTTGAGCATGTTCCCCATCTCCTGAGACCTGCACTGTGTAGTGGGAGCTCACACGTGTGACAGCTGCATGCTGTGTGCAAGGGCTCTAGCAGGGGAAAATTTCACTCCCAGCTCGTGTCTCAGACACCAAAAAAGAGCAGAGTCTTTTACCTACCTTGTGACAAGGCTTATCTAACCAGCATCTAACCAGTGAATAGGATGGTGCAGTCTCATATGTAGGTCCGTATACCCACAGCATGTGCCTGGAAACATTTTTCCCTAAAGAGAGTATTTGTTTGACATATCAGAAGAGTCTAAGGGAAAAACTCATTCACCTGTGACCAACTTAAAGCACACTTTAGTGTATGCTAGTGATCTCTTTAACTAATGTAGAGAAACAGGAGACAATGCTGCAGCTCACTGTCTAACAGGTGAGAAGAGTCAACCCCAGGAAGTACCCATTTTTCACTATGGACTCCAATAAATGAATATTTGACTTCAAGATCTGAGTGGGCCAAGTAATTTTAATTTCTGTTGCTGCACATATTTGAACTACTTTATAAGGTTGTTTCAGATAGCTCTTTTAATATTCTTTGACAGGTCAGAACATATTCTCTTTAATTATTAATCATATAAGCAAGAAATTTTTCCATAAGATATCATCTTTAGGAAAAAATAAGTTTTCCCTTTGGTTGTATACCATGAGAGGCCAATATTATAGGCCCAGAGGTGTCATGTCTTAGATCACCTAGTTTGGTTTACAATAATTAAGTCAATATCATATATTATGATAACCCTGAACTATAAATTCAGGTTAACTCCCTGAATTATTCATTTAATTATCCCAGTCCTTAAAGACCTGGCTTTGGTATCAGATACATTCACGTCAGAAAACTTGTATTAGTAAAATCAGTTGAAACTAGCAGGAAAAGGTCATTGCTCCACATGTAAAACAAATCAGCTCTGTGGAGTTTTAACGATGTACAAGAATATAGGATAGATATATTTTCTTTCCAATATTTGGTTGCAATGTATTTAGGCATTTTTATTAGAATTTAATTTTTAAATTGCTAAAGCTATTATTCCTGATTTCCATTATTTTCCACCAGTGATATTTTCTGGTCAGCATCCACATTTCTGCCTCCAGTCCAAAAGGCCATAGTGTGTTTTTCCCCCCAGAAAAATTGTGTATAGTTTCTGGAAAAATCAACCTTCTTATCAATCTTGTTTACAGTATGGACATATCTGAAGGTCCCAATATTCAACACAAATTGAGCACTGAGTGTCACAGGTAACTTCAAAGGGGAGAACTACTACATACTCCACAAGAAAGACATGCAGAAAATTATGCCACTTGACACTGATTGATTAAAAACAAATCCCAAAAAGCTCTAATGTAATTCAATCTCCTAATTCTGAATGGCTGATAGCAACCCTTTCTTAGTTATGCACACACTGAGCATCGTGCCATAAACCAGATGAAAACATGTATTTTTATCAAGATCTTAAAACTGATCTGTCAAATCAAGGGAAGAATAGTTTGTTCATTTTATCCTTTTTTTGGCAGTAATCACCTGTTTCATTAGTGTTTGAACACATGTTCAGCCTTTCCATGACCAAATTTTTTGTTCAAGGTAGAATGAGTCTGATTATCGCTACAATCATTTCTTGCTGCACAGTTCCAACTGTTTGCCACAGAGAGACATGGTGGGGCCAGATTCAGCTTGCAGATTTAGACTTTAAAATTTCATAGCTTTGCAGCTATTCAGCAGACCAAATGTAGCAACTCAGTGTTAGGTGTGTTTGAAAAGCTTGCAAGTTTCCAGTGACTGCAGTGGTACCTTGAACAGATGTGAAACTTTAAATTTAGATGTCTTAATGTGGATCCAAATTTCTCATTGGATACTGGATAGCCTCTTGTATGAAGAAAAATATCCTGCATGCTATTTACTTCTTCAGTTCAAGATCTAGTGCATGCACTGTCTCAAAGGACCAGTTCTCAGCAACCACAGAGTACTTTTGAGCAGCTGCTAGTGCTGACTTTACACCTAGCTCCTATCTTTCCCTGTGGGTATGGACAGAAGTTGGAAACCATCTTTGAGTTTCCACAAATACTTGTGAAAACAGAAAACTCGGCACCCAGGTTCCTCATGCCTGACAGATCCCTGCCAATGTTTCAGCTCTTTGTTTACTTATTTACTTTCCAGATTAATTAAGTTCACTCTGTAGTTGCAAGTGAGCAGGAATTTTCCCATGTGAGGTTGGAATGGGCTGAGCTGCATAAGTATGACCACAGCGTTCCTCTAAGCCTGGAGATTTTAAGCTCAAGTTGGAGGATGCCTGTTCTCCTTCACCAGCCTGTGTCTTTGGACAGAGCCTGGAGTAGCTATTACTTGATGAAAGGAAAGGGAGATGTAGCCACAGCTCTTTTCCAAAAGACCCAGGAGGAAATAGCTATTGTGATAGATGCTGCTCTTGGTTCCTCAATAAACTAAGCTTGTGAGCATGGTTTTTGGAGGACACCCTTGTTGATATTTGGTCTATGCTTTTTGCTGTCAATAGAGACTCTAAATCACCATTTATTTTTGTGGAAGCTTTGCTGTTGGATTAAGTCTTTCAAATGGCTTTTCAGTCTTGTGCAAGAAATTAAATTCCAGCGCTTTCTCTCCATCCCAGCTCTGCTCTGCAAGTTGGATTTCACAGCGGCTCTCGAGAGCTGCATCTGTGGAGCAGGACTCTTTCAAAGGCTTTATTTTTCTGACTCATATTCTGTATAACTTTCTTATCCCTCACAAGGTTTGGCAGAAATGCACAATTTGAATCCCAGCCCAGCATTCCAGGGAGATGGATAGCCCAGAAGAGCAATTCCCAAAGTTAATGTGCTAATGTAACTGCTGTCAGCACTCAGAGTTTCTTGTAAGGTTGCTGGCATTTATCTCACCAGCTCTTTAATTAAAGACAGTGGTCAGTAAGGAGCAAGTTTTGACCACCAGCCAGTCCTGGACTGTGGCTTAATGTCAGTGGGTTAGAGCAATACACCCTGTCCAACTACAGTAGTGATAGAATTGGGGTGAGAAAAAGAAAAAACAAATAGCATAGTGTCATGGAAGAATTTCCAAACCCTGAAGCACCTTAGGTGGTGGTGTAAAAATCAATAATGGAACTAGAAATGCTGGATCTGTGTGAAACTGAACCAGAAAATGTCTTTCAAGACTTGCTGAAGGGAGCAGTCAAACAATAATGGGGAAACGTGGGCAGATGGAAAAGGCTTCCCATGTCTCTTTTGTATGTTTCTCTATCAAAATGACAAAGGACCAATTGTCTCCAAGGAATAGTAGTTGCAGGCTTGGAATGCATTAAAAAACAATCAGTAATACTGGGCTTGGTGTATATGGAAAATATGGTGTTTGTGCTTTAATTCCAGTCTGTTTCCTTATGCTTAAAGTAGCATTCAACTTTAAATGCTTTGTTTGGTTTGTTTCATCACTGTATCAAACCAGGGATAAGTAATGTGTTCTTAGAGGCTGTGTTCTACACAGTGAACATCACTCCTGCACTTGCACGTGCCCTTATTTATCTAATTGTACAACCTAATGGAATTTTACCATCTAATCTAAATGAATCAAGTTTTAAACTACAGTATCTTAGAAGATGAAAACGTCTGTTCAAATTTCATATGAAATTACGTGACAGGACACTTTTTTGCAGTTTTTATTTACCTTTTCCAGATCCTAATGTGGCCAGTTACTCTAAAAGGTGCATGAGTTTACCTTGTGTGTTTTACAAAACATATCCTTACTTTACAAGATGATTTTCAGTACTACACCTGCCTATGGCATGTAGTGAAACACGCATACTGAGTTGTGGAATCCAAGGATCATCCTGTCCAAAGAATGCTCAGTGGGAAATCTGACCAGATTAAGTGGTTCGTCCAGTTTTAACTAAATTGCACCAAATACTGAGTGCCTGCCATGGTGCTCATCTGACTTCCTCTGTGCTGGAAGGGTCTGGCCATGTGTAGTCATGTTGGTGGTCAGTGCATTTGTCCAACCATATTAGTCAGGTATGAGAGAGGCTGGAGGGTGTGGGATGGGTTCTGGAGAGACAAGAGGAACTAAGAGCTGGCTGAGACTCAGGCACTGGAGAGATCATAGGTCTGGACCTGCTACCAGAGAGATCTGTTTTCCTGTGTGTGTGTGTCTGTGCAACTGCTGGACAGACTATCTAAGGAGGCATCTGCATTGCATATATCTGTATATATGCATATGCATATGCATGAGGCACAGAGGCACATTATTTTATGGGGGATTTGGCAGTGCTGAGTTAAGGGTTGGACTGGATGATCGAAGAGGTCTTTTCCAATGTAAATGATTCCATGATTCTAGGATTGTATGTGTCTGTGTGTGCATCTTGGTAATACATACTCAGCCTTACTACTGGCAGGACCTGGAGAGTTTGCCCTGTTCATCTTAAACAAGTGAGTTTGCCTAGTACTTTTCTTTTTTTTTCTTTTTCTTTTTTCCCTGCAGAAGAGGAGAAAGAAATTATTTGTGAGCCTTACAGCCATGGGCTTCTTGCCTGTCTTCTTATGGCAAAGGAAGTGGATCAGAAGGCTATGCTGAAGTGAAACAAAAGCCTTATTTTAACTACTACCCATCCTGGGCTGAAAGCACTGGGAAGTTAGGGTTAAAGACTCCCTGTGGTTGCCCACAGAAAGCTAAGTGTCATGTTCAGGTGACAGTCAGGACCTGCTCCGCAGTGAAGACACTTTGGAAATTTGGGGGGTTTTTGTCCTAAAAGCTCCTCAAAATCCATAAGTTGCTGTCATTTCAAGTATATTGATCCAGTGCTGACATGTGTTGTTTACAGAGATTGGAGCAGGCACTGACACTGGCAAAGACAGATCGGTATTACTGCCTCAGCCAGTCCTGTGTGTAACATGTCAGCTGGCACGTGTTATGGCCATGTTGTAAAAACTCACCCTCTTTCCTAGGTCTGATGTTCCTTTGCTGAACAAGACAGTAATATCTTCCCAGGGAGCCTGTTCCTTGGGATTATGCAAGGCTTCAGCAGGCACAAACAAATTTGAGTGTTGTTCCCTTCAGTCTTCACTTTCACAGCTCTGCTCTCATGGTGTTTAGCGTTTTCTCTGAGCTGTTTTACTAATACCAGTCAAAAGAAAGATCACCGTAGCTGATTAGGACCTTGTGTAGGTAGTCCAGCATCCTCCAGCAAGGGCTCGATTTTAAATTCTGTGGCAAAGTATGCAATATTTCCAGTATGGATGATTCTGTCAACCAGAAAACATCTTTTTTCTTGAAAACCACCTACTGGCTTACACTGTGAAATATAACAGGTGGCCCTGCTAGATTTGGATGGATGCATGTAGATGCATTACACCTATTTAATATTTAATCTAAGTTTGGTTAACACGTGCACTAATTTATGAATGGAAATCAGATGAGGATTTTGGAAAACAGCCTGGTTTTACCCACATAATAGCTAACCAAATGGTCAGCAATAGAGTTTTCAGAGATCTTTGTCAGAGAAGCAAAATGCTGACAGTGGAACTAAACATACCAATGTAATTTTTATTAGTAACTACACATCCTTTTGTGCTTTGCATTCAGGAAGAAAAGCAGACCAAAAAATCTGCCTCACTCAGGTCACTTCATTTGTCTTTTCACAACAAAGCACCTACACCCATTGTTCAAATACCCAACAGTTTTCTCCTTCTCTTCATGGAAACAATTCCTCTCTCCCCCAGAAAAACCTATCAAAAACCCCCACCCACCCTCAAACAGAAAGCTGGTACCAAATGATCAATAAAATACGCACATAAATGTGTGGCTTATTACATTTTATGCTTCATCCTGAAACCATTATAAAAGTTCTTACAACATTTTGGCAGTAATTTCTAAAAAGCTGCTCTGTATTGGAGAGGGAGCATATGCACCATGTGATATGACATCTGCCGCAGTAAGTAAGCTTTTAATTGAATATTTGAGGAAATAAACATGTAAAACCCATGTAACTTGATGTCAAATAAGTTATTGTTGCCTCAAGGCTTTCTTGATTTTTTCCATTTTTATTTTTGGCAGGAAAGTTTGAAATATTGTACATATTGGAGACAGGAGCACTTCACATACAATCGTCCATCAGGACAGAAAACATAACATTGCGTTATTGTTGCTACAGCAGCCCCTCCCAAATCTTGGCAGTTATCAAAGTGGCATTTGGGATCTGAGATTAACAATGTCTCTGCTCACATCTAAATATATATATTGAGTGCGCAGAGGAAGAAAGGGAATTGACACACATTCAATTGACTGCTGTACCAGTACTAACTAGAAACATCTTTCTTACATTAACCCTGTGTTTCTTTTTACTCCTGTAACCTTTCACAACAAGCAGTGTGGTGTTTTCTCTCTCCCTGCACACACATAGAGGTGTGCAGCTCAGAAGGGAGCAGTGTTGATCCATCCCTCCCTAACGTCCCCATCCTTCATTGCCTCTTCTCTTTGTTTTCCCCTGTGCTGCACACTGGCTTCAGGTGGAGCATGTGAACAGGGCCAAAACCCAGCTCCTCAGCACGGAACACATTCCTCTGAAAAAACCATCCTAGGTCCCTTTTCAACTTTTCCATTCACAAACAGTAGTCAGTTGTTTTTTATGTCCTCAGTGAGACACCAGTCAGTGCAACATACTTCAAACCTGTGGCAGGATAATAGATTTAGTTTTTTCTCAGCCATTCCATATCTGGTGGTATTGAAGATCTCACAGTCTCGTTTCAGTAGCCTTGCTGGTGGCACCTGAGGGTCTCCTTGGACAGTTTGCTCCACACTGGGAGCTCCCTTGACAGGATCAAACTTTCTCTTTGACCCTTCTTCAACGCACTCACAATGATGCCAAAAGTGATGATCTGTGCAGGTTCTTACAGGGTCATTCTCTGCATCATCACTGCATTTGTATCTGCATGGCAAATCTGCACAAGCCTATTTGAATTAATTTAGTGGGTAAAATTTTGAGAGATCCAAGTGCTTTACTAAAAAATCCTCATGCTCTTGATATTTTAAGCCTACTTCTCACTTTGTATGTGTTATCTTATTCTGTTGTAATTCACTTGGGCCAGGTCTGCTCACTGAAGAGTACTATAAACTTTGATTCCCACAAGCTCAGATGTGACAGGAGTGAAAGCCTGGACCAAGGGAGTTCCTCTTCACATTAATTATGCCCTTCTGCCATAGAATTTCCTCACCCATTTTTAACACGGATTTATCTTTCACGAGTCCATAACACTTACAGATCTGAACCTTACATCTCCTACCTGTTTAAGAGTCACCACAAGTAGATACTCCATTTTTTGACTGAGCTGTGAAATAAGAGGGCACTACCAGGCATTCACAGAAAATCAGACTGTGATGGCTCAGTAATAACAAAAGAAAGAGACTCACTGCAGACAAGACATGTCAAACAGTTAGATCAAGGGAAGGTGAAGCACTGGTTAGAGTTCTCTGGAGCAAGGTCTTAGTCCTGCAGCACGATCTCAGTATGCTCACAACATGCAGGATCTCCCTGCATGAAGAAAACATAGGGGATCTGTCAGAGCTTCAAGGAGGCTTAACAAGACGACTGACTTCAGTTTGAAAATGAGAAACCTATGCACTACGGTTCCCTCTGTAGTATGTAATTGGTTATGAAATTCCATCTGTTTTACTTCACTTCGTATTTTCAACTCGGCTGATAAGCTTGTAGCAGGGTTACATGTGTGTTCTGGAAAAGCAATTAGGAGGTCTAGAGGATTTGATAAGTGGGTAGGTGGAAAATGGGATGATTATGATGGAGAATGGGTATTTTTAGAACCATAGAATGGTTGAGGTGAAAGGGAGCTTGAAGATCATCTAGTTCCAACTCCCCTGCCATGGTCAGGCCTTTTTCTAGGAGAAGGCGGCTAAGAGGTTCTGTGCTGAGACAGACACCTGAG
This sequence comes from Entomyzon cyanotis, assembly GCA_024500445.1. NCBI lineage: Eukaryota > Metazoa > Chordata > Aves > Passeriformes > Meliphagidae > Entomyzon > Entomyzon cyanotis. Next base: position 44,886,272 of record JAKEPQ010001005.1, read on the forward strand.
GCTAGGGATTCAGATACCAATACTGATACTGGGACAAATGGATGGCAGCCTATGCACTCACCATGCCCACTGTTTCAGGTCCCTGTTTAATTATACAAGGCAGCATCATCACTATGACTAAAATGGATTGCAGATTGGGGTATTTTGTTTCTTCACAGCAAACTGGAGAGATCAGGGGAAAAAAAGGAAGGAGGGAGGGAGGGAGGGAAGGAAGGAAGGAAGGAACAAGGAAGGAAGGAAGGAAGGACATTTATTTCCCTTGTGAAATGGGACTGAAAACACTGTCAGAAATGTTGTGCTTGGAAAGGTGTGCCTTTGGCATTCTGATAGGTTGCTGCAGTACAGATATCTAAATACCAGAGGCACCAGAGCGTGAACTAGAGAAAAATATTGCCACAAGCCTTAAAGTCACTCCTGAGTTGGGTTACTGGAGGAAAGAGCAATTTTCCTGATGGTGGAAGCCTGAAAATTAATGATAAAAATCTAGACTGGAAATCATGGTGAGACTTTAAATGGTAGACTACTCAACTCAAGGAATTCTAAGTGAAGAACAGGAAGAGCAAATTTTTGTTTAATTTTATCATTAGCAGACCAGAGATTTAGAATTTGAATTATTTTGATTTTTTGGCAGTTTTGTGTTGCTTTTCTTCTGGAACACCGGAGTTGAAGATGGTTATGTTGAATCTTTGAGGACCACCCTATCTAGTGTATCAGTCAGGGACTTGGCAAACATTTCAAATGAAGGAAAACAGTCTCAAATATGCTGTTGCATTGTTTAGTCAAGTGTATACTTTGCCAGGTCTATTTGGACCCTCACATCTGTTTATTGAGCTCTACTTCAAAGCAATCTATTTCTGCAGGACACAGTTGGCACTGTATAAGTGTATTGTCTACTGCAGAGGAGAGAGAAGACATTAGAGTGTTAGTTTGTCATTAAGGGAAACGCTGAAATTATTTTCTTTAGAAACAAATACAGATGACGTAGCAGAAGCTGCTAATGTCCTAACCACAAAATAAATAACACAGGCATGTACAGTGCTGATAAGATCAGTTAGCCTCTCTTAAACACATACATTTTATTGCATGATACAAGAGTTAATATGCACTTGAACATCCTTATATGCCCTCTGTAGCATGCTGTGGAAGGTTACAGAAGCCTCTGTGTAGCATAAGCAGACAAACAATAGCCTTATCCCTCTTTATTTTCAGGGGCAGTATGAAAAAAAACCTCCTTGTCTGACCCAGTTACAGTGATTTGTCTTTCCAAAAATACTTTCCATATGGAGATCTCCAAGTCTGAGGGCCATCTGTGAGGACTTCTTAGGTCTCTTTTACAGAGAAGTCTCTGGAGAAAGCCCAAGTGCAAGACTGGGCTAGGCTGACAATATTTTTTCAGTGAGAAACAAGGGCTCTTATGTGTGGTGGGTCCTACTTCCCTGTCATGGTTGACCTAACAAGTCCTAGTGAAGACACTCAGTTGTTGCAGCAGAGCTATGACTTTTCTGCTTTGTCACACTGTCCATGGTGGAAGGCTTGGAGATGCAGGAATCCTGACACCTGCCCTCCTTACGTGAAGTTGCCCAGCCTCTAAGTTTGGCCTCAGCATCCTTTCCTCTGCCTAAGTAGGTGAATTGGTGTCTTCCAATGGTTCAGGTGCTGTCCCTGAAACATGACAGCTCTGCACCTCGCCTGCTGCCAAGTGGTGTCTCACAAGGCACATTTGCAGCTGCAATAATAATAATGAATTCAGATGGACAGAAAGATCACACTGATGTCAAGTAGAATGAAAGGGACCCCAGAAATTTGCTGGTTTTTTCCTATATAATATTGTGGATGCTGGTTTGCACAAATTAAAGCACACTGGGACCACAGAAGAGTAATGATTGCACTTAATGAGGGGCAATTGAAAGGTATGAAGTAGTTCTTCCAAACAAGTTCTAATCGAAGCTGGAACCATACAGACACTGCGCTCAACAAGCTTTCCTATGAATAATGCACCTAATTACCATCTGCTTTTTTCATAACATGGATAAAAATGTGATCACATATAAAATTCTCACTGTGTTTCCTAGGATACAAGGTGATCCTCATTTCAAACTAGCTTGAAAATGGCAAATGAGCAAACTTAATTTTAATAAAAACAAGGGAACTCACGCATGTGAAATATAATCTGGGCACTTCTGATTTCGTGAAGAAGTGTCTGATTTTCATACAAAACCTACTGAAGAACTTGATAGTATAGTACAAAGAGGCACTTCACACCTGTGGTTTAGACAGGTTTCGAAGGATGATAGCGCTTCTCCTAATGGCCAGTGCGAAAGCAGTGTGAGAAAGTTTCTAATAAAACAGTATACCCTACTGAAAGCTGATTTTTCAACAATGTGAGTCAAAAGATGAGCATAATTGACTCTCATGATGCAGCTTTTTTTAATTACCACCATAGCTAGCTAGCTTCTTATGTAGTGGCAAGTACCCTGCTTAGTGAAAACAGAGAAAGCTAAATGCTTCTTTCACTTGCACCAGCCTCACTGTGAAGGGCCTGTATCACAGAATCAAGCTACAAGACACTCTGGTCCTTATTCCATGTCAGAATTGTGCCTTGTGTTGAATTAAGGAGGTCAACTGGGATTTTATAATTTGAGTTCCAAATCCTTCCAACATTTGCTGTCAAGCATAGCACACACTATCCACCAAAGTATTCCCCTTATTTCAGTGATACCCCTCAGATGAATTGAATGGGGTGATGGAGAAATGAAGATGTTGCCTGCTCATCTCCTCATGTTCACCATCATAACCACAATAATTTATGACACAAGCAACTTTTGAGAGGGCATACAGCTTCTCAGTGTTCATGGTTTGTATGTGACACAAAAGCTTTACAAGCATCCCAAGACCTGTGTCTTCTTAGTACCTTATCTGTTAACACAGTAGACTGTGAAGATGTCCAGTGGGATGGAGGGGTGTGGCTTCAGACAACACAATGACTCCATTTCGTTTGTCTCCATCACTTGAGCCTGACAAACACCACTAAAAGCAGTTGGCTGACTACTGATAAGCCATTTTGACTTCAAACATATCCTAATATGACATTAATCTCAATTACCAAACAAGATATGGTTGGATTAATCTGCTCTCTTCTGCTCCTAATTTGCAGGAAGCCTAAGCAAGCCATTCCCACACCGAAGCTGCAGCTCTTGCCTTGGGGACTTCCAATGCTGCCTTGGGGCAGAGGGGGAGCAATGGAGAAGAAAGAATAAAGTAGTTTCCTGTCTACAACTGGAGAGAAGCTCTATTTTGCAGAAATTAGGAAATGCTCCAAAATCCACAGCTCCTGTTCAGAGACCAACTGGTTCTGAGGCATCCATGTGACAACTTCCCATTCCTTCAATTCTCTCCATTCCTTGAAGTGCATTAGGAAGGAGGAAATGACAGCAATGCAGTAGGGCTGATGAGATTACATGCTCTGCTGAAGGAGCTTTTACATACTAAAGGCAAAAGGCTCATCAAGGAAGGTGTCTGTGTGTATCTCTCAGGAAGGTGTTGCAGATAATGCAGGGTCTGGTGGCATTCCAGCTCTCCTCCTCCCACATTCTTTGGCCCTGAGAAGCCTGTCCTTCCTTGGTCATTCTGGAAGAGGACTGAAAGCTGGGCTAATTCATTATAGTGATTGTTTACCCTGTCTTCCCAGGACACAGTGGTCCTCTTTCCTCCCCTCTGACCCACCCTACATAAAACCCTGTGAGGCAGGCACAAGATCCATGTGCACACTTCTGTCCTCTTTACAACCATGCCTTTGCCAAGGACTGTGTATTTGTTTTAGTTAAAGCAGCTTGTGACTGAAAACAGCTGCAGACTGAGTGGAAAAATAACACCTAAAAATAGCCCCAGCCTGAGAGCACAATGTGCATTGATTTTACTATGGAGAGTACAAGAGCAGGGAGATGGTGACTAGGCTGGTATGCTCTAATACGCCTCACCCTGCCATATTTAGAGTGCATGTAGTAAGCCAGGCAGCCAAGTCAGTCCATGTAGGTATTTGACTGCTTTGGAAGGGATCCCAGCAGAGCCACTCCAACTACAACAAATTAGTGTCGTATTTTTATAAGCTGACAGTGAGGAAATCACCCCACAATATTACCATGTTCTGCAGAGAACAGAGAATATGTAACTGCTGAATAAGGAAGACAAATATCTCGCTGATTGTTGCCACTCAAAGCATTTTCCTAGAATAAATTATCAAGTAGATAATATAATTTCCTCCTGTCTGCTGTATGCTGGGATGTGACCTGAAGTACAATCCAGTTCTAGATGCAGGTCATGGACCCAAAAGCATTAATTCCCCTTACAGTTTGGCCAACTTCAGCAAGCCAAGCCTACGCAGCAGTTCAGTAGAAATGTCTGTTCAGATTCCTTACCACAGACAACATGAGTGCTAATAAAAGGCGCAACTCCACCAGAGACATCTTTTTTTATGCTATGACCATTATGATTACCTGCTTGGGACATTGGTGTCAGTGAAGACCCATTCCAGCATGAACCTGCCCACTTCCAGGCCTTAAAGCCTTAGAATTGAGGGTGAGTGTTGAAGAACCACTTTTTTTAAAAGGCTAACCCAAGTAATGAAACAAACCCTTATTTTAAAGATGGAAATTATGTTGATTCCTGCACTTGTGCTTGACAGGGGTTATAGCTCTGCCTTTAACCATCTTTTCTCCTTTGGCTTTGAAATGTTACTGGCTTATTAACTGAGCAGTGGAAATCCATGCTGAGAGGCCGAAGAGTCAGTTTTCAAATTGTTTCTGTGTCAACTAGAGGTCTAACAGCACCTTAATTACTAATAGAGGGATCTGCTCCCAAGAGAGTGAGTCAAGAGGACACCAGCCAGGCTCAAATGATGGGCTGGGGTGAAAAAGTTTAATTCTGGAAACCTTAGTGCTGTTAGACACCTTTAAAATCATGTACTTGTTACATATTTTTCTGCATGCTATGGCCAGATTCTCATGTCCTCTAAACAACTAACTAAACTGCATTTCACAGTACTTGATCAGATTTTTTTTAAATGTATATATTTAGAAGATAAAGGTCACTTGGTCTTCATGTGAACAGGAAGCTGAGAGAAACCCAGCACTTTATCCATAATTGGCAGGCTGTCCGTCACCAAAGGGATATTCAGAGTGGTGCTTTTGGAGAAGCACCCCAAACTCCTCTCTGCAATTGACATGACAGAGACCTGGCTGAGTTTACAAACATCCAGGCTTGTTTCTGACTTGCTCACAAGTAGACTGGAGAAATTTTCCTGGAGTGCTGCCTGCAGAGAAACCAGTGAGGAGGCATTGCTACCCATCGAGGTCAATTAATTAATTAACTAATTAAGATCACCATCGAGTGGTGATCTTATTCAGGGGCAGCAGAGGCAGGTGTTGATCTTTTCCAAAGACTCTGTGCTGGTTTGGGCTGAGGTAGTTTCCTTCACAGGGCTGGTATGGGGCTGCATTTTGGATTTGTGCTGAACACAGGGTTGATAGTACAGAGATGGCTGAGCAGGGCAAGCAGAGCCAAGGCCTTTTCTGCTTTTTGTACTGCCACACTGGCAAGGGGCTGGAGGTGTGTGGGAGACTGGGAGGAGACACAGCCTGGACAGGTGATCCAAACTGACCAGAGCGATATTCCAGACCATATGGCATCATGCTCAGTATATAAAGTGGGGGAAAAAGGAAGAAGGTGGGGATATTTGGAGTGATGACATTTGTCTTCCTAACTTACCATTACATGTGATGAGGCCCTGCTCTCCTGCAAATGGCTGAACAGCTGCCTGCCCAAAGGAAGAAGTGAATAAATTCCTTATTTTGCTTTGCTTATGTGTGAAGCTTTTGCTTTCCCTATTATGTTTTCTGTCTAACCCACAAGTTTTCTGTCTTTTACTCTTCCAGTTCTCTCCCTGATCCCACTGGTGGGGGAGTGCAGGAGTGGCTACCTGGAGCTTGGTGACTGGCTGGGGTTAAACCATGACAGAAAGATGTGCCCTGGTTTCAACCTGTGCTGCCTGAACAAGCACCCATAGCTCAACCTTGATTTCACTGAACCTTTTTTGAGGGAGGGTGACATCTGAGACCCACACTCGGGAGATGCTAAATACTGAATTTTGTGTCACTCAGACCTTTTGCAAATACTAAAAAGTGCCTCGTACCCTAATGTACAAATCAAGGTCTCACTTCCATACTGCACAGTTAACACCCTCACAACCTGACGTATAAATGTGAATGAAAATTGTTACCCAAAACACAGTCAATTTACCTGGAAAAAACCAGTTTGTGTATTTCTGTGAATATTCACAGGCTGTCCACTTTAGTGGCACTAGTATTCTCATTTTTCAGAGTAAAGAATGCTTGCGCATGACATGGCCCAGGGATCTGAGACAAAGTGACCTGACCTGGCTAACTAATTATAGAGTGAAGGAAATTAATTTTTGTTTAGGATATCTGTAATTAATCCATATAGTAATAAATGAATTAGTCGGTGTTGGAAAAGTATAAATAATTAATAATGGAGAAATAGGTGCAATCTGGTCATAGATTTCCCAGAAGGAAAAGGAAGATAAAGTGTTCGATGTAAATTATTTGCTCAGCTTTACCTTTTTGATAAAACTTTTTTTTTACTAAGAGCAAAACCAAGTGAAACAGAAATGTCTGCATTGTTAATGAGTCAGACATAAATGATATAGTACTTATTGGAATAGCTGATTGTGAAAGATGCACCAAAAATGGCAAAATGTGTGCACACAGCTGATAAAATGAAACCATGTGACAACATTTGTGCTGTAGGATAGACAGCTTTGAGCAAAATTCCTAAAAGTAAGTTAAAACTCATACAATACTACAGATAATACAAGACCTAAGGCTAAAACAAAACAAATCTAAGAGTACTATATGTAGGCAGAAAGTTTTTCTGTATATGATTTGCATATATGCACATCCCCAGAGTTTCCTACAAGGCTTGTAGATTACTTGAATTTAGAAACTATCACTACAAACTGTTTTCTGTGGAAATGTCGTGAAGCCATTGGGTTCCTGTGGTCCTTGATAATGAAAGTTAGCGGTAGTTTGGGTTTTTATGATGGGACAAAGTCCCTGTAAAAAGGTTAATGAATCTAAGAAAAACTTGGATCTCAGTCTGTGGTGAAACCCAAAGGCATCTAAGTTTCCCAGAATGGTAGACTATTTTTGTTAAGAATATCAGATGAACATCCCCAGGGTGGTAGCTTCAAAGCTAAATACCAGGGAAAAAGGTCTTTCCAGGAGTAGAGACTCATGAAGCAAAGGAGGAATGGTTGTCTGGGCAAGGAGATGGGAAGACACAGAGATAAAGGGAGGACTGTTAATAACATATGTGGCAGATTAGAAAAAGCTTTATCATTACAACTGAATTTAGTGCCCAAGGAAATAAACGGAAACTTCAAATTATTAAAATCCTGATTTTAAGTCAATAATGAATTTTTTAATATGAGAACAAATGTATTTGCATGTATTTATCTGCAATACAATACAAAGTGTTACTTCCACAATGCACTAGACAGCACACTAACCTGAATATTGAGTATCAAAATTAATCAAATGCATATACAGCATGAAATTCCCATGTTCTGACTTCTGTTTAGTTAGGCCTCTAAAGACTGACCCTCTCTCAGTACTAATTCAGCACCTAAATTTGTAATCTGCCATTGAGTTACTCTGCATAGACTGTCTTGAAAATGTCTCCTAGGGGCTTAGTAGTCCTGATGCAAAAAGACAAAAAGAGATGACAAAATCCTTATAAAGCAAACCCTACAACTGCAGTACATGAGTGCTTTTTTTTTTTTTTTTTTTAATTGGTCACAGGACACAACAGTTTGCCCCTTGGGAAGATTATCTTGTCTATGGGAAGTAGATCATTGTTCCTAGTTCACAGTTTCCTATCTCGTTTGTTGTTTCTTGTCCCATGATGTAGAAAAAGCCATGGCCTGGGCTAGAGTCTAGAGAGTGCTCCCCTGCCATGAATAGAGGACAATCTCTAAAATGCAAAAGGGCTTGGGTGATGGCCCTGGAATGCCAAAAGACAGCCCTTGATAACAGCTCCAAAGTCAGTTTCCTCCAATTCATTTCCACAAACTAGCGACTCAAGAAGGAGAGACATCCTGTGGGTGGAGTTCCTCACCAAAGCACCCCAAAAACTGACTGTTTCATGTGATACCTCCAGGCACTCCTGATCATGGGTGCCTGCTCATGCCCTGAACTCAGACAGTGGACTGTGGCAGAGCTGTGAGAAACCAGCTAAGGCTAAGGTTGCTGTCACTGTGCTCCATCTGATGTGCAGGTGGAAACAACATAAATTTCAACATCTGATGAAGAGTTCTGTGAACTGAACACCAGCTTGGTCAGCCTGGTTTGATTAAGTAGGAGAGAGTGAATTTCTGGTCAAGTACTATGTTAATATTTATTACTCTGACTTACCAAGACTCAAATTTCCTGATGAAAATTTCAGATTAAAAAAAAAGCTGAGAAATTTTTTAAAATTAATTTAGATTTAACTTAGTATCAAACAGAGGTTTGTCTTCTCAGAAAACTGAGTGAAATATTTCTAATACATGCCTCCAAAATTTTTCATGAAGGTAAAAAATAATAAATGTTTTTTCCCCACAGTTTGTCTACACAGTGCTTTTAGGTAAACACTGATATCCACCTTGTACTGGATACAACTAAATAAATTGCATATATATTTATGTCTATTATTTAAGTTCTTCTTCATTCTTCCTGAGTTCCATTCTCATTGACCTTTCAGTAAGCTCATTCCTACAGAATTTTTTCAGAAGGGATACCGATTTTCTAAAAAAAAAAAAAAAAAAGTGACCCCCCCCCCTTGCTCCTTTATACCACAGTATAGCTGTAGATTACCTTTGTGCTTTTTTAAAAATTTGCACTTCCTGTATTCTCTCCTGTAGTAACAGTCTTTGCTGTAATTTTCAGGACTTTTATTTTGTGTCAGAATTTGTGCCAATATTTTAGGGACACTTAAATCAGTTTCTTCAAGTTTCAGTAATCTGTCTCTTACAACAGTACATCATCTTCCCTGAGAATGACAAATTGAATCTTAGTGGTGTCCCCAACAATAACTCTTTCTTTCTTCCCTGTAACCCTGCAGTAGCCCTGGACTGGCTTTTTCCAGGCCAAGAAACATGCTGCTAAGTCTTACCAAGCCCACACAATGTATTTGACAATTGCTTATCCTTTAGGGGCAACACAGGTCACTGAAATTCCCCATTGTCTCAGCGAGGAAACAGTGAGATGTTGGAGTACATTTTGAGAGCAGAAACCTCTTTGGTTTGAAGGGCTTCCTTTAATTTCAGCTCTGCTAATTTCAAGTCTTCTCAGAATATCTCCTATTTTCTTTTGTTTTTTCTCAATTTGCCTGTTCTCAGTTTGATTCTACTTCGTATATTGAAATCTTCTCAGCTGGTCAACATCCACTCTGTTATGTTGAGTAACATAATATTGATAATATGTCTTTGTTCTTACCTGCAAAGAAATGGGAAATTAAATGTTATTTTTATAAATATCACACCCCTCAGGTGATCTGCCTGATATTTTCTTGTCTTAATTTGCAGAGTTAAATACAAGGGACTTGTAAGGGGGGAAAAGTAAAACACACCTGAAAAGGAAACAAGAGTCTTCTCTAGCTATAACACGCAGGTGAGATTTTTAGAGCTAGCTTAAACTAATCCAAAGTTATATTGTCTTGAAAAAGAGTCTTGACACGTTTCTTTGATCCTGGCTATGTGTTTTTGTCCTTTCCTTTGGGTTAGTGCAGCTGATCCCAGAGATGGATGCTGAGTTATATTAGCTTTCCACTAAGCAAAGCTGGCACAACTAGCCTGGACTAGTCACTCAGGTTTTGGCTGACTAGGTAAGGTTAAATGGGTTAAATGGGTAGTTGTCTTGTGCTTTTCTGAACTTGTTTTCATAACAGACATATGCAAAAAGTGTCAGCATTTCCAGGATGAGTGTGAGGATTAATATTTGTAAAGTCATCTAGATTTCAGATTTGTTTGGAATTAAATGCAGTGTAACAATAAAGTTATTGTTAGTCTTCCACTGAGCACTCCCATTTTGCTTCACAGCCTAATAGACACCAGAAAAGACATCTGAAAACTTATTGTGTTATTATTTATGATACATACAAAGCAAATAAGGAAGAAATGCCACAAAAATAATTTAAACACACTCAGCTTCAGCACAGAAAGCAAGATCAAACTAATTAAATCCGTATTATCACTTTCTGTACAAACCACACACTGTTTTAATGTGTTGCAAATTCAACTCCCAGTAAATAAAGACCTGATTGTGCATACATATATATGTATGCATGAGAGGGGAGACGGAGAGAGAGGAAATCCAGAGTCCTTCCTTCTCCTGGGATTTGTTGGAAGCCCCCTGTTGGCTCCAAGAAGCATTGAGGCAGGGACTTTCATGCCTTTGTCCGAGTGTAAAAATGTGAGGGTACTAGCACTGCTGTCGCCGTTGTTTCCTAAAAGAGGTCTGGTGAGATGGAGTAGGTAAGAGTTAATGACTGATTTGGCACAAAGCATTCTTCTATGTTCTGCTCTGAATCTCCAAGAGACATATTGGCTCAGCTGATCAGATTCCTTTAATAACACAGCTTCCAGGTCTACTCGTGCTGATCCTTCTCTGCTTCATAGCCAATGATGGTCATGGCTTGAGGCCACAGTCTAACACTGTGACTCCAGAAAGAATGTTGTTTTTAATGTCAATCCAATGTTATTTTAAAAGAGACACAAAGAACTAATGCATTTCCTGGGGTTCCCAACTTTCCTGGATACTGTTCAAGCTGTTTCAGAACTCAAGTGTTTCCTAAAAGCTGTCAGTAAGGTTGTGGCAGCACTGCAGCATCTCAGATGCAGCAGCTATGGAGTTACTTGACAGAAATGTGCTGAAAAATGCCAGCTTGCTGAACTTAAAACGTTGCCTTCAAAACACATCCATTAATATTTGCCGTGGTGACAGCCAGGTATCAGTCTTGACCATTTCCTCAAGTGTTTGCCCAACTGCTGCGGTTACTGAAAGCTGCTGTGCCCACAGGAATGGACCAGATCTGCCAGACTAATCCTTCTTGCATTCAGTCTGGTAACTGGGTAACTTGAGTCAGAAAGAGCATAACAGATACAGAAATGGCTGAAAAAGAGCTAAGGCAATACCTTAAAACACTGGTAATTTTTCCAAAAGCATCCTGAGTTGTCATCTATGGATAATTTGGAAACAAAGCTAACACTGAAATTATGTATTTTCTATAAGCAGCTTGCTCATTTATAGACATACTTCCTTCCCCCAAACTATACAATAATAATGGCAATGCAGAAGAACACTCATTCACATTAGCTCTATGCTTGATACATTTCTGCAGTCCTGGGCAGACGACTCGTCAAGGCTAAAAATTCGGTTCTTCATTATTAAAAAATACCAGTCTTTGCTATAGGAGTTGATGACTCCATGAGAATTATAATTATAATCAAAGCATAATAGGCATTTTGAGGCCCTTATAATTGCTGCCAAGAAACTATTTATTCAGCTAAAGAATTAAATCTTTGTTTGTAAGCTCTTTCTTGTTCACAATAGAAATAAGTGTGTGACTTGGCTCATGAGCAGATACCAGTCTGGCTATTTTACTCAGAGTGAAAAATAGGCCTTCATACAGAAAGACTTGGGATACTAAAACCAATTATTTATACATATTTGCCTCTATAAAATCCAGTGTTTAGCTCCAATGATGCCTCTGATTGCTCTTCTCCTTTGCTGCATGTTGCAGACTCTATGATATGCTATATGCTCAGTATTCCATGCATATCTGGCACAACTCCCAAAATACAACTCCCAAAACCGGAAATTTTTTTAGGAAAAGTTGAGTGTTGGATGCCAAGAAATGAATAAGTGATACAGATGAACTTTGTAATTTTTCTTGGTCCTTTACACGTTGTAAGAGAAATAAGGTTCCCTGAAACTACCTAATGATCTTTCTCAAAGAGAGAAAGGAGAGTGAAAATGACACACCAAGCTCTTCTACTTCTTACAAGCCAATACCATAAGTAAAAAGACATTTCAGGCAGCCACAATAAACTTACATCAGCAGCAGAAATACTCTGACTTGCTACAGAGTCCACTGATGTCTTTCTGTCTTCTCTAAACATGTGAGTAAATTCAGCATGCAAAGTCTTTAATTTTAAACTCAGCAGCTTCATGTAGAGTCTATTGGCTGAAAAAGGCAAATTCTTCAAAAGAACATTTTAAAGAAAGTTCTCTTCAATCTAAGTAAGTATTATGAAGTTAGGTTTGTTGTCAGTTGGTGTAATGGAACCCTGAATAGCTCCCTGAAAGGAAGCAAGATTGATGATGATGACAACATGCATGATGACCACACCCAGCTAAGGCAGCAGAACACCTTAGCAGCTGAACCTCTTCACAGTGTCTGCTGTACTTATCTAATTAAGTGAGATATCCTGGTTTAACTCAGGTGGTGTTTAGAGAAATTCAGCCTTAAAATTTGTTCTTCATATTGCAGTAGGAGGCCATGGCATAGAGGATACCTTAAATGATCACATCTTTCTCTGATAATTGTATTTGATCAGGGAGAGGAATGCAATGAGTACTCATCATGGTATAGGCACAAACATAAGTCAGTTTGACTCTATCTACACAGTTATGCCTAACAGGGACATCTTTTATGTTAGGTATCCAAAGTTACAGGGCTTTGCCCAACTGCTGAAAGAAAATACTAATTTGCTTAGAAGGCTATACTTGTTCTAAATCAAGTGCCTTTGCTTGTGCCTTGTATCATATGTACTTTGTACAGACGTAACTTCTTTTAAGGTAATTTATTTTAAAATAACCGTGCAAACCAAGTGTTTCCATGAGTGAATGAGAATGTACATTGTATATCCGAGTAAGAAAAAATGGTTTGAACAAATGCTGATTTAAAGTTATTTCATATCCCAGTAAAATGAGGGATGCTATAAGGTTGCATTTATTTCAAATTGTCCTGCTGTTTGGGTCAGATTCCATGCTAAGTCAGTAAGAATTCTCCCTTTAACTTCAAGAAGATCAAGATTGGAGCAGTCACAGTAGTCTTAATAAATGTAAATCTTATTAGAAATACCCTCTTTTATAGGAAGTACCAAGCTGTTCAAAGCTCCAGGCTACATTACCTTACAACATTGACTGAAATGGCAGAAGAATTTACCATCCCCACTAATGAATTTTTTTAATTACTCTTTGCAAAGAGGGGGATAACAAGCCTCTAGTGAGAATCAAATCAATCCTTGAATTGAAATACACTAGTAAGGCTTAAATCATATTTTAAAAAGTCTCTCCTGGTCAGCAGTGTTACTTCCTAAATCAGTCTAGGAAATTCCAGATCTTTTTTTATCTTATTTTTAACAATAATCAAGTTTTGGGAAAAGAGCTGCTAACAGTTATGGACGACTTCAGCTTATCCATTACAGATAATGGCATAGACATTAGAAATTAAAGTTTCGCCACACCATCAACACTGCTTGTCACCTTATTAGCTAGGGATGCAGGACCATTCCAGTGGTCTTTTAACTCCACCTTCTCTTGGGGTGTTACTGAGAAATTCAGCTACCAAGATCCATTACATGCTTTAATCTTTCTTCTGACCTCAAGAGCTGTGCATCCATAAAAGTGGCTGCTGGGGTCATAAACACAGTGGAGGGGCTCAAGCATGGTAAATTTTGGAAGCAATGAGCTGGAGACTAGTGGCTCCTTCAGTCTTAGGCCTGCCTTGTGAGATGCTGTGGGGGCAAAATTATCACCAGTGATGATAAACTGGTGATGAACTGGTTTTCCAGACTGTTGGTGCCCATTCTGTAACAAGTGGCTGGCTGCTGGCAAGGTTATTGTGTGCAAACTTTTATGGGCAGAAAAAACGGTGAGAACCGAGCCAGAACAACGTGGCTTTCTACCATACTTCCAATAGATATGTCCTGGGAAATTCAGGTAGGTCTAATTCCCTTACAAAGAACGGGTTACAAAGATTTTTTGCTAGGGAGATACAATAAAGAGGGGGTTATAGTCAAACATGAAAGTTAATATGTTTTCATTTTTAACGAAAAAGGTAAGTGAATCAATGTGGGATCATCAAGAATGATCCTCATTTTTTTCCCCAAATGTGAAATTAATTCATATTGTAATTTTTAAAGTTTTAAACATTTTTCCCCTGAATTTCTGAATATTCTCGTCATAGAAACCTATATGGATGCAAAGTACCTAAATTATTTACAGTCTCATTAGAACAAGAAAGTATCTGTTTTTATTTGCCTTCTCCTAGGAAAACATTTTGAGGCAACCAAAAAGTGTTTGAAGTCTCTAATCTGTTTTCTAAAGAAAATAACATTAATTCAGCTGACTGAATTAAGCTAGCACTCATGCATGCAAAAGCAGGAAATGCTCCAGCATGTTACAAAAATATACTGAACATATGACTACAAGAAACAACCTCTACTTAGGTAATTGTTTCAGCCATGACAGGTTCTCAATTTTTTTTCCACGCTCCTGTTACATACAACAAAGTATTTCTCTTGTCCAGACCTGAACAATAATCAGATCATATAATGAACAATCATCAGGTCACCTGAACAATATACAGCTCATCATTTAAATCACAGCAACCCCTAGAACCATAATAAGAGTAACAGAAGCAGAAGAATTCTATGGGAAAATATTTTCTTCTCTTTTAGTTACACACACACACACATATATATATATATGGAAATAGACTGAAATAGACTGCATTTCTGCAGAAAGGATGGACATGATACAAACATGAATTTAAAAATTTTATGTTTTGGGATGTTTTGGATGTTTTATTTGTCCCTTTTCCTCCAATGGCTCCAGATATTCCCCTTGATCTAAGGACTGCCACACAGAGAGGACCAGGGAAGATCAGAACAGGATCCACTCTGCAAGTCTGGGTTGGCCTCACAGGGACAGAAGACTTGTACCCACCATTTCAAGAAATCTGACATGCAAAGAAAGTAACACAGGATGCTGTAAGTAAGGCCTGGTTCTGCTCAGCTGTTTCTGAGCAGGTTTCCATGATGCCATGATGACATCATGAGTCATCAATACTGAGGAAAGGAAGAGCAAGTGATGATAAAATGGCCACAAGGATTAGCCAGATCATGAAAAATAACAGAAATAACATTAAGTGGAAGATAAAAGGCCTGCCCAATCATCCTTTAATGTTATTTACTAGCACTAATGTTATTTCTTCATATCTTGTCCTAGACTGTGAATGCTAAGAAAGGGCAGTCAAGCAGACAAGATTATGGACTTTGATTTAGCAAGGGCAGACTCAACTAATTTTTAAGCCTGCCTTCATTCTGTTCTGAGGGTTAAAGGTTTGTTTTCCCTCCTTTTCCCTGGAACGATCAACTGGTCCTTCCACATAGGCACAGGGAGACCTCATCAGAGATGGAGGGTTATGAATACCTAGGGGGTTACTAGAGCCAGGCAGGCATTTACATATCTCCCATCTTTCCCAAAAAAATGTCTGAGCTCCACAGAATATTCAATGCATATCTTGTTTTGACCAATATCCCTGTATCATCATTATGCTGTTTATTTCTGCTCATTCTGAATTTGAATGTGAAGTGTTCATAAATAAAGGCACATACAGAAGTGTTTTGAGATAACTGTGCTTTACTAAATGAAAATTGCATTGACAATTCTTATGACTGTTTTATATGTAGAGCATTAAAAAGTATCTGGAGTCTCCAGGGATTTTTGTGGGTAATTGTTTTGTATGTTACAACACGTTTTTATAAATGGGTTATGTTTTATCCTGCTGGTCCTTTTTCCTGCTCCTGTGCTTTCCAGAAATTCTAAGTTTTAAATGAAAATATGCATCCTGTATATATGATCAACTTTTGTTACTTTCACAACTTGTGCAGAGAAGTAAGTTAGCCACTAAATATGACAAGTTTATTTGCTCATTTATTTATTTTTAAATTCTAATTAGAGAAAGGAAAAGGGTATCAAGAGTCTTTAGTGATTCACATTTTAACAACCAGGTTATAATTTATTAATTCCCAACTTATAAAATTTTCACAACCTCTTTCCACAGGAGTCCAAGAGCAACTCAAATTTATTTATTGTTTCTACGTAGGGTGTCATTAAATATTTGTTATCTCCTAAAGTTTGTTGGGAAACGGGATTATTTTCCACATCAAATCACACCAATGCTAATGGGAAAAGCATTAGATGTTGACCCAGCAAATTAAACTGTAAAATATGAGGCTCATTGTTATTATTACATACAGACACATTTTCTGTGCTCCTTATTAAAACCATCTTAATCAAACTCATTGTATTTTAGTCATGTTTTAAAATAATTATGCCAGAATACAAAACACATGAATATATAAAGAGAACAAGTTTCACTTGAATATGTTCAATTTAACTTTTTAAAAGAATTTTCCAATTGGTCTTCTTTGACATTTAAATTAATCATCTACCAAAAAAAAGAAAAACACACTGAGGGTTTTTTGTGCTTTTCTTAAAGCATCCTAAGATACTCCTTCTATTTTATTTTCCAACAAAACCAAAAATCAGTTCTGCATATATGAAGCTCATCTAATGTATATTTCTGTCAATTCTCATTTCTAGCCCTTTGTGTTTTATTGCAAGTTTTGTGGTAAGCATGAAAGTGTCCTATCATGGGGTTAAATGTTCTCTCCCTCTGGTGGCTACTCTTCCCTGGAGAATTACTGTGAAAACCCCTTCTCCTCTGATTCCCTTATGGATCTGCACTGCACAGTTTGCCACAATGGACACCGCCCTAATTCACAGAAGTCTTACTGGGACAAGATCATTTTTAATATTTTAAAACTAGAAATAGGATTTATGACATTGAATGCAATGCTCACTTGCTAGGTGGACTTCATGCACTCTTCCTTTATGGTGGAGATGGAATCAACATGGAAACTGGGGTTTAGTGGATGTTTCATCTGGCCAAGCACAGGATGAGATGGATAATGACCTGGGTTCTGTTGATTAGCTCTGAGCTGGGTTTAAAAAGAGTCTCATGTCTGGCTCAGATTGTTTGCTTTTGCAGATGTCACAGGTCACCCATTAAATCAAAACACATGTTCCATGCTGCAACTGTTTTGTGTATTTGGTGAGGAGCTGAGGGCTTTATGTCCTCTGCCTTTCTGATTAGAAAAAAAAAGTACATTTTTGAAGACTGAAATTTTTTGCACCAAGTAAGATTCTTAGTACTTTTGTGATGGGAATCATAGAGCCAATGGCTACAGCAGATTCAGCTGGTTACTCATCCTGCTCCCATTGGAAACATGGAACTTTCTCCACATATCAATTCCTTACCAAAGGATATAAATAATTGACTCTTTATGTTAACTCACATTTAAAGAACTCAAAGGAAAGAGGTTTTTTTTTCAGTGCCTTATGGTGCATGCATGGGAGGAAATGGACCATCACCACAACTGCTGATACACAGCACACACTGCAGCTGCTAAACTCACCAGTCACACCAACCACTCTTTTCACTGGAATAACTGCACACACATGGCAGAGAGCTCTGCCTTCACTGCTCTGGCCATGGCACCAGCCAGGACTGCTCTGCTCTCCCTGGTGTTGAGATGTCTCTTCACTTGCTCATTCGCTCACAATTCTACAGATGCACAAATATCTCACTTGCAAATCAGCGTGTGGATCATTCGCACTTTAACGCTGCTGGACATTTATTTGCTGCATTAAAGTGGCACTCCTATTCCTTTCTTACCAAATACTTCATAGACTTTCTATAATTTGCTATATTAATACCTCTTCTTAAAAAATATAACAAAACTATGAATTTCCCCTGCTACTTGAAACCCTTAGTTTTTCAAGACAGACCCTTAACTGTGACAAGATGGAGAATTTGTTATGAATATTGTGATAGGCTCCAAATTGAGCTCCCAGATCAAGGCTTGGTTCAACAATTCCTGAACAAGAGGCCTATGTGAGAGCCTTGTGGGACAATGGGAGGTTCTGTCTTCCTGATGTTTGAACTTTCTGCCCTTCTCCCAAGGAAAGACAGTGATCACCATGTTTCATGAGCTTTTCAAATCAGCAAGAGCTAATAAAATCATCTGTAATTTTGATTTAAGTAATTGACTCTGTTAAGTTCAGAAACTACACAAAGGCTCTATGCACCTGCCCTGTATGTATTTCCCATGGAAAGGTCCCTAACTCTTAAAGAATTAGGTGGAAATTGAATATTAGCCTTAACAGTGGAATTGCTGATACGAGATAAGACAGAAGAGTAAGCCCTGGACACAAGTTAAGGAGTCCATGAAGTCTCTAGAGCCAGTGTTAGGGAGTAGGTAGAGGAAACAAACAGGGGCATTTGCCTGAGCTCTGTCCCTACCCTGTAAAAATTCAAGTGGAAGATCCAGTGCTTGGATCCTCTCACGGCAGGCTGGTGAATATCCAAGAGGTACAGCCAGTCCAGATTCAGTTACGTGGGCATATTTTCACACTGTCCTCATAACTGGTAGCTTTATAATCCTCTGGCCTTCATAAAAGCTCCAGGAAAACCCTCTGGAATTTAGCCACATTCATTTGCTGTAGTCACAGGTGCAAATTCTGACCTGAATATTTGCAGCTGAGTCACTGCATAGTTCTCCAAGCAGAGAAACAAAGTATGTTCCACTCTTACCACCTGAAGACCTGAGATATACCTGAAAATTGCACACTGATTTTGGGAAAATGCATTCAATGATGTTGGGATATCTCTGTCTTTGGAGATTTTCAGAACGCAGTTGGATGAAGCCCTGAGGAACCTGCTTTGGCCCTGATCCAGGGAGGAGGTGGGACCAGAAATCTAAGGTTCCTTCTAATGTAAAATTTTCTATGGTTTTATGACTCCATGGCTCTTTAATGCTAGTGTTAGGGGACTAGTGTTCTTTGCCGTACTAGGTATTTTCCATTAAGGCCATTTCAGCTCATAAGCTCTGATGTAATGAGATGTGCTGCACGTGCCACACTGCTTGGGCCAGCAATCCCAGCCTCTCTCTTTGCACAGAAGAACCACCTATTGCCTTTTAATGAGACATTGTAAAACATGTGAATACCTGCCTTCCAAATAGAGTTGGCCGTAGCGGCAGCAGCAATCTGATACGGTATCAAAGTGCAACACCCAGACAGCCTGGATCTTAAGAACCCTTTCCCAGAAAGGAATCTTTTACCAAGAGGTGGTCTGACCCAGTGTGGGGTCAGTGATGAGGCAGCCCTGCCAAGGCATGCCCTGCTTGGTAACAGACTCCACGTGGGTCACACGTCCCACTGGCTCATGCCACCACCCTGGCCACTGTCCCTCCTTCTGTCCGTCACTCAGCAGCTCTTGGGCAGCCAGCACAGAGTGTACAGGAGGGGCACGCAGAGGCTGTAAAAAAAACCCCTTCATAAAAATAACTCAGGAGACTCCTCACCCCAAAGCTGGAAATAGCAGAGAAAACACCTCCCATGCTGGTTCAGGGGTGCCTGCATGGTGGGGAGGAACCTCTCCTTGAGCTGCAGCTCCTGGTTGTCAGTTTGCATTTCGACTGTGCCACTGCAGACTCCCCAAGCTGTGAGTGTTCCCTCAGAGGCACCACACTTTTCCTAACGATGTAACAAGGTGATCCCGTCAGCCATTTAATGTTCGCAGCGAGTGGCGTGGGAAACAAGCTTTACCATGTGCTTCCTACCAGAAATGAGCTGTTGAGGTGGAAGGAGATGGTTAGATATTGTGTTGCCTTGAGACAATATGGAAAGTCTGATGGAGAAGTCCTGGGAAGGAGGAAGAAAGGAGATGCAGAGTCTTGTCCAATTTGTTTTACTGCATTTATTGAGAAAAAAAGTTACCTGCTTAAATTCAGAATCTGCTCTAAATAGAAAACAGGTGTCATCTTTAAATGTGCTTTCCAGTTCAACCTTGTGGTGCCCAAGAGAAATACTATAATTTTTTTATAACTTACATGAGAGAAGACAGAGCGGGCAGCAGGGAGCATTGAGGAATCAGGGCAGGAGGCATATAAAAATTTGTTTGCAGTTTACAAGGAAGAAGAATGTGCTAAGAAGGGTTTTTTTCTTCTTTTTAACCTTGTAACAGATTAGGGATGATACTACCGGCTATGGATCCTACCAGAGGAATGAAAGAATGCGTTCCTCAGCCCAGGGCTTTTTCTGTAGTTTCAGAAAATCTATCAAAGTGCCAGGGTGTCTGATTATTCAGCCCCTGCCTTGGCGTCATACAACACAAATGAGTGCCACACAGTGTGGATTGAAGATTCACAGAGAAAAAGCTGTTGGAGTTTGATAGTGTTTTGGATCTCAAAGAAATCTAAAAATACAAAATGCAGCCGACACATGTGCAGTGCTTTAGTAAGCTGAACATCTGGGACTATTTCAAATGCACCCCTTTTAGGTTGCTTATTATGCTACCAGAGACCAGCAAAGTGCAAATAAAAACTTAGAAGATTTTTGTACTGCTTCTAAGTTCAGCTACGAAGACATTAAAAACAATAATGGGGAAAATTAATATATGCCAGTTTACAGCCCCCATTTATTCTAGTCTTAGAGGATACTTACATGTGCTGTGCTGCATCTTTCTCTAGTTTTCTAGATTAATTACTATATTGTGGAGGTATATGCACATTTTAAATATATACATTGATATTTCCCTTATGGTGTGATTTAACTGAGACCTACAGAACCCTTTGCAAACTCTAAATCAACTTCACATAATGAGGTAGAAATAATAAGCATGTCACCTACCATTCAAAGACATCACTTCTATTGACACAGTACTTTTTATACTATGATGCCAATGCAAGATTTTCTGTAAATCAAAATTGGCAAAATAAAGAGCCAGGTCCAAAGTATATAAAGCAGTTTTGCTCTTCCATAGAAGTAGTTAGCTATAGGCTTCAGTGAGATGAAGATTTCACTCAGTCATTTCATTTTTACTCATTGATTTATACCACACAATCTTTTTTAATAAGACTACTTAAGGGAAGAACTACAACTGCATGTCTCTGGGTGTCATGCAGGCTTAACAGATAGGGTCCAAAGGTATACCATCTGCACAAGGCTGCTTGTAAGTCTAGACAAATAGCATCATTGTGGAATCTTCTGGATCAAACAATAACTTGCCCAGATACATGCATATTAGAAGGTTTTGTCAGAAAGGAAAAGGATTTTGCCAGGATGGAACAACAACAGAGGACAAAGGGTGTAAAATGGCAGCAGCCAAGGCCAGAATCTGTTTTAGGGGGCATGGAGTTAATCCAAAATAAAGGGGGAAAGAAACTTTTTTTAAAAATGTATCTTTCATACTGTTCAGCCACATGACTGAGATTTTAAAAAGAATACATACGAATACATCAGTATAGGGTCAATGGTAAACTATGCTATTTAGGAAAGAAAAACAGGGATGTTATCAGCTAACTGAATGGATCTTTTCTTTGGACTCTGATTTTCTACACATCCTCTGATGGGCAGTCAGCACTGTCTCCTGGAAAATAAACTTAAAATAAAGTTATGGAAGGGCTACTCAGAGTAGCACAAGATCAGCACAAGTTCACACTGTGCTGGGCTGTAAGAACACACAGAGCTATGAAGGCCAACCAAAGATCTTCTGGACGGTCTCTGCTATCTATTTGTTTCAACAAAGAAATTACTTCAAACATCAGAAGGAGGAAAACAAAGTAAAAGCATGGAAGAGTATCCTGTTTATCAAGAACTTTGACTTCCATATGGCCAAAAAGGCATTGTAAGAAATGCCATCTTGTAAAGTGAAAGTGAACCATATTGGGCAAAACCATACCAGCGAATACCAACCATATAAACTCACTGACTCATCTTGCGGCACATGGTGATGGCTTGCTCATACACCTCTAGGATTTCCTTCTTGAAGAATGTCCAGCCTCCCTGGGCACCTTTGCCCTTCAGGACTGCTTCCCAAGGCACTCTGACAACTGGCCATATAAACTTGCTGGCTCATCTTTCGGCACGTGGGGACAGTGTGCTTGTACACCTCTAGGATTTCCTTCTTGAAGAACGTCCCGCCTCCTTGGACACCACTGCCCTTCAGGACTGCCTCCCAAGGCACTCTGACAACTGGCCTCCTAAAAACAGTCTGCCCTCCAGAAGCACAAGGTGACAGTTCTGCTGGCACTGCTCCTTACTTCTCCAAGAAGTAAGATCACTATCATTTTGTGATCACTTTGCCCAAGGTGGCCTCTGACCACCAGAGCACCCACCAGACCATCTCTGTTCACAAATAACAAGTCCAGTGGGTGCCTGAACCCTTACTCTCTGTCTCAGAAAGTTATTTTCCACATATTCCAGGAGCTTTCTAGACTGTTTCCACTCTGCTGTATTATATTTCCAGCAGACATGTTGAAGTCCCCCAAAAGAACAAGGTCCAGTGATTGTGAGATTTCTTCCAGCTGCTTACACAATATTTCATCTGCCTCTTCATCCTAGCTGGATGATCTGTAACAGACTCACACCAGGATATGTGTCCTGTTGGCCTTCCCTCTGACTCTTACCCATAAAACACTCAACCATATTGTCACGATCACGAAGCCTCAGACAATCAAAACACTTGACTGGGATGGACTTTCCAACCATATTTGCCACTGACTTATTTAAGAATTTTAATTGGGTAGTAATCAAGCAGTAACTGGTTAGAAAAGTCACTAATAGTTTTTGCATGTTCATCCTTATCATGGTGCCTGTGAGCACCATTTACAATAGTTATTTTGCATCACAGCCCCCAGCACCTTTAAGAACCACAAAATTCCTCCTACCATCAAAAATGAGGAGGCTCTGCAAAGCTGTTAGGACCAGCCACAAAGCATACATTGGGTATTGCATCCTCACACATTAAACGGTGGCCAGAAAGTCACTGTTTTGCTTTCTCATCCATTTTCCCTAAAATGAAAATAGGAGTAAACAACCTTTTACTTTCTTACCCATCTGCCCCCAGTAAAGACATCAAAGTGGGATCAGTACAAAACTAAGCAATACATTAAATGGAATATTTTGGGGGGAACAGGTGTTCCACTTCCAGATCATCTTTAAAACCTGAATAGGGAGGGTTACAGGCAGGCTGCATAACCTGAAGAATGGCCAGATCATAGGATTTGTAATTAGAGTGAGTACATGGTGCTTCCTCACTGGGAAAAAAAAAGAGATGAGCAGCTGTCTCAGCAATACTGGAGTCAGCGAGGACTCCCAATGAAATCAGATACTCATCTGCAGAGAGAGCAAGCACGGTACATCCATCAGGCAGGCATGTGTCACAGCTAGTTGAAGAGAAATGGCTTCTAGAAAGTTAAGCTTCTTCTGAAACCTCAGTACATCTATTAATAAGGGAGAATGAAAAGAGGGCTAGAAAATAAACTAGAAATACAAGCAGTAGTCACCTGAGGCCGCACATGATTAACTTCGGTAAAGCACATTACATGCCTCTACAAGGAGAAAAATTCGAAGAAATACTTTATTGCATTAGCTAACAGTAAAAATAAACTAATGTGGCTTACATAATGTGTAACAATTTCAAGACTTGAACAATTATTTGAAACCTGATTCTGACTTTACTTCCATACTACGTTGGAATAACTGCATTTATATTGAGATAAGTTTCAAAGGAGTTGTGAACACATCCATCAATTTAAACAGGCAGAGATGCTCCCAAGCTTTTGTGTAAGCTCTGAAAAAATTCTAGGCCTTGTCTGAAGAACTAAGAGTGCTAAGTGTTATCCTGCACTGTGCAAATATTTTACTGCTGCAAGGCAATGTCTTCAAGATGATTAGTAAAGAAGCCTAGGAGCCAGAATAATAAGCAACACCATTTTCAATAGATGCTGACCCAAGAGGTCTCAGAGACAGGGAAATTCACACAACTGTGTCTTTTCCCTCTGTTCTGCTGCTAGCACTATGCCTCATATCTATTCTGCACAGCAGCTCAGCTTTGCTCTCTCTCCAGGACCCCATCTGCCAGACGTAACCGGTCACTGCCACATCAGCAGCTGTCCTGGGAGACAGCAGGGACAGCACGTACCTTTCCCCTGGCACATCCCAGGTGAGACCTGCTGTTATCGCTGCTGGGTGAGCGTGGCAGCAGCAAGAGGCACAGACCTCCCTCCTTGCCTCACACGCCCTTTCTCTTCATGTTTACCCAAGTCTCGTTGCCGTTTCAAGCTATGACTCGCAGGTCTCCTTTGCTGCCGCCTAAGTGGGTCCCATAACGTGCTGACAGCTGCATCCACCTTGTGAAGTCACGGCGTGGGCACCAGGGGCAGAGGTGCTAAGAGGTACTCAGGGCCACTCTGCTGGGTTTCCTTTGAAGCCAAGCAAAGGGGCCATCAGCAAGCAGCAAAGATGAAAACCTCAACCCTCTCTTTTTTTTTAACCACAGGGAGCATTTATTGTGTCTGTGTTTCCATAATGTTTCTAAACAATACTGTGACCTGAAAGTGAAACAGAATTAAGTTGAATCTAATTTAAAGTGCTTTAAAAACAGGTAATTGGGAAAGCAGACTAGAAAAATTACATGCCTGCAGGATGAGATGCCTTTATTTCTCCTTAGTGGGGGAACCAGCTTCCATGGCAGTACCATGCCTTTTTCTTCCTCTCGCAGGCAGGAGGACAAGAGAAGTAATAGCATTAGGCAAATGTTATTCTTCCTTTGGCTTGGAACAGGCAGCCCTTCCCAGGCAATTGAAATTGGTACCGTTCTGTGACAGTCAGATAGTAATTAATCTGCACTCCCCACACAGCTAGATCCAATGGGGCTTCCATCTGTCCACCCTAAAACTCATGGCGGGCTGGGATCGTTGGGGAGATAAGCCTTTCTCACTGTTCCTGCTCCCACAGACGGCATGGCTGCAAAGCCTTGTGCACCAAAGAGGGTGAATTGGCCATTGTAGCTCAGCCCTGCCCTTCTCTGTCCTGGGAAAGGAGGACTTTGTCAGCAGGACTATGCCAAAAGGCTTGGCACACTCTCCCTTTTGATTGCATAATGCAACTGTTTAGAAACAGTGAAAAGCTAGACCCAAAGGCAGAAACTGCAAGCACGTATCCTGGGTACAAACTCTTCCACCTGAAACACAAGTGACAATAGACTGAATCACTGTAAACATACCAAAAAACCCTCAGTGACCATTTATATCCTGCCTGAGAATGTCTAAATTAGGTTTACAACCTAGTAAAACTACCACACCTCTGGAAGAGAGTCAAAAGGGCCAGCTTTGTCCAAGGACAAGGGATTTCCCCTCAGGTTACCATGGGGAAGCTCAGTGTTTCACCAAAGCCAGCAGCCCTGTGGGGTGACCCATGTCATGGGGATTGCTTCTTCAAGGGTTCGGTGAGCTACACTTGTAAAGGTGACTCTTTCTCACTTGCCATGACTGTTTCAGTTCCGATATCTGATTTTCTATGGCTCAGACTAGGGGAGGTGGACCCTTCCCTTTCTTCTTATTGAATCCAA
This sequence comes from Entomyzon cyanotis, assembly GCA_024500445.1. Lineage (NCBI taxonomy): Eukaryota > Metazoa > Chordata > Aves > Passeriformes > Meliphagidae > Entomyzon > Entomyzon cyanotis. The sequence continues at coordinate 44,911,874 of JAKEPQ010001005.1, forward strand.
GCTTCTACAGTAAACTTTCCTTTCTTTCACTGGTAATTTTTGACCTGATCAGTATTTTTGGTCTCAATTTGATAAGCTGGCATGGCTTGGTAGCAGAATTTTTGCAAGCCTTTCTATTAGTAGTTCTTTCTAATGGTTTGAATTAATAATATGTTGTGAATTTACACTGCATGTCACAGATTTTAGGCTTATGTGTTTCCAGCAGAACAAACATGCTGAATTTCCCAGGCAGACAGCTGTCATCTCACTCACAGGTCCACCCATGTAGTCCACCCAGCCCTAGCAGCAGGCATAGTTACAACGCCCCAAAGCAGCAGAATTTTTTTGTTAGCACAATGCAACAACTTTACTTCTAATGATCATGTAATGCTGTGCTCTAATTGAATTTTAAATTTCTTTTATAGTATTCAATCCTGCAAACTGCTAAGTTATATGCTCAAAGAAGCTGCAAGATGAGCTTATAAAGTTTTCTACATTTGCCTGTTTGTTTTATAAAAAGAGTGTATAATGACACATGTTCTTTGAACCAGTGCTTAGCAATTGAAGTTGTTTGCTAATAAAAGTTTGTTGGTTTCATAATACACACAGAAATGTGTAAGTGGGCTATTCAAGCAAACTTAAACTCCTACTTCAGGGTGATTGTTTGTGTTCCTTACTTCATCTGTAATTCATTGCAGAATATTTTACAAAATATACTTTACATATGTGAAGCTACAAATGAATGCTATTAATATCGAATTAATAACTAAAAGATTCATTGCACAGTTACAGATTTTATAAAGTCACCTCTATGAAATATCATGAAGATATCACATAGCAAAGTCATCATGCCTGTGTTGACAGGCTTTCTTACAGGAATGATTTTTGACAATAATGGCACTTACTGCAGCACTGGCTTTATCAGCATGGCACTCTTGCAAAATGAAAGGATGCAGAATCTTAACCAATAAGACAAAGCCGGGCTGAGAAGACACTGTCAAGTGAGAAGTTTGTAGAGAAAATCCAGTTGAAGAAAGAGGGTTCTAGTGAGACATTGCAATGAAGGGGGACACCTGCATACATCAACCAAGTGAGGATTTGCTCCTTTCTCCAACAGGACGAGGGCATGTCGCAGAAGCACACTGCATAGTCAGCTGAAGGAAATGCACTAGTTTGTCTTCTCCTGGACGAATAATTAACATGCAGTTAATTAAAAGGAAAAATGTATGCTAATGCATTCAAGTGAAGATTTTAGCTACTCCTATATATGTTTTAGAAATTGAATCTGTGCAAAACAACTTATTTTGCAGGAAAAGGGTACTAGTTGAAAACATCAGCTGTGCTTAAATATAATGCCCATTATATGTTACCATTTCGTGACTAGAGAAAACTTGTACTTGCAGAAAGTGTATTACAAAAATTCTGTATCCTCCTGCATTGAATTACATAAAAGTGAGCAGAATCCAATTGAAATTCAATTAAAAATGAGATAAAGCAGAAGCATAGACCTCACTTATATGTGGGACTTCCTCCAGATTCATCCTTTGCATTGTCAAAACTCAAACAGACGGAGCAGAAGGAGTGCATTCAGTTCTGAAACTGAAGCCAGAACAACAAGCAGAAGATCCAGGCAATCTGCTGTGTTCCTCACAAGGAGAATTTACAAATAGACGGAATGTTTTTAATTGTCCGTCTCTCACAAAAGGAAAGGAAAATAGCCTAATAGCAACACAAAGTTTTAAAGTCAGACACATCTAGGAGTATTGTGTTAATACTGTGTGTACAAACAACAGGTGTAAAAGTTCAAGCACCGAAAACTAACATATTGTAAACTCAGGAGGGGAATTAAAAGGAGAATCAAACTGAGAGAAATACTGGGGCAGATCTACTTCTGTCAGTATTGACTGCTTTGGTATGAGTTGTATCAACCCTTCTTGTTCACCTTTCTTCCCTACCCCCTCCAAGGCAGACCCTGCCACACATTTACCTTTGGCCTGTACATATATTGTCCATTTGATATGTGTTAATATGTTACATTGTCTGTAACTTGCATGCATGCTTCCTGTGTGTGTATTTTATCAGGCAGGTGTGAAGCTCTCTGTCTTCCTGCATAGGTGGGCCAGGCCTTCAAACTTTACAAAATAAAGTGGCTACTGGAAATCTGATTCAGTAGTCCATGGTGCCTATAAAATGTCCTCTCTCCCTGCTGGCAACCAGTGCAATTCCCCTTCTCCTTACCATGAGTAATCCAACTAACCCAATGCAGCACTATCTGTGGGGATAGTGTTGCATTGGTGAGTTCCTACCATTTTCAGATGTGTTGGGTTTTGCAGCTGTGCTCAGAACAAGCCTCCACGTTGCAAGCAGGCTCCAAGCCACTCCACAGCATCAGAAACGTGGGCACTGACGGAATTTTGATATTGCTGTGGCACTTACCAAGGAATGGGGAAACAAACTTCCCCCCAAACCCTATTCTGGATATTTATTTTGTCACAGCTATGTTCACGGACAATCCACGTGATTCCTGTCTGCTGTGGCACGGGGCAAAGCATATGCAGCTCTCACACATGCGACCTTTTGTGCCTAAGCAAATGCATATTGAAGAGAGAGCAGCCCTAAAACCTATATATTTAAATGTGAATATTATAATACCGTCTTCGTAATTATCATTCCCCTTGCTAGTTTCCAAGATGCTCTGGGAGGATCAAAACACAGCTGCTTCCCTACTGAGAATTTTCACACTTATCCCAGCCCCAGGTTTGTTTCCGTCCCGGCCAACAGACGGCTCGGAGCTGCTGGTCCCCGGGCATGGCAGAGCTACGACTGTTGACTGTTACTTTCGAAAGAAGGCTAAAAACTGACAGGCTGTTTGAATACAACTAAGGAGGGAGAAGGAAAAGGACTTCACTCAATCCAAATGATGGTCTTGCAAATCTTGACTGTTTTCCTTTAAGCCAACTCCAACTAGCAGGTTTTTTTTCCCCCTCGTGTCTACGGGAACATCAGCATTTGAAACACCAATGTGGGCTTAAGGAGAAAATGGATTTTCACCATATGAACTGTATGCATAATTTCCAGATAGGAAATGGCATGTTACTTTATTCACATACATTCACATTCATTTATTCACATGAAAAATAGTTCATATTCTCAGCTATGATTGACATAAGGTACGAAGAGGATTTCTTCTGTAAAAAAGCAAACAAATTATGAGGAGTAGGAAGCAATAAGGTTGTTTATTAACACTCTTCTATCTTCACCCTCCTGCCCACCCCATCACCCATAAGATGGCATTCCAAATCCTTGACACAAAATGATAATATATAATATCAACCATACGTTCTCTGCCATTCCCATCTGAACCTCCAGCACTGCAAATGTAGTCATCTTCTTTCCACAGTGGGAAATAGCAAACATTCATACTTGTGCATTACCTTTATTTGGCACTCAAACCACTGTGAAGTAGAAATTCTACCATTTAGCACCATCCCAGCCTCACAAAATACAGCCTTTCAAAGGATAAAGATAAGCCTACGGTGTCTGAACAGATTCAAGACACTTTACTAGCATTCTCGCACGGCTCCTGTTTGATTTGCATGATTATTCGGGTGATGAAGGTTAACTACCCTGAGCAATGGGAGGAAATCAAACCATGATCTTACTTGCACAAATATGCATAGATTGAGGGGTTTTATTTCATTTCCTTCAAGATTACTGGCAATGCCTATAGTAACACCTATTTTGTTAATTTTAGCTTTTATTACAGCCATCTCCAGGAAACAGCAACATTCCCAGAGATAGTCCTTGAGCAGAAAAGAAACTACATTCACGGAATACATTTCTTCTTGTAAATTATTTACCCGAGGCAAAAATGTTTATCAGCCTTTCTAATTTTGTGGCATAGAACAGCTCCTGGTGCATGGTGAGCTCAACAATTAACTGGTTGCACTGATGTTTAAAAAAAATAAACAAGCAGTGCCAAACACAAAGGTAGTTTTCTGCCATTTACATCAAGGGACAATATTATGCTCATTTCACTTGTTCAAATTCTGGCACTGAATGAAACAAGACTGATTTTTTTTCCCCCATGGTTTGGGTCAGAAATCAGGAAAATGAAATTTAATGAAAAATTTAGTCCAAGCAAAATTTAATAGTATGTTACAAAGATCTCGAAGCTTATAAATAACAGCAGGTAACTTCAACGAATATCAGATAACTGTACTGGACTCAGATGGTGTGAATTCCCCATCACAGCAAGGCAAGAGGAGGAGGAGGAGCAATATCTGATCCTTCAAGGTTCAGTAAATGTGGAGCAATTGTAATTAATCTTAAGTGACTCGTGATGCAGTATCACTGTAGCACAGGACTGATGACAGGGAGGTGTTCCCAGGAGAGAGAACTGAGTAATTTGGTGCCTCGTGGATGGTGCTCAGAGACATGGGAGAAGTCTGACTTAGCAAATGTCAGGGTGCATCTAGAATGACTAGAGGTGAGCCAACGTCCTGGCGGTGACACCGAGGACAGGATTCCCTCCTGCCTGTTTACTAGCAATAGACACAAAGCACTTTCCCTGGCCTGCCAGTTAGGGAAAGTTCCTCTCCTACCAGCACTATCATTTCTTCTTTGTTTTATAGATTTTAAATTAAACGCATCAAAGGAACAAAGAACTGTTCACATGTTTATGGAGCTTGCTAGAAAACTTGCAAAGGTCTGTGCCAGCTGGGTCATTTCTCTGTAGATGCTTATGGCACAGACAACATGTGTGGTATGTCCTCAAGCATGCAACTTCCCAAAGGGATAGAGAAAACAAATATGGGATGGAGGGAGTGGCCTCAGCAACATGTGGGAGCAGCCTGAGGTGGAAATGGCTGTTCAGGGATTTTGTCCTGCAATGGGAGACACTGGGATTAGAAACTGACAAGGATTTGGTGGTTCATTTCCCCAGAAGATTTTCCTTTAATATGAACTGAAATTTTTTTAGAGGTGAATGTGTGATGCTTGGTAGAACTTAATTAATTGAAGTTGGCCAGAAGCCAGACCATCTAGCAGTGTGATTGTTTCTGCTTTTGTTATTTGAATACTAACTAGTTGTTTTGTTGGTTCAATACTTCCAGTGGGAGCATTGACACACATGCCAGGTGCTTCGGGAGGTGCTCTTTGCAAGAGGGCTCTTCCCAGTGAGTCTGAAATGGATCATGAAAAGATTGAGTAGCGTGGGGAATCACTGAGCCACTGGGCATGTCCCCTGTCGGAGTAAAAGCTTGCTGTTACTCACAGTCTTCATCAATGTTCTGGCTGTTAAACTGTGTGGATGAGAGAGACCTGATTCTGCCTTAAACAGCTTTGAGAGTAAATTATGGTTCGGTGTGGTGTGGTGTGGTAGCATGACAGAATGGGTTTAGAGGGAAAGGGAAGGGAGAAATCAACAAGATACTCTATCACTCATTATAAATACATGTGTATGTAATATATATATATGTGTGTGTACATATATGTATGTATATATGTGTGTATATAAATATGTCTGATCTAAACATAAAAAGATTACATTATTTAGATGTTTAACTTTCACTTCCATTCCCAGGAACAGTTTGTGTGTTTCTATTAGTGTGCTTTTCAACTGTTTTCTGGGGGCAGGGCCTCATTACATGTGATGAAGTGTCTTTTCTAGCTCAGAGAGCAATGCTCCTGCTACTGAAGTCAGTGTCCTTAAACTCAGGGCCTGCCCGTGGTGATCTCTCACCCAGAAGTTTTAGGTTACCAATGTTGCCTCTCATGCGCCCGTGGCAGCTGTCACCATCAGCCACAAAATACCTGCACTCCAGCTAGATCAGAAGCGATTTAAGTCAAATCATCAAAACCAATTAAAACAAATAACTAAGCACACAGAAGAATGCACTCAGCCTAAGATGCTCCAGCAGACCAAAGCATCTGTGCACCCAGCTGTTTGGTGTACAAAGCAGATGTGACAAGATGTTTGGGCCTGGTGTTGTTTATGTGTCGGGAGACTTGGGCTGCATGGATTCACAGGCTGTAACAAATGTCCTCATTTATCCTTGCTTGTTCTTATGCTACAGCCAATTCCAGGGGACAGACACGTGTCATACAGAGAACCCAATGTATCAGGAACACTGAAATCTTGTACATTTGCTGACAGGTCTCTATAAAAGCCAGATTAGGTAATAAAAGCTCTTTTGGAGCTTCTAATTCTTAAAAAAAAAAATTTAACTCTTATCGAGAGTATGTTCAGAAATATGGAATATAACAAAATTATTCTTGGTGTCCTTACACAATTGTTATTCAATGAAATTCCCGCAGGCTTATGGTAATGTGTTCTGACTCATAGGATTTTATAGTGTGTATCTCCTAATATTTGGGATTTCAATTCAAGCACTGATTTTGGAGTCAAATACTTTGTGAGAATCTCATTCTGTCTGCAACTTCTTACCCCCGCAGAGTTTTGATCTCTTCTGGTTGCAGAGAAAAACTGGAAACATAACCCATAGTAAGTCTCAAACACCAGACGGCAAACAGAAATATACAACATTTATTTATTTTTTTTTTTTATTCTCCTGATTTTTAACACTTAGAGTTGGCAATATTGCAATTGGAATTTGGTTTGAATGAAGACTATGGGCTGAATGCCAGCTTACTCTTTCTGTCTCTCTCTGAAGAAAAGCAATGCTTGGAAATGCCTGGAAATGAAGGGCCTGATTCCCAACTTCCTTCCATGGCAGCTCATGCTGCCTTACCCTCCTTGTGAGCCTAGATTCAAGTATTCATGTATTTCCACGCTGTGTCCAAATCCAAACAGTAGAAATAGTCTTTTCCTTTAAAACATGATAACCTCAGGTTAAAAAATACTTTCATTTCTGTGATATGTGAAATCAGGATCTATTTTAAATAAGGCCATCTCTACTTAAAACCCATCTCTGAAACTCCTGAAATAGGGTATATTGAATAATATGAGAACATTTTTTTAAAATACTGTTTTTACTCTCTTGTGTCTTCTGCAAGTTTTTTCCACGACTAATATAATGAAACAACAACTAAAACACTGATTATATTCTCCAAGTAAAATGGCTTCTGAATTCACATGCCCAGACTGTCGTGCTTCCTCAGAGCCACTAAATACTGGAATTCAATAGTAAAAGGAAAGTTAATTCACCTGCTTCAAAAAATTCCAGGAATTTTCATGAATGTAGTATTTTCTACCAAAAATTTCCAAATTTCTGTTGGTTTGCCTACCAATAATTTCATCTCCTCTTTTTGGATTGAAGGAGGTAGTTTTGTTGATTTCTTTTTAATTAATGAGAGATTATTGTGAGGAAATTAGCCTTACATCTCCCCTATACCACCCCAAATCCTTTGTGTACCTAAATATAGCAGAGCACCAAGGGTGAACTGTGTGTGTACATGTTCCTGTACTGCCAGCAATGTTTCTTACACTGCTCAAACAGCACAGGCTCACAACTTACAAAAGGTTGTTGGCACAGCTTTCACGTTTATGGCTTGGGTTTGGGGCTCTGGACCTCAGCGTGCTGTGGTGAACCATAATGAGCATTTTGAACAGTAGAGGAAATGCTCTTCTTACAACAAAGGATTTTGTTGACAAGGTGAAAAGTTTGGTGGGTCACATGAAATGGAACTGGTGCTACAGGTTTTGAGTGTTGTCTCCTGACAATTCATGCATTAAGCCACAATATACTCATATATAGATTGAATGCATCCAAGAATCAATGGGGAAGGAAGTAAAACATCTGCTCTGAAGGCTCAAGTTTGACTGAAACGATCCATAAGCATTGTCCTGGTGCTTCTCTCCATAGTGAGTAACATAGAGGACTGATTGTCATGCCTCAGAAAGGCTGTTCATTGTAGCAACAGGTAAATAATCCAAATTTGTCCTGGTCTGGTGCATTTCCCAGTGCAATGCACCCCACCATTCCTGCAGCATGCACTCTCACCCGAGCAATGCATGAGGGGGGGCCAGAAGCTGGGCTCTGCTGTTCTCAGAACTGCCTCACCCACTGACTTTCCCTGCAAGCACAAGGTTCCTGCAGCAGCAGTGTATTACCTCAGTTGCCAGTGTCTTGTGTCACTGAAATATTTTCCATCAAAGGGAAACCTCTGCGAAGCAGCAGAGCACAAGGGCTGGCTGTCAGCTTAAACTCTTGTAATACTTAACCCATTGCCTTCCCTCCACAGCAGCTCTTCAGATGAAAAAGATTCTCTTTGCTTTTGATAAGTCTCCTTCTGCCACAGACTAGTGTAAATATTTGATACTGTAGAAAATCAGATATATTGGCAGCAGGCTGCTGAGGCTCTCTTATGAGTCTATTTTATCTTTTAGGACCTTCCTGCCATTTGTGGCCACGGAATAAGTTCAATACTACTATAAAATTCGAAGTTTGCTGCTGTTTGCTGGGGAGAGATAGAAAATTTTTGTATCGCACAGAGCAGTCAGAGGATGTCACTGAAGCTTCCTGATCTCTACAGACTCCATCACGCCCACTCTTTCCCTTGTGGAGAACAGACAGGAAAACAACCATTCATATATGCATAAACATACCGTATCTTTGCATACACTACAAAAACTTGCCTGGGCACCGCAGTGCAAACATTGGAGAAGTACTTTTATAGCAGAAAGCTGAGTATTATGCCAGCTCACCTGAAGCAAAGTTATGGCTACTTGTAACTTGTGACAGCAAACACTAATGGCTCTTTTAATTAGACATGTTTTTGTTGTCCTCATTCCTTATCTGTGCAACGTAACCAATGGATTTCCTTTGAAAATCCAGATGAGCTCACCTCTGCTGCTGACACGCACAGCCACTGGTCCGGTGTCACCGGTGAGCCATGTGCACATCACATGCTGGTGGCATGACAAAGGCAAGATGGGTTCTGCCTCCAAAAGCCTGCTTACATATGTTCTTTCTTGTACAATTTTAGCTGTCATGTGGCAGAGGATATCAGAGACCTTACACGTGGGACAGATTGTTTACAATTCCGCGCCCAGCAAAGGACCAGAAGTTATGATGAAAAAATTGAAATGTGATTTCTCATCTCAGTAAGTCAGATCAGCAGTTCTCCTTGCTACTGTGCCCCACCAGCATGAACCGTGACAGAGCAAGAGAGCCACACAGATTCCACACACTGTGCTGGCCTGGGGTGACCCTCGGGTCCTGAATCCATTTTATTGTCTCAGGGTAAATTTAAAGCCTAGCAGGAACTGAAGGGGACTGAAAAAGACAAGCTTTTTATAACACAACTTTTAATAAAAGCTATATAGTTATGTGGTGTTTCGTTGGGTTTTTTACAACCTTCCTTTTCCTGGAATTTAGTTTCATGGTTTTTTTTAGTTTTTTTAGTTTTTCAGTCTCCAAACCATGCAAAAAAAAAAAAAAGCATCAGCTATCAGTAGAAAAATAATTTCCCATGGAAAGGACCCCACATAGGGTAATATCATCAGGGTGACATGTTTTTAAATAAAAGCCTCTAAAGGCAGGTATGTAGATCCATTCATGTTTAGTCACCTAAGTAAATGGATTAACTTATAGAGCATTAAGCATGTGCAGTTCCCACTGAGTCTGAACACCTGTCCATAATTTAGTGGGGATTTCACTGCCCAGTTCTGGAAGAACAGATGTGAAATTAGCAGTTTTGATTTTAAAACCCAGACCTCACTTTACAGACAATCAGAATTTGGCTTTTTTTTTTTTTTTTTTTTTAGAAAATGAAAACATTCACTGTAGTGGAAAAGCACTGGAAAAATTAATTACAGGAAAATGTAAAAGATTTGATTCTGTTATGATCAGCGTACAGAAATCTTGACTTATGTGAGGCTTGATAAGTCTCTTTCATGTTGAAATCAGTCTGAAAAGGGAATTCATGTTGCGAGTAGGAAGTACTGAGAGAGATTTAAAAAAACAAAAACCAAACAAAACTGTAAGCTTTCCAAAACATTTCAAATTTAAACAAAATCCACCTTAGGAGGCTCCATTTCAGCTTTCTTCTGTAACTTAGTAACTTTCTAGTTAAGTATGCTGACAAGCAAAACATTAAAGGATTTTTCCCTAACTTCACCCCTTTCTAGGAATTCATTGTTTAGTGTGACTAAAAATGCCACCTTGCATATAGAGAATAACCTATTCCCTACAAAAGCATGTGGGCAGTGGGTATCTCAAAATCCTGGGCATATGATGATGGCAATATCAAGTGAATCAGGCGTCCTGAGTCAGCATGCTGAATGAAGTGTTCCAAACCTCTGTAAAGGGCAATTCCCTCGGGTCAAGTTCAGGTCACTAGAGCAGTGCAGGGAAACCCGTACAGAAAACACTGTACAGGCCTCAATTTACAGGCTTGATTTATGGCTGCAGCTCAGTACTTTCAGCCCTTTCAGGGGACTCTTACACTGAAAAGCCGAGCTAATTATCTGAAAATAACATCTGTTGCATTCAAGTTCCAAAGCATGCACCTATTAACAAGGAGGATCAGAAAAGCACTGATTATTTACACATCATCTATTTTAACTACCTGGTAGCAGTGCTGGAATCATAATAATTTCCTGATCCCTGCATCCCTAATCACAGAACAGGAGCTCGTGGATCCTCCAGGAGACACCAGAATAATTAACATACCTTTGAAACATCTTCACCTTTAACAAATGCAGTGGGACTAAGAGCACAGCTTTGCAACTAGACCAAGAGATAAAAAATGCCAACCATTAAAAAGCAGGTTTGCCAAATCTACTGCTGAGTTGCTTTTTCCTTGCATATCTGTGTATCTGCTGTTGTACAAAGGAGCTTTCAAGAACTGGCCTGAAGAAGCATTCTCATTCTTTCTTCCCATAAAAAAGCAGACCTGGCACAGGCACAGTAAATAAAAATAACAAGCATATGATGCCCAAGATGCATGTGAACATTAAGTGACGTTGGCAGCCCCCGCAAATAGAACTCCGGTTAAAAATAGCCTTTGTCTAAATGTGGAAAGTGAGTAAATATAGTAGCAGTTTCAGCTTACTACAGAGGCTTACAGGCTCCAAGTAACAGAGCTTATTATAGAGCATGTGCGTCAGCAAAGGGGAGAAAAGGGAGAAAAGAAAGACAACACATTCTGCAATTAGTATCTACAATGAGACACAAATTAACTTTTCCCCTCATTATTTTTCTTGTTGTTTGAGAATTGTTACAGGACTAAAGAGGAAAGAGCAGGGATTGAGAAAGCCGAAGCTAGCACCAAAGAGCAGCACAGGTAGCTTTCTGCACAAAGGCTGATTGCACAGAAAATGAGATGTAAACAGAGACAACAGGACAGACTGTGATCTCAGGTTCTCCTGAGACAAATAAGGAGTATAGTGACCTGGCTAGAGGGAGCTCTCCTGGATTTGCTTCCCTCACTTGACTGAACATAAGCCAGTGAACCAGCTTTTGAACCGACTGAACAGAAAGCAACATCAATGCTTTCACCTGCCTCTATTCACTCCCTACTTTCAAGGAAACCTTGCAAGTTTTTTCAGTGATTGCAGAACTTTCTTCACTGAATCAGTAAGTCTGCTCCACACCATGTCTTATTTCATAAACAATTTGCTATGCAGCTGAGGCAGGGAAAGACCACAAACAAAACCTGTGGGATATCTTACACCTGAGGAGCAACACCTGCTGTGTAATGCATGTGTATATTTAAGTAACCTCCCCAGGATGTTATCTCCAAGCATGATATTGCTCGCAGGGAATCCTTCAATATTTTTAACATTCTCTTTTCGTTGATTTGACAAAAAGGAGAGAAACATTCCCTGGTTTGTGTCTCTGGTCTCCTCAAATCAGAGGGAGGGTGGGAAAAATCCTTTGTATTTCTTTCAATGCTCAATTCAATTAAAGCAGAACTCCCCAAAGTCCAAAATCTTCTCCTCATTCATGCAGAAAAGGACACTTTTCACAGGATTCAGTGAGTTTCTGCTTCTGTATACAGTTTCTTATCTTTTCGCTTTGCATTGAGAAGAATGGGGTGACAGTGCGTAACAGAAAAAATAAATGGTTGAGAGCATTAGATGAGATACAGCATGATATAAAAGTTGTGGCCAGCTAAGAGTTGTCAGCAAAGTTGCCTTATTCAAATGGCATGGTAAATAAATGTTATAAATTCCTAAGTAGATCCTAAATTAGCTTTTGGCATAGTGCATCACTATAACAAGTTAATTTCGCAGCTCCAAGGAATAGCCTTATATGGTTCACTTAAGTAATCATGCTAAATGAATGTTTAAGTGAGAACCATTTGCCAAATGCAAAGCAAGTACCATATATAACCTCTTACACAATTACATAACACAGCAATGCTGGCTGGTTCTCAACATTCTGGGGTTTGTACAGATTATACCTGCTAACTTCAACCAACACCTGAGCCAAAAAAGGAGCTACCTGGAAAATACTGCCATGACTGGTTAGGATTAATAATTTTGCATTTATCCTGGCCTGTCTTCCTCACCGTGCAGAAGATTCCCTTCCCTTCCCTTCCCTTCCCTTCCCTTCCCTTCCCTTCCCTTCCCTTCCCTTCCCTTCCCTTCCCTTCCCTTCCCTTCCCTTCCTTCCCTTCCCTTCCCTTCCCTTCCCTTCCCTTCCTTCCCTTCCCTTCCCTTCCCTTCCCTTCCCTTCCCTTCCCTTCCCTTCCCTTCCCTTCCCTTCCCTTCCCTTCCTTCCCTTCCCTTCCCTTCCCTTCTTCCAAACATGTAATTTCCTTATAACAAACAATAGTTTGGGCAATCTTCCTTGCTTTCATTGTTTTGCTAAGAAGGAAGAAATAAGAAAGGAAGGGAAGGAGAGAAGTAATGTGCCAAAACCTTCAATTATTATCTCAAAAGAATTTGAGCCTCCTTCTAGTCTGGTGCATCCTTGTCCCAGTATTTGTGCTGTTTCTCTGGCTTTCTTCTCTTACAGCCATCAGTGGCTGAAAAAATGTATTCAGGAATGGCAGTTACAACATAATCTGTGTAAGCTTAATACTGATTGCTTCTCTCTTCCCCATCCTTGCATCCTGCACCACCTATAAATATGGCAAGTTAAACTATTAGGGATAACTGAAAAAGTTCAGACAGACATGCCTGCATCTATTAGTCATCATTCATGCATTGTACCAAAATAACCTGCAATAGATGCCGTCTTGTTTCTTGCTAGAGAGTGCTGTTGAGTTCTTGCATTCACAATAAATCTGTTTGGAAGACTGCCCTTAAAGAGTTGCCATGGTGATTATTTTGGTACCATAAAGTAGAAGAAGCTAAAGTACTTACTAGCCCTATCCAAAATCTTGTCTTTTGGGGAGAAAAAAAAAAGAAATCAGCAGATGGCATTTGTCAGAAATTCAGCATTCTGATTATTACTGATGTTGTGTTTTTGGAGGAATTCTGGGGTTTGAGGTTTTCTGGCCAGAAAAAGGAGAATGAATGGGGTGAGGGGAAGGGAATGGAAAAAAAAGTGAATTCAGTATATCTGAAATCCCTTTCGCTTGCACTATTACAGCATTTAGAAATAGTTGAAACAGTAGGTGCTAAGTAATGAAAATCTTCGAAAGAGTCTCCTTCCAGACTATTTACTAAATACTTAACATACTGTAAGCCGAAGAAGAGGAAATTGTTATCTCGTTGTGAAAACATCACAGACTTCCAAATGGTTAATTATAGCTCCCTTTTGCACCTTTCTTATGATGGAATCTCAACAGGAACGTGAGAAATGTCCCAAAGAAATCCATGTATCAGTCTTTCTACTTGGCATAGTAGAGGCACATGAATGCAGCTCTTCAAATTACACAGTGTATTTGGTGTGACTGTAATGGAAAAGGTGAATGTAGGTTGATTTAGTGAAATTAGTGCACCATTTCACTTCAGTAAAAAAAAAAAAACCGAAAAAAACCCGATCAGGTTAGCTGCTCAAATACTTATTTGCTGAATTCTGCAGTCAATCTAGGACCTGTATATGAATTATGCACAGATTGAAATTCCAAAGTATGGCATCAAAATGGGACAAGTCTGTGTGCAAGCATGCACCAGGACATGGTGCTGGGTGTCTGCAGAGCATTGAGGAGCAATGGCTGTTCCCACCGGCACAGCACAGACACCAGATGTGTCCTGGAGGCAGCACAGCTGCATTAGGTACAAGAGATGTGTCCCAGGCAGGGTGCCGTGCTGATAGGGCTACAAAGCTCCTCAGATTTGGAGCTAGCTCAGGTATTACTGCAGGAGGCTTCCTTCTTTGCATGATCTAGGGGAGTTGCAATGTGTCGTACGGCTTTCTTCATTCACAAGCTCTACTTTTGCTCCTTTTAGCTGTCAGTTTTGCTCTGAGGCAATAGCAGCCTCCACTTCTTCACATACAAAGAATCCAGAGTTTTGGTGAAAAACAGCTTTGTTTGCTTTAAACGTTATTTACTTAAAACTGTAAAATTGGCCCCTTCCTGGTGAAAGGTGCCAGCTGAACCGCTCCAGGAACTGAAACTCTTTATTCACTCTGGCGCTCCTTTGCAGCCCATTGGAGTCAATGACAAGCCTTTAATTGACCGGGTTTCTGGCTCCTGGGTCCAGCCTTGCCAGGGCCGGCAGCAGCTGTGCAAACTCCCTCGCACTCCCTCCCGGAGCAGCTCCGAGGGAGAGCTGGTCTGAGCTCCGGGGAGCTGGCTCTGCCTGAAATCCCACCCTGAGCTGCAGCTGCCCAGCAGCGACGGGAATTCACCGAGCTGCTGCTTGGGGCTGCTTTCTTCCAAAGAAGCTGTGTTCAGAGCCAGGGGATAATGGGGTTTTGCTGTCTCTGACACCTCTGGTGTTTGTTCCCCATCTCTGCCCTGTGCCAAGCGAGGGTATGATGCCAGCAGGATGGATGTGAGAACAGGCAGCGCCTCATCTCGTCTTGGGATGAGCGGGGTTCAGCTGCCACTCAGGACAGCTGGTCACTGCTGTCCTTTGGGATTATCCTTGTTTCCCACTTTTCCATCTCTGTACTTAAAGTTTGGGGTTTTTTGCATTTTTGCTGCCAAAACCAGGAACCTGGCTTATGTGGGGAAAGGCAGAAAAAGGAAAAAAAAAATTACAAATTCTAACCCCTACCTGCAATTAAGGCACTTTTGGGGAGGGAGGGATTTATTGACAAATTTGCAGTAAAACTTTCACAGGACATGCTCTGTTAAGAAAGAAAAGAAAACCCACAAAACCAAAACACCACCAAATAAAACTCATAAAAGCATAAGCAAAACCAACTTAACTAGCTTTGGTTTCCATTTCCATATAGCTGCCAAGAAGTTTTCAGAAATCACTTCTGGTGACTTTTGACCAAGTAAGATTGGAATCAGGTTAGTAACTGGTCGTAAGGACCCTTCTGCATCATAAACTTAATTAACAATCCAGGCCATCTTAGCATCTTCTGCCCCTACAGATCTGAAGGGTAGTGACTCAACACTCCAGCAAAACTGATGACAACTCTTCACAGGTAAAGGATAGGCAAAGTGGAGAGCTATGATCAGAGAGGACAGAGATTAGGAGTCTTGTGACACAATAGGAAGCTCAACACAGCAACTGAGGGTTGTATTGCAAGACTGAATCTGAAGGCAATTCAAATATATTGCACAGTTAGTAGAGACTCAAGAAAGTAGGGAAAGAGAGGAAAATTGATATAATTTTATTCCGTTTGTTCCCTTAATGGGAAGAGAAATTGCAAAGAGGTAGCATGTGCTGATAATTTATTGTTCACAAGTTTTGAACAGCTCCACATCACCTGTAAAGACAATCATTAAACACTGTGTGTGTGGTTCAAGTTTCCTGCTATAGTAAGAATGTCATGTCTGAAAGCTTAGTTTCACCATAACTCTTGAAATATTTACTGACACTTAAAAAATACCTCTCTGCCTCATGTTATTACCACGAAGATTTCCCTGAGGAAAATGTTTGTTTAATAATTGGCTTATAACAGATGTCAGAACAAATAATAGAATATTAATCTAGGCAATTTTGGGGCGGCAAGTCTGAAATGCTACACTAGAAGTTCCAGGAAATAGTAACTGTAGAGCTCAAAAAAGTAAGAGAAAAGAATCAGTGGCACTGTAGAATAAGCACACTCCATGGGCAGGGGTAGGAAGCCCTGGTTCAAAGTTATCTGAAATTATAAGAAGTACTTTGTGGACTTGGATGGGAGTCATGACAAGTCCAGTTCTAGAGGTCTTGCGCATTTTTCCCTTCATTTGAGGTACCATGGAACAATATTTGGCAAGAGGCTGTAGAAGATGGAGGCCTGGGGAGCAAGATGCTCGGTGAAACCCTAGGCTAAACAGCAGCAGTGTTTGCTCACTTGACCTCTCTTTCTTTAATATATCTATAATTTGGATGGACTGACAAAAGCACGCCTGGGCCTGCTGATTCTCTCCTAAAGCCTTACCTTAAATTTCTTCCAATCCTGCACTAAATTGTCAGTGTGTTCATTTTTGCCTGTGTCAGTCTTATTTCCTCATTTCTTGATGGAATGAGTTGTCTAATTACTGCGACATCAATTCCTTCAGCAACTTCAAATAATTACATCTGTGTATTTCAATGACATGCTGAAGAGTTTGGGGGAGGTTTGCTTCAGGCTCAAAAGCATCAGGTGCCTCCTGATACACACACTTTCTGCCAAGATCTCCCTTCTTCCCTACTTTCTGAAACATCTAGAAACAAATATATGTCAGTTCTAATTAAAACAATCACCCAAGTGCTGGATCTGACTCAGGGATTATCATTGTGATTTTAAGAGCTGCTTTCTCTGCACTGTTGTATGAAGTGTTTCATTTTGTTCCTACTCTTCACATTTCAGTGATACCATATTTCAGTTTTTCCTTACCTTTATTTTCAAAAAAAACTATGCAATTTCTCTTGCTCCATTTACATGTATTTAAGGGAGAAAGAAAAACAGTGATGAGCCAGAGAAGTTTGCTGTATTCTGTTATTGCATTGGTATTGTCTGCTATGTGTTTTCTCTCACTTAATGTGAAACCAGAACTGCAGTCCTGCCTGCCTCTCACTGAGCCAGGGAAGGGGCAGAGTGAGCTGTAGGAACAGCAGTGAGAGGGGGACACCACACTGGTGTCTACGACCAGCTCTTTAAAAAGTGCTTTTCCATACCAGTGTCAGATGAGAACACAGGATGCTGTCCCTGTATCCTGTACCATCACCTTGCATTAGTAGAGAAACAACATGGTAGGCATGCAGGCTCCCACTCCCAAAATAAGCAGCCACAAACCATCTGAGCAACATGTCAGAATTCACCTTTCAAAGCTTCACACATCCACACCTCTGCCAGTCACCTGAACTTTGAAGCTTAAGAGGCAATTCTGGTGTGGATTCATCTCATTCAAATAAGGCCATGTAAATTAATTCAGATAACTTATGTCACAGAATCCCCTTTCTCCCTCTTCCCAGAAACAAAAGCTTACATGTTGTAAGGTCCATTTTATCTCTGTTAAGGGAATTTGGGGAAAAAATCTCATGCTCTTGATAGAGAGGACACTTGAGGGAAGAAAATCAGTGATGCAAATGTACCTAACTGCACAGTCAGAAGACTACACTTAAAATAACCTTGGGCCCTTCTTACTAGAACATTGTACAGGGATGTGGGTGGAGGCTTTTTTAAACATTAATGCTCTCTGGCATATGTTCTAAATAAATGAGCGGAATGAAAAAGCATGGAAAAATATTTCGTACCAGGATTATTAATCTCTGTGGTATTCAGCCACTTCTTAGCAACAAACGTTCCTCTGAGGAATTATTTCAATCAGAACTCACTTCTTGGTCTTCAAGTCCTTTTGGGCATATTTGAATTACATTTGGTGCATGAAATATATTTTGGGGCATAACCACAGGGTAGTTTGGAAAGACCTTGGGGATAGTTTTGTACATAGGCTGTGAGCAGATAAATTGCATTTAAAATCATCCAGTTGGAATTCCAGTGTTCTTGAGGTAGTGGCTGCTTGAGATCAGCATGAAACATCTTCTGGCTGAACACATGCAAACTTGTTATCAGATGCATGGTATCCATCCTTAATCACACTAAAATCCGTGATTAGAAAAGTTATGGAGAAGCTTAGTGATTGC
Organism: Entomyzon cyanotis; assembly: GCA_024500445.1. Classification (NCBI taxonomy): domain Eukaryota; kingdom Metazoa; phylum Chordata; class Aves; order Passeriformes; family Meliphagidae; genus Entomyzon; species Entomyzon cyanotis. The sequence goes on from JAKEPQ010001005.1 coordinate 44,929,947, forward strand.
AAGATTAGGTTTTTCCATTAATACTTCAGAGATCGTAATGAATTTTTCTTTTGCATGGGAAGCAATAGCATATATTTTCTTTTAAAGGGTGCCATCAGCTTGAGAAGCTTACTTCAGCCTGCAGAGAGTAGCACAAAAGGCTGCACTGAAGATAAGGAGGGATTTTATAAATAGATTTTAACTACACATTTGGATAGTAATTTGGAAATTGCATATTCAGTGCTCACTCCAGTGGTCATTTATCAGAAAACTACCATGACCCTGTGGCAATTCAGCACATTATGGGGCAATCCTGCATAGAAAAGTCACAGTGGATGAGACAAGGTATAAGTTCCAACAAGTCCCTTAAACCTCACACTTCTTTTCTGGCCTTAAAGAACAAAATCTGTGTAAACAATGACTACTGGGGTTGCTTGCCATCATCACTGCTTCTGTTCCTTTTCTGTGGAAGCAACCTCAAAGCTGCAATAATTTGATTAGCAGCATAACACCTGCAATACCTATATTATATGTAGGTATACCAAAAGAGTGACATTTGGAAGGTCAAATGTAGCCAAATGGAAGTATTGCTGTAAGCCCAACCTTCCTTTTGATGCTGCCAGGCTTGGTTCCTGCACTGAGCGTTCCACAGCTGGATCAAAGAAACCAAGCATGAATATTTTTCCCCTTAGAGCAATGTCATGCCAAATCTTTGACACAAAGCCAGAATGGTGTGTGTATTCAGAAGTTCATAGTGGTTACAATCCACAGAGACTGTAAATGGCCCCTAATCTCACCTAACCTGCAGGTATTTTCACATTGCAGACACACCTGAACCAATCACCTAGGTCCTCATTTCAGCCGGGGGGAGGGGGGGGAAAATGGGCATTGCTGTTACACCTTTCCTTTGGAATGAAATGTATTATGAGCTTTTAGTTCTCTCATGCTGGAAGACCCCAAAAGGAATTTCTTTGTAGTTGCCTGAGGCCATGAGGGATTGGCTGGAGCCAGAGAGCTACATGTAGACCCAGTCTCACCACTTTGAGTCAGAATTATCCTGTCTAAGTCCAGGCATCTGACAAAAGAACCTGAGTTCAGACTCTACCATTCTTTGGAAGCCATAAAAGACTGATACCTTCCAAGATTAAGACATTATGCTGGACACAGGTATTCCTAGAAATTACTCCTGATCACCCCCTACCCTTCAGCTGAGGTTTGTAGACCAGAGGCACACAGTGGTCTCCCCTCATGAAAAATATGGTGCTGTTACTGCTGCTGTACCTTCTACTTTGTGCTCCCTCACCAAGCCCTGAGCCACTGAGCTGCATCTGCTGTCACAAGCTGCCCAGCTTTCTGCACCTCCCACAGCTGCCTCTGGATTCTGGGCATCTCACCAGGGGCTCACCCAACTCATCCAGCAGGAGGAAAAGGCAGCAGAGCACTCCATCTCAGCACACAACTTGAGATCGCGTTTCCTGGGTAATTGCTATTGTTTTATCCATTTGGTAACTAATTTTCATCATGTATGCCAAGTTTCAGAGGCCAGTTAAACATTTGGCAACACTAAAAAATTAGCAGATTTTCATTTACGTAGCAGTAGTCTTTTGGCAATTGCATTGACTTACAGAAGAACACTTCTTTGAGGTTTATTGATACTACATATATTTCAGAAATTTCCTAAAATAAATACTAATCCATTGCTAGAGAGATCATTAGCAAGAATATTCAGTCATTGTTTCTCAATATCTATTTCCTGCACCCACAAAGTCTCCATTAGTCTGTCAGCAGTACTAACACCTATTTTACTTCACTGTGCCTGTCCTATAATTAAGCAAATAAATAAGAGGTAGAAATGCCAAATAAGGCCTTTGAAGACATTAATTTTTGTAGTCTCTTTTCCCATACTGTGGGGAGATAGGGATTGTTGTGCAGTCACTCTTTCAGAATCAGCTCACATTTTGGTCTCCTCTAAGAATAATAGAGAAATCTATTTTGATTTCAACATCTGCTAGGCCAATGAATAGGAGATTTTCTATAGCTGAGATATTAAAAAATGCACAAGTTAATGTGTTAAATTCTGCTTGTCATTCAGTTTACTACTGTCAAACTTGATAGGTTAAAAATCCTGATTCCCCTGTGGAAAATTCTCACTAAAGCATAAGAAGGAGGAAAGAATGAAATGCTGTTTTGTAAATGTCCTTCTCTGGTTCTCTTGCAATTTACTACCTGGAATCTAATTTAAATTATGTAAATACAGTAAAATGTAACTTTAATCATAATTATCAGTCATCAGGTCTGGACTGCATGGCACACACAGCCTGACAAAGACCATTTTAAAGACAAAGTATCTAGCAGTTCTCTAACAGGTCTAATCCTTCATATTAGAGAAGGTGGAGGGGACTTGTTATTTTGATGAGGAGCATTTTTTATCAGGAGCAGTTCACAATGGAGGGGAAGACAGGCTTTCTTGCTTTCCCTGCATTTTTCTTCATTTCCTTTGTTTTCTTTAAAATTAAACTCTAGTAAACTTAATTTTTAAATGAAAAAAAACATTCGTCTAAAGAAAAATCTAAGTATAATTCAAAAGCTCTGAACTGAGCTGTCATTTCTTTTTGAAAGAAAACAATGTAATGAATTTTACACAGATGTTTCAATTAACTTGGATGGATATTTCTTAAAGAGAAAATATCTCCTCCACATTCTACTGTTAGAAACATGCATTGCTTTCACTAAAAGGTGTTTGCTGTTCTTGGTGCAGAAAGGGATCTCTGCCCTGATCTTTGCTGCTGTCTGTATTGAGAAGCTACAGAGGTGAGCCTTCTCCACTCCTAAATAAAAGGTCATTGTTGAGGGTGTCTGTCAGATCACATCCTTTTCTTTTTCATCCATTCAACCTGAGCACAAAATCATCTTTTCCTCACTTGTACCTCTTGTACAAGCAGTGGACAGGAGTGGAATGTTTCCAACTAAAGATGTTGCTGCTCACCGGGGTTGAGTATTCTTTTTCTCAAAGTGCAAGAATGGGAAGGTGACCATGGGGGAAAATTGCCCAGCACAGTTAGCAGGTGGCAGGTTAAAGGCAGACGAACAAATCACTGTTTCACACATCAGAGACTCATTATGGAATGTATTGCCATCGGATATTGGGGAGGCAGGAAGAGAAAAAATTATTCAAAGGGAGATTAAAACAAGTTCACTGGCAGCCTCTACAGTTATCATATGCTAAAGCGTACAGACAATATCTGGCTCAAGAAGCCTCCACATTCCCAGTTTGCCAGCAAACCACTGAAAAGTATCTCTCTGTAACTGCCTTGTTCTGCTTCTCTTTCTCTAAACATCTGCTGCAGGCCACTGTCAGAAGGGGCAAGTTGGGCTGGCTGGACTCTGGCTGTGTCCCAGTGCAGCAGCTCCTGTGGCATTCGCTAAGGGGACGAGGCTATCGCACACCAGCCACGGAAGCTGACAAGATGCAGAAAGGAGTGCAAACCTAATTAATAGTGATGCAAGAGCAGCTCTGCAGGCACTGTGCCTCCCTGAGACATGACAGCTCCCAGGAGTGGCATGGGACTGATAGGGGCTCTGCACCACCCCTGGAGCATAGCCTGTTGCTTGATGCCATAGTTTAGTACTAAGTATGCAAGTGCATTTTCAACATAGCTGGTGGCAGAAATTGCACTTCTAAGCTGTCTGGTGGATTTATATGCTTAAAGGATTATGAATTACTGCAAACCAGTACCATTTGCAATGTTTTGCTTTCTATGCTACAGATCCAATTACTCAAGGGCATATTTGATTGTATATGTAGTTAGAATAGGGGTTTGCTCTGGTTATTTTACATTTTCATCACAGTAAGTTAATGCAGAGGCAGACCTCAATCTACAGACTCATGTTAAACTCCAGCATTAGTACTGAACTGAGTAAAGCTAAGTATATGAGTAGGTAAAGAGGTAAAGAATTAAGCACAGACCTCAATAAATTGGCATCTCTAAGGATAGAATCACAGCACAAACAAATCTGGAGGGATATAAACCACACCTAATCCTGCATGAATGGCAGCAATTGTTTGTGCCTGAGCACTCACACACAACCAGTTTTTAACAAACAATTTCTGGGATAGGAAGCAGAATCTATTGTACATATTATTGTCCAAGTAAATATGAAAAGACTGCCAACTTTGTTTGAATAGGCCACCTGATCTCATTGGGAACGCAAAAGATGTGAAATGCACTTGCACAGAGCTGCTGCTTCTGGTACTGGTACTGAGCTAGGAGGTGCACGTAGCACATAGCTTGCCATGAAGGTAAGAGAGGAATGAACACACAGTGTGAGCCAAACCACAGGGACTGAGACCAGAGAGAATATGGGAGAATGCACAGACGACTCTGTTCCACCTGCATTCCAGAGACACTGGGACCTCAGACCTTATGTCAGGGATCAGTTGTCCAGTACCAATACCAGCCCTGTGTGAAACTTTATACCCCAAAATCTCAGAAGGAGGAACTTACTCTTCTCTAGTTTTCCTGTTAGAACTAGCACAGGATATGCCTGCCCAGGTGGAGTGAGCAGTGCAGCGAGCAGGATGTGCTCCAGTATGTCCACCCTGGGTAGAGAACAAATGCAATGGACAGGTGTGGCTCACACACATTTTCAATTGTTTGAACAATTGCATTAATTTTCGCTGAGAAAAAACCCACCCAAAGCCCCACAGAGGAGAAGGAGCCCTTTCAGATTCCCAGTAAGATCTTCATTATGAAGGTTCATAACAACCCTTCAGGGTTCATTAAGGACCAAGTTTCTCCAAACTACTATTTTACTACCTTTTGGAAAAACTATTATGTGGCACAACTGGGACAATCCTTGCACAAGAAGCATGAGGAGATATTTTCTCTAATTGTGAGCAAGCATAGCCATAAAGAAGAATTTTGGTACCTATATCAACCTTCTTTTTTATTTCCAGGTAAAACCATCAGGACTTCATCCAGCTACTCAGACCAACTGTACTTCTTTCCTGACTTGCAGAAGCCTCTGCCCAGCAGGTTCTGATTTTATTTACTTCAGCTTGACAGCTATTCCGAGTATCTGTCTCTCTTCACCAGACATTCATGCAGCTCTGTACACAACTGCAGCATAAATAAGTAATGGGTGGTTATAGAGAAGAGTGACTCTTTTGGAGATGCATAGGAATAAGACAAAAGGCAATGGACACCACCTGCAACAAGAGAAATTTCAACTAGATTTAAAAAAAAAAATCTGCATGATGAGAGGGGTCAAACACTGGAGGGGTAGCCCAGAAAGGATATAACATCAATCCTTGGAGGAATTCAAATACCCACTGAACAAAGCCCTAAACAACCTGCCCTATCTTTGGAGACAGTCCTGCTTAAGTTGGGTGTTGGACTAGCGACCTTCAGAGGTTCCCCTTTTCCTAAGTGATTCTGTAATGCTAGTAAATCTGCATCAAATAAATTCATTTTTGTAACTACTTACCAAAGGAGGCATTTTGTTACTAAAAGGGGAAAAAAAAGTTAATGGAACATGTTGATATCTTTTAAAGAGTAGAGAAAAGGCCATACAATTAGAGGGAACACAATTTTTAATGAGGAGGAGGAGTCATATTAACACACAGCTGCAATTACAAAGCATAGTAGTACTCTTCTGAGAGCCCAGGGTAAGGCTGTGCTTCTAGTTATTTAGCCATGTAGGGATAATATGGGTGCATGGAAACTAGACCATTCATGCACTGAGGGTTTTGGTTACTTTTGTGAAAGTATACATTCTTTTGCACAGGTTCCCACTCCCAACCTAATATCCATTAGCTGCAGACTTTAGCCTCATGTTTTTCATCACTGAATTATCCAAAAGTTTGGCTGTTAGGTAGAGAAAGCACTTCAAACACAGTCTGTCCAGATTCATACTTGAAGAATGTAAAACCAGATAAAATAGTGAAGCACCAGACTATAAGCTCAGGTGTAATTTTCCTCCTCTGGTTGTGTTTCAGATAGAGCTTGGTCCCTGGCTCCATACCCATTGTGTCTGATCAAAAGTGGTTTAGATCACTGCAAAAAACTGTAGTGACTAACTTCCCTCTCATGATCCCACGGTGCTACTACTACAGTTTTTACCTTTCATCCCTCCTCCCCTACCTGACACATCTTCTCTTTAATCTAGAAGGTTTCAGCACAGAGTGACAAGCAATGGTTCAAACCATTCCAGCCCAGGGAAGGAGCAGGGAAGTTTGCAACCCCTACGCACAGCGTCTGCTCCCCATAGCAAAATCAGTAATGTGGAGGGCAATAAAGGAGAGATTTCCCATGACTTAAAGAGGAACTTCTAGCTTGCTAGGATCAGTTGCTGTTGATTAGATATAAAATGTAGTTACTGAAACACACTACTTCCTAGTCCCAAAAACTGCAGGAGCTCTCAAGATATAGAGAGAATGCCACAAAAAGCAAGAACAAAAATCAAGGATTTGTGCACAACTTACTTGCTAAATCTACAGCAACTGGGAACACTGCCAGACCAAACTGCTCCAATGAAGAGAGGCATTTGCCACAACAAACATTCCACTCCACATCCTGGATCACACAGTTTTAAAAAGACATATTTGAGCAGCAAATAAAATGCAATGACGATATCAAATTTAACATCAGAGAGGAATCTTTCAGTATCTGCCAGTCCTTTGAGTGTCAAATAGGGGGGGGAAAAATCAGAAAAGCTAAGACTCTGCTTTTTGCTTTCCACTGTTTATGATGAAATGACTTATTCAGAGGACAGATAACTGTGAATATGTGAGCTGTGCTATGACCAGCTGGCCTATTTTGGATTTCAGCTGCAATACACAGATGGAAAGTATGTTTCTAGATTGCATGATTTCTTTCTAAAATCTGCTTTTTTTTTTTTTCAATCAGCAATTACTGAGGCTAAGGAGAAAGTGTAGCAGTTCCTTTGAAGCTTAAAGGGAGTTCAAAGATCATTCAAGCACCATTTTCTGAATGTTTTTCTGGAGACCTGCACATCTTTTGTAACCTCACTGCTGAAATCTCAAAAAGGTGAAAGAAATTATATGTTGTTTCACAGCTTGCCCTATGGATAAGGCATTAAAAAAGTCAAACAATTTGACAGAGAAATATGAAAGCTACCATGTGTATTTGCTGTCTCTGTCAACATGAGCTGCATCCCGTTTGGGCAGGAGTCTTTCATTACCAACACCTCAAGGAAATATAAAGAGCTGGAGAGAACAGAAAGTAGGACCATTTTAGGTGCCTTGAAGCACTGCTAGAGTCAAGTTGTCGAAAACAATCTCTCTTCTTTTGCAAGACCAATTTGCATACAAACTGCAAAGGCTGAATCAGTCCTCTCTTCTTACTTGGAGTGCTGCAAGGCAACATTTCTGGATTAAATTCCATTAATCATTCCTGGATCTCAGCTTTTTTCTTTCTTTTAAATCCATACACAAAACTTTACAAACTCACTCAGACTGATGTCTCATTTCAGATCAAAATTGCTATATTAATTTCCTATTTAAGACTTATATATTTTACTTTGGTATTTATAGGGACATATCATCAAGCAGGTCTAGTCCTTCCAAAATGCAGTGCCCACACACAACTAAAGCAGGATGCTATATGGGATGGGAAAAGGAACGGTTCCAGGCATACCCATGTAGCCAGCTGATTTCTAGTCTCCCTCCATCAACAGATGAAAACTAGGAAAACTAAAACCAGGAAGCACAACTTCCTAAAACCACAGCATGATGTAGTCACATCTTTCTTAGGAGCCCTTTGCAAACCCCAAAGGTGACAACTGTCCAATTATCCACACATGATGGAATCCAAAGCTCAAGATTTCATGTTTTCCCCACTTAGGAAAGTGAAAGAGCCAGCTCAGGCCTCAGCAAATGAAGACTAGGTTGGTCTGGTTATAAGGTCTGGTTATAAATACTTAGTTCTGGAAGTTGCCTCCACTTACATTCAATCTAGGCTTTGTTACATTGGTCAGGTAACAGCTGTTAAAGCAGGATTTTATTCCAAAAGCTGAAGGTGCACTAAGTGCAGCCACTTGCTGATGAAACAAGCACATAAGTAACATGATTTTATTTTAGAGGCAGAAAAAACCCAGCAACTCCTGGCCTTCCCCTGTTCTCCCCCTCCCCACATGCAAAGCACTCTACAGCCATTTTTATTCACCCATAAACAAATCAGTGGTTTAGCTCTCTTCTTGTACTGACAGGAAATGGTCTTCTGTGACCTGGAAAACTCAGCAAGTTTCTGAACAGATACATCCATATTTCTGGGTTGATTTCTTTGCTTATTCTTTAAGAGAAGCTTACAGATCTATTTTCACCGAAGACCTTGGCACTCTCATCAAGGAAAAAACCAACATTGTAAAAATCATATTTTTGGGAACCGCAAAATCATCTCTATTTAGCTTCATAATAAGCCATTTTCTCTTTCTTTGCAGATTGCCTGTAAAACAACAAAGAAACCTTGTGTAAGTAAACCTGTGCTGGAATGTTTTGCTATGCACCATGTTCATGTATTTTCACTGATCTATTACTGAGCAAGGGTAGCAAGTGACCTAGAGAAAACAATAACAACAACAACAAAAACCCCAGAGTGCCCTATGATAGAAAATATATTCTTTATATGTTCTACAGTAATGTGTTGCAATATTCCCAAAATGGCAGCTACCCCTTTGGACAGCTCTCTAAAGAGGGAAAGACAGTATAGCCATAATCACAAAAAACAAATATATTTGATTAAGTCATAGACCAAAGAGTACCTTTCCTTTTCAATCAGATTCAACTCTGTTGAAATAATATGACAGAATTTTTGCCTCATGTTGATGCAAATAGGCAGTGTTCCAGATATCTCCACTGAGAATATCATTTTAAAACTAGGCAAACGAACAAAAAGAAAAGCCTCTTGAATAGTTTTAATTTTCTAGAATTTGCCAAGGCTGCTTACTGCTAGGCTACTCTCCCTGCAGCACTATTTTGTTGGACAGAGAGCCCAAGCCCTCTAGTTTCTTCAAGCCTTCTGCTTTGTAAGCATTACGCCCTTAGAATGGGCAACAATACACAATTATTTGAAACGTCAGAACAAAACAAAACAATTGACATCTAGAGTATCAGGTGTCAACTTCTCATAGCAAGCCATTTGTAACTAACCCTTACAAGAGAAAGGTCAGAGAAAAATTATCTTTTAAAGCATACAATGTGAGGAATTTTTCTTTAATTCATTCAGCTTTGTAACTCAAATTTTCTTTAATTCGTTTCAGAAGAGTTAAGAGAGCCCTACCATGAAGAGGAACAGTTTCTCAAAAGAGTGACTCTTCTGTCAGACTCTTTTCCCCAAACCATCTTATACACATCTGTTCATTTTCATACTTACAACTATTTTCAAGCTTCTCAGCAAAACATTTAGAAGTGTCAGAGGTAAAATACTGTAATGCTTTTTCCTAAAGTGACTCCAGTATCTCTAATGTTTTGAGGAGTATTAGAGGTCAAGGTAGAATGAAATGGCTTGTATTTTCCTTGTGCGTCTTCAGCATAGTTGCCTTTAAGTTTTGAGTCAAAAATAAGCAAGACAGCCCATCAATGGGCAGGAACGTATTTCTGAGCCCTCTTTGTTCAGGTACACACAGGAGCACTCCTATATTAAAAAAAAAAAGAATCAATTGTCCTGGCTTCCAATACCTATTATTGGAATAGGTAGGTATCCTAGTAGAATGGTACTAGGATACCTAGTAGGTATCCATGGTATTTCCCTTCATAGGACTCAAGCAGCAAGGGAAGATTTAAGTCAGCATGTAACATTCATCCCAGGTTCTACAGTCTCCTGGGGACTTATACATAAGGTTAAATAGATGGAAATAAAAGGACAAAAGGGACAAAGAAATTAAGTCAAGAGTGCAAGACATACATTTCACGCTGATGAAAGAGTGACGTGTGTTTGCTCTCATCTCTGTACAGGGTGCTTGGGAGCTGTGGTAAGTCACTGGGAAAGTCTTCAATATCAACTCCACCATTTCTCCATCCCTAGAAAATATGACTATTAGTCATATTTTAGTCTATTAGTCCTGCTGTCCCCATGTTGTAAAGTAACCTGGAACTGATACGAACAGAGGTGGGGTTTTTTTCCTGTGAAATAAATTTTAAAATATTTTAAAATATTCAGTTTCTAGGTAGTTCTTTCATTTATGGTAATTCAAACATGACATAAACCTGACAACCAGCATTTACAGGATGCTCGAGTCTCAGTGTCCAGCAATCTGGAAAGACCCCCAGACTATTCTGTGGATGGCACAGAGCACAAGGTAGATGCCAGATCGTGGTCCTAAGGGCTCCCTTTTTGACCCTCACAGCCACATCTCTCCAGTCTCAGGCAGATGTGCTCTCAGGGGGTCGATCCCCTTTCCTTGCAGGAATACTCCATCCCTGGAGCAGGCAGCCTGTCAGAAGGTGGCACCATGGAGATGCGGATATCCCCGGGCGGCTGGGCTCCTCCCGCTCCTGCCTGGTGCCAAAGCAAAACATCGGGTTTTTACACGTTAATTTCTCAGTAGGATCATAAAACACCAATCCCGCTCGCTGGTTGGATGCATTATCAGCATGACGGCGTCTCTCACCACGGAACAAAAGGAAGAAAAAATGCTGTCGCTGCCTTTCAGTACTGGGTGGCCAAGCTGAGTGACTTCATCATGTTGAGAACAAAAGTTGAAGAGATTCATATTCTGTGTAGCAAAAAAAGCATACAGAAGGTAGAAACCAGGTCAGGTTAGTAAGAACAACCATTAAAAAATAGTTTAAGTACATACAGTTAAAATTAGAAATGCCTACGTGAGATATGAGTAATGTCTTGTTATATTTTCTGTAACTATATCAGTGCAAAGCAGATGATCAGAGAAATTCAGTCTGTTGCTGAAGAATAATTAATGAAATGGGTAAATGAGACTGAGAACAGCAGCATGTTTAATTTATTTTCTTTTTTTTTTTTTTCTTTACTCTTCACAGCTGCAAGCCAATGGTTAACAGATCAGAGACAAAGTCTAAAACAGGTTACTACACTAGGTTTGGCAGAATATATTTGGTATTTTTCAGATCAGCTATGCTAAAAAACATCCACTGTGGATTACTCTCGGTCAGATATCTGTCACAAGAAGATTTGTTATTATTTTTGAGAATCCACAGAAGAGAGGGAAATGCCAGAAAGTGAAAAATACAAATTCCTCATTTAAGTTCTGAAGGGAGAAGGTGGTGGTGGCAGGGTAGAAATCACAGACTTACCTTTGCTTCTGTTTTCAGAATAAAAATCTCATTAAAAGAGAAAAAGGAGGAAATGTGGTGTCTTAATGGCTAAGTAGTTAATATTCATTTAATGGGTAGAATGACAAGTTGTGCTAAGAAGAGATCTGCAGTAAATATCTCTTGGCCCACTTAGTATTCAATATTTTTATTAGCGATATGGGAGATGGACTGGAGAGCCTGCAAACTTAAAAAACACACAACAAAAAGCTGGAAATGACTGTAAAAATGAAGAAATGTAAGCTTGGAATACAAACGATCTTAACAAAATGGAGGAATGCCTAGAAAGACTGGCTGCAGTTCACTCAGAAGAACCACAAATATTTGTATTGATTAGGAAGACAAAGTACATAAAAATGAAGGGAGAATACCTGGCTAAGCAGAGGTTTTGCAGAAATGGATTTAGGTGTTATAGGAAATCACAAGTTGAATTATGTGTCAAAAATTTAATGCTGTCCTGAAAATGGCAAATCATAAAAAGATAACTATGAAGAAAAATGAAAATAATTGAACCTTTTGAGAGATGGAGCATATTTGCAATGGGAGAAAATGTATAGCAACGGGGGTCTTCCGACTGAGAATGTGTGAACATATTTTATTCTGAAAGGAAACGTAAAATAACAAGGGAAATATGAAACAAACCAGACCAAAACAGGATAAATGTATGACAGCAATTGTTTTCTTAAGGGACTTTAACCAATTGCAATTTCATTCTTATGCTGTATATCAGAGGTTAATATCCGAGTAAAGATAGTTAAATTGGCTTTTTATTATTGAATTATAATCACTTGAGCAATTATAAAAACAGGTGTTGCTGATTGAAATAAATTATTCCCTCACCTGATCACTATACAGCTGATAAGAACCCAAGATTGCTGCATAAGTACTCTCTCACTTGTGCTGAAGCCTTCTTCAAAGGCATTTATTAAGCCAAGATGCTCTGGAAAGAAACTCCACTGAAGGACAAGGACAAAGATTAAAATCTTCTAAGAAAGAGTGTGCAGGCTGTGGTGTCTGCAGATCTTGATTTGATCATTAAGTAGCCTTGATACTTAGTTGACTGTTGAAGTGTTTTCAATGTGTCTACAAGAATTTTCTCAGGCTTCTAGACCTATCATTTAATCTTAAATCCTTCAGTCTATGAAGTTTGTAAGAGTACAGTGTAATAACATGTTTAATGGCTCAGCTAAACACAAGTTAAAGTAATAGATAGTATGTATTTAGTTTAGCCTTAGCAATAAGATGCCTGGAAGAACACCAGGGGGTTCAGCAGAAATATTTTCCACAAGTAGCTGGAAAATAAGCTTGCCTGCAAGCCCAGTGGATATAGCTGTAGCTCTAAAATGAAATACCAGTACATTGTATGAAGCAGCAGGCATTATCTGAAATACTTTAATGGGATCAACGTAATTCTATATGGGTTATAACAAGTAAAATGGCTACTCTGAGATGGTTTATCTGCCATGTAATGGGTGCTCATTCTGATTTTCTCTTTGACAGAACATTCCCTAAACTTTTTTATAAACTAGGGTAATTTAAAATTTTAATATGGATTCTGAATCATTCTTTCTCATTGATCCTCCATCCATCCAACACAAAGTTTCACATATTTGTCTCACCATTAAAAGCAATTTTATACCTCACGTTAGACATCACTGACTCAGCAGGCTCTGTATCCTGGGTAAACTCATTTTTATATACTTCTGTGAAAGTCCAGTTTCCCCATTAATGTGGAAATCTTGTCTTTGGTGGCATAAGCATGCATGGAAGTCAGCAGTTTGATTAATTGTATTGTAAAGCTGAGATAAATACAGTATTTTGAGGTACTTAGATTTTTCAGCCTGAAAAATGTAAGTCTAGTTTTCACTCTGGCAAAATCTCCTTCTTCCCATTTGATCCAATTGGTTTGCAGATGGAACAGCTGTCCCAGCTTTATTGAGTACAGAATTCATAATAGGGTTTATACAAGTTTTTACAGGAAGTCAAATGCAGAGTTATAGTTTTGGTGCTTTTATCTTGTTGCTGCATTCTGCCTTTGCTCACTGTTGTTTGAGTAGTATGACCTGAACATTTGCTCCAACTAAAGCTGTCATGGAGACAGTGCTAAGTTAGAACTTAGCAAACGGTCTTAGCACAGCCTGTCTGTCCAGCTGCTTTGCCTTTTGTCACTGACAGAAAACTTTCTCAAGAGGCTACCGTAAATTCCTTTCTCAGTTGATGATCCGTGTTGCGCAAAGAAGATTAATGCTTTTGGTACAAGCAGCCAAAATACTTGCTGCCAGATGTAAAAGAATAAGTCAGCCTTTAAAGCAAAGTATTTATTTCCTCCATTGAGAAGAATTGCTTTTGGGCCTATGTTTCATGAAGAGACCTTCCTGGTGGGTTTCTGAACTTGCTCTAACCCCACCTATGCAAAGAGCTCCCAGGAAGATGTAGGCAGCTGGACACAGGTCTCCTAGAGAATCTTTTTCAAGTCCTCAAACAGCAATGGAATCATTAATGATAAGTATTACTAGACTTACAAAGAATAAATCTCCTAAAAGCAAAATTGGCTTATTTTGTGATGAGAAACACAAAATATGCAGGGAACAGAAGTGTAGAAATAATTGACCAATACCAGCAAAACAACTGATGCTGTTTCATGACAACTTCATATCAAAACCTGCAACTGCAGCACTGTCATGCAGAATAAAAATCCTTCCTGAAAATTCAAGAAAATACATTTAAAGGCTTTGAATTCAGCCAGTGAATACTGTGCTTTATATAGGTCTTCTTTAAAGCATCAGTAACTTTGATATATTGTATTGTATATTTAACATATATAATTTAGAAAAGTTTCCAAAAGTAGTTAAGTAATGCAGTTCATAAGTGAAGTCAATGGCTTAGGTATCTCAGAAGGGTTAAGATTTTTTTCAAAGGCACTGACTTCTACAGATCATTTCTGGAAATAACTTTGAGCATTATACTGTGTGTACACTATTTTTGATAGTAAAAATTCCAGCTGCTCTGGATGAATGGATGAAATTGTGTATGTTTTTCTGGGATATCAGATTTAACATACATCATCAAGTAAAATTTTCAGGTAAAATTAATTTATTGAGTTCCTATGATGCATTCCTTTAAGTGTTCTGTAATATTTCTGTAACATTTCTGAAAATTTAACTCAGTGAATTGGCTAGCAAAAATTTTTTAAAAATTAACACCGATCTGATTCACATATTCACTGAAATATTTCAATTATCCAACAATTTCAATCATACACCTCAAGGCTGAAAAAACACAACTGTAATGTTTGTGTGGAATTAGGAAAACCTGCCTCAACTCTTCAGAAAGGAAGAACATGGCATTTCTAATACTAATCTGACTAAAAATGAGAGAAGCTGAGTAACAACAGATGTCTTGAGCCTTCAGAGAAATGCAGTGGTTTCCAGGCTTCAGTCTTTGTACCACAAGCTGTCTATGAGGACACAGGAGCAAAGGACCCGTTCAGACTATCTTTGCTGGTTGGTGTTTATTGCTACAATTTGCTAAAATATACCTTTGATTTAATAAGTCACAGTTTCAGGCAGATTCTACGACCTCCAAGATTCTACGACCAAAGGATGTTCTAGCAATGGGGTCCCAGCAGATGGCATGTATCACCATCTTTCCACAGGACCCATTCCATCTGGCTCCTTCCAGCGAATGACTGACTCTTTTTCAGGTTCTGCTGCTTTATCTTAGTTCCCAAGAAGTATTGCTTGAGCATTACTGGCTAGAAAAGTCAATTAGATTTTTCCAGCCTAAGCTGGTATTTTACTTTATGATGGTTATTTCTATATCTTTATATACAAAAATAGTCAGTGGTGAAATATTAAATTATTGAAAGAATTGAAAAGTCAGTGTACACTCTTTGATTAAAGGAAATTTTGATGGTTCAGGCTGTGTAACAAACTACAGGTGAGTTCTAAATTCTCTATTCTATAAACAGTATCATGTGGAAAAAAGAGCAAACTTTCACCATATCAGAGGCTTAGATATCCAATTTTAAAATGTGAAAGAACACCAAGAACACTAAATCAGATCACTGTGAAAATGGATATTAATGTTTCAACAGAGGGTTTCTCTTTAAAGAAGTTTTGTTCTTCCCAGTCTTAGTTTTGAGGAAATTAAAGACATCTCCCTTATCCTTGGGTCTTCTAACAGTAGCTGAATCATTGTACTACCTAAAGTACTATTGCAAGACCAGAATCTGTGTTTTTATGAGCTAGTCAATGGGAGAAAAGGCAACTACTTTTTGAACTATACATTCCCTCACATACCCCTTTATGCCACAACACAACACCAAGAGTTCTCATTTGCCATTGTATTTATAGAGGGTGACTCTCATCCCACAAAACATGTGCATGTCATGTTTGGTCAGGAATAGTCTGAAATTCCTTTTGTGGTCATTGTCTTCAGGGCCAGCTGTCCAAAGTTACAGCCCAAGTGAGGGCAATCTGGAAGGGTAAAATGGAAAAAACCAGCAGAAGCCTATATGAATGCCAGGGCTGGCCTGTGATCACTGAGCTACCAGATTTTTCTCTAACCCTGAATCAATTTCTGTGAAATTCCACAAAAACCCCTTGATTTTAAATTCCCTGTACAGTGCTCCTACTCATTACATCGTATTCATCCTACTTGGGGCAGTCCATCCATCTGGGTCCTCTCAAAGTGTCTCAAAACAATATTTGGATGATTATTCTTTCTAGGTACAGGGAAATCTTACCTTGCTCTGAAAAAGAAAGAAATTGTCAAATTGTTCTTATAAAAGTGGAGGCTTTCTGCTAAACTGTTTCATATCTTCTATTATTTCCATCAGTGACCTGAAATGACAGCCCAACTCTATCAATTTCCTTATTTTCCTTCAGTGGAGAAGCACAAGGTAGAGAAAAAGTAAAGAAGGCAAAGCTTTATTCTGGGACCAGATTGTATTCCTAGTCACCATTCCCACAAGACCATTAGTTTGTTGTGTCCTTTGCTGTTAATTGTCAAAAAATGCCTTTGGCTCACAAGGAATTGCAGTGGTCTTGCATGAATTTCCAACACAGATTTCATCCCTCTTGCTTGAAACACAAGAAGCTTGAACCTTTCTTGATTTCTACCTTGAATATATGATTTTAGAAAAAATCCCATACTACTAAAATTCACACTTTGGTGTCCACTTAGTGAAATTACTCAGCTTTATAAGCACCATTTAAAACAATTTAGGAAAAAAAATTCCTCAAAACAACTGGTTTTATTATTTATTGATACTTCAGTATTTAAATTTATTAAAGTGAAGATAAATATAATATTATAATCATTACCAAACAGTAATCCAGCAGGAGCCCCAGACCAGCCCTGCTCACCCAGTATCCTGGCTCCAGCCAGGACAAAATTCATTTTTGCAGTAGCCAGGAAGGGGCATGGCTGGGACCTGGAGATTATTCCGTACCACCTCATGCCATTGCCAGGTCAGGGGGAAGGAGCCTCTTCTGGTTGGGTATTGCTCTGCAGTGAGCATTTGGCATGTGAATTACTGTCTTTTCTGTATGCTTTTGTTACTAATACTGTCACTATTCCTTTCCTTATCTCATTGCTGTTTCCAGTAAACTGTTCTCACCTCGACTGATCTGTTTTCCTCTCATCCTTACCTTTTGTGCCTCTAATTTCCTTCTCCAGCCCTCTGCAGAGGGGAGAGGGAGGGGGAGCAGAAAAGCTGCATGCGGTTTGGAGAGCCTCAGTGGGAGAACTAAATTGGAGAGTACCATTCCTAAACCATGCTATCTTGCCTGTGCACTGGGGGAAAGGAGCTCAGGCAGGGGCTGAAGGCCACAGGCAGTTTTTGGTGTGCCAGGGCCTGGGCAGGGGTGTGCTGGGTTCCCTCAAGGGGCACCAGTGGCCCTGCCAACACGTATCTCTATGACAAGTGGTTTTGTGCCTAGGCAGGACAACTTCAGCTGTCCAAAGTCTGCTGCCAATGGAAATGTGAGACAATAGGACTTCTTTTCTCATTGATGAGCACCAGCAATGGCTCTTAATGGCCACACTTGTGTCCTGCCTCGTCGGTTTCTACAACCATTTCCCCATTTTAGCCTAAAATGTCCTCAGTTAGCAGATAACAGCAGGATGGAGACCAAGACACTGCAGGGGAAAAGTAACCAAACTGTTCACTTTTGATACCATTCTCTGCAGCTCCTGTTAATCAGACAGTGGAAACAGAACAGAGTAATTGGGACTGATGGACTGCAGATACAGGAAAAGGACATTCAGGATACATACATTGTTTTTCCACTGTGTTTTATCACCAGGCTGCTTCAATAGAAAGTCAAACTTAGCTGTCACTATTAGAATTAATGATGGTGATGTAATTTGAAACATAAAAATATTTTAAATTTGATTGATCAATGGTAGTATTGTCTGGTTAAGAGACATGTTGTAAAAAAAAAAAAGTCATGTGGCTCTTTTGTTTCCCAAAACTATTTCAAATTCATTTAGTAGCTCTATATGCTCTAAAATAGAAAGTTTTAAGCTCTTTCTCTTAAGGAAAATATTTGAATTACTAACATTTTTATTTTAAATTTTATAATACATAATGTGTACATTTACAATAAATACAATTACAAATATTATGCAATTACAAGTGCAAAGTGTAAGTCCTTTGCCATGATCCAGTTACACACAAGCTCACCTTTTTCTCTGCCAGGGGACCCACATCTCCATCGCTCTTGGAAAGTGTCAACATTCAGAAGCTTCAAAGAAAAATTCTGCAATTCTGATCTCATAGCTAGTTATTAGCTGCAGCCTTTTCCCTTCACAGCTTTATCAACACAGTGCCATACACACCATGATAACTTATGATTGCTGAGGGCTAATTAAAATACACTGATATTTCTAGTGACAGACTAGATTATGTTCTCCTTTTCCTATCAATAGATTATTTTTGCAACAGGCAGGAACATGGCCATGATAGGTAGATATCATACCCCTACTTGTTAGAAAACAGTTAACATCTTACTTATTTCTCAGCAAAGGATTTTTCAGTAAAAAGCCCATCATTTGCAAAATAGCGAGCAATGCATTACATTTGCCTCACAGGGAGAAAAGGTGCAGAGCTATTTATTCTGCTGATTTGAGTCATATTATAACTGAGTATGATAGGGCTGGGCTCTAATCTTTTTTTTTTTTTTAACAATGACCAATGGATTAGAGACTTGCTTAGCTATTCTTCATTCATTAACACTGTAACTGTCGAATAATCTGTGCTTAACAAAATCCGATAATTGCAGATAGCATTAGTTCTGCATCTTTGGAGAATGGCCAGCACAAATTCTAATGAAATAAGCCGACCATGCAACGAGGGATTTAGGAAGTACTGCTATGCTGCCTACAATGGCATTTTATTACTGATAAATAATCTCTGAATCTGACTGTTCCACAGTATTTTGCAACCTTACAGTAGCTAGATTCAAATACTTTATGAGAAAAGAATAATGTGATTCTCAGTGGGTCTAATCTTTCCTAAATAGAGTAAAGTTGTTCAAAACCAGAAGCTCATTAGCTAGCTCACTGCAAATTCTATTAAGGCTGAAACCAAGCTGTATGTGCAGAGTATCTTTGAGAGCTTATAAAGTAAATACATTTGGGCATATGCATTTTGAAAATCAGTATATTCATTCATGAACAATGTTTCATGCTCGTGCTTCACAGTCTGCTGATTTTTTTGAAGGTTTCTGAATGGAGTTTTAAGCTGGAGTCCTGGTGATATGAAAGACTAGTCCTCCCTATAAGCCTCACTTTCATTATATCTCTGAACCACTACAGCACCTACAGTGTTTCTGCGCTTTGTCCAAAATTTTACACTGTCTGTATGTTCAAATCAGGCACCTCAATCCTTACAAGAGAGGATGCTACAGTCAGAGACTTTTCTGTAAAACAACACAGATTGTAGCACTGTTCTACAGAGCCTATAGCAGGCTACCATCCATCCAGACAGGGACCTTTTCTTGCAGATGGGATGGCCCCAGCATCACAGTGGATCAGGAATAGAGCTTCTTTATCTATGCAATTCAGCTTAATTTATGCATAGGCTTATTTGATGAGATTGATTATGGGACAATTCACCTGGGCTGAATTTCTCTTCAAATGCATGTGTCTCAGACGATCTGAAACAAGCACCAAGATCTGCTGCAGATGCCTCCATTCATGAAATGCAGTCCTATAAATCAATAGTAAGAAAAGAACTGCAGGAAAATGTAGGATCCCAGCATCACTAAATAAATTAACCATTCAAATGAAATTTATTCATTCAGTTTAAAAATCAGTCTTGCTATCATATGGACTCATGCTGGACTGTGTTAAAGGAGTATCAGATATTTTCAACAGCATAGATCTCAAGAACAACAACATATATTTTACTCCAGGGGAAATACAGTCCATGGTATTAGTGTTACATTTCAATTTACTAAAGGCTCCTTTGGCTTCCATGAGGTCTGTCATTTAAAAAGTGTCTCTGTAAGACCAGGAACTGTGTTGAAAGGCCTGGTGTGCACACGGGATAAAGTGTTTGGAGATTCTTGCAAATAAACTGGCACAGGACTTGGAAAGACATATTCTTCTTTAACTTTTTAAATAAAATTTTTAATATACTTGAATATTACATTATTTTAGGGATGCAGTGACAAAATTTGAGTTTTGGTGACCCTGACTGATTTGTAAGTCTTGATGCCGATGAAACACAATCTATCATCAGGAAAGACAGCATTATTTAAAACATTTGGGAGGAATTTTACTGTATTCATTGCATAGGCTCCTTCTTAACCATAACTACAACTCTCTGGGACTTCTTGTCATATTTATGGTTCATACCAAGAGTGAATATGGTTTGTATTTAACAGTTATGATGAATAGTTTCTATGCATCAGAGCAAAACTTGATATTTTATGGTTGCTTTGAATTTGAACCATGAAATATTCATTACATTTTCACAACAAAAACTTCTTCTAACAAATCACTCACTCAGTTCATTTTGTGTACTAATTTCCTGTAGGTCTAGAATACAAATTCTGTGCAGAAGTAGGAACATTACCACAACAGGCAGCTGGTTACCAAACATTTGGAATCTGAGTATTTGAAGAAATAATTTGACTTCAATTATTTTTTCTTTGTAGGCTGGGGTGGAGTCATAAATCCTTTGTTTGGGAAGCACTGCTTAGACTCCTTACGTTAGCGGTATTTTTGTAAGCAGAAAACCAACACTCCTTCCTCTGGTATGTGCCACTCTGTATCTATGAAAAGTTGATACAACTCCCACAACAAGTTTTAGCTGACAATATTTGGCCAGTGGGTCGAGGCTCTGCTCTGCCCTCGTGAGACCCTGCCTGGAGTCCTGCATCCAGCCCTGGGGTCCTCAGCCCAGGAAAGGTGTGGAACAGACTTGTTGCAGCAGGTCCAGAGGAGGGGCACAAAGAGGATCACAGGGCTGGAGCACCTTTCCTGGGAAGACAGGCTGAGAGAGTTGGGGTTGTTCAGCCTGAGAAGAGAAGGCTCCAGGGAGACCTCGCTGTGGCCTGGCAGTACTTAAAGGGCACTTAGAAAAGGAGGGAGAGTGACTTTTCATGTAGGCAGATAGTGATCGGACAAGGGGAACAATTTTTCAACTAAAAGAGGAGATATTTCAGCTAGATGTTAGAAAGAAGTTTTTGCTAATTGGGTGGTGAGGCACAAGAACAGCTTGTCCAAAGAAACTGTGGATGCCCCAGCCCTGGAAGTGTTCAAGGCTCGGCTGGACAGGACCTTGAGCATCTCTGCCCAGGGATTCTCATTTGGAACTAAATAATCTTTAAGGTTCCTTCCAACCAAGCCATTCTATGATTCTATGATTTTGTGATATTTTGTCACAATAATCAGCTTCAGACCTATTTAAAATATGTATGTGTTCCATCTCACCTGGACATTTCAGGTTTAACTTTTATGCACTTTTTTTGAAGCAAGAGGAATCATCATAGAACATAGTCTTATATGAAAATATGGAATAAATGGTTTACATGGTCTTATACCAACCTCTGAAAATGCAGGATTGAACATTTTAGTGCTTGACTTAGTCCTCAGCAATTCATGGAAACCTGATGACTTTTTCCATATCCATCCAGCCCAGCTTAGCAATGCTGGAGTGAGAGGGAATATTACACCTCCCTGCTTCAGATTTTGACCACAGGTGGTGGCCAGTCTAAACAAAGAAGCAGCAGAGTCATCCACATTCCCAGCAGCTGGCCACCACTTTGGTTTAACTTCAGTGTCTGGAGAGGAAACATAGAAAGCCTATGCTGAGTTTGTTGCGATTCAATCACCAGAATTATGTTTTGATTGAGCATGATGATAGTTAAAGACACAGTGATTGACTGTGTATATTTTTATAGGTAGCATTGGTTTAGGAATTTTGAAACTTTGGTCAAGGCTCCTCCCTAGAAACTTGCATGGATCAGTGCTTGATATACTAAAATTTCTACCATTCTGGAAGCTGGTTCAACTAGAAAATTTAGGATACTTATTACACAACAGTCATAGCTCCTAGATATCATTCTGTAAGAGGACTAGCATTTCATATGAATTAAAATTTCTAAATTTTATTAATAACAACTTTTCAATATTTTAAGTCAGATACTGAGAGATAAAATAATCTGTTTAAAGTCAAAATTAACCCAGTGTCTGTTTCCCTTCCAAAGCAAAGCAAAAAAGGGCTTAATTTTGTCAGGTTTCATTTAAATTTTAAAGAATTTTCTAAATTAAATTTAAGCGAATATTATGATGAAAAAAATTTTCATTAACAGTCTGAACTTTCTAGAAAGGATCAAAATCAAACCAATCTATTTCAAAATATTCTTCAGACTTTTGCCTGGAATGGTTTGGAAATTCTAAACGGGTAAGTAGTTCCAATCATCTTAAAATCAGTAAAATTTTTAAAAAAGTTATCATGACTTTTGAAAATATGCTTATGAAAAATTTCTTTGCCACAATGAATAAACTGTAGCTTGAAATGTGTTTTTCTTTATTTATAGTTATGTGACCTCTCTTTTCAAAAACAATTCAAATGAGGAATCTGAAAACTTTTTAGCTTAGGACTTCATCTTTTCTCCAAAGTTCTTATATCCAGACTATTCTGTGGGTACGTAATGAATGTAAACAAAGTAAAAATAATAAAAGTTTTAAAATTCAATTCAAACCAGAATACATTCATTTAATTTCCGTGATGCAAATGTTTCAAAATCCAATTTTAAAAGACATTAAAATAACTGTGCAAAAAATCAGGCTATATGTTTGATAGATATGCTGAAGACAGAGCCTGACTAACATGCCTGTAAGTAAATTCTTAAAAGATCAACATTAGAATCAGATCCAGACAAATAAGTGATTTGAGCCACCCAGAAGAAAAGAGAATGGAGAATTGCCATGGTGGACTGAAAAGGCAAAGGAAGTGTTAAGAAAAATAAATAGAATTTTGTTAAATAAGCCAATAAAATAAGGGGAAGAGGTTACATAAAAGAAATTAAACTAATTCTGAAGCATAAACACAGAGATAAAACTGGAAATTCCGTCATTAGACAATAGAATATGCAAGAACACAAACCTTAATCTCTGCTGTTTCTTCAGTATAAACAAATCTGCTGGTTGCTAGCATTATGGCTGAAAACAGATCTCATCAAATTGTACACAGAGAATAAGTTTCATATTTTGGAAATAAAGCTATTATTTCACTATACCTCTTTGTCCAGGAAACCTAAATTTAAGTCTAGATTGAAACCAGTCAAAGACACAGTTTCTTATTAAGTAGTCAACAACCTGAAGGCACTGCTTTCTCTAAAGGCTTAAATAAAAAAATTTTAAAAAAAAAGTAAATAGGGAAAGGGGTCCAGAAGGCAGGATCTAATGTAATTTAAAACTGGAATTACATCAGCAGTTTCAAACAGATGGCAGAATGTAGAGATAAATGTGTTAGCTCTTTTAGCTTATTTGGTCTCTCCATTGTTTGCATCATTAAAACCTGGAATAGTTTACAATTTAAAAATATACTGTGTATTAGACACTGGAAAAATGGACATGCACCTTCTGAGTGGAAGGAGGTAGGACTGAATTAATTTGCCATACTTTCATGTACAGTATCTGTGATGCTTTAGGCAAGTCTGCAAATAGGTTTCCTAGGAAATGAGATGAACAAAAATATAATGACCTTGAAATTATAACCCCAAATGTCCCAAGTATTTAGCAACCTAGCTCAGAAGTGGTAATTACATAAAAAATACAAAAGATCCTTAATTGCTTCAGTTATAGTGTATCTAGGCAGGTCAGTTACTGTACACAGCTGCAAAAAATGGTACGTGATTAATAGGGGGTTGCTTATGATAGCACTAACTAGCTAGTGTGTAGTGCAAAACACTCATTTCTTTTCCAATTAAAGGAAAAAAATCTGGTTTTGATTAGGCTCTTCAGAAGGTCTAAGTCTGTAGCAGCAAAATACTCCACTCTCACGTTGTTAAATGTTTTAGTCAAGGACTAAGCAGCATATATTCATGAAAAACAGAGAGGTTTATATAAAATATTGGGGTGAAAGTGCTGCAAATATCAAAATAAGACACTTCAGGACCATTCTGGTTATTCTAGTTCATTGGCTGTGAAACTACAGGGTAAACCAGCTCAAATAAATGACTGACACAGGTGCATCTCCAGAGCTGGAATCAGGCATCAACCTTTCCTATGATTCATTAAACTGCAATTAATCATTCTTTCCACATAGCTCTAAATTTATTCCACCAAAGGCTGAAGAAGAAAGCATTCAAAAAATCACATTAAAGAACTTGCAATACTTCCACACAGTGTTGAGGTTCCAAGAGGTCCAGGAGAAACATTGAACTATATGGAGCTCTCCAGATTTGTGAACTTCTTGTGGTTCACCCATCAACAGGTTGAGAAAAATGTGTCGTCATGATCTTTGGAGCATTGCCTCAAAAACCTGCCCTGCAGATGAGTCACTAAAATGGTCCCTGCTCAGATCAGAGTGTGCACATATTGAAAGTATGACTTGTCTGCTGTGATTCCAGAGCTTTACTGTGCTCTGGTCATGCTCTCGGTATGTCCATAGGCTCTGGTGAGCTCTAGGAATGGCTTCATCAATGTTCGGAGAGGGAAAGAGACCAGGAATCAGGGAAGGAGGTACAAATGGCAACCATCAGTGAGGATGAAATTCAGACAATTTGTGGGTTTCTTCCTGTCTCTAAGGGGTGGTACAAAACTTAACACTGGTAAGTCAGCATTAATTCCTGGGGGGTAACACTCAACACTTCACAGAGGTGCGTGGAGAAGCTTGCTCAGTCATTCATTAGAGATTCACCTTGCAGATCTCTCCATATCTTGGCAAACTTGATTTATGTGTCTGAAGTCAACACAGCTGCTAGACAGTGAAGTTTTTTTTTAGGCAGCAAAAGCTGAAGGTCAAGGAAACAAAGCAAGACCATCAAATACATATTGTTGTGGGAAATGGGCTTTGAAATTGTTCTCCAAATCTTTTTCACCCCCATAGCTTTGTCTTCACATGAGGAAAAAAAAGTTAACAGCTATTTTTCTGTTTTCTGCTGTGCATGCGTGTATTCAGTCAGTGAATTTAAATCTTGCTTAATCTATAATTTTTAGAAAAAGTAACAGTTTTAAAAGACCTCAAAACAACTGCATTATTCTCTGGCAGAGAAGTAGATTTAAAGACTGAACAGAATCCTTTTGTGCCATGATTTGACCATTAAATCATCCCACATATTGAGTGTGATCAGGAACTATAGCATTAGATCAAGCACTAGGAAAATAAATCTGTGAAGAAATTTTCAGAAATAAATACAGATCTGCATTCTGCTTTGCTTTTCACTGGGATCATGGAAAGTGATAAAGGGAGACTTGGGATGCAGAGAAGTAAGGCAGCTTTGAGAACTCTCTTCTGGGAGAAATCCTGAATTATTTTACTGGGAAATCCCTCTTGAAGTCTCACTGAAGCCATCTGTGGCAAGTGCCTTCCACTGCCTTTAAAAAGTCGTAGCTTGCCAAGCTCTGTGGCCACTTGGCTCTGGTATAGATTCACTTTGTGCCCTCATCTTTCTCCTGTGCAAGTCTTACAGAAGAGAGCAAGCTAAGCTCTCCAGCAGATTTTGAATTTGGTACTCTATAGTCTCATCTTTGGCATCTTGCACATTAGACAAAGAGGTCATTCAGAGAAAGAAGAATTTCCTACAATCTGGGCAAAGTCACTCTGAATAGTCTAGTTTCTTTAAAGTGTCTGATTTCACAGGTTCAGATTGTGTGTGGATAATGATTTGCAAGTGATGTCTTTCCTATATCATTCCTACTATAGATTGCCACTCACCAGATCAAAAATAAAATTTTTGGTTTTTAGAACTGAAGTGCAGAGCAGAGTGGGTATTCCCCCCGAGAGAAATTTGCACAAAAACAATATTAACTGCAAGGCAGGTCAAATGTTCACTGACACATCTTGACAATGCCCCTTTTCTTTACATTGACTCTATTTGATTAAACTGATTGAAATGCATTTCATACTTGTGCTTTGTCAGTCTATATTTTGGGCTTCATGAACAAAATGATACTAGATTGACTTACCCAGATATTTCACAAAGCTTGTCATGTTGAATTAATTAATGTTGCTTGCATAGCGTGAGAATATGGAGATTCATCTTTTCAATTCTGTATTTGCTTTACAACCAAATAAGGGGATGATAAAACATTACATTGGTAGTTAATAGACATTTTAAATGTCTTCATTTCTTTAGAAATCTACAATCGAAATATTACGATAATTGTCGCACACATTATGTAACATTAGTTACATAAACCCAAAAATAATAGAGTAGTAACCAAGAGTAGTAGTGAATAAAACTAACTATGCTTTCTATTTTTTTCCTCCCTTTTGAAAGGAATTCATGGTGGTGCAGAAACATACATGCAATTGCTCTTTAGAAAGCTGAGCATAAAACATTCTACTAAATCTCCAAAATCTTGGGAGGACATTTTGTACTGCAGTCTTGGGACATCGATAGTGATGTCAATAGAGTGGCAATAACTTCATTTACAATACAGTAGTCCTTCCCCTATCTCACTTATAGTATCCACTTGGGATTTTGGAGGCTTTTTTATGATATCTAGACCCCTTGCTGTGAAACATTATGCTGTAATAATGCTGCAGTCCACTTTAGTGCATTTCTTTTTGTACCAAATAAAACTAGTAAGCAGTGTAAAACATGAAAGATGTCAATAAGTTTTACAAATGCAATTAGAGGCAATGATGTGAATAAATTGTATTTTTAGGTGAGAAGAGGAGGAAGGAAGGAAGGAAGGAAGGAAGGAAGGAAGGAAGGAAGGAAGGAAGGAAGGAAGGAAGGAAGGAAGGAAGGAAGGAAGGAAGGAAGGAGCAGATGGAAGGAAGAGAAGAGAAGAAGCTGGGAGAGATGAGGGGAAAAGAGAAAGGTGAGAAGGGAAAGAAAGGAATAAGGGAGGAAAACAGGAAGGGAAGGAGGAATGGAAAGGAAAGGAAGACAAGGGAGTGAAGGAAGGAAAAGAAAGAAAGGAGGGAAATGCCAAAGGAGATGGGCATAGGTAATAAATTGCAGAAGGAATGAAGTTTTCAACTTAGCAACCAGAATTGACAAAATGAACTTTTTCAGACAGCCCCAAAGCATGATTACAGGTTGGAGCCAATAAGTCCAAGAAAGAATATGACAAATAAAGTACAGCTGCACATCATATTTGTAATAACACAGCTTAATTAGAAAGTGATTAGAAAGCATAATGGTTATCAAATGATGCTTATGCCGGAGATGCATTGCAACTCAGCTGCAAGTGCTATGAGACCCTTGCTTCCGCACAAAAGCGTAGATGAGATTCCTCTCTTACAGGCAAGCTGCCAGTTATTATTTTTTACTGTGGTAAAATGCTCAGAATTTCAGCATTGATAACTTCCTTACTCTTCAGTGCATAAAATTATTCTGCTTTTATATATAGCATTGTATAAATCCGTTTGCTCTGGTCCATGACTAATATTTCCACTTGAGTGCTTTTCAAGTAAGTTTTTTGAAACACTTTCTTCTTTTTCACTGGGTCTTTGGGATTACTTGATTGCTGACCTCTTTGGTCCAACAGCTGAAGAAACTTGCAAACTCGTGACTCCTGACTGAGATGGAATACAACTTTTCCAATATGTCCAGAACTGGCTTACAGATTGCAAGTGGCAGAAGCAAGGTTCATGTCTAGGTAAGTAGTTTCCAGGGGTTAACTAACCACACCAAGAAGCAGGCACTTAATTTCTAGCTTGATTTATCTACATTTACTTTCCAGAAATAAAAGTCTCATTTCTTCCATTTTCTTTAGTGTTCAACAGCTTTTTTCTGGCATAAATTAGTCTTCTTTTAAGATCTGTGTTAATAGAAACTAAACAGCATATTGCATCCATCACACTTACATAGGTTTTTCAGACGTGTTGCTCCCTTCTGAACCCTCTCCTAATGACAGGACTAGATTGGATTTTAGTGACAGTTTCCTCAAGGCAGTACCACCTTCTATTGCTACTTGACAAGCACTGCTTTTTACAGAGCATGCTCCAGCACTCTTAGCCAGAGAGCACAGAAGTTTCACATTCTGCTGTTTATTCAGTTTACATTTGAGTATCCCTCAGAGACACCACTTTCCAGATTATCCTTTGTGCAAATATGAGGCTACTCTATTCCTGCATGTATCATCTGAGACACAGCCCAGACATCCATATTGTTATAATAACTGCTATAATAACTGGTCAGTCCTTGCTTCTATTATTATCTTCTAATCTGTATCTGCCAAATGGACTTACACCACACTCACATTTTTGTCCAGATGAATGCACTGGAATTACTCAAGACAGCCAATGTTTCACTGTTGTGAGTACCCCCTGATGATTTTGATTACCCATTGGCAGGATTTGGATGAAAGCAGCAGCAGTGATGCAGCCTGTGCAGGTATTGGGAGAAGCAAACTATATTTGCTGTAGTCCAGAGGGTCCTTTACAGGACCACTTGTGTCCATTTATTCTTCTCATGGCTTCTAAGTGGCACTCACACATTTCACACTTAAGTAGACAAAGGTGCTTGTTCACAAACAGAGTAACTTCTTTTTTTCCCCAGTCTTTTTAATTCATTATTTAGTATTTTCCTACATTAAAATCTTTATCCTGGTTCAAAATGTTTGTAAAACAGTCACATTAAAAAACAGATTAGAAATGATTACTCAGCAGTCAGAGCAAATGTATCATGAGTGGCTCCCGTGTGTTTACATGAACTACCCATCAGACAGCAACCTGCAGCAAACAGTTCAACCTATCAGGAACAATATTCATTTATATGTTGCAGATGAATGTTTGTGATTGATTCTCAAATAATAGAACAGGAGTAAGTTTTGTGCAAATGAGTAATTGAATCAACTTTGCACTCTTCAGTTCAGGCTTAGTTTGAAGCAACCACATTCAGCTGAAACAACAGTACTTAATGGAAAACACATCACTGCCTCATAGCTTGCTCAGCCAAAATTGTCTTCTGCTTGAATTGGCTAGTGTGTATACCACAGAGAAGCAATACCAATTACCTCCTGGTGGAATCCCTAGAAAGGTTTTGGAAGATCTGAGAATGCACACAAGTTGCAGTGAAAGCAAAGTAACTATGAATTAATTCTTGTAGTTAAAATACTCTATAGTTTTATGGTACATTATTTAATTTTCCAAAGCATTAAGGCAATTCCAACTTTAAACTCTCCATAGACAGTCAGCCTGTCTGTGAGAGGGTGGGGGAGATAATATTGTGGATTTGACTTTCCACTGTCTATTACAGTGAAGAGTAAGAACAGTAAGTATAACTTTATGTTCCCTGGTAACTGGAGCCACCACCAAAGAATATGTAAGGTGAGCATGAGGGAATCACATGGGTGTAGCTGGACCTCCCCTATCTAGTCCCCATCAAGATTTCACACCCTATCCTTCTGTCCCTGACCATGAATACTAAAACCACTGAGAAAAATATTTAGTGTCAAAAATAGTGAAAAACTAAATACAGCAGAGTTATTCAATATCATATGTGTATTAATTGGATCATATTGTAAACAAATTTGAGAAGTTTTTAGATCTGATTTGTCTTCGCTGTGTAATATGAACAAGAGCTCATACATTGCAAGCAAATCACTAGGATACTTGCTTACAGCTTCATATATCAGATAAACAATTGGTTTGGCATTTTCAAAGGAACTTAACTGGTTGCCATGCCTCTTCAATGTATCTGTATTAAAAATATACTTATCTATATTTATAACGTGTTAAATACTTTCATATTTCGTGTTACATTTAGATCTTCTTTCTGTGATATTGCCAGTGTCAGAGAAGGATGGATTTCAGTAAACTGTCTGGTGCTTTTGGATGTAGATAAAATATATGTAACTGAAAATGAAATTTCAGATTTGTTTCATGAAGACAAGATACATTTCAGTTTTAAATCTTAATGTTAATGTTATAGCAGAAATGGACGATTTTTTTCTCCAAAGTCATAAAAGACCATTTAATAAAGTGGTCAGTCTCCTTGCTCAGCTAATAGAGTAAAGACAGAGGGATCCTTTAGAAACATTGATATCATGTCAAAAGGAGTTTATATAAGGAATTTGCACTTTTAAAAAGAGACATCTTTTACTCTGTAGAAAATTGTATTTTACTGCAGAAAATAACAGTTGGTTTCCGTGCAGTTGCCTTGAGACTTGCTTAGTTCTCATTATCTTCAATGAAGATGAATATGCATATCTGAGGAAATATTTTGGCCTTGAGATAAAGAAAAAAGGAAAATTTGGATTTGAGTGTCTACATAGTTCCAACTTTTCTTGGTACAGCTGAATCTACTGTGACTCTTGAGAGAGGTTAGCTTTTCTCACAGTGAATGAACAGCCCCAAAAGACACTTTTGTCTTTATGCTGGTGGATGACTGAAATGATGGAATCAAAAGAATTTGTTCTCTAGGATGTAGTCTGGTGGGTGGAAGACTAGAAGAGAGATACTTTATCCTCAGTTTATTTTATCTACAGTTTGGGGTTTTTCAAATATCTTGAGCTAACAAACTCTTTTCAGGTCATGTGTGTGTCTGTGTCTTCAGAGAGCTATGTTGGGTCTTAAGATTTCCAGTCTGCCAGGGCAGGAAAGATGAAAGAAATATAAAAGTCATGTCTCAAGAAAGATTTCTCAAGTCTTTTCTGTTGATATGACACTTACCAAAAGATTCCCTATAGCAAAGTGCTGCATGCTTTACTCCTGTCCACTTTTTCAGTTAAAGCCATATTACATCTAAACTCCTGCTTCACATCTCAGCTAAAACTGCACCTGTGTATCAGCAATAAGTATATTAAAAAGAACAGGCAAATGTGTTGACTCTCTTCCCTTTGACATTTCTTTTTCAAACCTCTTTTGATAGTTTCCTCCCAGAAAGAAAGCGAGGAGTGTGTGCAAACACTTGTTCTCCACATCAAGCCTGACTGAACAATTTCTCTGCTATTCTGAGTTTCTGGTGAACTGAAAATTACCAGCTGTACTGAATTGTGACAAACAGTGTGTATGTGTGTCTCTGTGTGTGGAAAAAGAAATATAAACAGAAATGATCATATCTGATGATGGCAAATTAATTTTCACATTTATGACCCAATCTAGCATTTTAATTCATTAAAATACAAATGCAGCCTTAATTTTTTACTAAAGCTTTTTACTTCAAGCCCTCATAGAAGCATATATAGAGCATATGCAGAGCAAGAATCCTCTAATGCCTTTCCTGGTTGAGACACAATCAATGAATAGGGCAGCAAACACATAAAAGCAGTCATCATTGCACAGATTTGAAAAAGAAAATGAGATTGCTCTAGGAAGAAGACAGGTATTTTAGAGGTATGCAGTTTCCACCTCATACTTCAGGATGGATAATCCACATCCAGATATACTCAAAGCTGATCAATATCAAGCTGATTTGCAATGACAATAGAAACTCACTCAACTGCAGTAACACATTTGCCACCCTTTGTTGTCTATACTCTTAGTATTAACATGGTAACAAATCTAAGATTTTTGTGTTTGAGCCACATCACTTCCTCTATGTCAAAGTGAACCACAGTAGCTATATAAAAAGTGTGGTCACAACCCAGCTAGCTAAATTCTTGCAAAAAATTGACTTCAATAGCTGTCTACAGAGTCTGCCAGAATACTGTCGGCCAACTCATACCATGTGTGCCTTTTAGGGTCATGGCTTTAAAAGGACAACAGGATTGCTAAAATCTATCCATCTTTTCAGCTGGAATCCTCTCCATCCCTCATGAATTATAGTCACATCTAATAGGAAGGAAATAGACAAAAGCCATCAGCACACATCTAAGAGAAAGTAAATAATGCTTTTAGACCCTGAATGGGAGCACTTCATGTTGGCAAAATGGGACTACCCAGACTGACATGCATAGTTGCATCCTGAAAATAACAGTTTTTAAAACACTTTTTATGAATTGCACTTACCTGGGAACCTGGGAGACAACAATTCTTCCTGGGTATTCAGTTAACTGAAACCCAAACCTGATTTTATCAAAGGACACTGTAAAAAAGTGCCACTTTTCTGAACATCATCGTCCAGCCAGTCTGTTCCCTTGACATGACTGCTATGGCAGAAGGCCTCTTAAGAGAAGCTTTTCAATCAAATATGGTCTATCTTTCACTTAAAGTTTTCATTTCTGGGCAGGGGCACGTGCAAGAACATCAGACTCTGAATGCCAAAGACATAACTGTAATTTCATCATAATCATGACTATGTAACTGCTACATCTTCACAATAAAGGTCTATATTGTAAGTGCAGCAAGGCCACTACTGGGACAGGTGATCTGTGCTATACAGGCACTGCAGAATTGCAGTAAGACTGTGGGAGACAAGAACCCTCCATTGTTTAGGTCTTGAAATTGATGGTCCTTATTTTACCCAGCAGAGCTGGGTACAGCTGGCACAGACCAACAGTATGCTTACAGGTCCAGCAGACATTAGGAGTGATGGGTTTCCACAGAGTCCACTCTGGTGGGTTTAAGGGATACAGTCCTTGCATCTCTTTCATGGACTCAGAATCTCAGGGTTATGGGCTAGAAGGAGGTCACTGATGAACTAAAAAATGAGACAACCTCTGATTGCCCCCACTGCCGCTGCTGTTTGTTCTGCTCTGAGTATTTGCCATATCCATGCTTGCATGAAGACTTGCACGCAATGTCTGTGTGTCCAGGATTACCCTTATTCAGATGGCATGAAGGGACAGTGCTCTGATCTGGCAAGATGAGGAAGAAGCAATGGAGATCAGCACTCTGTGCAGAATGGATAAAGTGAGATAAACTAAAGAGGTTGTAAGTTGAAAAAGGAAAAGAAAGAAAAAGATGCAGAAGGAGCAGAAAGAAAAGGAATAACAAGAGACTGGGCAGAGAAAAGAAGGACAAGAATGGACAAAGAGAAGCAGCTGTAGAGGAAGTAAAAGCAGATGAAAACACCTTGGGAGCCTGAAATACACATCTCCAAAGATATGGGCTGTGACAGAACATGAGCTCATTTCACAGTAAATTCCAAGAGTGGGAAACTGTGTGCCCACGTGCAAAGGGAATGGTGATGACAGGGAGGTCAGTGGTGGCACTAACTTTACTCACCATTTGAGAGCTGGGAGATGGCACAGGGCAAGGGGATGCAAACAGCTTCAGCAGAACACTTCCAAGAGAAGAGAAAGTGATTGGTAGAAAACTCCCCCAATCTCCATGAAGACTGATGAACCTCTCTGCAGCTCTGTCCTGGGCTTCTCACTGAAAGAGTCCTGTTAGTTTTCTCATAATGGCAGAAATAATTAAAAAGGGGATCAACTTCAGAGGAACATAAACACACACCAAAAGTCTGTCTCTTTAATGATATCCCCTCCACACTTCACTGGCAGGCATTCTGCTAATCTAATACCTGTTAATTCTATTTCTAATTAGGGCTATAGCTCACCAGAGGCTGTTTTATACTTAATTTGTTGGGGTTTTATTATATGGCTCAACAGTCAGCCAACCACTGTATGCATCATGTGATCCTGGTTGAGATCTTTCAGGCATTACTGCACACTGAGGCCCTTGGAGAGAACGTGCCACTACAATTTGTGAGTCACGCGTTCTTGCTCTGCCTAGGTCTTGTCATGTGTGTGCTTGTCAGGATTCATCTCCATCTCCATTACCCCTGGGGCAGAAGTCATAGTTTGTTTCTGCTCACTTGTCTGATTTTTAGCAGATCATATTCCCATCTTCAGAACCTTAAGCAAGTGCTATCTTTGTAGAATTTAAGGTGGAATTCTAAGTGCTGATTTAATTCAACTCAAATCTGTCTTCTAATTGACAGGAAATATCCTCAGTGCAACCATTTTCCAAGGTTGATGTCAACTGCTACACAAAGAAAAAATATTAAATTAAAGGCATTCTTCACTGTTACCAAAAAGAAAACTACTTTTCTTAAGTGTTTTTCCTGTATTCCTGTAATTTTAAAAATATTTTCTTTAAAGAGTTTGAAATGAATTTGAGGTTTGAGGCAAATTTTAATTGTTTGAAACACACATCTGAAAGAAACATCTTTATCAGTTCTATTTTTGCCAGAAAGGTTTGCAACCAAATTATGCACCAGCTAAAGAATTAGCTTGGAAATTATCAGGAGAATAATGAAAGATCACAGAAAAAGTCCATGGGGCTTTATTGACCAGAACATAATATAGGCCAGTGAAGAAACATTTTATTAAGCCACTGGAAGCCAGCCCAGGGAACTGACCAAATCTTTGTTTTGCTTCTAGAATGTCAGCTGCCAGGTAAACAGGGGTATTAGTACGTCATAGACTCCAAATTGGTGAGCAAAGAAGGTCACCAATAGCTGTTAAAAAGTAAACCTCATCCTCCCTCTCTGTGGGTGCCAAAAAGGATGACACTTAAAAGTTGTTCAGTCACACACTGAGAATGATGGTAGCACTTGTTATGTCATCTTAAAACTACACATCAATTCCAGAGAACCATTTTCTGCCTTATCTGAATCCACAAAGGGCTGAACAGTAACACAAGCAATTCCCATGACTGGGAATTGCAGATCTTACAGAAAAAACATAGTGGAACCTCTTGCCTATCTTTGTAGTAGAAATAAACCTTAGAAAATTCCTGTTTTCTCCACTGTTGTCTGGTAGATTTTTACTGGCAGAGATAGAGTACAAGTCAAGATAATGCTGGCTGTTGCTGAAAACCTCCAGAAATAATGCAATCAATAAAAATAATAAGTAAAATAATAAAGAATATATAAATCCATTCAAGCCAAATAACCAAGTAAGCCCATCTGGCCATACATCTAGTGGCTTTAAAGAAGTGAGCTAGCTCCAGCCAGCTCAAAAGAGCAGTTGATCTGGATCTGCTTTCATCTACAGAACACAGTTAGTCAGATAATCTGTGGTATTTCAGTGGGAAAACTACAGGAATTAGGGTTCCTAGTTTGGGAAGTTCAAGGCAAAGTGAAACAAGGATGCTGGGCTTCTACCTACTTCATGTAGCTGTACAAGTCACAGCTGGCAATTCAGAAGTGCTGTCAAGTTACCTTCCGGCAGCCGTGGAAGACCACTTGTTCCAGGAGCAAATGATCCAGGCATAAGGTAATGTGTTCTTTCTTTTCCCCCACTGAAAAAGAAATGAAACAACATATATTAGCTGAAAAGGTTCTTTCTTTCCATCCCATGGTAGAACACAAAGCCCAGCGAAACAGACAACCCGAACTTTACCAGCAAAGCCTCACAGAACTGAAAGAAGCCTTCCACTAGACCAAGTTGCTCAGAGCTCCATCTAAAACCTGGCCTTGAACAGTTCCAGGGATGGGGCATCCACAGCTTCTCTGGGCTGCGTGTTCCAGGGCCTCACCACCCTCACAATAAAAAATTTCTTCCTAACATCTAATCTAAACCTGCCCTCTTTCAGTTTGAATCCATTCCCCTTGTCCTGTCGCTACATGCTCTTGTAAAAGGTCCCCCTCCATCTTTCTTGTAGGCTACCTGCAGGTGCTGGAAGGCTGAAATTAGGTTGCCCCAAAGCATATTCATGTTGGTCATGTCCCTTGGGAGTCTTCAGACAGAGCAACTTGAATTCTTGACCAGTAAGTCTCTAGCCCAGGGACTATTGCAGATAGGGAGGAAGGATGTAACAGGGGAGGAGTCACTCCAGAAATGGCCAGTTCCTTGGTTCTTCTGCAGGGATCTGCTGTTGTCTCATCAGAGAAAAAGTGCTGGGCTGGATAGAACTTCTCCACAGACAGAGCAGCTCTTCTGCTCCCTACTCACCCATCACTGGTATTCCTTCCTGCTTTCAGCCCCATTTCCATGCAGTGCTACAGTCCCTGGACTCCTTAAGAAGGATTGCAAGCATCAGGGGACATTACTGCTGATGCGATCATCAATGACTGCTGCTGGAAATCCATGCAGAAATATGTGCTGTGCACAGGGAAGCAGACAGCAACAATAGCCAGCCTCCTTCCCTCTCTCCCTTCCTCCACCTGTAACTGAAATTCAAGGACTGTAAGCTCCACTATCTCTCATAAGAAGGATATCTCCATTCCTTGGGGAAGGGGTTAGTAATGGCAAGCCATGCCTTAGCAGCAGTGTTCCCAGCAGTGTGCCCATCCCACATGTGAAAAAACAATTATGTGTATGTCAGCATCTGGTTTTAGCCAAGATTTTTTGGATGTACAAGAATGAGGCATGAGAGCACATTCATGTGACTGGCTGACCAAAATTACAATATTTTACTTGATCTGGCTGATTTTCCTCACAGAAGGGACAGAGGAGAAATTACATAGTGAAAACACCTCAGTCCTTTTAAGACAAGCCACAGCCTTGCACCTTTGAGGAGTGAGGCTTCCTGTAGTTCCAAGCATTTTGTAGTGACATTTATACTCAAATCATCACATGAGGGTCAGGCCAGGTCTGACAGCAGTAGCCAGAGTCAAACACATTCTTGTGATCAGCAGGCAAGTCCATAGTGACAGGACAGGTCCCATGTCAAGCTAGGAGCAGGGGCCATGGCCAGGCATGACTGAAACACAGCTGGAGCTAGAGCAGAACTCAGCAGAGACTGAGCTGCAGTGGAGCCCCTGAGCAGAACGAGTGGATGGAGGCCCTGTGTGAGATTTATCAGAGCACCTAAGGCTCATTTATGCACTCAGGACCCTGATACAATTTTTCTAGGAGCTGTGCCACAGGAGAGGTGAAAAAGTACCAAAGAACTTTGGCCTGAGCCAAGGGTTACCCAGCAAAATAAGAAGCTCCAGCTGTTCCAGGGTGGTTCATGCTGGACTGTCAGACAGGCTCAGATGTTACCTGTCCCATCACCTTGCCCTAGAACACTTGAAAAACAAGGACATAATGGTTAGCACCAATCTGCAGTGACCATGCCCAAGAGAAGAGGCAACCAGCCAATGTGACATTTGCTTTCCTTATACCCAGGAAAGCCAACAGCAAACAAACTCTTAAGGGGGGGGTGGTGTTGAAGGAACATTGAGGGCTTTGAGTTGCAACAGACCTTAAAGCAATCATTATAAAATTTAAAACAAAGTATTATATTAACAGTGTTTTCCTAATGGATAGTTTGTACACAAGACTACAGAGACCTACCTTTGGATTTCTCACCTTTGCTGTTTTCAAATTCATTCATAGGATTCTGATCATTACCTTTTTTTTTTTAATTGAGTAACTTCACAAGGAAACAAGTAGCTGGGTGAGCCCATGAACTAAGACAGCCTAATTTTGAACAGCTTTTGGGCTTGTGGTAACTGACCTTTAAACTTTCTTTACACCTTTATTAACAGCCAGAGAATAAAAGTCTACACTGGAGCAAAATTCTTGCTGCAGAGCAAGATCCCAAGTTATCTGCAGGAAGCATTTCCTGTGGCTGATCAATCATAACAACTAATTTCCAAGAGTTTCTCTGGCAGATAACCTAGGCAACTAGGAAGGAAGGAAGGAAGGAAGGAAGGAAGGAAGGAAGGAAGGAAGGGAGGGAAAGATTGCATGAGTGCCATTCCATAGAAAAGCAAGCTAAAAGGAAAAAATACCAATTACATGATAATCACTAAATAGTTTTCACATACAGATTGTAAAAGCTCTATTAGAAAAAGCAAAATCAGAAAAACAGAGGACTTCAGGGGGGATATTTAAAAATACTAATAAGTAAGTTACTAATATCTTATTTTTCTTGGAATACATAGATCAAACTGTCTGTTCCACCTCCAAACTCTAATAGGTTTCTCCTTTCCTACTTCCAAAACATATTATAGAATATATGGCTGGAAGTGTTCTCAAAGATCAGCTTAGTTCCTCCTTTTAACCCACATCTAGACATAACTGAGCAACACTTGCCTACAACAAGAGCAAATATCTCCCCAAATGATGGAGATTTAACAGCTTTATCAGGCAATACAATTCAGTACTAGGGTACTCTTTCACACTTTACCTCTAGATCTGGCCATGAATCTCCTTTACTGCAGTTTAGGCCCATTATCTTTTGTCTTATGCCTTGTGAATGCTCTGAGAACAAGCTATTCCTTCCCAGCAAGCACTTGCATACCTAAGGAATATCTCTCCTTCCTTCCTCTGGAGTTCTCTTTTTCAGACTAAATAAACCTAATTCTGCTTTTGTTTTCTTTGCTGATCACAGTTTCCAGTTATTCTTTTTAATCTCTGCCGAGTACATCCATTTGGACCACATATTTTCTGAAGTGTGGTATCCAAAGTTGTATGGAACAATCCAGCTGAGACTTCTATTCATCCACATTTTGACATCTCCAGATGTTTTCTTTTGGCTTGATTTAGTCTTGTGCAAGCTCTGTCACTGTATAAGGACATGAATATTTGGGAAAATAAAATAAGGCACCAAATTAAAAACTGAAGGGTTAAAGCAGATAGTACAAGAATTTGAGAGATACAAATTGACAGAAGTGAACAGAATTACAGTGATAGAAGTTGTTATTATTAGGAATAACCATAAGTTCATAAAGGAAATGTACAAACTTACTTTCTCCTGACTGGTGCCCTACATTACTGTAAGCATTACAGATGGCCATAAGTTCCTTTAGAATTCAAAGACTCACCAGGCATCCCCTCCTTGTAACCTCATATCCAGTTCCTTAGAGAAAGCCATCCCCAGTGTTATAACACTTGCAAACTTTCTTCAAGTCCAAGTCCTTCAGTGAATCCCTGTAGTTTGTTCCTCATGCTATGCAAGCCAGCCCAGTGTGACCTCTCAAGAAGCAGAAAAATTGTGAAAGCCCCATACACTTATTTCAGTTGGATCAAGCTATAGGTATGACATAGTAAAGAAACTATCTCTGCAAATAAGAGGGTGAAGACTGAATACCTTGATTGCTGTTTTCCAAATGTAGCTTCAGTGAGCCTCTGAAAAATTGTGGGAAATTGTTATTTCTTGAATAGATCATTATCTATTCTCCTTCAATACAAATTGGGGATGATCTAGGTGGAATGTGTTCCACAGTACAGCTGTGACTCCTGAAACTCTAGTTATTTACATTACTCTTCAACCTCACTGAAAGTTGCTGGTCATGAAGAATTGCAGACAGGACTCTGACCAGCTACACAAAGTGGAGCTAAAAATAGAGGGGTTTCTGTTGGTCAGAAAATTTTATAAGGCACGTGAAGCCATATCATTGTATTTGGGAATGGCCTGGTTTTCAAAATAATCTTAATATAGTCACCACTGAATACAAATGAATCTTATTGCAACACAAAATCTGTGTTTGCAGGCCCCTTTCTATAGGCTCAGGGCAGCATACATGATTCATCATTCCGTGATAACTTCATCATACAGAAAGTGCTCCAGCTACAGACCCTGGAAGCCAACTCCAGGATTTGCAGAACTTAAATCTCAGTTCTGTGATGGGGAGTCTTGCAGCTTTCTGAGCCTCCTCTCTCCAAGGGTCTTCAGTCTTTTGGTTTTGGGGAACCTCAGACTCTACATATGCTGGGGAGCCCAAAACTTGGCAATATGCCTCTTGGATCTCCCTTGAACCTGAGTGATGAGTGACCTCCTTTGCCACGAATCCAGCAACTCAGACAGGAATTCTACAGGACACCTGTGTTATAAAGTAGTGAAAAATACTTGTTAAATACTTGGTCTCAACTACACATTAATCAATCAAAACCTATTTAACTGCGAAACTTCAGCCTAACTTTGAAAGTAGTACATTGCCCTCAAAACAGACAGCATGTACAGGTGTATATGTAGCTGCTTTTCAGAGGTTGTCTTTCCCCAGCAGCCACGTGCTCTCTTTGCCTGATTTCAGTGATGAGGGACACTGAGAAGTGAGGAGGAGGCCTCATATTCATAAGTGCATTCTGCCAACAGCACAGTGGCCCTAATTTTCTGAGGTTTCAAACATTGCATGAAACACAGCTGTAGCGAAAGTTAGTATACTTATGACTACATAGAACTCTGTCTCTATAAAATCCACATCTATCCAAAGTAGTGTAGTTCTATGCATCTTCCATGGTGGTTTTGAGCAAAGATAACAAGCTCTTGAACTTCCAGTGTCTTGTGTCTTGTGTGTCTTCCAGCACCAGATTCTTTTCCCAACCAAGGATTATAACCATTAACCATATCTATGTTAGATATAAAACAGCCTCTGGTGAGCTATAGCCCTAATTAGAAATAGAATTAACAGGTATTAGATTAGCAGAATGCCTGCCAGTGAAGTATGGAGGGGATATCATTAAAGAGACAGACTTTTGGTGTGTGTTTATGTTCCTCTGAAGTTGATCCCCTTTTTAATTATTTCTGCCATTATGAGAAAGCTAGCAGGATTCTTTCAGTGAGAAGCCCAGGACAGAGCTGCAGAGAGGTTCATCAGTCTTCACAGGTCACAGAGGGACAACAGGGGAGTTTTCTACTGATCATTTTTTCTTCTCCTGGAGGCATTCTGCTGAAGCTGTTTGCATCCCCTCACCCTATGCCCTCCCCCACCTCCCAAATGGTGAGTAAAGTTAGTGTCACCACTGATGTCACTGTCACCAGCATTCATATGGACACACAGAATTTACTGTGAAATGTACTCCCACCCCGCCTCATCCCAGGTCTTTGAAGCTGGATATTTCTTCATTCATTTTCCTTCCTGGCAAATTCAGTGATAAAAATCAGTCTGATTCTATCTAGAAGTTTGACCTGCAAAACTGTAATGTTTTGTGTCTCCCAGCATGACAGACTTACCCTTCCTTTTGCCAGAAATTACTTTTGAAGACCTTCAAGGTCCAAGTAGAATGAGACAGTGAATTCTACAATTTGATTCCTGCAGACAGTAGATCTGTCTTTTTCTTTTCATTCTGTCTGCTAAACTGAAGCCACAAAAGGCAGCAAGTTGCATTGGAGCATTATCCTACAAGAGAAACTACTCAGTCAGCAGCAGATGAGAATGCTGTTTCCTACAATACTTCCCATTTAAAAGCCTTTCAGACTCTTTTGACATGTTGCTATGTGAAACAGATCCTTCAACTTCACTGCATTTTCATATCTCCTCTCCAAAACACATGTTCTGAACATCTTCTGATCCTGCCATCACCAACACCACAAACCAACATGTCCATGTCGACATGACCTCCTGATCATGACCTCCAGCCAGAGAACCAGACTAGGGAGATGGTGGCAAACAAAACTGAGCACACCAAAGCCATTAAGCAAAGCAAATCAAAACATACATCAACCAGACCTACACAATTGCATACATTCCTTTTACAGGATAGAAGAAATTGTGCAGGACAGTAGAGAGAAGGAACAGTGGGCAAGTAGTTGATGCACAGAGAGAGGCAGTGCTGGAAATTAGATGAGCAAAGTGCTTTGATTCAGGCATCTTATCTACAGGCCTGTGGAAGGTGGAATACCACAAGTAAAGAAGCACTGCCAGCCCTGCAAAATGTAGGACAGGGCTCAGAATGCCAACTTTTTTTCCAATCAACACATTCCCAATGCAAATGTTTTTTCTCTTGAAAAATAAACCATAGAGCAAGGTATAGGAAAAAGAAATGTTCCAAACCTGAACAATTCCTCATTCTTTTTTTCCTCTCTTCTTTTTTAAAATTTTTTTTAATTAGTATTTTTTTATTTTATTCCTTTCCCTCCCAATCATATGATGTTAAGGAGTTAAGATGAGATAATATTTCTGCAAAACTTCTTAATATGTTAGGTTCTTTATAACCCAACATTTTATTGAAAATTATAATCCCATCCATTGTACCCATATTTGTACCAAAAAACATCAGTAGCCTCCAGAGCCTAGCTGATCCGAGATGGG
Organism: Entomyzon cyanotis; assembly: GCA_024500445.1. Taxonomy (NCBI): domain Eukaryota; kingdom Metazoa; phylum Chordata; class Aves; order Passeriformes; family Meliphagidae; genus Entomyzon; species Entomyzon cyanotis. The sequence goes on from JAKEPQ010001005.1 coordinate 44,971,668, forward strand.
TTCTGAATAGCTCGATACTCAATGAAAACCGGTGGAATGCAACAGCTATTGTCAAAAGGTGACTGAAGTGTTCTGATAGATATCTAATGATTCAGTGCTCAGCAATCTGGAATAAATACAGTTTAGACTGCCTATCAGTAAAGAAACTGAGACCAGACAGACAAATTTTTGAACACATCTTACCCATGTCATCTACTAAAAGGGGAGAAATTATTGCAGACTCACCCCTCTCTTCCTTGCATGTCATTGCCAAGGAAATACAAACCAATCCAAAAAAGCCAGCAGGTAGCATGGCATGGATTAATTTTCATGCACACTACAGCTCTCACTGAAGAAGACAAAGTGCTTGGTTGAGGTCCAAGATCCATGCCAAAAGTGATCTCCCTTCACAAGGGAGACAGTGCCATGCATTGTTCATTTCTGTGTTTCACTATCCTGTGGTAAAATCCTTGACCCGGTGAAGTCATTACAACCTTTGTCAAGGATTTTATTCTTGCCCTATATTAAGTATCTACTTATAACTAAGGAAGGCTTTCTTGTGCAAGGACAGAGTGTTCCCAAACTGTCATCTAAGGCTGAAATAATTCCCCAAGGAACTGGTAATCATCACAAATCTCATTACCTTCTTGTACAGGGCACTTTGAGTTTGCTCTCAGTAACATGAATAGCAACACATATTTTTAAACAGAACACATTTGAATGTAATGAACATTAAAAACAAAAGTTAAGGCAGTGAAGCCTTAGTAAAGCCAGTGGTAATACCAGATACTGCTACAGCAAAATTCTTAATTAAAATTTGCAAAAAAAAAGAAATTAAGTACAGTGCTCTTATTGTAAAAAGGCCAAACCTCCATTTTGGAAAGGCTTTTAATCTCAAATAAACTACTTGGAGCAGTGACTTTACAGTTGACAAAGAATTTGAAGCAGCAAAACCCTGCTGCATGTGACGAGATGCAGGACAAAATGGTGATGCAAAAATAGAAGGATAAATATAACTAAATGTGCCACTCAGAGCACAGAAAGCTGAGGCAGGTGTTGCCATAGCTGTCAGCTTTCAGGTTCCTCCTTGCTTCAAATTTTTCAAATCATATCTTGATTCTTCCATAAAAACCATAGAAAAGGACCAGATATGAAACTTTTGGATTTAAATCCATAATTCCAGGTGTTTTGAAAAGCTGTCTAAAACTGTTGTATATGGGTTTAAAAAAACCCTACAACCCAATAATCTTGATTTTCTTTTCTCTAACTCAAAAGTTTGCTTCTGAGAAATTAGGAAAAACAAGTGTTTCCAGAGAAAAAAAATAATAGTTTAGAATATTAAAGCCTCAGATAAAACACATAAAAATACAATTAAATATTTTATAGAAATTAAAGTACTTCTTACTTTTAAACAAGCAACCTAGAAGAAATTTTAGCATGAAAATACAGAGTTTGAACTTCTTAATGAAGTCTCAGAGGCAAAAATATCCCAAGTTGTGTCACTTCTGTGACATGGTCTGAAATGAGAAAATCCCCACCACTGTGAGAGTGTTACAAAAATAGCCAGCACTGGCAAGGGAGCATCAACTGACTTTAGTAAAAGAGGGAAATACTGGCAAGCTCAAACCTTGACCTCTAGCAGTGATATTCTTGTTTCAAGACTTGGAGGTCCACACACATATCCACCTATTTCTGTCAGAGTCCACCCTTGCTGCAATCTATCCCTGGGCAGGCAGCCAGTGAGAAATCTCTCCAGTACAGAAGCCCCACTTGAGCCATGGATTTAACAGGAACATAATGAAGGGAGTGGCTGAAAATAACCTGCCCTTACAAGGCAATCACATTTCAGGATTCCCAGGCCGTAGGGAAAAAGTATCTGTAAACAACAGAGTCTCTGGGTCCTGCCTTTCCCATCACCTTCTTCTCCTTGGGAAATGAAACCTTGAGAAACTTCTGTGAAAGCAGCAGTCCCAATGTGGGAAAGAGAACATTTAGTGGCTTTGTTCTCCCTTGAACTGCCTCTCTATGGCTATGCCAACAGTAGGCGAGCAGTGGAGTGCACTTTTTCCCAGTTCTGTACAATGTGAGAGCAGGGGAATGTGTGCTCCAGGAACCTCTTTGCAGACGGTGAGTTTTTTTCTTTCTGCCTTCGTCTTTTCCGCTAGCTCGTAATCTGCCCCCTAGCTTCCCTGGGGCCAAGGGGAAGAGGATGCTCTTTATATAGCTGTCCTCGGGGACTGGGTGAATCACAGAGTAACATCTAATCCCTCTTGCACTCCACAACTGTATAACATCCCAGCTGAACATCAAGCCAGGGAGAAGAAGTTGCAGTTTTATGTACATAAAAATAAGGCAGAGATATCACAAGCGTAATTAGAGGAGTTAGCAGTTTCCAACATAAAACTCAAACTGAAAAATTAAGCAAAGGAAAACAACCAGAGACCAGGCAGGCTGCAGAAACCACCTAGAAAGGCCAAGATACCATGTTATTTATTTTGGCACTTAATTCTTCGTAAGATTTTGAAAAACAATATTCAGTAGTCATTGGGTGAATCTATTGCATGATTTTCTTTTTTTCTTTTTTTTTTTTTTTTAACTGGAGAGGGCAAGGAGCCATGTTTTTTTTAAAAGCTTGGCCACCATGTTTGGTATCTGAGCTGTATATCATGCACTGTTTGTCATTTCACGCCACTTAGAACAAATCCCAGCTGGCTGGAATCCTAGTCCTGTGGACTGTGAGTCATGGATATTAAATGACCATCATGTGAGCTCCTGCATGCTGCTGTGTTTGGTGTGTGACACTGTAAAGTTGTACAGTATCTTATCACAGTAGATCATCAATATGAACACACAATTTGAGCGGGAGCACTTTCATAACAACACAAAATAAATTATTTGTTTTAGGAAGAGGCAAGAAAGGGGTAGGGATGCATGAAGCTGAGGAAAAGGCACAGCATTTATGTGATTTTTGGGGGACCAATAAGCCACAGAAAATCACTTGATAGTCCTGTAGCAGCAGATCTGGGGGAAGAATGGAAAAGATACTGTCCACAGAGGAAGGGTTTGCAAGAACCTTTAAATTTCCTCAAGGAAATCCTGTAGCAGTCTTTTTGATGCATAATTGTAATCAAGTCCAGTCTCACTGAAGCACCCTACCAGGATAAGGAACTGAAGATAAGCATTTAAGAATTTGTCTCATAGGAACCAGAACAAATTTTGGGACTGACTAAAATGCCAGTCCCAATTCAGAATTTTAAAACAAGCAATGAGATCTTTTTCACTGACGTGATATGGACAACTCTTGAAGTGGATGGTTTTAGTCTAGCAGAAGCCCAAATTAGAATATTTACTCAGCACTCCATTTCACATTAATGACATGCAGGAAATCTGTACTACAAATCACATTGGAAAAAAACTGAGTGCTAGGGGAAAACATTATTTTCAAAGAATACCATTTCATACCTGGATTAGGTACAATTATTCCATCCTAGTTATGAGCTGGGTAAGTTCCTGCCATCGGTGATAGAATGAAAATCCATTTAGACAACATACAGGAAAACCCTGTAAGAGTTAGATGTGAAAGCCCATTTCCATCTTCGTTAACATGGGTAAGTTATTGAGGCTAGAAATTGTTGTTATCCAGTCCCAAGTGTTATCCAGTTGCCTTCTGCAGGTTCCTATGAGATCACATACTGCTATCAAAGGTTCTTAGGAGTCTATAATGTTTCAGTTTTCAGTCACGGCTCCAACAAAATTACTTCTTTTGCTGCTAGTTCCAGCTTAGATCTGTTTTTCTGTCTTTGCATGTGTTTTTCTTCCTGGTAGCAGCTACCAACTTCTTCCCACTATCCCAGCAGTTTCCCCTACCTTTGCTTATGTTTCTACCACGTCATAGCAGTGTAGTTAGCTCTCCTTAGGTCAGCAAAGCCAGGCATTCATGGCTTGCACTTTCTAACACTTTTCAAGCACTGAGTCTTTTAAAATGTATTCTATTTCTTGAATTAAGCATGAAAAACTTTGCATTTGAAATCTGTTCACGGGCCAAAAGAGACAGTTAAACCTCACTGCTGATTTTTTGTACAGAAGACCAAGATTTTAGAGAAATAAATATGACTTGAAACAGATAAGGAAAATTTATTCAAATTGATCCAGACTTAATAAAAAACACCACTATAAAGACATCAGCAAGTTATATCAGAGGAAGATTAAAACTGTTAATATACTGAGCTCAAGTTACTGTGATTGTCAGAGAGAAGTCAAACACTATGTTTGGCAATATTAATAAAAACAGCATGTTAAATATACAATTATGTCACAACAGCTAGCTCCAATCTTCCTTGTTTTGTTTTTCTTTTTTAATATGGGGGCAAATTTTAAAAATGCCGTTGAATTTGGTAGAGTTTAAGAGAAAACTTCTTTGACTTTGGAGAAGCTTTCATGGAAAGAAAAGATCAAGAGGAAGAAGGATTATTCATGGACGTATGAATAGATATTAGATAAGAGATAAATCAGTCTTAACAACCCACTGGGAAGATCAGGAAGTAATAAAATAAACATTAACAAGGAAAAATGCAGATTAAAAATTAGAGAAATTTTCATAACTATGTGAAGGCAAAATAAACCCAGATGCAAATGCAGAAACAAGGTGCCAGGAAAAGCTATGAAATTACCTTCACAGAGGATTTTCAAGACATCGGTCTATGGGGAGTCACTTCAGTATAATGAAATCAGAGCTTTCAAGATGCAAAGACATGAACTGAGGAATCCACTCACTACCTTCTAACCCAAATAATCAGAAGCAGCTTTGGTGAGCTAAATATTATGTTGTCACAAGTTGTCCCTGTTTATTACAACCCAGTATTTTTGAAATACATGGAACAGACTGACAAAGTATGCTGACAATGGCCTCATAACCTGAATGTGACAGCAAAGCCAGACATGGGTATCTGACTAAAAGTCATTGCTATTATTCCAGGTCAAATCTTTCTTTTAATTTAACCTTCTTTAGTGAAATAATTTTAAAACTGTTACTTGAAAGCATACTGAGATAAATTATCAAAGGAATTTTAATGAATAGATTTGCTTTGCTTTTTTTCTAGCAGAGATTAATGCTTTTGCATAAGGGTTGGAAAGCAGTTTTGCAGTCAGAGGAAAACAGAAGTCACCGCTGCTCCCTCAAAGAGAGCACAGGCCTGTCAGTCTGATTCTGGTGTTTGGAAATAGAAATATTTTCTTCTTTTCTTTACACAACTGTGATAACAATCTGTAAGCCAATGTACAACTAAAGTGTCTCCAGGAATTACACTGTTTGCAACAAATGCATTTTAAACTTATTATAATAGTGTACTCAAGAGCTTGAAATTTCCATGCCCACAGGGCAATATAGCACTACATTTGTGATTTGATGTCACAAGCATGTAGACTTCAGTTTTACAAATACTCTTGAAGAAAACATTTAATTTTTCTCTCCAGGGAAAACATTAAACCCTACCTCAGAGAGCTGTACAGAAGGAAGGAAATTTGGTTTGAGATGGCCATGTTTTGGCTTCCAGTCACCAAAATCAAATTCCCTCTCCATATGTGTTCCAGCTTTAGCTTCACAGTCTTACTACTCTGAACCTAAATAATAACCTAGGATGTATTTTACCCTTTATACTATATATACTCATCTGTAACATTCCAGAGAGATTTTCTTGTTTTCTAGGATTCTGGAGGTCCATGATTACTTATGGTTTCAAAGGAAATAAGGTTTAGATGATCACAATCTGCCTGCTCATACATTTCTCTTTCATTCTCTCTTTTGAAACAGCAGAGTATTTTTATTCACATTTGACTGGATGGATGAAGATATCAAAGATAAAACACTTCTACAAGTTTGTTGTTTGGGTAAAGGAAAAAGAACCAGGCTGGTATCCTGGATCCAGCTGCTGTGAGTGGACAGAGATGGGAGGCAGGTGGCCAGTCAGCATGTGTGTAGTGACAGGGCAACCAGCACCTTGCGTGGTTTTGCCCTTCCCACACCATGTGCTGCTACTCATCCAGCTGGTCAGGTAAAACTCCCTTCACAAAGCTGGGACATCAGGAATGATCCACTAAAAGTCTGCTGCTCTTTTCGGAGAGTCATGTGGATTCCAGGATCCGGAAGTAAACTGCAGTGCAAGATAAAACAGATCCCAGCACTGCCAAAGTCACACAAGGGATGAGCCCTCAGGACTGCCAAAACAGAGGCAGATATCCATAATTATCTAATATCCACCATTACCAAGGTCCTGCAACAAATACTCACCCAGAGGACATGCAGTGGCAAGGCTTCAGATCTCTGTTTCTCAGCCAGAATTTGTCCTGGTGTGCTCAGAAAGGCACTGCTCAGCAAGGCACTGCTCAGCTTGGACTGCAAGCTAAAGATATAAGCACCCACAGAAATGTCCTGCCCAGTGCTGGCAGATCAGCACAGTGGGAAGCCTACCCAGAGTACTGGGTAGCTGTGCTGGCAAACAGGCTGAACTGGGTCTTTGTTGCCTCAGCTGTCATACTTTGTTTAAAGGTAGTTCAGTTATAAATCCCCCAGCTTCAAATGCATCCAGCTCATCCTAAGAATCAATGCATGCACACAGAATTTATTTTTACCTCATTCTGATCAGCCTCAAGTTGTGCTGGAGGAGGCTTAGACTGAGTGTTAGGAAAAACTTATTCACTGAGAGGATGGAACAGGCTGCCCAGGGAAGTGGTAGAATCATGGTACCTGGAAGTGTTCAAAAATCATGCGGGTATGGCCTTTAGCAACATGGTTTAGTTGTGGGCCTGCCAGTGTTAGATTAATGCTTGGCCTTTTCCAACCTAAACGATGCTAGGATTCTGTGATCCTACAGGGTCTAGAAAGATTGAAATCAGTTGAGCAAACATGAACTGTAGAGAGGATTTATATAACAGAACTCCAAAATACTTAAAAGTGCTATCTAGCCAACTGTCTAATTAAAATAACTGAGCATTTATTTTCACATTTGCCCTGTTAGGTTACAAACCACTGCAATTCTCACGTTTTACACACACAACATTGAAACACTATCTGTAGTGTACATACCCACACATGAACCCTTCAAATGCAGAGGAGGAGAGTGGGCACTTAGAGGGAAAGAGCTGCCTAAGCAATTTCAGCAGTCTGATGTATGATGGGATCAACTCCTTTCTGGGAAGTTGGCAGCACATTAACACTGTGCAGTGAGTCTGGAGCCGGCTCTGGCATCCAGAGTGTAGGCACAGCCTTGGTCACAGGGCTGAGAGGAGAGGGGGAGCTGAGACTGACAGCTGCATTACTGGGAACTGCAGTGAGAAAGGCTAAAGGTGAGGGTCAAATTGCTGCGGAGGCAAGTGTCACGGTATCTGGTTTCAACCAAGCAAATGATCTACCTGTACCCTTACATAATCCAGCATGTTTGTTAACATACTGATTCCTATCCTCTTCACATACAAATGTGCCTAAAAATCACCAAAGTCAAAGAATGGGAATTAGTTTTCTCAGTCAGGAGATCTGTGCAGAAAAATCACCCTTAGTTTAACAGAGGGTGACTTGCAAATACAAAGGAAAAGAAATAGTATCTAATTTAACCAAGAAGAATGGCCAAGAGACAATCTAGAAGGAGTTTTGGGGTGAAATAAAGTATTTAACAAGAACTTCTTCAAGAATTGTGCTCTAAAAGTTATTGTGCTTCACTAAGTAGAGACTGTATGAAGGGCTGAATGGGATAACCCTTTCAGTGGAAACAGCAAGTTAAATGGGCAGAGTTGATGTAGTGGGTCTGGCTGAGCTGGAGCTCTTTTGCCCACAGCAGCCCTCACAGTGCTCTGCCCTGTGCTGGTGGCTGGAAAGGTGTTGGTAACACAGCAGTGCTTTGGCTCCTGCTGAGCAGGGCTGGCTTAGCACCAGCACTGTCTCTCAACATTCCCCCTCCATCCAAAGGCTGATCCTGGGAGGGGATGCCACCCGGCCAGATGACCTATATTAACCAAATGGATATTCCATACCATGTGATGTCAGCTTGGATATGAAAGCTAAGTAAAAAAGGAGGAAGGGGAGGAAATCCTTGTTTATGATGTTTACCTTATGGAGCAGCCACTCCAAAAGCTGAAGCCCTGCTTCCTGGGAAATGGCTGGACATCATTTGCTGATGGGAAGCAGAGAATAAATTTTTTTTTCTCTTTGCTTGTGCACACTTTAACTTCCACTTTTACTTTAGTAAACTGCCTCACTTCAACCTATGAGTTGTTTTCCATTTCATTTTCTCTCCCCTGTCCAGCTGAGAACAGGGAGTGATAGAGTGGTTTGGTGGGCACCTGGCATCCAGCCAAGGTCAACCCACCACAGGGAAGAAAGAGGGAGAAAGAGCAACCTTTCTGATGTAATTTTTAATGGATTAAGACTGAGTTTTCTTCCCTGTATATTTTAAAATCTTTTATAAGTGAATAATGTACATTGCATATATAAATGTATGAGTCATGTAACCCTAACCTGACCTGACATTAGTGAGTTATGATTTTAAATGGGTATCACTGGTATATTCCTGAACAACAAATGTGGCAAATCCCAAAGCAAGGCCCCAAGGCACCTCATCATGTAAAATCACTGCCCAACACACCTTCCAGAGTAGCTAAAGAGCAGCAGAATGGATCACATCAGGAGCTAGTTCAGGTAGATAACATTGGAAAGAGATGAAAGTGTCTTCTGCTGTCTGGTGATAATCAGGAAAGCAAGATTCCAGTGAGGCTCAGAAGACCAACCAAGTTGTCAGAGCATCCTTTCTTCCTCTGTGCAGATGTCTGGAAGCAAGATACACTGACAAGCTGACAAGCCAATCAGAGAGTCTGTGCAGAGAAGGATATTTACAAATGCCCCACCTTCGTGGTCCTGAAGAACTTGAAAGAAAAAGTATCCCGAGGGGTCCAACTTAACAGTGTAGCCTCAGTTGCCATGTGGGAGATGGTGGTGACAGGGGAGCCTGAACAGCCAAAAGAAGCACACCAGTTTTGTTCTGCAGAACTTGGCCCAGGAAAAAATGGATTGTCCCTAGAGAAAGCTGTTGATGTATAAACAGAATCCAGCCATCAGTCTCATCATGAGCTTAAGTGCAAAGGCAGAAGAGGAGACTGAACTGAGAGCTGTGTCTGGCACACACCACATACCCCTGAGGCCACCCCAGATAAATGAAAGGTACTCCAGACTGAGACACTCTGCTGAATTTCAATTCTCGTATCAACATCAGTGAAAGCAGATCAAATGCACAGACGGAGGGAGAGTTTCTGTGGCAGAATTGGATTGCACCAGGGATGAAAACAACCAGGCGTGAGGAAAAAGGAGGCCAACCGCCACAGAAGTAGTATCATTACATCAGCCTTATATGTGCTCTAGAAAAGGTGATTCCAGACTGGCTTATGGCTGTTTTCAGAGGTCTAGAAATATGTGTGGATTGCTGTGCACAGGTGCTGGCAGTGGGATCTGCAGGGCAGCCTCTGTGAGGAGAGGACAGGCTGCCCCATGTTGGACACAGCCCATTCCAGATGGCTCTGACGGCCCCACCATAGGGCATGGCTGAGCTCAGAAGCCAAGACAGCGACATCTCAGGGAGAAAGGTGTCCCTTTTGTGATGTTATTATTCTAATGTGTCTTGGGGTGATTTTACAATGCTACTCTATTCCTGATCATCTGCTTTATGCCCAGGAATGGTTTCTGAAGCTTTAAGCTAGGTCCAGGAGAGGAGCAAGAGCCAGAGGAGCTCTGGCACAGGTTTTGCTCAAGTCCACACTCCTGTGTGCTGGGCTTTGTGGAGCACAAGCTTTGTTACATTGCTGCTTTTAGCTATCTTGGTTTTTGTCAGCTGAGGCAAGAAGTTTTTCCCTTGACTGCAGTATCAATTCTTCGGTGGCATCTGTTGTTTCTTCTTGGGCTGTTTGGCTTGTTTTTGGTCTGAAGACCAGGCCATCCCTGGGGAGATGGTTGGCAGGACCTGTGGGGAGCTGCCAGAGCAACTCCACCCGGCCCCAGACCTTTGGAAACGCTGAACCAACGAAAGAAAGGATTCTAAATCCACCAGCTTTGTCTGCAGCAAAGAGGAGACCAATATCAGAGGTTCACCAAGGTCTGTTTTCTTTTCCTCGAGCTGCTGTATGGATTTTTCTGCCTTCCACAAGACAAAGGCCATCTGCCATTTTGTTCTCTCAGGCCACGTGCTTGGCAGAGTTTCTTTTCCCCTTCCCCTGGCATTTTGGGCTTGTTTGTTTTCTGCTGTGTGTCTGTGTGTCTGTGTGTGTGTGTGTGTGTGTAGAGTAAAGTTCTGATGGTTCAATACCTAACAGTTATTCATTTTCTCCTGTCCTATTCATTTTCACCTTGTTTGTCAAATAAACAGGGTTTGGGGGTTTTTCACTTTTATCCACTAAAATTTATTTCATATCAGCAGGAAGGGATTGCTGAAACCCATTTCTTTAGAGGAAACGTTCATTCCAGAATGTTTGCTTCCAAAACTTGTCTCTAAACAGTGACATAATGACAGGGACCAACCTTGTAATATGAATGTAATATCAGTCATGCATTATAGTAGTCTTAGACAGGCTGCAGTGTGAATGATGGAGTCTTGTGCATCACATTTGTCCACAATGGTTCCCATGCCGCAGGTGAAAGAAATGGTGCTGAGTACCCTAGCCAGGTAGGGAAAGCATGTGAAGGTCATTTGTGACCATGTCTGTCAAAATCGTATTTAGTGCAGACTGCAATACGGAGGAGGGAACCACACATGAGTTACTAGAAAACTGCTAGAAACAAAGCTAACCACAGAGCTCTCTAAAGAACATTTTAGTTTGCTTTCAGTCAACTTTATGTAGTCTCAGAGTCAAATTATGTACTAGCTACATCTACATATACATACCTATATAAGTTTCAACTTTCATATTTAATACAGATATTAATGTTTGCAGCTTAGTAAAAGAACACATGGAGCTAAGGATGCTTCTTGGGATGACTTCAGTGCTTTCTTACATCTAAATGCATATACATTTTAGGGAAAATTTCAGACAGAACTGTGTAAAAATGTTTCTAAGGCATAGGAAAACTTTCAGTACTGCCATGTACTGCACTCCTGTGAGAAGCAGGACTTTAAAACACACTAACCCATGAGAGAATGTAACACAACTGTGACACTTCTGTACTGAGGTAGGCACCAAGTACAGTTGGCCTGCCAGTAAAATCCCAGTTTATGAGCTAAAATCACTTGAGCAGGTATTGCCTCTGAGGCCCTCTGCCAAGCCAAACAACAGCATCTGAAAGCTGTTATTTACATTCTGTGTGGGAAAGAAAGAGGATCACACAGAGGGAGGTTCCAACAAGAATGGGAAAGGAATAAAATGAATTTGCAATGATGAGCTGAAAAGTTGGAAAGGGATAATACCATACAAATAGTTAAACATTTGTAATTATATTTGTGACAGTAAGGATGTTGTTTGACTTAGCTTGCCTTGATTTTTTACCTAATGTAGTTAACACAGAATAAAATTACACAAGGATTAGGAGAAATTAAATAGAAAAGACATAGCAAGCACCTACACCAAGAGTCATCATAGATATTGTAAAAGCCATTACATGAGCTATCTCAGGGATATTCAGATGATCTGGAAGGAAAGGGGGATGTTCAGGATCAGGAAGGTAACACCTTCCAGGTGCCTTCCATGTCATGAGTTGTGACAGTTCTGCAACTCACACTTCTGCAGAGCAGAATAAAAGCATTTCTAAGTGTCCAGCCCAAAGCCACAACTCCACCCAGAGCTAAGAGGTTTTCTGAGATTCTGGATTCAGGGACATCTAACAAGGCTGGGAATGAAGAAAGCAGTTAAATGTCAGAGGATAAAGGAATTGAGGCAGAAAGAGACAGATGTTTCTCTGGCACATGGCTAAAATGTCTGGTGGGAGACTTTGGCAAAAGCTCATAGTCTGCATGTTCCTGTTGCTGTTGAGAGGAACTGGGCTTTGTGTACAATTATGTAAACAAACAAATGATCTCAAGACTTTCCAACTTTGAAGCCATTTTTCATCCAGATACACCCTCTCTCCTGCAAAGCCTCAGTGCTCATTTTGCCATGGAACCAAAAGGGCAGTGGGGCTATCATACCGCAGTTCGCATAGTGAAGTAGCCCAGCAACCAACAATGTAAAACTAATCTACACATTGCCCCATCCATTAATCTGCACTCTTCCTTTTCCCTTTTAACAGTGATGAGCCACAGGGAAAACAAAGAGTTGTTCTCATCAGATGTTGGACTAATACATTCTTACTTAAATCACAAGAAAATTTGATTGGAATTAACAAGGTTCGTATTTTCAGATGATTTGGGAAATGCTTTAAATGACATTTCTTGCCATATTTTCTTCAGTTTCAGGACATGGCACAGAAGAATGCGAAATGCAAATAACAATAGTTGGCTTAATAGTTTGAACTGAAAGATACAATTCATCAGTAACCTGAAAGAAGCCCAGGACTGCTCTGACCTTATCGGTGTAGTGTTTTGTTTTACACACACTAGTAAGGGTGGGAAATTCAAGCAGATTAAAAATCTTCTAAATACTGCAAAAAGCTGGCTTGTAGAGAAGGTTTTCATAGGCAAACACATTTTCTTGATTTACTTTCCACCCAACAGTGTTCTAAGGCTGGGGTTAATAGCAGCAAAATAGAGTGACTTGCAATAGAAATACTTAATGGTCCTGTAGCATATGTGATAACTACGCAGCAGGGGCTCACACAAGCTGGCTGAAAAAAATTGCTGTGCTCTGCTAGGTTAATCTAATTAGAGCTCTTCCTTGCAGCTTCGATTGACAGTTTGGAAACCTGTAAACTTCTCTAAACATAGACAGCCTTCCATTTGCTGCAGTTCAAGAGAGGACCCTCTTCTTGCACTCTTCCCTTGAACTGTTTCCATGGAATGCTGTCCATATTCAGAAAAATGTACAGGTTGCCAAACTGTCAACTAAAGCTGTAATGAATGGCTCTAATTACATTCAAGTAGCAGAGAGCATTGCCATTTTAATCAAATCTGAGCCTTGTGAGATATTTGGCACAAATACAAGAGAAAGCCTGAGGAAAACACTGCCAAAATGTTAGCAACCTTTTATTCTGAATTCTGCCTGTCGGAGAACTGAATACCAACTGCTTTGCAAAGGTTTTTTGTTTTATGGGAGCTTTTATTGTTGCCTATATGGTCTCATCATGAATTATTATCCTGTTCTCTAACAACAATGCGAAACTAAACAAAAGCCACAGCCCTACAATTTCAAGACTAAAAATGATGATCAGCAATTTTGCTAATCAGTCAGCTACAGTCACGTTGCCAGTCGCAGAGGCAAGGGGGACCTAATAACATCCTTTCACTCAGACAGTTTCTGCCAGCACTCAGCTTCGTGTTGTGTACAGCAAGAGATGTACAAACAAACTGCTTTGTCAAATATCCTGTCAGATGCTGCCCCAGCTCCTTTCCAAATGGCACAACTTTATGCTCTGCAGCCCTTTATTACCCTAATAGTGTGAAAGAGTAATAGTGTGAACCTTACCAGAGTCTGGTGATCTTGATATTCAGTCCCTTTTTACAAATCACAAATTTGGAACCAACCTTGAAGTTATATCTTTTTATTAACTGATTTATTTGTCACACCTTCAAGACCTCAGAGTGATTCAAATGTAAAGTATCAAAATTAGTGAGTGCCAGGAAAGAAAAGGATAAGAAGTTATTCAATAATTCTCTAAGTTTAATGGACAAGAAGGAAAGCAAAATTTCTAGAATTTTACAAAAACCACCCTGGAGGATAAATGAAGGCAACAAAGGAATTCCTTCTTCTTCTTCTTCCAGAGGAATTAATTTGGTAATACAAGGTTTTCAATTACATTCCAGTTCCCCATCAAGAAAGCATCTTCACCAAGAGCATTATAGGTGAAATGATAAAAGAGGAAGGATCCATATCTGAGATATTTCGGGTGAGCACAATCAGTCTCAATCCACCGCCATCCCTCATTTTCAGGAGATGGCTTTCATTTATTTCACTAGGCATTTTGCTAGACTTGTGTTGTCAGCTGTCACACAGAAGTCCTGCTGCTTCATGTCCCAGCAGACGGCCAAATGCCAACCACGCCTTACTGCTTATAATGGCATTATTGGAGTGCTCTTCCTCCAGCTCCACTCCCAGCAACAAAGACTCTAAGAAGAAATCTTCTTCTAAGTTCCTTATTCATATTTTTTCATTTGCATGATCTGTGTTCACTGAGTATGGTTTTAAAGTGTACAAAACCTAAAAGAGGGGCAATCCAGGCTCTTTGCAACCATCTGTCTAATAACTAATTTTGAAGCAGCCTTCAATAAATCACTACTCAGCTTCCTGAATAGTGACAGGGGGTGTAGAGAGGCTATAGACAGCCCTACCATGGTCTCCCTCAGTGATGGAGCTTAGCAGCCCTCAGGAAACAGCCTCTTGATTTCTAGTCCTAAGCTCTTCTGCATGCGGAGTTGAATGATTAGAGTAGCAGTCTAAATCAATGGGTTTTCTTTGCTTTTTGGTGAGGTTGTTTCTAAAGAAGCATTCTGTACTTATCTTGAAGCTTTTTTTCACATGGTAAGATCTTGTTGTCTTTTTGTATAAAAGATAATCTTAATGTTATCTTTTTCTGGAAACTGCGCGTTTTGAAGCTGCAAGTGAATTACTTTTCTGGTCCACTCATGGACAGCATGGGATATATCATTGAATTTCACTATTTATGCAACTAAAATATCAAATTAGCTAAAATAAGGAGGAAAAGGCTTGTGGGTTTTTGGGGGTTTTTTTTAATGCTTGTTGTGTTCTCCATTCTTTAAATATATTCATTAAGTACATGCATAGGTCTTTCTGGCTTCAGCTAATAACAGATGTTTTAAACATGATGTAAAAGCTCCACACAGAAGGATATTTCTCTCCTATCAACTTCAGTTTGAAGCACGAAATATAATTATCCTTATATCATTATCTTAGCCTGCATAGTTCAAAGAAATAAGACACAATCTGGAAGTGTTTCAGTGCCAAAAAATGTGCTAGCCTTTTCTTCTTCTAAAATCTGAGTAGCAGTTATGAGGGAGAAGAGAGAATCCTTTTTTCTGGGTAATAAAAATGGGAGTGTTTTCTTTACTTTATGTTCCAGCACAAAGCCCAGTGTCACAACTACCTTTCCTTCACAACTAAAGCCTGGGACAAGAGAATTCCAACTGCATGGAAGACACCTAAGTTAAAATAGTTTGCTTTTCAGGCATGCTGAGTGCTTTCTGCAATCACTCATGCCTAAGGAGAGCACAGCCTTGGGCAACCAGAACCAAGTTTCCTGGGAGAAGTAATGTACCCTGTTCTGTTCTGTTCTGTTCTGCATGCCCTGATACATATGTTCCATCTTACTCCAAAGGAAAGTAGTAATGGCAGCTGTAGGAGCAGCAAAACAGATCAGAAGTAGGAGCATCAAGTAAAATAACAGCTATTTTATACAAATCTTTGGCTTGTCTAAGTTTCCTCTAAAACCTTGGTAAATTAAGGTGGAATCAGCTACTTCATGTACTAGGAACACCATTTGCCTGACTGTTGAAAGGTACAATGTGGATATTTAAGCAGGAGTTAATCACTGTAAATTGTTCTTAGAGTCAATGGGCATCTAGTCAGCCTAATTAACACAAACTATGGAGTTTGCGCTCTTTGCCTTAAGCAGATTTTTAAGATAGGTCAAGTGAATCCCATGCTGATGATTCTCATTGCTTTCCACTGCCAGCATGGATGACAAAGTCAGCTTAGTGGGGTGAGAAGAACCTGATTCCAGGTATTAAAATGTAAAACATAATAGACAGATCTTCAACTTCACCTTGATAAGGGAAACCTTGGGTCATTGCAACCTTGGCAGTGGGACCTTGGTGCTCTACACCAGGTAACAAATCAACTCACCTCTGCTTGCTTTGTTAATGATGGGACTCAGAAGAGCTGATAGGCTCTTCAGTGGTGTGCTGGATATAGACTTCATGTCACCTAACTCCAGACAATTCAGTGTCATGAGTAGTGTCAGTAATGGCAGTCATCTTCAGCTGTCTTGAAGTCACTGAGGAGAAATGTGGCTAGCAGAGGTCCTTCCCGTGGGAACATTTTGCTATATTTCATAAACAAGATAAAGTTTGGATGTTTTGCAAACAGTTTCTCCGGATTGAGTCAGTTCGGGCTTGGCCAATTGGGCCTAGGGGGAGGTCTCGGGCTGACCAATCTGGGGCACTTCTGTAGACTCTATATATATGGAATTCAAAACAATAAAGTTCCTTTTCTCCTCTCTTTCCTTGTCTGAGAACTTGGGTCAGTCCTCAGCTAGCCGCTCAACAGCGACAGAGAAACAGACCTCTCCAAATGATGGTTCACTTCACATATCTTATAGGCAACCTATATCAGGATTAGATGACTCATTTTCCAGGGGTGGTTTATTCTCTATATACACAGTAGGGACACTAGATATCCAACACAAACATGGATTTCTGATTTTGACAAACAAGGAAGGGCAGACTGATTTCAGCCATCATTTCATTGTCTCTAAGGTTTGCTGTGACCATTTCAGACCTGACTCTGCATAGTATTTTTATAGAACCATGGAACAATTTAGGTTGGAGGAGACATTTAAAAGTCATCTATTTCAACCACCCTCTCTGCAATGAGCAGAGACTAGATCAGGCTACATTAGGATATGGATTCAACTAGATCAGGCTACTTATTTTACTTGAAGATGTTCATCCCAGCCAATATTTATGTAATGCTACTCTTCTTCTCACCTATGCTCTCTCTCTTTTCTTTTTGTCTTTGCTGTGAGTACACATTTTAGTAATGGATAAGACATCCCTCTATCTGTGAGGTTACTTTCCCAAGGACAGCAAGAATTACATTTAAGCTGAGTTAAATTTCTGACTGTTGAGGAGATGGAAGAACTGAAGATAAAATCTTTTTTACAGGGGACATTATTTCTTGCACACAAAAAAGAATTATTCTGCAAGGGCAACTAGTCACATTTGTGGGTTTCTCTTTCTTTTTTTCTTTTTCTTTTTTTTCAGAAGAGGGAGTATTGTTTTCAAAGAAGATAAAATTCTGAGATGGAATAAGAAGCAGATTAATAACCCTTTCTCCAGTTATGGAGAATTCCTGCAATGTCCACCCAAGATGCCTGAACAAGATGAACAGCTCCTTATAGAGTAGAATAATAGAGTCATTTAGTTTGAAAATGACCCTTAAGATCATCAAGTCCAACCATTACCTGATGCTGACAAATCCACCACTAAACCATGTCCTTCAGTGCCCCAAATACATGTCTTCTCAATACCTCCAGGGATAGTGACTGCACAACTTCTCTGGCAGCCTGTTCCAATACTTGAAAACCCCTTCAGGGAAGATTTTTTTCCTAATATCCAGTCTTAACCTCTCCTGGCACAGCTTGAGGCCATTTCTTCTTGTTCTATTGCTTGTTACTTGGGAGAAGAGACTAAAGAAAGTGACAGTCAGAATGGAAAAGCTTCTGCTAGAGCATAATGCAAAGATCCAAATCCTAAAGGTTATTTACTCCAACAGGCAACTGTTTTCCCATAGTTTTATTGCTGGAATGTCTGAGCTGGTGTGTATTAAAGACCATTGTACAATCTGCTGATAGCAGCCTTCTTCATTACACAGTGTATGCAAACCTTATGACGACTCCAATTAGGACTGATATGGTGCCTGGACAAGATGATGATGATGATGAGGAGGAGTCCATGATGAAGCAACCCAAGCCCAGGGAATTGCTGTGGAAATTTAGGGATCCAAAAGGTTTGCAGAAAGGATTGATAGTAAATCAGTGCTTCTCATTATCCTTCCCAGAAGTCATTGCAGTGAAGTCAGTGTCAAAAGCCAGGAAACCATGAATGCTGCTCGGCCTGAGGTAGTTTTTCAACTGAAGGTGGAGGTGGAGCATGGGCAATGTTCCACCATTCCCAGTGATGGGGGTTTTTGTTTGTTTCGTTTCTTTTCACTATATTTGTAGATAATGTTTGTAGACAATACAGACTGTGATTCCAGATTTTCCAACATATTTGAACACTCAAGGATAGATAAAAGCATAGACAGAACTCACTGCAAAGCCTCTCAGACATGTATTTATATATTTGGAATCTTAACATAGCTAATTATGATACCTAGCAGAAGCAGCATGACTCAGGTGGAGCAAGTTGCCCAGAACCAGCAGCAGGACATGTGTGACTCAGCTGTCAACAGATGATATTCAGTTTCATGCAGAACTTATCACCGTGTTGCTGCTCACTACTTTATGAAGAGCATGGGTCAACATTATACTTAGAATTCCAGAGGAGCAGACTGGAGTTCCCATCAGATTTCAAGCAGAAGATTTTATTTGAATGTTTCAAGAGTGAGCTGTAACTTGTGGAGAATAAGAACAGCTTCCTCAGTAAACCACAAGTCTTGGTAAGTCTGCTGAAGCAGCTTCTCTTATCTTTCTCATATTACATACTGAATGATTATGACAATGAAGTTATAGGATAGTACATGATTACTTAATATGGGGTCATAATGTGTATTTAATTGGTACACCAAAGGACACAAATTTCTTGGTTAAAATTAAATTTTTCAGTTAAACCACTCAAATGGTGGCAAGAGCCCCATGATCGCCAGTCAACCACGTTATACAGGAAATGAAATGCAAAAAGTTGTGGCATTTTTATCTTACTGCTGAACTGAAAGCAATAGCAAGATATCAGCTATGACCAGTTTTATCCTATTGGAGGCTGACTAAGTAATCAGGACAAATTACTTCATGCTACAACACTGAACACAAGAAGTTGTAGATAAGACTAAGAATGACTGTGATGGGGATGTAAGTAATGTCTTTGCATATGTCCTTATGCCTCTTTGACGTGGTTTGCCCTAAGATAAGAACACTAGGTAAGTATTTCAGGATGAAGTGTCTGGATGCTTACATAACTAATTCATTCCAGAGGTGTGGAGCTGAGATGTTTGTGATTGGCTTTTGTGCACATCAGCCTGCTAAGGGAGTAAAAGGCTGCTGGAGCCTGGGCCATCTGAGCAAACTGGTCTTCCAAAGCTGCTGGCAGCTTCTGGGTGGATCCCTGCCTCTGGCAGGGACACCTGCAGGGTATGTCCAGCATGAAGATGGGGAACACTCATTTTTGGACTTGTGAGTAAAAAGCACTAAGATCTGGTCAAATGTCGAGATAAAATCCTAAAGTAACCACATAGGTGCTTTGTTGTTTTGTAACTGCAAACCTGCAAGGCCAAAAACTTCAAATGTGTATGTTTCTAGCTCGATCTTCTTATATTATAAACCTTTAGACGTAAGGTATTGATCAAACCTGAGATTAAATTGATCTAGCCACAGCTAGGCATCTCTGTGAAACATAGAAAGCAAGGGGATCTCACTAAAGCTAGTGACACAACAACCTACCGTTACTATAATCCTTTCTAATACTTGCATGAGCAGTTATTTAGATACAGCATGGGCAATATTTAGATATAGTATTAGTGATGCTTAAAACAGGCTACCTGCAACAGAGGCCAAGACAAATTAGGAGTATAAAAGGCAGACAAATTTATTTGAGGCCTTCAAGGTACACTTGGGCAAGCAAAGTCCCCCTTGGGGACTACACCCAAAATGGATGCCAGGTCACGAGACCTTCACCTTTTATAAGTTCTGTCTTATTAGCATATTGGTCTCTAATTCTACAAATACACCTTCAGGTGATGATACTGACCGCCTGTGGCAGGACGTTCCCCCCCTCCTCTCTCTCTCTCTGCTTGGTTGCAGAAGATGGATGGCTCCAGTTAGGCTGACAGCCTGGCCGGGGTTATCTGTTGGTGCCCGAAAGTCTAAAACAGCTACCCATAATTCATATTGTGGAATGAAGAGAGAATGTGGGTAAATAAACAACAATAATTTTTGGTGACCACAGAAGGCACACTTTCATCCTATAAAAACTCATGGGTTTTCACAAAAGGTAGAAGCTTTTCTACATGGATATTGGAGCTCGAGGAAAAGCCTCTCCCCAGAGTCTGGACGCAGCTCTGTGGTAACTTCTTGCAAGATTGAGGGCAGATTCTGATGTATCCCAGCATCAAAATTGGATTTTGATAAGATCATTGATTTCCTAAATTGTATTCTTCTTTGCTAGCAATAACAATTATAGGTACCTTTTAAGCGCTGTATTGTTTTTGGCTATCCTTAGTCTCCCTTGTTTTGGGCAATATATATATGTTTGTTTAGCTATGAGTAGTTTTTCATATATTGTGCAGCATATAAGTTGTTTGGCTCTTTTCTCCATTCTCTCTTGTGTCTAATAAACAGTAATCTGTTTTATATTAGACCTAATTGGCCGTCATTATGAGGACTTGCAAGCGAGACTGGGTTTTTGAGGTGCTGGTCACTCTGAATAGGTTGATTGCTAGTTGTCATAGGCTTAGGCAACTGGTAAAATCTATCCACCCTCTGTCTCTACTCATAATACTGCCCCAGGCCCCACTTCCTCCTTTCCAACGTTTTTTACATATTTTTGGGCCCTAGGGCAACGAATACGACCTTGAATCTCTATCCAGAGAGCTTTGTTTTGGCTAAAGGTACTGGGAACAGAGGTTTTCAGCATTCTGTAAGAAGCACAGAACTATACCAAGTTACAGATACATTAAGAGAAAAAAACCCCAGAAATTATTAAGGCATCATTAGCTAAAATCTAATCATAATCATCCACAAAATCACTGTGTCCTACTTCTCATGCCTGGCCAAGGGACATCTCTTGACTATTCTGCCACACTGACAAGATCTTTTACATAAAGGTTCTTCTGTGTTAAAAACTGACATTTCTGGAGATATTTAGAGTTCTGATCGAAGATTTGCTTTTAAGAAATTATGGACCAGCCAGCCTACGCTGCCTACAGATTAAAGAAGCCGAGAACCTTCAAGGCTGATACATGGAATGAAGTCTGAGCCAGTAGGATTTGGACTATAGCAAGAAATGCAAATGTTCTGTTCTGATTGCACTAAGATGTCCTTTGAAGTCTGGTCTAGTCTGGGATGTTTCTGCCATATCTTAACATATATTAACACGTCTTACATAAATCAAAATAGAAGTCATTGCTTTCACATAAAGATTTATGCTCACCAAGTCTCGGGAACCAGAACCACAAACAACAATGAGCAATTGAAAAAAGTGAGATATTACAAAGATTATTTTTTTCCAATTGGATGATAACGAGAAGTCCACTCATATTCATTCAAAGCCTTCTCAGAAGCATTTTTTCCCTTTTGACTGGCCCTCTCACAAATCAGACTTTCACCAGAAACTCTACAAAATGGGCTTTTTATTGTTTGCCCCATCACTTCCTGAAGAGACAGAGAAAGTGAGTGCTGCATGTAGTGACAGACTTTAGCCTTAATTAAGATCTTTATCGTATGAATCAATGATTTGATGCAGAGACCAGTCAACTGATGAAATCAGTAATTCCCCCTTGAAGAAGCCTAGGAATAACACTTTCAACAGCCTGAGTTGCTCCTCATATCAAAGTCACTCTTTTGAAAGGCATCACACACAACTCATTGGTTGCTGCAGGGAAGGCTTCAGTCTCCCAGGCTCTCCTTTGCTCCCCAAGATCATTACAATTCTTACTGAATCCTGTGCTTTACCATCGTGGCTACCATGTGAAGTGATGGCCTGATCTGGGCATTCACAGACCTCTCTGGTCACAGCACTTTGAACACAAACCATCTGGATGGACCTTCTCTTTTGCTCAGTCCAGACATAGGAAGCACGAGGCTGAGCTAAAGGATGTGCCTGTAGGCCATGCAACCAACAAGAACCAAGGAGCCTTGGGCGTATTTGGGGAGGGCTTCTTGATTTACCAAAGTGATGGCAAGGGATGGTAACTCTGCCTGCAGAGTAGCTGCCTCAGTCACTATTGGTGCTGACACTCTTGTAATCACTCTCAGAGCAGGAATTTCTGGGTGTAGAAATAACAAAAATATGTGTGGCCTGATTCTCCTGCGGCTTTCACCAAAGGCACTGCCACTACCATCATGCATTATTACACATTGATGAAAAGCTTATGAGGAGAATTAGACCCAAAAGCAGAGAGTGTGATAAATACATCAAAATTTTTCAGGCACTGAATCTTTTAGTAAATACTACTAAGCAAATATACATCTCTCAGAAAATCAGAGTCAGAGAACAATGCAAAAGTTTGCAGTTGGAATGGATGCTTGGTAGCACCATGGAAATCACGTAACTAGTGTAAAATGGCCCTCTCCAGGAATGGAGCTCCATCCATACAGATGAAAGAACTGTCTGACTAGACATATTCCTTGCCTGAGAGTAAAATGGACAAATAAGAATGAACTGTGGAAAAAATAAATAAAAAAAAGAAACCAGTTTTGACAAGTACCATGCTCAAATTGGCAGTTTTCAGAAAGAAAGACTATAATGCTACTTCACAAAATTCTGACTGATGTGATGATTTGTAGCTCCCATGACATATCAAGAGGCAGTTTAGGCATTTGTAGATTTATACTCCTTTAGTCAGTTACAAATCACAAAGGAGCTTTCATACATTAAAGAAAATATTAAAAAGAAAACATTATAGCAAGGGAGTGTAGCACAGTTATGGAATCAGAATCATGCCAAAGTGTGTCTGACTTTAATAGGACTCTCAAATTTGTCTTAGATGATAGTCTCATAAACAAGCTTGCAAAACATGCATACACAGCACATAATCTGACACAGTGGGAGTAGATGCAACTAGAGGCCTCTGTTCAAAGACACCAAAAGAACCAATCATTGGTTTGGACACCACCAGTCTCTGGACAGATTTGCAGAGCTTTCTGTACATGCTTAGAGTCAAAATTCAGGTTTATGACTCTTAAAGGAGTCTAGGTCACACACTCCAAAATCTCCATAAAACTGAATCTATACACATGGGAAGGACAAGGATACACTGCTTCTCTGAATCAGATCATGTGTGTAGACACAGACAGAGCAGTTTGCACACAGAGCAGTTAATAATGGTTCACCATCTACCTGAAGACAGTATTGAATGGAGATCTATTGAAAGCTTTTCCTTGTCACTGGGAGCTTCTGTGGCAGTCTGGACTCTTTCTTGTCTGAAGATGTTATCATAGAACATGTTCCTTTTGCTGTGTTCAGGTGTCCAAGAATGGCATCCTTGTTGAGCGTCTCTGTCTATGTTTACCATGCTCAGCTCCTGGCTCCCTTTCCTGCCGAAACTTGTGATACTGTGTTTTGCCAGCTACTGGGGTGAAAACCACATCTATGGGCAGACTCAGAGAAGCAGGATAAAGTTCTCATGGTTAGGTTGGAGAATGTATACAACAAAGCATAATGACATTATGAAAAAAGGCAAGTCTGGTAAAAATGGAGAGTAATTTTTGCATGAAAAGTTCAGGTTTGGAAATACCATCTTCAGATGACAATTAATTCCTTTTAAAATGGTTTCTTCTTCAGAAGCGATATTTAATGTGACACAGAATTATGATAGATATGACTATAGGTGAGTATCTCCTAATTTTTCCTCAAGCTTCTGTCCTCTTACAAGCTCTTCTGATGCAGGGTAGAAGGACTGCAGCATAGGAAAAAGATGACACTTTTGATAAATAAGTTCTATATGTAGTGTAAATTGCCATTTGTTTACAGTCAATTTCCCAGCTGTAATCTGGAAACCATCAGCCCAGAAGAGAGCTCTCCTAACACTAAACCGAATGGAAGACATTCATTTAAACAGTGAAAGGAAGGGTGTTTGAAGAATAATTGACAGCTCCTAAGGGGAGTTTCCTCTCTGTATGAAGTAGTTGACCAGATGAGAATGCACGAAAGTCAACAGCTATAGGTTTATCTCATTACTGTAGTTACATTTTCCTCAAATAATGCAAGTTCGTGTTACCAACTTCACATGGTGAATAAGAAAACGCCCCCACAACCCCTTGTCCCTGTCAATGCTGACAGGTCTGCTGCATCTCCTGAATCCCTGGGTACTGATGATGGGTAGCCATGGATTCAATATCCCATAGCATCGTTTCTACCTAGCTAGTACCTTCTAGGCTTCTTTGAAGTGAAACTTCTGAAAGCTTTCCTGCTTGAAGGTGAATGAATGAGAAGGCATGAATCACTTTTTGTTCTGTTTTCTGACTTCTCAGACTATTCTCAGGATGCCTTCTTCACAAGTTTTACTCATTCAGGCATTTTAGTACAGAGAGTGCTAAACAAGGAAGGAAAACTCTGACAAGTTGATCTTTTATTTTGTATCTCCCAGGTTACAACTATCTTCAGCCTACTGTGGCAAACATCGAAACCAGATTTTTATTAAACTGATTTTAGAAGTAAGATTTAAAGGCAATATAGGCAAATGCTTGTGAACAACCGTGTCACTTTTATCTGAAGCAAGATACCTAAATACTAAAAGAGATTTGGTTATGCCAGCCTTTCATGTTTTGCCAGCAAGCAAGAAGAGAAAGGTGGTATGAAAAGTAACCAGATTTCCCCAGACTGTTAATGGGGCAGTATCTGTTCACTAAACTTTCATTTTTGTTTTCTGGTGTTGATAATGTATTTCATTGAGCTTCTAAGTAGTTCTAAGAACAAATGTTACCGAGGCTGGCACGTAATTGTTAATATTTAACATAATTTTTGATGAAAAGTTATTATTAAGACAGCAAAAGTCTCTGCAACAGCTAATCTCTCTCTTCCCTCTGAAATCACCACGGAAAGGTGTGCTCTCTAGAAAGTGATTTATACCAAGAATCTAACCATATTGTCCTTTAGAAATTAATCAATAAAAATTAATCAAATTCGTGTTTAATCTATAGCCAAACTTGGGCCCTTGACTACAGAAGGAACCAAAGAAGTTTATTGTGGCTAGGCCACAGATACTCTTTAGGAATATCCTTATATCATGTCTGCTGGAGCTGTGCAGTAGACCCTCTTAGTAGATGCTCTAGAACATTGAAAGAAATTAAGACCTTGTGTTAATGAGCAAATGACCCAAGCCCAACCTACACGTATGGTTTGCCCATTCTTTGAGTTTGGTGTTGCGTTTGGTTCCTCCACTTTTTCTGTTGATCATCTGGGATCATTTAAGCAGAATTACAGGCCACTGAATTTCACCTATGTCAAGTAGGAAGGAGGAAGAGGACATTTTGTTCAGCTGGAAGCAGTATCTCTTGACACAGCTTCTGTTGTGAGAAGTTGAACTCCAGAGGATCAAGTTATGCTTGATGAGTCAAACTCAGCTGTTAGGGGTTGTGACAAGTTCTTGTCAATCTTCAAAGGCATGCTCTGAGAGCAGAAAGGATAAAATTTCTCCCCAGTTCACAGTCAAGGGACACTTGGGAATAAAACTAAGTTGATTGTTACTCATTTTGAGTTGCAAAACATAAGATACACCTAAAGCCAGACGACATGTTCTGCGCATTAGGTGCATCACCCAATACACCCAGCAACTGACACCATGAAGGCTGAGTATGAAAGAACAACTGTGAAGTAACTGGGGTCAGTCCAAATGACAGATGTCTTAAAATACTAATTCTGAGGTTGTGTTGCCTTATATTTCAAGTAACACAAGTAACTGATGTATTTGTTTTAATTTCTACAATCTTTCTAAACACAAGCTTCATTTTGCTTTTAACTGTGGTAGAAATAAAGGGATTAACTATTCATCCCAAATTTTGAGGCCAAGAGAGATTACCCTTTAATGAAGTGACAAGGAATACACACTGCATGTGGCCCAGGACACTTGTGGTGACAGGTAACAACTAGTATTATTTGCTGCAAGGTGAAAAGGACATGAAGAGGGAAGCAGGATTACATCATTGTAGCAGGTCATCTCATCCCCCACCAGAGTTTATCTGTTGTTTGTTAACAAGTCAGATAACTCAAACAGGATAAGCTGTCTTGTAACGTGTTATTTTGTACCATGGAGTTAACACTGGTCTGGCATCTCCCAACTGCCAATAAATATCTAATTGCTGAAGTCAGATCTGAAAAGATAAGCTGGATTTCTGAGTGACAGACACTCACTTTACAATTATAAAACTCACAACAAACTTCCACAAGGCAGAAATCTATACATTTCCCTGGAAATGTGTGAAGTTTGTCCTGTGAGTAGGAACACCTGGTTCATGGTTACTCCCCAGTGGTTAAGCGAAGAAATCTGTCCACATTGTTGTCATTTCAGTGGTATGTTACATTTGATTCCTAGTCAATATTATTTCTTTTGCTAGCTCTAATACAGCTCTAATGCTCTCTTGATATCATGCACTGTTTTGTGTTATGCTGTACTCTACTAGTAGTCTTTTTAGTTTTATACTGTGTAGTAAGTGATTCTGATTAAGACATTTCATCTGTTATCTCTTTTCAGTTTAATAAGTAATTCATTTTATAAATAGACCTGATCTGCCATCCTTAGAACTTGCGGGCCAGAGGGATTCCTTAAATTTAAACTGTTGCCAAAATCTCAGGCTAAGAGACATGCCTTGTCTGAAGATCACACTCATCCCATGACAATCAGTTTCAAATGATTGAAAGGGCAATGGATTCTCTCAGCAAAGGTTAAATTATTGTGTGAAAGAAATCTTGTGTAAGAATACTCTCAAGATCAGGCTAGCATATGCTGCTCAACATTCTTGAAAAAAACCTTTGCTGTGGTTGGTTTCACGAAGGTTCCCAAAAGTGGGCCAATCTGGCTTTGTTTATGCTTGTCCTGGTGGATCACAAGAAAGAGGGGAATGCACTGAAAGTCCCTGTTGCCAGATAACACGAAGGGAACTGGAAATGTGAGCAGGGATGCAATACTCTTAAGGGGATGACTGTACTGTGCAAGACCACAGGGACTGCAGGATCAGTATAAACACACTCTCAGTGAGCCTGGTGGCACATCTCTGAAGCTGCCTAAAACTTGGGAAATACCACTAGTGCTGTCTGCAATAGCAAATAAAAAATGTGCGGCTTCTCCTCCATTGTTGACTGCGATCAATTGAAGGTTTAGTTTAACTGAATTTTCAAAGGAAAAGAATAGGTCAAGGAAGAAATTGATCCAGATTTTTGAATCTATTTAAAAATAATCTCGTTTGTTGGGTAGATCATCCATCTGTCTCTCACAGCCCTCTTCTGAAGGAACTGGCTGAAAAAGGCTTTCATAAGATGATCTGGAAGAGAGGCATATGTTTCAGATACCTAAGAATGTTTGAAAGCAAAAATAAGTCACACCACGGAGTTTAGACACTTCCATGAGTTGGTAGAAAGTAAGCAGAGGTTTTTTGGATTGCAGTTTTAAATTTGGGCACCTACTTCTTTTTCTGGATTGGATTCCAGGCATTAGAAGGAGTGAAGGAGACACTCCGTCAAGACCTCCCCGCCTGAACAGAAGAGTTGCACTGCAGGTGAGATGATATTTATTTAGAGTTATTTAAATTCCATAAACTTTGAACAGTCTCCACTTCTCAAGTTAGGATCTTTTATTTGATGTTGGTGGGCAGCTACAGCCAACAAGGATAACCCAAGACAAATCCTTAGCAAAAGAACACAAACAGCCATTCTGTGGAAATCAAAAGCATAGCATTTTTCTCTCTTCCCTGCCCCCTCAAAAGTTGTTGGTTTATTGCCCTGAATCAAAGCATGTCATTCAAAACCAAGAAGTTAAATAGACATTGAATTAATGACTTGTGTAGTAGAATTTCTAGAAATTATGGTAAAAATAATGGTACACTGCAAAAGGAGAAAATAACAGCTTTCTAAGAGGAAGATTTGTTAAACTTCAAAAGCTAGTAGAAAATGTAGAATCAAACATTTCTCATCTGTCCCATTAGTATTTATTTCTGATTTTACTAATATGAAATTCATCATTCTCCTTACATCATAAATTGCTACACTTTCAAAATGGACACATTACTTATTGCTAGAAAACATGTTTAGTTAAAACTCTATCCTGAGACATGCCATTGGAGTCTTCATGCATCAGTGTTTGTCCAGGCAAAACTCATATTTGTTCATGTAAATGTCTAGCTAGGACATATAAATATTAATCTGTTTGCATAAGGAAGATATTTGTGCTGGCAAAAGTTTTTCAAACGGTGGCCTGACATCTAGGCCCAGACTATTTAATGGCCTTTAAAGATAGAATGTTAGCAGGCAAATTTTTTTGAAGTTTGCAAAAATATAGAAAATTTGAAAAACATATGTTCAAATATTCAGGTTCAACCATTATGAATTTTGAATACAGCATTTCAGACAGAATAAGGTTTCACAGAAGGAAAGAGGATCTCTATTTAAAGCAGGAGCCTGAGAAAATGAAGGCATATGTTCAATTCCTGTTACTGCAATAAACTTTACTGACACTGGGCAAGTATCCTAATCACTCAGTCCCTTAGTGCCCAGCTAGAAAAAGCAGGAACACTGCTGCTTATTTTTCCTGTCTTGCTTCATTTGCCTTGAAGGTCTTGGAAACAGGATTGCTCCTGATTATGTGCAGTTAGTGCTTGCAGGAGTAAGACCCAGAGCTCAGTTGGAAGCTCCAGGAACCACAAAGAGCAGGACTGGGCAGTGTGCAATTAAAAGGGTGAAAAGTTTCAGTACAGCATTTCTAAACACATTTCCTTAAGTGCTCCTTAGAAAAGGAGGAGGGAAAGTTCTCGCTTTCTTTTATTTAAGTTTGAATTGATGAAAATATCTACACTGAAAAATCAATACTGTAAGGATATTGCAAGTAAAAGTCAAGTATTTTAAAATTTAGGTAGCACTTCAACAAATTTACAAAAAAAAAAAGTTAAGCAAGTGAGCATAGAGAACTAGGACACTAACAATTTCTGCTGCTACTCTTCAAACTAGTGGTAGTGAAAATTACTTACTTCACATGAAGCTCTGGAAAGCTATGTTAGATGAGGAAAGCAGGTACAGGTACTTGTCTCTTTTGCAAAGATTTGCTAATGAAAAAAGCATAATTTAAGACAAAAAATGTCAAAGAATATAGCTATCCCTTTGGAGCCAGGACTGAGCATTAATCTGTTCCAAGGATGCACACAGCCTTCCACAGCAAACTAGCAATGTTGTGTCACTGGTAAAAACACCACTTTTCTTCACAGTTCCAAGCTTTAATACTTGTAATTAAGTGTCTTTTTCATTATTTAAAAAAAAAAACCCCACAAAAAAACAAAAAAAGAAAAAACCAAAACAACAAAAAACCACAGTTTGAGGTCATGGATAATATTATTTTTTTCAGTAAAAATGGGTCATAAAAAAAAGAACAAACATGCAAATTGTCTTTGGTTGTCACAGAACTGAAAGGTGATTATAACTAGGGCAGCACAAAGATCTGAACTCATGTCATCTGACATTCAGCCATTAGCTCTTTTTTCCCCAGTAAAATAAAAGAGTGAAAGCTGTTCCATTTCAGATCAAATGAAATTGTTAAGCTTGGGTGGGTTTTTTTTTTTTTTTGTTGTGGGCTTATTCAATTTCTTTTTCATCTATTACACTATTAAATGTAATTAACTTCTAAAATTAATTTTTTTTTAGTAAAAAACATTTTTGTTTGGAAAACATTGATATCAAGTTGATAACTTTTGAATTAAAACAACCTGGGTTCAACAAATATTTTTATTTACTCTGTGTACAAAGAAAGCAATAAAAGGTGTTTCACTCAACTTAGCAAAACTAGACATCTCTGGTTCAAATTACTGGCATATGAAAGATTTGCCAGCTTCCAGGAAGCTCCTGAGACTTACTTCACACCATCAATATTAATATGTATGGCAACATTACAGCTGTTTGAAATCAAAGGAGGTCTGGCCCTACTCTCCTTGAGGGTGATATAATTTCAAAGTGACCAAGCCTTACTGAATTTCAGGGTATGCCTGGCCTAGCAATAATCTGCACTCACCTACAGGGAGCTTTGCAAAGCTGCAAGATTCAGACACAAACATGATTAAGAATTTGGTAACAAACAGCATTTTCAGATCACTATAACTACATGACTTTCACTGGAGTGAAAGCCCACATTTTATTCAGGTCTGTTACCTCATCAGGAGCAAGCAGTGGTGACTGAGCAACACACACACACATTGCTGTGTGGGATAACCAGCATCCTCCATTTTCACCAATGAAGTGTTCTAATGTACCTTTTGGGGTCCAAAATCTTCTCTCTAAGTAGTGGCATCAGTATGATCATTGCTGAGAAATCATGGTGTTAATGCAGTGTTTTCTTTACAACTCTGCTCTTTAATAGCCTCTTTTATTATTGTCATTATCAAAATAAGACCTAGATTTTGAGAAAAGGGCATGGTTTGTTTTTTGCTAGGCATACCCAGAAAACAAATCCCTGCTGTTCCAATAAATTGACAACCAGCTTCCATGGCTATTTCACTGCAGAATCAGAACATTTTTGAAACTCCTGTTCCACTTGCCACACATAATTCTCCCCTAAATTATTCTGGTGAAAGCCCCTTCTTTCTGTTTCTTTTAGCAAGCAGCCAATAGAGAGCTGAATTAAGTGATTCTCAAGTCAGCAAAAGACTTTGAAGCAACCATACAATTATTTTTCTTCCTTTCCCCCTTTTACCCCCAAAAAGGGACACGTAGCACCAGTCCTGAAACATGAGGCAAACACTGGAAGCCTTATCAGGCCACAGACCAGAAAAGAAAACCTGTGTGATAACGCTCGACCCTTATTTCAGAAGGGCCATATTTTGCCTGATATGGAAAGATCTGTGCCATTTCCAGCCAGAAATTACAGAAAGTCATACAAACCTCCCAGTTCCACATGTGTCTGGGAGCATTTTACATTACTAGGTTATACTCATAATTTATTTGTTATTTTATAGGGCTTTCTCTCTTACAGCAATCCCTACCATGCTACCCAGCACTTGCCATTGATCCCAGCCAAGCTCAGACATCCCTTGGGTGGAAATGCAGAGACAGAACTGATACATCAGTTTAATGGCACCCACATATCCTTCATGTCATGAGGATCTCTGTGTAATCCATTGGGAGTATCTCCCTGTCCTGTTTGTGCTGCAGAGCTGTACAAAAGGTCAGAGAAAGAGTGAGCAGGATGTGTCCTGAAGGGTCATTTGCTGATCTTAATTATTCTGATGCAGTTTCTTTGAATTATGGGTACCATTTTTGCCTGTGAAAAGATGATCTAAGGTCTGCCCTGAACCCTGACTTAATAAACACAGCCTTCTTATTCCCCCTTTCCATTTGTCTAACAGATGGCTTTATAGAACTTCAAATACCGAGAAAATTTGATGTGCTATGAAGAGTGGAACATCATAGAATTTACTTTCTTATTTTTTAACTGAGTACTGAGGAAGCAATATCAAGCCTAGTGCTAGCTAGCACTGTTTAAATAGTAAGATGCATTCCAAATCCCATGAGTTCAGTTACTCAGTGCATCTGGTAAATGATGCATTGCTTATTTTGTCCACAATATAGCAGTTAACCATGGGGAATAGAACTTCGAGAATCTTTAAGAAAATGCTCACAGGAGTGTATTAATACCAGATATATAAAAAATATGCCACCAGGGAAGATACAGATTAAAAATATTATTTCAATGTAATATATATTGTAAATATAACAGTATACACTACCAGTTAAATAGACTTTAAAGAATTTAACTTTTTTTGGTCTTTTCAATGAAAAATTATTGGATTATTAATTTCATCTTCTGATATCAAAACAAATCAAGAAATATTTGCCTGAAAAATATCTCTTTTAAAAAATAACAATAACATAAATAAAAAATTAACAATACATATATTAAAATAAACATCTAAAAAATAACAATACATATATTGCATATTACTGCATTAAACCAGATAAAGCAGAGAGGATATGAAGGATTCTTTGACATGGACATTACTGGTTCTTACTTCGTTTCATTTACAAACACGTTGGCTTCAAATGCTTCCATATAGTGGAATTCTAAGTTGAACTGTGTCCATGTTCCACTGCCCTCTACAAGTAGATGTCCTCATAATCTACAGCAAACATTCTTGGCCACTAGTCATCTCTTATCCCAAGTCATATGAGTTCTTCTTACCAGAGTCTCTTCCCTCAGATTAGTCTGTGATCATATCACAAAAAGCACTGTGAGTTTACAGCCAATTAACTAGTTTTCAGTAATTCAGAAATCTGATGGTTTGCTTAGCTCAGATAGACATCTGAAATTGATACTAATCCACTGGATATTTTTCTAATTTTTAAGAAATTAAAAATTAATGGAAATGTTGTTTTAATAGATCTTGTTTCTGTTTGTGCGTAATGGTCCAATCAAAAAATTCACATTCAAACACTGACTGTTTTTATATTTGAAAGAACAGCTATTTCAAAAGGGGCTTTATGTAAAGATGTAGTGTGTGTTCTGTAGATGCCAACTGCTCACAATATAATTGGATTTATCAAGAAGTTCTAATCTCCATATGGAGTAAGTGAAGTTCAAGGCCCAGATTGAGAGAGAAAATTAAATAATAAATAAATTAGAGCAACAGAAGTAAAATATTGCCAATTTCTAAGAGAGAAAACTCCATTCACTTACCTTATATGACTTTTTGGGGTCTGCTTTTCATGGTTATTCCCGACAAGGGTGCTCTAGGAACTTGCTTTGAAAAACAGCAAACTCAGTGAAAACTGAAGAGCAGTTTTAGTGTGCAGGTTCAGTCATACACCCAGGTAGCATGGTTCACAGATTTTTCTTTAGCTGGATATAATCACTGTCATATTCTTCCATTAACTGGGTCCACATCCAGGAACAGAAATGTTATTAAATTCTTCATATCACAAAAGCAATAATAATCAGGGCAGACAATGAAGCAGAAAGGGGTCTAGGCATCCTGGACCACTCTGACAATTTACCACAGTCCCATTCTTCCTGTTGCAGGTATTTTCCATGAAACTTCTCAGGCTTAGTTCACTCTGTGTTGATCTTTCTTACTGTGGTGAGCCACACATTTAAAAAACATGTAAAAAAACCCACCATGAGATATTAAGTCAGCTTTTCTTCTAACACCACAGCCCTTCAGCCCACATAAATGATCAGAAATCACTACTTTTACTGGTATTAATCTTCACTAACCCCCCTGAAACCTTTATCAAAGATTTCTTTGTATATATCAGCTGTCCTTCCTCACCAAAAAGTGTGTCTCAACACCAGTTGTTTCTCATCCTTATTGTATGTGCTCATCATACAGCCTCATAAAAAAATGAATAGACCAAGATACGGACATGCAGCATTGCTTCTCCCCTGTGGCTGTTGGTGCCTAAATATGCTCACTAGAGAAACAGAAATTCATGCTTCTGCTACACATCATTCACAAAGCATTATTAGCAAGAACTATTTCCACGTATTACACTGTGTGATTTCTTGGTAGTATCAGATTATTACTAAGCATCTCCTCAGAGTTTTAGATTTATTTGGAGTTTCTTGCCACTTCAAGCACAGCTTTTAAACAGCTATTTATATCCTGGTTTTTGTCTAATACATGGTAAATTGACCACCAGCATGTATCAGCACAAATAAGAAGTCAATAAAGTCCACCTACACCAAGGACAGATTTTTGCCATTACCATGGCACATTTTCCCTTCCATTATAATAACTACTGCTTACCTTATCATGGCATAGAATCATAGAATCATTTAGATTGGAAAAGACCTTTAAGATCGTGAAGGCCAGCTATGTGCTCCTCTGGCACTGCCAAATCCACAAGCAAACCATGCGTCTCAGTGCCACACCCACACATCTTTTCAACACTTCCAGGGATGGTGACTCCACCACTTCCCTGGACAGCCTATTCCAATGCCTGACAACCCTTCCAATGAATAAAGCTTTCATAATATCCAATCTAAATCTCTCCTGATGCAACTTGAAGCTATTTTCTCTTGTCCTATCCCTCGTTACTACAGAGAATAGACCAATATCATCCTCACTACAACGTCCTTTCAGTCAGTTGTAGATTTTGAGTAGCATCACTTCGTATCAAATTGGGCAGAGATCTCATTCCCTTGTTACATTCTGCAAAGACAAAGTTTAGTACTTTCGCTGGGAATCCAAATTTTTCATTGTGGTCACAGTACTCTCTTGAGCTATATCATCCCATATCTTCCCGAAATATCACGTATTTCTATCTTTTCTCAAGCAGTTGACAGACTGAAAATATTTGAGCCACAATGTACTTGCTTTTCTTTAATGCCTTAATATTTTCTTACTAAATCCTCTGTGTAACTCTTAAGCATATATAAAACTGTAAAACTTAGGTGGGATCTTGTGAGGTAAGAAGTTCTTGTACCTACTAATACCTTACTTTGCATTCATTGTTGGTTTTTTCAGAATTCCAGATATATAAATAACTTGGTACATCTTTGACTTAATTTACACCTTCCTGTGTTTTAATAGTTCATCAGAAATTCTGTTCTTTCATGAGCTGGTTGCTTCCTTATGCTCTTTTAAAAAATATTCTTTCACAAGTGGTTCTGCTGCCTAGAAAATGTCTCTGAATCTTTGTTTTTATCCTCTTCACCACGATGATACTCATTAAAACTGTTTTCTTAATATGACTGCATATGTTATAATAGAGCTACAATATCAATAGTGTCTGTATACTTCAATCAATGCTTTTTCAAAACCAGGTCTTGGTGACCAACATCATTGTGTGGTTCCTGCCTGTTCTTTGGATTCTCTGTTTTAGCTGTGCCTCATCTCTTATTTTCATTTCTTTAAAGGAGCATTTTTCTCTCTTGCACAATAGTGGACTGAATCACAACTGGGTTCCCTTAGGCTGTTAGTCTGTTGTCTCAAGGCAGCTTTTGGTTGATCTAGTAGGTAAGAATTTAATTTCTGAATATTAATATATTCTTGTAAATGCTGTTGTGAGTACAATGAGATGATTAATCTGATCCCACTGTTGGCAGCAGTGTTAAAGGTATAGTTCTTTCTTATTTTCCTACTATAACACCTGAGTGTAAGGATCATTTTAATGTCAGTGCTGAGAGCTGGTACAGGCTCATTTAAGTTCTCTATAGACTCAGTTTATGTTTCTCTTCAGTGACAGTACACATGCTTGTGGCAGGTTTGCTCACAACTTGTTGCAAAGACAGTAACGGCACCAGCAGATTTTAGTACTCAAAGGTTCCATTTCTTTTCAATTCTGCTGAGATTAGGATGTAATTTCGAGGTAGCTGTTCCACCATGTTTCACTGGGATTTTTGCCTTTGATGAGATCCAGATGTTCCACGTTCTTAGCTCTTAGTCTGTTTTGTATACCTGGGTGATGCATCGATATTATCATATATCAGTAATATTTATTTGGCTAAAGATCAAAAGGAGATGAATGTTCAGGCTTTGGCCAAAGGCCATGCTAAGAAAACCAGATCCTGACTCTGGCCCATCCCTTCCAGCCTGTTGAGAAGGCTCTGCTTGCAGCAGAACATGTTTGGCATAGCTCCCAGAGCCTTGGGAACACACAAGAGTTGCCACCATGACTGGAGACTAATTTAGAGTAACAAATGGATTCAAGGAAGACCAAAGCAGCTCACAAACAAGCGGCAGTCAGAGGCAGAGCTAAATTTATCAAGCA
Organism: Entomyzon cyanotis; assembly: GCA_024500445.1. NCBI lineage: Eukaryota > Metazoa > Chordata > Aves > Passeriformes > Meliphagidae > Entomyzon > Entomyzon cyanotis. Next base: position 45,007,334 of record JAKEPQ010001005.1, read on the forward strand.
ACACATTCTGTCCACTCATTGCTCATTCATCTCTAACGACTCTGTTTGTGAGCATAATTATGTTTTTCTGCAGTGGTTGTTTGAGAACATTTTTCTGACTATATCATGGAGCAACATTCTAACTCTCCCAAAATAAAGCTTTTTGTTTGTTTGTTTGTTTGTTTGTTTGAATAATTAAATTCCAGATGAAAGATTTGGCTTCTCGAAGGAGGGCACAGAAGATCGTTTCCAATAGCCATGGAGAAGTATTTTAAAGCAGACGTGTTCCTAAATCACAGCATGCATAAAATCATTCTTAATATAGCTTTCTGGAGGGTTTTTTCTTTAATACTAATACAAGCTTCAAAGCAAACTTAAGGTATCTATGAATGATAATTTACTGTAGCAGGAAATAAGCAGGATATTTGAGTCCTTTGAAAAGCAGACCCATATTCATTTACCTTTTATTCATGTCTGCTAAATTACTCTTAAGACAGTCATTATTCTGAACCCAAGAATAATACTTTGCTAGATGTGCTGCAAGCAATTTTTTAAACTAAGAAGTTGTAATATTAGAATTGAATATTTACAGAAGGTAGTAAGTATAGCTCAGAAAGCCTGACAAACACACAAATGTTAACCTAAAAATACAAAAGAGCAATTGGATATATCTGAATGTAAGCTGAAGTTTTAAGTGGCCAATGAAGTATCATAAGTAGCCAATGGGTGATGTCCCACTTAATTTGTCTTGACTGTAGAAAAACCTACTCAACACCTTCTATATTCACATTAATTTTAAAAAAATCATAAATTGCTCCTAATATTTTTAAACAGATCTGTGGTCATGCTGTTGGGGTTTGATGCACAATTAAAACATTTTGTTCCAGACTATACTTAAAAAACTTCTTGCAGCCCTACTGTAATTGGCAGAGCTATGGGTGTCCACAAGTTTTGAATATTGTGGTCCTTATCATGTCACAGTATAGTAACTTTAAATGTGAGAATCAACTCCAGAATGAATATTATGGAATAAAATTAAAAGAATATTCATCAGCAGGGTATACAGCCAACACTGCACTTGAAGGATTACATTACCCTAAGATACTGGCAGGTTTGGTTGTGCAAGGCAATACATACCAAGCTCCCTCTGAAAACTGATGTCTGTTTTGAAACCCAGGGCTTCTGTGAATCTCTTTTAAACTTTACCCAATTTCATCCTGGGTTACCCAGAAGAATATTTTTCCCTCCAAAGCTTCAGCTGCTCTTGCATGTCTTTGCTGCTCACCCCCACCAAAACTATGAACTCGTGCTTAAATAAATGGGAATTTACAGAAAGCCAGGCAAGCACTAAAAACCTCACACTTAGCTCACAACAACCAGAATTTGTAAAACATGCAGTGCAATGAAACGAACACATTTAGAGCCTGGGTTTTGATTGTGGCTATTTGAGAGAATAAGGAAACACACATGTCAGATATTAGTCTTTTGACTTGGAGGTGTATGCATGGTGCAATGATGAGAGAGGAACATTACCCTCCAGACACTGTTTGTGCCATCCTTGAAGCAAATGGCAACAGTCCAGCAGTCATAAAAGAGGCCAAGATGTATCAAGAAAATTTTTCAACTACATGATGACCTTTATGTTTTCTTTTACATGCTTCTCATTACAAAGCAATTTACAAAAGAAAAGTGGCATCACAATGTGGTTGGGAAAGAACTTAAGAATTAGATGGTAATTAAATACATAACAAGAAACTATCATTTCACAAAGAAAACAACAGACAGGATTAAATAGCAGCAATAGCTTTAAATCACAGCCCTCATAAAGTATTTTAAAAAACCCACTGCTCATAAATACGTTTGAATTCAGAAGCAGAATTGCATCTGCAATGAAACAGTTACTGGATGAGCAGTCTCCGATAGAATCTGGATGTTCGGTCATGTGTTTTGCATATTTTTGCAGATTCTGAGTTCATGGTTGCTTGTGTGTTCATTCACTCCTCTGTTGTTCAGGCTTGTAGACATTGATAAAAGAGATATCTAACCCAAGACAAAAAATCCTTGAAGGCCAGTAGACAGCTAACAGGCAAGACATAAGAGCAGCAAATTCAAATTTGCCTTAAGAACAATATTTGGGTACTAAAATTTAGGTCTACCAAAAAATATTGCTTCTATATCACAAACCTTTCTTCATGTGGCAGCAGCACAAAACCTGCAAGAATAGTATCTGGTTTTAATATAAGCCATATAGAAATCTGGAGAATTAACAATAAGTAGAATGTCAGGAAAGAAAGAAAACAAAACAAAGAAAAAAAACTTTCCTCAAAATACCTCCAAAAATGACAAGAACAGGCAAAAATCCTGTATGTAATGAAAGACAGAGGGCAGAAAAAAATCAGCATGAGAGAAGACAAAAGGAAGCATGCACGTAGTACTTTTACACGTATTGAAATGGGTACTGACGGAGAAATAATAAAATTTTATCAGCTTAATGGGATTTCAACAGGCAAGTTTAGAGACATCCTAGGATGAGCAAGGAAAGATTTCTCAAACAGAAAAGAAATAAAGCAAGCAATGGGTAAATGGTTTCTAGAGCTGCTAAACAAACACACAGCATAAGAAAAAATTATCCAAAAAGTATTTTCTCAGGAAGAGAAATGTAGCACATCACATCTCAAAGGAGCAAAAGACTCCATGAAAAAGACTACATCTGAAAACCTTACATCTGAAGAACGTTTTCACAGAGGACCAAGGTGCTGATATGTCAGAAGCTGCAGTGCTGGTACATTGGAAAAAATGTGGAAACCCATCACAGGTACACATTCCTTACAAGGAAATGCTTCAGAAAAATGCTGGTATTCAATAGAAAGCATTTATAATTAAATGCTAAGAGTTGCCAGAATTCAATTATTTGTTGTTTTAAACGTTATCCACTTGAGAATAAATAAATTAATTAATTAATTAAAAGTCGAATTTCTAAGAAAATCCTGAAGGGAAAACCTGTTAGTGGGACACAAATCAGAGCTAAGCTAAAGTGTATCTCTGTAAAAAAAGCACAGAAGGGGAGTTTATGGACTTTATAGCAAGGGACATGCCAGAAGCAACACTGGACACACAGGTGTAACAGAGCTACCTTTGTGCCCCTGGCTATGTCATAGCAGCATGGAAAATTTTCTGCATGCTAGAACATTCACCTTCTGTGCAGATGAAATTTATATGATTTTTTTGTGTCATGATAGCATTTCTCCAGGAAGAAAAAAACCAAATAACAGCCTTCCTAATTTCTGCATCTGTTTGGTGTGTATAAGATAATGGTTCAAGGATGTGTCATTGAAAAAAATAACCTTATTGGATTTGAAGTGTGCTGTATTCCTGGAGATTGAAATCCAACTCTCGAGAGCAGGTGGCAGTGGAATCAATGTCTTTCTTCAAAAACAGATTCAGCTTGAGCTCAGTGTATCATTCTTGCCTCTTTTCAGATGCAAAAGTCCAGTACTACGACACCCTCAGGGATGGGATTTGTTACAAATAGAATACTCATTTAGTTATCTTCCTGTATGGTGCATTTTACACATGAATTTTGCAATTTTGCCTCTTCCCATCACAGTTTTATACGTGTAAAAGTTCTTCCACTTTATATTTGACTGAAATTTTGCATATTAGTCAAGCATTGTGTGTATGTTTTAGCTAATGTCCAAAGCACAGTATTTAGGCACACACTTGATTTTTACCCCCATGAGTGGCATCATTAAATTTGACTGGCTTCCTTGGTTTTTCTTAAAAGAAAAATTGCTTACAAACATCAGTTCATGCTGAAGTTTATGTAAACAACATTTTGCATACACATTGGCAAAACTTCATGCAACTGTATTTTACGTATGCATTGCAGAAGTTGATGGTGATCCACAGTAAAGGCATTTTCTAGAGGGAAATGGCCACATCACCTTCCAGGATGTGACCTAAAGAACATGACAGTATTAGTTGTCATTGTTAATGAGTGTAATTGAGGTAAGAAAAAAGGGTCAGTTACTACAAATTATACAGTAGAAATTCCTTCATATAAAGCATTATAAAAGTGAATATGTTGTGCCGTAAACCACCAAATATCCACAATAGGAGAATAATAAATTTGCAAAGTAATCTTTTTAGAAAGTGAATAATGTAGGAACTAAAATTGCCATGTAACTGAGTCCCATTGTGCTTTAATATAGCACTCGATAGGTGAACAAATTAATTTTGTACCAGCTTTCTTCAGGATTTCCACCTCAGTTCAAAACCAAGTCAGTCAGTAAGTGAAGAAATCTGCAACATTTTGAAATTAATTTTCCATAAGCTCACTAATGGCATTCATCACTGCAGCTTCTGAGTGAAAGTTATTTGAAAATGTCAACAAATTTATGTTTGCAGCATTCCTGTGAAGACACAAGGTTGGCTATCCCCAATTTTTAGTGCTACAGCAGAAACAAAGGACAATTAAAGACAAAAAATATTCAGTAAATATGGATGTCTCATATTTGGGTTTTTGGGATGCCTCATAGTTGGGTTTTTAAGAGCACTTGATGATATATATGCAGCATTTTATGTGTCCAGCATTAGCATCCCGTTGATTCCATGCCATCCACAGGCAAAAGTGTAAACTGGTAGCAGAACAACTTTTAAGTCATTATGCTTAAAACAATTGATTTAGGGAATTCTTGCATGTCTACAACAAATAAAATTCAATTATCTGAACAGCATCCAATTCTCTTAGAGGAACTTTTGTTTTCGACCCCCTCCCCCCACTGCCCAGTTGCCTTGTGCATCCTCCAATTTCTGCAGCTAATGAAGGAAGCCTATGGAGAGCAGACTCCTTGGCTTTGCAAGCTTTCTCCACTGTGAGGGCACAGTCCATCCTATGTAAAAAGGGGGAGGGGAGCAAAGAGTGGGCTCAACATATAATTGGAGACTCTTTCACATTTCACAATGAAGAAGGAGAAAATATTTTTTGTTTTGTTTTATTTAAATAGTAACAATTTGATTTTGCTTAGAATTCTGCTCTTGTGGAGCTTTGAGGCTGGGAAAAATACAATGTTTGCTTACCTTTGTAGGACTAGATTATGTTGTTAAACTATATTTTAATGATAGCAATTTTTTAATACAACAGATCTTGTATTAAACACAATTCAGAAAGTTCTCAGCAGATAGAAGATATCCCTTCCCTTCCCTTCCCTTCCCTTCCCTTCCCTTCCCTTCCCTTCCCTTCCCTTCCCTTCCCTTCCCTTCCCTTCCCTTCCCTTCCCTTCCCTTCCCTTCCCTTCCCTTCCCTTCCCTTCCCTTCCCTTCCCTTCCCTTCCCTTCCCTTCCCTTCCCTTCCCTTCCCTTCCCTTCCCTTCCCTTCCCCTTAAAATATGTCTTATATAGTTATTTTGACTGATGGGAGCAATTACTGGACATTATTTACCTGGACACTGTAGCTACTCCTTCCCATCCATGTTTGAGGATATATTCTAGCACTTTTTCACTGGTTAATTTTACATACAGTAGAAGCAACTACAAGCTTATGAGAGCAATATGTACTTCAAAAAATGACCTTGCTCATCTAGCTGGTTAAATTGACAAGCAGGATGCATGGTAGAATCAGGAATAAGCCCCTTGATTTTAATTCGTTTTGCTCATCATAGGTCAACACTGTGGTTTCTTCATGGTCCACTCCTGAGCACCTTCTTTTCAAGATCCAATTCAGGTCTGTAGCTTAGAATCAAGATTTCTTCATTATTCTCTTCTGGAGACTGCATCAAAGCTCTCCACAAAACAATTGCTCATGGCTGCTTTTCACACTATTGGGTTCAGCCTGTGACTTCTAGAATAAGGTAACAAGAAATCAGCTTTGAAAGTTAAGAGGCAAAGGAGCTGCTGTAGCCATATCCCCTCTATTGACTATATTGATCAGAGTTGGTAAGGGTACAGACAAAAAGAGCCCCAAAGGAACCAAGACAGCAAGACCAAGTGAGAAACTACTTCTATTTCTCCTCCTTCCTCCCCAACAACGTTTTCTGCTTTCTGATTTCTAAAAAACATCTGAAGAAGTTTAGGCTGCAGATGTATCATGCAGAGAATATTCTCATGGCAATACCAAATAAGCAGAAAATGTGGACTACCTTGAGGAAACAAGGTTAAGTTTGTGTACTGGTATTAGAGAAGCATCTTTTAACCAGTAAGCTGAAATAATCTGATAGAGTGACCTTTGAGAGACCACAAAACATGGAGGTCCTAGATACCATTCTCACTTATCTGCTTTAAAGACTAGAACTGCACTTTGATGAACCAAGTTTGAATGTTTGTCATCCAGCAGATGTCTGCATATTTAAAATTCCCCATGGGTAAAAGAACTATGTGGTTTGAGTACCAAATGAGTTGATCTGGAATATTTTATTATTCTGATCTAGCCCGGTGGTCTCTAGAAGAAAACAATTCTATTTTCAGCTTGTTTTCCCATAACCATTTAAATAAAAATTTCCATCAAATCATGTCTCGCTGTTACTGGACATAGTCCTGGGTTTTGATGTCATTCTTTTATCTCAACAGATATTTGTCTGTATTCAGATATTTGTCTGGTGTCCCAGTTCTGCGTGTTTACAAGTGTCCACATGAACAGGAGTTTTCTACATCTTCATATTGTTTCCTATCCTTGACAAAGACTTCAGCCTTAGACAGATTGCTGACAGATTGGTTCAGAGCCAACATGTAGGCGAAAGTGCTAAATGGAGCAACAAACTCTCTATTACTTGTCTCTATCATAAATAAAAAAATCCTTATTGTTTTTGGGCTGCATATGTCACTGAACTCCAGACAGAGCAGTTACATTACAGGATCTAGTTAAAGTCAATTTTCTTAAAGTAGTTCTTAAGCCCAACCAGGAAGACTACCCAGGTCAGTTGTAGCTGGGTCATGAAGACCGACAAGGCCAGAGAACTTCTTTATCTGGAAAGAGAGAAGCCTTCTGGCTCTCTTTCTCTTGTCAGTAATAGAAATTAAATAACTTCTGGATGTACCTTAAAACTAGAAGTAGGGTGAAGAAAAAGCTATCTCAGGGTACTGCCTGAGTATTATGTTTCTTAATGCTCCCACTGCTTTGAGCAGGAGTATATAGCAATGACTCTGCAAATGTCAGGGAAATCCATAGCCTTGCTTGTGTGTTTGATAAGGGGGTAAATGAATATAGGAATACTATGTGTCTGTTCATGGCAGAAGGGAAAATGTGAAACTAAAGGAAATGTGAAAAAAATGCTACCACTCCTATCTTCAAAGAAACCAAACACTGTTTCAAGAAAGACAAGATGGAAAACCTGGGGAACTGCATGCCAGACAGTCTCACATCCGTCCTTGTGAAGCCAATGGAGCAACTAATTCTGGAAGTCTTTTCCAAACACATGAAGGACAAGGTGATCAGAAGTAGTCAACGTGGATTTAGCTTGTGGAAGCCATGCTTCACTAAGCAGATACCTTCCTACAGTGAAAGGACCACCTTGCCAGATGATGGGAAGAATAATGAATGTTGTTCACTTCATATTAAGGCCTTTGGCACAGTGTCCTACAACAGTCTTACAAACAAGGTGATATAGTATGGATTAGGTAAGTGGACAGTGAGGTGCGTTGAATGTGGCTGAACAGCCAAGCCCAGGGGGTGGTGATCAACAGCACAAAGTACAGTTGGAAGCAACTCACTGGTGGTGTACCCCAGGGGTCAATAGGGAGGCCAATATTGTTTAACCTCTTCATTAAAAACTTAGTGGGGCAAAGTGAACCCTCAGCAAGTTCAGAGATGATATAAAACTGGAGTAAGTGAACATTGACAAGGTGTGGAACTGGGCAGAGAGGAATATGAAAAGGGAAATGCAAAGTTCTGCCAATGCAGAGCAATAACCCCATGCACCAGTACACACTGGGAGCTGAGTTTCTGAGGAAGAGCTCTGCAGAGAAAGAGCTTAGGGTCCTAGTGGAAACATTGAAAGCCAGCCAGCAATACACCATAGTGGCAAAGGTGACCAATAGCATTCTGGGCTGCATCAGAAAGAGCATTACCAGCAGATTGAAGCGTATTACCTTTTCTTTCTATCTGATACTGATGAGTCCATGTCTGCAATACTGAGTCCAGTTCTGGGCTCCCCAGTACTGGAGAGATATGAATTAACTGGAACAAACCCAATGAAGGACTGTGGAGATGACTGCAGGACTGGCATATCTCCTATGAGGAGAGCTGAAACTCTTCTCCCTGGGGAAGTTTCAGGGGAGAATCTCATAAATGTGTGTAGACACCTGATGGGAGGCAATGAAGAAATCCAGGTTGTTCCCAATTGCGCCCAGTGACAGGACTCAAATATTCAAGTATTGTTTAGTCATTTGGAAAAATCTTTTCAGCAACTTAATACATAAAAATTCCAATTCTTTTTTAATATTTAAAAAAATTACTCCAAAAATTATTTCTAGGCAATTTAACTCATTTAACTACGTTTAATTTGTTTTGAAAACTGTAAAACTTTCATTTTTAAACAATGATAGACTTCTGAAAACTTTCATTTTTAAACAATGAGAGATAGACTTCCGTCAGATACTTTTCATGAAAGTAGAATTTTCATTTCCTGGAAAACACTGACACCTTAAAATTTCACCTGTCCTAAACTGAAGCAAAGTAAATGTAGGACTATTATTTTAATTCACCTAAGATAAACTTAGACGAAAAGTTTTAATTCTGACTCTTTTTTTTTTTTTTTTCCCAATTTATAATATTTAACACAATCCTGAATGAAATGTGTTCCAAAATGAAACATTCAAATATTCTGTCATGGCAAGATTATAAAAAAGTTATCAGAAAGCTTTGTTTTGATTGAAAGCAAAACAAACAAAGTATAGTCAATCCTGACACATTCCCACATAACATTTACAACTGAATTAATTGGCATTTTCTGAAAAACATTCTGCTCAAAATTTCTGAGCCCCACCACTGACAAGTGTTTAGAATCACTGCTCTGTCCCAGGCAACCCCCCCCCACATTATGTGTTAATGGGGTGCTTTTTAAACCATTATCTTAAAACAGCGTTCCAAACCAGTCCCAAAGTGTGCTACCATAGGGATATGAATTAACCATGAATGCTTGCTGGTGCACACCAGACTTCAGCTAACCACGTTAAAGTATCACATGTATTTTACCATGATTTTCATGATTTGCTGGTCTTGATTTTCATAATCACATTAGCATTTGAAAGGAGATCGACTTTTGAAACTTATTGCTGGTTTTCTTTCAGTCATTTCAGATTTATTAAGTTTAAAAAATAGACAGGAAAGTAATGCCCTCCTTTCTTCTTCAACCAACTCATGAGAGAATTTATAAGGCAAGAAATTTCCTTTTTTTCTCCCCACTTTCTTTGGCAGGGTGACTTGCTGTAAAGATCTCTGCCTTTACTCCGAGACACAAAAGTTCCTGCAAAGCACTCTTGAAAACTGAATGGTAAATGTTCACAGGGAATCTCTTTAGCAGGTTCACTTTATAGTTGTCTATGGTCTTAAATGCCTTGTTGATGGGTAATTCTAAGTTTTTATATGACCATATCAGAAAGTAGTCTCACAGGAGCTGTAAGACTGAGGATACATCATATATACCATTTACACATAGTGAACTGTAACTGGCACAAGCAGAAATCTTTAATCACAACTGAACCAAAACAGGAAACTAAAGCAAAACATGTGTTGTTTTGGCTCAGTTATGTGTAATTTTGCATGAACTACACCAGTTTATTCAAGCAGAAGGGCCTCTACAGCTCTACAGATCTGAGCAGATATGACAGGAAGAACTGAATATACACTGGTGACCACTGCTAAATATTCTGAATGCAGTGACCACACATTTACAACTGAGATACAGGTTTCAGAAAAGGCTGGGTACTAGGCATACAATCTTGCATCCTATTAAATGGAAACTTTTGACTTAATATTGACTGTATAATGACAAGTAGCAAGATGGAAAACAAGAATATTGACAAAAGAGCTTTTATTTTCCCCTGATGTCATCTGGTCATGTCACTCATTGAAGTTTAATCCAATCTCTAATTGCAACAAGCATTATGAACAGCATTTGTTAATTCATTATGTGGTGCTATGCCAAGCCTACATTTGAGTGCATACTATAATATTTCTACATCTACAATTATCTCTGTCTAAAGTCTTCTTCATATCAAAAGGACTGATCTTGTTGAAAAATATGTGTGCACATTTTTAATGCATAATATCATAAAAAACATAAGCACAGACATTTTCTTGTCTGCGTGTATACCCTCATCTTCTATTATGTTTTACAATTTCATCTGTGGGAAGGAACAAAGTTTGGAAACATAGGAATCTTACACCTGTTGCTCCCTTTACACATGTGGAAGATGACTGCAAAATGCAAGCAAAACACATTATTGTGAATATGAAAATGTTTCACAGCCACATTGCATGAGCAGAGGCAAGTGTAGGAAATGACAGCAAATGAACCACTGTCTTCTGTTTTGCATCACTCACATATTGGGCACTATAAGTCATTATGAACTCATCAAAGCTGCCACGTCTATGAAAGCCCCTGCCAAATCTGCAGCTCTTTTACACAACCAGACACTTAGAAAGGAACAGAAATACAAATGAGAGTCAGCCCATAATATTTAAGTGCTAAATAATAGGATTGGATGCAGTCTTGCATATCCAAGACCACTAAAGACACAAAATATCTACCAGTTATATGACATGTAGCTTTATTATGATTGTATGTCAGGAATATTGTTCTGAAATATAAAAAGGCAGGCTCACAGATGCTGAAGTGCACATGACTTTTTAATGTGTTTCTTTAATGCTGATAAACTAAAAACTGAAGAAGCGAATGTTTATATTTGCAATGAGTGGTATCAGTCTAGTTTAGAAAATTCAGTTCTAGATCTCTTTCCTCCATTTGCTCACATTTTTCTATCTAGATGGCAGCAAAATCCCCAATTAAAATCTGTCTTATTGATCTCTGCTCAGGAGATAGAAGATAATAATTTCAGTCTCAATCCCCATCCACATACTTTGCACACATGAGATTTGGAAGAAATTGATTTTTGACACCAAAATGATCCCTGATTTCCCATTCTTATAAGGTAGTTTCTGTGTGAATCATTCAAAATGCTCAAGTGAAACCATCTATTAAACCACACCATCTATTGAAATTAGAAAGGACTTTTGAATGTTTCCTAGGTGGTGGGGATCTCAACAGAATCCTTTGCACTAGGGGTGCAGGGGTGTGCACATGAATGATGTTTAGCAGAGATATTTCTTACAGGACATGAATAGCACAGGTGAAGAAATATCAAAATAATAAAAATGTACATGAAGGCACAAGAACCTTAAAAGATTTAAGTTAATAGGTTAACTTATATATGTTAGAAAAGTAAGCATTTACAGAAAGACTTTTACAAGTTACAACACAAAGTGGTGGATACAAGGTGTACCCTTTAGTGAGTTTTTTTGCTGCCTGTCCTCAGGCTCGTAGTGCCAGACATGTGGCAATTCTGCTGAGGAACAAAAAAGCATGCATCTGGAAAGCTATACACATATGTATATGAAAAGTTACAAAGTCCTTTAAAAGACCTTAGCCTATTTTTCCCTCTGTTGTGAAGTATGGAAGATAAATAGTTTCAACTTCATATTGTCTTTACAATCAATAATCTATAGTGTTGTTGCTTTTTCCAACATTGTCTCTTAAATCTCCATTGTGCAATGTCACTACTATGTATCAGTACCAGAAAAATTTTTCAAAAGGTTGAAATGACAATATCAGAGTCTTCTACAGCTCTTAGCAATATTTTCCTTTTCTGGAAAAGAAATTTTCCAATCACCATACACAAAATATATTTATAAAGTCCATACAGACAATATAATGTCCATACTGACAGGGACTGCAGGCACTTTTCTTTAAGTCATTATTTCGTATTTCAGTTTTCCTTACTCAGTCAGTATTTCCAGAATAAAGGAAATAAAACCTGAGAAAATATTTCACTAGGGCTTCATTATTCGACCAACTAATAATAAATAAATAACTGTTGACAGATTTGTGTGAGTGCATTTTTCACCTGATGTCTTCTTTATCCTTCCTATTAAATATCTTTTTAAATTTATCCTACATACATGGAACAAGGATGCAACCAATACTCTCAGGAATGTTTTCCAGTGCTCTGTTGCTCCCATTAGGCTGTATCTTGGCATGAATTTTTAAGGGGTTCCTTATAATTTTAAACCCTATTCCTGCCATTCAGCTTAAAAGGGATGCCTACATTGACAAAAGTTAATATTCTCATAAATGTTTCTCAGAAACATTCACTTCCTTGCTTTCAACTCAGCATTTCTGGGATCTTTTAAAATATTTCTTCCTCATGTCTACTGTGATCCTGCAAGCTGTTAACAGACTAACTGTGGGCAGAAAGAAAGATCATCTTTGACTGTACAGCATTAATTCTCCAGTGTCTTTCCTGGCACAGTTCCCTTCCCTTCCCTCCCTCCTTTGGCACACACAGTTCTCTGCCTGACCTCCACCTCAACTCTCCTTTCCCTCATACCACAACCATTTTATTTTCTTGGTATTTTTGATATGTAATTTCTTAATACTGTATGAAATAGTCATTAACTGAATGAAGCAATTATTTTCAAGCATGCATTCTTAGTGAGTGTATTCACACGAACATTTCCACAAAAATCAATGAAGACTTATGCACATTTGCACTTAAGTCTGCTCTACAGGCTGTTGAGCTGCTGAAATATCTTAGACAAGAAAAACTGAATGAACTCAAAAGGTCTTAGACCTCCCTTCTTTTTGACTCTCAGTTCTGGGCTGCTGTCTAGGTTAGAGTCTTCACCTTGCCCTCCACATGTTAAATCTTTTAAGTTTTTAAACCTACAAACAAGCTAATGCCCTGCCTTCCTACTACCTTATTACTGGCATTAACTTTTCATTTGCAGCAAGAAAAACACTGCACAGTTTCTTTAACTGAATTTAACCCTGATCACTTCCCCTAGGCACACAAGGTGCCACTGCTGGTGTCACTCTGAGCCCTTTCCTGTAGCAGTGCTTTAGATTTTTTCAGAAAGGGACCTGTGACGAAACAGACAGAATTCATTGACACAATTTCTCTTTCCTTTAAAAAGCCTTCAGTTTTCCTAGTCAGCAGCTCCTAGGCTTCAGATACCTCAACCCTCCTCCCATTCTTGCTGTAGGTTGCAGTACGTCTTCAGTGATCTCTTTTCCTTGTTACCCTAGGGATGGTTGCTCAGGTTGCCCAGGCTTTTCCAAACAGGAATATAATCATGTTTAGCTGGTTTTTTTTTTGTTTAAGACTTGTCCTCCCTCAAGTTAAAAAGTATCCATGAACATTAAACCAGCTCAGGCCTGATGTACCCAGCCAACATCAGCAGAATGCAAGGATTTTAAGATGGCAAAAAGGCACTGTCATACAAGTTTTAAGAAATATGTGCAGACACAGAAGCAAAGGGAGTAAGTTTCTCTAGCACTGTGCCAGATGTGACTGCTTAATGCCTCTGCAGTCCAGCAGATCCTGGGTCCCGCTGGACGATGCCGTCAGGTCATGATGAGAAGAGGAGATGCTGCCATGGGGCCCTAAGCTCACAGGAGTTCCAAAGCAAGAGAGAGGTGGTGAGGAGCAGGGAAGAAGCATGAAGTCCTACCAGTCCATACAGCACATATGGCATGAGAGGAATCACGTTGGGAACAGGGCAGGAATCTATCGCTGACAGCGTGCAACACAGACAGCAGAGCAGTACTGTCCCTGGGCTGGCCCCTTCTCCCTACCTCCTTCCAACCCACATTTCCCTCTGGAAAAGAGCTGCTAACTAATGTTTTATTGCTTAGAAAGGATGGGCAGTAGGCTAGGATATTCTCGATTTTCCTATTTTACTGTCCTTCTGCTTTTACTTTGAAATTGATATGTGCTTCCTTCTACTGCTGTGCTGGATCCAATACAATCCCAAGTTTTCCTTTTTTCCTTCACTCTTACATGAGTGTTTCTACTGCTTCCCCCCTGCTCAAAGTAGAGTCACCACTTACAGCAGGTCGCTCCCAGCTCTGCACAGTTAGATTTTGTATTCCTCCCAAGATGGAGATTCCACAACCTTTCTGGACAACTGCCAATTGTTAGATCATCCTCACAGTAATTTAAAAAAAAAGAAAAAAAAAGTGCAGTTTCTTGTATTACAATTTGTGCCTATTGTCTCTTCTTTCACTGGGCACCACTAAGAAGCTGCCCTGAGCTTTATATCCTCAACCAGTTCTTTCTTGTTTGTATGTACAAAGTGCAGAGGAGTCTTCTTGTCATCTCCTTAATCACTGGTGTTAGAAAACTATCATTATTGAACTCCAGGGACCTCCTGGATCATTGAATTGTTTGCAGTCTTCTCTGTTGTCCCTCCAACAGTTATTGTGGCATCTGAAGTTCCCTTGTGAGCAACAGGGCCTGCGAACGTGAGGCTTCTTCCTGTTGTCTGAAGAAGTCATCATCTACTTCTTCCTTATAGGTACTTCTGGTACCCAGGTGAGGTGATTTCACTGGCCAGGTTTTACAGCAGACATTTCTGGGTATGTAAGAATGTTTATATGTTCCTGAGAATGGCCAGAGGGAGAAGTGGTCCTCCAGATCAGAAAGACAAAGATAATGCACTGTGCTGTGCATGTACACCCATAATTGTGAGGAAATGAAAACAAAGTCCATGGATAAAATATCTGCTGCCAAAAAAAACACACCAGAGAGAGAACTACAAAGGGCTGCATGTTCCAGCCCTTTGTAAGGTCTATTTTAGACCCTTGGCTCTTTAGCAGAAGACAAAATGGGGAGGAGACAAAGGACTGGGAATACAAGTGGAACCAAGGGCAGGTAGACCCAGACACCAGAAGAGAAATGCTGTGCCCAGTTTTTTTCCCACTGAGTTGGTTTATCTGTCAGCAGATGGCCTACAAGTGGAGTCGAGGATGAGCTCCTCTTACCATAAAATTACCAAATATGCTTACTTTGCCACATCTATTTTAGCACCTTCAGTACTGGAGCAGATGTGGTGAATGCCCTGCAGGCCAAGCAAATTGCTCACATAACGTTTTGCTCAAGGATACAATTGGACTGTCAGTGATTTCTTATGCAAACACAAAAACATACAAAACATAATGGCTATTTTGTTGGGAGGCTGCAGTGAGTGCAGCAGTTTCTTCACAACCTGATACACTTGAAAAAAAATTGCAGCCGCACAGTCTCTAAACATGAATCACAAGGTAGGTGGATTTCTCACCTGCAAAAACCTCTAATGATGGTTTCTGCAACATGAACCACAGAATGGTTTGGGTTGGAAGGGACTTCAAAGACCACCTGGTCCAACCTCCTTTGGTCCAACCTCCCCTGGTATGGACAGGGACACCTTCCATTAGACCATGTTGATCCAGGCCCCATCCAACCTGGCCTTGAACATTCCCAGAGATGGGGGATCCACAATTTCTCTGGATGAACCAGTAAGGACCTTTCAGTAGCAAAGAGCAGGGCAAACAGGGGCAGTTTATACACTGAGTGCACTTCTTAGAGAAAGCCTACAGGTAGAGTAATTCTTGAAAGACCTTTTAAGGAATGTGTAACAGTGAGTTAAGGTATGTTATGTGGGCCACATCATTCTCTCTATTCTCATGGTCAAAGAATAAAATGCCTGAGATTACAGCTGCATTGTTTCATTTGGTGGACACATGACTAATTGAACCATACAGTGAATTAGTCATGGCTTTATTTTTAGACCTTCATTTCAGGTAGTCCTGCAACTATCCTTGTCTCTGGCAAGACAATGCATGGCTAGGGGAGTCAGACCTCCAAAAATAGTAACCATTCTACGTTTTTAGTGGGAGAACACACTGGAGAGCACTCACACTGTCATATCCAATATAATCCTGCCTCTCTTGCTGCTCCAGATACCACCTTTGACACCTCTGTCAGCTCCTAAAATGGAACCAAAACTTAGGGATCTGCTTCTGTATAAGAGCAACTCATAACTGACAGAGGACAGTTAAACCAGCCTTTAAATTATCAATGCACAGCAGAATCCCTTATTAACTCCTCCACAAATCTTCTCTTTTTTTTTTTCCTATTCGTTTTTCCTGTAAATAGATCTCTGTCTCAGTGATTGCTTCTGGATGACTGCAATCCTCATGCTTTCACTGCCTACTTTTGGGCAACTAGAGAGATCATCTTTGGGCTAGGGTGTCCAAAAATGTCCTTAATAGTGGCACCTCAGTTACTTGGGAAATCAAAGACATTTCTGGCTTCATTCAAATATTTTCCTGGAAAAAATATACTGCTTTTTTACCAGCTCTGGAAAGGAGTGATACATGATATATGCCTTGCCATACCATCTGTGCAAACTTACAACAATATATAGCAGCTTTCACATCTGTAGTTCCAATTATCCATTTTAAAACAAATACATTTTCAGTTAATTCCAAAATATTTGCTTTGTCCAATCAGAATTCTTTCTCTGGTAAGGCAAGGAAGCACATGCCTAACCAAAACATGTAGGAAGTCCCACTGCTTTTCATAGGGATCTTTACAGGTATGAAAGCTGGTATCTTGGTAACTGGAACTCGAGGGCCAAATTCTCTGCTAGTGTGGTCCTGTAAAGACCATGTCCTTCAATTCAGCTCCACTGATTTATATGCCCAAACTGCATAATGAAATTTAGCCAGCTGGAAAGTGGAATATAAAAGCATTATGATGCTGTCAGGCTTTACAGTAGAAAGCCTTGTAGCTAGCATTTGTTTGGAAAAATAACAAGCCCTGAAGATGTTGGCTAGATTTCCTTAACAAGTCATCTTATTAATGTCAATCCTCTGTATAGAGAACACTGTGTTAATCCCAGGAGTTTAAACAGAACCAAAATTATATATATATATTTTTTTTTTTTTTTAATTTGTAAAGGTCCTGTGAATGAAATTAGCTCACAATGATAAGACCAGCAAGTAGGTGCATGGCTCCCTCACAGCCTGCAGTTCCCCACCATACTTCCCTGTTCTTACAAAGCTTCAGGATCAAGGATGTGAAAATGCAATTCCTCATTAGTTATCCAAGAAACTACTCTTCCTCTGCCCAGGTAATGCCTTAAGGAATATTACTCAGAAGTCAAAACAACAACTGTCTTGAAAGACTTAGAGAGCTGAAGTCACGCCCTTGCTTGCTTTCTGCTAGTTTCATCCAGCAGTGGTCTATTTGTTTCCTTTGGCTCTATTTCTTGCTTGTTTGTTTCCTGTTGTATAACTTTTCTCCAGTAAAGCTTCAGCCTGACTAAAGCTCTTCAATGTCCACAGGAAGGTGGAGGGGTAATGTACTGACACATTTTGGGCTATGCCAGAAGTGCTGTAGGGAATGGTATTTTTGCTGGTGGTTCCCTGCAGGTTAGGTACGAAAATACATGGATTGCCTCGCCTCATTCAAAAACCCATCCAGTCCTCACACATTTTCCTGTATCACAGGTGACTCCAATGTTTAATATAACTCTAACGTAAAGAGTAGCATAGCTAGTTAAACAGAGATGAGTACCACTCCAAAACAAAATCTGTTTATATTTATATTTAAAAACAGGAGGTGTATCCTCTAGCAGATATTCCAGTCTGCCTGAAAAGCATATATGCGCTATTAAGGGAGGCTTACAAAGGCTTTGATGATTCCTATGGTAACCCAGTAGAAAGGCTGTTTCCATGGGGACTAGCCAAGCCTATATAAACCTTCTGTCTTCATTAGAGTATCTCTGACACTGAATGCTTTAACAGTTACTGTTCTGGAATAGTTAACAACAATCTCTGCTTTGAGCAGAGAATTAATTCTTTCTTTCCGGTGGAAGACCAGTTATTTTGTCAGCTTTCAGTAATACTCAACAGCCTGAATACCTGTCATGTATCAATATAAGGAACAGACTAAACAGTGGTGGTGGTATACACTTAAAAACCACTCTGATTTACCATCCCCAGCATTACAGCATACACACATCATGCATTTGAAAAGTATACTTAATTTAAGCATAAGGACAGAATAAATCGTACTCCTTAAATTTCAATAAAGGAACTCATAAGCATTAAATATATCTATGTGTGTGTGGAGCCGATTATTTGTCAAGGTGGCATTCTGATTCCCATTCATTTTCCCCTTCTCAGTTACACACAACTCCTTCTAATATACTCTCCCAAAACAAAATAAAACAAAATAATTTCTTTTGAATGTAAATGTTTCATGCTCGATCTCAGCTAAATTTGCTTTTCTCTTTACTTTTTTCTTTTTTCCTTTTTCCTTTCCTTTCCTTTCCTTTCCTTTCCTTTCCTTTCCTTTCCTTTCCTTTCCTTTCCTTTCCTTTCCTTTCCTTTCCTTTCCTTTCCTTTCCTTTCCTTTCCTTTCCTATAAACTCAACAGTTTTTGAGTTATGCAAGTAGAAATAAAGCTTTGTTTCTTCCATATGTTCTACACAAAACTTTTATACACTCAGAACTTAAAAAAGCCTGAAGGAACAAACTTCAAACTTCATCTCATCAATTTCTTTGTCATCATTATTTTCCCCACCTCTTTCCTGTACGTTAATGTGACTAATTTCTCTTTTCCATTCCATTTTCCTTTAATATAAGAGTCTTTCTTAGCACCTTCCCTCCCCTATCTCCAGAATATTATTCTGCATGTAAAGACGTGCTGTCTAAGCTATTATATGTAGACCTCGGAGTAAATAAATAAAAGAAACAAATGCATCAAAATTTCTGAATAATTCTTAAACCGTCTTAAAATGTACCCCAAATTGCCTTTGTCTCCAGTTGCAGCCCCACATGTGCCAATGCAGTGTGAGTTCTTGACTGGAGTCTTAGTATCAGCTTAAAATAGACTAAAATTATTTCTCTCTACCTTAAAAAAACAAATTTCCAAGTGCCCTTTATGACAACATTTGAGACCTTTCCTAAAAAAAAGTCATATTAAATAGGTGTGGTCCTTTGCAGTTCATAAAAAACTTACTAAAGTTTTTCTGCTCTATTAAATATATTTAGTAATGGAAAATTCTCTTAGAGTAGGAATTCAGCATTTTTCAGGGAAGAAAAAAAACAAACCAGCAACAAGACTTGTTTATGGTATAATTTTCTTTCACACTTGCAGATTTAAAACCAGCAAAGAATATCACAACACCCCTCCATTTTGGATGGATAATGACAAAGGTGATGATTGATGCACCCAGCCAGGACCACTGTATCTCTGCTCATTTCGTGAGCTGTTGCTAAGAAGCACCCTCCAGTCTGGGAGGTTTAATGAACTCAAAGTCTTCATGCATCTATCTCTGAAGCCAAGTCTTGCTCAGCTTCAGCACTTGTGCAGGCTTAGGTTCTTCAAACAAGACACTGCTTAGATTAATCTGTCACTCATGGAGCACATGTGACAAAGCCAAAAAGCACCATCACACTCCACGGCTTTGCTTTCTGTAAAGATGCTTTGGTTTTTCCCCCTTGAAGTTCAGTATATGATGAAGACAGAAATTGAAAATTGTTTTGCCATCTCTCATTTATAACTCTTTTCCATGCACTAGCATGCTCAGAAAAGCACCATACATACACCACCTGAAGGCACATATCCTGTAATTTGATTTTAACTGCTTAATTTCCAATATGTGTTTAGACACATTGCCAAAGTCAGTTTCTGAATTATACACTTGATTCCAAGTATCACTTGATTACAGATTGCAGGGTATAAATGCACCTTCTGGCACGTATAATCTGATGCAGTTCCTGGATCAGTCAGACCACTTTGGGTCATGATGATTTTCTTCCTCAGATTAATGCTGAGGTCTGAACTCAACTACCCAAACTGAGAGTAAAGCTTCATGTACCCACTTCAAGTCAGAGCAGCAAACAGGAGGATAAAGAAGGCTTACCTACTTAATAACTTTCTGATTGAGGATATGCAGTGCCTTTTTGAAAATAAATGGTACCTGATTAGGAAAAAATTAAAAAGAGAAAAAGAGAAAATAATATCTAGCATACACAGTAATGCTAGTTTATGCCTCATTCCATGTGAGGATCAAAGTTTTCAGAACTGCAATGTGATTAAAATCCAATTTTGGGTGAGTTTGCTGGTGAGTGTGCTACTCAATGAATCACTTTCGGCACACAGGCCAATAGATATATATTCAGTCCCTTCAGTTTACTTATATTCACGTATCCGTGGCTACTGCCTATGCCAGCTGGACACACAAATGCTTACACCATTCTGAAAAATCTGAGTCTTAACCTGTTGTGAAACAAGACAGAACAATAACCAGTATTCAGTGCACTGCTGGCTAAGCAGGCTCTGCATTACATTGAAGCATAATTTATCCCCATCTCCCTGTCACCATACTCTACATCTTCACAAGCATTCAGAGTAAAAAGAAATGATACCCAAAGGCACTGTAACAGAACCCCTGTGAATCTGAACAACTACAGCAATTCTTTTGAGGATGTGATCTACTAAGGAGATGCCTCAGAATTACACAGCTCTTAAAATTCCAGTGTGTGCATGTTGGCATAGCATTTTTGGACAAAGACTATGCATTGAATTCTGCAAGGTGCATGAGATGGGGATTCCTTCCCAAATGTTCACTCTATCTGCTGAAACTATGTGTGCTTAGTTTAAGACGTATTTTTGGCTTTTCAGCTCATCTTTTCTGCTTAGGTTCCTACTGAGCACTGAAGCCATGATATCTCCACCAGCTGAAACAGTAACATTTAGACAGTGACAACACCACCAGCACCCCTTTAAGCAGAGCCCAGTGAATGCCCCTGAACCAGCAGTGTACATGCCAGCTGGACAGAATAAGGTCACTTCTCTCCCTTACATCTCTTTCACAGCAAGTAATTGCTCAAAGGAGCAAGCCTCATTCGATGTTCTTGTAGTCAAGAAATCGTTGCCAATTATTGCAGCTGTGAATGATCCCTGACCAGCCCAGAGAAGGCTCCTGAAGCCATTCCCAGAGCCTGGGATCGGGCACAATGTGTGGATATTATAATACAAAGGGCCTGAGTGCTGTAAAGGGAGAAGCCTGGGTGATGAGTGAGCTCGTTCCTTCTGCGTGGTGAGACTTACAGTTCAGGATGATTCAGTTAGGCAGTATGTCAGCAGAGAGTTTTTAATCTTGTTAAAGAAAGCAGTCTTCCTTCCTATTGGATACCTACTGGCAGTCTCTAGAGAGATGACTTCTTCCCAGTGCTGCTCAGGATCCCACTGCTTGCTGTGCTGGAAGGAATGTGTCAGAACTAATCTTACAATAACAAGTTGCACTAACTGCTGACATGAATCTTGGCACTGACGTAAGCCTGAGTTGTTTAATTAGTATTTATGAAAGATGAAGTGATACCGTTCTTCAAAAAATGGTAACATTCTGTTACCATAATCTGTTATCATAAACTGATACAAAGATTTCAACCAAACTGAGATTACTTGGGAAGTGGAACAGTTATATATGGTTTAATATAGCAGAGAAGGGATTTGAGGAGTACAGCATTTTGAAGAAGTAAATACATTAAGCTTTGGCTTCATGGTATTTATTTCCTACTTAGCATCTCATTAAAAAAGATTAATTTTGAGAGAAATCTCAGCTTCTTATTATGAGTGCATTCTGAGAAACAAGTGACCACCACAAATATTTTAAATTGTGATATTTTAACAGGGATGTAATCATTGACCACATTGGCAAAATCAGGATCAGTATTTAATATTTTCCTAATTAAAAAAGAAACACTTCCATGATTCATAGACCACTATTCAAAATGCAGAATTTCATTTTCATAGGCAGCAAAACTAATAAAAAATACATCCAATTAGTCTTTGGTAGATTCCTTTAAATTGTTAATTAATGCTAAATTCCTGCAGATTAATAATAACATACATATACCCAGACACAGCATATTCTTCTATCTACAAAAAAAATCCATTAAGAAATTGTTATTAAAAATTCCTGGGGATATTTTCAGGTGTTTTTTTAGTGTAATAGCATTAGCTCATGATAAATTCTGCCTGAAGCTTCAAAAGCATTTCATTTCCCACAGTCAGATTGCTTTCTCCCATTGAAAATATGATGGGAAGTGGTTTGAATAAAAGGATACTCAGCGACATTCCTCTAATGCCGTATTTTTCAAGCCAATTTGTGCATCTCTCTCGGGAATGACCAAGGACATAGGGCTATCCACAAGGGTGGGAAAACATTTGAGCATGAGGATTTAGCACAGTGATACTCCATGTTAGGTTTTCTATGAATTTACATTGGGAATAAAGCAGACAGCTCCCAAGTGTTGGACTTCATCTTCCTTCAAACCCTTTTCCCACACACATATTTGTGTTCGGCAGAGGGCTGATGGAGGCCTTGCAGAAGGAAGCCTGATGTTATCAAGGTAAATTAATTTCTTTCCATGTCTCTCATTGTCTTTCCATGCAGTTTCTGTGTTTGCCAGGTTTTTAAAAGTCTCTTTCAGGAGACTTCCCTGATGTCTTCACTACCTGGATCAGTCTCAGTTCTTTGCATTAAAGCTTCTGCACAATTTGTAAAATACCTGTCTCTCTTGTTGTGATATTCCTTCCCAGTAGTCACCATTCTCCACATATTTGGTGCAATTTAATCATGTGTTGAATTTTGTCTCCAGGTAAAGACTAAGAGATTGGTTTTGCTGTAATTTGTGTCCGCAATAAACAGTATATACAGAGCACTTATTTGGTCTTCTTTTATCCTAAATACATATCACAGTGTAAGGATCATAGAATATTTTGAGTTGAAATGGACCTTTAAAGGCCACCTAGCTCAAACCTCCTGACGTGGGCATGAACACCTTCCACTAAACAGGTTGCTCAAAGTCCAGGCTGAGCTTGAACATCACATCTTACTTTCCTCTGAAAGACCCTACCCAAGTCTCTTTTCTCCCATTACTGTGTAGTGGGTTTCTCAGTTAAAGACGTTGTCTGCTCTCCAGCTTCCCTAGGTGGGCTGGGAACCACAATGCTCCCATGTCTCATCTATTCTCTGCCTTTTAGTCAAGATCCTTCCCTTTCATAAACACATGTTTACATCCATACTGTCCACTTCACACATTCAGCCTCATCATGATGGTCCCCAGCCTACTCAGCCAGTCAAGCATGGTCCATTTCCATTCCTTCCAGTGACTTTAAAATGTCTCAGAGTCATATATATACCTACAAATCCATATACATGACTTAGACATGACAGAAGGTCAAAGACTTGGTGCATGAGAGCATAATACTGCACAGAGCTGAGTATGGCCCCTTTATCTCTTGATTGAGATCTACATGCACCTGAGATATGAAAAACAGTCCTTTAGCAAAGGAGAGAACATCAAAGGGCCTACATCAAGGCAGTGATGTGACACTCTTCCCTGCCCCTTACTGGTGACCTGATACCAAGGGAAGAGGGGCCAGCACTGAACATATCTTATCTAGACTTTTATCACCAAAAAGGCAGGAAATGTTTAGGATGAATGCACAGAGGAAAAGCCTAGTTCTCACTGATCACTGAAAGAAACTATTGAGTGCTGCAGCGTCAGTAGGCCTAGAAACTAAACTATGTGTTACATGTATTTCTGCCCTGCACTGCTTCTTCAGAGTCTCTCCCATCTCAGATTCACAGAGGGCAAAAATTCATCAGAGCCCTGAAATTTAAATAATTTCCTGGCACCTTGGGGATTTAGCTGCGACATTTTGTTCACTCTAAAATGATGAGGAAAAGCCTGTAAGGAGACAAGGCAATGGAGCAGTACCCTCTAGCTGTGGGGTTAAGAGCCCATTTCACCTATCTGACAGCCTTCCTCACCAGGACTCAGAGCATCAGGAGCCTCTCAAAGTCCTCCTGGGTTGGTACAGCTTTCTGCCACCCCCAAACAGACGGGTGGTTGTCAGGCACAATCTGGCCTGGACTGTTTTTCATTGTATAAAGTTGCTATGGTATCACCAATTAAAAATTCTAAAAAATAATCTGCATCTGTACAGCATGCTAAAATAACCTACCAAATGACACGTCCTTTCGTAGAAAGCGAGTCTACTAATTGGTGAGGGGCAGATTCCTCCACCCTTCCTCTCGCTGAACAGTGCCTTCAAGCTGCAAATACTCCCACTGCTTCCAGCATTTGCCAAGCCTAAGTTTTCCGCAGAAACCATGAGTCAGGCTCCAAAAATCAGGAGACAAGCTTAAAAAATCATGAGATTTAATTACAGCAGGTGAAGTATTTTGCCTTGACGATGGATTTGGCAGAGCAGGCATTTAGCATAAGAGTCAACCTCACAACTAAAAGCAGGTGATCAGCAGCTTTAGCTGAGTGATCCCATCTGAAATTATGTGGTCTAACACTTCCAAAGCTTTTTGTTAGTGTCTAGCAGAAGGAAACTGAGATCCTATTTTCCCTGATAGTTTTCTTCCCTCTCCATTTTTATCTTTCTCATTTATTTTTTTTTCCTTTTTCTGTCCCTTCACCTTATTTCCAAATGCCTTCCAGTAGATTGGTCATTGCAGGAAGATGAAAGTCAAACCTCAGGTAGCAAGACAGTTCTGGTAGCCAGGGGTCTGACAAGCCATGGATGACAGAGTTGGCCTGTGAAGACAGCACCAGGCTCCCTGGAAGAGAAGGATTTGCTGACCACAAGGCAGAACCTAGAATACACCAGTGACCTTGTGGACCTGAGCAAGGGCAGAGTATCTGGTTTCACCAAACTTTGGTTTCCCCTCACTGACCCATAGGCTTAATACCAAAGACTTGAGATCAAGTGACTCAAAGACTAAACTTCAGCCAATGGCATGTGAGATCACAAACTAAAGCGTTTTCGCTCTTCCATCTCACAAGCCCCTCTTTCATGGTCAAGAACTCAAACTCATGTCCCCAGCTGAGCACCACACACAGGTCCTGGGGCCCTGGGCACACCAGCAGGCCATACTGGCTCTGACTGACCTCCACTGGCTCTTGCCTCTTAGCTGGGGGCTCCTTTGCTGCAGCCCGAGCTCTGCTGCTTGGAAGGCTTGTCCTTAGCTGCCCTTCTGACCCTGGCAGGCTGACTGGTCCTCCTCAGTGAGGAGCTCAGTGTCCATCCTCACGGATGCCACTGCTCCTGCCATTATGCTGTCCACCTCCAGGTCACTTGTGTGACAGAAAGCCTCATGTCAAGACCATGGAGCCACCTGAGTGCAACCCTGGGCTGGCCTCGTGTTGGGAGTGCAAAGGAGGCTCTGTGGCAAACATGGACAGCAGAGCTCAGGAAAATCACTGTTCCCTTGATGACAGACACAAACACGAGTACAAGTACTACATGCTGAACGCGCAGACAAGGCAAAAGACAGATTTAGACCCGGTCAGACCTGATGCAATGAGAACCTCCTACTTCACTTACTTCCTCCCACTGTTGTGAGCCTTTTCACACCCCTACGTATTACCAGCAATCTCTTACGCCTTCCACCAGAATAGTGAGCTGGAAAATCATAGTGCACAAGAATAGGAGACCTTGGCACATTCCCTCTTCAACTCAGAACTTTCATCTTCCCCACACAGCAAACGCCTCAAAGATCTGCAGCATCAGCTTGTCAGTGAGGAACAAGTTAGCTTCCAGAAATTATCAGCACTGATTAATTTCATAAAGTTTGAAAGCAAAGCCCAGAGACAAGCTTGATCACACGAGTTTTATAAGGTTCTATTAACTGAAAATACAAGGATTTATGTATAGTCATGGTAAAAGCTACTTATTAATTTCACTAATTAAAACGTATTTTATTTTCTATGCGTTTATTACACTTTGGTCAGAAACACATTGATAGTAGCATTTGCACAGGAGAATAAACAAGTTCAGAAAGGCACCCGGAATTTGGCAAGAAAAATATCGATTTGTAATGTCATAAGATCAAAAAGCTGTTGATGAAAAGTAAAGACTTTGACAGTTTTCAAACAGAAAATATTAGTTATTTTTTTCAAAATGGTTGTTGAGAAGAGCTAAGTGAATAACTGTCTGTCTGGGTGCTGCAAGTGGGAACATGTCTAGATGCTATAAATTTAGAGATGAATAATCTTTCTTTATAACAAGTGTAAGAAAAAGTATAGAAAAGATGCTCCATCTCAAGAAAAGTCCATATAAGCAGAATCAGCTTCCCTATGAGGAAATAATTACTGCAAGCTGCAAAAATAGAAATAAAATCTCTGACGAATTGCTGGTGTATGAATTCCTGTTACAGTTTATTTATGCAGACAATATAGTGTCTGGGATGAAACAGCTCTGTTGGCAGAATAAGCATGAGCCACTGTATGTGGGCTCTCAGAGCACTGCATGGGAGTGTTTACTTCAGCTCTCCTGGAACCATGCAGAAGTGACGTTACCATGCTAGAGCCTGAAATTAGCAGTGATACCACCAGCACCAAGAGAAAGCCGAGCATGTGGCTGAGATCTTCGTCATCTGACAAAAAAAATAAAACAAAATCCAAACTCTAAACAAGCTAAGAGGAAAAAGTATTTGAAAGCTCTTCTTAAACAGATCTCACTGGATTCAAAGAGGGGCTGCTAGACTCAGACACTCACATTTTGCCACTATGATCGTTTACCTGTACTGTTTTCTGCAGGACAAGACAAAAAACAAGTATTTGTCTCTTCATGTTTGCATGTTTCTATTGCTTTATTCTTCTAAATAAGAGTTCAAATTGTACTGGATGTTGTCAAAAACCCCACTAATCTTTTACTAACCGAGAGGATTAGTCTGAAATTAAAATGTATTTATTAAACATGACCACTTTTAAGTCTGGAAGACATGCTAATCTATTCTGTTACAAGATACCATCAGCAGGCATTTTCATAGCCCTGTTGCTGAGAACAGACCCAAATGGAAAAGAGGAGAGTACAAGAGAGCCAGTGAAGCTGTGGCACACGGCTGAAAGAGCAGACCCTGGGGAGGCTGTGAGCACAGCCTGCTCTGCCTGCTGTGCATCACCCATCCCAGAGAGCTCTGCAGGCTCTCTCTGCACCCCTGGACTTGTGGATAGGCAGGGGTTAAGATCAGCCATGGAAGAAAAGTGTGAACACCCACCACAGGGAGACTATGGCAGCTAGAAAGAGACAGAGCAAAGAGGGACAGACAGACAAAGTGGGGCTGCGAGAGCAAAAAGAGCAATTATACACTGTCCCTCCATGAGAGAAATTCCCTGTCAGTCATCGTATACATTTTAGAAACCAATGGATCCACACAAGGACCAAACTCCAACTCATGGCCCACCTGTTTGACCCTGCTTCCCTTGAAGCAAAGGACAGAAAATCCATTGGCTTCAGGGAATGAGGATCACACCCTGCCATCAGTTGTTTGCTCAGACACTAAGTTTCTTCAAAACCACAATTTTCTTTTACCTTTATTGTTCTGCTGTTGAGAGATTCTTCTGTGCGTCCCAGTAACATATTTCTGAAATGCCTCATGCAAAGGCTGAGAATGGCCAGAGAGCAGCCACTCCTGGTGTATCCAAAGATGAGATCAGCAGTGATGCAGCTGAAGGGAGCTATCTAAACCACTTAAATCTTTGAGGTTCATTGAAGTGATGTTTCATTCCCTTCCACTGAAGTCAGTTGGAGTCTTACCATTGATTGCATCCTAGGACTGGCCTTAGGGGTGTGCTTAGGCTATTTGTTTGTCCCTACAAAATAAATGGTTCATTAAAATGTATTCTAAGGGGCAGGTGACTGAAACAGACACACCTGAGAAGAGTGTATTCCACCTGCTCACAAAATTGCCAGTGATGAGCAGTACAGTGGAAAATTATCAAAAACACAGGTGTTAAATTGAGGAGGAAGGAGAGAAGAAGACATGCAAATAAACATTCTGATGCAGAATATATTTCTTCCTTTGGATTCTACCAGAAAAAAAAAAGAATGCAAGTGGAGGTGTCTACTTTTTCTGAAAGAAAAAAGAAGATAACAAAAAGAAAAATTGACAATAAAAACCAACCAGCACCATGAGGAGGCATCATTTAATACATTTTCAAAATCAAACATTTTATGGTCTTATTTTAGCATCTCTGTGAATTTTCTGAGCCCTGTTTTTGTATGATACAAATTTCTGGTTGTGTCACTATGTGTCCTGAATATCATTATTATTTTTAAAATACTCTGATCTGCCTTTGTTCTAAGATGGAAGGAATCTTTCCTGGGGTAAAA
Organism: Entomyzon cyanotis; assembly: GCA_024500445.1. Taxonomy (NCBI): domain Eukaryota; kingdom Metazoa; phylum Chordata; class Aves; order Passeriformes; family Meliphagidae; genus Entomyzon; species Entomyzon cyanotis. The sequence continues at coordinate 45,035,558 of JAKEPQ010001005.1, forward strand.
ACTAGGAATTATATTCATCTTCACTTTATCATGCCTCACAAAAAGATGAAAGCATGCAGAGTATTTTCTCTATGGTAGGCAATATAAGTTGCTGTGTTCTCATCAAATTTATCTATATTTTGCAAGTGTCTTCACTAGTAAAGGAGGAAATTCTAAACCAATGTCTTCACTGGTAAAAGAGGAAATTCTGTGAGGCTTGATAATATGGACATGCTGAAACAGATGTCAGTAACCGTTGTAAAAGCCTTTTTCTACCTTTTAGAGATCCAAAACAGAGCTGTTTTTTGGAGAGTGAAAGATCTTTGTAGTATCTACAGCAGGCATAAAAGCAATGGCAGCTGATAGCATCAGCCCAAGCAGATCGAGATGAATGGGTAGGGTCCGTGAATGTTAAATAATAGTTCACAGTCATTAACAGTAAATTCGATGCAACTGCAGTTCTAAAACCTCTAAGAATGAAAGAAAAAGGTCACTTTTCAATCACACAGGTGCCTATTCTCTTAGTTCCATGTATAGATATCTAATTACATGCATACAAATAGATGGCAGTATTAAGATACCGTTCTTATTTCAGGATATCATGCAGAGATCCTTTTCAAGCACTTAACCATCCTTTCTGCTTCTCCAAGTGTTCCTACTGAGTGTTAGTACTGTTGAAAGTTCTCAGGGAGTTTTTAAAAATTTCTGAGTTCATCTATTCTTAAAGCAAGGGATTTGGAATATATCCACTTTTAAGCCTTTTTGTCATACATTTGTTATATGAATATATTTAGTCATCGTGTATGAAAGAAAAATATATCTTTTTTTGCATAGATATCTATTATAAAACTTCATCTGACTCTTCAGTACTGCATTTCCTCTGTATATTTCATGACATTACAGATGTGTAGTCTCAGTTTGTTTGCTTATTTTTAACAACATCCAGTTACAGAAAAGGCTGGATCATAATAAGTATGTGAAGTGCTGTGTCTAGCATAAGCTATTGCTTTTCACAATACGAGTACAATGTTCCCTAAGGCATCCCTTGGTAAAGGGCATTAGTATTAAAAACAAAACCTTTGGACAGGAGGACTGCATTGGTCCCTTCTTTTTACTGTTATCGTTATCATGAGAACCTGATTAATTTCCGAAGGGCTTACCTTAACCACTAAGCAGTTTTACATTTTTCTAAGACAAATGCTACAAATATGTAATATTTGACAGGGTAGGCCTCGACTGGCAAGACATATAATAAGACCATGGCAAACTACTTGGAAGTCTATCCAGGGAGGACTTCAACTGCTTTAGAGCACTTTAGGGTATTATAAGACACCACAGAATAAGAGGAATGTCAGCATGGCCTTTGCTAATGAAAGAGCACCCATGGGAATAGCTGACACTGCTCCCATCATCTGACCCAGCCCAAAACAGATTGTGCATGGACTAGGATTGTGCATTCAGTTATCCGAGTTGCACCTAGTCTCTGAGATAAAAGGTTTCAAGCTGTCAGTACTGCTAAAACAGAGTGCATCTTCCTACCTATGGTGAATCCTGAGTACTCTCCAAGTCACTCACCAGGGCCAGCAGGGGTTGGATGTTTTGTGGTGCTATGAAGGCACTGCAATGATCTATTAAAAACATTTGAAAATTCAAGAAACATAAACTCTTCAAGACTTATGGGAACTGACTAAGGGAAGTCTTCTGTACTTTGGAAATAGCTCCAGATGACTTAAAAATTCAATGGGAAATTCCAAGAGTTGTAGAGAATTTGTAATATGTGAGATAATGCCTGATATAACATTATATGCACTTTCACAGATTGCTGTAGTATTATGCTCATGCAGCAAAATCGTAAGGACTAGAAAACACTTTCACTTTCATCGAATCTTTTCAGTGGTTCCAAAACACAGATTTTTTTCTTCCTGGAAGCATAGAGTTATTGCACTTTTTCCTAAAAGCTGAGATTTTGTTGCTGCGAGCTGCTGCATAGGGCAGGATAGGAAGCAAGTCAATGCCTGGAGATAACACCAAAGCAGTCACAATCCAGAGGTTGTTCCATCTTTTATTTTAGATGACAGGGTAGTAAGCGGGATAAATGCTGAAATGGTGTAGGATGTAGCTGGGAGCTAAGGCCACAAAGGCTGGAACAGTGGAGTGGTACAAAGCAGTTGAGAAATGAAAATATTTCCTGGAAAGGTAATTCTAGGCACTGACCTTACATAATACATGGAATGTGAGTAGGTGTTGAAGCCATCTAAGAGAACAATCTAGCCCAGAAAAAAAAAAAAAGTGTTTTTTTCTTTCTTAAATGACTTTTTAGGTTTTAGGCATAGGAATCTAGACCAGATCAGAACAATCTGAGGATGATGCTAGTTACTCACTGTGAAAGAGGCAGAATGTTCTTTTAAGGTGTATAAGGAAAATCTAGAAGGCTCTGAGAGTTGGTCTGTAATTATGCAGTGGCCAAACCACTGCAGGGCTATAGCATAAATTAGACCAGAGATGAGCTTGTATACTCTTCCTTTCATGATTCATGCTTCCTGCTAGCTGTATGTCCTACAGATGTCTTGCCATCAGAGCCCTGCTCACTCCATTCATTTAGAGAGTCACAAAGCCCAGTCCTGTTGGTTGAAATTGGAGGTGTCCACGTAAAAAGGGTATAAACTCTAAAGGCTTAGATATGAGCGTAGATTAGCTATGGGCAACAATTCTGGGAACTAAAAAAAGGGAACACTGCATCACCGGATGAGCTCTGAATGGAACAAAAGGATTAGCTTAAACACACGCTCAAAATAGAAAATAATTTTAGCAATGTTGTTCAACTAGGAGGCTTTTTTTTTTTCTCAGAACAGATCTGCAAAGGAAAAACTACAGCAAAGCAACTTCTCTTCCATTGAGCTCTCAGGGCTAAATTCTCCTTCAGTACAATTTCTACAAACTAATTTAAGAATCCCAAAGAATGGGCTGAGTGATTCGAAACAGTCACGTTATCATGAGCATTGTGAATGTTGTCTTTTTGGTTGGAAAGCTTACAAATTTACCTGTCATTCCCATGCTGCCCAGCAGCCTGGTTGGCCTCTCAAGCAATGACTAAGTCTTTGAGCAAAGTTTAGAATTTGGAGAAGTGAAAGCATAGTTTAACTGTGTGTATACCTTTCCTTTTCAGGAGGCATGTTGCAATCAAGACTGTAAAAGTCACATCCATTCCCTCCTTTCTTGCTAGTGCTCATTTGGACAAGAAGACAGTCATGTTTATGAAAGCAAATTACAGTCTGATGTGATACATGCTGCAGTTCAGAGTCCAGAACAAGAAAAGTTGCCCAGTAGGATTTTAGATTGGCCATATTTCTCCTACAGAATGTTGCTTCACAGTTCTTCTGTGCTTCAGAAAAAGTCCAAGGCACATGCAATTAGGCAAAGCCTACTGGAGCTACTGTACTTATCCTAAATAGCTACAGGACACTAATCAGTGGCTGCCAAATTTGTGTACTGACCAGATTTGTGTACTCAACACCTGCACATAGCTCCTATAACACAAGAAGGTTGGGGAGTAAGATTTTATATAGTTAACAAATAAATAAAATAATATACAATATAATTTTCTCTCACACCCATTTTACCTTGTCTGTCTTCAGGAGATGGGCATATCTTCACAGCACAACCCCTTCACTTTAACTGCTTAGAAAGTCATCTTCCCTCTCCAGACTTTCAGTAGCTGTCAAAATATGGTTGAAAACTCTTTAATCAAGCCAACTAATTTCCGTAAGAGTATACCTAGCAGAAGTGTGCATGTTTGTTACCAAAGCTTGGCCTGTGTTACTCAGCAGTTCAACCAGCCTTTAGAAAGAGAACATTAGTTAAGCATCTCACTACAACTTTTTAATAGCTTTTAAGATGACAGCAACTTTAATGGTTAAATGAGGGAATCCAGTTTTCCTGCAAAAGCCCAGAGTGCATAAGACCAATATTAAAAGATTAGAGACTATACTTCTCAGACACTGAACACTGATCAGATTTTTTAAAATCTCAATAATTTCACATTTTGATACAGCCTTTGTTTGCAATTACTCAACTTAGTTCAGTTTGAAAGGATGTCTGAGAAGTCCCCACTAGGCCCCATTCAAATATTTTAGTTCAGAGAACTCTCTGAACTAGAGATGTAAATCCATCCTTTCCACTTTTTTTCAAATAAAACTCAGTCCATCACTTCTGATTTAGAGTTGCCTCTTCTGATTTTATTCTTTGCAGCAGCACAAAGGATTTTAAAGCTGAGCTGTTTATAGCCTTAACCCATTGAATTACTTTCTGGTGAAGCGGTTGAAAAAGTCTTCCTTTGGAAGAACAAGTGACAGTGTGTAAGGAATCCAAATCATAATGAATTCACCAATAAGTTTCTGGGTTTAAAAATGCCTTCCTTGTGTGTAGCACAAATGAAGTCAGTGGGGTTTCAAATTAAATAAAACTTGGCACTTCTTAAAAAGCCATATTTTGTTTTGCTAGATCTGCATAACTCAAAATTGCTTAAGTGAAAGTTTCTTGCACATAAGAGAGATGAATTTAGCACAAGAAAGAAATTCTGTCTTAATTTAAATCTCTAAGGCAAACAGGTGTTAGTCTGTGCAGAATTTGGCCCTCTGAGCCCTTTTATTCTACCTCTACATTTATGTTCTCTCTAAAACAATTGTGTAATTTCACCACGCACTCAAAGATAAAATCACTCCGAGACCATCACTCTGAGACCAAGGTATGGATCTCCCAGCCCTGAATGATGTCAGTCCTGATAAATGAAAGAAACAGAGAATAAATGCAATGTCAAAATAGCACTTGAGAAAGCCATATTCTTTTATTTTGATTTTTCAATTTTGCCTAAGATATGAAGAAAAGCATGGAAATGTTGCAGTTTCTTTCACTCACTGCTCAAATATGTTTAGAAAAAAAGCAATAAGGATTAGACACCCTGTTACCATGCCTTTTGTTGTTATTTTATGATCTTCAAGGTCTCAAACAAGAGTCACCAATGTTTGCAACTGCATCATCTTCTCTAAATGTTTTTATTTACATTTACCTTAAAATAATGAGTTAAGAGCAATTCCAAGCCAGGTAAGTAGTGACAATACATTTATTACTCAAGTGTATAGATTATAAGATGAGTTGTAGCACACAGGCAGCCCAATTGCACCACAGTTCTGCTCAAATATTTAAAGCACTTTGGGCTGTTTTGACATTCCTGGCTTTCTTTTGAAGGAAACAAGCAGAAATCTCAGTTCCGGACCACCTGAGTCTGGAGATGCGTAAGTGTCTCCTGGCGGACAGCAGTAACCAAGGAGGCTCCATGGCTGTCTCTGTGAAAAGATTGTGGGGAGCAGATGCTCAAACTCAAGGCTCCCCAGGGAGTTTGTCACAGCCACCAATTATTACATTTGAAGAAATGGGCTAAAAATAAATCCTATTTCTTTCCTGTCCTCTATTTCGATGTGAAAGTAAAATGGTCTATATGAACAACCAAAACCCCCCCAAACAGAAACCACAAAAACCATTTACCTCCTTTTCACTGCTGCATCATTAAAGCACCACATATATATGAAAGAAGAGAGGGTATTCCCTGGCAAATATTTCATTTTCTTTGTGAATTCAAGGGAATACACTCCTAGCATGTTCTTGAAATGCAGAGGAATGGGGTGGGACCTGGTAGGATTTGGCACGCCAAAGAATTGGCTGTTACTGCCAGTGGCCAGCAGGAGACAATGTCGCAGTGTTAATAAATCATGATTTATTCCAACTCCTGAATAACAGTGAGCTCTGATGAGTACCCAGTAATTCTCTAATGGTCAGTAAAGAAATGTGAACAATACTTTTAAGTCTTTAGAAAGACCTGAAACCTAAACAGCATTAAGGTGGGTTTTCTGCAGAGCTGTGCTAGTTTACCTCTCCTGGAACAGATCTAAGCAAATTACTTCAGTTTTTGGAAGCCTTGGAGGAATTTTTAAGAATTATTTTGCAAAGCTGGCTTCTCTGGCTGCTCTTTTGTGCCTGATAACACAAGATTGCATCATGCTAAAGGAAAGATTTTGAAGATACTTTCAGGCTAATTTTTAGGAGGAGACTAGTTTATTAACTGCTTCATAGGGAGTTTTATCAGTTTGAACACAGAAAGAGTTCTGATATTCTGTTAATGCGCATGGATGTGACAGATACACCCACAGATAATCTGTGTACAGAGAGAAAGAGGGACAAGCACATAGGTGCTCTATTCTGGTGGTGGCTCTGTCACCATCAGAATAGTCCAATGGTAATGCCAGTCACTGATCAGGAAAAAGGTATATCAAAGACAAAATAGTCATTCCCAGTCATAGAATAGTCTTCCAAGAATTTTCAGAGGAAGGATTTAACTGGCTTCCATCTTTGGGCTTCATAATCCACAGTCCTTTGTGTACCAACACTTGGATTTGATCCACTGTCTTCACAATTTTTATGAGTCCTTTATTTTTCCATTTATTATCTGCAAATAAGACAGGCCATTAAGAGGAGCTAACACATCACCTTGTTCTCAGTTGTCCCTCTTTGCCATCCCCCTCTATCTGCTGTTATAATCCTAAAACATGCTAGCAGGGGGAGTGGGAAGCCATGAGGTGACCTATCAGCAGTCCAAGTAAAAAAGGAGAGGAACAGTGTGAACAGCTAGACTTCAGGAAAAAAGTCATTTGACACTGCACGTTACTCTGTCAATTTGCCTTCCTGATTGTTCCCTTTATTCTTTGATAAATTGGTGTTTCTTATCTCAGTTGAATCATGCATGTCAAGGGGAAAATAGCACGCTGAACAAAAGAAAGTTTCATTTCATTTTCTATGGGGATTTTTTTGGTTGGTGGGATGGAGACAGAGGCTCAAGCTGGTATTTCTTTATAATACAAATTTATAATATTTCTCAGATATATGCCAAGTCCATACTGTGGCCAGTCAAGACTTATCAGAAGAGTTATAATTAAATGAAGAAAAGCTGCAGGGAGGACAAAGTAGCCTACACACTCTTTTCCTCCTTTTTTCCCCCAGTGCAAAGCAGAACACAGTAACATTCCCACTCATCCCTCTCTGAAGTCCAGGTCAGAATACCAGATAAACTCAGAATACCATGTTTCAGAGTCTGATAGAGAACAGCCATTAAATCAAAAATATGCTTAGAGAGTAGGACCTGTCAGGGGAAATGCTGTCATGCACCCTTCAGAAAGACTCATCTTTCCTATGATTGAGCATGTCTTTAATAAGAGTCTGGCTGCAGAAGAGGGACACTGGTGCAGCTATTCTTAGAGATCTGCCAACAGGACCAACAGGCTTGTATGTCATTCCTCATGGCTCAGGAGGGGTTTGCATGTTGAGCTTATCAGTTCTGACAGAGACTCTATGATCTGTGTCAATGTGAGGAGCATTCTGCCTGTATCTGAAGGCAAAGCAAAAGGAAAATGCAATGATAGTTAACTGCTGTTCACAGCTGAGCTGAAGGCACAGCCACTGAGCTTTACCTTCAACCTCAAGAGCCCAACTGTCGTAGGAAACAGAAGAGTTGGTGTCTACAGAAAGCTACCTAAATTGCAAGACATGTTGGTTTCTTGGCTATGGAACTTTGTTTTTTATGAAAAAGTGGGCAATAAACAACTCATAGACTGTGCTTAAAACACGCACCTATTATAATGGCTATCTCAAGACTAACCTTGATAGTCCTTGCACTAAAACAACTACAATCCCCAGTAGAAGCAGTTCCAAAGCCTTTGGCTGAGTAGTGAGCACTCAGTATTTCTGGATGACTACTTTCTACATTAAAATAGCCAGCATAGTGGATATTTATTTTCAGAGCAAAACACTGTCATAAAATGGTCACTGTTGACATCCAGGTAACTGTAGTTACATTGCAACTACTCTGTTTTTTGCGAGAAAAGCATTAATACTTCATTTTTCTATGTCCTGAATCATCAGTGACAGGCAATTTTGGAAAAGGATTCCTACTTAGGGGACAAAAAGTGACAACTCCTGATTGCCAGCATGATCCACATACCTTGCAAACTCTACAGCGAAAACAAATTTCAGTCTTCAGTAGCTGCACTTTTAAAATCAATAGGTCAGCTTACCTCTAAGACAGAAAGGGAGGAGATTCATCCATATTAAACTGTGAAATGTTGCATTGAACAGTAGGACATCCTCCATTAAAAGCAAATTGCACAATTTTTGAGTGGGCAACTGTGAGTAAGGCTATGCAGAAACTGCTAATATTTTACCATGCATTTTTTGTAGCAGTTACATGGCTATTGATCAATGCTAAGACTGCATCAAGCAGTTCTTTGATTATTTAAAATTAAGATTTTTTTTATCATTAAGACAGTTAGGGCTTTCTTCATAGATACTGACTTGCTAAGTTCATCTGTGCTAACTGCTCTGAGGAGCAGTATTGTCTTTTGAATTGCATCTCCACCATGCCTCAGGCTTTTTTGATGGTGTTTTTTCCCATGCTAACTGGCTTATTCTTTATGGTCTCTTCCTCTTTTGCTTTGTGCCTAATTGTCCAAGTTGCACTACACGCAATCCTTTCTTGGTACCTTAGTGAGTGATACTTCACTTTCTCACCTTGTGCTGAATGATTATACACTGAACCAAATATAACATCTCTTGACTTTGCCATGTAAGAGTCCTCATGATGAGAATATGTCATGCTTCACAGCTGAGGCCCTTCACTTGGCTGGGTTATCTGGACTCAACAAAGAGAATTTTGCCCTCTGTTCATTCAGACTCAAATGCCTGAGGACATAACCAGCTCATTGGTTAAACAACTTCCTACATCACAGCAGTATATGCCACAAACCACTTCAAGGGATGAGAGGAGTATTTCTTCAAATAATCTTGCACCGTGATGGAAACATCACAGGATTTATTATGTATGCAATCAAATATTTTCCAGTTGGCAACACAGTTGATAGCACAGTTGAGTTTTGTAATACTCTGTAGTTCTCTTGTAAGAGTATTAAGAGACTTAATCTGAGTAAAAAACAACCAACTTAAAATTATCTGGATCCTATGAAATACTCTCAGTAGCTGTCACTATCTGGTCAACACTTGGAGATCTAACCCTATGCCACCAAAACAGGGAAGCTCCCAGGGGGTCAGGTCTGTTTTACAGCAGCAGGTTTAAGACATGAAGAGCATTTCTTCCCTGGCTGTATAGATAATTCCAAAAGATTCAGGAAGACCCTCAAGCAATTGTCCTGCTCAGTAACTGAAGTCTGAACCACATCCCTCATCTATTTTTGATCCTACATGTGGCACTACCCAGCAAAAAATGTAGCTTGCAATTTTATTTATTATAAATTCTGCAGTCTTACCAGAAAATGAAAGGTTTCATCTCAGATAAGTAAAGCTGCCTCATGTTTTATCTTCAGCTGACACTCTCCTTAAAGACATAATAAACAGAAAAGCAGTATTTACTGACAGAAGTTGAAAATTACTTTGCTGGTACCCACGGCCATGTGTTAATCTATCATAGATAAAATCTGTCCCTTTTTCCTCACTTCCACTCTCTACGGTCAGCCATAATAATTTCACTGCTTTTTAAGACCACAGTTTGGTTTCATGTATCTGATCATCAGTTATGATCTTCTGCATAAACTCTTTTTTGATGCCTGATATTGCTCTAGAGATGAAACAAAGGTCACAGGAGTAGTTCTGTGAAGACACACAGTACATTTAGGTATTGCAGAAAGCGGTGCTCATGGTTAGAAGACAGCTGTACAAGGGATTCTCATGGTCTGTGCTAAGGAGACAGGAGAGCCATAGGTACAACTGTTTCTCTAGAAGAAACACCATTCACTAGCATAGGCAGAAAGACAGAATAACTTCATGGGAATTTTTTTTTAACTCCCTTAAGATTTTTAGTTCTAGAACCACAGAAAGACCACAGAAAGAATTATGGTGCTTGAAACGAAGGAAAGAGCAAGCAAGGGTAACACAAAAAGCATATGGGACTGATCTATAGGCTAGTCGTGGTCAAAAGAAGTTGCCTACAGAAGACAAAGGAGAGAAGGGTCAGAGAAGGAGAGAGGGGGGAAGTGAGAGAGATACACTCTGAGGAGAAGGCTTGAGATGCAAAAATATAGTATTCTGGACAGCCTATAGGACTCGTTAAGGTGTTATAATCTGATGAGGAAGCTGAGAAATATATGCAGGACATTATTTTTTTTCTAGTTCTATAAATCTTTTATGCTTCTCACACTGAAAAATAATTGGATTCAGAACCCTCACAGTTCTCATTGCTTGTCTGCTTCTTCCATAATACATCTGAAGATACAAATGTAACCTTCAAACACCCATGTGGGTAAGAGAGATGGGGAAAAGTGAGAAATGAGAAAAATTGTAATTTTATCTTGAAGTTCTAAGAAACCTTGGTCTGTGGATTATCAGTTCCATGCACAAGTGATATCCAGAGATGAGTTGTACCACAATGGTCAAGGTAAGAGATTTCATGGTTGCCTTTTCCAAACACAAGCAGTTCAAACCAGCATGATGGCACTCAACCACAATTACCTGTTGCTGTCAGCTGGAGAGATCTCTCCCAGGACTGTATGACACAATTGTCTGTATTAGGAACAGGAAGAGGACTTCTTCCTGCTCAGCACTGGTGTGGTCACATTTGGACAATGGCACATCTGGGCAGAGCCCAGCTCTGGGCTTCACAGTACAAAAAAGATACAGACAATAGCAAGTCCAGAAAAAAGGTAGAAAAGATGATTGTGGGACTGGAGGAAAAGCTGAGACAGCTGGGACTATTAAGCCTAGAGAAGCGAAAGCTCGGGGGGGGATCTTACCAAATCTATAAATACCTAATCAGAGGGAGGATGAGGGAGCCAGATAGTTCTCAGTATAGCCCAGGGAGAGGACAAAAGCCATGGACACACACTGAAATACCTAATTTTCCACCTGAACACCAGGAAACCCTTGTGACCTGGTGGCTTGCACTTATTATTTGCTATAGGTGAGGTATAAAACTTAATTCCCAGCCATGTGAAGATGTTGTCAGACAATAGCACATGCCCGGAGCACCCTTGTGGCATTAGCTGCCTAAAACCACTCAGGTTTGCAAATCTAGCATGACCAGCAGCGAAGAGCAATGCATCCAGCTCTGAATGTGCATGGGGAGAGGAAATAGAAGGGAACATCTTGGAATGCTTGCTCTCAGTTTTTCTGCCTTTTGCTCCATGGGGCTTGATCTAAGTAATTTACTGCCCAGTGATAACTATTGTCCAGAAGTTAGACCCACAAAAATTAATAAACCCTCTACAAGAAGTTACAGTTTTATTTATTCCCTGTCATGAATGCCTAGCTTTACTACCCAAGATAATCAATTCCACAAGATGAGTAAGTTAGTGAGTTACAGCTGTTTCACACAAGTGTATTTTGAGACAAACACATAAAAAATTTGATTCAGAGCCTTCAATATTGAAGACATTAAATGAGTGGGACAGCAGTGTTTTTGTTGCTGTTAATTGTGCATTAATTATGAATGGATAATTAGAACTGAACACAGCATTCTTAATATTGGTTTTGTACTGAGCAGTATGACAAATCTAAGGCCATTGGGGTGGCTGTGCTGTCTTGCAAACACTTTTTGATATCATCATTGTGGAACCACGTGCTCTCCTCAACTGCTGTATATGTGCTGCTCCCACTGAATGGATGAGGGTGGTGATTCTATCTATGCCCTGTCCAAGGGCAAGAGATCACCATTGTACAGAGATTAAGGAAGGGATAAAAAATAAGAAACGAGTGTGATAACATGTCATGCTACAGACCTCATCAGCGGGGGAAAGAGACCACACTGGTCACTTTTCTCAGAAAGAAAATGGTGTGGCAATGATTTCCCTCACACCTATGCATGGATTTCCCAGACTAGAGTTACTCCTCCTCTGGACGATTCCAAAACTGTAAGTATTAAACAGAGTAATGACAGTGACCTGCTGCTAAAACACTAATGCAGTTTATAAGGCAGATCAGTACCATTCTCCTCATTTGGCAGGATGGAAATAGGGACAGAGGAACTTGCCCAAGGTCTTCCAATATGCCAAGCAGTGGAGATAGATAGAAATAGAAGCTATTCTGTCTGAATTCCAGCATCATGTTCTCTCTACTGCTCCTCAAAAAGGATCACTCTACATTTAGGAGACATGTGCAAGCAGGAAACTTAAAAAACTGAAAATAGCTATTAAAAAAATGTAGCGGCCGCAGAAGAAACTCTTCTCTGAAGTCGATAACCAAACTGTCATTTCAGGTAAGGGAGACAGTAGATGGCAGTGTCCCCCAATACTTCCTAGGGAGACACAGCTCTCTCACTCAACATCCCTGCGACAGAGCACAGCCCCGCACCCCAGCCAGTGAGAGACGCCAGGCAGGACAGGCTTCATTCCCCACTGCAAGTTAAAGCCAGGCACTGTTTGGAAGGGCAGTGCTATGCAGGGTCTCAGCTCATTTCTCCTTAGGAAAGCCTTGTAGCTCACTTTTCCTGTCCTGCAAGTCAAGCTACTATAACTGACACCTGACAGATGACAGTAGGAGATGATGACCATTCCTGCACTTAAGGAAACAGTGGTCAGTCAGCTCATCAAATACGTTCCATAGTAATAAATCATGACAGCTTTCCATTTCTTAAAGTCCTGACATCTGGCCTTCAGACACAAGGTATTAAAAAGCCAGGAAAAAGGTCCTAGGGCAGAACAGAGATCTGGCTTCAAATTATGTTTTTCCACTGGCTTCCTGTGTCACAATGAACAAGACACTATGTCTCTCTGCATTCTGGTTCCTGTTAAAATGCAAAATCTCTGCTTTGGGATATGTACTAAACATTAAAAAAATTTTGCTCTTTCAATCAACACAAGAATTCAGAATAACTCCAATGACTCAAAGAATCAGACTTCTGTGACAGATATCTAAATATCTGCTGAAGTCTTCTCACAGGAAATTGTCAAGATTATTCCATTAGTATTTTGGAATTGTAAGACAGCCACCATATAGAAGCCCTAAGAGAAAACTAGAAGTGAGATAAAGAAAGTAAATATGGAAAGAAGCAGGATTTTGTAATGGTTTTCTCAAAAAGAGATCAAAACTGGGAACTGTTGTGGGAGAAGTACCTTTCAGATTTCTTGGAAAGAAGAGCACAACAAATGAACTCACTGGAAAGGCCAAGAATTAATACATCTACTCCTTCCAGTGTTCCGGGATATTATTCTCTTGTAAAAATCAACATAACTCTGTCAACCGCAATATTGGTATGTAGAAGCTGGTCATCTGACCTCTTCCTGAGCTTTGGTATTATCTTGGACTCTGAAGACTTTTATTAGAGGACTTTGCAGCACAACAACTGGTGCAGAGCACAGTGATGTGAACTTTTAACACCAACAATCAGATTTGAGCAGGATGCAGACCTTAAAACTGGCCCTGGGTTCAGGGTTAAATAATAATGCCAGAATAAGCCAACACCACAGGGTATGCCACCAGCATTTAAAATTTGCCTTAGTGAGTCATTCAGAGATGTACTAGAAGAGCAGATCACAAAGCATCCACATTCTTAGCCTTTTTCCTCTAAAGCTCCAGAGTGATACTAGATTTTTAACTACAGCATCCCCATGATCTGGTTTAGATATACAAAAAGAGATACAAAACAATAGTTTTAAATATATTCAGAACGTACTGTGATACACTCCATGGTAATGAAGGACAATACATAAAAAGTCAAAGAGGGATGAGGTGGAGGGACAGGAACAGATTTATAAATCAATTTTGATCACTAGCTAATTGCAAAGCTCTTTCTATTTCCAGTATGTCAAGAGGAAATTTCTCTGCAGTTACAGCTGCACAAGGTGAGGAATTTCAAGGCTTCCATAAGCAGGATGGGGGAAGATTCTGCTGCAGAAACTGCCAAACTTCTGAATTTGCAACTTTGGTTAGTGGAAGGGCCACCTCACATGGTGCATCTTTCTCACTCAGTGGTGATGTCATTGTGGGGAGAGGAGAGAAAAAAGAAAATAAGAGCCCGGCAGCTGCACCTCAAGCTCCCTCACATGCAGATTTTAGAGTTCTTACATGGTCTGAACTGATTCTTCAGATCTTTCAAAGAGTGAGGAAGATAGGCTTCCCTTTGTGCTCACAAAGATTAGTTTCTATGGTCTCTGCCAAATGCATTCACTTAGTAATATACAGGCATCTCACATTTTATGCAGTTAGAAGTTTGCCTGGTTTGTGTGTCCAGAGATAGAAGTTACATGGATTAAGCAACTACGCAGTAAGACTTAGTGAAGGACATCGAAGAAGACATTGTTCAGCTGTTTTGGAAGAAAAGGAAGTATACCTGTACATAGATCCCTAATTTTAGGAGTCTGAATCATACACAGATACCTTCTAAAAAGACCCTTTGCCAGAAGCTGAACAAGGTATAAATGGCAGAAGAAAGTTGTATCATCAGAGAAACTTGAAAAAGGTTATTAAATTACCTTTGTTTAATGCTTTTAGACCTTTAAGGGCATCACATCATAGCTATCCTACCTCTCAAGGCACTCTTCTTCCTTACAATCCCAGTACTACATATGAAGTCAAGAAGCCCTTTACGTGCTAGATTTAGTAAAAAGCTTTCTAGGCCACTCCTGCTTCTTTGCATGAGCCAGGCACACTGCAACGTATCACTCCTCCTGGACCCTGATACATTCATCCTGAAATATCCTTAACGTATATTCTGTTGCTGTGGCTTTACCACCAACTTAATGAAAGAATAAGCTTTTCTCAGTGGCATCATCAGCAGTGCCTCAGGAACGTGCTGGCAGGTGTTCAGCATCACAAATCTTTCATAACTCCTCAAGATGAATTGCCAAGTATTGGCTTGGGCTGGGGTTCAAAAGTTGTTTCTGTTAGCACTTTCAGCTGTGCCGCTGGTGACACTAAAGACAGGGAAAGGATCCAATTTTAAATACCTGACAGGTGTCAGCCAGGAATTTGAATAACAGAATTTACATACTTCTCAGGCTCCTCAGTTTTCTTTGAAGAAAGCAAGCCTCAGGTTCATCTTGATGTCACAGAAGTCAGTGACTTCGAAGATCATGAAACTGATGGGCAGTCTCTCTGAACACAGGGTGAAGCTTCAAAACAAACCACTGCTAGAAATCCTTGCCTTCTAGATGCGCCTGTGTTTTGTTTTTCTCCCTGAGCCATCAGGAGAACACCTCGTCACTGCCCACTCTTGGAACCAGCGTGTCCTTCCAAGTCCCCTCCAGCCAGTGTCACAGCTGGCAGAGTAAGAGCAGCACACGCAATGTGAGCGCACAGGGCTGGGCTGTGCCCTGCAGCTCTGGTGTTTGCATCCAGCCTACCTTGCCAGCAGACTCTGTGTCACATTCTGTCCCAGTCCCTGTGCAGGCATGCTTGTGTTTCATGTCATGTATAATAAAGAATAATTTTAAGAGGGATTGTCATACTCTGTAACACTTGCCACATACATACAGGTAACAGAAGCTCTTGCTGGCTGCATTCACAGAAGCCTGAATTGAACAGGGCTATGCCAATAATTGATTGGTTTTTAGTTCAGCAATCTAAGCAAACAGAAAATAAAGATTAGGTTATACTCTTATTAACCAGGATATAATTTTTTCTGCTTCAATTCGCTTGCTTCCTTCAACAACAAATGTATCACAGAATCACAGAATAAAATGAGTTGGAAGGGACCACAAGGATCATCTAGTCCAACTCTTAAGTATCTATAATACTAAGTAGTTATCACGCTTCTTTCCCCCAGAAGATAATGCCCTAAAACAACTGACCTCTACACATTTCATATTTTCCAGCTATCTTTTAAAGAGACACTACTTTTTTTTTTTTTTTTTTTTTACTATATGATGTGCCAGAAGATCCTGAAGAATGTAAATCACAATTTCAAACTACATTCCTAAAAACACATTAATAGAAAAATGAATTAACTAATTTGGTGATCTACTAGCACGGAATCTTTAATATCATCCTGTGGTTCAAACAGCATCCAATGCTTGCTTTACTGGTCTTTTAAGGATCTAGTTCAAACACATGTTGAGAAAAATAGTTTGGAGGTTTTCCCATCCTTTTTATCTCTTTTCCAAACAAAATTTCAGGATTTACATTAATCGTTTTGCTTTACACTTTCAGTCCTAATTAGCAAGCTAAGCTATTTTTATAAGGAAACAGAAATTAATATTTTTAGTGCATTAGGTTCCAAAGGCCCCCCCCAAAAATCAGTTTCACTTCTATATGTTATGGTGAAGCTACTGGGAGAAGCTGCCATCCTAGCTGACAAGTTCACAGCCCTCACTGCCAAGAGAGAGTAGGACTGGAGAATGAGAACAGTGTGAGAGAAACAGTTAGAAGACTATCTGCTAGCTCCTGTTATGAGTGCATTCCACTAAGAGTGAAATGCACGTGAAAGCATTCATTATATATATACATTATAATGTATATACACTGCAGTAGCAGCGTGCATTACTTCAACAACAGCAGTGGCACCGTGCAATGTAAAAGGAATAAGAGACCTCACTGTCATCCCTAGCTGACCCCTGACTATCAACAGTAGTCTGGCATTACTCCTTGCAAAAGCATGTACTCCACTACATGAGTCACAGCATGAGTACAAAACCCTGACAGGAGTAATCTCCTGCTAGGTTTTCCTACTCATCTAGAAATTTCAAGAAATGTGAATCTCAAAGTGTTCTTTTCTGGGGGACCTATTAAAACTATATTAAGATAAAGTTACAGACAGGATCCTCATGATATGAAATACCCACCTCTCCCACATCTTTGTGATGACTAGCTTCTTTAAATCCTTGCAATGACCGGGCTCTGGTGTTTCAGAACAAGAATTTTAACTTGATGTCTCGCCTGTTAATCTATGTTAAATGAAATCAAAGCTAATGCTTGAAAAAAACAATCTAAGCTTTTAGAAGATGCTAATCTTTTGGGGTTTTTTTCCTTTTTGTTTGATAATCATTATAGTCTGTTGAATAACCAGTGTATTTCCCAATAATGCTGCAAGGAATTTCACAATAGCATTCATTCATTTAAAAAACAGGAGAGAGTCAAAGCTCTACTGTCTTACATCACTTTCAATGAATGCTTTAGAGTGAAATGGCAATCATGAGACCTCCAGCCTACACAAGGAGGAAGTGGTTTTGCAGGCTTGCCAGATTAAAGAGTGACATCACATTATCTTCGTCAATGCTGATTCCAGCTCTTCGATAATCAGGCAAACATGGAAAGTGCTGTTCTCCTATCACATGGTCAGACATCACTTTCCATTCATTAGGGGAGTTAGCAGTGCCTGCCTCAGCAGAAGCCCTGCCTCCTCTACTGTAGGAAACTTGCACAAGCTCAGAAAATGTGACAGAAAGAGCAACCATCTCTACTCCTTGGCTGACCTATTTAAGATGCACATTCCAAAGCCACTTGCCATTTGTTTAGATCACAAATCAGAGAAATCTGAAACCCTGTCCGTGGACAGAAAACACTGTTACGTGCCATCACTTTCAAACAAGTTTTGCAATTTTTGTGTATAAGGGTGAAACCCTCTGAGAGATCTAGGTTTTCAATTTGTTTGTGAAACATGGACTTGAACCATGACAGGAAACATTATTGTGTATGTAGCACCCCTTCAGAAAATTCTCTTACACAAACTGCAGATGATGGACATGATCCCAATGACCAGGTATTCAAGAAGGCCACCTTGAGTTTTTAGTGACTTTTTCTTTTTCAGCCGAGTGCCAGTAACTCCCAGACTTGTACTTTGCTCTAAGGGTTACATACTGAATCTTTGCTGAAATAAAAGACAGCTTGGTTCATAGCAGACAATTCAGAGAGTTTTCTGAGGTTATAAATTACATAATGCATGGTTTCTGTTAACAGAAATTTGGGCTTAACCTGCAGCCTTTTTGAAGTGAAGAGGCAAGAATGTCTTTCTATAGACACCTATATATAGGTCTAGCATATTACACAGCACAGCTGATACACGCTCCTGATCTGCCTGAAGAGGAAATTATCTGTCACATATGGTCTCAAAATTACGTTCATTGCTGTCCTTTAGCTGAGACTTAATGCTTCTTCTCTGCATAGAACACTGAGTAGAGATATAGTTATTCAACACTTCTCAATGTAACTCCAAAATATGTGCAAGATCTTTTAAAGAAGAACAGATGTGGTCTGTGCCCCAGGTATACTGTGTGGTCCAAGGCATCCCCATCTCAAAGCTCTTAGACCTCTCACATAAGTCAATATCCCACAGCAGAACCATACAGAACACCAGCAGCACAAGTCTTCCTACAGAGGCCAAGGAATTCATCCAGAGCACAGTATCAGACAGCCTCCAAGGTGAAGATGAGGCAACAGGCTTCTCTCTTCAGGTGCCTGGTGGACTTTTTATTTTTTCATTTCTACTCTTTGTTCTCAAGGGTTGGAAAATTAATTCCTCACTGTGCATCTGGACTGGGAGAAGAGGACAGGCATGGAAATAGTAAAGGGAAAATCATCTGAGCCAGGGCCTTGAGTGATCATTAGGTTCCATCAACCCAGACCCACATTTTCTGCAGCTTTTTACTTGTCTGAGTTTTGAAATCAATTAGGTAAGAGATGCAAATGAAGCTTTTCTCGTGGCTGAGGCTTTTATAAAGTTCTTCTTTTTGACCTTCTGGTGTCCAGAAGGAGACCAGCTCACCAAAGTCAACACCTCAGTAAACGCACAGATAACCTTGTCTGTTTCATGCAGCTTCATGATTTCTGCAGGGAACACCTCTTTAGGACCTCAACCTTTTGCTTGTCTAAAAAGCTATTGAAGGAGGAAAAGGGATGGAGAAAGAGGGCAAGCACACTGTAGGACAAGTCCCAGACCTGAAATATTTCCACTTCACATCAAAAGTTTCCTTGATTGCTAGATGACTCATAACACAAACAAAACAAAACAAAACAAACAAAAACCAAAACAAAAAAGCTAAACAAACAAACAAAACTCCTAAAGTGTTCAGTATTACTTTTTAAATGGCAGGATTAGAACCATAGCTCATCTAAACTCAGTTTGCCCTCACTGTTTAATCTCTGGGAACTCTGGGTAAACTTAGAGGGGAAAGACACCAAATCTTATCAGACTAGAAGCAAGTTGTTCCCTGAAGTAAACTAAGTTCCCTTTTTCATTTGCACAGCTACGTCATAGGTGGTAGAGAAGGAAATCTCCAGAGCCTGTCAGACCCAAAAGTGGTATCACACGACAACGCCCACAAGGTTAAATAAGCACCATTCTGATAAACCCGGTCAAACAAAGGAAAGAATTACTGCTCCATTTTTGAACTGGAAGTCCCAATCAAGATTATAATCCCCAGATACTATGCCCCAAAAATAAAAACATAAAAAAAAGAAAAAACACACAAGTGTACATTGGAAAAAATCAGCCAAGGAGGTCTGTCATTGGTACTGTTATGTACACACCCATACAGTTCATTTGAACTGAAGCACTCTACAAATGTGTGCATCTCCCCAGGAGTTTTCATTGTGAGAATGAAATTATTCAGGTCTCAGAAGGCAATAAACAGTAAATCATTTAGATCAGGAAACCTGGATAGCAAACAGTAAGTGCACCTTGTAGCAGAAATTCACTTCCTCAAAATAGTGGCATTTACACTAAATTTATAAAAATCCATTTTAGCCACTTCTCTTACTCTAGAATCTTGGGTTCATGATAAATGAAAATGCTCTGACCACAGACATTTCCTAACTGAAAAGGAATCGGGAAGTGATGCTAACTTCTTCTGTCATTCAAAAGTTTTGGTTAATAAGAGTCACATTAGATCCACTTGAGAAAATTTCGCTTGTAATCACGGGATATTGACTTATTGCTTGTGTTAATACTCCTTTTCTGGAATCTAAATGTCTAACAGGAGAACTAAGCCATCATGCTACACACTACACATACTACTGACAAAAGTAGGTTCCCTCCTGAAACACTTAGATTCGGTCAGACATTCAATAGACTACTGGTGGGGGAAAAGTGGGCTGTGCACTTTACGAGAGGTGACAAGGATATGAATTTACATTAATCAGTTTTGCACAGCCTAGGTTTGAGTGCAACTCCTCATGCAGGAGAACAGTCCATAGTGTGTACCCTGGGATGGCGTAGTATGGCAGCTCAGATGCCAGGCATGAACTCCTTTTGTATAAAACATAGCAAAGTAAAATAAAAATATCACAGACAAAAAAGTAATTCTTATTTTCTTGAGGCTATGTGAGTGTTACTCTAGATAGGTGCCTTTTGGAATAGTTATGGTACACAATGGTTATAGTACGCAATGGCAAAGGATTTCTTGAGGGAGTCTTTTCTTTGCCCGTACTGAAATCCCAACCCTGCCAACCTCAGAGTCTGTCAGACACTACGGCTAGCATTCCAAACAGAACCTACCCAGACCCAGCCTAAGGCAAAGGCAAGGAATATGGTTGTCTCAGAGAGCACCCAAGCACTCATCCACAATTGTTATGGACATTCTGGCTTTCAGGAGAGTCACTTGGGATAGAGTTAAAACCAAAATCTAGTCTACTGTGCTTAAAAAAAAAAAAAAATCACTTTTCCAGAGAGAAATGAAAGCTCTTATTGGATCTTTGTTATGTTACCTGTGGTCAACAAATAGAAAATTTTCATAAGAACCTCCCTCTTAAAATTCTCTTAGATAACTGTTCTGCCACAAAAAGACAGACACCCCTAGATTTTGCCTGCCAGAACACACATTACTGCTCTGACAACAGAAGTGATAAAGAGAGAATCTGAAACTGTAAGTATCCATCAGGATCACACAGCTGCGAGAAAAGAAAACATAACTAAGAACAGTAAACAAAGCTTAACAAGAGCTCTGTGTTTTTAATCACAAAAGTGGTTAGGAACTGAACTAGGTTTAATCCCCTCCCTTCTTCTGTACAAGGGTAGCAACGTCACTTGCCCTTAATGTTGGAGCTACTCACAGAGGCAGGTAGAGCACTACAGTAAGACTTTGCTTCTTCCACATTCCAGAAGAACAGAACAGTCACAGAACACACCAGGTTTATCATTTGCACAGGACCAGGAAAGTGAATGGAGAATGGTCACTCCCTTGACACGCTGCTCACAGCAACACCAAGACAGCAGCCCTACAGCACAGCCACTAAATTAGCAGTTTGCAGTGGCTTTCCTTCAGGCACACACATAGCTTCATTGCAGGGTTGAAAATATTCCCACTAAAAAACCAAAGAGGAACCTCTGAGTTTTTACAGGAGCAGAAATATAAAAATATTTGTACATTGAGCACAACTCATTAAGAAATAAAGATCAAAGTTCCCAGCTAGAGTCAACTACCTTACAAAACAATCTTTGAAGCCGCCATGAAAACCACAGTAACCAATGGCCAAAGGCTCATCTCTTCTGCATGACATGGAAGCCCACAAACAAAGTTGAGGGAAAGAGGGTGCAAAAGAAAGGAAGCCACTCTCTACCAGTGGGATTTGCACACCAGGCAGCTGCCTGCTTCCTTAAAATCAGAAAGTCTGCTCTGAACTGGTAACTGATAGCTGCAATCAGAGGTTGGGTGCATCTGTTTGGCACAGTCCAGTTCCTTGGTATGCGAGGTGATCCCAAATGAAAATTCATTCAGGGACTGCTACCACTTATAGCAAGACAAATTCTATCCTTGGTTCTACATATTTGAGAGGGAAATGTAGACCACGTTAAACAGCCTATCCATCCATTAATCACACATAAAATAAATTATGAACTACATATTTGGCCAAACAAGCAATGATGGGACTAGGGGACACAAAAATAACATCTGAAAAAGATCATGGGGTGTTTGTCAACCCAGCTTCTCTAACCAGAACGAAATGCTGAAGATGGCCCTACTTAGTGCCCAGAGCTCACAGCGGGAAAATCCCTGCTAGAAAATCAGGGACTGCAGGGACTGCAAAGAAAAGCAGCACTTGGATGCCAGACTAACCATCATGCTGCAGAGAATTCAACTTCTTTCCTACCCAGAACCAGCTCCTCTGGCACACCAAGCACCTTCTGAGCAATATCACTTCCACTTGCTCTACAGAAGCCAGCCCTGTTTTCTGATGTAAGAGGACCTTGCTCTTAGCTGAGCAATGTTCTACCTCACACAGGGAACAGTCAGCAGGAAAAGAGGAAGCGCAGACTCTCCACCTCTGTCCTCTGTTTCACAGTCCACAGAAAAGTATCTTCTCTTCCAAGATTCTTGCTTTCTTAAAGGGGAGACTCCATCACTGAGGACACCCACTGACAGAGCAAAATAGGATTTGTGATCAAAGAAAGTCACTCATATTTGGATGTGTATGGAAGAGAAAGAGAGGATGAAGGAAGAGGAGTGACGGGAATCAGGCAGAGCTCTGTGTTGGTATTATGTCCCATAATTTAATGCTCCTAGACTGTTGATTCAATTTAGGCTTCTTCCATGGATGAGGTGTTTTGAGTTTTCAGTGACTGAAGTCACTAGATCTCTTTAATGCCACATTTGCTCAATTACTGATCAGCTCCCTTCCTTGTGTATTCTGGAAGGTCACACCAGATACTCCAAAATGGGGTTATTATGCCATATGCTTATTTACTACGTGTATGTTAGACCTTTTGTGTGCTAATTTTTGCTTGTTATCCATCATTATATGTATTTATCTTCAAGTAGCATATGGAGCAGTAGGATGGGGTATATATATGGAGTCAACAGATGGTGAGACTGTGTGTGATTAATATGTTCTTATAACTTTTTATTGTCTCTTTTTCTTATATGTTCTACTTTCAAAGTGTCATTACTTTTGTAATCTCTGTTCTCATTTCTTTATTCTTGTATGCTATTAAATAAAGACAAAAAAAATCAATGTCTGGGTTTGAGATTTGTCTTTTTAGTGTACCAGGTGCTACTTTTATTGAGGTGTTTCATAGGTTATTCAGGCCAACAGGGCCCATGTGTTCTGATCTCATTGTATAACACCAGACACAGAATTTCATCCTGCGACTTCTTGAGCTAAAGGAGCATTGCTCCCAGTTACTGCATGAACATCATCAATGTTTGAGACAATCAATATTGTCTGTATTTCACATGGCAGTCATTCTGTAAAATGATAAAAAATCCTTTAGAAGATTAAACAATAATTCATGCTATTGAATTGTAACTTAAATGAAGACAGAAGGGCGCATGTAGAGTTAGAACGAGTTTACCATCCACTGGAGGCACTGCAGAAACCTGGCTGAGATTTCCACATGCGCATTGGGATGCATGGAAGGGATGCAACTGTGCACATGCTCTAGCCTGACCCGCTATGTGACACCTCCCAGAGAGTGAACAGCTTC
Source organism: Entomyzon cyanotis (assembly GCA_024500445.1). Lineage (NCBI taxonomy): Eukaryota > Metazoa > Chordata > Aves > Passeriformes > Meliphagidae > Entomyzon > Entomyzon cyanotis. The sequence continues at coordinate 45,058,938 of JAKEPQ010001005.1, forward strand.
ACTCTGCTTCATTTTTACTGTCCTTGCTCAAGTAGCACAGTAGTTCCTGTGGCATAGGAAGCAAAGGCATGTTTTCCTACCAAATGAATACTTTCCAAGAAGTCTTTCACATTTCCCTTATCTTTATGGGTGGCTATGTTATCAAAGGTCTCAGTTTAGCCCTATTGCCTTTATCTCCCAGCATATTAGTTCAATTCCATGGAAACTGTGTATCCAACATTTGTTAAAACCACTGAACAATGTCTACTGATTTTTATTGCCAGGTTAAAATGTTGCTTGAACCCATGAGTGCTTCCTGTCATGCCTCATGCATTCTGGAAACAATGATAACTGTTTACCGAACTCTTCAGAAAAGGACTTCTGCTCTTTTAGCAGCATGATTAGTTCAGGAAATGTACATGGCAATGAGTGCAAGGAAAAACTTCTGTCTTGATCTATAAGTATAAACAGTTCCATGTGCTTATTTGCCTTTTATTTCATTATTAGATTAAATGTAATCTGCGACTTTCAGAAACTGCTGCTATAGATGAGATTCTGGTGAAAAGTCTAAGCACAGGATGACAAGAACAACATACTTCCAGACACTGAATAGGAAAGGGGCTGTAACTCTATGCACCTATGATTTCCCTGAAATATGATTACGGGACAAATTTTATGCTACAGCTTTCTCTAGATGCACCATGCCTGATGCAGTATTGTTTCATAGCAAACCACCAACTAGTAACAAAGGAATAAGCAGCTTGCAGTGATATGCAGGCTGAAGTATATCATCAATAGCCTGATATTTTCTCACTCAGAAAATTACTACCAAAGTCATTGGGGATTTGCAGATATTAATAGTGTAGATTAGTGTAAAACCAAGACTTATTTTAATACGAGGTTCTGAGTATTACTGATGCCTTAAATTGCTGGTAGAAATTTTTGACGCAGACACACAGTATAGGAAAGGGGTTTTACCTTGGTTTAATAGGATCTCAGATGCGCACTGACAAACAAGCACAAAGTCTCGACGATATCCCCCGTATACAATTTATGGACAGCCTAGATTAGAATACCTATCTAAAAGTCTCCAATAAGAAGTCTAACAAATGAAGTAATTGCCCCCTTATTAAAATTGCCCCCCCCCCCCAAAAGATTACTACTTAGTTTACAAAAAACATGTCTCAGTGATGGAGCTCTGTTCAAGGCTGTGCGTCATGCTTTGCGATTGTGGATATGTTTCGTCTTCCCCAAAGGATTCTGAGCAGGGCAAGGGGTACTAGGGTGATAGACATGTAGGGTTAAGATACAGGGAGTAAAAAGTACAGGAACAGGGAAGAGTAAAAGGTTATATATAAAGAGAGTATAAAAGTAAAATAAAAAATACAAAAAAACCCATCAGGTATCATTACTATTACTTCATGAAGATGATACTATGCCTATTTGTAACAAGGCAGATCACAGATAACACCAGTGACCCAAGTTGAACACTAAAATAATTTCAAACAGTCCCACAGTACAGACATCTCAAATATATCCTCTTCAGATCATAAAAGGATCATATAAGGAAGAAACATATTAATTGGCTGTTTTACCCCGACAGGGTGAACACAGACAGCAACCTTAGGTGACTATCAATGATTGTCAGTACTGTCAATGATCATTAAGATTTAAACTCTACCAGAATTTATGGAGGGGAGCAATCACCTAGGGCATCAACAATTAGTCATAGATCATTGAATGGTGGGGCTTTCATTTTGGAATGATTTTGAAACTGTGTTATGTTAGTATTGATCGTAAACTCTTGTTATGTTTGACTGGCGAAGGAAGTGGAACAACAGAGACCTAGCTAGCTAAATGTGCAGGTGTGACACTGTGTGTTGCACAGAGGTTGAATATTACATAACAATAGTCAGCTAAAGCTCAAATAACTGGTGAATCAGACTGTCAGGCTTTGAGTGAAAACCAAACACCCAAAAACTGAATGAGAGAAAGTGAAAAAGGAGACCAAAGATATGTCATCAGACTTGGTTCTCCTCATCTGTAACAGCCTGATGACAAACAGTTGCTATTTCTTCATCTTTCTAGTAGACAAGGTCCTACTAAAATTAGAGGTAAATTTCACAGTACATTTATAGATATGGAGGACAGTGTTAGGGGACCAGGAAATTTGAGTGCATGAGTTACCTATTAGCTGGCTGATTGCTGTTCCTTCCTGGTAAGTACCAAAAAAAACCAAAACCAAAACCAACAACATACAAACAAAAACTAACCAGTGAAAATGAAGAAGCTTTTCAATCCCTTGTTTAATTCAACTGGTTTAAGAAGATGAAAACACGCTTTGTAGAAATCCAGGAGATAGGTTACTGTCTTTGCTGACATCCCAGAAATATGAACATTTTGACTTCAGGGGACATCCTTTTTGAAACAGATAAACTAAAATGAAGAAAGCACTAATTTTCAAGAATCCTGAATGTTTTAACTGCTGAGGTTTTCCCAGCTAGAGTCTTCTGTATGTTCCCAGTCAAGATGGATTTGGCAATGGATCCAGATATATTGTGAATATCCTTCAACTTCTAGAGACTCAGGTTATATAAGCACAGCATGTCTACATTGAAGGATGGGTAGCTGTTTCAGATGAAGAGGTGAGGAGAAGATAAAGACCGTATAAATTACATAAATGTGTGTTAGTGCTGTGCTGAAAATATGCTGTGATGATAACAGATGTTACAGCTGTTACTTTTCATAAACATAATATATAAGCAACAGAAAGAGCATGAGCTAGTATGGCAGCATGCTGGATTGACTTCCTCAAAAATAAATTGCATTTGCACTGTTGTTTTCAAACTATTTGAGAATGCATGCTTTCATTGCTTATGTGCTCATTATAAATATTTTCCCTGTGAATAATTACGTGGCATCTTTTTGTTAAATAGCATCTGGTTACCTTCACAAAAAGACCTGAACCCAGTATTTGAATTCCGTGTCTGGAATTTTACTCTATCAGGTATCCCAACATATGCTTCAGCTGACACATCTCTTTCTGGTGTTGCAGTAAATATCTTAATGGAAATACAAAGAGAAACAATGACTGTACATGCTTCATGCTGGTGTTCTACATATATTAAACAATTTTAAGGGCAGAATGTATGGCACTGATCAATGGGCTCCAGTTTTGAAGGCTTCTTTACTGTCTATGAATGGCACACTTCATTTTCTGGGACTGCATTTTCAACATTGCTTTCTATAAAGAGCTTTGGCTATCAACTACATAGCAGTAAGAACTGGAAAAAAATTACTTGAATTTCTCTAAGCTGTTGATTTTTCTTAAAAAAAGAGAAAAAAAAAGAACAAACATAATCTGATACTAGAAGACTTCTGTGCTGTCCACCAGTTTGATCAGGAATATGGTGCTTACAGAAAAAGAAGAAGACATAGTTTGAGTTGGCTAGCAGAAAGATGAAAGAAAAAATGTGGATTTTTTAACGCAGAAATCAACCTTGATTTTGCACCAAATATGTGTTGACAAAAACTGCACATTACAAGTTAATGAGAACTCCTCACTGGTCTCTAATCAAACACCAGCTAAGCTCTCCTCTACTCTTTTCCTTGATATCTATACTAGCCTTCAAACTTGCAAATAGGGGGTTTTTCCCCCTCCATATATGCTGAGTTTGATTATTTCTCCACATTGGTTAGTCCTTTGAGTTTCTTGCTGTTCAGGGTTTAAAAAAACCTCTTCTATATACTTATTCATAAACTTTTTCAGATGGAATTGTTTTCTGTTTCATGAATGCTTTATTTTTGCAGAGGAGCACAGATCTTTCTCATTGCTGACCGCTGACATGACTGAATTCCTGTCAATCAGTTCTGTGCTCAAGAACAGGTAGGAAATCTCAGCTTTCACTTCAGTTCCATACACACACTAGAATATAGACTAATATGGTCTTTCCTTAGATGAATCATTGAGAAATGATTGCTTTTAAGTGCTGGACAAAATTGCAGTCTTGCTTACATTGACGTAATACAAAAACAAAGAAGCTCTCTTAGAGATCACATGGTCCAGCCCAGGTTGCTTATGATCAGCTTATGACCCATTATCATTTCATGTCTTGACTCTGGCCTTGTTCTGGAGAAAGGAACGAGTCTTGTGGTTTCAGCTACAGAGAGGTTTTGGTTTGCAGCTTGTCTTCTCACAGAAGGTCACCACCCCGCCTAGAGAGTGTACTTGAAGCCACTGAGTGAGGAGATCCACTTGCTGCCTCTCCTCAGTCTCACAAGCACTCCTGTCATTTCCTCTTCACACAGATCTTGAGCAGATTCTCTTCACCCTGAGTAGCCCTTTTCTCCATTGAATGTGTCCTGGTGTATTTAGAAGCATATGTCCCCCTGAGTTTCGTGGGAGTTTTGCAGGAATAAAGCACTGCTCACCATCAGTAAGTGGGACAGACACTTATGAAAGTACTAGCATGAACAGGTTCTGAAAGATGACAATGCACATTTGAAATAAAACCAAAATGTTTGCACAGTACAAGCAGCTTCAAATGAGAAGATAAACACTGAATTGCAGAGAATATCTTGATTCCATTTGGAAAGACAGAAGTGTGGTGTTAAACAAGAAAATTAAAACATTTCCTCCTTTTATCTTGGCTTTTTACTGGCATGAGAACAGAGCCTTGCATTTTCTAGACACTACTAGGACACACATTCATGATGGAACTCAAATATAGCTATTACCATATTTAAATATTTCCTCACTGTTTATTACTTACACGGTCAGTTATAGCTGTTTCCAATTCAAGATGATTACGACATGCAGACGAAAAAGCTTGAAGGGGAGGAGGGAACAACTTTTGTTCCTAAACAGATTACTTCTTCAAAAAAGAACAATGTTTACTGAGATAAATGAAGAGAAGGTGGTTGTTTTAGATCACTATGACTAATGTTAAGAAACAGCTGGTAAGGAATATTAGGTAATCACATACACAGGCTGCACATTGGGAACATTACGCTAACATACCTACTATAATTTTATTCCTTTCCCCACGCATTTATTCAAAGCTGCAGCTGTGATACTGGCTTTTGAACACTAGAAACTATCAGGAAAAGCAGCATGAATCATCATCTTTTGCTTGTGTTATTTAACTTAGTCACTCAAGAGCAGTTCTTCCAAGAGAACAATAATAGAAAGAAAATTAGTTTCTTTGAGGGATTTGTGAAGACTGTATTTTCTTTTTCCTTTCCTTTTTCCTTTCCTTTTTGCTTCCCTTCTCTCCCCTTTTTTGATCTTTACTGGAGATAATCACTAGGTTCTTCAATTAATTCAGAGTTCCAGCCACCACACAAGTGGTGAGTATTCAGATAGATTTTCAAAATCTCACCCAGGATCTCAGACATGAAGTGGGGTTCTGCAATGAAGTTTTGGTGATAGATCCCATTTCCCTACTGTGGGATTGACCTAAATTCTCAAGGCAGGTTGTGCTTTTCAGAGGGCAGCACTTTTGTTCCACTGTTTCACAACAAACCAGTGAGGAAGCAGAGAGACACAACAGGGTTTATTCTGTACTGATGGCGTGTTTTATCCTCGCTGCTTCTGCTCCTCAACCCTTTAGAACAAATTCTGACAAAGCAATTCCATCTCATGTCAAGATGTTTCTAGTGGCTTTGTGATTAAACATGCTATTGCTCATGAGGTCATCCACTTAACTTAGGCCAGATGACAATTAACTTTATTTCCTGCACAACTGAAGGCAGCTCTGCAGCCCTAAGCAAGCTCCTCTTTGCTCAGTGCTCACCAGCCTGCTGCTTTTGTATGAAAATTCCCTTGCAGTTTTATGCTTCTGTGAGCATGAGTAGGCCACAGAAGTCAATTCACTCAGAGAAGGGTCTCTACTGCTTCTGGGAAATGCAGCTACACTCGAGTGCCACGAAGCCACCCTAGAGGCAGGAAGGTTCCTGGAAAACTGTGATTCAGACACCAGGGTTAAGCGGACATGCCTGCAGACACCAGCAGGAGCCACCCTAAGGACCACTGAGTATTGTCAGAGAGGAGCAAGGAATTCACAGGACCAGCACGTGATGCCTCAGGTTATTTCAGATGCTCTGTGACAGTGAAACCACAGTTCAAGCTGTATTTCCTTCAGTGTATGGCTAGTAGAGGACTCCTGTCCTAGGTTTTCCCAGTACTTTATACCCACACACACACACACACACACACATACAGGCAATATCTGGCCATGCTTTGGCATTTTATCAGCAGACTTTCAAGCCTTCCTCATCCATATCTCATTTCCCTAGCTAAGAGTTTTCTTCTGGATCACAGGTTTGTTAATGCAAACTTACTGAGATCCTGGGAACAGCCTCATGCCCTTGCCACAAGTTAGATGTGGAAAGAAAGCCATAAGTAATAAACATGGAGTGTCTTACATAAAATAGTTATGAGTCAGTGGAAATGGGCTTACCTTACATTTTCAGAGGAAGACACTGAACAGAGCAAGACTTTATTGCCACACAGCTGTGCATATCCAAACAGGCCAAGATCCAGCCAGTGACCTCCCTCCAATCCGGAACCTCCAGCATATGGGAAGGATCAGCACATTTACTCACCTGGTGGTTCCAGTTTTCAGTTTCTGGATCCTCTCCTCGGCATCCAAAAGATGTAATCAGTTTTTGACCCCACAGAATTTAAGGCTGGTCCCTCAGGGTTGAAATAAATTATCTCTGAGAACTTACTCATGAAGTGCAAGCTCTCTACTACACCATGTAGCACTCTACAAGTACTCAGTAGAGTGAAGTCAGCCAAAAACAAGTCAGACTTATGGACAAAGATCATTAAGATTCCACCACCACTTACTTCATGCCACAATAAATACATGTATCTATAAAAGAACAAGGTCTTTCTCCTTTTCACCATCCTGTCAGAGCTTTCCTTTGAGCTCAGTTCTTTTGGACCCATACAGGGAATTTCCAACCAGATCACATCCTTCTCTTGAAACTCAGAGTACTCCCAAACCACTTTATTTTTTCTAACCCAGTCTGCCTACTAGAGCATTTCATCTGTCCCCATTTTTTTTCTTCCTGTGTTTCCCCATTTATGCCCACCTTTTTTCCTATCTCTGATAATTTTCTTTTAACCCGTACATTCAGTTCAAAGACAAGACAGTCAGAATGGCTTGTTCTAAGCTTCAGCCAATCCTTAGCTCAAAGGTTTTATATTTCAATCACTAACCATCAAAATTTTGGAGCTAATGATTGTCCTTCATGTGAAGGGATATGACAGTCTCTCCTACAAAAATGAATGCACACGGGTAAAAATAGCATTTATGATACAACAGTATGTATAGCTGGAGTGAAAAAAGAGCCTGGTAATACCAACCAAACTCAGGCAGAAGTTTCTCAGATTATGCAGGTCAGTGTGGTAGGGATGTTCAGGAACACCCTGTATCTATTTTAGGAAATTCATACCCTGAAGTGTGCCAGTGGTACAGGAGAAGGCAGAAGTGGTTTCCAGCTGGCCCCTGCTCACCACCAGGCTCTCCCTTAAGTCTACCTCTTACAAGATGAGTGGCAGACAAACTCTGGAAGATTTATTTAGCAGAGTCAAAAATATCGCTATAGCTTGTCGAATACCTCTTTTTGGCACCTCCCTGCCACAGACTGCTACCCTGATAGAGCAGGCAGTGGTAGAGTACATGGGTCTGCCTGTCAGACCACTACCTTACACAGTTTTATAAATTGTTTTAGAGGTGGGGTTTATGCTGAACTATCAGATAGTGACCTGGGGCAGCCAAGGAACTGATGTGAATCTTGCTTTGCTACCTTTGCAGCAGAAGCCATAATCCCTGGGAACTGCTACAGCTGGGGACCAGCCATCCCTTAAACCTCCACAGTTAAATCCACCAGAGTTAGCTCCTGAACACCAAGCTGGCAGCTCCAAATATTCTCTTGCACTGCTTCCATTTGTTGACCAGTGGATTGTTCTCAGATGGAAATGCGTAAACCAGTTTGCAGCTCTCCCTTCTTGCCAGCAAAACCTGCTCCTGCACAAATCACTATGGAGCCTTATGGATACACTGATCTTCAAAAATGTTTGCACTCAAGAAGCAATATTCCATCAGTCTACGGGGACATGATTTGAGAGCTCACAGAGGTTAAGCACAATATTCCCGAGTTCACTGCTCTTCTGAGTTGCCTCCCACCATCCTACAAGCCATTACAGTCTGTCACAACAGTTACAGAACAAGACAGGAGGAGGGAGAATTCCTCCACAAAACTGTCAAGTTCTTTAACTTAGTGAAATTTTGAGAAGTTCTATAATTAATTTTAAAATGTTGAAGAGAGGGAAAACGACTAACTTTTTAAAAACTAAACACAAATCAAAAGTCACATTAAACATTTTTTTTAAAAATTAATTTCAGCAAGTTTTTGCCAGAGGTGGCAGAATTATGGATGGTGAAAGTTTGTAAATTTTCCATGCAGCTGGGCATATCAGCAAGCATAGTCAAGGGCAAGTAGCAGTGACTTCCATGTCTTGAAAATGTTTCTGTTAGCCAACAAGGCTGTAAATACTTGATTGTAAATAGCATTTATGAACCCACAGGTGACTGCAGACAGGGCTGTCTGTTAACTGCAAACTAGACCAGTTGGAGGGTAAAAAAAACCATTCTCCTCCATCCACAGAGGAGAAATATTAATTTTCAAATGATCCATCTCAAACTCTAAAATCTTGTTATGCTGTCTAGTTTTGAGTAAACCAGAGCAGAGACACCTCTGGCAATATTAACTATTTGAGATTCCAAAAGCAGCTTCTGCCTCACTTTGCCTTGCTGCCACCAAATCTCCAGTTTTCTTCCCAAAAGTTTAGCCGGGTCTGCCAGGACAGTGTCACCACGTGACAAACAGGAGCTTCACCCAGCTGCAAACCATCTTTACCATCATTTCCAGACAGGTAAAAACTGCCTTGTTAGCAGTGAGATCTTCAAAGGGCAAGTTAATATACAGCTGATAGTCATAAAACATACACAGAGTTTGCTATGAAATTAAAAAAGAAAAGACCTCTCTATTCAAAAATACCATTTTGACAGGTGCATAGTTCATCAAGAGGTATAAAGTGCATGTTTATGGACACCTGCTACTACTATACTTCCCCATCCAAAAGACACGGTCATTCACAAAGCAAAAATCCAAACAATGCTCTAGAAGAAATCTCTTATAGTTATTTGTGATAATCTAGAGTGTCCCCAAGTGAAGGCTGCCTCTCTATTACTTGTCCCCCACCACACCAGCTCTGTTTGTTGGGGCCATTGGTTCTTAAACTGCACCTTTTGACTTGTTGGCAGGACAACACGGGGATGGCTAAATTTGCCCAGGCTGCAAATTACAAAAGGGATTTTTGCATCTACTCTACTAATTCTTGCAATGGCTTCTGAGATCACACTTAACACTAAACTAGGTCAAAGAAAAAAACACAATATTAATTCTAGCAATACAAAGCTGATTCTTCTACTCATATTTTTCTAAGTCTCACTACTATCAGAAGTATTTGCAGGGCTCTTTTGATGAACCCAATGCTTCCAAACATGGCACATTAATGAACCTTCTTTGTTTTAGGAGAATTCTATTTAGCCAAACTGAGAAACAGAGAGTGATCTGAGGTCCTTTCCACTACTTCATATAGCTCCTGAAGTTCATTCTACCAGCACCATGAAGAAGCACACTCAGAAGCCACTACTGGTTTTCATTGCACAAGGTTTACACTGGCAGCTTTGGATGTTGGCAGGATGTCATTAGGAGGATTCCAGTGCCCTCAGGCCAGGATCCAGCATAGTCACAGGGATATCAGGATGCCTGATCTTGCTGAAGTGTTCCCTGGCAGGCTAAGGAAAGCATGGTGCTACCCCTGGTCCTCCTTATTAGGGAATCAGGTTTGTTGCACGTGCTATGGTGAGGATAAGAAGTTTGGTTTATTGTCCCAGTTTAGTCCACAGTCATAAAGTACAAGACTTCCCAACAGGTACCCCCAGCTTGCTACCTATTATATTCCCTTTTTTCCTTCTCACTCTCCTTTGTTTCACCACTCTCATTCTCTCCCAAACTCCTACTTACTGTTTTTCCCACAGGTCCAAGTGTTGTTACATAAATAGCTTGATACTCTAAGCCAGGTGCTTCTGCCATTCCTGATGGTACCAGCTGCAGCTTTTGCCAGCTTCCTGCTTTATTGCATCATGTTCAAGAATTTCTAATTTGAAGTCTAGTAAATCCTCTGTTGTTATCCTAAATTCAGGCCAGGACCTAGTCAGTTTCTTACCAAGACAGGTAAACCTATTTTCTCTCCCTGAAGCAATACCAATTTTATTTAAAAAAAAAAAATTGGTCCTACAAAGAATATTCTTAGAAACACAGTTGCATTGTACACAATTTCTATCCACTTCTGTCTCTGACTGAATGCATCCTAATGGAAGTCACTCAGTCCTGCCTTGTTTTAAAATTGAACAGCTAGAATCTGTGATCAACCCCTGTGGAAAGGCCCAGCATAAAGGAAATGGATGGCTTAGAGGCAAGGAACATTTTTTTCTGCAACAAACTTACGGTAATTACTATAGCAACATCACAGGCACAAATCTTGCCATTACAATGACCTTCCTGGTTCTTCTAGGTGTAACTTTTCTCCAGGATTTTTCCTTGTTTGAAGCAATAGGGAAAGAAAAAGTGATTTCCCAGGAAACACCAGAAGATCATTATCAGAGTCAGGAAAAGTGTACTGATTTCTATCACTCTGCCTGATGTGCCTACCAACCAGCAAAGTCAACTCAAGTCTAAGTGCCTACATTCAGTGTGATATAATAGTCCATTCCCTGGGACTGGTATCTCCTTCTTTGTAGGATTACTGTCCCAAGCACCCTGGAAGGTCTGAAACAAATTCAGGCTCCTAGCAGAATTTACAGCACAAGTTCTTGAGTGCCAGTCAAGCAGAGCACCTTATGTGAAGCCAATACAGTCAGCAACAAAGCACTTGATTTAGGTGCTCAGCAATTGCATATATTTGTGGGTTTTTTGCTGTGTGGGAAGCACAAATTCAAAGCTGTTCACGTCTCTTTCTTTCTCTCGTGATTTTGTGTGGATTCCTTAGCTGTAACAAGTACTGCAATCTGAGATACATATTTATTGTGGTCTATTGCTTTATTAACTCATGAATACTAATGCGGGGGAGGGGGGGACAACAACAACTAAACAAAAGGTGTTTAACTCTCTCTCCCAGCCAGAGTTACATGTGAAAAGGTTTTTGTGCAGTTGTCATGGTTTAGGAATAGTACTCCCTAATGCAATGCCCCCTCCGAGACTCTCCCAAACCACTCACCACCCTCTGACTCTCCCTTCTCTTCTTGCTTCTGTTGCAGCAGGATGGAGTTGAGAATTGGAGTTACAGAAGGGTTGAGATAAGAACAATTTACTAGAAACTGCAATGAGATAAGAAAATGAACAGTAACCACAACAATATTAATAACAAAAGTATACAAAACAAAGAGTGATTCACATGCTCACTGTGGACCCCAAAACAACAAACAATGCTGGATGGCTTCCCCTGTAACAGCTTTGTTCAGTTGTACTTTCCTGTCCTTAAAACTAATGTTCAGACTAAAGTGATTTGGAGAATTCCAAATTGAAGAAAAGTATGAACATGTTGACACCATGGAGGGCTACTGCAGAAATTCTTCTTGCCATTGCAAATAGCCAGTGATCCTCTGGAACTACTTCCTCAGACATTTAAGTGCCAGACAAGGCACTTATAATCTTACATCACACCAGTCCAACTTGTAACAGAGATACATAACCCTTAGTGTCCAGGAATAGGTCTTTTTGGTGCTTCAGCTAACTAAGGTGGCTTTTTGTACAACAACAAGGAATAATATGGTAAGGTACAGGCTGACTTCCAATTTGTTGAAAAAGTATTGAGCCACAGTTTTCACAGGAAGATGAATTTGCCCTCAGCCTGCAACTCATTAGATCGCAGTCTTTGCCTTCACCCTTTTGCCATGAGGGACTAAGAACAGGAGCCATCACTCCCCAGAGCGACACAACCCTGATATGGAGAGCTTGAATGACAGTTTCCCAAAGTAGGGCTGAAAAACATCTTCACACCTAAATCCTTCCCTTTACTTACAGGACGATTTTTGTCTTTAATGCAGTTTCCCATTATGGCAAAAACCAGACTACATGCAATGGCTGATAGTCCATTATTTGTACAGTCAGCAAACATCAGCTATTCGAAAAAGAGGACCAGTGCTATTTTGAGGCCTATCAATAGGGTTATTACAGGAAAATAACCAACATCATTACTGCAGTCTAGACAGCAGTGACTAGGCTTTGATTGGACTAAAGAAGTTGGATTTGAGTACTATAACTCTAGAAGATTATTACGAAAAAGAATCCCCCAAAATAAGCCAAAGAACAATCAGTTAGAAACCTATGAAGTTTATCTAGATATATTCAGTTGTTCTCCCTGTACACCTAAATGAAGCCTCTGCACATACCAATATAACAAAGACAAGACCAGAACAAATAAATGCAATTTGTTTATGAGTAGAAGCTTTATCAAGAGCAAAAATGTGTATAACAAGCTTGAAACTACTGTCACTTAATATGGATACCTATATAAAAGGTGCAGCTTAAAAAGATGAGTCTTGTCATGATTTAAGGGTGGACCTGCAGTACAGTTACCAGAGATCCTTATGGAATGCCATACTCTTGACAACATAGCTTCTAATTGCCTTGGAATTTGGCTCATCATCTTTCATGAGTAAAAACATAATAGAGAAGGGAAACACTATTTCCATTCCAATTTGTTCTCATTCAGCATTCCAGTTGCCTTCACTGTTAAACTATCATATTAAATTTATTAAGATAAATCCACTAGGGAATATCTTTATATATATATAAGTTCTTAAGGTATTTATTAAAATCCATTTGCACATTCTTTCACTTGTTCAGCTGAAGTTAACATTAATATGTTGTTTGGACTTAACAGAAGCAATATTTTAAAAATTTCCATACCATCTCTTTTTCATTTAAAGTCAATGGATTTAGAAAAATAGAGAGAACAAGGGGTTAAGGATAGAGCCATGGACAATTTCCTTACACAAGGCTTGTGCAATAGGTATATTATTGACATGCTTGCCCTCCACAAAATTCTTCAGCCAAAGTTTCCTTATCCAGACTTGGACGCTCAGCCTGCCTCAAACATCTGTGATTTCCTGAAAGGACAATGCTTGTCCAGAAGAAGCAACTGGCTCAGTTTAAATTTTGTTTTGTTTGTTGCGGCTTTCATACAAATCCTGGTATTTGAAAGGTGAATGAAATGCTTGCTGTTTTTTCTGCTTTGATGTGAAGTGTATTTAAGAATTAGACTGTGATGCATGAACCAGTTGTCAATTCTCTTCCTAGATTACCCTTCAGAGAAAGTATGACATCATTAACTTCAGCACACAGAAGAGCAGGTTGTTATGATTTTTAAGTATGTCATTTAAGAAACCTTTTAAGTAGTTATGTAGTCATTGAAAGCATTGCTCCCATCCTCATCATCCTTAAAGAAATTAGAAATTGCAATTAAGCAACCTTTGCCTAACATGGAAAACTAACTTCTAATAGTGAGGAAACTTCAAGATCCCTTCAACTGCACAGGTAACACATTTATCTTAAATTGATGACAGAAATAATATTTTTGTGCAGTTATGCTTCAATAGTTCCAAATATTCAAGGCTGATGAAATATCTCCTGCAACTCTGGAACTCCTTCAGCCATTGAAGAAAGGTTACTATAAAAATGATTGCACTTTTCTTTTTCATCTGAGTAATAATTTATGTACAACATACTTTGCTGTGCAAGGGGGTCAGGAACCTACCAGTGTTTCTGCAAAGTCAGTGTTAGATTTATGAGTATAAATTATTATTTGTTTTTAAAAGACAGATCATTTTCATGCACTGTACTTTTCCCATTTGCAGTTCAGGTCCATTGCTTCTTTTTTAATTATTCAAAGGACAGAGGTTGTTCGTCCTTTTAAAGTTGTGTTAATGAACAGTTAGCAGACACATTGATACATTCACAATTTGAGATTGTGGCCAGGTAGAAAGCATATACCCTTTCCAACTTAACTGGTTTTTTTCTCATCTGAAAGAAAAACATTATTATCATGCACACAAAGTTGTAATTCTACCAAGAAGTATTACTTTACTTGTGGATAAATCTTGGAAGAGAGAAGATTCACATTTTTTGTCACATATGAATGGCTCTATATAATACCAGTATTTCTTCAGGAAAAGTTCCACATTGAGAACAACATTTTATCAACAGCATATGTTTTAGCACTACTCTGCAAATGTTTGATTCATGTGACAAACTAATGAAATAAGGAATCCCCTTTAAAGGACAGTAAAGATGGTTATCTTTCCCAAAAGAGGAACTGTTCTCAGGAAGTTTGACCTCTGGTCTTCTTTTAGTCTGCATATCTAACAAAAGACAAAATATGCCAACAGATTTTGTATTCTATTATTAAGCCTCTAAATTAAACCTGCACTGTCATGATGCTGTCTACATGCAGTTAGAAAAATGAAAGTTAGAAGCAGTTTCTGAAAATTACTTTTTCAGATGAGCCAAGGACTAAACTTCTGATTGGATAGGAACTATGAGGTAGATTTGCTTCAAGTTTGCAGGAAGAACTTCCCTTGCTCCTAAAAAAATGGAAAGACTTTTCAAGTGAAAAACCAGGTTTTATTAAAATGCATACAAGAAGAGTTAACTTTTTATAATGCATATAAATAAAGTAATTAGGTAAGACAGAAAGGAAATTTTAAAATGGTTCGCAACAGAAAAATCAGTCCTCTGATTATCTTATTCTCCTGAAGTACATCCTTTCTTTTAGGCTTTTTGGCAGCCTAACAATCTGTTTCCTTAAGGTTGGAGCTCAACTCTATGCAATGCCCTCCTGATCCTGAGAATCACTGAGGCCTAATTGTGCGTTTGTTCCCTGCTCTCCTTAGCCATTTCCCTGCTCCTCAGACAGCTGTCAGTCTGACATCCCTCCTCTGCCCAACCAATGTGGATAAAAGCTTTTTTCTCCTCCTACACCCTCAAGATGATCTCTGGGAGTGACTTGCCCCATCCTCCACAGGTCTCTGCTTGAATCCATCACTCTCTTTTTGTAAGGGACCAAAACATTATGGTGGCAGAGTGAAAATTAAACACCATCCATCACTGAGCTTCAGCCTAACTTCCACAGGTATCTCACTGCATAAAATTGATTGTTCTCAAGCACAAAACTAATCCATATTGATAAAACAGATTCACTGCCAAGCCAGTGAAAAGACTGTCTCTGTGAGGCATTTCAAACCTTCAGTTTCCTTGCGTGTTCACGGAAATACTGCTGACTGCTGAAGCTCTGCTGACTGCCCACTGGCACAATACAGAAAGTATGAGACGAAAAGGGCTTTGCAAGAAAGAGCTTTCTGAAGTGGGGCCTTGGTCCATAGTTCCAGGCTATTTGCTGATTTGTTACAGTGCCCTTGGTCTGAAGAGTTACAAATGCCTACAAGTGAGTATATTTTGATTTTCCATGGTTGACATCATATTATTCCCTCCACAACATGCCAAGACAAGGACTAACATGTCTAGTCTATTAAACATACAACAGAACATTTATTATTTCCTAAAGTTTAATACAAATTTCACAACATCACCAGGGGGGAAGGAAGTATCATAAAACCAGAAAACAATACCAGGAGATATAACTGAGCCCTCAAGTTTTGCATTCTTCTGAGCACAGATAAAATCTTAACTTTGCAGAAAAGGGAACAAAGTTGTGGAGATTTTTCACTGATCCAATCCCAGCTTCCTTTATGAAGTTGGAAGATGAATTGAGAATTAAAATACACTGCTAATAGAAAGGGGAAAAAAGGGGGGGGGGGTAACTGTTGTTTCATTCTTCTCCTCCCTTTTGCCTTGTCTCCAGCTGCAGAAACATTTGATTGCACAGAAAAGACAATGATCCTATTCTTCCACAAACATTGACAGCAATTAACAGGAGAGTAAAACAGTAGAAAACTTTGATAATCCCCTTCTATCTATGGGATAAATCAAAGTTCTCAAACTTCTCTGGAGCACTGAACCACTCCTGGAATCTTGTGGACCATCCATGTGGGACTTGTCACATGCTGGGGAGTTAGCAGTCATGTGAGGTCACACAGCAAGGAAGAAACATTGCAGCAGAAGATCCTGATGGCAGACTACAACATCCACCATAGAGCCCTGGTTAGTTCATAAACATTGTATTTCCATGCAGTTCTGCAGATCTGCTCTAGAAAACGTATCACAGCCTTCCAAACCACCAGTGTATTAGAGGGAAGTATTAAACACCATCAAATTTCTATCCACTGCATTTCATAAGTAATATACAGTGGACCTGTAAATGTGCTGTCTATAATATCTAGCAATGATAGCGAGAACCAGGACTCATACCTGAGCTGCATCCCAAATTTTGCCACAGATACCTGCATCAGCAATTACTTATCTTACCTATACATCATTTTCTGTGGAAAAATAGGCATGACTGCATGGTGTCTTCATCATTCACCCATTTTTCACACTGTGAGTGGAGAAGACTTTTTATTTTTCCAGGGCCATTGAGATACAGGAGGCCCATAAAAGAAACAACAGAAATAATATCTCACAGAGGTATTCAAAATCATAATACATAGTGAAGTATTTTTAAGAGCGTGGATCTAAATCATTGCAGCAATCCAAATATAAAATGAGGATTATCCTTATGTACTATCAGTCTAGTCTGATACAATTCTTACATTATTTTTGGTTGCTGATGACCTTCCTAAATTAATGTTTTGCTATGTTGAGATCCCATAATTATTACCATGACTCTAGCATAACTGAGAGAACAGGTGATTTCTAATGCTTGTAAAGAAGCAAAAAGAATTTAAGGGTGGAAAATGGTGCAGCTGTGCCACCGAAATCAGAATACTACATAGCAGAGTATTTCCTATCATTTCGGTCACTAGGTAACCTTTCTGTCCCATCCTGATTGGATTTAATTAAAGTTCTTTCTTATAAGTATAGCTTCGAGGTTTGGCCACTGCAAGAACAGCTTTGCCATTTTAAACTGATGCCTGACTTGCTTCAGTGAGTTCAAAGTGCATCAGCCCAACTCTTTCAGCCACACCAGTCACCCAGCACACATCACACAAACTGTCAGGTTAAATCAGAATGAAATTACTCTGCTTTTCCTTTCAGAACCCTCCATGGGCTCTAGGTTCTCACCTAATGGAAAAAGATTTGTCACTGAAACTTTCTCAAAGAGTGAAATCCACGACTTCGGTAGTGAGCTAAAGCGTGCTGGCAAGCCAAGGGAAAGATCTAGACTGACTTTTGAAGGATGCCTTGAGAAGTCTCTGTCCCTACAGAAGAACTGCAAGGGGGACACCAGGCATGAATCCAAGGATGCCCAGGGGCTTAGAGAGGCCTAAGGCAGCCTGCTGGCACATCAGGCACAACCAGAGTGGCCAGCTGCAGATAGCCTGCAAGACAGCATTGTGTTCTGAGGGCAGCATCCTCAAGGCCACCTGCCAAAAGCCATGCAGGGCAGTGCTCCTCCAGCAACTGTGTCTTTGGAGGGATTCCTCTAGCCAAAATGCCAAATGACCGTGAGTCCCTGTGGCTTCAAGTCTGAAGCCAAAGCTCTCTTTCTGTCATTCCCTTTGTCATACTAAAGTCAAATATTATTTTTAAAAAACATGAATGTTCTGTATATGTAATATAAAATTATCTACATTGCCTGTAGTACTGGAATAACTCACAAACCTAGGGGGCAAACAAGTAAAAACAACCTTAATATTTTAGTTATCCCTTGTACTTCACAGTAAATCAGTATAATCTGTCTTTTATTAGGTTACTGGATGCTGTGGCAAGGTAAAAAAACATATTTGGCTTCTAAGCACTTTGAAGTGAGTACTTTGAAGCCTCAGTAAGTGATAATCAAGAAAAATGGCTCTAACAACTTATGATAAATCTTCTCTATATATTTAAGTAGGATTACTTGTGAAGCCTCAGAAATTAAAATGATTATATATAGCCTTATTTAAGACTTGAGTTTAATAAAGCATATGATATTGGTTTTCAAAATCCTGTCTTTTGGAGCTAAGGTAGTTATAGCAATGCCAGTCAAATGAGCTCTTCTGTGAGTAGAAGAACTAATGAAAAATGGTCCCCTTGAACCCATAAACAAGGCAAGAGAGCATATGCAATGTGGATAAGCCAAAGTTAGACTTTGCCCATTGACGCCTAGTAAAATATGGAGTGTTTGCTTTCTACCTACCCTTTCCTCAGCAGCACACAAATCGTAGTCTCTTTCCTCCATGTAGCCTGTAATTCTTCACATGACTTGAGGGAAAGATACAAGTGTTAAAGTGGCAGATGGCCAGACAACATCACAGTATAAGTCTCTTCTAAAAACCTTGAAATCAAGTTAAAAAATAACTTCTTTTAAGCAGTCCGTTCAACTAGAATTGTTACCTGAGGTTTGAATGTTTTAAAAGTAATTACAATTTTTACCATGGTGTGATTCCAGAACTTCTTGTTTGCTTATTAAAAAAAAATTTCAAAACCTCATGGAATCTCAAACCTGTTGGCAGATACAAGAATTTTGCTATAAACCTCAGCATCTTATTTGTCTTATAAAATCACACTATTTATCAAGAACAAATTAATTTCTCTCTAACATTTTTCCATCTTTGGGTACAAGAGCTATCTTTCTGATTATCACTATTAGACTATGGAATCCAGGTACTCTTGTATAAGTATTTCCAAACTGCCAGTTAATAATTGTCAAGTGATTTAACATTTTTTGAAATGTAAAAAATAATGAGGGAATAAGCATAAGAAGGCAAGGAGACTATGAATCCTAAGTAATAAATAATTTTGCTTTTTGACATTTGGGAAATTTCAAGTTTACTGAAGTTTACAAGCAACAAAGAAGCAGTTGCTTTGCAAGGGTACATCTTTCCAAGTATTCTCCAAGTTTTTTCACACAACACAAGGGACATTTTTAGTTTTTCTGTCTGTCAAGATTACACATCATAGACAAATATTATCTTTACAACAGCAGTTTCGCATCTAAGAAAAACTGTTCTTGAAGATTACATAAAGTACAAAAAAAGCTGATTTGGAAGTCTAATGCTCACAGCTAATTGCTTTGGTTTTTAATACCTCTCATTTAACAATGGCATGTTTCCTTTCCATTCTTTAGAACTGGTACCAGAGCCTAGAGTTATGATAAACACTTATCAAAAATACTGATCAAAAGAAGCCCACTTGTAACTTTCCAGGCAACTGATACTTCTGTTGAAATATGCTGGGGAAAATCTTTTTGAGCAGCACATAAAAATAACACTTTAAAGTTACCACAGTGAAACGAACACAATGCAGACATTCCCTTTGGGGAATCAATCCACTCATTTAGGAATTTATCTTGTTTTTTCCAAGTCTTCATATTCAAAATGTAGCAATTCAATTTTTTTTTAACTGAGCCCAATTATAAATATCTGTAATATGTGCTTTTTTACTACAAGCTTTTATTTCAGCTGTTGCATGACAGAATTTTCAAATAGGAAGCACCTCAGTTCAGCATGTATCAGACAACTGTGATTGCTCATAAGGAGTTTTTTGCTGCAGCAATTTTAATTGGAACATCAACAATTACATTCCACACCCCAAGCTTCAAGCTCTGACTGGATTACCAAATACATTTGAAAACTTCCTACTGCAAGTTAGGTCAGCCACAACATCCAAGTAATCAATCTGAACAGAGCCTGAATACATCTCAGCTCTGGGCATTTTTAGAGACTGCCCAGTGGCCAATATGGATCTCTTTTCTGGAGAAGCTTCTCTCAGCTCAGGGAGAAAGAGAGATGAGAGCATGTGCACATAACTGTAGACAGGAGAGGGCTTTTGTAGATAGACCTTTCCTCAGCCTGGCAGCAAGAACAGCAGTTGATGCAACATCATCAGTCCATTGACTTTTGGCAGACTGGAGGAGGGTTGAAAGAAAATAGATTTGCTTAACACAAGCATTCCTTCACTAGGACAGGATAAAAATGGAAGTGTTTCTGTGCAAATATTTTTGGAATATTCATCAACTTGAATTTGAATGGTAGGACTATATTAAACAAGGTATCAATAAAAGAAAACTTAACTTAAAAATAAGACTTTCTGAGCACAGACATACTGTTTGAAATGTTTGGATGTCAGAATGGCTGAATACTGCATTCACCACCCTGAGCCTTACAAAGCATGAAGAAGGGAAGAAAACAATCCTAGAAAATTTAAGGAGGAAATGGAGAAGGATATTCACCATTATGCAGAAGACTATCCCAAAAGTTTGGGTTTTTTTGTGGCAAAGTCCCATTAAAGAACTCAAAACAGTCATTAAAAATAGGTCTCACAAAAGTGACAAACCATTTGTTGATACTGTCCAGCAATGCCTTTGATTGATAAATCATTTCCTTTATCAGTTCTGCTATGAGCAATTCCCACATTTGACAACTGCAACATCCTCTGGGGGACTCTGAAGAAAGCAAAAGACAGCCATCAATTTCTGCTCTTCAGAATTATGGAAAGTAGATTATTTTTACCCCTCTTACTGTATTTTAACATAATTAATGCGCTTCTGTGATATGGAAATTAAAACATTCAAAACTATAAGTGTGTAAGTAAATATTTAAATAGGAAACCCCTTATAGAGCCTACTCTCTTCCAGCAAAGCATGCCCCTTGTCCTTTCACCAATTGTGTGGGATTCAGTGTCTGCAATTTAAATAACCAGTAGATTTTACTGAAAAATTTTAGTTTTCATAAAGTCTGGGCAAAACAAATTTGAAGTAATTTGAGGTTCTAGGAAGTTTCCATCTATTGCATCTTCTCCACATTCAAAGGCAAGTTTTTGAGCTAAGGAAAAGCTCAAAGTCCCTTTTTATGACAAAGAACAGCAGTTACAGATAAAAACTACCTACACTATTTTTCACCAATAAATATCTGCACCTGTTGAGAATGAAAGTTTAAGTTCTTCCCATTTCCCTAATGTATGTGGCTGATAGGAGTCTAACAACAGCAGCATAAAAACCAGTGAGAGCAACATTTCACCTGCATATATGAACTATTTGGATTTGGCAGGAGAAAATGTGGTGCTTTTTATACCAAAAATGTCATGTAGCCACCTCAGCTAGATATTCTTGTGGAGATTCAGGAGCAAGGGAAAGAGTAACAACACTCCATGTTTCTTTTTGCCAAGAGCAACTGAGAGCTTAGGGCAATCAGTAGTAATTATGGTTGGTAAGGGTTTTATTGGGTAATGTGGTAGCTTTTTCCTCTACAGTGCAAATCGGAAAGGTCCATTCATCCTGAAAACTTTTTAATAATAGCTATTTGTAATTGATTTTAAATATGTCTGGACAGACATACAGGTTTATTGTATATGTTATCTTAAACTGATTAATAATTCATAGTTGGTGTTTGGTTTCATAGGTTGGAACTATCCTGCTAAAAAGGAACTCTTCTTGCATCTGAAACAGACCTAGACTTGTGTAACAAAATCACAGCAGCACTTCTACCATCTAATACTTAATCTCTGGCAAATTGTTTTTTAGATTTTTCAGGAAGTTTCTTTTATGCTGAAGGTGTATATTTATTTGTGGAACTGCCATTCTGCTTCTGAGTTTTGGTGATATGAAAAGAACACAGCCCAGGCTATCACAGAATTCAATGGGAAACAGAAAATTACCTAGTGGTTCTTATATCTGGACAGATTTGCAACTGTGTGAAATAAAACTTCAAGTATCCATGAGAAGATGTGACTGAGATGTAGTTTATGCACCTATCCCCACTATGCTTAATCTCTAGGAGCTGGCAGAAAGTATTATCTCCTAAATCCAGATTAAATAAGTTTGAATAGAGATCTTGTGAAAACCTGAAAGGATGAGGATGATGGCAATGATGATGAAGATGATAGCAATAATAATAATACCATCATCTACCACCACACTCATGACTCAAAAACCGTCAACTAGTTGATGCTGATATTATGAATGTTTTCAGTTCTGTGTTTAGCTTATAAAAAAAATTAATATTACCTGGTTCTTAGCATTGATGAAGACATGAAGGATTTGAAATTTTAAATCTAATCTAACCAGTCTAAAATCCCTTAACTATCATTGCTCCTTACCAAATATCTTTAACAGATTCTGTCCCAAACTTTCCTAACTCTTACATGTCAATAACTTTAACCATTACAGACCTCCGATCAAGATTGATGTTATATTACTTAATAAATTTTTTTTCTTAGACTGTGCCTTCAGTCAGGTAGTATCAACTATTCTTTCCATAAACAATATATTATTTTGTTATCCTACTTATTAGACTCACCTGTACTTATAGGATACGTATGTTTTGGCATAATAGCTCTTGTCTTCATTTAGCAAGATCAAAAATTGATTTTAAAAACTCATGATATAAAACTCCAGGTTTGTATATAGCTCCCTTTGCAACACTTTATACTCATAGTATATCAGTGCCTTCAAATACAGCAACATACATCAATCAACATTCTTTTAATTATTCTACAGCAGGCTGAATGACTTCAAGGATGCTGTAAAATCTAGTTAAGTACTCTAATATGAAACAGAATTAAGATGAAACATAAAGATCGTAACAAAGTCTTGCCTAGCCATCCCCATAGCCTCTTTAGTAGGAATTATTTGGCCTCCTATTCACCCCTTACTTGTTGTGTATTGATTTCCAGTTGAAACTAAATATTTTTGGAAGAGTATAATTACTGTGTTCCTGCCGGACATGAGTGGCTGTTTAGTTTATAATTCCATGCTTGGTTTCATAAACTCACAATTGTTCCTATTTGAAATCAGGTCAGTGTCAAACACCTTCCCAAAACATACAGCGAAATAATTGCCAAATATTGCCTGAGATAATTGCAAAGACATTACTGGTTATTTGGATTAAGTTTCCATGCTGTGTGTGCCAAAACCAAAATGAATAATGAGTATACTGTGTGAAATAACGACACAATAAAAATAATTTTGTGGCTAGCATCATTTGGTTACAGGATCAAAGCAAAGATATTTCTGGATGCCAAAAGATCAAGTTTTTCATCATAGCAGAACCATGAGCAATGACCAAATAAATGTGTTAGTGGAACTACTAAGCATGGCCAAAATTTACATTGCTAAAAGTAAATCTGCAGAAACTCCCAGTGTTCACAAATAGAGAAGGGGTCTTGTTTGTTTCTTTGTTTTTACAAACCTTATTGAATACAAAATTTCCTCAGTTGTCCTGATATCCTTCTATGGCTACAGTCTGGAAGGAATAATCATTCTTTCTGAGATAACGTCATTAAGTTGTCTCACTCTAAATGATAACACAGAATGCTTATGATAATCTATACTAGTTGCAGGTGTTGCTTCTTTTTCCAACTACCCTGTGAGAGACCAATCCTCAACATTTGTTTTCTAAATGCTTTCAAATCACCTGCCAAATTTTCTCCCTTTGCCCAGAACCTTTATAGTCTTTCATTAAGAGTAAAGCTTTAAAGCCCTTGTCTGACATTTGATAAAATATTATACAGTATACAATTGTACATAATTGGCTATTATACAATAATCCACTGTGAGATGAAGGATTTCCCTACCACCTCAGGGAATTACTCAGTACATGGAACTAATACAGGTTTTATCTACAAATTTGGCCATTCTACTACCACAGTGTCTGCTTTCAAAACAAAAATACTGAAAAAATCCAACTACATGATTCACATTAACTGTCTCCATGAGTATTGCACTGGCTGATGCTCACCTACTGATTGGTTTTGTCCTTCCCTGTTCCTCTTCCAGCACAGCTCCTTCCAGCAGTTTGGACACAGCTCTACAAGCACTCAGGGAAGGCAGGCAAGAGGGGATGCAGCACTTAGCAGGCACTGGTTTACAGGCAAGGGGGAGCTGTAAAAATGTGTAAGCACATCCAAAGTCATGCACAGACTGAGCATACAATCACCACAGAATGGCAGCATGAGAAATGAAACATCTGGTTGGGGAAAAGAAAATAAAATTTATCTCACATCATAACATTGTCCAACTCTCAATAAATGTTCTTCTTAATAAGAAACAGAAAGATTGGGGTATTTTTTTAAAGTGGCAAAGATGTATTGGAAGGAAGGAAGGAAGGAAGGAAGGAAGGAAGGAAGGAAGGAAGGAAGGAAGGAAGGAAGGAAGGAAGGAAGGAAGGAAACCTTCCAGAAACCAGTGTTAGAATTGTACATAAAAGCAATAAGAAGAAGCCAAACTTCCATCTTCTAATGAACTGATAAATTTTGCTTTCCTTCCTTTTTACCTTCTTTTGTTTCCTTCCTTCTTGCCCTAAAGTAACATTTGAAGAACAATTTTTAGGACCTACCACTCAAGGCTTCAAAAGTCCAGAATTAAGACTCTTGCCTAAGAAAGAGTAATGTCCACCATCCACAAGGGGAACAATTTGGTTTAAATTACACATTCAAATCCTGATTTTTCTGATATCCCTCTGGGTCTGACACAGCTCACAGAAAGAAGGGTATGTACACACAGACCGGCACAACCAATAGTCTTGATTCTGTCCCTGCCTCATTCTCTGCTTGGCTTCATGCATTACAGGAGGCTGGCAGAGGGACTTCAGGGTGAGAGCAAATGTAAAATTTAGCAGAAATTCATACAGGTGAACTCACTTCCATGCCTGACTCTGCCACATATTTCACAGAAATTTCCAGATTTCCCTTGCGGCATGCAAGATAGAAATCTTTTGCAGTTCTCTGTTTTGGTGTGTCTTGCTTGAAGTGGTGACTTTCCGGGGTGTGATGTGACAGTGCACTTTCTAAAGTGTGCATTCCTAGGCATGCACATGGCCAGCTCTGAAGACCAGAACAGTGCTGGGAGTTTCCATACTGACAGATACTATCCTAATTGTCAGCAAAATCCATTATGTCATCTCATAAAAAGTTCTTTCTCACATACTTTCCTTCTCTTTAAAATAAGGATGATACAGCTAAAGGCTAATGAAGACATGTGGGAGGTTTTTTTGTTGCTTGGTTTTATCCATTCTTGCATTTAGTGAGACAGAATCCTCTGTTAAAAAAACGAAAAAAGGAGTGTAGTCATCATACAAGTGAGGGAGGTCTCAAAATTAATATTGCCCAACTCTAACTCTGTTTTTCCTTTAAGATCTTCACTTTGACACACTAACATTATTTTAACAGGCCAGCTGCGTGCATAATCATGGACACAGGTCAAGCATCAACAACCGCCAAAGTTGTTAGGTAATGGATCTATAACTAAACAAATAGTAGAAGTTTAGAGAAAAACAGAGACAGATCTATTGCTGAGGAAAGAAAACCACACTGCCCCGGAAACCACTAGCAGAACAAACCTAACTTATTTCCTATACAGAAATAACAAGGCGGGTAATTTTGGAAATCAAAATAAATGAACCATAAAGGGGTTACAGAATGCAAAATGATCACATTACCTGTGGGAAGGTGGCCAGAAATCAAGTGGTCACTGGTTTTGCAAAAAGAATAATTAGGGGATTAACAAGAGCTAGTAAGACACAAGTTTGAAGAAATAAAAGGATATGATTCTTCACATTACAGGTGGAATTTGTCCAAATGTTCTTCTGCTATCAGCACCTAATTACCAGGAAAGCATAGACAAATTGGATTAAGTTCAAAGAAAAGCTGCAAAACTAATTACAGGAGACTGAACTAAAAGAAAATACATGTATAGTGTTGATTAAATGAAATCAAGTTATAATTACATCCACAACAAATATTTAAAATGTGCAAATTCTTCACTGGTTTGCCAGCAGAATCCTTTAGAGAGATACAAGAGAGTATTACACAAATATCAAGGAAAAATTAAATTATGAACATTGAAGTTCAATAGTAGGGAAACCTTTAACTGGTCTCTGGAACTCAATTAATAGGCATAATAGTAGATTAGATAAACACTAGCATTGACAATAATTTGGGAATGATCCTGCACTACAGTAGGCAAAACCAGGGAATATAGTAAGAAGAAATTTCAAGGGCTGTGATCAGCAATTTTGGAAAAAAAATTCAAACCAAGTTGATAATTTTTTCATTAAACTGACATTTTATTAAAAATTGTATCTTTGCTGATATTTCACATTGCATTATTTTAAGAATTTTGCGGGGTGGGGTGTAAAGTATAGCAAGGAGTGTACATAGACAGTATACAGAAAACTGTATAAATATTTATTTCAATTCTTTCAAAAATTACCTTGGAAAATAAAACTTCTTCACCTCTACCCTAACATGTTAAAACTGTCAGTGTCATTTGCAGTTACAACTTTATTTCCAGGTCTTTTCTCCCAGATGTGCTCTTTCCTTGTCCCATGCCTTTCTTTAATCACTTATCTTTCTTTGTTGCCCATTCCCTCCCAGCAGCAGCTGAGAGGCATTTTTGACCACAATCCACTGCAGCAGAACTTCAAACAGGCACTCTGCAAAGGACAACCAACTACAGTCAAAAAGGTCTCCTTGCCTCTCTCCCTCCTCAGTCTTCTGTCAGCATTGTCAGGACAATGTCAGCATTGTCAGGACAATGTCAGCATTGTCAGGAGACAATGAAACAGCTCTTCAGAGAGAGGACCTCACCCACAATTCTCATATTTTGGCATTTCTCCCTGTTTATCTGTCAAAACCACGTAGACTGTGCCATCTAAGTGTCAGTCCTTAAGTCTTTGCAGCTTAATTATGGTTCTTTGAAGGCAGATGGTGGAGAACTCTCCAAGCCTTCAAAACTCCACCACAATTTTGAGAGGGAGTCTTTCATAAGAAGGCAAAATGAAGGTGAAGACACCTAGTAAAGTTAAGTTCCTTTGCCAGTCACGTCCCAGCTTCCTCAGGACCCAGAAAAGCTCCTTCAAAGAAACTTTCAGCAGCTGTATACCTACACACTGTTAAGCTAAATAGCACTGTCCTGGCCATGTTCCTTCCAGGCTTCTTGTGCACCTCCTCATTGCAGAGCATGAGAAACTGAAAAATCCTTTATTTAGGGTAAGCACTTCTCAGCAACAACTAAAACATCAGCACATTATCAATATTATTGTCTTACAAAATACAGCATTGTAGCAGGTACTAGGAAGAAAATTACCCCTGTCTCAGCTGAAACCAGGACAGTATCTACCCCTAACTCTATTCCATTTACATCATGCCCAAGTCCCACACTTTCCAATACACCATCACCTTTCCTGTCTTTTGCTACATACATACAGATTCCGCCTCAGGGAACATGTGAACTGGACTTCATCTGGATCTGTGGGTGGCTGCATATCGTTCAGGTCGTAATAAATCATCTCTAGCATGGCTAATTCCCTCACGTACTGGATACCTCTCTCCATGGTAGTCCATTTTCCTGAGTGACATAAATGTCTTCCTTGAAGGGGGAATTTTCTTTCACCCTTGACAAGGGTTGCCTCCAGAGGCTGAGGACTTACATCCCTTTTCAAAGTGCCTTGCCAATGCCCCCTTCTCTAGAAAATGATCCCAGCTGTTTGGCTTTCCTACTCTCTAATTCCAGGATACTAGCCACATCATCCCATCATCAGAACAGCCAGACATGCTCATCTGATTAACAGCTAAAATATTCTTCATATCCTGCCACTTACTCAGGGATAGGGATTGAGTGGTTACCTCCTTTTCTGCCTCTTCTCCATGTTCTTGTGGCAGCTCTACTTAGTCCTCCTTTACAAAAAGCAGTGGATCCATTTCTTCTTGTGTATAGGGACACAGGCTGGTCCTCTGGTTCAGCTGCAGTGTCTGTCACAGGGACTGGAGTAGGCTGTTTTGTTGTAATAGGCTGTTTTGTTGTAATAGGCTGTTTTGTTGTCTGATCCAGAGAATCCAGAGACCTTTTTCTCCCCTTGAGGGTCACCAATATGGTCGAGCAGGGCTTGGAAGGCCTCAGCCATGACCCAGCACTTTGCAGTGATTTTTATCTCTCTGAAATTGCCAGGGTCACGACACACCTTTTCCAAATAATTTGCTAGCTTTTCCAGAGTCTGCACTTGTTCAGCAATGAAGTTTCAAAACACTGGAAGTGCTCACAGTCTTAGGCACTTGCCCATATTATCCCACACGCTCTGCCACTCATAATTATCTGGCCTCAGGGCAGACCACCAGGTGGTATTCTTAAATAGTTGTTTATTCTTAAACAAGACCTGGAACCCATTTAGGACACATAGCAATACAAACATGCTGGTTTCAACATCCCAAATATATTCAAAATTCTTGACAATCGTTGTAATTAGCCTGGAGGAGGAGGTATGAAGGGAGGTATCTCCACTACAGATTGGGTCTCCAAGAAGAAAAAGTAAAAGGTACAATTATTAATAGCTTCTGATAGATTCTCCCAAAGTATGGAGATGATGGCAAGACAGATCAGAAATACCAGATCCATTTCAGAGCAATTCTATCATATCACAAACCAGAGTTACAAAGTACAACATGTTAACCTTGACCCAGTTCCCACGTGTGACAAACAGCACAGCCAGGAACACATACTGCAATGAAGGTATCATGTAATGCAACTTTAAGAACAAGCAGACAAACTTTGAGAGGAAATAAATCAACGCTGTGACCAGTGACCATTAAATCAATACAACAAACTTGTTCTAGCATGTTCTAGTCAGACTTCTTGTTACCTCAACCCATCATGCTTACCCTAAGTCAATGACTTTTCAGTGTCCCATGCTCTGCCAGCGAGCAGGCACACAAGAAGCTGGAGGAAAGCACAGCCAGGACTGCTGATCCAAGCTGGCAAAGGGATAGAAACTGAGGAGAGTTAGCCAGGAAGCACCAATCACAGGCAGGGACACATTGGGCATCAGTTAGGAGCTAGTGAGAAATTGTATTGTGCATCATCTGCTATTTCTCTCTCCCTTCTTTTTGGGCATTTGGCATTGAGCCAGGGCCACGCCACAACAAGCAGCAAAAACAAATACATTGGAACAAGACGTGGTTAAAAATGGAAGCACTTATTGTAATCCACGAACTGAATATAAACAAATTAAGTAGGCAATGACGCTGCTTCCAATTTTTAAACCTGAGGAGATTCCACAGGAAACCTTATCTGTAGTTTACAAAGAAGCTTTCTACTTTTATATATCATAAGAATCATTTTGGCTATGTACTTCTGAAATATGATAAGGAACATTTGCAGACCATACAACCATTTAATGAATACACAAAGTACCAGCTTTTTCCAAAGTACTAAAGTTGTATGATAAGAATAAGATCATAATGGCAATAGTTCGCCCATGGGTCTGGGTTTATACCAGTATTATCTGCACAGACTGTTTAATGTATTTAGCTTCTATGAAGAATTTGATAACAGTAAATCAACATTGTCATTATTTAATAATATGGCTGCATTCCATCCTGCTGGGTGGAAATAGTCAATTCTGACTTTTCAACATCTTAATTTCAGAGGTCAATTTATCAAATGGGCAGCATTAAATAAAAAACACCCAAATCAGAGCAAACCTAAAAGTCTGACAGGATTTTGTTTGGCAGGAGAAATATGCAGTGACATGTCTTTGTCATGCAAATGCATCCTGATCTCACAAGGTGAGAGAAAGCTGTGTTGTACCATGTTTACCATGCACACAGACTCGTATCACGGGGCTATTACAGCGGCAGAGCCACAGTGTGGAAGGGTGGTTTCCTGAAAGGTGGGTAAGAGCTTCCCTGAGGAGGCATCCCAGTGGTGCAGGGACAACAGTGGCAAAAGCACAGCAGGGATTAGCCAGCGCCCCAGGACAGAAGAAAGACCACAGCTAGGCTGAGGAATGCCCTTCTTGGGCAGGCAACACCCTCTGTTACTGCAGTCTGGCTGGGTCCTGACCCAAGCAAGGGGCACTTCTGAAACACTTTGTGCTTAAGATGCCATAATTTGTCCAATTAACGTATCAGAAAAAGTGTTAAACCCAAAAAATGCAGACAAAATGGTCCTGCATCCACAATACTTTACTTAGGTATTCAAAATGGTGTTAGATTTAAGACAACAGGAATCTGGATACACAACATATTTGATTCTGCATATGACTACTTTTTACAACCTCACAAACAAGAAAAGGGCCTGAGAAAACACAAATCTTTTGTAGATACCTTGTGTTAGGAGCAGAGGGGTTGTTTCTTTCACCTGTCTCTGACTGCAGAAATGAAATGAGAAGTATGTCTGTACCAAAACCTCTCTAGGAGTGGTCCAGATCTAGCCAGTTCCTCACTCTTCACTTCTAAGGAAAGGACCCTGTTGTCACCTCTGCCTGACAAGAAAAGGTGAAGAGGATGCTACTGCTTCAGAGAGGGAACATGGTTTCCCGGGAGGTGCTGGAGCACAGACACCTTCAGCATCAATGACAAGAGCTCAGCACTCTCTTCTCACCCCAGTCAATCAGGGTCAGCTTCTGGGTTTCTATCTCACAATGCTCCCAGGTTTAACAGCACTATGCAGCTTTGCTGGATAAGGCTCAGATGCTCAGCCCTTTGCAGGATCAAATCCACAGTGACTTAAAATTGAAATCAGGGTTACCAAGAACTAAATGGAAATCGCGTTGTTTCCCAGGACACAGCAGATCTTTCACAATGTACTGGGGTGCATGTTTTTTGTCTCCACTCAGCTATGAACAATAGGCAACTCTCTGCTTTTATTAAAAACTTTGAGGGATTATTATTTTAGTTAAGCCTTTAAGAATTCATACCTATCTGGAAAGGGCAGATTGTGTAATGTGCTTCCTGTTTTCATCATAGCTGGATACTGCTTTTTGCTGTTGCCTGTTGTTACCCAGTTAATATGAACTGCTAGAAGTTTATTTTTAGCTCACTTGAGCCTATTGTAAGGTTTGCTCAAGAACTTCCAACCAGAAAACGTAGCTCCTGTATCTAATGCTGAGTGAATATATCCTTAAATCCTTTTAAACAGCCAAGACATAAAGTGAAAACAGATAATGAATAGTTGTTGAATATTAGCAATCTGTTCAACTCAAAGATTACATTTTATTTTCAAATTATACCCTTAATTTCTAAAGTAAGTATTTATTTGATAAAGAAGTCATGCTCCATTCATTTAATTGCCAATTAAAACAGGGGAGATGAATAAATATTTGCCAAAATGAGCAGAGAAGTATTTTTATTTGAGGAAAAATATGTAATTATCTAAACGTCTTGAGATTATAGAATTAAAAGCTCTGAAGTCTTCTATGTCAGACACAATTTGTTTCATCTATATCAAATCACATTTAGCACAAATGAAAAGTACTTAAGAGTACCTTTGAAATGAGACGGAATGTAAACTCTGGAAAGGACATTTTTTTACAACAGTCTTTTGACCTCTTACAGAAAATAATTGTAAAATATAATCATCATCATCATCATCATAGAATATGTTGAGTTGGAAGGGGCCAATCAGGATCATTGAGTCCAACTCCTGGTCCAGCACAGGACACCCCAAGAGTCACCCCATGTGCCTGAGAGCATTGTCCAAATACTTCCTGAACTCTGTCAGGCTTGGTGCTGTGACCACTTTCCTGGGGAGCTGTTCCAGTGCCCAAACACCCTCTGGGTGAAGAACCTTTTTCTACTATCCAACCTAAACCTCCCCTGACAAAACTTCAGGCCATTTCATCAGATCCTGTCATTGGTCACCACCAAATGAGATCAGTCTCTGCCTCTCCTCTTCCCTTCACATGGAAGTTGCAGACTGCAATGAGGTCTCCCCCTCAGTCTCCTCTTTTCCAGGCTAAACAAACCAAATGACCTCAGCAACTCCTCAAATGGCTTCCCCTCATGGCTCTTCACCATCTTTGTTGCCCTCCTTTGGACACTCTCCAATATTTTAATGTCTTTTTTATCTTGTGGCACCCAGAAGTACCCCCAGGACTCAAGGTGAGGCTGCCCCAGTGCAGAGCAGAGCAGGACAATCCCCTCCCTTGCCTGGCTGGCGATGCTGTGCCTGATGTCCCCCAGGACATGTTTGACCCTCCTGGCTGATTCGTGTTCAACTTGCCAGCAACAAAGATCCCCAGGTCCCTTGCCACAGGTCTGCTCTCCACCCTCATTCCCAAGTCTCTGTACATCCAGGGCTGTCCCACCCCAGGTACACAATCCAGTACTTTCCCTTGTTGAACTTCAGATGGTTGGTGATTGCCCATCTCTGTAACTTGTCAAAGTCTCTCTCTCCTCCAATAACAATATCACAGAGAATCACAGGATAATTCAAGTTAGAGGGGATCTCAAGTCCAATGTCCTGCTTAAAACAGGACAAGCCCTGTGGCTCAGTCTGTCCTCAAAATCCTCAAGGATGGGGAGTCCATGACCTCCTCTGGATAATATTTTCCTTGCTTCTTGTTGTGAAAAGGTTTGTCCTCACAGATACTGTGAACCTCTCGTGTTCCAACTTCTGCCTGTTGACTGTCGCTCTCCCACATTGTGCCACTGAGAAGTGCCAGGCTCTGTCTTGTTAATGACCTTGTCCCAGGTAGAGGAACACTGTTATCAGGGGCCCCCAACACAGTGTTTCCCTTCTTAGCCTAAACAAACCCTACACTCACAGACTCTCTCCACTGGGCAAGTGCTCCAGCCCCTGACTGTCCTCCACTAAACTGACACCAGTTTACCACTGTCTTTCTTGTTTGCAAGGGCCCAAAACTGAACACAGTATCCAAATGTGGTCTAACAGGTGATGAGTACATGGGAATAATCACTTCCCTCCACCTACTCACTGCACTCCTGTTGCTATAGCCCAGGATGCTGTTGGCCTCCTTTGCTGCCAGGACAGATTGTTGGATCCTGCTCAGCCTGATGTCCCTGAGCCTTCCAGACCCCTTCCACAGAGCTGCTCACTCTGTCCCCAGCCTGTGGTCCTCACAGAGTCCCTCCTTCCCTGGCACAGGGTTTGGCATTTGTTCTTGATGAATTTCTATTAACATCATTATGACAGATAATTCCATGAGTGATTCTTAAACAGGAGCTTAACATCTTCCTCCTTTCTGTTTTACTCTACTACTGCAGACTCATTTTATTACAATTTCGCTTAAAGAGAAGGATCACATAAGTCAGGATAAATGTAAAATCTGATTAAAAAGAGAGATAAAGAAGTCTGTCCTGTTTTTCATGCAGAATTTCTTTTTCACTGTGTTCCACTTGACATATATTTTTACATTTGCTGTTGTATCTACTTTGGCTTTGACAGACCCAGAAGTACTACAGAAGCATTATACTAAAAAAAGCTTTTCGTTTCTTGAGCTAGTCTGATAATCCATGAGTCACAGTCTTTCTATGTGCATACACTTTCTACAATTTCAATGTTAAACCTTAGCTATGATAATCATTAAGTTACTTACTTTAAGCCAATTTTATATTAATAGTAATAAGTACTCTGCAGGAAAAGTGAACATTAGTTGGCAACAGAAAAGGATTTACAGGTAAGGGATGCAAGTTTGACAAGTTATTTAATAGCAGTTTCTTTAAGTTTCAATTCATTGCATGTACAGTGAACCTTAAGGAATTTTTTGTTTTGTTGTAAAAATTATTTCTGGCAAACTGCTGCCTGTGAAATTTCACAAAGAATATTGCAGTTTTTTAAAAAAAAAATGCTATAAATTGCAAAACTGAATACACAGTAGAATCCCTAAAATGGTGCTTTTCTCTCTCCTTTCACAGAGACTAAGCAATCCCAAGTGGCCACATTAATACTTAAACTCTTTTAAAAGAAGTGCAAAAGCTTCAGGATTGAATTATCAAAGCTAGCTATCACTGGCTGTTGAACAAAGGAAACTTATTTTCATTTTTAAAGCTTTGGGGGATTGGTTGGGGGTTTTTTGCCACATATCACTAGTGATGTTGTTTTTTACTACTTATTGCCTTTTACTTAAGAAAATTGACCGTGGCAATAAAAATAAAATCAAGAAACATTGTCATGACAAATCTCACAAGACAATTTTCAGTGAAAGCTACCTGTGTTTGTTTTGCCATTTGAGTATCTATTCAATACTAGGTCTGCTTCCTTGCTCACCTTTTATCTACATCTCCCTCAAAAACAATTCACCATCAAAGACCTCATAATCAGGAATTATACAGGAGGTATTTGGTTCAGTTAGAATTTTCATAGTCCCTACATATAACAAAACACATTTATGGTGGGCTGACTTTGCCCTGCTGCCAGATGCCCACCTAGTAGATCTCTTATGCCTCTTCCTCAGTAGGACAGAGGGAGAAAATTAGAAAGGATGAAGACAAGATCAGCCATTGATTACTGCCACAGGAAAAACAGACTCAACTTGGGCAAAATTAATTTAATTTATTGCCATTTAAGGCTAGAATAGGATGTTGAGGAACAAAGACAAAAGTAAAACTATCCTCTCACTTCTCCCTTCTTCCCAGGCTTACCTTCACCCCTGACTCCTTTACCTCATCCTAACCAAGCAGTGAAAGGGATAGGGAATGGGATCTGTGGCCAGTCCATAACAGCTCCTCTCTGCTGCTCCTTCCTCCTCATGCTGTTCCCTGCTCCAGCCTGGGTCCTCTTCATGGAGAGGATGATCTTCATGATCTTCATGCAGATCTTCATGAACTGCTGGAGTTTGGGCCCTTCACCTGTGCTGGAATTCCTTCAGGATAAGACTGCTGCAGCATGGGGTCCCCCATGAGCTGCAACGTGGATTTCTGCTCCACCATGGGCTGCAGGAGGTCAACTTCCATCACCATGGTTTTCTCTAAGAACTGAAGGGGATTCTCTGCTGAGGCACTTGGAGCACCTCCCCCCCTCCTGCTGCTCTTGCTTCAGGGCTCTCAGGGCTATTTCACTCATATTTTTCCTCACTGCCAGGCAGCATTTTGCCCTTTCTTACACACATTATTATTTCTGAAGCACCACCACCTTGGCTGCAGGGCTCAGCCAAGGCCTGTGGTGGGGCCATTGGAGCCATCTGGAATGGGTTGTGTCCAGCAAAAGGCAGCCTTGGCTGCTTATCACAGAAGTCCCTGCAGATGTCCCTGACAGCACCTGGGCACCCACACCCACTACAGCATGGCTGAGACAGAGCCAAATTCTTTGGTCATCCCACAATGCCCTATGGTGTACAGGGTGGCTGATTCATCCTGGCCATTTAGAGGGGTCTCTTCTTCCATCTTTCCAGTGTAGTCCACCTCTGGGGGGAAATCTAGAACCATAGAGACATTACTGGTCTTGACTAGTCTGTCCTCACCTGTTAGCCAGAAACATTAGACACCCTGCTCTTCCACTGTCTCAGGTCCAAATACTGATTTCCACACACCAGCAGACACTTGCAGAAGCTGTCTCCAGGGATTATTTTCCTGTACAGACAAGTTAGGCACGTGGGAAATACATGGTTGAAGCCAGAATTTGTCTATCGTGCTGGTGCTAGCAAGTCTTCCTCAAGAGTCCTGCCACAAGATAATTAATGTCAAGACGTAAGAGAACTCTTAAGTTCCTACCTCACTGCTTACATTTCAACTGTGAAAAATAATATTTAGGCCTGGATTAGTTTCAGTTAAATCAGTGTAAATTCAGAGACTCTACATTGGCTTTATTAGTACTGTTTCAGATTCACAGAAGTATGCCTAAGGACAAGAATTTTGTACAGGAACCACAGTACTGATATAATGTCCTTGAAGCTCAGCACACTGCATGTTCATGTACTTCCATTTAAAAAAATCCTACGGAAAAAATTATTTGAAAAATACAAGAAAAAATTTAACTACAAGCAACTAACATAAAAAATGGTGAATTTTGCATTGTCAGCACACCGTCTGTTGTAATTAATGAAATTACAATGAGAAGCAAGGAAATATTTTAACTTAACCGTCTAAAGCAGTTTGACCCAGTGAGATCATTTAGGGCAGAGGATCATCTGCCATGAGAGGTCATATCACTGAAGCACTGTATTTACAGGATGAGGAGACAAGTAATTAAGGAGAACTGTGTGGAGGGCTATGCAAGTTCTCTTCCAGCAGTGCAGAGGGAATCCTGGGTCATTAAAAGATAATTTTCCTTTGATATTCTGATGTGTAATCTGTTATGCCCAATATAACAGCACATTTCATTAGCCAAAGAAAATACATCCCACACTGGAATCAAATACAATGATCGAACAGCTTTAGATGTTCAGTAAATTGACAACTGTGCACCACAATTCTGCTACGTCAAACCCCAAACTACATAAAACTGCAATATTTATCTCCAAAACCATAACTGTCTAAACATTTACATCAAGTTTCTTCCATAAAACACACATTGAAAGTTTAGAAATGTTGACTGAATCATTTCCTGTGACTCAGTGATTCGCTATTGCATCTGTGCAGAACACCAGGAGAGCTGTTTTTAGCTTGACAATTTTACAATTCAGTGGAATGTTAATGGCCTCCTAAATTTCATATAAAACAGCTTCTTATTGTGTCCTTAATCTCTTATCAGATATTATCTAGAGTAAAAAAACTCAAGGCCAGATTATAACCACGGAGAGAAGAAGCAAGAAAATTCTCACATGCAGCCAATCTCAGATTAAAGATTAACAAAACTGTGTGCCAGCTATTTCCTGTGATTGATCAGATAACTAGAGAATCATTACACTGTTCCCCTGACATGCATTACCCAGCATACATGACAAGAAGGGGGAGGATGCTGCAGCAGCTAAAAATTGTAAACCTGCTCCTAGTAGCAGCCAAAAGTAGTTTATCTGCCCTGGGGTCACCCTTAGAGCAGTCCATAGACATACAGTCTGGAGCAAACATCTCTTTGCAGGGATTGCATCACGGTGAAATCTAACTAATCTAAAGGTGGTTTGAAATGGGGCAAATCCCACATCTGTCCTTAAAGTCCCTGGGATATTTTCTGTGGCTTTGTAGTATGGAACCTCTGCTTTTTTAATAGGTTTCACATCCCCCACTAACATATTCCATAATCATAGAAATTTAAAAAAACTCAGTGCATGTCTGTATAAAACTCTTATGAAAAGACTGAAACTGAATACCCACACTGTTCTGGCACACGGACAGAGTAAACAAACTGGAAAGAAAGAAAGAAAGAAAGAAAGAGCAAGAGATCCTCGTCCTCACCCTCCCTTTTCAACCCTTCTGCTTACTCCAAATTTAAGTTTAAAATAAGCTTTAAAAGTAGGTTGAAAAATATCAACTTGATTTCTTTTAATTTACACTTCTCCATTAACACCTTTTCAAAGATACTCATGTTTTAGAATGTACTGTTTGTATTAGGAGAAGCTCATGCTGCACGATTGCTTAAAGCAGGCAGGATCGAGCAAACTGCGTGGTTTTGTTGAGCCTGCCTTTAAGAACAAGTATCTTTGAGGCACAGCCTACTGAAAAGAACAGCTTTTCACAGGAAACAGAAGACATTACTGTGTGCTTGAGACAAATGGGACTTTCCCCAGGCAAGAAAGGTGTAATAAACCTCTCAATACAAAATTACGAAAGAAATATGAAAATTTGTGGGTTGATCTTTGCTTTTATGAAGACAAAAACCAAAACCATCCATGGGAAAGGACCTTCAAATTCCTCTAGAGCAGATTTCAAATATGAATAAAAAACTTAAATGAATTCTCTGATACATGCCTGCAAACCAGCAAATATGACAAGAATATGTAAGGAACAGCAGAAATGTGGATCCCATTCATTCTCTGTCACACCACACTGGCAGATTAAAGCAGTATAACTGCTGTAATACATCACTTTCCAGTTGGCCCCTTTTTCTCAAGCTCCTCATTTTCCACGTGCACCTTATACCCCCCTTTCCCATTCCTCATCTCCAATTATTGTTGTGTGTGACCCTATCTTTGTTCCCCTGTTCCTGATATCTTTGCAGGGAACACATTTGCTGCCCCCAAGTCCAAGCGTTCTAGCCCCTTCCCTGCCAGTGGGTCTGCCTGCCCCTCATCCCTTCTTGCTGCCAGCTGTTTCAGTGTCCACTG
The DNA here is from genome assembly GCA_024500445.1 of Entomyzon cyanotis. Taxonomy (NCBI): domain Eukaryota; kingdom Metazoa; phylum Chordata; class Aves; order Passeriformes; family Meliphagidae; genus Entomyzon; species Entomyzon cyanotis. The sequence continues at coordinate 45,097,025 of JAKEPQ010001005.1, forward strand.
GTAATTATAAGTAACAACAATTTAAAGACAAAAACTCCAGAGTCTAGTCCCATCCAAAGAGCAAGCGTAGTTTTGAGTTGGCTTGTAGGGGCAAAAGGAACCCTGAAATATCTGCATCAAAATTGTATGCCAAACACTACCTAGGGTCAAGGTGAAGGTGCATGACCAAGGGTCTTAGCTGGCCACAAAGATATGTTATTCTGAACACTTTTATTTAAATCTCTTTCTTTTTTTATTTAATGCCATGATAGAGAGAACCACTCCCTAACATGTATTTTAAAGCCTAAATGTAGGGTGCTTGAATCGCTAATGTTTATACCACTTAAAAGGGTATTACTCATACTGCTAAAAAGAGTTCTAGTCGTTGTTGTATTTTCTTTTATTTGAAAAATACTATTTTTAAAAGAACAAGGTACCCAGGAAAACTAATACCCCAAAACATAAAACCTAGTTTTTCCCAAGTTTCTATTACAGAGAGAAGGCTCTTCAGTGGTAAAAACTCTACAGTCATCAGTGAAAGGGCCAGGTTTGTTCTGGCCAACTGAATGTTGAAGTTGTCAGTCATTCAAGTCAGTTTGTTCACTGAAAACAAGAATTCAGACTTATGATAATATATTACTTGACTTTGCTCTTCCTAGTGGGCTCTAAACCACATAAAATTCTCTCTGTCCTTAATTATTTTGTCTGAATTTAGGAGAATGATACTATATTTAGCTGTTAGTGCATAATCCTCATGAGTCTCAGGCTAAAATTGTTGGTTGATATTTGACCTGCCTTTCCCTGTTAGTCATTGGTTCTAAAGACCATTGTATTTATGGCCCATCTCTTCTTGCTCTAATCTCAATGTCCACAGGAACAAAGCACTGGATAAAGCAGTGAAGCTTACTCCACATTTTAAATCAGAGTTCCATATGCTTGACATTCAGTGTTTTGTTGCTGTTTGACTTCTACTTATCTATTTTTCCCTTAGCTGGAGATTTTATTAGATGTTAAATGATTCATGTGAAAAAACTACAGAAGACATGGAACATACCTCACAAAACAAGAGAAGACCAACATCTAGGTCATGGAATTCAGCAAGTTCAGAAAAATTCAGGCATGTGAAGAGCTAAAAATGCAGTTTATCTGTCAGCAAGTGAAAAAATTGGGAAAAATGGCATTTGCAAAAATTAGGAGGGAAAACTTCAATTTTAATTGGAAAAAATGTTTTAAGTGGCATAAAGCCACAGCATAAGTTCAACGGGTAGACAAAGCCAATAAATGTCTCCTTGCAGCTGAAAGTTTGAAGTCTGTCTGCCCTTTTCTTCTTTCCCTCCATCTCTCTTTCTGTGCCCCAGCTCCTGTCTTTCTCCTCTCCTGAAAGCCACTATAGTCCACTGTCACATTTTATGGCTGAAATTTCAGAATACTACCCACAGCATAGATGGCATACAAATGGTCTTCCATTCAAGCAAATTAAATCAGTTCCTGGAAAAATACAAGTGTCAGAGAGAGCACTAAGTATATGATGGAAAAAGAAAGGGAGAGCAGGGCAGAGGATCTCATCTTTTTGGTAGTAATGACCTGGTGTGCCTACCCATTCTGTCTCATCCCCTACAAAGATACTGCTTGAGAGCAATGTGTCTGTGTCTTTGTCCCACACATTCCACACCTGGTGTAGATCCACGATTTACTTCAGTGATGCACTAGCTATCCTGGAATTCCATCAAAAGTAGCTTGTTTACTCAGAAATCAGACTTCCTCCTATGGCATTGGAGCACTCCATTTTGCTTTTCTAGGTGTTTTGGCATTTACTCCCTAGGTCAGTGTATCTGTTTCTAATAACAAGAATAGAAAACCTTCTGTCCAGGGTTCAGGAGCTCTTTTTCTGGTTTCAGAGGAACAAGAACCATTTGCACTTAAGACAGTCCCAAAACATCACCCTCCAAAGAAGCTTCTGCCTAATATGCATCTTGGCTTCATGGCTGAGCAGATGCACAAAATTCTTCAGCTGCCTCTCAGCTCAGAAAGGGTTCTACACTTAGCTCCATGTTTGCAAAAGAGATCTGGAAAAAATATTCTTTGTCTGAAAGTTATTGCTCCTTGGGGGTGGTAGAGCATGCTCCTTCTGCAAGACAGAATAGATTCCAAGGCCCCCCATGGCACACAGCAGCTTCCAGGGAATCTGTGATAGGCCAATACCCCCCATAAGCCTCTAAACCATCCACAGTCCCCGACAGCCACCATGTCAAATGACAATAGTGCAGAATCCCCCAAAGAGTTTCAGTCTTCTGACAATGAATTAAGAACTTTATTACAATAAGTAGACTAGAATTCCCCTTAAGAAGACATTCCCAGAGTATGGTGCAGCAGGCCAGGCTAAAAGCTCTAAGGCTGGCCTGCAAAAGTCTAGGAAAACACTGTTTTCAACAGTGTCTCTTTCAAAGGTTTCATGGGACAGCCCAGTGGTGGTACCAGAGAACAAATGAGGCTAACAAGCATCCATCCATCAGAAACCTTGGCAACTACCAACCTAAACCACTTTTCCCCCTGTCCTCCTATTCCTGACAGTTTTTTTAGCCCCCTTCTGCCTGCTATCCCCTCATAGATTTAAAGCTCCAGTGTGTGCACACCCTTATCAAGGTTCCCCTTTTCCATCAAGGCTCTGGCTCTTCTGCAGGTTCCAGAGTCACGCCAATGCTCAGTTTGACGACCACACTGCTCCTGTGGGCATCCCTGCCTAGAGAAAAACTGCCTTTTCAGTTCTTTTGGGTATCAAACATCACAGAAGCAGACCTGCTTCAAGAGACCTTTTGCTAGAGTTCCAGCATGACTAACCTTAACCTTGGCAGCACACCTTGGCTCAGTAAAGTTTTCATACTTCAGCTGAAGGCAGTCACATACAGGCTGTCTAGCAATAGTGATGTCAACAGGTATTGCCCAACATTTTCCCTACTTAGCTTTGTTGCCACTAGATTGCCGGATTTCATCTTGCGTAAGATTTCTGTGGTCAAGACAGAGAATGATGGATTTTTGACACCTACAAGTCTCCTGTCATTTACAAGAGGGCACTTGAAATTAAAGTGGTGGTGTTCCCTGCTGCTGACTATGCAGCATGCCTGACTCTGTGACCGTCCTTTAACCAAGAAGAGCTCACACAAAACAATGTTGCTACAGATGTCTGTCCCTCCCTCTCATACCAATCTGCTCCCACATGGAAGGAGTGACCAGGATGTTCTGTGCTTGAAACCACACTGTGGTTTCCGCAATGCCTGGATCATTACCTAAGAAACAGCTCTTAACCATGGCTATTCCTTCCAAGTACCAAAAGAGAAAAGGTGCCTTTGCAAGATACATTCATTGTGGTTTTAGGATAGAAGTGTTTCTGCAAATTTGGATCAGCCAGTAGTTGCGACACAGGTCACAGAAATGCAGTGCCATTCAGCAGATAGTGCACAGACTTGAGGGTACATCTCACAATTGGTATTACTCTAACCTCTGCCCTCAACCCAGCCTTCACTTACCTACAAGCCCAAAACTACTCCCATAGAGGTTATCTTTCTTCCTACCACAGGCTGCTGTATTTTCTACCCATTTCTGTACTGCAACCAGTATGGGGACTCTTTACATAGTTGATTCACTCATGAAAAGAAAAAATGTGATTATAGAATTATAAATGCTGTATGAGTTGTCTGACAGGATATACAGGATCTTTGATGTTCATTTTGGGTATTTTTTGAAATGCAGATACTATAGGTTATATTTTATGTGTTACACCCACTATCAAATTTAGATGTAAGTTTGATGTCTGTCTTACGGTTTTACAAATTCCATTATACATGTCATTAACATCTCTAAAAGAAATAGTACCAAAAAATTGTACTATTGAAATCTCTCCTGGATGCACAGATGGAGAACATACCACCTTCTAATGTCTTCTTGGTCAATCCAACACTTAAATCTGACCTTGACCATATCTCTGAGTATATCCTGTATAGAAACAGAACAAAGCAAAGCTGCTTCTCAAGTTACTATTAGAATTTGTTTTGCTCCTTCTCTGAGAATTATCATCATACCCAAGATTAGACTTGATTTCCACTACACTTCCTCGCTCACTAGAAATTTTGCCCCAGTACTCTTGAAATATGATCAGGGACACATCAGAAACTTACCAAATTGAGAAAACTAGGGACAAATCATGTATTGAGAAGGTAAACTACTGAATGAAGTTTGAAATATCAAGAAGTTTTAGCTTTTCTTAAAAGACAGTTTTCTATCTTTTTCTTGTGTTTGGCACTACTGAATTCACCTTTCTGCCTTTTCCTGTACTTGTCAGGACATTTCTTTGCAGACACAGGCAGGAAAACTGTCATCAAGAAGCAAGAACAATGTGAAGTACTTGCCCTATATTCTGTGAATTGTCAATAATTTCAAAGAATGTCATTGTTGAAAACTGCTCCATGGGAGGTTCTGAACACCCTTAGAACAGTCTCTTTCCCTAGCACACCATAAGAGTCCTATCACTACTGCTCTGGAGATATTAGTCACATTAGAAGTGTTCATCAGAATAGACAACAGTAGAGAGCAGAGAAACAGAAGCAGTTGCATCTGGTGTAAAAACTGGGGAGAAACATGTACATAATTCATTTCATCCAGATGATATGATAGCTGTAACCAAAAGAGCAGGACAATCTCTCTTGCAAGCGAGCAAGCACAGCATGGTTAGTATCAGAGAAACCATGACACGTGTATTTTTCTTCACTTATGGGACACATCACCACAAATAAAAGCTACACCTGCTGGTAGCTCCTCAATGCCTCAAAATCCCCTTCAACTTGCACAGAGCATGATACTGTAAACCCTATCCACATCTAGCCATACTAATATAATCATCATAGTACTTGTACTTTTTTTTCCTTACGCGATAAATATTAAAGTACAGCTTCTTCTTTGTTTTGTTATTTGCTACCTTTATAACCTTTCATTTATGGCTGAAGAGTTAATTTAAATATGTGACACAAAGACATTGTCAGTTTTCATTGTACTAATACATTTGCCTTTGAAGCAAGACGTTGTGATTCAAAATAGTTTCTATATTAAGTATTCTGAAATACCCTTCTGTCCTCAATGAGGTATAATCTTTTCAGCAAGTGTTATGCAATACATACATATTTATATGTATCTGATGATGGTTTTGCAATGCATTCTGAAAAGTAAAAATATATATGTATTAATGAATCCAACAGTATGTGGAAATAAGAAAAATAGTCTGTAAACTACAGTCATTCTGAAGTACACGATTCTCCTAGTCAAGAGTCTTGGTGTGCCAAGGCCACTCCATTTGCTGATGCCTAACAAGTAAACCTACAATTGCCTTTAAGTAGGTATGAAGCTTTCCTTTTCAGAATATTCATGTTCCCCACGGGCTCCTGCCACAGATGTTGCAACAAGTCTGTTACAGATTACAACTAATTCAAGTTGTAAAATACTTCTCACTTCCTTCTCTGAGTGTCTCTTTACAAATTGCAAAACAAAACCAATACACAGTCAACTAAGGATTAAGACGCCTTTTAAATATTTGCATTCAACAGCTAAAAACAAATACTTATCCTATTTATTCTAATACATTTATTATGAGCTGTGTACACTATTAAAAAAAAACCCTCTGACTTAACATTTTAAATTGTTTACCTGTCTACAGCAACATTACTGAGAAACCATATAAATGCTCACCTGTATAACTTTTTCTTGTTTTTGTAAACACCTAAAGATTTCAGTAAAGGGTGTGATGTTTTAAGCAAAATTATTAGGAGGCATAGAGATACCAATCTGATATCTGGCACAGGCTCATAGCTAAAATACAACACCGTACAAGTAATAATTGTGTTTGGAGAAGGGGAAGTTGTATTCGTTCTCCCATACCAACATAAATTGAAGCAGTAGCACGCTGAGTAAGAACGAGCTCTTCAACATGCATGTATCCTCTTTCAGATCTAGCTATGCAGGATGAAGTTACTACCCCTCCTGGTTGCTCCTCATAGCCCATCAGGTGCAGGTTACCACTTGCAGAACCCCAGTAACAAAAGAGACCTTTGGAGCCCTTTGTCACTCACATCAGTCCAGTCTGCAGGTTATCAGCTGTTTTAATCAAAATTTCTACATGGGTCTGTAGTGGATAAAGTAAGCACACTTATTTCCATTACAAGATTTACCAGGGTGATACTCTTGCAACTCTTCAGCTGCAAGGGGTAATGAATGAAGAGATATTTAACATCCCCAACCAGTCCAGCTATTTGCAAAGTCAGCAGCTGCCAACACAGCAGGAAGTGACTATGACTCAGAAGAAAACAATGCCTGGCAGGATCCAGTATTTCACTCTCTCCAGCCTTCAAGGCTTCCACCCCATGGTGAACCTTTAAGGTCTGAAGATAGTGACTGACAACCTCATAACTACATACTTCCTCAAGGATAGGGAGTATCCCCTGCCATAAATATACAGATAAATATAAATCACTGCTTGCATCACTGATGGAAATCTGGCTTCTGACTTAGAAGGACTGAAACACACCCTCATGTCCTCAGGTAAAGGTCTGAAATACAAGAGGGTGTCAGTGAAAGCTTGACTATTCCATTATTGTGCAATTTGACTATAGTACCCCAGTAGGAAAGCGACGTTGTATGCAAACAGGTAAGAAATCATTGTTACACCAGCGATGCCTTTACCTAAGGACAAAACTACCATCTTCTTTGGTTTTCAAGGTTCCCAAAAACTATTTAGTCAAACTTCTCCTCCAGTCAAATGCATGGCCCCATTGTTTGGTTTGAAACATTAGTAGTTTATATGACGTCATTTAAATTCTCTGCTGTGTGTCTACAGAAATATAAAATCACTAACACTAAAATGTTAGCTCCAGAAATTGAGAAGTTCTTTCAGTGAAACTTATTTTATATAAGTTGCTCTGATGCACTGATTTTACATCTTTGCCATTGTGTTTTCAAACTAACAGATCTCCCCCTAGGCAGGTAATATCACGGCACTCATTACTATTGAAGGGAAATCTTACAGAGAGCTTTTGAGAGTATTATAGAATATAGTGAAACCCTACATTGCAAGGCCTAATACTTTGTGTGAAAAGAGATACTTTTTACCACATCCTGTAGTAACAAAGTAAGTGACTGAAACACGGTAAATTTCGGCTGGACATATGGAAGAAATTTTTTGATTATGAGAGTGGTGAGGCACTGGGACAGGTTGCCCACAGAAGCTATGGACGCCCCAGTCCCTGGAAGTTTTCAAGGCCAGGTGGGACAGGGCTTTAAGCAACCTGATTTAGTGAAGGATGTACCTGCCCATGGCAGAGAGCATTGGACTGGATGGTCTTTAAAGGTCCCTTCCAACTCAAACTGTTCTACGGTTCTGTGATTCCACGATTCTTTGAAAAGTAGAACACTTGCATTGACATATTCTGTAGACTTTGTCCAGAGCATGAAGATCCTTTTGCATAGCTCTGCTTAAGAAGTCAAATAGTTTTGGGGGTTTTTTTAAGTGATAATCCTGATGCTGAATGAATCATTCTAACCAAAACTTATAGTACTGACATAGATCCCGAGTCACTGATGCAGGTCATGCTTTGAACATTTGCCTTGAACCAACAGCCAGTGGTTCTCAATGAACATCAGGTCACTCCTTAGCTCAAAATCATCAGCTGGAGAACTGCACTTAGGTTGCAGACAAGATTGAATCTGTTCCTTGAGACCAAGGCCCCAAACCTTCATCTTCCTCCAAAATTTAAATGTGCTCACAGAAACAAGAAAAAGTCATCATTGCACAGGTTAAATCTACATTGTCAGGAGAAGGCACATAATGCATAATGCATAGAATACATGAGATCCTCATTCTACCCACTATGTTAAAAAATCTTCAGTTAATAAGTGAATGGAATTGCAATCGTAAATAAATCCACAGGCTACTAAGTTTCAACAGTTGCATATACTTTAGGGTCAACAATTTTTCCAATGCTATTGGAATAACAAATACATAAAAAATATGTTTTGGTTTCATGATACAACAATTCTGTATTTATAAAATTAAATTAGCATTACAGTGAAATATCCTTCTTTCCACAACTTCATAAATGTAGTTACCACTCCAAATTAGGCATGTGAAAATGACTTGCTGATGTTTTCTCCAAATTTTTGCCTTCTCCTGATGTTTCATCTTCCATGTTATACCCAAGTTGTGACAAAATGCATTCATGTGCCACCATTATTTATTAAAGCATAAGACATTAACTAATAGAAGGTTGCTACTCCCCAGAGCACTGTTTTTCGGAAATCAGTCAGCAGGTCTCTCAGAGACTGCCTTCATCTGAACTAAAGGGATTCATCAAACTCTTTAAGCTTTTCCCACACGATGAGGGTGTAATTAAAGTACTTTCAACATTCCACTAATGTATGCATTTGCTCAGGAAAAAGAACAAAGGACTTGCTAATTTTAATGCTACAACATGATACTGTTTTTCTGCTTATAAATGGTTATTTGGTCAATTGAAACAATGACTGCTAGTGGTTCAATATATTTCATACATATCACACAGAAGTCTATGGTCTACTGTCATATTACAGTAGAAACATATATACATCAATTTCTGTTGGAGAAATTTTGTTTCAACTAAATGTCTTTGATTAGTGGCACAGAGAGTTATTTGTTCACTGTTTCATTTTCCCCCAAAAAGCTTAATTATACTTCAATATGGTCCTTAAAACTTCAAACGTACTATGAAAAGTAGCTCTGTGGAAAAAGAAATTAGCGTCTTACTAGCTCTATTTTATTACATTTCAAATCCAGAACCATAACTTTTTACTCCACCATATGGATATCACAGCAAACAACAAAGATATGACTGGAATATAACAATTACTGCTCAGCAGTTGTGCAGCAGTAACTGACCCCATGCGTGCTTTAACCAAAATCAGATCCATTATTTTGAACACTGGTGAGGATATACACCAGGCTTTTCTCACAGCCCCAGCAAAGAAGTTATGTTTTTCCAAAATAAAAATTTGCTGTAAGACAGCAATCTAGGTTTTGGATTGCTTCCTGAACCATCAACAAAAACACATACTAAGCTTCACTTCATGTATTTACTGAAAATTACTGAAGACTAAGTGTCTTCAGCACCACTAAAGGCCTATAGAAAAATTATGAGGTTAGATCAATGCCTAAAATGTTCTACAATTATTTTACTGTGGAGGCAGAATAAAAATGTGTGGTGAATTTCATCTGATCCTCATATCTAAGGCTGCAGTGGGAAGTCTCATCCTTGTCACACATAGACAGAAATCCACTTATTTGGTACTCTCTAGAGACCCAGCAAGTATGGAAACAAAGGATGCCAACCTTAGAGAATCACTTTTTGATCATAAGAGGAAGAGTGACTTTTGCCATGAGCAGGTGTTTGTTACAGCTAAGTGGTAAGTTTATCTTACAGCAACCTATGGGCTATATTTTAGTAACTGCAAAGTATTTTTGAAATTCTATTATCCAGGAAGAAAACTACTCAAAGTGTCACCAGCATTCCAGGACTGCACTGAATAAAAACACCACAGAGATGGAGGCTCCACAACAGTGCAGAACCATACAACCCTGGATTATTGTGTGCTCACCTCCTCCTGCAGCGAAGAGGAGAGAGCGTCTCCCACATTTTGATTTTAGATTCTGTGTAAACTGGCCATCTTTTAAATGAACTTACAGATTCAGCAATAGTGATTAAGGGTGTACAAAATCAAGACAGGAAGAAACTTAGTAGGGGAGCTCCACCTAGCTGGCAAAATTTCTCAATTTGGCCCAGTTTAGTTTCACACATGGTGAGCCTACTTCGCTGGGCAAGTTGTTACCATACAAAAGCTCTCTGCAGAAACCTCAAAGCCAGATGCATATCCTCCAAATGCAGAGGCAGGACATCACTCTATTGATGTGTGAGCTTCCTGAAGCAGAAGGTCCCTTTTCCAGAGAACCTGTTTAGGAGAGTATCAGGGGAAAACAATTCTGCTGAACACACCCCTCCTCTACCCTCCTGTTCTCTTGGCTCCCACTCAGAATGGAGGAAAAAAGCAAAGGAGCAAGCAGACCAAAGAGAAAGTATTAGAAATATGACTGCTACGTGCATATGTCCAAGTGCATGTCATAGCTTTGATCCTTTGCCCCTGTGGAAAGGACACAGCAACTTCATAGTCCTTTGTGCTTCAGATTAAAAAAAAAAAAAAAAAAAAAAGTGGAAGAGCTGCATAAGGGCCAGAAAAGACAAGTTTTACTAAAGAAAACCATTTAACTACTAAGTTCTAAATGCTGTGAGGTTAATAAGCATTCTCCTTCTTCAACAGGCTGACTACCAGAATGAGTTCTAGGAAAAGGAATCTGGGTCTATCCTCATGACCTCCCTACCTTTTGGATTTGTTTGTTGGTTTAAGTTGTGGGGTTTTTACACTATTTTAACTACAATGTAATTGTAGTTACAATGCAGTTACATTGTTGGAATCTGCCAGTGGTATCACGGATGAATGAGGCTCTTTATAAGGTCAGCAGAGTTTGAACACTAGGCCAGAAACCTGGAGTCAGCTGAATCCTGTACTGTAACAGGTTAGGACAAACCCAAAGATGCAAAGGTACTTTTCCCCAAACCATAAATTATCATGTCTGTCTCATAACATTTTACTTCAGTCTGTTTCAGCCTCTGGAAATGACAGATAGTGAACATGAAAGATTTTAACAACTTGAAGAGGGATCCTAGAAACCAATGATGAAACCAATGATGAAACCAATGATGAAACCAAAGACCAGGATGTCTGATCTGCTGACCAAACCAGTTAAAGCCTCTAGTAATTGAATAAATTCTGAAAGAACAGAAAGGGAAAGGAAAGAGAAAGGGGAAAATAGCACATAGAAATATGTAATTTGTTTTAACAATGAAGAATTCATGGAGTAATATTTGAACAGAACAGCAGCTTTCTTACCAGCTCATAACTTCCTTAGTATTGCAGAAAGGAAAACTTAAACAGATTCTATTGATCCAGAATAATTAAATTTGATTGAATATATTGGAACAGAGTACTAGACGAGAACTATCTCAGTCAGGCACCAGAAATATGACACTGATTACGTGGATGATTGTGAATAGATTTATTGCTAATACAATACCTAAATATTACTAATGCACTATAGAATATAAGCAGGTCTAAAGGGTTATAACATAAGCAGGTTGAGCTAGAAATGTACAGGTTTGTGTCTTTGACTTTGCAAAACACACAATCACAAAGCACCTATGGAGTTACTTTATGATTTTACCTCCACATGTGACTGTATCTTACCAGTTTTACTCACCCTAAAAGTGAATGTATTCCTTATGAGAGCATCCAGAGAGCTCCTCCTGGTATCTTATCTTAGGGCAATCGTATTGCTCATCAGAGACATCACAAGGAAGAAGAGATATGTCTGTGGGGGGAAGACTCACACATGGCCAGACCATCTTTCATTGCCACTCACATAAATGCCAGCAAGTTTCTTGAAAGAAAATCTCTAGTCAATGCATAAATAAATGTGCCAAGCAAGCTATTGGCAAAGTCAGCAATGTACTTGGAATAAATTGTTAGTGTCCATGCAGAGAAGGGGTTTGGAGGTTTCATTTTTTTATTTTATAAGCATAAAGAATCTAAGTAAGTTGTTTCAGATTCCAGAGACCTTCAAAGCATTGGGGGACTCAAGAACCACAAAATCACTAAGGGAATTCTCACAGGTTTAAATCAGCTCTTCTTTCTACCACTGCATTTTTCTGGGTCTTCCAACTGAAAAGTTGAAAATCAGTTGTCTGACAAAAATGGACATGTAAAGGCCTCAGCAAAGACCTAGCTACAGGAGATGTGTGACATTATGTTTAAAGAAAAAATAAATTCAGACCAGTAACTTGAAGAAAGAAATTACTCAAACCAGCATACATATCCCAGATATTTATTATTATTATTATTAATATTATTATTATTATTATTATTGTTGTTATTTTAAGAGTTAAAAAACACTTAGCATTGTCCATTAATTGTAAAAAGTGGTATACTTGCATGGAGCATCTTTGTTCCTTGTATAAGGACTATTATCCTCATTATGTAATTATCGTGCTTTTTTTTGAAGATGGGAGTTGCAACACCAATACTCAGAACTTGGTTGTAGGCAGAAGTTTTAACCATAGAATTTCTCTTATTGCCTTCAGTCTGATTCAGGAGACACTTTCCAAAGGGACAATTTCTTGATATTTTCTAACAGATGCTGAGCAGACATGCACTAGAAAACACATATTTCAGCATTATCTCACTTGCTTCATACAGGGTGTTATTAAAAAAAAATGGAAAGAGAACACATTGGTAAGAATAAAGTTACTTCCAGTGTGACTGATCAAATCTGGCAAAGGCAGTAACTTCATAAATTTCTTTTTCTCTTTTTAATATTAGACTGTGGTCCAGCAAGTGCATCTGACACACTGTACATATACGTATTCACAAGACTGTCTTTGTTGCTCGGTTTTCCCCTGAGTCTGTGAAGTTAACACATACAGAAGGTCAGTAATAACAATTTTTTCATTCCTGTCTTGCTTTTTAAAGGCTTTAGGGATGAAAATAGGTACACTGACATTATTAAGATGCACCTGAAGCTATGTGGCTTTAGACCATCCCACCGACCATCTTCCACAGCCTACTGAAAGCTTATAAACATTTGGGTGTTATAATCACCCATCAAATCAATGTGTGGTGGGTAACAAACCAGGCCATGGTCTTCTGTATGATTATATATTGAATTTCAATCATCTCCATTTTTTTATATTCAGAAACAAAGCATTCCTTTTCTCAACTGTTACATGCACACACCACATCCTGTGCACAAGATGTTTCCTCCACTACAGGTCACGGTGGGGAGCATCACAGCAACTTCTCCTGATCTAGTTCCTCAAACAGGCTGCAATTTCATTGACTCTGCCACCCCTGACAGTGGCCAACAATGGCTACTTTGGGGAAAGCATAGCATCATTCCCCTTTAGCCACAGCAAGTTTAAGTTCCTTCTGAACCAGAAGTGACATCACCACCTTTGTTTGTGGGGTCTTTTTCCCTTTAGAAGTACCTCTCCTTGCTTGTTTTTAAGCTTTCATCTTGAAGACTTAATTATAATTTGTGATTTATTACAGAAAAAGGAATTATTTGATGTGTTTCCTCCCATCCACTATTTATCTCTCTGTAAAGAGCTATCAACTTCTCTCCCCTGAAATCTATTATTTAAGGAGAAAAACTCTTCTGTCCTTATATGAAAACTATTCCAATGATTCTTGTTTCTTTGCTGAGGTTCCGTTTTTTTCCAAATACTACTCTACCTTCCTTTTGATACGGTGGCTCAAAATGCATGAAGTGTTCAGGATCTGCATGGATCCATATACCCATTAGATGGAGTTTTCTTCTTTCTTTCCACCTTTTTTTTTTTTTTTTTTTTACTTTTTCCTCTTTATACCCTTTCCTAACATGGTTCTGCTTGTCTTTTTGACCATGGAGTATGGAGCTGACATTTTTGCATAACTATTCACAGGGAGTCCAGGATCATTTCTGAGTGATAATAGGTAAAACAGAGTGCATCACTGTATACGTAGAATTAGTCCACATGCATTATTTTACATTTATCAATTCTGAATTTCCTCTGTTATTTTCTCACTCAGTCATGCAAGAACTGCAAGATCTTCTGGACTGCTTTACAGACAGCTTTAGGTTTGATGTCTCCATACGCTTTGTCATTCCCCTCATTCTCCTCAGACTCCTTTTAAACATAAAAATACAGACAGCTGCACTGTGCCAGATCAGTGATCCCCTTAACCAAGCATTCTGTGCAATACTGACTAAAAAAAAAAACATGCTTAGGCAATAGCATCAGATCACAGCCTTGGAACACCTACCACGCTCTCCTGACTTTGCATGCTGTGTTTATAGCTTTGGCTTGCTTTTGCACACTGCTGCCTCTTTAGACCCAGAGAAACCTCTAGTGTTTGTCATGTCATCGGGTGTGGAATTTCAGAGCTTAGCAACATACTGTTGAGTTTGTTGCTAAGAACCACCTCCTCTTGTTCTGGACATGACACCCACCAGCTTCCTCTGGCACCACAGACACTCAGGCTCTAGTGACCCTCTAATGACACCCATGATTTGGTGGACTTCTGTTTTTGAAGACTGAGCCATTTGTTAGCTATTTCTGAACAGATTCAGAGTTTCTTTAGTCTTGGGCTCAAAACTGAACTATGGAGCAAAAGGACTACAACAGCCAGATGGGCTATCAATGCTTTCCTGGAAAAAATTTTAGCTAGTATTTTCTCCTTGCTATTTGATCATTCAAATACAAGTTACAACAGATCAGTGATGTTCTTGTCCCAAGAGCAGTTGCAACACTCCTGCAAACAGTTAATAAATTAGATAACACATCTGTAAATTAAAAGTATATTAAGAATAGATGTGCAGAAGAAAGAGGGAAGCAGAAAAAATTAAGCTAAAATTTTTAGAAACATTCTTCTGAGTTGCCTTTCCACTCGACTTTCTATTGTCTCCTCTTTGATTGGGATTTTTCCTCATCCAAAAAAACCAAGCCTAAATAACACTTCTACTGCTGGCCAGCAAAGTGAAAGTTGCGAGGGCAGGAGTCATGAGGTAGACTACCAAAAACTGCACAGGAAGAGCAGCCAAAATTTACCCTATTCTTACTCTATACTTTCATATACATTGTTATTTGGGCTTTTTAAAAAGAAACAGGAATCATCCTTGTCTATGCCCTAGGGATTTTCCCCCCGGTCATTGTGGAAAGTCGAGGTTGAAGCAAGTGAATTTTACACTTAATTCTGAGGACAGGGAGGTTTATAGTCGCTCTGATGTGTTCCAGGAATCAACCCCTCAGTTGTGGGCTAGCTGCAGAAGCAGTTTGTCTCTCCCATTCATTCCCCATTTCGCCAACAATGCCATTGTTCCAGAGGAATGCCGCTGTCATGAGCAGCCGTGACTGCAGAAGGTGCTCCCTCAGGCAGCCTGGGCCGCTGCCATCAAGCATTGTAAAGTGTAAGACCAAAACCAAAACCTTGAACTTGCCTTGGTGCTCAGCGGGGTTACAGTGCAATGAGCAGAACTTCAGGGCAATATGCTTTCAGCAGCCTGTATAAGGGAGGAGATGAATGGCTCCATTTTGCGTCAGCTTTGCAAATCCATACCATATGACTGGCTACTAAAAGTCAGTAGCCAACCCGAGCGCAAGGATTTGTAGCTTCTAAAGTTATTGTGAAATTATGGGGGGAGGGAGTGGTTCAGTACTTGTACCAGTGAGAGACACAATATGAATTCAGGAAACTGTTTAAATATAAATAAATCCGTACTGTGTGGAAAATCACACTGTCAAAGGCCTGTGTCCACAAAAAAGATAGAGGAGTCCTGCAGAAATCAACTTTATTCAAATAAAGGCAGAGTCCACTGGGCCATACCCCTGTGGGGTCTCTTGAGTTACTGGAGGACACAGCCCCCTTTTATCCATAACTCTTGACCACATGTTGCCCTCCTCCTCTCCCTATTGGCTGAGGTAATAGGAAAGTACAGCCTTTCCAATCCTATTACTACAGATCTCCCCTCCACCATGTACCCCTACACCCATTCTTCTAGATCCTTGTTCCAAAGTCATTTGTAAAGACATACACACTCATTCCTCCTATCAGCATAATTATACATCCATGAATCTACCAAATCCCACACACTGTTCAGCCAAGAATTTACTTCAGCTTAGCACTAAACTTCTTCCTTCAATTGTTTAAAAAACAATTAGGAGAGTTTTCAAAAAGAAAACATTTACTGTTCATGGGAAAGTGTACATCAAAGCTCAAAGCTTTACATCTATACAATTATTATACCAGGATGCACAATTGATTTTACGAGGGCAATTCAAGCATCATTCAGATGTAGGGGGCTAACTATCAGGTTTTGTCAACATTATAAAATTTTCTGAAAAACAAGCTCTAAATCAAAATCTTTACTGGAGTTATAGAACTTTGGTGTGATATTTCCGATAATTTTCTTCTGGTTCTCCCAAAGCACTTACTCTAGTCCTTACAACCTATAAGAGATCTTGTCCAGAATTATCAAGAAGATTTCTTACCTTCTATTCTTCCTGTTTTATCACTCCTACCAAGTTCTATCAACAATGATTGTCAAATAATTTCTCTTGTACATCCACCCTTCCCCTACCCAACCATCTCCACCAATAATCAGCTCAATGTCCAAATAATAACAACCAAAACCAATCACTTATAGCCTCCATCACCCACTTTCTAGCTTTTTCCTCACCATTGACTGAGGAAATTCAAACGAAATTAAAACACCCTGCAGATGACTGCAGTGGTTATTTCTACCTTCCATTATATTTGTAGAACTTCTTCCACAACTAAGCTCAAGCAGTTATTAAGTGTACCATGAAGTTTTTAAATATCAAATTAATTGCAAGCAAGCAACAAACTTACCCAAGCATATTTCTGTGTATAAATTACTGAGAATGCATACAATATCAAATCACTTTGACACACAGAATTAAAAGGGCCAGCATGATAGTAACCAGTGCCCTTCTCACAAAGAAAGACCACGCTGCCTCTCTTCACATAGAGGGGATTAGTCTTTCTCCAAATCAGCCTGGGGGAATGGGAAATATAAAACATTCACCAGTCCTCCATGACTACTTGCTGCTCTATCACTCTGAAAGCCTTAAGAACATTCAAGAAGAGAAGAAACTGAGAGATCACATCCCAGGCTTGCATCTTCTTCCCAGAGCAAAGGTCTTGGCTTTGCCATGGAAGACTGAGCAAGCTGCAGACCAAATAAGTGAGGGAGGGAAGATCTACTCCCTAGTAGAAAAGGCCATGATACATATAAAGGCATGTGCAGATCTCGTCTTACATAACTTGCTCTGTCTCACTCACACACCAGATCCCAGAGCAGAACTCCTTACTACTTTCAATTCATGACTGAAGTCAGTTCTGAACAACAAAGTCAGTAGAAGAGTGCAAAATGAAAGCCAAGTGTCAAAAACCATTTAGAAAAAGGCTGAATATAGAAAAGAAAAACTACACATGCTCTAGACATTAGCAGGTTTCATTAGCACTTCTCCCACAAGGAGACCAGCTTGGGAAAAAAAAGGTAAATAAGAGTTATTTAAAAAGAAACTAGAAAGCTAACATGAAATCACTTCTTAATTTTACTACATAAAAGAACAAAATTGGTCAGTTAGGGATATGTGAAGCAGAAAAGTCCAGAACGGGCATACTGTGGAAGCAAGGAGACCCAAAACAGAGACTGGAAACTCTAGAGGTACAAGGCAGAAGAGAGATTAGAGTGAAAAGAAGAACAGAAAGCTCACAAACCGAGAAGGGCATTTTAACGTGTGACCACAGACATAAGCTGAAGGCTGACATTAACAACCACATTACCTTGTGCTTTTCTGCTTACGACTTCCCACTCTATCCCATTTTTGCTTCTCATTAAACGCAAAACAAGGGAAGAAGGGAAACAATGCCACTTAAATATTTTTTAGAACATGGAGCCTTTGCACACAGTATTGTTACAATCATATTCAAGAACCATACCAAGCCACACTTTTCAGTAATTCAAATACCAAACTAGATTTTAATATGATCATGCACACTGTTATATTCCATCCAAACATTATTTTCTAACATAATTTTCTTCACTTTAACAAATGAAACATTTCCGGGAAAAAAAGCAACAAGAATTTGCTCATGATAAAACTTTGCAAATCTGCTCCTAGACGTATATCACAGAAGGAATAGAATGCCTTTCTCTTTTGTATTTGGAAAATGTATCTGACCCATTGAATTCTGTAAAACAGACTGGAGTGACTTCACTGACAAGTATCCCATTCTACCTGAAGTTAGAGATCAAACCTTTGGAAAGAATAGATATTAAAAAAAAAAAAAAAAATTCTTTTGAAGTACTTGAAGAATGTACAATATTGTCACATTAATATCTGATTTTCTTGTGACCAATTGTTGCTGCAAATATATTTTTACTGTTTATCATTTGCAATTACAGAAACACTATTGATTAGCCTGATCACAGACACAGATTACAGCATCACTGTAGAGGATGTTTATTCTCAGCACTGAGCATTAAGAGGCATCCAAGCCAGAGGAGACAGCTATAAAGGACACAAGCTTTTTGCTTTATTATCCTACAAAGCCATTATGACTTTGTGTCATACTCATCTTTCTTTGCTTTTCCCTAAGCTCTGTCTTAAATTTGTCTTCTATGCAAATGAATCACTACATTGGTAGAATTACTGTCCATGCACTTGAGAGTTGCTACTTTTTTGGTTTGGGTTGAGCCCCACCAAGATCACCTCTGACTTCCCAACTTTTTCACCTTCCTTAATTCAAGGCCTTGGTACTCACCATTGAGAAGTGACATGGTGTTCAAGTTAGCTTTTCTTGGCCCACTGTCAAGCATCTCAACTCTAGACTTTGTACGGGAAGAGAGTTTACTGCAAACCTAAATGCTTCTGCTATCAAAAACTTTTAAATGGCCAGCTAGTAAAACACTTGAACCCTCAAAAAAAGCTCAAGATGAGTTTGGAAGCTTGCTTTGATGGAAGCTTGCTAAGTATTTTTGGTCAAATATATCTAAAGATATCATTTTGCCCACCAGTGGCACTGGACAACAGTTCTCACAAAAGTTCTCTTTGAACTTTCACAGGACATAGATCCTAAGTCAACATTTCCTGGAAAGACGGTGCTATGACTCAGCTCCACCATTTTCAGAAAGGTAGGTTAATTTGAGGGTTCGTTCATACCTAGATCCTTTCATCTTTTTCACTTGCCTCCAGACGGCTGCCAATGGCTTGGAATTCATAATCTGGGGATGACTAGGTAGAGGTAATGATACCCATCTATCCCACTGATGTTGTTACAGGTAATCTCTCCTACTGCAATGGTGGAATTCACCAGAAGAAATCTGTCACAGGTAATTGAACTGTTCTTAGTTTCAGTTCACCTGTGCAGCTATCTGCTCAGTGCAGGAAAATTCTTCTCCTTACAGATAAAGAAACTGCAGAACCACTCACTTTCTTTCCTTGAATACAAATACTGAGGCAACCCATTTTTCTTGGAACTCAAGCTGATATTAGCATAAAAAATGATGATAGAAGGCTGCCGTAGTCTCTGCGTGATGTTCCACCAGACCATGTACCTCAGAGGAGGTACATACATACAAAAAACTGTGACATTTAAAAATGTTCCCAGTTGTCCAAGAAATTACTATGTCAAATATGCCCTAGAAAGCTGACTAGCAATTAGAAATTAAAAGTATTACTATTCGACACACTGCTAGTTGTAAAATTTTCACTTTTTCTGCAAACAGGAATGAATTTGTCTTCTCTGCCAGGGTTAGAAAACACATACAAAATTCCCCAAATGCACAGAACTCAGTGGAACCCCCTAAATCACCAAAGTAGCTAAATCCCCTAGTGGAAGAAGTTGCTTTTCTAAACTCCATTGATATAAAAGCACAAGACAAGAAAAATGTAACATGAAGTACTTTGTCACCTACAATTTAGGTAAACCAATCAAGTTTTAGAGGTTGACCTACAAAATGAAGCACAAAAAAAACCAGTATGCCACACACTAGAAAACTGTTAAAATGGCTGGATTTACCGAAACCTAATTGTCTTGGGTTACACGGAAGGTGTAACCAAAAGTATGCATACTATTACCATCTTCATAAGCTACTAAAACAGGTGGGGCAGTGCTCTTTATCTTCTCCATGTCTCAGCCCCAATAACACCTCCGGGGGCCTATCTCCGCTAATGGGCCATCAAGGTGTCCGGGAAGAGAATTACATCATCCCATTGTGAGATGTCCCGCCCAGAGGGGAGGAACTGAACATTCCTACCTGTATAAAAGCTAAGGCTTGGAACACTATAGAGCACTGCTTCCACTGGATTCCCAGAGGAGAAGAGCTCAAGAACCACTGCTGGACCTCCAGAGACAGACCAGACCTTTCTTCAGGATCACCACTTCAACCAGACCACATCCATCACTCTAACGGGACTGCAGCCACCATTTAACTGGACCGCTACCACCACCCTGACCAACAGGGTGGCACGTTGTATTCTGACTTTGTCAGTTTAAGCTGGTGTTTCTGTATTATTGCCTTCATTTTAATTTTTCCGATTATATTGTAGTTCTGACTTGGAATCTCTCACAATACAGTTGTGGGGCGTTAATTCCTCCACTGGTTTGTTTTCAAACTAGTACACCCAAGCACAAGAAGAGTTCTATTAAGTAAATCTGCCGTTTACATTTTCTTTGTTGCTGCTTTGCAAAGACTCTCTGGAAGAAACACACACCTTGGTGCTAGCAATAAAGGGTATGAGATAGACAACAACTGTGATGGTCCTGTACCCAGAAGGCTTAAAATCAAAACCAGGTAATAATTTAATTATCACACTATCTAGCAACAGTCTAAGCATTAGAAGTCGATTTCTTTTTACAGAACTGTTTTCCATTAGATTGTTCAGACAGGCCTATCTCTGAACCTAACCCCTAGGATGCAGGTGAGATGCCCAGACAGGAAAGCCAAACACACTGCCCATGCCTACTCTCTCACCCAAAGAGGTCACATGGCATACAGCTCTGCTGTGAACAGACCCAGAGCTGTCACCAACCAGGCTCACCTGAGGATGTGTGTACCCACCCTGAAGCCTAGGCACCCCAGGTACTCATGGGAAAGTTGTCCCAATGCCTAAAGTGACAGACAGGCATCTTCTTTTGAGTGTCACTGCAATTGGTATTATTGCCATGTAGTGCTGCCATCATAGACAGCCATAGACAACCAAGTCCAAACCTCTGCCAGCAAGAGAGATTGCAGGAATCCTCCTTAGGGTGCCTCAGGCACTATTAGTACAGTTCATCCAGCTGCTCACTTATCCAACATCAACTCAAGAGCTGTGGGGGCGGTAACTCTGGCAGAGGAAAGGCAGCAAATCACTGGGGGAGAGCTGCATCTTCAGCCAGCACAGCTGCTTGCAAAATGAGTTATCTTGCTACACTCCTAGCCCCGAGGGGCCCAGTGCCTGCTGACACACAGAGACCAGCCATCACAGCCACTTCTACACAGCAGATCACCAGCTAAAGCACTTGCTTAGACTGTGAGAACATTCACTTCCCCCCTGGACCTAGTGGGATCCAAAAAAATCATTGCCTACCTCCTGGGAGATGGCTGCAGCTAAGCCTGTGGAGACACCCCTTGTATAGCTGGGAATACATTACCTATGTTTATAGTTACCAGCTACAATACACACAGAGTCCCTCTAACGCTGCCTGGGATCTCAGACGAGAGGGAGTACAGCAGCTCTGAAGTTACTGCTTGTGCCATGCACTCCCATCTCAGCTGCACACAGACTCAGGCTGAATGCAGAGCAACTCCTGAGTTCACTCACAGACAACACTTGGGCACACGATGATTTTTGTGTCTATGAAGACATGCTAAGAACACTGCAGCTGTTCAGCCTGGAGAAGGTTGCATGGAGATCTCATTGCAATCTTCCAGTACCTGAAGTGAGCCTACAGGGAAGCCAGAGACTCTTCATCAGGAGCTGTAG
Source organism: Entomyzon cyanotis (assembly GCA_024500445.1). Lineage (NCBI taxonomy): Eukaryota > Metazoa > Chordata > Aves > Passeriformes > Meliphagidae > Entomyzon > Entomyzon cyanotis. The sequence continues at coordinate 45,118,717 of JAKEPQ010001005.1, forward strand.
TGATAGCAAAAGGGGTAATGGGTTCAATCTGAAAAGAGGGGAATTTTGAATTAGATATATGGAACAAATGTTTTACGGTGAGTGTGTGAGAAACTGAAGCAAGCTGCCCCTCTAGAGGGATGTGGATGCCCCATCCATGGCAGTACTCAGGGCCAGGTTGGATAGGGCGTGGAGCAGCCTGGTCTGGTGGGAAGCGTCCCTGCCCACGGCAGGCAGCGTTGGAATTGGATGATCTTTAAGGTCCCTTCCAACCCCTTTAACACTCTAAGATTTTGGACAAGTGGCTGTGACCTGCCAGCGCTCAGGGCCCGTTACGCTGCCGAGTGACAGGGGGAGGCAGAGACAGCAGCACCTGCTGCCCGAGCGCAGCACGGCCCTCGCACAGGAGTGACCTGCCTGCCCGGGGGGCTCCTCCGCACGCATCCCCCAGGGCAGCGAGGCCGCCGGGGCCGGTGCCTCCCGCGGGAAGCGGCTCCGGGACCAGCATCGACAGCGCGTGCCCGCCACTGGCGCCGGCCGCCGGAAGGTTATTTATAGCTTGGCCCGGATACGCGCTGACGTCACGGGGCGCACCGCCCCCGTGCGTCAGCGTAAGGCGCACGTAATGGGAACGTGACACACGCACGGCGCGCAGGAGCTATTTATAGTCGGGAGAAGGCGGAGAGGGGAAAGGGGAAAAAAATTTTTAAAAAAAAAAAAAAAAGGAAAGAAAGGAAAGGGCCGTTTGTTCGCGGTCCGCACGCGCTGGAGGGGGAGGGCGTGGGCGCCGTCAGGTGACAGGGCCGGGAGCGGGGGGACCGCGCGTGACGGGGGCGGGGAGGCGGCGGGCGCGAGCTGGCGGCGCGCGCGGGGGGATTCCCCCTCCTGCCCGTCCCCCGCGGCCCCCCGGGGAAACCCCCCCGTGGAAAATAAAAGTCGTCAAAGCGCTGTGCTCGGCTTTCCGGGAAGCGGAGCTGCGCCCGCCCGGGTCTGGCGGTGCCGCTCCGCAGCCGCCGGAGACACCGCTCCTCCCGCCGCCTGCGTGGGACGAGCAGCCCCACGGCAGCTTCCAAACGCCTTCCTCCCGCCGCCGAGTCCCGGCGTGGCGGGAGCGGGGCTGCCCCGCGGGGTCAGCGAGCCCCCTGGGAGAAGGGACCCCAGCAGATCCCGTGCTGGAGACGCGCCGTGCTTCGGAGCCGGTGCTGGTCTCTGTGACAGTCCCGTCCCCTTCCAGCGCCCGAAAGTTGCAAAGAGTTTTTTCGGAGTTTTTCCCCGCTCCGAGAGCAGATCCAAAACGGATCTGGAGTATCTCTCTTCTGAGGAGAGCCCGCGGGAGCTGGACCTGTTTAGTCTGGAGGAGAGAAGACTGCAGAGCGGGTCTCATTAATGCATGTAAATATCTCCAGGGCGGGTGCCAAGGGCATGGGGCCAGACTGTTTTCGGTGGTGCTCAGCGACAGGACAAGGAGCAGTGGCCATAAGCTAAATCACAAGAAGTTTCACATGAACACGAGGAAAGACTTCTTTATGCTGAGGGTGGCAGAGCACTGGAACAGGCTGTCCGGGGAGGTCGAGGAGTCTCCCTCTCTGGAGACTTTCCCAACCCACCTGGACGCGTTCCAGCGTAACCTCCTCTAGGTGACCCTGCCTTGGCAGAGGCTCTGCACTAGATGATCTGCAGAGGTCCGTTCCAAGCCGGGGGCGCCCCGGGTGTCCCGGGAAGCGACGCGGGGACACCTGCTGGCGCCGCCGCCGCCGTCACGCGCCGCTCAGCCGGGCGCGCGCGTCACGGGACCGAACGCGCGTGCCGCCACCGCTGTCACCTGCCCGCGGCCCGTGGGGGACGGGGCGGGAGAGGGGGAGCCCCGGGGAAACGGGGAAATGTAAGGTCTCCCCCTCCGAGGCGGCCCCCGTAAACGGTGGGAAGAATGGGTTAAAGCAAATAGTCCCAGCTGGCGTCCTGCGGCTGCTTTGCCTGGGAACAAGCGTTTAACTTAACCCTGGCTGGGTTGCACCCCACGGCGTGGCGTATGGAAGCAAACTCTTCGGGTAGGTGAGGATGAGGCAGCGGCTCCACCGGTGAAGGTTTAAAAAAACAAAAAAAAGCAGCGCTGAAAGCAGCGCGTGAGCAGAAATGAGAGATTAGGGGAGTTTAATGGACTGTGCTGGTGTGACACAAATCCTGCAGGTAACGTGGAGCCCCCCAGAAATGTTTGTAATATGGCAAAGCGATTAAAGAGCCAACTGGACAGCTAGAAAGGAAAGCATCACGAAATTATACAATTTTTAATAAAAGCCTGTTTATGAATCAGAGGATCATCAAGGTTGGAAAAGACCTCCGGGATTATGCAGTTGAACTTTCAACCAAGAAAGACTTTCTCTGACATCAAGAGATACGTGCATACAGAGGAAGATCCGTAATGAAAAGTAGTAAACAGTCAAAGAGTTTGTTGGTGAGACAGTCTGGTTACTAGATTGATGATGCTAAAGGAGATGGAAAAGAGGAAATCCAGAGGCCTCCAGTGTTAGAAAGGACCCAAGTGGGGGTTTCAGGTTGTCACTATTTAAATACCATGCTAGGAATAGGCCTAATGAATGATAAAATGGTAAAGCTCAGTGGTGTTACCTCCCTGTTGAAATCATGATACTATAGCTTAATTTAAGAGCAGAGGCATGGAAAATAAAGGGAATTGCCTAAACTCTTCAGGGTAGAACTGCTGAAAATTTAACTTACTACTTCATCACTAACAAAAACAATAAAAGAGGGAAATATAATAGGAAAAGATATCTAATTTAGAACAGATTGCAGGAAGCTTTTTCCCCCTTGCATGGAACCACAACTGCACAGAATGATCAGTGGGGAATTTTGGTAGGGTGAAAACACCAGAGTTATTCTAGCACTCAGCACATGAATGCTTTGGTGAAGGAAAGAGAAAATGGGAATGAAATTTGCTTTTTAAATTGCCCAGAGCTTCTAATTAGTTTCTATTGCCAATTTTAACTGCAACATGACAAAGCTTTTGCAATCATCCACAACAAATTTCTCATAAAAATACAAAACATATCCCAGGAAAAAGTAGGAGATTGTTCAAACATTAATTCTCTTGCTGTGCAATATTCTGCTCTCTTCCTGTAAGGCAGAGTATTGAGATTGGCCAAAACTACGCAGGACAATCTCTTTGCAAAGACGTTTGCTGATCTTCTTGATCTGGAAAATGCGAAGGTCCTTTTACTAGAGCAACACATAGAATCATAGAATGGTTTGGGTTGGAAGAGACCTTAAAGATCATCTAGTTCCAACCCCGCTGCCATGAGCAAGGACACCTTCCACTAGATCAGGTTGCTCAGGGGCCCATCCAAGCTGGTTATGAACACTGCTCAGGGCGGGGCATCTGTGCAGCAGCGAGCACCTCCACTGATTTTCAGTTCCACTGTGATGCTTCCTGTCTGCCTTTGTGAAGCTCGAACACTCAGAGGAGGATTTCTTAAGCAAACAGAAGACAAGGCATGGAATCTCTTCTCTGCCATTCTCCCCCTCCATCATTGAGACACATAGGCTTTCTGTAACTGGATCTCTGCTCTAGGTGCCCCAGAAGCAGTAATGATTGTTCTCTAAAACTATGTAGATGGGTTTGACTCTCACTTCTTGGTATTTCACATTTTTCGCTATTTAAACCACATCATCATCATCTCACACAGCACTCCACCTGTAAGTTTTTTTGTAGTGTACAATAATAATGGGAGCCAAGTTACTTGGTTCCTTGAAATGGGAGGGAACAGCCAGTAACTGAGCTTCTCTTTTGGTTTAACTTTCAAGATTGACTTTCTAAGACAGGTTTCAAAGCTCAAATACTTTCCTGAAGAGTGTGAGGCAATGGCATTCTCCTTTGCCTGTCTCACAGCTTTTTCTGTGGGAACAGCAGCAGGCTCCTTCTATTTGGTAGAAGAGCCAAGCTTCCCCAATAACCTGGTTTTAGTTGGGAAGGAGTTAATTTTCTTCCCGGTAGCTGATATAGTGCTGTGTTTTGGGTTTAGGGTGAGGATAATGTTGATAACACATACTGAGGTTTTGGTTGTTGCTGAGCAGGGCATACTCTAAGTTAAGGACTTTTCAGTTTCTTACATCAACCCACCAGTGAGTGAACTGGGATGCAGAAGAAGCTGTGAGGGGACATAGCCAGGACAGCTAATCCCATCTGACCCAAGGGACATTCCATACCATATGGCATCATGCTGACCACATAAAGCTGGGGGAAAGCCTGGGAACAGGCTGAGCATTAGTCAGCAGGTGGTAAGCAGTTGCACTGTGCACTGCTTGTTCTGTATATTCTAACTAGTGGTAGTGGTAGTAGTAGTAGTAGTAATAGTAATACTTTCCCTTCCACTTCTGTTGTATGAAATTGTCTTTATGTCAACCCATTAATTTTACTTCCCCCCCCCCCCCCGCCCAATTCTCTCCTCCATCCTGGTGTGAGTGAGTGGCTATGTGGTGTTTAGCTACCTGCCAGGTTAAACCATGACATGTAAGCAATGCACACCTGCACTCAGCGCACTTTGCTCCTTTTGTTCCTAAGTTTGTTTTGGCACTCCTCATTCCCACCATCTCCAGAGGGCTGCACAGAGAAGCGTGCATAACAAAGCTCCAGGCATGGCATTCCCATCCTACTATAGGCTACAGCAGCCCTGACTTGCCAGTTTCATTCAAGTTTGGATTTCAAGATGATTTTCACAACCCCAAAGACTAGACTCTGAGCTCATCACCCTACTCCTGGAGCTGGGGCTGTAAGTTCAGGTGCATACACCATGATTTGGTCTTTAATATATAGTGCAGGGGGTGGAAATGGAACTGATTTCATCAGCTCATTCTAGCAACGTATTTCAGCTGATTCAGACATGCCAGAAGGTTTAGACGTGATTAAAGAATGCTGATGCTTAAACTCTCTTAACCTGTGACGTGATACTAGTGCCCACTTCTGATCTTTAAGATATGATAAGCTTGAAAGAAATAGTCCAGATCCTCTCAGGTAAATGATTCATTTCTTTTTATAAGAGCAAAAAAAAAGAATTACTGCCATTGAGGGGTTTGAGGCCTTATGCATTAGTAAGACATAAACAATAATAGTAATTAGTTTTCATTTCTGTGCCTTTATTTCCTAAACATCTTGTTGTAATTTTACAGATGAGGAAACAGAGCAGGCAGAAGTAAATGAAATTGTGCAAAGGCACAAGGCAGGACAGAGATGAAGCAAAAAGCAAACCTGAAGAGGCAGGTGCCCTAGCAGCTGCGATCTCTCACTTCTCTCCTCAAACCCCTCATCCTACCGCAGCTGAAGAACTGCTACCCCTTGTTTCTTGGAAATGGGCAGTTCAGATAGCACAGTAGTGAGAGGGCAAAGAAATGGACAGGTAAATAGCAGGAAACAGAGAAAATGCAGTCCAAGAAGTGGTGAGAGAAATAGTAAATGAAGTGCAATGTTCAGTAACATAGGTAGATAGTCTGGAGATCATTAGGAGTAAAGCAAATATGGTGACTGGAAAGACAATGTAATAAAAAGCAGGTGAAATTTAAAAGATCTTAGGGAAAGTAAATAAGTACCAAATTGTTGCTTATGAGGAGCTATCCTTTGTCAACACTATAAATAGAGAGTCTGCCAAAAAGGCAGTGCCTGTTGAACAAGCCTAAATGATTATCTGCTATAAACTCTAAATTTACATATTTGCATTTGTGTAGTACTCCATGTGGTAAGTAAAGACACTCCTTTTTAGGAATAAAGATTGACAATCCAAACAGGAATTAAATTTAGAAAAGAAGGGCTCAAAAGGAAGCCATAAAGATAACTTACAAAATTATAATGGCTATGATCTTACTAATTATAAGATAGAGGGGGAAAATATTAACTTTTGGGGTTTGTAAACCAGTCCCATGGCCTTGATCCTTTATTAAAATCCATCCCTGTGTAATAAACAGAGAGATGTTTGTGACGTCTGTGAGATCTTTTCCTAAGATAAAATGAGCTTGAGTCCTTTTTTTTTTCACCACTCTCGTTTTTCTTTAAGTGTGCACAATCCAGTAAGATTGTCCTTCTGAATGTATCAAGGCCAGTGCAAAATGTAGTTCTTTTGTATCCATTATAAATCCAGTTTAAAGCTGCTTCATTATTACATAATTAATGTACTTAAATTAAGATCCCTCTGAATGTTCCTTCATCTCCTTATTCAATAATCTGCTGTGCTTGCATGTCTGAACCTTGTCTGGTCCTGGCTTCTCCCATTCCTAATCAACTCTTACATTGGCAGTAGAAATTATACTCTCAACAGCTCCTCTGCTTAATATGATCACAGTTCAGTCTGTGGGCTTGTCTAAAAGGCAGTGGTTCCATTCATTAATATGTGACCTCCTTTACTTTTAATTTGGGATCTCCACAACCAAGGAAGAATCGTCTATTGTCTTACAAGCCAGGCAAAGTGAGAAGGCTGAGTCAGTCCAGGAATATTCAAGCCTCCTCATCTGTGGTATTGCAGAATTCCAGGGCAATTCCACCAGTTGGTGGAGCTTCTGTCTGGGAAAACAGAGCTATTGTGAACAAAGCATACTGTGCATATTTCTAACATTCATAAAAGACTGGGTTTGAATCATTTGAATCTTTCTCAAAATTTCTTCCTTTGGGGCAAAAATTTCCAATGCATGGCCACGATCCAATTATAGTCATTTGGAAAATCTGAGCATAAACCATGCAACCGTATCTTTAACTAGTTGTAAAAAGAAAAGATAAACTTTTGACTGTAAAACTATTACAGTGGGCTGGATTAGATTAGGAGTTCATTTAGTTGAGACTAGGACTCAGTTTCAGCGGTTGTGACCTGCCAAATACACCACCAAAGACTAAGGTAGGCCTTCCCCTCTTCCCCAACATGACCCCTCTATGACAAAGGCACCTTTCAAGCAAAGGAGAAAGAATGAGTTCCTCTTTCAGACTGGAAACACAGCGGTGATAAACTGGGTGTCCTGACAACCTATTGTGGCACTCTACCTCCCATCTAGAAATGTGCTGGCCTGACGTTGTAGGGCAGCTGAAGCAGAGCTGCTGTTTTAGGCTATCAAACTCGGCTAAGTGTCATTTTCACCAGGATCACACCCTCTTTTCAAGACTTTAGTCACCTTGATCAGCACTAGAAGGTGTTACATTTATTTTCTGAATGACAGAATACCTCTGAAGGGCAGGATTCTGATTCAGGCCTAAGTCCAACAAATGTTTTAGATGACCAGATTAAAAACTGCAGTGTTTTTTCCAGCGCTCCATGCCCACAAATTCAGAAATCCAAATTAATTTTCTAACTCTCCACATGCTTGCAGGGTGAGGAAAGGGTACAAAACAGACTAGCTGCAATAAGTTGAATAAGCCCATATCCCATATCCCAGCCCTCTGGAGCAGAATATGTATCTTAGGACAGCTGGAGGTCTTAGCCTAGCAGAACCCTACCTCACCTATGAGCTTTTTCAAAGACACAGCTGGAAGGAGATGGTTGCTACCTTCTGTTGACCCTGTAGCTTTGTCAACAACAGCACTTCCTAGAAAACAGATCTGTGATTCAGCTCCTTTTTCACCTAAAGAGGACTCAAATCCACACTGACCTTTACCTGAGAGAATGGTCTCATCATGAGGTTACTGGTTGTCTAGGAAGATATGGAGGGGGAAAGGAACTTTAACACAGAAATCATGCTCAGTCGGGCAAGAGAGTTCTCTTAAGGCCATGACAGTATTTTTATAATATAGGTGTGCAATATAAAATAACACAAGCCATCCTTGGGGCAGGAATGGATAGGATAGGCAGATCTCCTCCATCTCAGCAGACACCCTGAAGCACTAGACCACAGTGCTTGCACACAAACCTCAGAGTGGTTTCACCACTTCAAACAGGTGGTTGAGATACCACCCAGAACGATGCAGGGATTACAGCAATCTCCTGGGAGGTGGGGAATGTAGGTTGAATTTCCCCATTCCCACCCTCACCTCACTGCCCCAGACAAACTAGGTGAAGCTTAATGTCCTGTTTTCTGTGCAAGTGCTGAAACTACTGAGCTGCTGTGTAATTGAGGTGCACCAGCCAACTCCTCTTTGGGTTTTTCCTAGAATGTGGCATTTAAGCAGATGAGCAGTTGTTTTCTACATCCTGGAAGAAGATAGGAATTTTTATTAAAAAAGATATCAGGGGATACTCTTCATATAGAGGGTTAGACTATTTTAATGGCACTATTTAGTGCCATTTCTATGGTACTACTGAATCTATCATAGAATGCCCTGGGTTGGAATGGATCCTAAAGATCATCTAGTTCCAACCCCCTGTAATGGGCAGGGAACTTTCCACTAGACTAGGTTGCTCAAAGCCCCATCCAACCTAGTCTTAAACACCTCCAGATATTGGGAATTCATAACCTCTCTGGGCAACCTATTCCAGTGCCTCAGCATCCTTACAGTAAAGAATTTCTTCCTAATATCTAATCTAAACCTGCTCTTTTTCGGCTTAAGGTCATTCCCTCTTGTGCTATCACTGTCCAGTTTAGGTGCTCCCAAATATATGGCAGCCAGTCAAGATTTCTAGGATTTTGACTGGGGTATCCTGTGGTAAAAGCCTACAGTGACATTTCATTGCCTTGGCCCCAGAAGTCTGCAGCCTAAATACTAGCTCTGGTCTTGGGGAAGCCAAGGGAATTCTTGTGAGGAGTTGTCATCAAGTTATTTGGCCATACATGCAAATGCATGGGTGGGCACTGGAAGTGAACCCCTCAGCCTCTCCACACTGTCTGCTCCTAGTGTCACTGTGAACCTTCAGTCTCCTCAGCTCTGGGAGCACCCAGCAAATGTCCCTCAACAACCTTCCCCACTTCCTGGAGTTTTATTTCACCCAAGGCCTCCTTCACACTGCTGCAGGCTTCCTCCCCTTGTTGCAGTGCCTGGTTTTATTATCCTGAGTTATCCAGTAAGCCCTGGGAACGACATCCTTCTGGCCCCCACTCCTGCACCGCCGCCTCCAGCGAATCAAGCTGTGTACACACCAGTTAGACAATTTGCCTACTGTTGTTCCTGTCCCCTTATCTCTCCCTCCCACCTCGGTGTTTATGCTTAATGGATTGGGAGTTCCTTGCACGAAGAACTTCCTTTTCGCCTCATGGGAAGCAACACAGTGTGTAGTGAGTGACCTCTCATGTCATAAATAACTGCAGGACAGCAGACCGTGCTCTCCCTAGAGGGAACCTCTGCCTTGGGTGGGTCGGTGAGCAAGTGCCCGGCTCCCTGCACGACACCCACATCTGCCCGAAGCACAGAGCACTCTCAATGCCACTTTCTAATCATTTTCTCCAAACATCCCATTTCCTGTTCTTTAAATAGCATCTCAAAGATTATTTTAAAGGCTTTCAGAACACTCTTGCCGCCGGTTTTGGGTTTGGAGTGGGTTTTGTTGGTTGGGTTTTTTTTTTTAGCCTTCTTGCATGACGATATTTTCACGTCGTGGGAGACAGGAACAGCTCGAGGAAGCTGCGAAGTTGCACGGAGTACTCGGGGGAGGAAAGGCGGGGGGGCAATACGGTTTCTAGGACCGTCCACCTGGCACCGACGTTTTGTTCTTGCATACACTTTCAGTGCGGAGCTGCGAGTTTCGGGATGACTCTGGAACTTTATACCCCTCCCTCCACCTGGGGGGTAGCCCGCCCGGAGTGGGGCGAGGGGCCCGGAGGGCGGCGGCGCTCCGCGGAGTCCCTTTCCCAGGAGAGAGGCCGAGATGCAAAGGAGAAATGACAGCATGGAAAGCGGAGTATTTTTATCGGGGCCAGTGCCCGGGGTGAGCGGTGGGCGGAAAGTGCCACCCTCTCTCTCTCTCTCTCTCTCTCCTCCTTTGCCCTCAGCCGCCCACGCCGCCAGCGGCATCAAAGGGAATCTCCCTTGTCGCGGCGTGTCAGCACCGGGGATGAGCGCACCGGCCCGTCATGGCATTTTCGCTTCTCCCGGCGCTTACTCAACAGGCGGGAGGGGAGGGAGGGCTGGTTTGGAGGGGGGCGGGGGGAGGACTCCCAACCAGCGCCGCTTCTGCCATGAGGTCACCGCGGCGCTATGCGCTGTGCCCGCCGCCGCCCCTGCTCCGCTCCGTTGCGTCAGGCAGGGGGTATCCCCGCCGCGGCCGACCGAGCGGGGCATCCCCGCCGCGGAAACACCCTGCGCCGCCACGCGTGTCCCTCGCCAGCGGGGCGGGGGGGTGATCCTGCACCCAGCCCCTCCGCACCACCACCCCCGCCCGCAGCGGGCAATCGGCCGCCGTTCGGGAATGTCAACGGTGGTTCGCCTGGGGGCCGTGCAGGGATGGCGTGCGATGCGATTGGGAGGGAAGGCAACGCACTGCACCGAGGGAATTGCACCGAGCCGGCCACGCGGAAGGAGAGTCCAGCCATAGCCACCAAGAGACTTTTCTTTTAGGGGGGAAGAGGGATCTGGCGCGCCCAGCCAGCGTCCGGCTGCGGCTTTCCCCCCTCGGGGGGGAACTGCCGAGGGGATGGGTGTGCACGCCGGGGTCCCCGTGCGCTGTCCCGCACTCCACCCCCTGCGCAGAGGAAGCCGGGCGGGGGCGTGGCCCCACGACAATGGGACTCGCCGGCGCTATAAATACCCGCCCGCATCTATATTTGGTTTAGCCGGATCACAACCGGGGGGGCGGGAGGGGGGGTGTCCCAAAAATAGCCCCGCGCGCCCGCCCCCGCCGCCGCCGCTCAATGGGCTTCGGCCCCGCCCCCTCCCTCGCGCGCGATCCCGAGCGCCCCGCGCGGGCCCGGCGGGGCTAAATTTAGCAACGCCGCTTGCGTCAATGACGCGGCCGCCGTGCGTCAGCCCCGCCGCGCCCCGCCCCTCGGAACGGGGCCCGCCGCGTCCTGTGCGTGGATTGGCCGCGGCGGCGGCACGAGGGCGGTGACGTGGGGGCGCGGGCTGGCCCCCGCCGGGGGCCGGCGGCGTCCGGAGGGGAAGCGCGGCCGCGCGGGGAGCCCGGCGGGTTCCCCCGCGGGGGGAGCGGGGTCTGGCAGCGCCGCGGCCCCGGAGGGAGGGAGGGAGGGAGGGAGGAGGGAGGGAGCGGGGGACGCCCCGGCGCCCGCGGGGAGATGGCGCGCACCGCCTCGGGAAGGGGATCCCGGGCTCGGACGTGACGGCCGCGCCGCCGGTCCGCGGCGTCCGCCGAGCCCTGTGCCAGCCCCGGCTCCGCCTCCCGGGGAAGGAGCGCGCTCCGCGGCGGTGCCGGCGGCGGGATGGTGGAGAGAGACGCAAAGCGAAAGTGCCGCCGCTGTCGCCGGTCCCATCTTCTCTGGGCGGCAGGCCCCTCGTCCGCCCCCGGCTCCCGTCCGTCGGGAAGACTCTCTTGGCGGAGCCCCTCTGTGCGAAGCACAAGCGCAGCACCGGCCGTGACGGCTGCGGTGACAGTCGCGAACATCCCGGCTGCCGGCGTGGATGTAAACAGGGAGGGCACCGGGCACGGCGGCGGGCGGCTGCTGCCATCGGAGACAGCGGGGGAGTCGTCCGCCGCCAGCCCGATGCCCTAGGCATACACAGACACAGACAGACACACGGACACCGACAGACACACGGACAGTCTCAAGCAGGAGGGAGCCCGGACGGTTCTCAGGGCTGCTCGCACTAGTGTCCGCTCTGTGAGCGGCACCTCCCCGCAACCTGCTCCTTGCTCCTGCGCACTGGAAAGTTTCGAAAGAAAAGTAAAAGAGGGTGGAAAAAGGGAAAAAAAGAAGAAAAAAAAGAAAAAATGTGAGAAGAGAAAAGAATAGGGAAAAATTAAAAAGGCAAAAAGAAAAAATGTTGAAAAAGTGAAAAATAAAAAAGTGAAAGAAACCTTTATTAATTCACCCTGAAAGTTTCACTAAGTTACCAAGTAAAGCTCTTTTCATTTGAGCCACTTCAGTAAAGATATATTAATTTTGTTATTATCACCACCTTAATTATTATTATTATTATTATTATAATTATTATTATTAGACTTGGGAACGACTCGCCAGGCAGTCGCGGGCAGGCGGCCCCGAGGCGGCCGGCCGGCCGTGCTGTCCCGGTGCCGGCGGCTCAGCACGGCTCTGCCGCGGCTCTGCACCGCTCCGCACCTCTCGGCACGGCTGTGCAGGGCTCGGCGCGGCGCGGTGCGGCGGGAGCGCGGCGCACACACTGGGGCGGGGGGGGGGGGGGTCAGTAGCGTCAGGCTCCCATGGCGTCACTATTGACGTTTCGCATTCCAGCCGCTCTATGGAGAGGCCGCTAGGGCTCCTCTCACATAAATGACGTTCAGAGAGAGGGAGCGGGAGAGCAGCGCAGAGAGGCGCCTCCGTCCCCTCTCTCCGGCGCAGGCACACGCGCACCCCGGGGCACTCGCACCGGGACGCGGGCACAGGTCCCGGCCCGGCTCCCGCCGCACACACACACAAAGGCACATCGCGGCGGCGGCGGCCGCTCGGCATCCCTCGCCCGCCCGCCTGCTCACTCCCTCCCTTCGCCCGGGGACGGGCTCCTGGCTCCTCAGGCTTTTGCAATCCTTTTCCATGCCTCGGGATAACGCACCCTCTGGACCTGCATCTACCGGGAGTCTGAGGGATTTTGTGTCTCGGGTCCTGCCGCTGGACAGCGCCTACACACGCCTTTAAGGAAGCGGGCACCTACAAACTAGATGTAAAGACGGAACCTCCACAGCAACCGAGTACGTATGCGAGTGAACGGGAGCGGCTGAGGGAGAGGGACAACGCGGCATGTCCCCACTCCGTGAAAGTTGCGCCGGCGGGGTAGAGAGATGCTGGGGAGATGCCGGCGGCGGGCGATGCGGCTCAGCCGACACGCTGCCTTGCCGGGCTCTCGCTGAAACTTTTCCCTCACCTTCCCCCCCGCCTCCCCCCATCCTCCCCGTGGATGCTCAATAGGCGCTGGGCTTCCGAGCCTTCCTGCCGGCTCGGCAGCTCCTGCCGTGCGCGGGGCACTGCTGCCCCTCGCAAACGGGAGGGCTGTGGTTGAGAGGAGCGGGAGCCGGAGCCGGTGGTACTAAGGTATTTCTGCTAGTTGTTGTCATGGAAATGATGCTGCCGGCGGCGGCGGGGAGTTTACAACGCCGGTGATGAATGGCAGCAATTTGTCTCCTTCCTTTAGCCGCGCTTGGGAAATAGGTGGGTCTGTTTGCACAAGTTCAGCTGTCTAATAGGGACGGCGGGGCAGGTTGAGCTCATCTCACTTTGGGAGACAGCAGCCCCCCTCGGCAGCCCAAAGAGCTCGCCCAAGAGGTAATTGCTGGAATGTGACATATTGTATTGAAATGAGACGGGATGTTTGCACGGCACGTCTGCCCGGCATCTGCTCCTCGGAAATGTGCACTTTTCCCTTCGGAGGTCAGAAGTGGTAACGAGGGGCCGCGGTGCCCCGGCACGGGCGGTACTGTGCGGGGAGGCTGGGCTGCGCCGCCGCTGCCCCGCTCCCTGCCCCCGCGGCGCCTCTCGCTTTTGCCTTCTCGCCTTAATAGCTGCGAAAGAAGTTTCAGTCTTGGAAAGAGGCGAGAAAGCGCGGGCGTTGGGTTGTGATATTATGTAGGGGGACAGTTATCGGGGCAGCATTATCGCGATAGTCTGTCCCGGACGGAGATGCGGCTCACCTTAGCGCGGCTAGTTAAGAACGCTGCTACTAACACAATTTTCGGATATGATGGATTCCGTGCGAGGATATTTCCCCGGGCAAGGGCGTAAAACGCTGTTTTATGTAGGGGGATTGTTGTGTTGGGATAGGATTTTTTTCACCAGGAAAAAAGTTTGGGAATGAATCGCTAACTTTTATCCAAGCCGCTTCATTCGATTACATTCTTCGCCCTATTTTTCTCTCCTCCGTGGAGACCGTTGTATGCTGGAGTCAAGCCCCGGTAAAAAACAATGGAGTAAACCAGACCAGACGGTTTCTTCGGAGGTGAATCTCACGCGATCTCGTGGATATTTGCTGGAGTGACCGTGCGGCTCGGGGCGATCCCTCCCAACACCCCCCAAAAAAAATCGCTAGCTAACCGGCAGTGGAAGTCCAGCACGAAACTTTTTAATTGAATGGAGCTTCCCCCTCCGCAGTCCCTCCCGGGTAAATGAAGGTTTCGAAACTCGCCTGAAGAAGTCACAATCACAATGGAGTATTTCACGGTTTCCTCCTCGTATTACAGGGTGGGGAGGGGTGTCACTCGGGGCTGAATGTAAAGTGCACGGCGGAAGAAAAGAGCTTTGACAAGGGTAGTTATTTCCTCCTAATTTACAGCCCTTACGGCCCTGCGCTCCTGGCTCGGGCGGCGGCAGCCCGGAGGGGTGCTGCGTGGTTAAAAGCGCAGCGAGTGTCTCTAGGTAACCGGCGGGCCGGGGGGCAGAGAGGAGCCCTAGGGCGCTCCACGCCGAGCGGTAAAGCGCCTCGCAGGCGCTCGTGAGGGAACAAAACCCTCGGGAGAGAAAGGGATGAGCTGACAGGCACTTAACATCCCGGGAGCTTGCGGGTGTTCAAAGGCAAGGGGCGCGGGGAAGGCAAAAGAAAGACAAGGAGCGGGAGAAAGAGACGCAGGGGAGCGGCTCCCTTAGGCAGGGACCGACGCGGCCGCGCATCCCCCGCACTGCCGCTGAGCCCGGCTGGCAGCGCCCAGAGGGTCGGGGGGAGGCGGCTGGGCTGCGCTCCCTCCCCCGCGCCGGCGATGGTGGGCTCGGAGACACCGCACAGGGCTAGCCGTGCCGGCGGGACACCCCTCAAGTCTGGCGGTACCCTGCATAGAAACTTCCAGCTTGCTTTTCCCTGGCCTCTGCCCCCCAAAAGAGAAAGTTCTCACGGGGAAGTGGACGCTCTGGGATGCTGCCCCGCTTGTTGTAGTCACCCCGCCCGGGGTTCTCCTCTTGCCTTCCCCAGGCTCGTCGCTGGGAGAGCGGACCGTCGGTTCCGTTGCCCCAGCCCGGTGCTCTGTCTGTTGTGTGATGAGGGAGCGGGAGCCGGGAGGAATGCGCTCCCCATCCGGCTCCCCCTTCCCACCCGCGGGGCGAGGCGGGGGATTGCCGTGCGACCGCGGGGGACTGTCCCTTCAGGTTCTCCGGGGGCGCCGCGCCGGGGGGAGGCGGGGGGCTCCCCTCTGCCCCGCTGGGCACCGCCGCCCCTGACTGTGTCTTGTCTCCCGCCGCCGGCGGACAGAGCCCGGGTCGGAAGAGCGCCCCCCGCCCAGGCCAGGCCCCGGGCCCGCCTCCGCAGAGAGGTCCCAGCCGGCACGCACCCCGCCGCCGCCGCCGCCGCCAGCCGCCGCCTCCGTCCGCACCTCCAGCCCCACCATTCAGCGCGCAAGATACCCGCCAGGTAAGCTGCCGCTCCGGGAGAAGGGCAGGACGAGGAGGAGAGGGGGGTGCGGGAGCTCCTGACACGGCCCCTACCCTTCCTAAATCCCTGTGGCATCATCGGCCCCCGACGTCCCGGGGCGTTTAAATCCCCAAAGCATCAGGGCAGCGCCTGCCTTTCGCAGCACTTTTGGCAACACGGGGTTGCGAGCCCCTTGCCAAAGATGAGCCAGATTTAAGGGGAAGCTTGTTGGGGGTGCTAGTGTCCCTGTGAGTTGCCCAGCTTGCCTGGCGTTAACCTGGGCATCCTTTACCTCAAGTTCTCACAAAGAAAACAGAATAACGTGGTAATAGCTCCCAGTGTTCCTACCCTGATGCTTTTACTCATTCATTTGGGTTTTGATGACAGGTTGCTCTTCCTTCCATGCGCCTCCTGTGGGGCTTTTTCTTTTCTTTTCTTTTTTAAATATTGTTGGATAAAGAAGAAAAAAATCCCAGGTTATTTACTTTGCAGGGGAATTAATACTGGTGCCCTAAGTGGAAAAGTAGGGGTTAGAATTAGACAAGTGCGCTGGCAAAAGGCGAGGTAGGAGGAGTCCCACAGAGCCAGGAGAGACCAGACCTTTAGGTTAGGGATATTTTTTCAGTCCTCCGGTCGGAGTTATTTTAGACTTCTGTTTTTCTACCCCACTTTGCACAGAATTCAGTGACATAACTCTGTTATGCTCAGAAAAAATGCAGAAAAAAAGGCATAATGATCTGTTCCCTTGAACTCCTGCTTATTTTCTGAGTTAGCAAAAAAGCCTTTTTCCATCATAGAGCTGTGTATCTACATGTCCCCTTGTGACATTATCTGTCCACTCACTCTGTTGTGTTCCTCTTTCAGTTCTCAGTGGAGGTGTGTGGAAAGAATTTCTTTCCCTTTTTATTTGATTAAGCACTGATCACTATGTTTTAACAGCCAGTCCTTAAACTAACAAGTTATAGTGATATGACTTGCCAGGAAATGTGTGTGCGTGGAATGGCAGGGACAGAAATTGATAGGAAAAAAAAAGAACAGTAGAATAATACATAAATAACATTGGGAGGCAAGGTTTGGGGGAGGGTTGTCCTGCTTTTTTATTCAAGCTTTTGGATTTAAGAGCAGGAAGGTCTTAATTTCAGGAAACAGCACTGGGGTTTTTTTTCTCAGTTTTTAATGTTTTCCCGAGAAGAAAAAATATCTGAATGGTTTGTGACAGCGTGATAATTCAAATTTGGTGCTTAGTTTAAATATGTTTATCTGCAAAGCAGGCAGGAAAGAATTAAAAGTTGATTTAACACAAATTATTTGGATTCCTGCATGCTAGGAGTGAATATTTTAAAATTATAAGTGAAAAGAGTTCTTAAAATAATGAGGAAAACCTCATTATTTTCAAGGCAGATTTTTTGTTGTGGTGGTTTTTTTTTTAGCATGAATTATTTCTCAAGTGCTTCTGGAATATAAATTACCATGATTAAGAAGAGATGAACTGCACTTAATTTTGATATACATTTTATTCATATTTACTTTTCTCTTTATGAGAAAATTTATACTAATTGATGCATTTTATTCTTCTGCTGTGGAACCAAAATACACCACACACTTTTAGTTTGAGTTGCAAATATGGGGCTAGAATCTCACAGTGTTTAGTCAGGCAAACCTCAATGAATCACAGAATTGGGTCCATTATTTCCTGTGACCAGCAAATTACATGGCAGACTAGTAGGAAATGTAAAAGAAAATAACAATCAGATCTTTTTAGTCAGGCACTGAGTTGCTTCAACCATCCCAGCTATCAGTGAACCACATTAAGTTTTATGACTAATGAATAAAACCAGCTATATTACTGGCCTCAGTATATATTACTTTCCCATAAAAACAGAAATACCACATACTTTTTATCCTACATTTTTGCAAATTTAAGGGCATGTTAAATTTTTCCACTTTTTTTAAGGAGAACATTCTACCAGAGATAAGCCTTAAAATGAATAATGAGACAGCAACCTTAAATTATTAGCTGATCAGAAATATTCTTCAAAGATCCAGAGCGGAGCAAGCAAAATTGATGTTTGCAAGTCCTGAGTAACAAACCTTGTGATTTGAGTAATTCCTCTAACATGCACTGCAGATGCTGCTTATTTTAAAATAAATATAATTTTTAATATTATGCATTTGATAATCTCGTTTACCCTTCATGAAAATTTTACGGCATGATTGCATGCATACAGAGATAGATTTAAAGTCATAAACTGTTCTCATTCTGCTTATCTAATTCTCATTGACACCTATGTATATTAAGCAGCAGATGTAGGGCAGCTTGAGATGGATTCTTCTCTCACTGCCACTGGTATAAACATTAATTTCTCCCTTGACTAGATGAGAGCAGGCTCCATAATACCGAATGCTTAGTTGGTCCCTGATGCATATTTCTTGTCGAAAGGAAAAGGCTCGAGGCTAATTTCAATGTCCGAATAGGAGCTGGGTGCCTATCTGAGCTCTGAAACATGGAGAAGCTTCTGGGAAAGAAGTTTGTGAGGGCCTGGGCCGCGGCCTTGGTGCACTGGGCTTGTTGTTAACATGCCCCTTTGCCCTTGCAGATATGCCCTGTGTGCAAGCGCAGTATAGTCCTTCACCGCCCGGTTCGAATTATGCATCTCAGACCTACGCGTATGGCTCGGAGTACAGCTCAGACATCATGAACCCTGACTATGCCAAGCTCACCATGGACCTGAGCAGTACCGAAATCACTGCCACTGCCACCACCTCCCTTCCCAGCTTCAGCACCTTTATGGAGGGTTACTCTGGCAGCTATGAGCTCAAGCCTTCCTGCCTCTACCAAATGCAAACTGCCTCCTCCAGCCAGAGGCCCCTCATAAAGATGGAAGACACCCGGCTGTCCCCATACCAGCCCTCACTGCCCCCATCCGCCGATGAGGGGATGCCCAGCACTTCCATGTACTTCAAGCAATCTCCACCCTCTACACCCACCACGCCCGGCTTCCCCGCTCACCAGGGCCTGTGGGACGAGCCCCCGCTGCAGCCCACGCAGACCTGCCTGCCTCCCGGCCACCTGATGGACGCCACCCCCATGAAGACCGTGCCTCCGCGCTTCCCTCTCTTCCACTTCAAGCCCTCGCCTCCGCACACGCCGCCCGCGGCTGCCCACATGTGCTACGAGCCTGCCCCGCTGAGCCTGCCCCCTGGGCTCCGACAGGCCCGCCGCCAGCCAGGCTCCCATGGAGGGCCATTCCTACGGGCTTCACCTGGCCAAAAGACCAGCCACCTTAGCCTTCTCACCACTTGGCCTCAACGCAGCCACCTCCAGCCTGATGGGTGAGAGCAGCGGGAGCGGCAGCAGTGGCCTCCCGTCTCCGCCCAGCAGGAGCTCTTCGTCTGGGGAAGGCACCTGCGCCGTCTGTGGAGATAATGCCGCCTGCCAGCACTACGGGGTGCGGACATGTGAGGGCTGCAAGGGCTTTTTCAAGGTGAGAGCTCTGCGCTTTGCTCCCCGACCTGTTTGTCCCCACCTCACTGCGCACGCCCCTGTTCCCGCATGCTCCTGGTCCTGACCCGGGGGGTTCAGGGACATTGTGTGCTAAAACTCAGGCACCCCCAGCAGGGTGGGAGGGACAGCCAAAGTTTTTGAAGAAGGCCAAGGAAAGCTCTCTGTAGGATAAAAGGATCAGCCACTCTCTGCTGAGAAGAGGCCATAGCAGTGATTTGGGTGAACCACATCTCTGGTCTGCCAGCATTCCTCAATGAAACATGGGCCACCCCAGCTTAAGCTAGAAACTGTATTTATTCTGTAGTGAAACTCACCCGGAGTACATTCAACCTGTGTTTTACTCAGTCACCCATTCCAATTATACTTTGGTTTTAGGTGAGAAAAGAAACACTGAAATTGTAAAGTCCACTTAATATTTTAGGTGTTGGCAGCAGTGCCCTTTGTTGTCCTGGGGTGGTTGGTGTGAGGAGGAATGCAGGGTGGTCAGCCCCAGGAAAAAACTCTCATGGGACAAACCCAAGCACTTCTAGTTGCGTTTGATTGCTGCCGTGTCAGTACCCCTCAGCTCAGGAGCCTGAGGAGTCCTCAGCAGGGCAAAGCTGCCTGCAGAGCAGTGACTAAGCACTGCACAGGGTCCTGGTGCCTGCTCTGCAATGAATGCAGCTTTGCAGCTGAATAGCAACACCAATAACTTACACACAGCAGCTTCTCAGGGGAAACTTTGTGCTTATATTTTCAAGAGTTGAATATGCTCTTTTGATCTTAGAATTGTGTGCTTTGTAATTTCCCTTTGACAGACTAAGTCCAGATTTCATTATTAATTTCAGAAATAGCTTGTTTAAGTGAACAGTTTGAGATAGACTTTTGGTAGGATGGTTCTGGGCAGCAAGTTTAAGATTTGAAACGTTTGGGGTTGATCTGATATATTTCTTCTTGCTAAGAAAGCAGTCAATCCCCTGTTCTGGTAAAAGATACAATGGGAATAAAAACAGTCTCAAAATATTTGTGGGGAGGGTTTACAACATTTCTTTATTGTAGGTGGAGCTGTCACTGTTACTTAATGATAAATTTTTGACCACATTGTAACATGCACATCTCCTATGAAACTAATTTGTTATTTAAATATACCTAGAAAAGGGAACACAAATAACATGGAAATAGCAGCTCTTATTATCCCAAACCTGCCCCTGTGGAAATCCATAGCATATCCTTGATTTCTAGCAATATCTTATTCTGCAAAATTAAACTGTTTTCAGCTTTAAATCACAATGAATAATATTTGCTATATCTCTTGTATTTAGTACATTGAGACTGTTATTTGATAACAAACAGAAATTATGAAATATAAATTTACCCATTAATTTAATTGCAGTGAAAGATTTAATCTTAAATGTTGAGTTGATAAATTTGTTCCTGGTGTCTTTTCTAGTAATATCTTTTAGGATGTTATTTATTGATGTATCTTTGATTTTAAGTATGGCAGCATAATATATTTTTGCATTAATATTTGTTACATTCTTCCAAAGCTCGCCAGGTTTCTGCAAAATTTAATTTTGTTTTATTTTTTTCAACATGACTTTAGAGTTAATTAAATGTACATAACTATGGCATCATTCTGTCTTTTTTCCTCAGGTCAGGTTAACTTTCCCTGAGTATTTAACCAAACATATTTTGTAGGGGTTTCTGGTATTTTTATTTTTCTCCCTGATGATTTTAATGGCTAACCAAACCAGTTATTGTGGTATTTGACTAACAATAGTGATAGCAAGAGAAGTGCATTGCAGATCATTTTGATTTTATTTTAATAAGGTCAGCAATAATCAAGGGAATGAACCAAGTAGAAAATTGTTCCCAAAGGGATATTAAAAGCGGAGATAATCTAATCCCCAAAGGTAGATGTGATGACCTGGTAATTTCAGATATGATTTTATCATTCAAAGTTGCCTGTCTCCAGAGACTTGCTTCAGAACAATCCTAGATGATTTTCATTGTCAGCAGCTAGCACTAATAAAATTGTTTTTCCTGCAGGCTAGTGTGTTAGGAAATTAATTTTATCTAATTATATGAATTGCACTGTCACTTTTCATGTTGTAATTAAAACACATTTTGTCAGGTTCTAAGTTGCTCAAGAAACGATCAGTTTACTATTTTTGTGTTGCATTTTCACAGAGAACAGTTCAGAAAAATGCAAAATATGTTTGTCTGGCAAATAAAAACTGCCCAGTGGACAAGAGACGTCGTAACAGATGCCAATACTGCCGGTTCCAGAAGTGTCTCAGTGTCGGCATGGTTAAAGAAGGTAAGGACTCTGGCTGTTATCATCCTAGAAGACTGAAATATTATGTTTAATGAATCTGTTTGTTTGTTGTGTGTGTATGTGTGAACATGAATGTCTCTGCAATAAATTTGACAGTGATGAGATTCATAACTTACCCCCAAATATGTGCATTTATGTTTTAATGCATTGATTTTCTGCTTTTTACCCCTATTATCATATTTAGACTATAGACCCCAGAGTTCAAGAACAGCAAGGTCACAAGAGGATAATTTGACAGTGGCCAAAATGCCTCCTTTATTAACTTTGAACATTGCTCGATAATGCTGTTGGTTTCCCCTTGTTATCTCACTGGGGGCTGCACTGGATTGTGTGCATTTTGACATAGGATCTCATTTCATTTCCATAAGCTGATTGTAAATTTGCAATTAATTTAAATGGAAACAGGATCAACTCATTAGTCCCAATTCTGCAAATATTTAAGTATGTGAGTAATATTGTGTGAGCAGTCCCATTGCAAATACTGACATGGATAATATAACCTATATAGTGTGACCGTATTTTTTCAAATGCTTCCAGAAAGCTAAAATTACTTTGAATGAATGCCTCTGTCATTTAAAAGAGGCACTGGTAGTAGAAACACTAAAATCTGTGTTTCACATTCAGGTTTTTTTTCAGCAGTGGAGTGTCATGGTCACACATACACGGGCACACAGACATGCTGCAAACAAAGCATGGACACAAGGAACACAGCTGGGCTCTCAGTAAGCAGCTACATTGCTGCTTACGATCATAGGTCTGACATAGTTCTGGTGCCATTTGTGGTCCTTTGCAATCAAAGGAATCAAGAGCATGTGCTGAAACTGGAGAAGGCTCTTATTTTTGCTGGGCTGCCCACCGTTAGAAAAGCAGGGTGTTCATTCTGATCCATCATTTCCTGGTACCTTCACAACTGATTCCCTTGGGATTTTTTTCACCTAGTTGTCCGTACCGACAGCCTGAAAGGGAGAAGAGGTCGGCTGCCTTCCAAACCAAAGAGCCCCTTACAGCAAGAACCCTCTCAGCCCTCCCCGCCCTCTCCTCCCATCAGCATGATGAATGCCCTCGTTCGAGCTTTAACCGACTCCACGCCCAGGGAGCTGGACTATTCAAGAGTATGTCTCACTTTTCTTTCCCTATTTGCTTTCTGCACAGAAATGATTTGCGAGCTGCATTTCTCCTTGCAGGCCAGTTTGCCTAAATGAAATTAAGTGTGAAATTTGGATGAGGGTAGAAATTGGTCCAGCCAGCCGTTGGCTTTTCATGATAGGTGGACAATGAGAAGAAAGGAAGTGCAGTAGGTATTAGTGTTAGTAATTATTCATTGCAAGGATCTCAGTCACAAAATAATTTGCAGTTTATTCCATGGCTGAGTGAAAGCAGAAATGCATGGATAAAAAGAGCATTCTTCTTGCAAAAAGGCTGGGCCAAAACACTATGAATTATGATGCCATTGATTAACCAGGAGCAGTCCTTGTGTGTCCAATAGCTTAATTTCCATTTTCTGAAAGCTAAAATTTAATAGCACTTCCCTAATATTCAGATAGAAGGGTTGCAGAGTGTGACACTGGATGGATAGGACCATCCCTGTTGAAACCAATAGGAATTTTGCTGTTATTTAAGTGGGACTAGGGTTGCCTTTGGATACCCCAGCATAAATATTCCTTCAGTAAAACTAACATTTTTAAAACAAGCCTTTTAAATTAAAAATTCTGAAAAATTATCTCAGCAAAGCTTTACCAAAGATTATGTATTTTTGTAATCTTGTTCTTTAATGTACCATTGTCACAATTTAAATATTCATGGAATATTCTGAAAGGTGAAAAAAATATTCTGTAGTTATTAAAATACAGCATTGAAATGGCTTGTTAAATACAATTTTTAGGCAAGTTGATATAGGATAAGAAAAAACTACAGCTAAGGAAAAACAAGATCAAATTCTTTCCCCTTAAAGAAATATGATTAAATTTGAGACTGTGAAAAATAGCAGCTGTACTCAGACAATAACTCCATTGGCCATTTATCACTTGTTGCTAAGTAATATTTAATCGTAAAGCATATTTACTGTAATTATATAAAAATCACATTATGCTATTTTAGACTGTACTTATATATATAATTTAACAATTTAAAGTATGCTGTAACATATTTTCTTCAAGCTAATCTGTAAGCATTAAATCATGTAATTTTTCAAGTTATTATTAAGAATCTAGCTATGAGAATGCATTACCCATATCAACATGTACCTTAACTTACCAGAATGTCTCAGGGATCATTCTGCAAATACCGAGGTGTGTGACGAGCTGTGCTCTTTGATAGAAATCTGCTGGGTTCCACAGAATTACAGGAGTATATTAGTGCAGGGGCCATAGTTTGTATTTATTTATTGATATAAAGTTCTTCTGCATTTACAAAAAACTGAACAAAAATTATGTACTTTCATGTGACTTTTTTTCTTTGTCCTGCAGTAATTATTTCTCTTTTAATGAAAACAACCCATAGTTTTAATTGTTGAACAATTCTGTTGGACATTACAGGGAGCATATGATTGACAGTAAATTAATTTAGTCTTGGTAGCTAAAAGATTAAGTATGATTGTCTGTTAAAATATATTAATATCTAAGTTTTTCTTTACACTAAAATATATAATAGTCTGTTATGCCCAGCGGTACTGAAGAGACAAAAATATTCTACAAGAAATTAGTAGATTCTTATGTTTTTCATAAACCCTTATACTTATTTTGAAAAGTTAGGGGAGGTCAGAAACAAATGATGTGTAAGAAGCAAGATTTCCTAAATGAAATATGCCATAAACACACATCAATGCTAAAATATTCCTATGAAGAATAATCATGTAACTGCAAAGACTGATTTACGACATGTTCAGCTGGGCTGTGACCCTGAGCTGGTGCTGAGCACCACAAATGGGCAGATCTGGAAACCTGGCTTTGGAGTCAGTCTTGACACTTCTGCAGATACGACCTTAATGTTTAGCATGGTCTTCCTGTTTACAAGCTGTAATGTCTTGACTGTCTTAAAAATGCTGATAAAAGTTTCAGAGAGAAATGCATATCCCTTCCCTCCAAAAATCCTACACATACACACACATACACACAGAACAACCCAGAAAAAAACCAAAACCAAAAATAAATTACATAAGCCACAAACTTTACACCAAAACATCAGAAACAGTTCTGTTCAGAACATGGCTGCTTTTCATCTCAGCACTGGTTTTAACTTACCAGTTCACAGCAGTGGTATATTTAGGTACTTGGTTTCAAAAGGCAATTGCCAAGGGCCGTAGTCTGGTCTCACACCTGTTTACTGGTACAATTCCCTGATTTACACTTTTAAGGAAGTGAGATGAGAAACAGACCCTTTATCTTGCTGTCCTTATTCTTGCGGAGTAGGGACCAACTTAAAAAGAAACATTGCCTTTTCAGAGGGGGAGTGTAGTATTTAGGCAATAATCCCCCCTTTTTGGGCCACAAAATTGAGCATATATCGTGGCTTTTGGAAAAATGAGCATAGGCTTTCCTCTGTGCAGAGAAGTTATCGATAGGCTTTTGCAGCTGTAGCCGTTGATGAAGGACTGATGAAAGCAGGCAAAGGGCAGAGCTAAATTGTGCTATCAGGCTTCCCAACCTCAGGCTTTCCAAATCTCTTCAGATAAAACATACAAGTTAATGTTGCTTGCTATACATGCAACCCCCTCCTTAAGTAACAGTCAGATTTCATTTAATTCCCAAAGGAGCTCTGAGGAAGGGAGTGGGGCACAGCTTTGTGTTTTGTCTTTCTCCTGGTTTGACTCCAGTTTGCATAGGGCAGGTTTAGAAATGCAGATCAGAAGGAGCCCTTTGGTCCTGTGGCCTCCTGACCAAGGGCAGGATTTCCAGTTGTCTTGATCACAAGTTAGGCCATATATCACTTCTTCTCCGAAATTATCTTCTTCGAAATAATCATCGAAAAAAACCACAATTGTGGTGCATCAAACAGAAACATACATATTGTTTATGGTTGTTTATATCCTCCTAAGTCTGTTACAAGTAAATAATATTTTATTTTAACGATTCTTTGTAAGTGCTAACTCTTTGTAGCAAGCAGTGACGTATTGCAGCAGCTAAAAATTATACATTTCCATATAATCTTTTACCTTTCTTCTAAAATTGCTCTCCTGGGACAGGCTAAAATAAAAAATATAGGTTATAATTTTTTTAGATGCATTTAATTTGATTCAGTGCCCAGCGTGGGGTATACCACAGTATAGCAATCACAGTTACACCACATAATGCAGCATTCTGCTTCGTTAGAAAATGTTAAAACTTTGCCTTACTATTGCCAAAGGAATGTTTTATAAATATTGGGAACAAATTAACACCTGGCATAATTATGCTGAGTTGTGATGAGTTGTATTTAGAATGAACCCATTCAGAATGGGTAGTATCTTTTTTCTTTTCCTTTTCTTTTCCTTTCTCTTTACTGCACAAAGGTTTAAGAATGTGTCTTGCCTTAGCAATACCTGTGGTGAGGCAGGAGTTTCCATCAGCCTGTTTAGTTTCCCTGTGTAGTAAGAAAGAGTCATAGGTCAGCCCCTGTGTAGCAAAGCACATCTGCCAGAGCCAAAATACACGCTTCTTGTGGCTTGCTCTGCAGCTTCACTTCTAGAGGGTCCAGAACATGCATGGTCACTGAAGAAGGAAATGATCTTTTTCTACTCATTAATTACCTGGGTGCATCTTGCTGCAGTCCAATGCCAGCAGTAGTTGATTCATGCTGCCTGAGCATGCCCAACTGCTCCATTCAGGTGGGGGCCTGAACACATAAATGACGCAGCATACAGATTTTTTTCTACTGCTGCTCCCCATCTTCTCTATGTTGTGGCCTCTACCTGACTCACTGTCACAGGAGCCTTTGGAGTAGCTGGGGCAGAATTTGTCTCCACATGAACTTTACAAGAATGATTGCACATTTCACCAGCTGATTAGGGATGTGAGCTGAAGCTTACTATGAGAAATTCATGCAGTTAGTGTTGGGGAAGCAGATCAGAGTCACTAAGGGCTAGTACCAGGACCCCAGATACAGACAGAGTTCTCTAGGATTGCTCTGGCTCTTCCATCAGTGTGCAACTCTGCCACTGTGTCCTTCATTTCTTACGTGCCAACAGCAACCAGCTCCAGCTAGGAAAGGTAGAGAAGAGGACAGCTACCTGAGAAGTTTTGCTTGCTGCCCCTGCTCTCTGTCCTGCACAGAGGTGACTTTTGGGTTGCAGTTAGCAACTTGGGTGATATCTGCAGCCCATGTAGCATGGCTGTAATATGGTCCTCCCAGGCTGCCAGTCCACTGTTACTGAGCAGGAAAGAGTTGCGGGTTTTTCTGCTTCCACTCTGGCTTGGAGAGTTGCTCGAGTGGCCTTCAGGCCTCTGGACTCAAGCCCTAACTACACACGGAAAGTTGTTTCCAAAGTGTGCACACTTCTTTTAGCCACTCAGCCTTTCTTTGGCTGAGTTTCGGAGAGAGAGTGGGTATGAAGTCGCTCTCAGAAATAACCCAGGAGATGTCTGATGATGAGGATGTTTTTACAATAAATGCCACACTTTTCAGTACTTGCTCAGAAAACCAGCAGCACTTTCCAAACACAGAAAGCTCCTGTTGTATTTTCTGCCGAGAGAAAGAGCAAGCAGTGTCAAAGGAGTGACAGGGATCCACTGGTGACGAAGTAGAAGATAGTGGGGAGGGGACTGTCAGATGGTCACAGGGAAGCTGAGCAAGCTGAGACTGTCAAATGGTTGCCTGGAAGAGTTATGGCCGCATAAGCAGGATAATAGGTTCTGCTGAACCTCAAATGCTTCAATTTGAAGGATAAAAGGTGATATGGGGCAGCTGGTTTATTTTGAACCAATTCTGTATTCAAATGAAGCAATGCTGCATGTGTCAGATAAAACGTGATTTATCTCATGTGTCTCTACCACTGTCAGATAAAATGCACTTTGTGACGTTTTGGAAGAAATCTGCATTTCCGACATAGTGAGACAAATTCATCAATGGGAAAAGTGTTTCATTGTAGTAAGCCAAATAATGTTCCTCTTTTAGTGTGATGCAAATTCTCCTGCCCACCAGGTTTCTATTTCTGTTTACTAATAGCATATAGGTAGTTGTAAAACGTGATATTATATTTTAGTTTTAATTTTAAATTACTTCTACAATATGGAAATATTTTTGCAATATCTATCTGAAAAGCAAAATGCCTGTAGGTAGCAAAATAAGTAGATAGATGTAGACCTACTTTTTATGTCTTTATTAATAATACCAGGTTTGCCACAGAAGGAAATGTTGTTGGGCAAAAAATGCTGTATGTTTCACAGAATGCCCTTAAATGCATGTAACCTTGCTTTCTGTGGCTTTCATTTTAGTACTGTTCCACTGATCAGGCTGCTGCAGGCACAGATGCAGAACATGTACAACAGTTCTATAATCTTCTGACTGCCTCCATTGACATAACTAGAGGCTGGGCAGAAAAAATCCCAGGATTTACTGACCTCCCAAAAGAAGATCAGACATTACTCATAGAATCAGCTTTTTTGGAGCTGTTTGTACTAAGACTCTCCATCAGGTAACTATTTATTTCATTTATTCTTAAGATGATGTGAAAAATCATCCATCTGAATAAGGAATAAATATGGCGCTATCTTTGAACATTGTCAATTGTACCAAAAAAAAGTGCAAAAAATCAGCAATGTCTATATACAAAGGATATGGTGTTTAATTTGTTTTACCCTGCAGTAAAACCCAAGAAGGTGATTTAAAAAGAGACCATAGGTCTCACAAATGTGCTTCTTTTATCTGATCTATCCCATCTTCTTCCTACATAGTAATCAAAATTGATGCTCAGGTACTATTTGAGCAAGACTGCTTCTTACTCATAAGTATGAAATATAGAAAAGCACTCTAAGTATGAAAGTTTTTTCTTGTCCCTTTGTCATCTGTTTTTTAAAGGGACGAAGAAGATTTAAACTCTTGTTCAGATTGGTTTTCTTCTTAATACCAAGTCATTTAATAGAGTGAGATGCTATTTGTCAGTCCAGCACTAGTTAAGACACTTTACCACACCAGCTTTCAGGAACTGGCAAAATTGCAGACTGGTGATTTCAATTATGCCCTTGTTTATTTAGGTTGAAAATGACCTTTACATGTGTTTTTTTAACAAAGATATTGGCAGTGGGAAGGGGACGGAGAGGAGAGCTTGGCTATGATTTCTCTCTTACACACAGGTTTTCATATAAAAGAGTTTGGGCTGCTATGCCTATTGTGCTACATTATTGCATGCATTTTCCATTGTTTTCTCCTTACAAATTTTTACAATCTGAAAAATGCAGATGATACTAAGCAAATGCTAAGAGTTGCAGAATCTATCTTTTTATTAGTTTTGTATTTCAAAATGCACTCACTTAGTATTCCTTTGGTTCAAACATACAGTGTTTAATGCAAAATGTCTTCTCTGTTTATGCCTTTGGGCAGGACCAAAATCTTGACTAATTAGACAGTCTACACCACATGCTACAGCTAACCTCAGGCTTATAACTCTACCAAGTAAGCAATCATAGAAGCTTGTTTGTTGTACTTTGGCCCCAAGGGAGAAACATATTGTCAAACGTGAATGCCCACATATGTCTCAGGATAATATGCCTTGGATTTTAAATGACAGACACTTCAATACTGGTTATGCATTTTGCTGTGAAGTAGAAGATGCATTTATAATTTTTTCAATTGTTTTTATTTGAGGTCTGATACTGCTGAGGATAAGTTTGTATTCTGCAATGGACTCGTGCTTCATAGACTTCAGTGCCTTCGCGGATTTGGGGAGTGGCTCGACTCTATTAAAGACTTTTCCTTAAATTTAAAGAGCCTTAACCTTGATATCCCAGCCTTAGCAAGTCTATCAGCTCTAACTATGATTACAGGTAAGTGCTCCTTTGTCAATAGAAAGCTTCAGACTCTAGTGCTTTGCTTTATTGTAGATTCAAGCAATTTCAGTTAATCTCGCCATATTCAGGGTGAAGTGATTATGATTTTTAAGCAGTGGCATGACCATATTGAAATTGTGGATTAACATTAGGCTATCAGATACCCCTGTTAAAATGTAATCTGTTTCTTTGCAGCTTCATTGTTTTCTTGGAATAGTCTCTAAAAAGCAAACTGCTTCCAAGCAAATTGTCTAGCTCCTACAAAAATATTCAAGGTGCTTGTTGAAGTTCAAGAAAAGCTTAATGAAATTACCAGAGCTAGATCTTCTGTGTAGGAATACTAATATCGAGGCAGCATGAGAGCTAGAAGCTGTACAGCTAGTATAGCTCATCTCTCAGCAAGATAGCTAGACCAGAACGAATGCTTCATGAGGGCAGGTAAGCTGCTTTTGGTAGCCAGGCTAGCCTAGGTATTCCATGTACTGCTTTTCTGAGAGAGGAAAATCAGAGAATAATGAGAAAAGTTCACATTCCGCAGTTGTACAAAAGCTTTTGGGTGTGCATGTGACCATATGACCCCTTCTGCCTTCTGGGGTGAACAGCAGGAAACTAATGCCAGAATCTGCCAAATCTGTCCAGTAAATACAAAATGGGGGAGCATAACCTTTTAAAGTGTAATTTTTGCATTCCTGAAACAATAAAGCCACTGCATACCTTGGGCATCTTGCAATAGAAGAGTCATGGCTGATGGCAGCAGGAGGAGTTGGGAGAAAGGGTGTCTGACAACCACACAGCAGAATTTGGAGCAGAAGTCATCTCCACTGAGAGTCTCACACTCATACCAGAAAAATTGGTCATTTAACAGAGCAACAGTGTCATCAGTGTGAGACAGGGCTTCAGTGTGCCCTGAGCTGGATCTTCCCAGGGATGCTATAAGCTCCACTGGGATAGGTATTGATCTCCTTCTGCATTTCAGGCATCCACATTTGCAGGCAGTGGCCTCAACATTACCAGCTGTAGTCTTCATTTTGCCTAGGATGAGATGATGTCAGGGCAACACTGAGAGAAAATGTTCAATGACAGATATAAAAACTAAAGTTGGCCAATTCCTGCTGACATTTGTGGGGCCAAGATTTTGGCTTCAGAGTTTGCATGGTACACTTCCTTCCTGCATTTTGGTGAAGGGTTAGTGTATGTATGTAGCTCTTTGTTTCTTAAGCTTTTATTAATTTCAGTTAATTTCTTCTGCAGTTGGAAAGGGTACTTTAAAGTTCAGATACTGCTTTCTTTGATAAAACATTTAAGACCAGGATAACTCATTGGAGATGCTTTACTCTGTATAAAATCATTTCCAAAATGAGTGGTATGTTAAAGTCAGAAAGAACATTTGCAATTTATTTTTTTTCTCCTGTATATAAACATCCAGTGGCATATATTCGCACCTACTTACATTTATTTATTATAAATACCTACATATATGTGTATGTGTATGCATACTTATATACATACATAATGTATTTATGTATGTGCATTTAGATATCTCTAAATCAAGGACAGGTGCTGTCTCTCTCTCTGTATGTTTACATACAGGCATATATGCTTATATACATGTAGCACATATGAATGATTTAGATTATTTACTATATATAGGATGTGTCTCTTTAAGGTAGGCATGGTAGTGTGTTCTTGATTATCTTCCTGGAGGCCGAGAGTATGCGGGTTGATTAACAGGATTCCCAGCAAGCTAAGTGAATGTAGCAAAAGCTAATGTATAGAAAGAAAGCTTATTCTCCTTACAAACCCATGTCCTGTTTTAACTTGGTAATTTGTTAAGTACTGCTTGCTTGCCCTTACAGTAAGGAGTCAGAGTTGTCCAGTGGCTGGCTCAGTTCAGCCTAGGATAATCAGAAATAGGTTTTAATTGGATACACCTCACATTTCTGCCTTTCCTTGATCATAACCCTTCAAGGAGTTTGCTATACTGTGCTGGTCTTCCCAAAGTTTTTAAACAAATGGAAGGAATTGTTGCCTTTAAAAGGAGACCGTTTCTGTACATAGAAGCTTTAAGATCTTTTCTGTTTGTCAAGCTTCTCTTGATTTTCTCACCTGTGTGAGATGGTGTTTAGAATTAATGCTGTTTTCTGCTTATCCTTTTATTTAATGAGGCTGTTATAGCTCTGCTGATTTGGTCTTAAGGACAGCATGTATTTTCATGTGATCTAAATTAGACCAAAGCTCTAGTGACTTATAGTCAGTCACAGGTTTCAGATGTCCAAGGGCAGTTAGCTAACCCAGGGACTCAGCCAGAAATTTGGTCACCTGAAAATGGGTAGCATTGTATAATTATGAACAATATTAAAAATAAAACCTGTAAGAGGAAATCAGTTGATTCTAGCTAGTGTATTGAAATTTTGTATCAGAAAACCTTGAGATTTGCCTCTGATGTGGCATCCCACAAGAAATGGGTTTTTGTTTCCTCCCTGCCATTTGAGTATGATAAGCCATGTGCTGGTTTTCAGCTGGTCACACCAAAAGAGAAAAAATAATAAAGAGAAAATTTGGAAATATGAAACCTGAAGAAGTCTGAAATGTTGAACATTTTGAAGCATTGTTTTGAGGCTTGGCTCAGATTTAGTCGGGTGGTGTCATTCTACACCCTTTTCTCCTGTAATGGACTGTTGGAGGTAATAGGTAGTTAGCAAACCCTGCTTCAAGCCCTTTTTGTGAGTCAGACCAAGGAAGAGCAACCTTTCCTGGGAACATTGGATATCCAACTATTGAGTGCCACTGTCTTTTATCTTAAGACAACTTGATATATTTCAGAGGCTGCAGAATGGCTGTTGTGTCTGTTGATTTGCAGACAAGCTGGTGGTCAGAGGGACACCCAAGGCCCTGTCTCTGGTGTGATTTCAACAGGAAGGGAGGCTGACCATAGTTCTCCCATGTTCCAGATGGATATCCATATAATTAGGCTTCAAGATAAGAAGGAGCAGGAAAGCTTCCTTTTGTGAATCTAGTTGTTTGCCTTTAGTAACAGCACTGCTAAACCAGAATGCTGCCTTGAGCAAAATTTTCTTGAGTCTTACACAAATTGCTAATGAGTTGATGGCTTAACCAAAAAAATAGGAAAAGACAACAGCCCTGTGATCTATAGTAGTCATAGGCTGTTTTAATACTATACAGCATCTTAGGTAGCATAGAATTCAAGAACTCTTTCCAGGTAATGGAAAATTTCTTCTGGGAATAATGACCTGTTCATTCTTCTTGATTTAATGAGTGCTGTCCTTAGCCCAAACAAAGATGTGCTCTTAGAAAACAAACCCTCTTGCATGCTAGTCTTTAGCAGTTTTGCTGAGGGAGAAGAGTAAGAGGAGTCACTACTCTCTTTTGCGTATTCTCTTTGTGTTCCTCAGGAGTGACAGGGAGAACTAACACCTGTCTTCCAGTGAAGGAAGAGGGAATACATGTAAAATTCAGTGTTGGAGACTAAAAGACGTTCCCCTGGTCCTAGTGTCCCAAGATATACTGAAGGCTGTTCTTTCATTTTGGGATGTCAAATCATCTCCACAGTAACAGCCCCAGTGTCTCCAGTGACCTTCAATTAACCCTGCTGACTTGCTTGGAGCCGCAAAGCTCCATGTCCTATCCCAACCACAGCTACAGATGACAGCATAGGATGCGTGGTTATAGGCGTGTAGGGTCATTTGTTCTTTTTAGTAATTGTGAAGAGAACCACAAGAGATCTACTGCATATCACAGTGCTCACTAGTTCACACATTGTTTGCTTTGAGTAAAACTAAAGGAATGTACAATATTTTGCATTATATATGCCATTAGAAAGTCCATGTATTTGGGCTTTTTCTATTTATTTTATGTTTCCTGGAAATCTGTGGTGTGTTGCTTAGAAGGAAAAGCGTTATGT
Source organism: Entomyzon cyanotis (assembly GCA_024500445.1). Classification (NCBI taxonomy): domain Eukaryota; kingdom Metazoa; phylum Chordata; class Aves; order Passeriformes; family Meliphagidae; genus Entomyzon; species Entomyzon cyanotis. The sequence continues at coordinate 45,151,768 of JAKEPQ010001005.1, forward strand.
CAGATTGCTGATGAACTTTCAAGTCCTTTTAAATAAGACATCAGCTTAAAAGAGTACCCAGAATGAAAGAAATGACATCTGGTTTACTGTGGAGGCTTGCAAACAGTTAATTTAGAACACTGTCGTGCCAAAGCACATCTTTTTACTGTAAGGTGCTCCTTTAGGATCTTCCTCTCTCTGTCTCTCTTCTCTTTTTTTACTTCCTTTAGCTGGTTTAGAAAGGCTGGACACAACTTCCTCCACAGCACGAGTGTTGCTCTAAGCATCACTGAGAAGGAAGTAGGTAGGAAACAACACGACACTCACCTCACATGCCTATGAAAGTAAAAAATTAGATCTGTCATGTTCTTCTTCTTTGGATAACTTATTCTGTTGGTAGATAGGATCTGATGAGCTAAAGAAGAGTGCCAACATGGAAAGGAAATGCTGGTCATCTTGGGACAAGTTCTGTTGTTAGTTCCACATGGACGATTTCTATCAGTTTAGTGTGTTAATGGAGTACAAGTGCTCCTGCACAACTACTCCGTGATGGACTCCATAGTGTTGAAGATGAAGCTTTGCAGAGTAGACTAGATACCAGTTCAGCCTATGCTTGAAAATGCTTCCTTAACTTCCCAAATGACCATTTGTAATGATGTGTTTTACAGTTTTTTTCTAACAGTGTGAAAATAAAAAGACTGAGAGTCCAGTCCAGATCATCTCAAGGAAACATTCTAATTTAGCCTCAAATTTTTGCCTGCTCTAGAACTGCTAATGTTTTCTCTCTCTTTCTCCTTATTGATTAGCTTTTCTTTGTGCCCCTTTCTTTGTCTATCCACATCAAACCATTATTGTTTTGCCCACTTGACACTCTCAGTGGGATGCTGCCGAGTACAGAGCATTCTAGCCCTCATTCAGCCAAGCTCTTTCAGCATATGTTTTATTTTAAGTGTGTTACAGACCAGCCCAGAACCACTGTATATACTGGGCTTATTCACACTCCTAATGCTTTGTTAGACTGGCACCAGACCACTGAAGAATATTGTGAGGTTTCAATTAATTACGAGTTTGTGTTTGCCTTCCTGCTGTTGGGCTTTCTGTTCCAGTTTACAAACACAATTTTTAGTGCCATCCGTCATACCAAGAAATGGTAATGAGACCACTCTGCCTAAAAAGAGTCTGACTGCTGCAGTTCCTTCTGAACGTGAGTTTGTCCAATCTCTCTGTGGAAGGGAGGCTTACCTACTCTTCAGCAGCAGATATCCTTCAGTCCTCTTGCGAGGATATCCTCTGGAGTGGGTGCTTCATGTGCTAGGTCTACATACAAGCAGGTGGCAGACTGGAGGAGTGTAGGAGAGCTAGTTATAAAAAAAAAAACCCTCCAGATTGCATTGTCTGCCTTTCCCCTGCCACTTAGCTGAGGGAAATACTGTCAACGTCAAAGTAAAGTACTCACTCCTCCTTTTTCACTCCCACCTCTTTGTTGAGGCAAGAACTCTTTGCTTCTACAGCAACCAGCAGTCTCTGTGGTTTTTGTGGTTTTCTCAAAGGAGGGAGTAAACTATGGTGTTCTGTGTGGTCACTCAGTTCATCTGACTTTAGGTACCTTGCACAGCTGATGGAGAATACAGGACACCTCCAGAAGGTGATTCATTCACCTGAAATTGTAATAACCTTCTAAAAATGCCCACCTGTCCAATGATGTTAGGAGGAGTTTGAGAAGTCTGTGCACCAAGGTTGGGCACCCTTGTGAAGTGTGTCTGAGAGTAAGGCAGGGTAAATATGGGCCAGATTGCAACAGGAAAGGAAACTCTTGGATCTGCTGAGTTGCACTGCTCCTGTGTAACAGTGTGTGCATGGGACAGCCAGAAAGCTGTAGGCAACTGAGCCTTGTGCATATCTGAGTTATAGAAGGGGAAGAGGAATGTGAAGGGGAAGAGAAAATCACATAACTGCATTGAAACCGAGACAATCAAGAAGCCTATTTTAAGTCTGCAGTGTTCATTTGTTGCGTTTCTGGTCAGACTAACACCTCAGAATGAATTGAGACTAAAAGTGATCTCCTGTGACACAGAGTGCAAAGCCCAGGGTCTCTGAGGTGCTTCAGGTCTTTGAGGTACTCGTGCTCTCTGAGAGGTGTTTTCTGTAAAGGTAGTGCTCAGTCTTCCTCACCCTGGCACAATCTACCTTTCATAAGAGGTTAGAGAAAGAGGGACTAGCACAGCTGGTGATGGATTTCTTTGCTTTCTTCCTGTAGAATTTTTGCTCATCAGTGTAATGTTAGCACAAAATCACATTCAGCTTCCCAGGAAAAGGAGAAAGGTGTAAAACACTTGCAGTTCAGTTTACTGGGATGAGCTAAGTTTGCAGAGCTTTAGATGCAAGACTTTTGATGAGTCATTTTGACAGCATCTTTGCCATAAATCACCATTTTTCTTGCAAAAATCAATGATATCCTAAAACACAATCTTAGTTTGTTACAGGCTGAGAAATCCTGTATTCACTTTACATGGGCCTTTGTCATTATAAGAAAGTCTGACTACGATAATATTTACACATCTCCTCATTCAGTTAGAGAAAATCTATCTATTTTGACCAGCTGTAGTTCTTGGGATAAATCTTGGCCTTATCATTCCCATGTGGATAAGGAAGACAGCAAATGATTAGAGGCCCTTGGCTTCAGTGCCACTGCACACACTTACCACAGGGGCCTTGTGGTGCTCCCTTGAGGTTGTGTAAGAAAGACTGGGGGTCTGTCTTTCTGCAAACAGGACTGGGTGTGTGAAAAAGGCAAGAAAATGGGCTTCCTGTTATTTGAACCCCATTAAATCTAAGTCGTTGGGTAAATCAGTCCCTAGACTCCTCAAGCCTACCAAGGAGAGGAGCTTTTTCTTAGATGAGTGTGTTCTTCAGAGGGTAGTTGTGCTCTAACACCAAAGACTGCAGGGACAGTGCCAGTGCATGCAGTGTCCTTCCCTAGAAGAAGGGCTTCTGCATAGATGGCTTTGGCTTTCTATGGATGCCTTAGGAATTTAAGGCTGAAAATGCTAGAGGCAGTTCCAGGCATGAGGAATTAACCCTTACAGAGATTAGGAAGTATAGAAGGCCATTGTATGGCAATTCAAACAGGGGAGGACAATTTGGTTTATCAGGGATGGCTTTAATATTGCAGCACCAGAGAGCAGCTTAAGGACAGACTATCTCTTAATTCTGAATTTCCATGATTTTGTGATGTAAAGTAAGGCTACTAATATGATAATATTTGCACATGTAGTGTTTTGCATCGGTACATTTCATGGCTATTCACCAAAGACATGATTTTTTCATGAAACCTTCTGAACTTGTCAGTGGGAGACAAGCTGTTTAGTTCTGGCTGGAAATGCTAACAAGGTTGCTGCATGCTCCAGAGCCAGAGATAATTTTCCATATTCTGCAGCAAGGTACACACCTACTGAGGCAGTGGTTTGAAAATGTGCTCTGCTAATTTGTAGTCAGGTTTTGGATCCATTCTAGTATTCCAGCTCCCTACATCTATAAAAATATCTTCACTTACACAGCTAGGAAACAAAACAGATTAAAAGATGGGAACTCTTCAAAGACTGCAAGATTAATTTAATGTCCTGCAGATTCTCTCAGTAGGCTAGTGGTTAAAAAAAAAAAAAAAAGCCCTTCAGCTTTTCCAACCTGTATAAAATATTTATCTACCAAGATTTTTAATGGCAGAATCTGCCTAAGTATTTACTCTCAGTGACCTGTATAGTTAAGGCTTACATAATTACACTATACACCATTTACTGGAAAGGCTTTAAATATTCATTGACTTCTCATGTTTTAATGTAAACAAGGCACTTAGAATACCTATGGTTTTTAATTCCTGCAAGGTGAAAAAGATGTCAGAAGCAGATGTCACTGGTTGGATAAGTATTGCTCTGAAACAATAGGGCAGATTGATGGTACTTAAATAACAGAGCACAGTAGCTTCTGGCCAGAGATGTCCACATCTGCACATCTCTGATTCTGATCCCAAACCAGTATTATTCAGGAGCTAACCATGCCTAAGTAAATGCAGTTGAAAAAAAGTGTAAAATGGGTGAATATCTGTGGAAAAGCAGACCTTTGCATTTCTGACTGCCCACATTGAATCCTGTCTGTTTTATTGGTTTGTAAAGAGCATCTAAGCCAAAACAGGAGGTGAGGGGAGGCAGCAAGGAGTTTATACACAGGCCTGGGCAAGGCACCACTGTGCCTGGTGCAGACATTGCTCCTGCTTCTGGAAGTAAAGAGAACTGTACTCTTTTCACTGTTCATTAGGGGACAGACAGGGGTCATGTCTATGGCCTCCTCCTCCCACCATGGAGAAGCAAAACTCGGGGACAGTGGGCACAATGTGGCTGCTGGCTGCCAGTGATGGGAGAGAGGACCAGGGAAGACCATGACTTATAAAGCATCAAACACAAGAACTGCCACAATTACTCCTTATCCAGTGCTGTCATTGTTTTATATGTCTAATTGATTTAACTTTATATAACCTGCATTTTCTTTGATTACCTTATCTGGCACAATTCTGTTTCATGTGTAAATTATTATGACTTTGCTGTGAAGCCAGTTCTTACCTGTGTATTTTAAAGTCAGAGGCAAATCAAAACATCACAAATTTGAGACTTTTGTTCTGAATTTTTTGTTGTTCATTTTAGTTCATCCACTAAGCCTTGATAGCAAACAACACACAATTCTTCCCCCTGTAAAGAGCCTGCTTTTAATGAATCACAAATCTGATTCATTTTACTTGTGCTTAAAGAACTGTGAACGCATTTAACATCAGTGTAATATTTTAAAAGGTAATTGAAGGGGAGCAAACCCCAGCTCCCCTTGCTTTTAGGAGTGCTGAGGTTTCTGTGATGGATAACACAGCAGCTGTTCAGGCATTGCTTGCTCAGAGCAAAATAGTTAACTTCCAGGCTTCTTTTATCTTAGAGCTTTTAAAGATGAATAAACTACAAAGCAGCAGCTGATCAAAATAACAAAGGGTAGTAAGGTGCCTTTAGTTTCTTATAAGAGTGACTGCAAATTCCTGGTGGAATTCTAGGCTGGGCGCTGATGGAGCTAGCTAAGGATATTGATCGCCACTTGAATTCACTGAATAAATAATGGTTGCCATAGTTATTGAGCATTCACAACTGGTGGGGAAGCACGGAAATCTCCAAAACACCTCCTGTGATAGTTTTGCTGGAAAATCACCCAATTAATTCTGTCTCATATCATGAAAATTATGTCAGATACGCAGGATGCTTGGATTCCTTGTACCAGAATTTCAATCATAACTGAGCATCTCTGTTGCCTGTTTTAGCAGATAAAGAGAAAAGCGCACTTGCCCTCTCTTGTTTTGTGTGGCAGAAAGGTTAACTGACACCATGTAACCCCAGCTGTTCTGAAAAATCTACACTTTCAAAGCACTTTTTGCTCTTGAGTTCCAGAGTATGGACCTGGGTTAGCCTAAGAAAATGCATTCTCTCTGTTTGTGATAGGGATGCTGATGTGTTTTTTCCCTCTGGCTTTGCAGAACGACATGGATTAAAAGAACCAAAGAAAGTGGAAGAGCTATGCAACAAGATCACAAGCAGTTTGAAAGATCACTTAACTTTCAGTTGCCAAAACAAAGGACAACCGCTTGAGTCTGCAGAGCCGAAGGTACTGGGTGTTCTGGCTGACTTGCGTTCTCTCTGCACACTGGGACTGCAGCGCATCTTTTACCTGAAACTGGAAGATTTGGTGCCAGCCCCTTCCATCATCGACAGGCTGTTTCTGGACACCTTACCCTTCTGAGTCAAACCACCCTCCTGAGAGGCAAACGCCCACCAGAGCAGGCAAATGGATCGTGACTTACAGCTAACATTTCTGCCCTCGTTTAACAGAAAAGCCGCTCCGAGTCTAACATGAGGTCTTTCAGGCGCTTTGTCCTTACAACCTGAGGCCTGAAACTTACTGGCTTACTGGTTTGGGGTTGTGTTCTTTGTTTTCTTTTGTGTGATTTGGGTTTTTTAAATGGCTAATATGGCACTTTTGGACAATGCTATCCCAGCAGCAGTAAAAGGTTAACATGACTGTTTTAAATCTGTTGTTTAACACCTCATGGTCTATGAGGAGTAAAATTGTAGAAGCTGTGTTTGAAAACAAGAACAGCAAATAGTTGTTTGCCAGGGTAGTATGTGTTTTGTGAGGATATCTTTAGCATACTTCCTGCATCAAGGGCACATACATCAGCACAATCTAAACAAAAATTCACTTTTTTAGCAAAGTACATTCAATTAAACATTTCATACAAATCAAATATAGCAAAATGACAATGGCTGTTAGCTCCCATGTTCAAGTGCAATTTTTTAAAGTGCTGTCTTACTAAGTCTCGTTTATTAACTAATTTATTTTACTAGGAAAACAAACGGAAGAAATCAAGTGAGAAAATTACATGCACTAACTTACCTGACAGAGTTTTCCAAACTTGATTCCATGTAGCGTGACTTATTGACAAATGTATGTGGAAGACACGGGAGCAATTGTGGCTCAGTTGTTCCTTAGCTAAGGAAACCCGAGTAAGTAGTGATTGGAGCATACAGGGTCAGTATCAGGGATAGTTCAGTTCTAGACTTCTAACACAAGCAAATAGTTAGTAAACAGACAGAAGATGGTTTTCAAGAACAAGCAAGTCTTGTAAAATAGTATGAATGTAAGTGCTAGGAAGGATATAGTGGGCTGCGTTTAAACATTCCGTGTTCGTACTCCTTTTTGTATGTTTATACTGTTGATGCCATATTAATATGAGATAATTTGTTGCATAGTGTCTTTATTTGTATAAATGTTTGTATGCATGGTATATTGTAATGGCTTTGCCTGTATTTATTGCAATGACTGCCGGTTCATGGGAGCCCTGTTACACATGATAACTAAAATGGGGTGTTCACACTGACTCAGATACACCAGTTGGAAAACTATATACATATATATAATGTGTATGTATATATATGTATATACCTATATTTGTGTGTGTGTGTGTGTGTGTGTGCGCGTGTCTTTTTATTAACCATTTGTATATAAAATATCTGTCAAATCACAAGCAGAGTTATTTTACAGTTTATTTGCAGTGACTTCTAAGGCAGTACTGTTTAGCACTTTGATATTAAAATCTTGCTCATGTTTTGCTAAATTCAAATAATATTTAAAAAGTTCAGTTCTAAAAAACTTTATATGCACTGTATTAAGTCAAAATTTTGTTGGTCATTTTGCTAAAGAAATTTTTGAATGTCAACCTGATGTCACTGTATCTTTTGTTAGCTTTAAACATTCTAGCTTTTGTCTTTTTTTAAACTATGCTGTTTATATGGAAATTAAATTATACAATCAAACAGATGCCAAATGAATTGCCTAATTGCTGCAAAGGATAACCCAGATATCGAGTCACTGTATGGTTTTCAAATAGTAATCTGGTATTTTATCACTTACTATGTTTGGATGTGCTTTTATGAAAAAATTATTCTTATATCAAGATTTATAGTAGTGTCAATAGGGAAACAGACTTCTAATCACTATAGTTAATATTTCTGGTTTACCTGCAGATAATATTTGGAAAAGTATTGCTTTTTGTATTGACTTTTAAGCTTATGTGCAAACATAATAGCATAATTAAATATCAGAGAAGCTAATGTTTCTTGTAGGTTGCTGTAACAAGCCTGACCAGCAAGACAAATATATTTTGACTGAATTTGCTTTTGTATATACTAAATATATATATATACATATATATATATATACACTCACACACATGTGCGCATACAAAAACATACAGACATAAAATCCAAAAAAAGTACATTTGCTTTTGTCTCCTTGTGTAAGACACAAGGTCCCTCGAGAAATTACTTTTATCTAGGCACAAATCCTGCCAGGTGCTGAGCACCAGCCAGACGACGGCTTGCAGGAGCTTTTTGTGAGTGGGCCCTTACCAAGGATTTTCAGGCAAATCAGCATAGTACAGTAAAATTGCTTTTTTGTTGAGCAAGGTTTATTTATTAAGTGGAATGTGAGTGGGAGGAAGCAGGTTCAGAGCCCCGTGTGAGATTTCATGTAGTCTGTGTCCTCCAGTCTTCCATAGACAGTCTCAGCTGTGATACTCTCCCAAATCCCATCATCTGTGGAATTGTCCTTCATGTCAACTTCAATACACTGATTCATCCTAGAGTACAACCGGTGACCTGTCACAGTGGTAAAAGAAAGAGTTAATGCAGAATAAATCTACTACTATTCTTTAAATCTACTACTATTCTTAGAGCTCTCTCAGTGTGAACATGCCTTTGTCTAGGCAGAATTCAGGAATATATCAGGTGTTAAGGGAGAGTGCCTTGCTTTTATTTCAGACAACAGTGTCTCAAGAGTTTCTTCACTCAGCTAACCACAGTACTTTTTTTTCTTTTTAAATTTTTTTTGTTTCCTTTTTTTTTGTGGTGTTAACCTGTGGGTTGAAAGAAATGCTCATGTACATATACAATGTAAATTAAAATTATTAAATTGAATAACATTTTTTTTCAGAGGCCCCATGTGTGTTGAATAAGTATGCTTAATTCTGTTAAAATCTGATGTGAATTTTTTATCATTTATAAAACATTAAAAAAATTGTCTACTTGAGTCTCAAAAGTGGAAAAATTGGTGAAGCATGCTTAAGAACACTGGCAATTTAATGGCTAGTCTTTTGATTAAAATAGCTTTTATATAAATACATGCCTGCAGTATCTGGTTATGCAATCTCAATTAGATATTGAGAGCTGGACCATGGTTGTCCCAGAGGTTGAGCTACACACAGACCAGAGCAGAGAGGCTATTCACCCCTCACTGTATTTCTCCTCCATGGCAAAACGGGGTTATATCATCACAGCTGCTGAGGCCACAGGGATGGGGAGTGGATGCCTACAGGGCTCATAGCACCTATGTCTGGCCAGAAAGAGGACAGAGCTCCCCTCCCATCCCATCTTCAGCCCCTTTGTGTCAAACTCTGGCAAGGCATCGCTCCGGCAGGCACCTGCATCGTTTTCTTTAAATGTGCATCCAGCTCCTTTCCTTCCTGTGCCGTTGCTTTGCAGAAGGAATCGCTTATCCCCTGCCAGACAAAACTGTTTGGCTACAAATGCATTTACAACAAATGCAGTTTTGAGAGGCATCTGCCATTATTTTGGGCTTCGCCATGAGTACCGATAGCTCCAGCACAGCTCTGCATGGGCTGCTCTGCAGGAGCTGCTTGGCTGGGGGTTACATCAAATGATGTGCTGTGGTGGGCTGCAGGATTGGCATCTCCTTCCTTGGAAATGTGACAAAACAAAACATTGCACTAACTCTTCCAAATTATTTTCTGGGGGTTTTTTTTTCTGTGCCCTATTTTTAAAATTTAAACTACGGACCTTAAAACTGGTAATGATAATGACACTGAGCTTTGCATATTAGCCCCTGTTGAGCAAAATAGGCAGACCTTGAGATCAAGCCACATCAGTGTGTGAAATTTCACCCTAGAAGGCAAAGTTTATCCTTACTTAACTCAAAAGTATCTCAATTTGTAGTTATTTTAGGGCCTTGTGTCCTTAGACATGAGAACAGGTCTATATCCTGATCTAAGTCACCTGCACTTGTGTCCTGTGTGCCTTATGCTCCTAAACCACATCAGCAACAGAGACCTTGCTAAGGGATGTGATGCCCAGTGGGTGACTCTGGCAGTGGAAGGTTGGGCTGAGTCAGAAATATAATAACAGGTTCCTCTAGCAGAGACCATCTTTGGACAAGAGACTGTCACAAAGGCACCCAAAAATGAGGAACTTTTAGTAGAGGTGAGTCAAATCTCTTTCTACAGCTTTCCTACTTTTACTTTTCACATTCATGTTCATTAGCCCAATATACAAAGCTAAAATTTCAGTTATGCTGTAGAGAGGAGTGAGAGAAAGGGGTTGAACTGTATAAAATCAAGCATGGTTCTGGGAAAAATTGGCAATTCCCTCTGTGGACACTGAAACATGTCTTTTGATTAATTATTTGTATTACAGCAACACCTAGAGGCCACAACAGAGATCAGGACCCCATTTTGCTACCTACGCTAATTAGCACCTCCATTAACCACTCAGGAGAAGCTTCAGTCCGAATAGACAAAATAAAAAGAAATAGGAGGATGCCAACCCATGGGCATACAGCATCTCAGTCATACAGTTGGGAACAAAACCTTCTGTTTGCTGAGCTAGTGTCCAATGAATGCTCTTATTTCATTTTCCTTTTCTTTCCATTATGTTGCTACTGTATTGAATTATAAAAACATGATAAAAGCATTGAAAAATTCAAAATAACCCAGGTATTCAAACTGACTTTTCTTGCCCTGCTTATGAAGTCATCCATGAGACTATTCAAAATCATGGCAAATCACATATTTTGTGAAACAAACCAAATAGTATTTAGAAAAGAAATATTTAGCTGTTCTTTATTAAATTAATGAAACCAACCATTAGGATTATTGCAAGATATGGATTAAACATTAACTACTAACGGACAAAAAATATTAACTTTTAAAAATCCAGACTATTGATGCAGTAATTGAATAAATGGGGTGCCAATTAATCAAATTCTTAGCAGCAGATGACATATTTGAGAATTGTATTCCAGACCTGCTTTTGTGAGTATTACCAATGCGGTGATTTGTCAAATAAAAGTAAAAGAAACTTGTTTACCATATGGAAACACTTATAGCAAATTTTATTCTGTTTTTTTTTTATCATTAGACACCTTTATGCTTATATTCATAATATGTAATGTTCTGGCTGCATTTGATCACAGAAGGAGTTTAAATACTTGAAATTGTTATATGGCTGTGAAAGTCAAACGAGATAAAGATTCTAACCTAACCCTACAAACCCAAGGATTTTCTTTATAAAGAAGTGTGGGAGTCTGCCTTATGCTGGTTTTGGTTGGGGTAGAGTTAATTTTCTTCACAGCAGCTGTTATGGAGCTGTGTTTTGGATTTGTGCTGGAAGCAGTGCTGGTATCACAGGGACATTTTCATTACTGCTGAGCAGAGCTTACACAGAGCCAAAGCTTTTCTTGCTCCCCCACCCTGCCAGTGATAAAAGCTGGGATACACAAGACCTTGGGAGGGGACACAGCCAAGACAGTTGTCTCCAACTGACCCAAGGGACTTTCCATACCATACGGCATCATGCTCAGCAATAAAAACTGGGGAAAGAAGAAGGCAGGTGGGGACATTCAGAGTGGTGGCATTTGTCTTCCAAAGTCACTATTAAGCATGATAGAGGCCTGCTCTCCTGGGCATGGCTGAACACCTGCCTGCCCATGGGAAGGGATGAATGAATCCTTTGTTTTGCTTTGCTTGCATCGGCAGCTTTTGCTTTCTCTATTAACCTGTCTTTATCTCAACCCAAGAGTTTTTCCCTTTTACTCTTCTGATGCTCTCTCCCAGCCGCCAGTGGGGAGTGAGCAAGTGGCTGTGTGGGGTTGAGTTGGCTGCTGGGGTTAGACCATGGCACAGATGTAAATGATGTTCTGTATATGGTAAGAACCTTGTGTGTGTATAGTGAAACTACTCAAGTTGTACAAGGTTCTGAAGTCATGCAAGACCATGGGGAAAAAAGGGCTTTTTTTCACATGGTTTAATATTTTCATAAAATCATCGAAATATTTAGGTTGTAAATGACCTGTAAGATCATTGAGTCCAACAGTTAACCTAGCACTGCCAAGTCCATGAATAAAACACATCCCCAGGTGCCACATCTACTTGCCTTTTAAATACCCCCAGAGATGGTGACTCCATCACTTCTCTGGGCAGCCCATTCAAGTGCCTGACAGTCCTTTCAGTGAATAAATTTCTCCTAATATCCAGTCTATACCTTCCATGGCACAACTTGAGGCCAATTCCTCTTCTGTCATTTGTTACCTGGGAGGAGAGACTAATCCCCGCCGGGATACACTCTTCTTTCAGGCGGTTGTAGAGAGTGATAAGGCCACCCCTGAGCCTCCTCTTCTCCCCAGCTCCCTCAGCTGCTGCTCATGGCAGTTCCCATCCTGACCCTTCACCAGCTCTATTGCCCTTCTCTGGACATACTCCAGCACCTCAATGTCCTTCTTGTAGTGAGGGGCCCAAAACTGAACACAGGAGTTGAGATGCAGCCTGAGCAATGCTGAGTACTGTGGGATGATCCCTCCTTTGGACCTGCTGGCCACACTATTCCTGATACAGGCCAGGAGGCCATCAGCCTCCTTGGCCACCTGGGCACAGGGTGGCTCATGTTCAGCTCCTGTCAAACAGCATTTCCAGGTCCTTTTCCACCAGCACATTTCCAGCCACTCTGCGCCCAGCCTGTAGCACTGCCTGGAGTTGTTGTGACCCGAGGGCAGGACCTGCACTTGACCTTGTTGAGCCTCATTCAGTTGGCCTCATGGCATCCACCCAGTCTGTACAAATCCTTCTGCAGAGCCTTCCCATAGATTGATGTTCCCACCCAGTACATCGATATTCCCACCCAACTTGGTGAGAATCTGCAAACTTACTGAGGGTTCACTCGATCCCCTCATCCACATCATTGATAAAGATACTAAACAGGACTGGCCCCAACACAGCCCTGGGGAACATCACTTGTGACCAGCCACCAGCTGGATGTAACTCCATTCACCACCACTCTCTGGGCCCAGCCATCCAGAATGCAGCAAAGAATACACCCATCCAAGCTACAGGAAGTCAGTTTCTCCAGGAGAATGTCATGGGAAATGATGTCAAATACTTAACTGAAGTTTAGGTAGACAACGTCCACAGTCTTTCTTTAATCCACTAAGTGGGTCACCTTGTCAGAGAAGATCAGGCTGGTCAAGCAGGACCTGCCTTTCATAAACCCATGTTGTCTGGACCTGATCCCCTGGTTGTCCTGTACGTGCCATGTGCTGGCACTCAGGGTGATGTGCTCCATCTTAGATTGTTTATCAGTTTTTCTTAAAGGAACAGAGAACTCTGGGCTTATTTAGGTTGAATTTTATCTCAAACAAACAAATAAATAAATAAACATGATAAGTGACATTTAAAGAAAGAAATGGTTTTAAGCAGCTGAAATAGCTCAAAGAAGCCAAAGTCTTTAACTTGCTAAATAACGTATTAAAAAACTCTCTTCACATCAACTTCCAATTGTGGTCTGTGATAAAACATTACTGTAGAATGAAAGTGAATTACAGAAATGCTTGATACTGGGGAAACTTTCAAATATAGCAGGCAGAAAAAAGAAATTAATTTACCTTTCATGGGTTCTTATTATTTATCTTGCTGTGTTTCCTAATTAATTGACGATATTGATGTTTACATAGGGATTTGCTCCTTTCCAACTTTGCTTGATCCTGTGAAGAAGTCAGAATGCTGCATTTGTAGTATCACATTTATTGCCATGGCAACAGTCAGGGATTTCACAAACACTAATTAGGGTTGGCAACTTGGAATGTTTTCAGCACGGTCCCATATAATTTTCCCTCTTTTATCCATTTCTCACTATACCTTACTTTAACAATTTACTTCTTTAGTCTGCATACAGGTTTTTTCCCCCGTGACCTCAGGATTCAGTTAATACCTCCTCTGATTTGCAGCCCCTTTTCTTACACATTCTTACACACCCAGTTAAGAAGCAAATGCAGTCCTACCTGCATTTGTGTTAAGCTCCATTTCTTACACTTCAAATTAGTTCAAGTTTCAGTACAACCAGCTGGCTTCTACGCCAGCATGTGCGAAAGTAGTAAGGAAAGGTATGGAGGCTTAGCTGTATCTTCCAAGTTACTTTTAAAGGTAGATGCTAAATCTTGCTCAAGGCAGACTACAAGCCTTCTGTTCACAAAAGCTTAAGCTCTGTGAACATCCAAAAATCAGAATTCGAGCATATCAAAAGCATTTATAGACATCTAATTTATTATATGATAGTATAGAGAGCTTGGTCCACATGAGTCTCATGAAGTTTAACAAAGCCAAGTGCAAAGTCTTGTGCCTGTGTCAATCCCAAACATGGATACAGGCTGGATGATGAACCAACTGAGAGCAGCCCAGTGGAGAAGGGCTCAGCAGGACTGGCAGGTGAAAAACTGAATATGAGCCTGCACTGTGTGCTTAGAGCCCAGAAAGAAAATTGTATCCTGGGATTCATCAAAAGAAGAATGGCCAGCAGGTTGAGAGATGTGATCCTTCCTCTCCACTCTAGTGAGACCCCACCTGGAGTATTGTGTTCAGGTTAGGACCCCCAATATCAGAAGGACATGGACCTGCTCAAGTGCATCCAGAAGAGGCCCAGAAAGATGACTGGGGGCTGGAACACTTTCCTATGAGTACAAGCTGAGAGAACTGGGGTTGTTCAGATGGAAGAGAGAAGGCCTTGGGAGACATTGTCTTGACCTTCCAGTACTTTAGGAAGGCCTAGGGAAAAGATGAGAGGGACTCCTTATCAGGGAGTGTAGTGCTAGGACAAGGGACAATGGTTTTAAACTGATAGAGGACAAATTTATGTTAGACATTAGGAAGAAATTCCTTACTCTGAAGGTTGTGTGACACTAGAACATGTTGCCCAGAGAAGCTGTGGATGCCCCATCCCTGGAACTATTCAAGGCCAGGCTGGATGTGGCTTTGGGCAATCTAGTCTTCCAATCTAGTGGAAGGTGTTTCTGCCCATTGCAGGGGGTTTTGAACTAGATGATCTTTAAGGTCCCTTCTAACCCCAGCCATTCTATGGCTCTATGACTAATCATGTATTATGGTTATCCAATTGAGTTAGTTCCCAAAAGTCTTATCTCAAAAGTTTTATCAAACCCTCTGTTGGTAGTGAACTTTTGAGCCTCTCAAAAAGCAGAACATATTCATTTGCTAACAAAGGAATAAGGTAAATTTTTGATGGTATCACCGGCAGGAGGGGAGGTTTTACTTCATTGTGCATGCTCAGGTTAAGAAAGAGAAGTGTCTACCATGCAAAGTAAAAGATTCACATTCTGCAGCTCATTTGAGAACAAGTCCCAGCTGGTTGCCAAACTCGTTTTCCAATGACAAAGATATCCAAACAAAACCAAGGAGAGAAAATATGCCAGTACTGCCCTAATTTGAAAAGGAAGATGATAAATCAAATTGGTTAGGGTATATTTATACTCCAAGACACTACAAATTACTAAAATGCAAGAGAAGAATAATGGAATCACCTGAACTATCTTCGTTAGGTTACAGATAAAATCATATCACTTGTTTGTAATACAGAAAGGATTTTGTACATTATTAACAGAAAATGAGTATTCAAAGAATAAATTCTGAGTCTCATCACCATCTTCTTTCCCTATGTGATGGGGAGGCAGAAAACCTTTTCATTATGGAAAAATATCTCACTAGGTATGAAGGAATGAGAGTTGGCCTTGATGGTACATTACTGAGTCTTTTTAGGAGATTATAGTTGAAACCAGAAGAATTACTTTACTTGATAAAGAGGTCTTACTGAAATAAACAGTATGGACTTTATAAAGAAAAAAAAACTTAAATTGGACATTCAAGACAAAAGTGAACCATTGGAAGAAGCCCTGTATTCTAACAGACACCGAGACAAGCTGACATTGACATCTAAAGCCTTTAAATGAAAAAAAAGCCTGTTGCCTCAGAAGTTTATGTTTTACCTCCCTGTTTTTTGAGGAAAGACTGGACTGTGCCAGCTTGCCCAGTTTTTGACAATGCCTCCTGCTGTGGTCCACTGCAAAGATCAATTTTAAAACCTATTCCTAATGCTTTTGAGAAACTTGAACCCAAAGCCCTTCAGTCTTTGGGGCCTTATTTTCATGACTTAACTTTGTTCCCCCTATCCTTAATTTCAAAGGGCATGGTCAAACTCATGACAGGGCTTTTTGCAAGCTTTGTGAACTGGGCCACAGTCAAGAATTTCCACACTGAGTAATTTTATTACATGAAGTTTCCTGCCTGCTGTACAGAGCTGTGCAATATTCAGCATGAACATCTGCTTTTTGTCTGATTACTAAAGGAAACTCTGGTAGACTGCTGCCCCTTTGAAATTAAGGAGTTTGGGAACAAATTTAAATCATGAAAATAAAATGCCAAAGCTGGAGGGTTCTGTCAAATTTTGCAGAAGCAATGATGCTCTGTTTTAAACTGATCTCTTGAGGGAAGCACAGTGGAAAGTATTTCCATCCACTGGGCAAGCTGACACAGTTCAGTCTTTTGGAAAGAGAATCAGGATCCATTGCCATGTTCAGATGCAGAATTACACCCACTTTGGACTTAAGTGATAGCTTTCAGTGAAAGACTATTCAAGGTATGTTATCAAGGACAGCTGAACCTGAGAAACTAAAAATATAGATAAATATAGATAATATATAAATAAAAATACATGTCATGAACTTAACTGAAACCTTCAAATTCTCTTATGATACGTGAGACTATTTTAAAAAGATTGTTTTACTCCAGGCCTCCAAATCAGCCTCTCTTCCCATGAGATGCAGTAGTTAAGACAACATTAAAAGGCTTCAGAATCATGCTGCTGGACTCTCAGGGGTAGAAAAAAAATCCAGAAATCAAATAAATATGGTGGGAAATGCTATTTGGTGGTGGCATTTTCCACTTTTCCATACTGCATTACTCTTGCAGCTCAAGCTCATTTGGGCTGCAGCTTTGCAGATGTGACCAGCTGGTGCACGGCAGAACTTCTGTCAGCAGCAGGGACACCAACAGACCACACTCACTTCTTCCCTTTGCAGTGCCTTCCCTTCTTTGGGCCAGGGGCAGGGATTGTGTTGATGGGAGAAGAAACAGCAAGGAACTCATCTGGCTTAAAACTAACCTGGTTTTCCCAGGTTTGGGTCTTGTCTGTGTTCCTGTGAGACCTCACCAGTCCAGTTATGGGGTCCCTGGTGTAAGAAGGACATGGACCTGTAGGAGAGGGTTTAAAGGAAAGCCATGGAAATGATCAAAGGGATGGAGCAACCGTTCTATCAAGACAGGCTGAGAGAGATGGGGTTGTTCAGTCTAGAGAAGAGAAGGCTCCAAGGAGACCTGATTGCAAATTTCCAATGCAGAAAGAAGGCTTAGAAGAAAGACCACTTCCCACCCCTGGAAGTGTGCAAGGCCAGGCTGGATGTGACTTTGAGCAACCTGGTCTAGTGGAAGATGTCCCTGCCCATTACAGGGATACTGGACTGGATGATCTTTAAAGGTTCCATCCAACTCCAAACCATTCTGTGGTTCTGTGATTCCTGCCCTTTCCTTACAGGTCTGCAATGCTATTAATAGACACTTATTTACCCATGTGCTGTCAGGATACTTTCACCGAATTTTTAGATCTGTTGCATACCCATAGTATCAAATATAAGCAAGAATAGCCATGGATACGTTTTGGAATCTTACTGCCATATGTTATTTGCACAGGAGTAGCCTGCAGAACTCCCAGTTGAAGTAAGGGGTCCATTGTGCCAAGTTCTCTTCACTTACATAATTGGAGATATCCATAGACACCTCCAGGTCCAAATACATTTACAATAAATGAAAAGAGACAGAGGAAAAAAAATTATAGTTGCTGTATGGAGAGAACTTGCGTGGACAGAGGCATTTAGAGATTGGTTCAGTTGTGTGGCAACTTTGGAGAAGTTAAGAAGTTAATCCAGATCCTACCATACTAGCCCATTGCTTTAAAAAATAAATCCTTCCTCTCTCATGCCATGAGTCAGCACACTTTTCCAAAGCGGTGCTTTCAGATTAACAATCGTCAAATTGCTTGGGGAGACTCTAACTTGACGTATTTAGTACGTTCTTCCCACATCCCTCACAGAAGCCCACAGATGTCAGTTTCAATCAGACTCAGCCAGGACTGCAAAACCCATCAGGTTTGCAGGGCTAGGAGGCATGTTAAGATGGTCTAAAAAGTAAATCCTCCCAAAATTACAGTGTTTTCTGCACTTAGAGAGAGAGAGAGAGAGATGAAGCTGCAAAGGAGAGCATTTCTAACAGGCTGCCCTAAAACAAGAGCTTAGTTATTGGTTCAATCCTGATTTTAAACCTAGAAATTTCTAGACCATAGGAACCCTTTTAGATTGGAACTACTGATTTGAATCTCAAATTGTAGCCCACTCGCCCCACAATGTGAAGAGCTGTCAGCATCAAGTTAGTGGAGTCCAAACCAGTCACAGAAATCTACATATCATAATGTATAAAGCAAAGGATGTCACTGTAAATGTCTGTATATTTATTACAATCAGAGTAGGTAATACAAAAAAGAAAATATCATGTAATGGGTTTGCTTTCCATACTGTCTATTAGAAGGGTGATTTATGACTGGACCATTTAAAAGATGGTAATTCAGTAGGGAGGCAAGAGGGGAAAAAAGAAGTTTAACTTAAACCTATGTATTGTCAGAAATTGTCAGAAAGCTGCAGATGATCTACAATCGCAGAAGGTTTTAATTTTATGGATTAAGACTGCATAGGGACTCGTGATAGTTCCAAGCGAAAGGTCCATCTAACCCACCATCCCTGCAGTGGCCAGGACAAGCCAGAAATGGGCTGTGCAGGCTGATCATGACTTTAGGATCACTGAAATCTAACAGTGATCAACCTTACTCATCAAGCAGTGGTCTCTAAACCTTTGCTTCTGTGAGCCCCTCTAATTTAAAAATTTTTGAGCATGCACAGCCAATATACATATATTTATGTATAAACTACATACATATATTTATTTATTCATAAACTACATACCTGTACTAGCGAAGTCCTGTATTTTTCCTACATCCCACTAGACCATTGCCTTCACAGGCATTTTGCAACCAATACAGACACTTTAGTTGCTGGAGCTCCATCAGATGGTAAAGACCTGTCTATTTGGCTACCTGTAATCACAACTCTCTTTTGTCTGCTTCATGCCCATTGAATGTGATACCACTCAGAAACAGAAAGGGACAATTTGTCCAAGCTTAAGAAACCCTGTTGCTTTAACATGCTAGGAACATCAATTTAATGTGGGAAATACTAACAGGAACTGGAAATTTTTCAAGAACATTCTACTGGGTATTAAAAAAAAGAAAAAAAAAAAGCTGTAAATTTGCAAGTAGAAAAGAATTCATGCTGGGGAAGAAAAAAATTGTGAAATGTAGAAGATGCAGAAATTCTAGTCAAACATTAGCAATAAAAATATAGAGAATGCACAAAAAGGATGATAATGGTAAACCGCAAATTTAAAAAAATGTACCCTGCTAAAAATAGCTATATCAGAAAAGATCAATGGGCAACATAGTTAGAAGGAACATGCAAAAAACTGAGTAAAAAAATTCTGTGCCAAATATTGGTCCATTTCTAGAAAGAGGTATTATAATTTTGAACATTGGCTCAGAAAAGACAGATGTGTTCATCACTCTCTCTCTTCTGATTTCAGAAAGAAGCAGGAGGATAAATCTGCCCAATAAAACACTGTAGATGGACCAGAAAACCTGGCATCTAGAATGAAGAAAAATATGATGCAGAGTCAGCTTCAATTACAGACGTACAAATCAAGCAGCCTAGAGGGAAACACATAGCATGGAAAACAGGAAAAACCCCCAAGACCTCTGAATTGCCAGTGTATTCCAAACATCTAAAAAGAGCAGAGAGATAATATAGGAAAATACGGATGTGTTATTCAGCTGCTGAATCTGGACACATAATGAGAAGTTTCATTTAGAAGCCCACAACATAGAATTGAATGCTTTGGGTGCAATTAATAATAATCAATATGATTACATGGAATGCAGGTCTTGTAAAAGAAACCTTCTTTGCTTTATCTTCTACAACTCTATATTGGTTCACAGCTATTGCCCTGGTTGACAATGACAGCTGTCCTCATAGGGTATATTCACAGGCCTGTACTTCAAATCATTTAGCCATGAATTTTAAATATCACATTACATGGAACTAAAAGGATGTAACTTGGGAATTGGTTCCTATCCATCTATTAGTGAATTATTTTGTCATTGCTACAGTTTCCACTGATTAAATTTGCAAAGTAATTCATATGTCCAATCATGGAGCATAAAAACTGCCATGCAATTGAAATGACCAATTATATGTCACAAGCAGCAAATAGCCAAAGTTAACAACTCATAAGCATAGACTAGATTTTCCTTCTAAAACTTCAGGTGAGGTCTTTGAAATATGAATCTATCCCGAGGAATGAAGATCAGCTTGTGAATGATCTGTGGATAACAACAAAAAGGCTAAATGGTTTACCCAGTCCTAGTAACATACATGATAACACTGCATCACTGATACAAGCAGATACTCTATTTTTAGGAAACAGCAGAGGAATCTCTTCACACACTGCCTTGACAAAGGTTCCATGCAAACAGACAAGACCTGATTCTCCTGCTGCTGCAAACTGCTGTCTCTATTAGTTTTGACAGAGCAATTCCAGTTTCACCTGCTCAAAATCTAGAGCTGGCACTAACATAAATAGTCACAGCAACAATTAATGGATTGTCTATTTTCTGAAAGATGCAGGTATATTAGCTTTTAATAGGTTTCATAGGTTTTGTGTATAGCTTTTTAATACAGTTACGCAGCTTACTGCATTACTATTTATGTTCTGATTTCTGCACTGTTCCCCTCTTGTTGCTCCAAGTTTTCTCTTCTTTTGTTCCCATAAGGCTCTCAGCAGCAACTTTTCCCTGTGCTACTTTGCCTTTTCTGCAGTTTCCCATCTAGCTGAGCCCTCAGCATTTTGCGTTATTTCACTGCCAGTGGTCTGTACCAGTTAGTAAGCACTGACATTTCTCTCTCCTGGGATGCTCTCACAATAGACTGTGCTTGCTGTCACAAGAAGTTTCCCTTCATGTCTGACACCTGCACTTCATACACATGTAACTTTTTAATTTACTGCTCTAATCCATCCTGGATCCAACTATGGGCAATCAGTCTAGTCTTCCTCCCTATTCTGGGACTGGCGGAGATCATGGATCAGCTGTGGCTTCTGTGAGGACCAGCACCACTGTGCTTCAGAAGCACTTGGTAAAAACTGCACTAACTACACTCCATTTTGAGCCCATGAAGACCCAGCTGTCCAGTCTCCATGTAAGCTTTGCTATTTTTAGTTTGGTGCCTCCTACATTTTACCTCTTGCAGATTTTCTGACATTTTATTTCATTTCCTTAGTGAAAACATATGGCAAACAGATGCCTAAGCAGGGCCCCAGGCACCCATTTCTTTTTCCAGACTTTTCAGAATATCTGGGAAAATTCTGAGGTTTACCCTGATATGCATCACACTTGAAATTTATTTCAAGCGCTACCTTTTCAGTGGCAGGCATCCTAAATACCATCAATTTTGGAGATATGTCACTTTAAAATCAAATTTCTGTCTCTGTTTGCTTTTTCCATAGGCAGCCTTGAAAACATAAAAAAACTAACCACCAGGTTTCAAAATGGTGGTAGCTGGTTATCAGTCAGGGGAAGCAATGATGATCTAAAGAGCTTCTTTCTCCTACTCACATGCACATCTCAAAATTTAGAAAAATTTCTCTACGAACATCAGTTTACCAGTGTCTCCCTAAATCTTAAGTAATATTTTCCACACAATGGCTTGACCACAGCTCTGTTTGAGATAAAAGGGAAATGATCTGAAGACTTGAAAATGCTAAATCTAGCTCTGGTTAAAAATTGCTGGTACCCTCTGAGACTGGAATTTAGCTGTTTTGCATGGATTATGAGTGTATTGAGCTTGGGCAGCAGCCCCCCACTTGCTGTGGCCAAGGCATCTATTCCATGGGAGAGAGTGTCTTCCAAACCACCAGGAAAACGGGCAAGTCTTCAGTAGAGCAATCCATCTCTGTCATATACTTTTTCCCCTGGTACTTCTCTTCCCTTTCCCATGCCTCACCCTTTGTTATACTATCCTAGGGCAATGCATTTAAAATTCATATTTCAATATGTTGAAATTATTTCTGAATTTTAATGGTGTATGTGTATTCTGGAGAACGTTTGTTTTTGTAAGGGGACTATACGTGGATATCGGCATTCTTTCTTAAGGCTGCTTTGTAATTAATAGCTCACATGGGACCTGGAAGCCAAGAAATAGCATATCTGTTTTCCCTCTGCTGTGTCTCCTTCCCAGGATTCATTCATTCCAGAAACATGAACTACTGAGCACAGAATTTATGATGCAATCATGTATTGAGAAGAGAGCACTAAGAGCCAAACGTGCAGAAGGTGGCAGATTTACCCTTACAACAGGATCTATCTCCCAAACATGAAGACACCCAAGGTGTGTCAAGATTTGCTCCAGATATCAGGCATCAGGATGTAGATTTATTCACAAAGCGCAAATGTTTCATTTAGAAGTTGTTTAAATGAACAGCCTCTTGAATTTACTGTCATACTTCCTTTTTAGCTTTCTCATTAATAACGTTGCTCTTTTTTTTGCACAAAGGATGAGAATGTTGCAATGCACTGTTTTCTGTATCAGTATGCAGCAATCAAATAATGCTGAATTAGATGACTTTAACATTTCTATGACATTCATGGAAGCTGATACAAAGGCTGGATGAAATTGCTCTAAAAGGCACAGCACATGGAAAGACTATAAGCTCTGAGGCCACAGAGTCTTTCAGAAGTGCATTACTGGAATCATGCTTCATATTTTGTCTAAAAATTACCCAGGGAAAAAAACCCACAACTTAATCAATGCCATCCTGATTGTTGTATGTGATGTTTCTTTTTCTTCCAGATAATCTATATCAATATAAAATATTCCTGACGAATGAAGGACCCCTTTTTGTTGCTGAAGGAAGGGCTAGAGAAAATAATGGAGCAGCCATCACAGGTAATTTCTAAGGAGCGCTTACTTTTTCTGTATCAATACATAATGTTCCTTACAGATAAAGGAGAGGAGCCATTTTTGCTGTTTTTACCAAGGAAGTGCTTGAAGAACACAGAAAATTTTATCACACCAGGTCACAAATGTGACTGCTTGAAAGAAGTAAGCTCTGTGGTCCTCCTGAGAGATGACTTTTGAGTAACTAGGGAGCATCTTGTTCCCCAAACTCCAGCTGGTTAGCTGCTTAGTTGTAATTGCTGGTCAGCTGGGCAGCAGGGGCAGCAGCTGCCTGTACCAAATTGAGACCTCCCAGGCACACTCCTGCTGGCAGGACTGACAGGTGTTTTTGGACTCTCCATCCTTTTGCACAGGAATGGGGCAGAAGACTCTTCTCTGTAACCTCAGACATCTCTGCAGGTCTCTTTCCGTTCTGTGCCTGAGCCTCCCTGGCACAGATGGTCAGACCATTTCCAGAGCACACTCTTGATAACGTGCTTCTTAATTTGCCTCCGTGTTCCTAGTCACCATTTCACTAATAATTACCAAACGTGTGTGAGCAAAGCATTTGGTAGCCTGTCTTTCATAGCCTCACGGGGCAGCTGCAGAGCAAAGGTGCTGGACTCCAGTGGGCGCAGGAGAAACCGAGTGCTGCCCTGTCAGCGAGTGCCCACTCTGCTGGCAGCCCTTTCAGCCTGTGCCAGGTTCTGTTTTATCACTTCTACAGCACCACAGGAGCCATAGGAGAAATCTGACTGCAAAATAATGTGGTTTCTGCTTTAATTAAATGAAACACTTGTATTCGTTTCTACAATGTACAGACATTTCCCCCCCACACTCCTGGTATCACGGTTTTCAAAGGAAACTGATTGCCATCACATGCATTAAAAATGGTATTTAACAGTGAGTTTATCAAATGTACTGAAATATCTACGTTACGTGCATAAACGTAACATGTTTCACCTTCTCTATCTAATCCAAAAGCTTCTTATTTTCCATCCACCCACTCAGGCACACAGTTATTCATTAGGTACAAAAATGAGCTGCACAACTTAAATGTATTCAGATTATTGTAAAACTGCCTCCATCTTGCCACCAGAATTGCCAAGGTAAAAATATCTATCTCTTTCTCAAAAGATAGATGGTGATAATATAGAAATGTTTCTACTTCCATAGCTCCTATACTAATACAAGGAGTCAATTCTATTTAAAAATAAATTCACACTTGAACAGTTGCTGTACTTTATACATGTAATTCACACACTCAGAAAAAAATTGTTTAAAAAGTTATGTAGCTTAGTTAAGCATTTAGAAGTTATGAAATAAGAGTGAAGAAGGATATTCTGTGCCTGAAGAAACTTTTTCTCCCCATTCCTGTATAAGCGCTATGATATAGTCCATAATTACATGAAAATGCATTTTTTTACCACAGAAATCCATCTTGTTTAATCCAAAGAACACCTTTTTCTCTTCAAATTGTTCTACCTCAGCCACCTGTGCCGTGGACATCTAGGATTTTATTTACTATCCCCACCAACCTAGTTTTCTAGGCAAACAAATCTCATGTTAAGCTACAATTTGTCTCAGATCCCACTGGGAACTTCTGAACCCACTGGGTGGGCTCAAGCAAATGCAATTGAAAAGCGGAGGTTTTAAAGAAAACCCTTTCCAAGTTTCAGGACAAGCAGGGAAAAGTGAAAGGCCTGTCAATGGCTTCATCAAAGTAAAGGCTGGACGTGAACACTGCTCTCCTGCTGGCATTCAGGTGGCTCAGCCCTGAGGTTCCACACCTCAGGAAATCTGCCTTCACCTGTCCTGCTGCACCAGGGCCACCCACATCCCTGCTGCACCCTTCACTTGGCATCTCTTTTCTGAGATTCTGGGGGTTTTTGAAAATCTGGTTGGTATTTTTCTTTAATTGGAGCATTTTTTGACCCCCAAAATGCTCTGAGTGTGTTACCCGATAGCCTGGAATGATGGGGATTACCCTACAACCAGACTTATATCCAGAAATCCGGTTTTACTCTTTTCTTCTTTCCCTTGGTACTCCCACTGGACTTAGCCTCTTGCTTTTGTCTGGCTGATCATGTTTTGGCTCTATAGTTCTCCCTCACCTTGAACACTCAGTCTGTCATCAAAACTCCCCCTCTGAGCCAAACGTTTGGGCTGCGCTATTTAGGTTTGCAGCCCGGAAATCTGCGGTAAAAATTCTACACACAAGACATGTCAGGGCAATTTCAGTATTAGGTGATAAAATTCCCCTTCTTTCTATGCACACGAGTCACCCTTCAGTCAATGTTTCCAACAACTGCCCAGCTCTGATAACCTTCAGTGTAGCTAAAATGGAGCTGGGTCATAGCAGCAATGCCCATGTCAGGAAAAAAAGATATTAAAAAATATATATATATATAAAAAAATCAGCACACTACCTGAGTGTTCATCAGCCATTTCTGCCAAACACAGGTCTTGGACAACATATTGTAATTTTGCTTAAGACTGTCAATAGAGATGTCTGCTCATTGGCAGGATATTGATTGATTCCTACTGTTCTTTTTATTCAAACTCTGCTTCTATTTTCTCTCATAAGACAGAAGTGTAGCAGTAGATGGTGGATAACCTTTGGTGTATTCATAGGTGCCGTGCGATACATATATACACATTACCACATTGATTTTCTTGTATGTGCCTTTACTGTCACTCCTCATTGCTGCAAATGATTAAATGAAGTAGCAGGCAGTGAAAAACTACAAAACCTTTCAGTTTGGCACTATCTGTAACAGCAGCTAATCTGCTTGTGTCCATAAATATCCAGCTCATCTATTAAGAATTACCATTTCCCCATTTTGCAAAGGTCCCAGTGTTAATTATCTCATACAGAGCAATCACCTTTGTTTTCTCTCTCTTGCTTTTTTTAAGTCCTGATTTGATGATTCAGTTTGTATCCACACACACTTAGTGACAAATAACACTTCTGCCTTAGCAGAAAATGTCTATTGAAGGGCTGCTGAGAGA
Source organism: Entomyzon cyanotis (assembly GCA_024500445.1). Taxonomy (NCBI): domain Eukaryota; kingdom Metazoa; phylum Chordata; class Aves; order Passeriformes; family Meliphagidae; genus Entomyzon; species Entomyzon cyanotis. The sequence continues at coordinate 45,177,616 of JAKEPQ010001005.1, forward strand.
ATGGACATCAATCTAAGGAATAAACACTACAAAAGCTACAGTGCCCACCTGCAGTGTGAAACAAAAAACAACTCCAGCTTAAACTCAGAAGTACAAATCTATGCCTTATGATCATGATATCTTGCTTGAGTTCCAATATATCTACATTGAAATATGATATTTTGAAATCTGAAATTAGTCAAATACTGGTGACACCAAAATCAATGGCAACATTCCCACTTACTTTGATAAAATGTGTCCATTCTGTGGAACACTTAAATTGAAAGGTATGAAAGCATAACATCTGCACTCTTTATGCCTTAATGCTAATGAAATTATATAATGTTAAAGGGTCAAACAGCTTATATAGTTTGACTTTCTATTGCTTCCAATTTGTTTTTTAACATACTAACCCATAAAAGAATAAAATATAAGAATTAATACTTTTCTATAATTACATAAATCTAACATTTGACAATAAAATTTTAACATTTCATGCCATTTGCCTCTGAAATATTACTATTTCTTGCAGCTTGCCTTGTCTTTGGAAGTTGCTTCAACAACTGAGTGGATAGAATAGAACTACTGAAGACTGCACCCTGCTGAGAATGGTGGTGAAAGTGTATCTTTGACACCTCTTCCTGTCCCTATAGTATTGTCCTTGTTATGTATTGCTATGAATGCTTTTAGCCCTGCTGTAGTGCTTCTAGGTCTGCTGTAGAGCAGTATAGGCCCAGGGCATTGGGACAGTGGAAAAGAAGGAAAAGATTTTTGGATGAGTCATACATAGGGTAACAGAGCTGGAGAAGGAACAAGAAGGACAGAGAGAAAAGACTAGTGGCAGAGTACTCTGAGGGTGGCAATGTAAAGAACAAGGCTATTAATAACAAGAAACACATGTAGGGTGTGGGCTGGAAGATGGCAGATCCCAGTATTCCAAACAGCAAGCTCATCCCACTGCTCCCTGAAAACCTCCTTCCTTATCCAAAGGATGCAGAGCCAAACTACCATCCCACTTATGTTCTTTCTTTGCAGAACTACCTGAGAAGACAGACTTCCACAGGAAACACAAAGTCACTTTACTGCTCCTCCACTTATATCTGCATGCAGCCTTTTTCCTAGCACCCACTACTGGTAGAGAGATGGGTGTTGCATGAAGACCATCAGTTGGTGGGAGAGCTCTCCATGCTCTGTGCTTGCAATCCTAGAAGTAAAGTCAAAGAGGACAGAGGGTTACAGCGAGGGAGGTCGTGATGGACTAACTTGGTCTCCTGAAATATATTTTGAAGGTACTCCTGAAGTGGCAGAAATGTATGTGTTAACATAAATCTTGCAGAGTAATTGGAGCCTAAAGCAGTCTACAGGAATCTTGTTTATTGCATCTGAACATCCAGTTCTGCTATGAATCCATTAGCCTGAACACTAAGACTGAGGTTTGACTAGTCCCAGGAAATTGCATTAGTCATCAGCTCTGAAACAGTCCTGAGAAACACAAGGCACTTTTAAATTCCTGGCAAACTTTCATCCGATTCACTAAAGAGCTAAGAATCATCTTTAGGAGGGCCAAACTCTAATTGGACAAATCCCTGAGTCACAACCCCAAACCAGAAATTTAACCCACACAGAATTTGATTAAAAACACACCAATATAAAATTTTAATGCTCACTTTATCTTGGTTCTTGAACTACTTTCCTCCCACATGTCTGCTAGACTTCCCAGACAAACAAATTGAATCTGAATTCACTCCTACCTTCACTGTAGTCCTTTTGCCACACGGATCAGGTGTCTTCTGCTCTCATCATCCCAGAACTGCATCACTTCTGGCCTTCTTGTCAGCCTCTGTACCTAGACACCTTCCACATCAAGTTTGTCCTGGCCTTACCTCTAAATTTTCTGGTACTAGAAGTGAAAGTATTGGCAGATTCCCTATTTGCTTCCAAGGCCTGATGTTGAGGAGTGAAGGGGTCTAGTGAAGGGAACCTGATTATTTTTCACCAGAGAAATCAAGAATAACAGAGGTGATCTCCTGAGGTGCTGGATCCTCTCTCCCTCCATATTTTTGGTGTATTGCTTGGGAAAATGATGGCAACTATTTCTGTTGAGCCATGGTTCTGTTCTAGACGTAGCAAGAGACTGGACAAGTCAGTAGTAAGTCTAGCAGTGGAGCAGTAAAACTAACAGTAAAACCAACAGTAAAACCCTAGGATAATCACAGTCACATCAAAAGTTACAATTGAGAGGAGCAACTTAGAAACCCAAGAAACTACTTGCAAAAGAGTTAACTAGCATTTGGCTCCACAGAAGTGTTGTCTTGGTTTATTTTGAGGCCTGGGGCTCATAAAAGCTATTTTGTGTTCATCATCCCCATCCTGTTCCCTTTGGGACTGCTGTCCAACTCAGAGGTGACCCTCAGCATGAAGCAGTCAGAGAGACTGAGAATAAGATCCAATCCTGTTCCTCAAACTGTGCAATCAATGTGCAATATTGCTAATGCAGTCATACAACAGTTAGAGATCTTTTGTTTTCCCAGTGTTTCACCACACATCCTGTCTGCAGCTGATGTAGAAGACAACCATTCATAAATGTTTGAAACCCATCCTGCGAACAATATTTGCCACCAGATATAAAACTGCTAATGCAACTCACTCCCTGAACCACCCAAGCATTAAACTAATGTCACTCTTAAGCTTCTCTGAAACTCAGAGCTTTTACACACAAAGAAATAATCTACATTCACAGTGCCCACAGAACTTTAATCCAATCTACTATTTTCAAGGTATGAAATGAAGCCATTTTAGTCACAATCTAGGGTTTAATTCAAACTGTAATTATACTATCTTTTAAAAAGAATTAAAATCTTTAACTACAAATGGTCTTTATTACATATTTGTTTTCCTTTTTAATATTATAGAAAAATGTAACAGGGAGAAAGCAATATTATCATGGCTCATCTAAATACTAAACAAAGATGTAAATATTCAGTATGATGTGCAGGGAATTAGTAGTAGCTTTAGCACTAATGGGACTTGCACTGCTAATTCTCCACATAGCTAGCTGAACATGTATCCCAAAGTACTTATCAAGAAAACCAAATTTTGAACTACATTTTAAAGTAAAATAGGCTTCAGAGGCTTTTTTTCTCTGAGACAAAACTTTAAAGTAGGTTTATCTCTACAAGAGTGAACTTCAGGATTTCACAGTGTTACTGCCACACTAAAGGAAAATAGAGTAAGATTCAAAGATTATTTATAAAAAGAATTCTTACTACGGAATTAAGTCTCTTTGCATATCTGTTTATGCAGCATCTCCACTCCCTACTATTACAGAAGTCAAGCACTTCACAGTTTTAGTGCATACACGGCACTGCCTGTGAGGTAATGAAAAAGTCTACCTGACTTGACAACTGAGTTGATACCCTTCAGCTTTACATCTGTGACACTAGATCATCAATTTTTCTTTTTTCAAGAAGTGCTGATGAGCACTTCTGCACTAAAACTGTCTATCAGAGAAGAAAGAAACAAGTTTGACATGTGAACTTAAGCCATTTGTCTTATGCCAGCATCCCTCATCATGGCTCAGATACATCTGTGACCTACAAGGAAGCAGGAGACAGTGAAGGAGTTAATTGTAAGTGACTACCTTCTCATTTTGTGTCTTTCAGAGAAAAAGGTCTGACTTCTGCTAGAAGCAACTTAAACTTTTCAAGATAATACCAGCAAGCGTCAATTGTAAAGATCCAGGTCATCAGGTGTTCCTTTGTTGCAAAGAATTTAATGATTCTGTAAAATGTGTAAGACAGAAATAATCAAAGCAGCACAGGACCAAAGAACTTTCTCATTCAAGAAAGTATATTTTATGACATATTTTTATCTTGCTAACATAATGTTTCAGTTACATTTAAAACTGTATACCACTGGCCATGTATTAGAAATGACAGATATTTTCTAGTAATAGATACTGAACTATACCCCAGCCATTCCTCCTCTTCACTGCTGACTCACTCTGACTTTCTTGTGAGCGGATGTATTCCTCTGTACAATTGCTTTCTTTATTATGTTGCCTTCAATCATTTTCAGTGCAACTGTATGGCCCTTTCCTAAAGTGAGGAGACAACCATTTTGCTGTCTATTTCCACTCCAAGCAAGACTTTGAGGTTAGGATGAAGACTGTCAAAAAACCTTCTCAGATCTGGTTAAAAAAAAAGACAAAAACTGACATATTGAATGCTAGAACCTTCTAGCAGAATAATAGACAACAAAACAGAAAATACAATTGAAACCCTGTATAAATATGTATTTGTCCACAAAATGAATACTATGTGTAGCTCTGGTCTCATCACCTCACTAAAAAAAAAGGAAAAGAAAAAAGTAAACAGAAATGGAAAACACACCAGAGGAAAACTACAATGATGATCAAAGTTATTGAGTGCATTGACCACGAGGAGTGGTTGAGACTAAGGAAGGGCAATGCTGAGCAGAAATGAGGTCAATGGAAAAATGAGTAGCAAGGGGAAGTTGGACAGCAATGAAGAAGAATCAGCTTCTTTATACAGACAGCAGCAGACCTGTGAAATTCCTTGCTAAAGGACTTTCTGCCCAAAGGAACCTTATCTTCTAGGGGAGGATGGGTGAGCATTTGAAAGAGAGATCCATGAGGTTACTGAGAATCCAAACCAATTCTGGTTCAGGAAACTCCCCCCAAAAAAGGGTGAAGGTTGGGATAATATAAAGGAAGAACTAGCACACATGCTTGCCCAGCTCTTACTCAGACCTCACTGTGTACCTGTGGCTGCTGCCAGAGGCGCACAAGGCCTTTGAACCAGTAGTGTGATTAAGAGGTCATTGTAGAGACAGGTAAATTCCTGATCAATGTGATACCAACACAATGGCCTTAAATTGTAGGAGGGTAGGTTTAGATTAGATATTAGGAAGAAATTTTTTACTGTGAGGATTGTGAGGGACTCAAACAAGTTGTCCAGAGAGGTTGCAGATGCCCCATCCCTGGAAGTGTTTGCAGTCAGGTTGGATGGAGCTCTAAGCAACCTGCTGTAGTGAAAGGTTCCCTGCCCATGGCAGTATGGATGGAACTAGATGATATTTAAACTCCCTTCCAACACAAACTGTATGTGATTCTATGATTCTATGTACACCTTGATACCCTTGGATTTTAAATCAGAAAGAATCTAATAGACTTTTCATATCCAGAAAAACAATATTCAATAAATATTCCATAATCCAATCTAGTCAGACTACAGATCTTGTTTATTCACCTCTTGGCACAAGGAACTTCTTTGGCAGAGCTGAACACTGTTCTTCTGGTTATCCCATAATGGGGGAAGAGAGAAGGCAAAGACAACTCTAGAAATCTTAAAAGTAAATATGTAACACCAAGTCAGTGGAAAAGGACCCCAAATGAACATAAGGACTCTAAATTTTAATTTGTTTCTAAAATTCCCTGAAGGTGTTATGGAACAGGCAGTTGCTCATGATCCTCACATATTAGAGAAGCAGCAGAATCAGAATCATGTCCCTAACTAAGCAAGAAAAATTAAAAATGCCATTTAAAATTATTTTAATATAAATTGATTATGAATGTAAGCTGATGATATTACACCTCTGGCTCTGCAGTTAGAAGACATCCTGAATCTTTCCTTCGTGGCTGAATGGTTTTACAAAAGGAATGTTTACTGGTAAATACGGTGGATGAACTGGATGAGTAAGCGTTTGTTCAGCTGATTTGCTACTTTTAGATTTTCATCCCTGAATATATTTGGTCTTTATATTTTTTTTTTTTTTCTCCTCAGGAAGCATTGGAAGCTTCACAAAGAACAAAATCCTCACTATGCTAATTCTAATGGAAATGTTACCATTGGCTTGATTGGCACTAAGATTTGATAGAGAATTTCTACGGTCTTGTATAAAAACCCCAAGGAAATGGACCAGCTTTATCCAGCTGGTAAAACTGCTTTGTACGGAAACTGGTTTTTTTTTTTTTGTTGGAGTAACTTGTTGGGATTTAGCTTAAGGTGATGCCAATACAATCTGATATTATAACAAGAGACAAATGTGCACAAAACACAGTCCCACTGAAAGCTTTTTAACTGAGTTAGCTCAATCTTCTTCTGAAGCAAAACTGCTTAGGTGTCCCAACAAATAGAACTGAGAATATCTCATAAACAATTGCTACATCACATGCTGAAAGCTGATCAGTAGTTCTTGAGTGGGAGAAATCCTCTTCAGTGGGAAGAAAAAGACATTGGGAAAAAAACTACAAGCATGGATCTTGGTGAAAGTCTAGTCATGGGTAAGTTCCCAGGTAGGGCCACAAGCCCAGCAATGCTTTTTTTAATGTTTTACCTCCTTTAGTTATGCCAGCAGTGGACAGCTAAGGCTCCCCAGGCAAAGTGCCACAGGTGCACATTCCCTAAGTGTCAGCAACAGGAGCTCCCACCAGCTAGTGAAGGTTGTTTCATTCTGCTCTCATCAGAATGGAGCTCCAGCTTCAGACCAGGTGTTGTAGACAGTCTCTGTACCCACCACCCTCTCTGCACAGGCTTTCCTGAGTGACTATTGAAGAGTTAGATCACTGGCAGGTACTATAAACCATTCCTGCATCAAGGTCACAGTGTGAGACCTGTGAATATGCTAGAAAAGACCCAAATAGGCAGTGCAACCAGTGAAGAAGTGCTTCTATCAAAGGCAATCTGCTTTGCCTTAATTTATTTTTCTCCTACTTTTACACCATATTCAGTATTACTTCTACTGCAAATGTGTTAATGCATAACAAACCTCTTCAGTTTCACTCCCATTTGAGAGCCTTACTTTCTGCAACACTATACAAATGATCCTCACCCAAATCTGAGCTGATTTTGCCACGAATTACACTGAAAGGGCTTTGGATCAGAATTCTAGCAGATCTCAAAAACTATAGCACAACTTTTGCCAACAGTAGGAAATAATTTACCTCCAAATTAACCCCCAGTGTTTTGCTTACATCAAGAATATGGTTTCATAAAACATTGCCACATATTCCAGAGAACACCCCTCAGTCAATAACTATGGAAAGAGCTCGATGTTTTTCCAGGGATATATATTAAAAGGAGATCTCATGTCAAAAAACCCCTGTGCTCTTGAAAGACTGTGAGGGAGAGTAATGTTCACTGTAACACAGTAAGGGCTGTTTTCCATGACACAGTGGAAACTTTATGAACGGTTCTTGCCAGCACAAGCCATTTGACAGTGAAATCAGTGTATCTGTAATAATAATGCATTGAAAAAGGCAACAGAATTTTGAAACACTGTACTGGAAAAAGATACATCTTTGGGAACATAATGTAAGCATCTTGGAAGTTCTGTGTCTATTGAGCAACACTTACTGAAATATCCCCAGCATGACTTATCTGAGAGTCTGTGTGTAAGGAAAGAATGCTGAGAATAGAACTAAGCATATTAAATTAATTGCACATCTGAGTCCTTGTTCTGAATCCATGAATCTGAAAACTACAAATGATCTCATGTGGAAAAAGAAACTGCAGGAAGCTCTTCCTTAGTCAGATGTACAACAGTTCTGTGCCTTTCTAGGACTCTCCATTATTTTCTCCTACATTATTTATTGGTAATACAGAATAGTTTGATAACTGTATAGGGATGCACACAGTCATCACATCTATAAGAGATCACTCAGAATTGATCACTGACTTGCAATATAAGTCTGAGTCTGTCTGTAATCCAGGAAGTCCAACTCCATCTACACCTTTTTTTTCCCTGAGATATCTTTTGCCATCAGAGGTAGTATTTTCCCAGACCTGAAGGTGGAACTCTTGTTCCTTTGACGATCTTTACATGAGTGACAGCATTTTCTATTGTCATTTTTAGCTCGAGGAGATCTGGACTTCTCTGAAGTCACTGCTGGGCTGTCTGAAAGACCACATTATCACTGGTAGCAGAACTGGACAGTCAGGCATGAACGTCATGTTCACAATGAAACGTGCCAGGAATTCTTCAGATGTTTCCAGTTGGAACTCACAAAAAACCCCGAAAACTTTCCTTTTGGAAATATTGGGATCCTGTTCCGTCTTTTGCTGCTGTTCAAGTAGACTTCTTGGTCTTTTTCTGGAGCCATCAAGTTTAAGGAAAGGAAAGGCTGAGTACAACCTGGGTTGTGCCACCTCCATATTGGACCAATGCATTCTGCTGTGTGTGCTTGAGCTATGGTGTATCTTTGAAAAAAATCTCAAATTTTTAGTGATAATTTTGCATTGTTTCAGAACAGTTTCACAGACAATTCAATCCTATAACAAATAAAGATATGCCATATTTTTAGCCTCATTTTTGTTCTAGTTTTGCTTTCAGAATTTGTAATTTTCTGAAAACCAACACTTCTTCTCTCAAACATCTCTAAGTACTACTTATACAAGTACTACTAGGCTTATGACAAAAGTACCTTCTCACATGCATTGTATTATACTTTTAAAATACCTCATGTTAACGCACATATTCCACACCTTTCATAACTTTCTCATGGACTCTTTTCAATGTTTAACATCCCTTTGAAGTGTTAATGCTCAAAGTGAATGCATTATTTTGACAATGGTTTCATCAGTTCTATAAAAATGGGGAATATCCATTCCAGTTGTATTTGATGTTCCTCTGGTTTTGCTTCAGAGTAGTACTTACCAAAAACTTTGTTCTGAGAGCTCATGCTTAGCTGATTATGTCCAGGTCCTCTTTATCACTGTCTCATGCCAGTCATTCTCCCTCAGATTCCAGGTGTGCCTTTAAGGCTTTATCTTGAATGAACAACCTCCAATTTGGCTATAGAGGAGTATTTTTGCAAGTGAGAAGAGCCTACAAAGCAATTCAAAGGCGTTCACATAAGTGAATTGCCCTTATTTCTATTTATAAGAGCAGAGTAGTCATTTGGTATTTTTGTCTAGGTAATTTCTACTAGGACCAGGCCAAGAAAACCTAATGACAAATCTTTACTTAGAATTACTCCTCTCAAGAACTGTCACCTGAATCACTTACTATGAACTTATTACCACTTATTATGAGGAAAGACTGAGGCAGTTGGGCCCGTTCAGCCTTGAGAAGAGACAACTGAGAGGGACCTCATCAATTTCTACAAGTATCAGAAGGGAGAGTGTCAAGAGGATGGAGCCAGGCTCTTCCAGGCGGTGCCAAGCAATAGGACAAGAGACAATGGGCACAAACTGATGGGCACAGGAAGTTCCACCTGAACGTGAGGAAAAACTTCTTTACTGAGCATGTGACTGAGCACTGGAACAGATTGCCTGGACAGTTTCTGGAGTCTCCCTCACTGGAGATATTCAAGAGCCATCCAGATACAGTCCCGTGCCATGCACTCCAGGATAAACCTGCTTGAGCAGAGAAGTAGGACTAGATGAACCAGTGTGGTTCCTCCCAACCTGACCCATTCTGTAGTTGATTCTGTGATTCATAGACCCATTCTATGATTCTGTGAACTACACAGAATTTGCACTCCTCATTGTATTTATGAGAATAGAATACTACCTTACATCAGATGGATGTTATTACATCAACATTACCACCTTTATCAATCAAACTTAAATTCAAACACATTTAACCAAATATTTTTCATAAAAATGTGCTGACTGGCATTTAATTATTGGCATTTAATGACTGTATCCAAGGTCAGCACTTCCTTGATTCTGCTCATAATCTGGGTCAAACTTTCAATGCTAGGCTAGCCTGTGTCATCCTCCTTAACATTTTTTAAATATATGTCCAATGTAAGCTTTTTTTTTAGTACTCTGGAGTTCCCCAGTATGCCATTGCCATTCCAGAAGCTGTACTGTGAACAGCAGAACTAATGAAGGCATGGGATTCTGTTGATTTGGATTCTTCAGCCTCTAAATAGCCTTTATTATAACTAAAATTTATTCTCCATTAGCCCTCTGAAAATCCCAGCTAGCACTCTGGAGCCACATACATGTAAAGTAGGTAGCTAATATATACACATTGATTGTCTGGCTGTTTGCTGCTATCAAGAATGTGTAAGAACTGAGATTTTTGCTTAGTATTCTTTTGCTGAGGAAGCAAATTTAGGTTTATTACCTCAGTGACATATCAATTTCCACAAAACTTATAGGATGATAATGACTTCCTCTGAATTTGATTGGAACAGGCCAAAAAGTCATGGAGCAACAGATGGACAGATAACATAAATCTGGCTTAGAACATCACAATCAACGTATATTCATATTTGTTACTCTGGAGATCTTAAGTTTGCTTTATTAATGTTTAGTTTTAGAATGGTCTAATATTGATGTAACAGAGTTGATCTACAGATATTTCCAGGTAGCCAGACAGTTTTACACTTCTGTTCGGAGGTGATAAATTGATCAGAAGTGATACCAGGTTGCCCTTGGAGGCTCTGCTCCATATGTCCCACAGTTTTGGGCATGCCTACAGGGAGCAGATGCTCTGCCAGCCAGGGGATGTGGTGGGGGAGGATCCAATGATCAGTGGGTCAGGCACAAACAGGTTACACCTATTTTCAAATTTATTTGCAAAACATGCTGAGGGAATGGCCTGAAGTTGGGTCAGGGGAGGTTTAGGTTGGATGTCAAGAAAAGGTTCTTCACCCAGAGGGTGGTTGGGCACTAAAAGAGGCTCCCCATGGAAGTGGTCACAGCACCAGACCTGACAGAGTTCAGGAAATGTTTGGACAATGCTCTCAGGCACATGGGGTGACTCTTGGGGTGTCCTGTGCAGGGCCAGGAGCTGGACTCCATGACCCTTGTGGGTCCCTTCCAGGTGAGAATATTTTACGATTCTATGAAATGTTCTTAAAATTTTCTCGGGAATCTTTGGTTCTCTTTTAAAGGAATAAATCTAACTTTTCCCTCCCGACAAGCCCCTATCCCAGATTCCCGGGACTGCCTCCGCGGCCAGGACAGCTTCTCCGCCTCCTTCTCCTCCTCCTCCTCCTCTGCGGCCCTTTCCCGCCCCCGAGCTGCCGCTCCCGAAGGGAAACAGCCCTGAGGAAGATGGCCCGAGGGCGGCGGCGGGGGTGTGCGTGTGGCGGGCGGGGGCTGGGCCGCTCCCCGCGCCGGAGGGGGAGCCCAGCGCGCCGGCTCCCGCCCAGTGTCCCGGGGCCGCCGCCGGCCGCGCTCAGCGCCTGTCTCACGGCCGCCCCATGGTGAGGCACCGCGGGCGGGCGGGGGGCGGAGGGAGCGGGGACGGGGGACGGCGGGCGGCGGGGCCGGGGCGGCTCCGCTTTCGCTTTCACTACCCGCGCCGGCGAGGCGAAGGGAAGGGCCGGGCCGGGGCCTGGTGGGCGCACGGCGTGCCCGGGGCCGGGCCGCTGCCGACGGGGCCGGTAGGAGCCGCAGAGCGGAGCGAGCGCCGCGTTTTCCCCGCGACTCCCGGGTCCGAGCCTCGGCGAGGCCGCGGCGGCTGCCGCTCCCCCGGCCTGGCCCGGGCCCGGCCGGTGGCAGAGCGGCAGGGTTCGTCCCGCTGCCGCCGTGCCCGGCGGAGGGGCTGGGGGTGCCCAGCCCGGCGTGTCCCCAGCAGCGGCTGGGCCCGAGGGACCCCGCGGTCAGGGCGTGTGGAGCTGATCCGGGACAGAACTTGTCACAACAGCTTGGATTGTCTTATTTCTGTATTTACTTATTTGTTTATTCTTTGCAGCGTGGCGAATTGTTTAGCCTGGCATTGCCCAAGCTTTTAAAACTGTAAGTCAGGAAAAATGAACTAGTTTAGTCTGATTGAAGCCTTTACATAAGACTTAAAGCCCGTCTTTTTGGTGGGGTTTTTTTTGTTGTGTTTTTTTTTTTTTTGTTTTTTGTTTCTGCTCTCTGCACCCACCCCTCGCCTTTTCAGGGCATGGTACAGGCAGGGTAGGCCTCTCCAACCTGTTGGTCTTAAGCTGTGCCAGGGGAGGTTTAGGTTGGACAGCAGGAGGAATTTCTCCACAAAAACGTTGATTAGACATTGGAATGGGCTGCGCAGGTAGGTGATGGAGTCACTGCCTCTAGAGGTGTTTAAGGAAAGACTGGCCGTGGCTTTTAGTGCCCTGGTCTAGTAGACAGGGTGGTGTTGATAGGTTGGACTTGATCTCAAAGGTCTTTTCCAACCTAACTGATTCTGTGGTTCTGGGATGAGACCAGAGGTGTAGCTCTGTTAATACCAAACACTCAATATTAGGGCTCTGGTTGCAGGTTGAGCTGTTGCAGCCTCTTATGGCAGGCATCAGCCCACTACAGACTCGCTCCACCGGTTTAGCTTTGTGCAAAAGGTGTTCATGTGTTAGTCATTGGGTATTTTCAGCCCTTCTGTGGCTGGCTTAAACATGTAAGCCTAGGACAAAATGCCTGTTGTCTGCTCTGATTTCTCAAAGTGCAGTCACGCGCCCTTGCCTTGCCTGGATCAAGTCCATGTTGCCAGCTGATCCACAAGTGCACAGATCTGCTGGGAACCACAGCCTGGCACGTACAGCTTCTGGGTGGTCTGTGGGAGATTCCACACGTGTGGCTGTTTATCCCACTAAGCAGTTTCGTGTTCCTTTGTGAACATGCTGGGGCTGGTGACTGTGCCTTATTTCAGCCTAAAAAAGCTATTCTTCTTTGATTAATGTTACAGACAAAAGGAAAGAGATGTAATTTAGTCCCAAAGTGCAGTTTGGCTGTAGCCTGTCACAGGAGCATGTTCCTCACTAGCTACAGTCATTAGTTGAGTGAGCAACAGTGAATTGTCACTGCAATTTTGGGACCAGTACCACTCTAGGAGGTGTTTCAGGTCACCTTCAGGAGAAAGCTGTTGTACGTCCTTATATTCTAATTAATTTTATTTACAGAGAAAAACTTTTTGGCCTTTCAGCCCTTATCACCAAGGCATTTATGGTGCAAATACTTCTTCTAGTGCCAGCAGTTGTCTAAAGTGTTGTGAAGGAATTAAAATCAAATCAGAGTGTTACATTGTGTTTCCCTGGGAAAGCAGAACTGCTGAGGTTTGTTGTGCGTTGTTGTACAGCATTTGAATGGAGAGCACTAGTCAGTTTAACAGAAGTTCACGAGTGCTAATATTTGACGTGTGTTAGCAGCATTTTCTGAAACTCATAATAACAAGTAACAAGTGTGTTGCCATACATGGGAAGAATTTTACCTCTGGTTGACTGCAACTATGTGACTTGTGCTGCTACAGCATGCTTTGGATATGCCTTTTTTATTAATGTAGTTGACTGAAAGTTATTCTGCGTCTGGGTTTGATCACTTCTGAATAAGTATTACTTCAGTCACTGATATTTGAATCCAAGAACAGAGGCAAAATCACCTTCCTAAGAAGCTGAAGTTGAGTGCAGTGTTTTCATTTGCCTGAGGAGAGTGGCTGGTGGGCTGGACAGGGCTGCTACTCAGAGGGATGGAGAAATGGGCAGACAGAAACCTTAAAAGTTCCAGCAGAGGCAGTAAGAAAACCCTGTATGTAGAACAGGTTGGGAAGGCTTGATGGGGAGAGCAGCCTTGCAGAAAAGGACCCGTGTATTGTGATGGACCACATGCTGGTTAGAGGGTTGGAGTGCTTGATATTCAAGGAGAAACAGAGGTGGGCTTGTTCAGCCTTAAGAGCAGGTGAAAGAAGGGGAGATCTTACTGTTGGGGGTAGAAGCTGTTGAGCCAGGCTGCTTTTGGAGGTGCATGACAGTGGGATGAGGGGCAATGGACACAAGCTAGTTTAGCTACAAGGAGGGCCTTTGTGGTCATTGTTTTGTTTTGTTTATTTGTTTGGTTTTAGCCTGGACAATAGTCAAACACTGAAGAAGGCATCTAGTGAGTGTTTGGAGTGTCCATCCATGGAGGTATTAGAACTTGACTGGACAAGGGCTCATGCAATGACATCTAATTCTGCTTGTGCTGGATGGCATGTGAAAATCCCTGCCAACCTAAACTGTCCTGTTACTCTGTGATTACTGAAAGAACAGGCATTACTTCAGAAATTAATTGTTAAAGTTAAGCTTAGGAGAACACAAGTCAAATAAAGTATGCAAGGTTTCCTTGAAATTGCATCAGCAACAAGCAGCAATGCATAACATTAATTTTATTTATTTAATGTTAATATTATATGAACTTTAAAAAAAAGTAAGACATTGCATTGATAATTTATGGCTTAGAATTTTTGTTGCAGAAGCTACTATACTATTTCAGGCAAAATTAAGCAGGAGGCCTGATGCGAATGTAAGAAGTTCTTGAATTTCTCTCTTAGTTTTTCAAACTTGCTGCACAGTGAATTTTAGGCTGCAGTGTCTTTAAGAGGTTGGTAGACGCTATCATGGGAGTTACTTTACTGTCTGGGAGTTCTTAAAGAGAAGAAAATTACTACCCAGAGCCCTGCACACAGCCAAATCTTCAAAATTCAGATCATTTACCCAAGGCACATGGGCGTTATTTACATTAACTCTGCTTTCACAGTACTCCAGATTGTAAGTCATCTAAACTATCAGTTTTGACTCTTCTCAATCTCTAGATGTCATAAGGTTAAGGACAAATTTATGATGGTTTTAGCTTAATCTCTGCCCTATTTGTTCTAAGACAGAATGGGCTGTGTGTTTCTGTGAGTTTATGTTGTGTTATAAGCTTGAAGAATTTGTGTCATTGCTTCTTCAAGATGATTCAGTATTAAAGAAAAGCATGACATGGCTATTAAATATCTTTAGGGAACCAATTTTTAATTAATTCTAGCTCATAAACTCATGGATTAGTGTATAAGCTGTCAGGAAATTAAATGTGTGTTTGAAGAGGAAGTACTGCAGTTTGGAGTATGGTGCTTGTTATCTTTTGATCATTAAAAAAAAAATCAGCTCTAGACTCAAAATAGAGTTCAACTGTGGTATATGAGTGCCTCTTTCAAACATTAGGGACTGTAGCGACCAAGGTACACTAGAATGTATTTTTTACCATCTTGCATTTAAACTACTGTTTTTAGAATGGTGAAAAAAGTAAATCAATACAAAAGTATCAAAGTTCTTTTTGCAATCTGAAAAATGTGAGGTCACCTACCCACTGCATGTTTGTTTGAAGGTTTGTATGAAGGACTGTTAATATTAAATGCCTTGGGTTAGAAGGGGATTTTTAAGACTGCTTGATAGTGTGTCTTTATAATTTGAGGTGGGAATGGTGTAGCAATGATTGCAAAGTCAGTTGATGAAATAATTTCCTACTGAGGTTCTATAAAAGGAAAAGATGTGTCATTGAAACCTTAAAGATTGACTTCTTCTTACATGGTCTACTGTTTTCCACAGTCTACATGACTTCTACTAACATAGTCTACTGTTTTCCACAGTTTTCAACTTCTTTGTTAGGTGAGATAGGTAAAGGAGGAGAGTGTTCTGTTGCATTCTGTTCTTCTGAAAAATGCAGCGTTGTTTTATTTGCAACCATCTTCCTCCCTGTACCAGAAGTGCTTTCCCTTCCTTGCTGGAAGATGCTTCCCCCTTGGCTCCTTTGAATTTGGAGCAGGTTTGTATGTGTGCTCCCCGCAGCCTGCATGAGAGCAATGGGGCTGAACACTGAGCAGTTCAGTCAAAGACCCAGTGCCATCAACTGGTGTCTGCCATCATGTGCTCTCTGCCTGCAGGAATCACAGGTCTCAGAAAAACATCAGCACCCTCCCTCTGCATTTTCACACCATAGGTAGATGTGCGAAAAGTAATGTCTAATTTCATTGTTGATAAGTTGTTTGACTGTGTGAAAAACAGGAATGTTTTTTAACCTATGACATTCTGCTGTGCCTCACCTGTACCAGGAGGATTGTGCTGATTTAATTACTTTAAATCAGTTTAGTTACTGAAAGAGGAATATCCAGGAAAGCTTTCTGATACAGTTGCTGATGTAGTTCAGGTACTTCCATGTAACCAAGTTAGCACAAGTCTTTCTACCGATACTCGTGATAAAACTTTCTCATACATATCTTCCTTCCCCTTGTGTGCATTCAGCATAATAGAATTCCTTTATGTTACTCCTATGCTCTCTAGATAAATGCTATTACATACAATACTTCACATCTCTCTTTTAGAGAACTGAAAATAAAAGAATATGTTTTATGCATATGCAGGGAACAGAATTCAGGCTGCTTATATACCTACTGGCCCTGCAAATATTTCAGCAGCCTGTTTATACCCCTTGCTAAGGCATCACCTAGTAGTGGACATACGCAATTTGGAGCGCAAATCTTCATTCAGGAGCCCTTAACATTTCCAGGAAATGGAATTCCAAATTTAATTTTCTTCTGGTGTCTTTTCAGGACACGTTTTACAATTTTTGGGATGATTCTGAAAGTGAATTTGCAGAACATGAGGTCTGATCCATCAAAGCATCTAATTGGAAGTTTTTTTCCATCCTTTTTATGTGTCATTATGCTGCAAAGCATGTTTCCCTCTGCATTAATAAATTAGCTTTTTTTTTCTTGTTAGTGTTATCTATGAAAAATGATCCCCAAAGCCTGAAAATAAGTGAAAATAATACATTTAAATGCAAATACAGTGTCCAGATATTAAGTATTAATACTGCTTAATTGTGGTTTTGGGGAATATGTGATTATTGGATGGACTGATTTATCTTACTTTGGTTTCCTTAAAAGGTTATTCAAATTTACTCCTTCTTGTTTAATTTTTTTGGGTTTTAGGGGTTTTTACCTTGGTGAAGGTATATTGGACAACTGTTGACTTGAAAGCTGCTTTTAGGATGTCTGAAGATGAGGAAAAGGTTAAACTCCGCCGAATTGAACCTGCAATTCAGAAATTCATTAAAGTGGCGATACCAACAGATTTGGAAAGGTTAAGGAAACACCAAATAAATATTGAGAAGGTTAGTGGTCACTTTTTACTAATGTAGTTCTTTTTACAGTATAGAAGCAGTCACGGTGAAAGATTATGTAGAGATTTTGATGAGAAATTGGTAACAAAATGCTTTAATTCAAATTTGGCTAAATATGGAAGTTCTGTATTGCTTTGTAATTGTTTGCACAAAGGCCTTTATGTTTGTGGTAAACATCAATGTTAGCAGTAGTTTGGTTGAAATACTTCTATGATAATTTGCATTTTATATATTTTACATACATTTTAGCCATAACGAATGTGTTACAGTACTTTTGTGAGCAGTCTTGATGATTTTCTCTTAAATACTTTATGTAAAATTAACTTTCAGACATGTAAACCAAACATCCCTAGAGGTAAAAGGATAATTTTGTAGAATCTGATCTTGTTTATTTTACAGGCTACTTTTAAGCAAAAATCACTAATTATGTCAAATTGCTTAGAGCAACATTATTTACTTATGATGAAGCCAATATCTCTAACCTCATTTCATGAATATTGATTTAAACCTTGGGTTCCAGAGATAGTCCAAACAATTAATCTCCTAAATCACTGTTTGAAGAAACTATAAAATCAATATATAATGAAATTTGACCTTGAATACACCTTTTCAGAGGAAGTGGCTACCATAAATTCATCATCATTGCTTCTCAACTATTTGAGAGTCCAACTTTCTGTATGACAGTTTTGGAAGACTTAAAAGCTATATTCATAAGAAATCAGTTCTTTGTACTTTTTACTTTCTTTCCATGTTTTCCCCATGAAAATCCTTGTTTTCTAAAGCACATTCCATGGATTGGATGGCCTTTCACTCTAAGAGGGAATAAAATGCATGTGTATCCAAAAGAGTTACAGCTCTCTGTAAGTCTCTGTTGGATAACAGCAGTTGTCTTGGTAGTACAGGAAGGTGGAGATTTTGTTTGGCTTACTGCCCTAAACTTTGTTGGTGATATGCAACAACCTTTTCAGAAAAAAGAAGTGCTGTAAGACTTCTCTCTTGCTTTCAGTTTTAATTTTATTTCTTGTGACTGTGCCAAAGGATGTTGTGTGAAACACTTTTTACCTTTGGCTGGGGACCATTGCTGTGGTGGGAAGATATGTAAAGGTGACACAAAATGAGAAATTAGGGTATCTGAGTGTTACTGTAGTGTTATCTGAGCATATACATTTGTATAAGACATTTATTGAAGAGCTTTTAGCATTTTGGAGATGCTATGACAAACTTCTGAGTTCTCTCCATGTCCACTGAATACTTTCGAGGAGAAATGGAAGGGATCCAAAGCAGAAACGTGAAAGTTTCTTTCTGAAGAGGACTCTCAAAACAATGGACACAGAGCAAAAGAGATTGAGTGTCTTAAGAGTAACCTAATGTTTTATACTTCTGTTGTAGAATATAAAACTATTTGGCTATAGCACAATTATGATTAAATATCACAGAAATATGGAACTATAGAGTGATTTGGGTTGGAAGAGAAGCTCTAAAAATCATCTAGTCCACCCCCCTGCCATGAGGTGGGAACTCATTCCATTACATCAGGTTCCTCAAAGCCCCATCCAACCTGGCCTTGGACACTTCCAGGGCTGGGGCATCCACAGCTTCTCTGGGCAGCCTGTTCCAGTGCTTCACCACCCTCATTATAAAACAACTTCTTATGTCCAATCTCAACTTACCCTCTAAACATTTAAAAGCATTGCCCCTTATGCTGTCACTACAGGCCTTAGTAAAAAGTCTCTGTCTTTCTTCTAAGCCCTCTTTATTTATGGAAAGGTTGCAATAGAGTCTCTCAAGACCCTTCTCCAAGCTGAACAATCCCAACTTTCTCAGCCTTTCTTCACAGGAGAGTTGTTCCAGCTCTTGGACCATTTTTGTGACCCTCCTCTGGACCTGACATAACAGGTTAGGATTCCATAGATGTTTTTACTTCATGGACCTCCCTTAGTTTTACATGTATTTGTTCATGATAAAATCGTAGAATATTAAGGGTTGGAATGGACCCTAGAGATCATTTAGTCCCAACCCACTGCCACGGGCAGAGATACCTCTCACTAGGCTCAAGGCCTTATCCAAACTGGCTTTGAACAGTGCCAGGGATGTGGCATTCACCTCCTCCCTGGGCAACCTGTTCCAGTGTCTCACCACTGTCACAGTAAAAAACTCCTTCCCAATCTCTAACTTAAATTTCCCCTCTTTCAGTTTGTACCCATTACTCCTTGTCCTGTCACTACAGTTGCTGATGAAGAGCCCCTCTCCAGCTTCCTGGTAGGCCCCCTTCAGGTACTGCAAGGTTGCAATGAGGTCTACATGCAACCTTCTCCAGGCTGAATAACCCCAACTTCCACAATAAACAATGTTAATACCATCTCTTCTCAAGTTTTATTATCCTTGAGGCCCCCAGGGTGAACATGGTCCAGGAGTATGGCCTACTTTGTGTTGGATGACACAGAGAAGTCAACAAGGAGGAATTCTCTGACCATGTGAATGTTGTTGCTCTGGCTGTGTTAAGTCATTGGATTCTTTGGGCTCATCACTAGCATATTCGGAATTTTGAAGCAAAGTAATAAAACCTCAAAATATATAAAGCACATGAATGTGCTGAGCATTTCTAGTAGAAATTATGAAGAGCAGTAAAGGTCTCCTGAGGAATTCTTCCTGACTGGATAACAGGATTTTTTAATAGTTATTTGGACAATGTATTACGGTCAGTTGAAATCAAATAGGTGATTTTTCCCTAAACTGCTGTTAAAACCTCAGAAATTCCTGTTTCAGTACTTTTTCAAAGGTGACTGAATTGGAAGATCTACTGTTGATACAGAGCTGTTTGTCCATTGAATTTGAAGATCACAGGCAGTAATTTTAATGGCATAGCAATTTAATCAAAGGTTTTTATTATTCAGTTTCCTAGAAAAATTACATTAATCTGACTTTGTTGAACACTAAACCTTTTATCTTCCATACCACTACAAAGTCCTAACATGAAAGAACTTCTTGCTCTGGAAATAAGTAGTAACTCTAGATTTCTCATTGTATTTTGGGAAACTGACTAACTTGTGATTCTTATTGCTGTGGCATCTAAAGTTATGAAAATAATAATGTAAATATGTAGGCTGTAGATAAAGGTTATTATTGGTAACAAAGCATATTAAGAAATTGAAGAACTAAACTTTACCTAAAAATACCTTACAAATCATGGTAAATATTTTGTCTTGTTAATGAAACAATTAAAGAAATATTCTAATATTGTCTAATATTGTAAATGCATTCTTTGATTGTTTCAGCACACATTCCAGGAGTCACAGCTTCTATTTCTATTATTTTACTACTCTTTTTCATGATAAAGTTGCTATATGATTTGTAACAACTGTCTATAGCAAGGACTGATTTAATTTAATGATGACAAGGTTGATAGGTAATAATATGCAGTTCTTTTGCCAAACTTGCTCTCTCCTAATGTAATAACTAGTCTGGCCTCTGTCCCATGGGAAGTACTGTATGGATAGTTTCCCATTTAAGTTAGTGGAGCCTCATGGAGGTGCCAGATCTGACCTGATGGTTCTTGTAGCTGTGTTTGTAACTATATAGAAATGTTAAGGGTAAATGAACACAGTAGCATTGTGTAATGATTGCCATTTTCTTTGTCAATAGTATCATATACCTCATTGTCATATATGATCAGTACTACTTACCCACTACTTCACCCCTTTCTCCTTCTTCTGCCGTTTGTTCTAGTGCCCACCAAGTGATTTATGCCACAGCAGTGTCAGGATGCAGCATCACTTTGATGTTAAAAACTGATGCTGAAGCCCTAGTTGTCTGTAATTCAGTAAAACACATTGTAAAAATTTTTTTCACAAAAGATATTGCTATTTGCCTCTCTAATTTTGCAGTGGAATTATTTATGACTTGACTACTTTACTATCAGTTTTGGAAAATTAATGTGATCATTTACCAAAGGTGGGTTTTTTTCCTGCATAGCCAGTTGGTAAAAATAGCAATTTTAAGGAGTCTTTTTCCTCTGTTTTAGTATCAGAGATGCAGGCTCTGGGACAGACTGCACGAAGAGCACATCAATGCAGGACGAACGGTTCAGGTAAGGATATGAAAATGGCTGTGCTACTGATGGGATTAAATTGCATACATAGTTCTGGTTACCTCAGGGATGGACCTTCTGAGAGTCATATATTTGGCAGGTGGGTTTGGCAAGCACACAGCTTTGCTTTACTTAATTTAAAAGGTAGGAATATCATCATTGTGTCCTATAAGGTAAATACAGTCAGAAATGTTTCCCTATTCTTGAAGAAGCAAAAGTTTGGAGACTCTGATCTTTTGCAAACTATCCTCTTACATTATTAAATTAGAAGACAGCTCTTGCAATAAGGGATGCTGCTAATTTTAAAGCATGATTTCAGACATGGAGAACATCTGGACTACTAGTTTGGTGTGCACATCTGTTGTTAAATGCATGATATCATCAAGGGAGGAAATACCAGCACATTTGTCAGCACAGGCATCATCTCAGTGACTTCATGCATAGTCATCCATGACTCAGCAGACAGGGAATCTTACACTGTTTCTGAAAATACCTATGTTTTGATGAAAGTGATGCAAGAAGCTCAGCCAAACATCAGCTAAATAGCACACAGCCAAAGAAGAGCACAAAGATCAGATCTGCAGCACAAAGTTTGCTGAGGCAGGTATAGCGTCTACTGGCTTCAACAGCTGTACTGCCACTATTCTGGGAACAGACATGTTGGCCAGGAGAGGCATCTTGTGTTGGTTTCAAACATGTTGTTCAGAGGAGAGACCTGTCTTTGCTACTGTAAGTGACCTACACTGCATGTAGATAAGCAGGATTTGCCAGCACAGGTGGCACAGTCCTACACCACTGCATCTCACAATTCAATACTGTAAATTCCCATGTTTGTTTCAGTACCTTACTGACTCTTGTGGGAAATTAGACTGGACTAAAAATTAAAAAAAAAAAAAAAAGCCAGAAACAATTCACCTCAGAAAGAACTTAATCCTGATTGAGCAACAGAATTAGATGATAGGCAGAGCTGGAGTTGTGTCGTTTTTGAGGAATGAAAGATGTTAATGAGCTTTTTGTTTAGTATAGATGACATGAAGTTACACATGAAATCAAGTTGATTTTTCTGTTAATTGGAGGTTTGAAAGTTTATTTTGATTTTTCACCACATGCTTTTGAAATTTGGATATAAGTTTATTCTTCATATTCAAAGAATCTTCCAAAGGTGGAAATTCTATTAAAACAATGGCATTTTAACAGGTGTGGTGTAGTAAGCATGTGTTTTCTTATGTCTGTTCTCTAATCTGTTTTCACATTTGAATTGTGGAAAAGGCTTCTCTTGTGACTTTTAATTATCAGTGTAATCTCTTTAGCAAGACAAAAATCTGTCAATAATTAGAGAAAAAATAATTACGTTGAAGATGTTATTTTTAGATATTTTAAGGGCTTTAATAAGAAAACTGTTTATTTGTCTCTGAAACATCTATATTTGTCTTGAATCTAAAGCTTGCTGTCTTCATTTTCAGCCAAAATAAATTTTCTTATATTTCATTTAATGCTTATTGCTTCTCGATCTGGATACAGATCCAGATGCATTAAAGTGGTTCACATTCTGATACCCAGAGAGCAGAATAAGTATCTGCATCCATGCAAGAAGCACAGACTGGCTCTTTGTTTTAATTAAATAGTTAGGAGTCTGGAGTACTTGATAATAAATTATATGACATGTAGAATGTGTTTGCTGTAAGCTGTTTAAATGTTTACCAATGGACTTGTGATCTGTTTGTTTGCAAAGAAATCAGATTAATTATTGTGATACCAAATGTTCTCTGCAGCACACACTTTGCTCTCAAAATTAGATGTTGTAAAAATACATTAGGAATCCCTAAGTCAATATTGACCCAAGGCATCCGCCACAGGTTTTAGACAAATATATGCACAGCCATTCTACATTTAATCCATGTGCACATAATTAGCCATTTTTCTGAATTTTCAGTTTACCCAGAATAATTACTTCTGTTGTACTTTTGATGATGGTCAAAATTATAATAGAAGTATAGATAAGCGTAAATCTATTGCTCTGCTTTTGGGTGACTGGGTGCCACATTAAAAATTTCTATAAAGGAAGGCAAAGAAAACAGATAAATCTTTGCACAGGGCATGAAGAGACCCTTTCAAAATATTGAGAAAATAGCTCTTGTATATCATGTATTAGTTTTTTTGAATGTGCTCTTGTATATATTCATTTTTAGGGACAGTCCATGGACTTCTTAAAATGTTAAGGCCTGAAAAAATTTGCAGTTTTCTAGGCTTTGCCCACATACATGCCGACTGTACCACACAATTAGTTAATTATTGCAAGTTTTAAGCTAATTTCAGTGAAATGGCAGTATTTTGTTGTAACATCTAAGGTTTGCCCTGATCATTTCTGTAGTGAGAGAAAGAGAAATGCTACAGTTACTAGAGAGGAAATAAAACATTAAACCAAGAGACAAGGAAAAATACTGTGGATGAGTAGTCTGACTTTAGGCTGTATTCAGTCCATGAAAAGATGCTGTTCAGCAAAACACATTTAGGCAGACACAGTCTCTCCATTGTGTTGCTCTAACCTGGAAAGCCGCTTGAAAATTATTAATCTATTTCTTTTTTTCCTTTTTCATTTTTATGATTTCTAGTTCAGCTGAAAATGGTTTACCAGTAAAAGGTGTTTTATGGTTAGCTCTTCTTTGCATAAATCTTCAAAGCTCAGCTGTGTGGCTCAGGTCTTCTGTAACATCTCTAAAATGATCTTCAGATTAGGTACCTCTCTGGCATACTGTGTAGATATGTTGTGAGGACATCAGGGGTAGTATAGAAAACTATTTCTGCAGGAGATTGTTTGTGGTATCAGTGAAGGATCATGTAAGATCAGCTCATTATTGCAGCCTGTGGCCATCTGCAGGGTAAAGATATCCTTAAACTCAGAGTTCCTTTTACCTAGCCAAGAATTTTGTAAGGCTTGAGGGACAGAGAGTAGAAATGAACTGATTGTGTGGTAGTGAAACAAAAAAGCCAAATAACTTTGTGGGATATATAAATGGGAGAGTAGTCAGTGTGGTCTGTCATACATTCTCTTTGGTCAGCAGTAGTAGACAAAAATTGCAATTACTATAAAGAAAAATTCTGTGTCTTTTGGGTTGAATTCGGAGAGTTTGAAACTCAGGAGTTCCCATAAACAAAAAGAGAATTTTGTATTACCTTCCCTGCCAAGTAAGCTTTCTTTTAAAAGTGCAAACGGTTGGGATGAGAGTGGTACACTTTTAAGCTCTATCCAGAAATTAAACTCTGTGCCATTAAAATTATTATGAAAAGAAGTCACAGTCATTTGCATATCCATAACATTTATGATGTTACACCCTGGTGAGCTCCTAGGATGTATCTCTTCACAGCAGGGCTGAGCTTTCTTGCTAGGCTGAATCCTCTCACCTTCTGTTTAGTTGACAGTCAATGGAACAAGAGTTCTCTCTTCAAAAACACAAAGGAAGAGCTACTAAAATTAAATTTCACTTAATAGGCAAATATCATCATCTGATTCATCCATCTTCTTGCTCAGAAATATTTCTCTTTGATCAGAAAGGTAATACTGAACAGTGTAAGTGAGGATCTGATTTAGCCATTTCTTAGGATGAGCAGTTCATACCTCTTGAAGCTTCTGTTCAGGATCTGTGCAAACTCCCATCAGCCAGTTGGTGTTGTGTTGTCACTGCACAGGACTTGTAATTTGCCCCAGCTGTGGCTGCAGTGGTACAGATCCCAAGCAGAGCTATGTTTTAACTCAATTTCAGCTGTGAAGTTGTCCTTTTTGCTTAAAAGAAGCTACTGTGGAACCATTGTTATCTCATCCCAAACTCTGTTGTCACTGTTTCACAAGTTTTGTTTGATGTGTCTTTGGTTTTTTTTTGGTCTCCATTATGGCTAAAGACAGGATAATAAGAATTTTGTTTCCTGAAATAAAACAGTGGGATGAACCTTGGTCCCCTGCCTGTAGTTCTCAGAAATTAGGTAATTAAGTGTTGTGTCTAGATAGTCCCATTTCTTGAATGAAATTCCTGGGTTCTATAAATGAAGAATTTTGGCACATGGTGCACTATGACAATGGTGACATTGTCCTTTTTTTAGTACTTAGGGGCAGACCAAGGGGGGAAGATACCAGGAAGAGCGAAGTAGACTGAGATGAGAAATATATGAGAATAGTTACTGGCTACCATGTTTTTAGTTCAACTCAGTGTCTTGCAAAGTTAGTTTTTTTGTATCTCCCTTTTTGTTAATTGTCACTCAGTGGTTTTACCTGAGGTTAGTCTTGAATAATGCAGCCTAATTTGGCTAATAGTACTCTTAATTTAAGCATACAATCTAATCTAATTTAATTTTAGTAATTTGACACATGATTTTAACAAATCAATAGTTCTTTATTTGGATGCTTGTGCAATGTTACTTCAACATGTTGTTGAATAATTCCCTTCCTTCTTCTCTAATTATATTTTCTACTATTTTTTTTTTCAGCAATTCTAAAAACAATTAATTCCAGTAGTGTATATAAATAAAATTAGTTCCATCTAGTTCTTGCTTTTCCAGGTAGGCAGTTTTGCCTTTCTAAGGCATTACCTGTACCTGGTTTGTATTCCAGAAGAAAACCTTTCTGTTTCTAACCACTCACTGGTGTTAATCCATTCTCTTGTTCTGTTGTGAGAAGAATATTCAAAACAATTGGTAAATAGTGCGATAAAGAATAGAATTTATTGCATCACTGGAATGTAATGCAATGAATATATTTTTGTTACAGTTCTATTTTTTTAATATAATTGGATAAAAACTCTGTCCTAAAACAATGTGGTATAATTTAAACTATAAATTTCTTCTTTTCATTTGCAGGAAGAGAAAAATTGTGTGCATTTTTAGATTTTAAAAGCCCAGGCAATAAAAACCCCCTTTTTTCTGGATGTTAGACAGAAATTTATCTCATGGGAAATGCCTGCACACATACTCTTCTTGCTAGTTGTGAATAGTTTATCTCTTCTCAGAAGTCTTGCAACTAGAAAAATATTTATATGTTTTATTAAATTTGATATTCCAATCAAATAAATATAGTTTTGTCCTTCATATGAAAAAAAAAAGAGTAATCCTTCTCCTTGATCCCTGAAGTTGTCTTCACAAAATGAATGTGATAGTTTTGGGGTAGCTGGGGATTGTGAATTACTGTATTCTGAGGTCCTGTGATGACCACAGTCACTTGTTATTACAAAAAACCCCCAAATTTTGATAAGCAGTCTCTTACTTTATTTGGACATTATTGCAACTTGTTGCAACTTGTGTAAATATTTTGGCAAAGTCCTAAATTGATCTGAGAAACAGAAATAACTTCAGAAATTCCACAGTGAATTAATTAAATGCTTTAACTGAAACCCAAAATAAAACAAACTGACTTGGAGAAGTGGATAAAGTACAAAACTGACAGCCAGAAAATCAAAATAGTGGTGGAGATGACTTCAAAAATACTTGTCCCTTGATCGTAAAGATGATAGGTGCCTCTCAGGCACTGAAGGTGTCTGGTGTTCTCACACAGTAAGCTACAAAATAACTCTTAATATTCTTGCAGCAACTCCGTGCCAATATGAGGGAGATGGAGAAACTCTGTTTGCGAGTCCGGCAGGAAGACATCCCAGTTCTGCAGAGGATGATCAATCCTGTTAAAGAGGAGGCTTCAATTGCTATTAAGGACTTCCTGCAGCTGCATTCTGAATCTGCAGAAGAGCTTAAAAGGCAACTCAAGGAACAGGAGGATGCCTCTTTAACCAGATCTGTAACTCTGGGACAAGGTAGTAGAATTTAATTTCTGTATTTGTTTATTCTCTATCATTGTATCCAGTATGCAATTTCCCAGACCAGATATAAATGATGAAAAAAAATGAGATTTCAGTTGAAGAGTAGATGTTGTTGAAGAAGTTCATTTCTTTTCCTACACCGTACTTTTGTCATGATCTGTGACTGAATTTTGATAAGTGGAAAATGCTGAAGTATCTTAAAAAAATTAAAAAATTATCTATGGCTTTCCATGAGAAAGATCCTGTAGCCTTGAATCTTGAAATACTGGACTCTTCATAGGAAGCAGAATACTTACATTCATGTTTCAAGGTAGCTTGACTTATTTTTTCCTCCCACAAATCACTTGATCATGTGCAAGCAATCATTTTGGCCATTTTCACTGAATTAGTGAAGAAATACTAAAAAGATTTTTATATGACAGACAGGGTAATACAGCAGTGGTGAAATATATGGAAAAGAGGAACAAGTCTCTAGCTAAAGAAGAACATCTCTTCCTGTAGCATTTTAACTTGGTAACTGACAAGAAAGAAGAAAATAGTATAAATCCATTTAAATAAAAGATTTTGAAAACACACTATAACATGCTAGGAATCAGACATGTTTGCTGGTCTTCCCTCTGTTCTGTATAAAATGTCTTTCAATCCTTGTTCTGTCATTCTGCCATCCCTAGAAGTCTGTATTATGCCCTGGTGCTGGCTAGTGCTCTCTCCTAATGATCTGTGAGAAAGTTGGTTACATCAGGATTAAATCCTTCCACAGATCTGTAATTAGTTTGATTTTTATTGCTGCAGTATTACTTCAAATTTATTGCTGCAGTATTACCTCAAATGAATTGAGCATTTCATGTGTCTTAAAATGAAAGAGTATTCTTAGTCAGTGGCATTGTAGAAGAACCTGCTGTCAGATTTGATTTCATGACCCTTCTTGTTGCTACATGCAGAACAACAAGAACGCTATCAAGTGTGATTAACAAGCCAGTGAGCCTCATGGTTGAGCAGGGAGAGAAGTAGATTTGACAACTGGACTTGCTTTCAAGAATGTCATGTGCAGTAGTATCAGCAAACCTTGTGAACATCAAGATACATCAGACACAGAATCATAGAACCATTTGGGTTAGAAGGGACCCTTTGAAGATCATCGCCTGCCATAGGCAGGGACATCTTCCAAGAGACCAGGTTGCTCTGAGCCCCATCCAACCTGGCCTTGGACACTTCCAGGGATGGGGCACCCACAGCTTCTCTGGACAGCTTGTGCCAGGGCCTCACCAGCCCCATTGTAAAAAAACTTCTCTCTTCTTACAAGGCTAACAGAAAAGACTGAATTGGCTTCTGACATAAATCTTGACCTCTTCAATACATTCAGCATGTTGTAGTTGGTTGTTCAGTAGTTTGTCCTAATATCTTTGTGGATTTCAAAGTCTTTTCTCTTGCAGTCCTCTGGGAACACCTTATTCAAGTTCTCAAAAATATGCTTGAAATTTCAGAGGCCATTTCTTAAATGCTCTAGAGTGACTTTCATTAAACCCGAAGACCCTAAATAGGCCTAGTTCATCTAAATATTTTTAACCTATCCTCTTTATGTTTCAGCCTATCTCTCTTTTTCTTTCTTATTTAAATTAATTGCATCAAATACCTGCTTAAAGCTACCTTTATGTCTGGCAATGCACTTACACTTCCTTGGTCTCCCTCTAACTTCAAAAACATTCACAGAAACTTCCTTGGTACCATTTATGCCCCTTGGTAGTTGCAATTGATTTGTGTCCTAGTCTCTATGATATTAGCTTTTCATGCTTGCATTTTTCTTTGTTCTCATCCTGTGTGTCAAATTCTTGACATCCAGGGCATGGAAGAGCTCTTGCTGAAGCCATAAACATCTTCCTCTGCATCAGGACAGTTTGGTGTCATCTTCAGCACATCCTATTTTGTTGGTGTCTGCCAGAAATTCTGCAGTCATTTATCCTCTAGGAACTTCTTCCACATAGTTTCTATTAATCATTTTACCCAATCTGTTGACATCTCTTTTGTGAGTAACTCACTGTGTTCAGTATTCAGTGATTCCCTTCATTTATATTAGCCATTACTTTCAGTCTCTTTGTGAGCTCTTCTCTGTTATGATCAGAACTAAATTTAAGATCTCTTTTCTCTTGGTGACTTTCTGCAGTTTTCTCAGTACATTCCAGTATTTCATTGGAAAGGCCTTGTCCTGGCTTACTGCTCTTCTTTTTTACACAATTACATAGGTGGTGAATGGGAACTGGAGTTCAATTTCAAAGAACAGGGCTGCTTCTGAAATCTGAAATACCTTTGAAGTACAGAGGACATTGAGTATAACAGCACTTCAGAAGGACAATAACTTGATCAGAAAGATGGGGATGAGAAGAACAGAAAAATACTACTGGAATGACAGGCATCTGCAAGTCAGCTCAGGAATGTGGAAATAATTCACCCCATTTAAAGTGAAACAGACAGACAGGCAGACAACTAAATACAATTAAACGGGTTTTTTTCAAGTTTGCCTGCCTGTGCAAGCAGCCCTGTTGAATTGCTAACACAGCCACAATATATTGCCTATTCTTTTGTGCTTAGAGGCTGCAGTCCTGAAAGCAAATCTTGGCTGTTGATCTTAATCAAAGGAGCTTCAATATGTGCCTGTTCTTTGTAGCATGTTGCTTCCCATCTGGTAGAGAAGGAAGGAGTTTACAAATTCAAATCTCCCATTTAGAAGGCATGTCAGTGATATGATACAGTCCCTTCCCCCATTCATCATCCTCATCTGAGGGTCAATAGAAATGGAATTTAATTGCATATTAAACAAATATTAACAAAAAGTTAGACTCCACTCTTAAAATTACTCAAATCTTTTAAGCAACATATTGAATCTACCAGAGCATTAGATTTTTATCTCAAGTGTAATGAGGTGAAAAGCTGCTCTGTGAAATCTGCAGAGGTGTTTTGTATTATTTCTGTGGAGATGCTGTAAGTGAACTAGTGGAGTCACTTCCATTCCCAGTTCTATTAAAATTGGTTAGACTTGATAAAAAGTGAACTAGTGAATATAAATTTCTTACTTATACTTTCAGCCCAAATGTGATCACCTCTTACCCTTCTTGTTCTTTACCTTAGTTTTTTTAAGTAAACGAAGAATTTTTGTGAGAAATTTTTTCTCACTAATTTTTAGTTATTAGGTAATGATAACATGTGAACCTACTTGCAATTTTAATTTCTCTTGAATGTGTGTCATGCAAAACTTTGGTGTCATTCATACACTTTCAAGGATGTGTTTTTCTACAGAAGGTCAGCATAGATTGTTTGTAACAGACCAGAGCGAGGTCTTGGGAGGAGGCAGTTTTGCTTAGTGAGCTTTTTATTTTGCTTTTGAATTATGAATTTTTTAATTTTAACCAATTGAGCATGCCTGTGGCTGATTAGGGAAGAGTATGCCTTTCAGGGCAGAAGAAACTTGATTTCAATATAGGATTGTGTAGGATTGAAATAAGATCCTCAAAACCAATGATAAATGTCAGAGTATGTGTCAGAACAGTTTTCTCAGAAAATGCACACATTTGGATATATGATTAATTATATTGAAAAGGGGAAAGCAGTATTTTAGAACTGAGTATACAACATTAATTAATCTGAGGTTATAAATCAAAAATATGTTCTGGAAGAACAGGTGATGATTGTAGAACATGAAGTGCCTTCCATGTCTGGATTCTATAAGGAAAAGAGGTAGAAATAGTTAGAAAGAAAAACATGCCCAAATTAAACCCCCAAATTGCCTACTGCATTCTTGTTACTCTGTTTACTTAGTAATTATTCTAAATATCAACTTCATTGATGTTAGACTTTTACTGAGCTTAGAATAGGAAGATTAGGTCCTTAATGTATTTTGAGATATTGGGATAAAAATGTTGAGAAATGGACAAATGTTACGAAAATGTATAATTTTTATTTTATCTTAAATTAATTCCATGTATAAGCATGCACTGTTACTGATTTTTTTATGAATATGATTATATTTATTTGTTTTCCATTGGTCATATCTGTTGTTGTAACAGTTATATAATATTATTATCGTACCTTGGCACAACCATTGTTTCTAAAGATTTTAATACAGTATTTACACTTTACTGTTTTTAGACATACCTAACCAGCATCTTCCCCATAATAAAGCTTTCTCTTGGGATTGACTTCCCATGGAAGGAAACACCAGTGTCCTACTAAAGGAGCGATCCCCCTTCAGAAATTGAAGTTGTCTGAATTGAGATGACCTTTGCACTGTGTTTACATACACACATTCTCCAGTCTGCCTTTCAGACTCTCAAGCTCTTCCTAAGTCCTTGTATTGACAAGCCAAACTTTTTATTTTTCTTTATTGTTGCTCAGTTTGTTGTCCCCAATTGCACACATGCCTATGACATCCGCAGTGGCTCCAGAGTGGGCTCTGACTGGAGGAGGTGTGTGTGTGTGTTTGTCCATTGTATCTGCTCTCCCCAGTGCCACCTCACTGTCTGTCATTCCCCATTTTTAACACCATACTTTGTCCTAACATCTTCTGTGTTCAATCCAGGTGATTTAGGGAGGAACATACTTGAGGATATTTCCTGTACAGCACTGAGCTGCAAATGTCTGTCATCCTCACAGTACCGATACCCAACAGATCCAGCACAGAATGCTGGGCACCACATTACTTGGGTTTCACTGCTTTTGCTTTGAAAGCTTTTTCCTCCAGCTTCTTTTAGTTCCAAATGGCTGAAAATCAAACCACGAGCATGATAATCAATCATATAATGAAAAACTGTCTGTTCAGTTTTGGGAGCACAGCATTTTTATGTGTCATATGTAAATGAAAAGTTTTTGTCCCAGGCTTAACCTGGTCAATACAAAATTAATTAAATCACCTTGAATTCAAGAGTATAATTTAGTATCATTTCAGGACTGTTGTGAAAATGTGCTGATAGAAATGAATCTATTTCTTTGTCAAGAACGTCTTTTTAAGAAACTGTAGTGCTGTAAGTCTTCTCCCCGTATGATCATTTTGGGGGCTGTTGCTTGGCTGGAATTAGGTTAAGTATCAGGTTACCCTTGAGAGACTTCAAGAGTGAGAAAATTTGCACATCACCTGCATCCTGGTTTGGTGCATTTATTTATAAACATCGTGTTTCTCATTCAGAAACTTTCTATAGCACGGAAGTGAAGGATGGCTCCCAAAGTTTAATCCAGATCTGCTCCCGCCTTCCGGAAATACCTCAGGAAGAAAATGCAGCCGAGTCCTGGGAAAGTTTAGAAGGGGTATGTTGGAACTCCCTCCCTGCCATGTTGGCTCTCTTGGTTTTAGAAACTATCACAAAGTAACATTTGGTTTTTATTTGCAGGACTTGATTGAGCTCAACCAGTTGGTGACTGAGTTTTCTCTCTTAGTCTGTGTAAGTATTAATTCTGCATTCTGTCCTACAGTCTCCTACAAAAACAGGGTGGATGGGGAACTACTAGGTGGGGACAAAAAAAAGCTGAGGATGTGTCTCTGCTGTGATTCTGGCTCTGCCAAGGTGACACTTTGAGGGGACAGCATTCTCCTCTTCCAGCACTAATGCCAGGACTTGCTCCCAAGTTCTTGTCACCAGAGCAGCAACGATGTTGCAGCCAGTGCATGTGGCCGTGAGCTGAACCTTAGCAGAAGCTCTACAGTTGGCTGCAGACTTCTACCCAGGCCCTGTTAATTTTTACCATTTCTAATTGTAATGGTGGCAACAGCCTTCACTGCACAGGGTGGGTGTTTGTCAGGTACCTTTTCTCACTTTATCAGGAGTACTGAAAAAATCCCTCACCTTTATCATGCC
This sequence comes from Entomyzon cyanotis, assembly GCA_024500445.1. Lineage (NCBI taxonomy): Eukaryota > Metazoa > Chordata > Aves > Passeriformes > Meliphagidae > Entomyzon > Entomyzon cyanotis. The sequence continues at coordinate 45,210,173 of JAKEPQ010001005.1, forward strand.
CTTTCTCTCAGTGATCTCACAGCACTGCCAAAATATGGGTTCCCAATGTTTAGTTCTTCCTGTGCCACAGGGAATTTAAACACAAATTCCCATTTCCTAGAGAGTTCTTAAATCTCCTTGCTGTTGGGTTAGCAGGGAGAAATAACCTAGCTTTTATCCGTTCTGCTGTGTATGTGCTGCTTCATCTATACAAAAAATCCAAGAACCATTAGACTGGAGAGGGACTGCAGAAATGTTCATCCCATATTCTAAAGGCTAAAGGAAAAAGTCCTGTTCCCAGGACTTTCTGGATTTTACACTTAACCATCATTAGATGGAATAGCAAGCATCTAAGGTGGGTGGACTGCATAGTAGATGAACATACTAGAGCTGGTGTATTCAGCAGTTTCTGAATTACAAAGAGGCAAAAATTTCAGAATGCCTTTTATTTTAAGCTGAACATCAACCGTCTCATTATTTTGTGACATAAAACAGCCTGCATACTGCTGAGATTAAAATAAGAATAAACAAACCTATAGACCCCTTTATCTTCTGCTCCAGTATTCCCTGGGAGAGACTGCAGGGGAATCTGACTGACTGCATTTGGAGAAAGGATGTAATGTTTTTGTAAAATCAAACAGTAAAATACAGAGCAACATCAAGTATATTTTCAGTGCTGTCCTATTTCTGAAGTCATTGTTCTATAATGTCATAATTAAACACTTCTGCTTAGATTTCTTGATGCAGCTTTGTATGTTGGAGTTAGTACTGATCTTATAAATGTCCTTTAGTTTTGTTTTTGTTTCTTTTAATATGAAATTCAGCAGGAAACAAAACAGGCTAGGTATGGATTATTTTTCCTTTTGGAATGCGAATTCCTCTATTCATATAAAAGATAGAGAAAACAACCCAAAACATGATTTCTAAAACTGCAGCAAGACATTGTCTAACATCCACCGTATATTATTACTTAATAGTTTAGATATTTTCAAAGTAAGTCTGTAGTTTCAGCAGGGTTTATCAGATGCTAATCATGGAGCACCACTAAGGCTGCCGGGTGCAGATGAAAGCTGCTGTGGGGCCCTGATTACAGCATTAAAATGGTGTGTATTGGCTCACTGCTGCTTCCCAGCAGGTTACCTCACTCATAATTCCTTTGCATCTAGTCCCAGCAGGAGAAGATTGACAGGATTGAAGACCATGTCAACAGTGCTGCTGTGAATGTTGAAGAGGGAACCAAAAACTTGGGGAAGGTAGGGATCTGCTCCTGCTGGTCAATCAATGGTGCTCTGCCTCCCAGCCACCCTCTGTATTAACCCCATTGATCTGCCGTCTTTAATGCTGAGGGAGCCAGCAATTAAGGAAATAAGGAAGAAATGACCCACAGGTAGCAGGGAAAAGAAAAATCAATCTCTCTTGTAATTTTCTATCACATCCAGACTGCTAGGAAATACAATTATTTAATTCGGGGGGGGCCTTTTTTAATACTACTCTGATGCTGCTTTGGTTTACCTGCAAAGCCAAGTGCAGTCAGTGACTGGCTTACAAGGATCACATAAACATTAAACCAAGAGGTTGATGATTAGCTGCCATTTCCATCCCATTTCATGTCAATTGCTAAATAAACCCCAAAGCTTGAGTCAGGCCTGTCACTGAAAAATCTGAGCATTTTCTCAGTTTCTGATTTGATTTAATGATGGTGACCAGGTAACACCCAGTGTACACAGCAGCCAGAACCACCTGGTTCACAACTGCATACACTAGACAGCTGATTTTGAATTAGTTTTAGCATGTTCTGTTATACTTTTTAAAATACTAATTTGTAAGGTTTATTTATCACTGAGCATTCAAGTCATTGCCAAGAGCAGTGAGGGTAAAATGCACATCGCCACAGGCAACTTTTCTAACTATTTTTTTTTCCTTTACAGGCTGCAAAATACAAGCTGGCAGCTCTGCCTGTGGCAGGTGCAGTCATTGGTGGAGTGGTGGGGGGTCCTATTGGTCTCCTTGCAGGCTTCAAAGTAGCAGGAATTGCAGCTGCACTTGGTGGTGGGATTTTGGGCTTCACAGGTGGAAAATTGATACAAAGGAAAAAACAAAAAATGATTGAGCAGGTCTCTTCCAGCTGTCCAGAGCTTTCTCACCAAAGTGCCAAAAAATCCAGCTGAAGTATAGATTCATTATGGCCAGGAACAACAGTGTAGTAGCTGAGCTAATTACAGACTTGCAGCCTTGTGCTTTAAATACAAGGCTGAGTTGTGTGAATTTTGATGACAGTACTGTTCCTTGGGAGGGCTGAAACAGTGGTGTCAGAATTTCTCTTTTCAGATGTAGTGACATCAGTCTTTTGAAAATTATATGGATAACTTTTAATTATATAATTTTTAGGTAAGCTATATTCACAGCTGTAATGATGGGTGACAGGTGCTTCATGCCAAATTTGCACAAAGTGTCTTGCAGACAATGCAAAGAGATACTTGGAAAATCCTAGTGCTTTCCTATGAATGCTATGAGAAGCTGGAGCTTTTATTGCAGTGCTCCAAAGAGAAGAAAATAAATGCCATCAATCTTTCACAGTCATAGTATTTTAAATTTACTTGCATTTATTTGGATTCCCAAACTCTTCCTGCAATTCCCCAAGCTATGACTGATTATGCCTGTTTAATAATGCACAGGGAAGCATGTGCTGTCAAAAGAAAAGGTGAGAATTTTGGGTGAGCAAAGTGAAAAAAGTTATCATATCTGCCTCCATCAGCCATATCAGATCAGCACTGGGAGCTGCTTGTCCCCTTTTCAGGCACCTTTTTTTTTAAATTTGTGAACTCCTCACCTTGTTCAAAGTGCAGTTATGAATTAAGCAGTCTAAGCAGCAACCTTGCAGGATTTCTGCTGGAGGATAATAATTTTCCACAGCTGTTCAACTCCTTGGCTTGTCCTGAGAACACCACACAGGATGAAGAGCCAAGCTCTGGCCTCCTGAACCTGAGGCCTCACATTGCTGAAGCAGCACTTACTGTAAGATGCTGCCCTTGCTTCTCCTGGGGCCCAGAGTGCCCTGGTGGCAGAGCTGAACAGCTTCCCTGGAAGGCAGTGCTGCAGCCAGGCCCACTCCCTCCACAGGCTGTTATCCTCAAGGGTGGCCTGAGCTCCAGAGGCTGGGACTGGGTTGGAAATGTCAACCTGATTCAGCTTACAGCCTAAACCACCCTTCTTGGGCAGCTGCACGCTTGCACTCTTCAGTGCCAAAACTTCTGCTTCCACCCACACTGGAGAATAGCTGCTCAGCCTCCTCAGGATTTTGGGATCTGCTGTGGAGCCCGTCTGGGGTGAGATGCTGGCAGTGCTTTGGCTCACTTGTTACAGTGGACACCTGTTACCTAACCCTCCTTAAGAAGCCTTTTGCTTCTGGAGCTTCCATTGTTAAATACAGAAGTGTTAACATGTTGTTATTGTCATATAATCGTACGATTGTCACATAATCTACCGTTTGGCACATGGTCCTACCTCCACCCTTTCAGGACACTTCCCACACTACTGCTGCTATTGTTTGGGGGAACAGAAATTGAGGTTGGGAAGCTGCTTTTTAAAGTTTTTAGATTGGTTGATTCATACTGAGCTCTGCTTGAGTCCAGTTTTATTAGGTGCACACTGAAGTCAGTGTTGAGATAAGGCTCCCTAGCAGGGAACACTGTCCAAGGAAGTGTACTATAGAAAGAGCTACCTTTCAATAACCACTACTTTGATATCATCATTGGAAATCACTGTCTGCTAATGACAGATGATGGGGTTTTGTGCCTAGAGACATTGTAAGCAACTGTTAGTTACAGCACAAATAACTTCTTCTGAGCAGTTATTCCTTATTACTTTTAAAATACTGAAATTGTTATCAGCCAGAGCATTACATCTATTTTAAGTAGGTCTGAGATTCAGGGAACCAATGTGTGCAAGAATAGTTTTCATTATCGCAGTAATTGCAGACATTGCAGACATTGTCAAAACTGCATGTGTTGAAGCCATGGTGCCTGCACTGGTAAAATCAGCTGGAGTGCAAAACATGGCCTGAGTCATTCAGCTCATTTGCTCCTGACCAGCAAAAAGCCCTTTCCTTTCAACACACCTACTTCAGATGTAAACACAGTTAATGAGCTTGTAACAACTTCATAGCAAGGCTGCTTATTTCTTTGATATTTATTTTCTACATTTAAAGGAAGAAACTAAGAAAAAAAGTGTTCTGAATCAGAAACTGTGGTTGATCCTTTGTATGATTTTCAAATGCTCTCTCCGCTTTCCTGCTGTATGCTGTGGACTCCATCCTCTCCCCCCAAGCTGGAATAATGCCAGGACAATCTAAATTCATAAGACTGAATTCCTGCCCCAGCTTATACAAATTCAGCTTGGTGTGCACTCATTTTATGATAGGTCTACCATGAAAACTATTCTTTTCCCTTGCATCTTTGCAGAAGCAATTTCAAACCATTGTGTACACACTAGATGTGAGAGACTGTTATTTAAGCTGTCATGTTTTAAAATAGGCGGGTTATTTACAAATGTGAAGGAACATCAGCATCTGAGTAACGAAACTAGCAATTAAATTGCTGGCGTGTCAGAAGAATTGTAAGAAATAAATAATTCTTTCAAACCAAATAAAAGTTTTTGCCTATGAGACTGGTTGTAGCCTTTACTGAGAACATCAGGGTTTATTTCCTGTAAGCATCCTAAAAGAGAAATTCCTCCCAAATTTGATATTGTTCAAATAATTACACCACCAAGATGTAAGAAACCTGTAATGAGTTCCCAAAGCTACACTTCAGCTGTTGAAATATTTACCTTGACTGAAATGAATACAAGTTCCTAAAATATGACATGCATCCAGTAACTTGTACACCCATGATAGCTCAGAAGTGGACTCAAGTTCAGTTGAAAACAGTTTGGAATAGGTTTGTTCCATAAGAAGATAATAACAATATTTTGACTTCTCCTGGAAAAGCCATGAGAGGTGTTAAAGGGAGTGGGAAGCTGAGCACCAAATGGTGGAAGGGCTCAATTTGAAACACAACTTGGATTTTGATGAGCACTTGGCTCTCTCCAGGCAAATTCTCTGTATCACCAGAAAAAAGCTGAAGTGCCCCTCAGCAGCAGGGCAGGCAAACACAGCTCAGTTTTAGCTGTTTGGCCTTCTGCCTGCAGAGAAAAGGCACTTGAGCAGTGGTACAGCCAGGTCAGTGATCATCAAGAACCCAGGAGAATCAGGTCCAACTCCAGTGAATACACACCATAATTACTTGAGCGTGTAACTGCCATAAACCTGTTACAGGTAATTATCCACCTAGTGCTGGGATGCCAAAGCTCTGGAAACAAGTTCTTTCTCCCAAAAGCAAACTTGGATTAAGGAATGGCAGAGGGGGTTCATCTCTTTCTAGCTGAAAGCACCAGCCACTGTGCTGCCAGGTGGATGATGAGCATCTCTCTTCAGAAAGAGAAGTTTACCCATCCTCTGCCAAATGGCAGTTAGAAATCCCTTTCTTCCAAGAATCCCAAGGAAAAATAAGAACCTCAGAGGAGTTAGTACTTGCAGGTACCATGTAGGAATTGATTAAAATTGAGATTATCACAACTCAAGAAGTTGTGTAGCATCACCTGCAGGTAACAGGAGGCAGCCTGCTCACATCTTTCGATTCCAACTGAAAGGCAGTATGACTCAGCTGCCAAAAATGCTTGATTTGTGGAGAGATGGAGAGTGGGACAGAAGACCTGACTTTCAAGCATTTTATGTGTACTCCAAAACACAGATTCACAAAACCAACAAAAAAGTATACCTGTAAAAAAAGCCTTGCAATTCTCTTTCAGCTCCCAACTGCAGCTGCTTAAGTCAGCTGTAGCTTAGTGTAGTACCCGCAACTCTGTCCTCAGAAATGCTCCATAGAAGTCTGCTGTGCCTGGTGCTGCAGGGGCTTTAGTCAGGAACCTGTCCTGGGATCAACTTCTGCCACAGCTGCGTGGGACCATGTAAGTCTGCCAGTAACCGAGCAAGTGGCATCGAGCTGAGAGGCAAAATGGTCCTGAGCTGCACAGCTTGGGGTACTTCCCTAAGTAACCCTGAACCCAGTGTTCCACCTGTCCAGAGAACAAACTTGCTTCCAAGGACACTGAACCCCGGGGCCCAAGTCACAGACCTGCAGTCTGTAGTAAGTTGCACTGTACAAATCCAATGCCAAATCATCTCCAGCAATGCAGCACAAATTAACAGATATTCTGCCACCTTAGTTTCTATATGTTCATCTCACCCAGCAGCTTGAAGGTTCATTGAGAAAAAGCCCACATTCTGGTGTCATGCATAACAGAAAGCCCACAAGGAAAGTGGTAATTCCTTCTTCAGGGCAGAATTTAAAGATTATATAATAAGTAACAGAAAATTTGCAATAGTTTGAACAATGTTTGCCAGGAAGGCAGGGACCCAGAAGGAAACAAAAAACAAACAAACCCACCCCCCCCCCCAAGACTAATGGTAACATACATACAGATATAAATTTAGAACTGACAGACTCAGATGCCAGTCTAGTCCTAGTCCTCTCTTTGAAAGGTTTTCAACATTCCTGTTCTTTGACCACAACCACGTGGGCAGCATAACAATCTTAGTTCCAGGAAATCTGAGCAGGTCAGTACAGCCCCTTCATCCAAAATACAGCCATTATCATCAAAACTTTTCCTCTCCTCACTTGGTATTTTAATATTTAGGATTGTTTAATTGCTTAGACATTTACAGCCAGTAAAGCACCACACAAGATTCTGTAAAACTTTAATTTATTCCCCTCCCAAGTATCCAGAATAGAAGACCCTCTTAAGTTGGAGAAAAATGTGACAAAGAAATAGATTACCAGGATAGCTGTTCACAGAAGAAGAAAAAGCACATACTACCAAGGTTACACAGAAAACAACCCAAAAGTCCTATTTAATGGGATAGTGCAAGTTAACAGCATGTCTCTGGCAAGGATACCTTCATTTGGATTATAAAAGTTTTACAGAGTTAGATCAAGAGTCTGGATGGGTCTCTGATATTTTACTATAGCATTAAGAACGTACTGTTTGAAAGAGGCTGTACAGAACGACCCACCAAACAAATGTATTTACAAGCCTGGGGAGAAAAAATTATTTTTCAGTTTATTCAAAATAAAAATACACATAGAATTATGAAAATATAGGTTTACTATTTCCACCACACAGAAGTCAATGCTGCTGTCTGAAAGGCTTGCAAGATTATTTCAAGTTTTTTAAAGTTCATCTTTTTCCCTCAGTAAGGTGTACCTATGTTCACTGGGTGCCAGTTTCTGGAATGAGCTCTCTGGTGGGCTGCTTGCTAAATCCTGAATTGGCTGAAAAACAAAACAAACAGTAAAATTGTTTGTTAGACTAATTTTAATAATCATTCACTGACATTAAATTAATTTCTACCATTAGTTATGGAAGTGCACAAATGTCCAGCATTCTCACAAATTGAGTTTGGGGTTTTTTTGGAAGGCATATTTCAAGTCCCAAGTAGGTGGAAAACACACACACACACACACATTAATTAAACACCTCCAGTTAAGGATATTCCTTTTGCTGTAACATCTCAAGGGTAACATCCATCACATGAGTTTCTGTACAAGTCACACAGAAGTATTTCAAAGGTACCCCACTGTATATTTGCTTGAATCTACCGCTTGCTTTGGGGGTATTCTAGTTTTATGTGTGTTTTATGAGATACACCAGGGCAAAAGTGACATCACTGCAAAAGTATTTTAGAATTACTTCTCCATGGAAACTAAAAGAAACACCCCATACAAAAATACATGCAATTCAAGGGGCATAGATGACCCACGACAGCAGGCTCCAGTTTAGTTAAGGCCAGGATTTATTTCCACTGCATCCACACCTTCCACAAGATGGCAGGGTGCCATACAGAGATGGGAATGTAAATATCCCAGGTTTTGTGGGCATTTTTCAAGGCAGAAAGGAGGCAAGAGCAAGCCTGGGTTGTGTGCCTGTGCCCAGACAGGCAGGCAGCAGGATCCAAGGACTCCACAGGCTTCTTCCTTCCCAGGCCAAGCCGCCTCCTCAAGGCAAATGCCTCAGTCTGCAGCCCTTATTTCTGCCCCTCCTCCTGATGACCTGGATTCTGGTTGCTCAATGAATTTCTGAGAAACACAGGAAACTCCTAGCTAAATGAATTACTGCTGAGACAATTCAGCCCACGTGTTTTCACAGCCAGTCATGACAACATTCAAAAGCAGTCATTCTCCTGGCCAAGGCAAGCCCTCCAGGGCTTTCACGCTTTTACAGCTTTTGAGCAGGGCAACAGGAGGCTGCACTCCATCGACTTAGTGCAGTGCTATCCTTACCACATCCCACAGATGAGCAGGAAAAGGAGCCTGTAGCCATAAATAGTTTCTGTCCCTCTGCCACGGAATGGCCCAAAGCTCCCCAAAACAAGGACACCAGGGCTCCTCTGGGACCAAAGTGGCCCTCTGAGCCCTGGACAACAGTATTTTAAAATGATTCTTTCTTGAGACGGTAATGAAAATGTTCCCTGACAGTTACATTTGCACTTTTCAGCATGACACTAAAGCTGAGTGGTGTATCAAGAAGATACAAGGCTGATCAAGACACCATTAGAAGACTGGGATGAGCAGAGGGAATTGGGGCTGGTCATGTCCTTTCTTTTCTGACACTGAGGTGCTTCTGACTTTTGTCTGGAGAAGGATGTAGTAGCTGTGTTTCTGAAGAGATCCCAGAAGTGACTTCCAGGCATGTAATTACACAACATGACAACCTTTGAGCAGAACCATGAGGAAATCAAACTGACAAGTGCAGCCTGTGAGCACTGCTAATGCTGTTTGTCAACCACATTAACAAAAGCAGTAAGGCCTATTACTGCTTACCCTTCCTTTCCTGATGCTCTAATAATTTGCCTCCTGCTTGGATTAGTAAATACATAAAACACCCAGTCAATTGTTCTTTCTCCTTGGAAGCACCCTCTAGTAGTGTGTTGTGTGGCAAATAATGTAGCTATGATGGATTATCAGCTTTTGCACTGAAGTCACAGGAGAAACTAAGAGCAGCTCTATGAAGTCAGAACAGTCATCCAGCCCAAGATCTTCTGTTTCACTCTTCTCTTATTCGAGGCAAAGAGGTAACATACTACCCCTAATGCTCTCCCTGCCTTTACACAAAGAAGGTTGGGGAACCAAGCAAAAGTGGCAATGTTATGCTTCTGTTAACAGATTTTTAAAAGACAGAAGTTAATAGTACAAACATACTAGAAAGTGCAGCTCTAACAAGGAGTAATAAAAAGGCCTTTACTAAACAGCCACATGAAATGTATTTGTTGCAACCTTACCTGACCAGGTGCTACATCAGTTGGATCAGGGCCATGATGAAACTCTCTATGCAATTTTCCAGAATGCAAGTCTAGTACAAATTGCTTCAGTTTACCTGGAACTCTGGAACAAATTCAACAGAAACATCCACATGTTTATTACAAGTTAAGTCCAAATACAGGAGACTTAAAATGAACGGCTTAGAGTAGCAAACTTCTGTTTATCTAGCACACTATGCCTACTTTTAGGTGATTAATAGAGGACAGGGAGCCACATGGTGTGCTAAGGTATCCCACCAGCTTCTTTTTCTTTCCACTGTCTCTTGAGAACACAGCAAGTATTTCATCTTTTCAATAACTCCCACAGAGCTGCACCAGCCAATAACTTCATTGTGAACTCCCTTCAGCTCCCCACTAACTGTAATGTAAGAGGGAACAGCAGGTTCCAAATGCACAGTTTACAGATACAAATGACACTTGGGGAGCAGTATTGACAAAACATCTTTGAAAGGCTCTCCACTGCCTCAGCAACTGCATGCACACCACAGATAAGCACTAAGAGGATATCAATGTAAATCTAATCTGAGATCATCTACTGTCACCCACAGCAAACATGCTAAACTGCAGCATCCAGTTTTATTTGGGAAATGGCAAATTGACTAAAAATCTCCAAGTAAAGAATTGATCTAGTAAGTATTAAAGATGAGATAAAAACCTATAGTGCAAGCACTATGCATGAAATCTAAAGGTAATGTATGAATGGAGACAGGTTGTGTAGGGAGTCTTTCATCAAACTAATTATTATATTTAGGAAAGAGGAAGAAAGCATGGTCAAACAAACTATCAGCAGTATTGCAGATCATCAGAAGACTCTATGGATAAAATGCAGCAAATATAGAACCAGAGGGTATCATTACAGCAATGTCTGTAACCAATCTGTATTATAGTGGTACTTTAGGGGTCTCTTCCCATCACACATTAATTAATGAATCAGTACCAGTTGAGAAGAAGGGGTTCATTCCAGCCTGGTTATAGGAGCAGCAGACTTACTGCTCCCTGCTTTTCCTCAGGCTCCTGCCCTGTTCTAGGTCAGGCACATTGCTGCAGACATTCTCTCCTAATGCAGCAAGGGCACTCGGTGCCTGCAGCCTCATGTAGCTCAGCCTGTTCTCTCTGAGAAGCTACAACCCATCTGCTGAATAACACTCCCTGCTATCATTTCCAGCCTGGAACAGCAGGATGAACAGGGCCAGGTAGCCAAAGGATGAGGATAAAATAGTGAATGATGTTTTCATTTGCCTGTCAAGTGCCTATTCTCCAAAAAGATAATGAACTCCCTAAAGTGAGAGGAAATCTTTTAGTGGGCCAGGTCTGAAAGTGCCATATCCAAACCCTATTGGCTGGTGGCAGCACTGAGATTACAAGAGACAGCCTGGGGCCAGTTTGTAAAAGAGTCCAGAAGGTTACTAAAGTGGTAGATAAAAGTCTCAGAATTAGGATTTTACCTATTATTAAAAAATAAAACCACCACACAAAACCACCCAAGAAACAACAACCACCAAACCAAACATCCAAACCACTTACACACACAAAAGAATATCACCCCAGGAGCTCCAAGCTCTTCTTGTTCCCACATTGTGTTTTGCTATTTCTATGTATCAGCTCAACCTCCTATTGTAAGGTTGAATAATTATTTATCATTAGGCAACTGTCCACAATCCTGACATCTCTTTCAGCTTCATTTGTAAGTGACAACTGGTACACATCAGGCAAGTAGCTCTCATTATTCTGACAGTGTTTCACAGAAACAGAACATGCAAGAAACGTAACATGAAAGTCTAAACTAAACATCTCTACTACCTCTATAAGAGATGTTAATTTGTTTTAGGGCTGTTTAAAAAGTGACAATAAAAAGAGTGATTTTAAAATGCAAATATCCTGCTATCTTTTTGCTGGTATGTGCAATGAATACAATCTTCCAAAGAAACAGGAACACAGGCAGGAAAATAGTCACTATCAAGAATTTCAACATGCATAGCTTCAGCTATTTGAAAAGCACTATTCAAAATACATCAAACAGAGATCACATTTTATGAATAAGCCTGTGGAGATTTACAAAAAGAAACTAAGTTCAAACCCTCTTCCCAAATGTCAACATCTCAGGTAGAAAAATGTCTTCTGGCATGGCAGAATTAGATATGATATTACATCCACATTGCACACTAAGTCTGAGCTGTGAATTCTTGGTTTTGACAAAAATTAAATACTCAGCCTAGACATCTAACCAGGAGTTAGCAGGCAGTGTATGTGCAGCTGCTTCCTTTGAAGGAATACAGGATCCTCGACTGATCCATGAAAGACAGAACATCTGCTTTCAAGGCAGTGCACCATAGAGCCAGGCTGAGGTAATGAGGGTAACCACGGCAGTTTTTCACCTAAGCACCTCTGGTACTTTGCTGTCACATATTTTATCCAGGTAAACATGCCAGGAACTGGCCATTCTCCAAGTTGCACATGGAAAATTTCACAAACCCACACAACAACGATTTCTTTGCCAGCTTTCCAGGTGTAGACTAATGCAGGAAGGCTAGAAGTGCACTGCAGGAAAAACCAAACCAGCAGGCTGGGAATTCTTACATGCTGCATTTTACATTAGTCCCTGAATAATACAGCACTTGGACATTCCATGTAGTATTTTTAATCTTTTAAAGTTAATTTAGATATCTAGATCACTACTAAAAACACCATGCCAGGCTCCAAATGCCTAGCCATGATGGAAAATAGCAAAGCTGAAAGAAAAGAAGAGCAGCATTCTTTTCTTGCATAAAGTAATACAACTCCATTTAAAAAAGGAGTTCCCACCAGCTCATCCTGCTTTAAGGCTCTGACACCTAATCACACATAGGCAGCCTTACTTATCCCAGATTTACTCACCTTCCTACCACAGAACTGATTAAAGTATGAGCCTTTTCATTTGTTCTTTTCAAATTAAAATGCACCAAGAAAAGTACTTACGACAAGTCACTGAAGTCTGGAAAGACATACATGTGCCTAAAGCTATCAATGGCAATGACAGGGCAGTCTGCTGGAGTCTTCTGAATGTGGAGGAGTGGATGCCTGAACTTGTCACAGTCAGCATGCAGGAAGTTTATTGTACCTTAACATTGTGAGCAGACAAAAATGCACGTTAGAATTTTTTTATTATTATCATCATCTTGAAACCCACTTGAAACCACTTTCCTAAGTATTACAAAGGTGGAGATATTAGATACAACACGCAAAAACTGAAAATAGATCTAAAAAACAACACCACAACAAAAGTAACAGATTTTCTTAAAGAGTTTTTTTCCATATTACAAACTGAAGCTTTGCTTAATGCCCTCTCAAAACACATTAAATCATTTAGACAAAGAGGACTTTTGAAACAGTTACTTACTAATAAATTGTGCATCTATTTTAATAATTTCCAGGAGTTGGTCTTTACAGTCAAAAATGCATAAAGCCCTTCAGTCTCAAGAGCTTTAAAGCTACAATTCTGTTTGGCCTTTGCTTCCACTCCACTGAGTTGTACAAATAAAATTATACCAGTAAAAGCAAGAAGTAGTAGGAATTATTACGAACCTTTTTCACCTATTAACTGCCGTGCAACCTCCTGTTGGAATTTCTCTAAACTCTCCAAGTCGTCTTTCATGTGGAAAAGTATGAGAAAAGGAAGGCCTTCTTCTGTCAGTTCCTGCCCAGAAAACAAAGGACAAATCTAACTTCTTCCATTTCTTAAGGGCACCTATGTAAGTGATTCCAACAATTTCCAAATTCAGTGAGATCTCTACTTTAAAAACAGACAAAAGAGAAAGACTAAAGATGTTAACTGCTGACTGCTCCTCTGAGATACCTGAGTGATTCAGTTTACCATGTTTCCTTCCTCTTATCATATACAGCAGACAAAGGATGAGAGCAAGTCATTATCAGCATTTTGGGAAGAAATACACTTGCACTGGAACACTTGTGCAAAAGAAATAACCCAATTCTGAGGGAACACAACATCTTCAGAGAAACCACAATAAGGCCTGAGCAGCATGCTGTTAAATGCTATGAAAGGCTGAGGGTGTATTCTAGACCCAGTTCTAGCTTATTCACATAGTAAATTGGTGATTTCTTAGCATAACACAACAAGCATCTTTGAATACATATCCCTCCCTTCCCCACCAAACTCTATCCCCTCTGCACCAAAAAAGAAATAGGAGGAGCTAATGACACAGCCAGATCAGCTATGATCTAGCACTGCTCTTCTGCCAGTAATTGTCCTGACTGGTCATCCTTTGTTGGACAGGCACATTTCAGTTGCTCATATGTATGTGTTCTTGCAACCCAATACTTTTTAAAGATCTCTGCCTGGGGACAGACAAATACAGGATTGCCTTGAATAATGTAGTCAGGATTTTTCTTTTACTTAAAACACAAACAACATGCACTTGCTTGCTCCGAAAGTGATATTTGTCACCTGAACTCACTACAGCCTAATTGAAGAAATAATAACTTATCATCTAAGAAATGCCTACAGTTGTCTATCTTTCATTTGTGCAACTGGTATAACAAGCAAGTGCTGCTATTGCTTTGATTCTAGCCTACATCAGCATAAAAACTGCGCTTTTGGAGAAGAATAGTAGTGCTTTGTTCTGCCATCAAATAGAAGAGTTTCTTCAGGTATTTTCAATTTGCAGTAAGCTGAAGGAAAGACTTTCCCTATCAGTAGGCAGCCAGTTACACAGGGTACAAGAAATGGCTCTTGTTCTCCCTTCAACCAAGTCCATCAGGTAAGTTGAAGCTTGGTCTTTTAAACAGCAGATTGCAAAGATCCTCTTAACTTCAGTGCTCTTGAAATCCAAGCTTCCCAATCCATCTCTAAAACGATGACTAATCACATTTGCTCATTCTAATTTTTACACACACAAATTCAGCTGGGTCTCAGCCTTCTTTCCTGTTACAAGATGGGAAAAAGTCTGTGTTGTACCGCTACAATTATGGTTCCATTTCCCCACTCATTCAGCAGGTACATTTCCAGAGAGCTCCTAAAGAGAGTTTGGTATTCTGGCTCTAAATGAAACTAAAAAGATTAAGGTACCAGTGCTTAAACACAGATTGAAAAAAATCCCCACGTTGTTTCCATTACCATTCCCAGAAGACTGCCAGTTCCATGGTCAGCCACTATTTAATGTCCTCATTTATTAGATAAGGCTTTGGAAGTGGTTAATACAGTAATATTTGTCTACCACTAACATTAACATGAATGGGAGGGAGCTGGGGTTGTTGTGCCTGGAGAAAAGGAGGGTCAGGGAGGACCTTATCACTCTCTCTTGCCTGAAAGGAGGTTGTAGCCAGGTGGGGCTTGGCCTCTTCTCCCAGGTAACAAGTGACAGGAGAAGAGGAAATGGCTTCAAGTTGCACCAGGGAAGGTTTAGATTGGATATTGGGAAAAATTTCTTAACTGAAAGGGTTGTGAAGCACTGGAGCAGGCTGCTCAAGGAAGAAGTAGCATCACCATCCCTGGAAGAGCTCAAAAACTGTGTGGATGTGGCACCTGGGGACGTGGTTTAGTGTTGAGCACAGTGCTGCTGGGTTAATGGTTGGACTCAATGATCTGAAAGGTCTTTTCCAACCCTAATGATTCTACAATTGTAACCTCTTACTTTGGTAGTGTATGAAACTACTACAGACCTGCCTCCAGTGAATTTCAAGTAAAACCAAAAATTTCCAAAAGAATGAAAAGACATTATCTGACAGCCATTTTCTGCCTAAACCAAAACACACAAAGTTCTTTGATGTGGATTAGAGACATTGAAAGAGACATTTTGGTTTTGAGAAAGAAACCCCAAATGTAGAAGAGTAGAAAAAATTCTTACCTCCCCATTTTCAAATGTGATTTCTCGAACTAGTGGTACACACTTATCTTGTGTCCATGCATAAATCAAATCAAAATTGGTTAGTGAGCCTAAATACACCATATCTGGAGCATTTTCCTGTTGAAAAGAAAAATACGCTAGGATGAGAAACAGTAAAAATGACATTGCTACCTACAAAGATTACCTACTCAACATAAAACAACAATATTCACATAAATATTGAAAACAAATCTTATACCAATATTCAACCTCATGCATGCAAGATTTCTATTAACTATGTGATAAAAGTACAAATGGGAAAGAAATATTTCATGTGATAATTTATGCAGTCAACTCCACTTTTTAAGACAACGTATAAAAACCAGGAGATACTTCAATACAAATTAGGGATGCTTCAAATAAAGGCTATTTAGATTTCTGCTAGGCTGAGAAATTGTATTTCCAGACCTAAACTAAATGCAGATAGTGAGCTGCTTCATGCTGATAGTTACAAAGACTCATCAAAACCCTCTCCTTATGTCCTACAGGACTTGCAACTGGTATTTTACATTTGCTTTGCCAAAGAGATGTGAATAAATAATAATTTTCCTTTATTTGCTAGTAGTTTTAACTTGTAATTCAGTGCTGGCATCCTTTAATTTAATTACAATTTTGGTTAACATGAAGTGAAGCATGACTTCGCAAGCTGTGGCCATGATTAAGCATACCTTAATTCAGAAATGCCATATAAATTAGGTAACCTAATAAATTCTGCTGTTGGAAGAAAGTAAAAAAAGGTTTGAAACTCCCTTCCCCTCAGGTCTATTTGCATCTATTTCCTCTTTTGTAAGCAGCTCTTCTCATACAGTAAATTTGAGAAGGGAGCAGATTTTAATATAGTATATCTCTATAACACAATTCTTGCAGATTTTCTTCTGTACTGAATTCTTCCTCCAGTAAAATATGTTTATGAGATTTTGTTAACCCTCAGCTAATTTTTTTTTTAATTAGGAGCTCTTAACCCTTGTGGACTAAGGCACGCAAGACAGGCAAACAATAGTCAGAAAAATACGTAATAATTGTGACTTGCTTTGAAAAACATTAAGTGTACCAGCTTCAGAGATTTTTAAGAGTTCTACAGAACACACAGTATCTCAGAAAAAGAAGATTAATTTTTTTGGACATGGACATTTCAAATGACAGGTTTAGGTTCTGTGCATTAACTGGTAACGTGTCATACATCGTTTTCACTGACTTAGAAACACTAATTTCCATGGTCCTATTTCTCACACTATTTAATGATGAAATAAAACTAAGATTTGAGATGCAGTAACACACTGAATGATCTGAATACAGTCTCCATTTGTTTGTATTCACATATAATGACAATAATCAGAATAAAATATATAGTTACACTTACCCCTGGTGGCTTGTAGATTACATTGTCTCCGCTAAATCTCTCTGCTTTTGAAATAGCCCTACAACAAACCAACCAGTAAGCATGTCTTGGTACAGACAAAATAACTGAGATACTCAAATTCGTATTTTAATTGGCTATCCTTTCTTTACTTATTTACTTTTCCCCCTTCACAATTTGAAAATTAAAATCCTTCATTTTTAAAGTAAACTGCAAAGTGACTCCATAGAAACTTGGCCTGGCTGGATAAGAGGGCGTTAAGAGAGTCAGCTAGATGCATCCCTAAGATCAGAAGCGCGGACTAAAGGCATCAAAGTTCCAAGCGATAAATGCCAGGACAATTTTGGGTAAGAAAACATCAGAGAATTAAAAAAATAAAAAATCCTAAGGAAGCAAAAGAGAAAGGCAGATTCTTGTTTGCATTTACTCTTCCTGTTCCACTGTTTATACTAAGAATTTACATCTTATCCACCCTGACAGAGGAGGGCTTTGAGGTGCTCTGTAGGGACAAGCAATGAGAAAATGGATGGAAAGTAAGCCCCCACTGTCCATTTTACCCTCAGAACACATCTAGAGAGAAGACACAGCACGCAGTTTCTGGCCACTGATGATACAGTAGGTGAGCACCTCTAAGACATACAATTTCTCCTTGGTATTCAGCTTACTACGTCACCTTAGTAAATTCCTCTCTTGCCTTTAGAATATTTTAACCCAAATCACAGCAAAGTGCCCTGAAAGCTGCTAGTTTGTATCCCAAAATTATCATCTCTTATTCAAGCAAATTGGAACAGCTGTGCATCCAATGGAGGAGACACAAAAAGAGAAAAAAAGGGAATTCAAATTATCTGAATTTACCTCACTGCAAGATGAGCTACATTTTCCAGGGGTCTGAACAATTTAGAATGCCAAGAAAAATACAAACATCATAAGGCTTAACTCAAAGTACTTATGTTTTACTGATGTCATTGGAACTGATTATCCTTTTCTTATCACATACAAAAGGTGCCTTGCATAGTATGTTACAAAACACATTTGCATCATTTTATAGATGTGTACTTTAAAATGCATTTTTGAATTCCAGACATGACGCCCCCCATAATGTGAAATTAGGCTTCCTAGCGACCATCATCACTGAGGTAAACCACTTGCATCCCAAATAAGCCTTCACAGAATAAGAAAGTGAAGACATAGAAGCCACCTGCCCAATCACTGCTTGCTAAACTGATGATAATCTATAATGAAATATATGCTCTAGGGTAACCCTGTGGTAGAACCCAAAATGTCCTCCTCTGTGTTCTTCCACTCCAGTGGCTGCAGCTATGACTGATTTTTTTTTTTCAGATAACTCAAATAAAGTGGGGACATGATGTGAAAATCCCAAACGCCTGAAGATACACCTTTTTAAAACAACTACTAAAATGGAAACACTTCAGTTTGCATTATGTCTTTTTTTGAAACAGTAATGTACAAGGTGAATCTCTGGAATGCACACAAACTCTCCCCACCCTCCCCTGCCATATTTACTTGCTAACGTAAAATTAAAACAGTTCCTAGATTTATCACTTTCTTCCATGAATTACTTACAGGTCATCACAGCCTTTTAAGATAAAAGTATTTTTGGCTGGGTTTTTTTTCCAATTGGACATTCTCTTTCATGTTCACAAACATTTCAGATTCACTCCTCTCTACTTCTAAAATCTACCAATAATAATCTCTTAATCAGATTCTTCATCTGTGTTCTCCTGCTTACAAGTCTTCTTTCATTAATCTTGTTCTGTGGTCACTTCAGATCTTAACAGAACTGTAAGGACCAGTTGATGTAAGAATTGTTTAGGTATCAAGATGATACGCAACTAAGTACTATTAACAAGATTTTAAAATAAGCCATTATAACTACCTAAAACCAGAGTAATTTTGGCATAAGGAGCAGTTCTGCCTTGGCAGAAGTTAGTCAAGCAACTGTTTTTCTCCTGTCAAATTGATTGTTTTATTTTAGTTTAAGAGAAATTTGAACATGACCACTCATGTAAACTCCCCAAACCATGTAGCTGTTGAACTCTGTCCATAGCAAAACCAAAAGTCCCTTCCAGGGGTTGTTAGGATGCTCAGTCAGAAGAGTTCAACTGATCAATGCCAGCTCCCCATGAAGCATTTTGCTATATATAATCTGAATAAAAAACACTGATCTGTAGCCAGCATCTCCCTTGGAAGTCTTTTTACATATGATTTTTTAGGAAGCTGAAGAGCCATAGTTACTCAGAGATGAAAACATTTAGCTCCCAAAGTTGCTGTTGGGAAGGCTGCACTTTAAAACACTTAACAGCTCCAGGCTAGAAAGGGATGGGAGTCTAGAGATAAGAATGACAAGCATGCTGTGCAATTTGTATTTACATGGGCAGGTTAAGAATAATCAAATTCTGATCCATTCTACTATGTCTGCTTATTCCTTATATCTGAAAACAAACAAAAAACAAATAAAGCCCCCATAGTAAATACTTCAAGAACAGTGCCAAACAACCAAGTGCTGACACTGAGTGGTGGGAAACTACTTCTCATTATATGCAATTGACAAACAGCAAACCAAAGATGAACAGACACAAAAACCAGGGGAGTGAGTGCTGAAAGTAGTGCTATCTTACTAATAACTTTTTAAAGTTATTTCTGAAAAAACTGAAAAGTCAAATGATGGGGCAAAAACCAGCATGAAATTCTAATAGCAACTCAGACTGGCTATTCTGAAAACACATACTGGTGGATGCACTCACCAGAAACCACTTGAGATAAGGGCCACTCACTGGGGATAAACTGACAGACCTACAGACCATGGATTCACAAGTCATGGCCAGGGCTGCTCACACAGTCATAGCATTATCCAACTGGGAACTGAAGGAAGGGAAAGCCACACACACTCCTGCACTTTGCAAATACTCTCCCCCACCACCAAACTATTTTTAGAGACATATTGGAAGAGGCATCACTGACTGACAACAGGTTTTGCTCAAACAGATGAAACATTTTCTACATTGATCCATCCTCTCAGTTTCTCTGCTCTTCTCCACTACATCCAATTAAAAAAAATTCTTGAGGCAACTCTGTGCAGTATCAAATCTAGCATAACCCATGCAAATTCCTGATCTTGTAACTGCGGAAGACACTGGAATCACATCAATGCCCAATGGCTTCAAATTGGGCAGTGCTGGCACATTAAACACTGCAGAAAGAATATTTTAACTTTTTTATGCTACTTAAATAGTGAATCACTCTCAATCTATTCTTCTTCCACTGAATATTTTAAAATATCACTGTAAATCTGTACAAGGGGAAATTTCAATTCCTGTAGGTTTTTCTTCTAGACTTATACCCTGTAGTTTAACAATGAATTGTCTTTCTAAATTATTACACTGTGCAGTGACATACAACTTGCATGAAAAAGACCCAGGCACAGAAATTAGGTATTTTGGAACAAGGTTTTCTCCCCCAGCATCAAGAGGAAATGAGCAAGCAACTACATTCCTTACAGGGGAAAAAAAAATTTTAAAAAATGAAAAAAACCCCAACAAAAATGAAGGAAACCCCACCTTCGAAAACAGTCCTATTTTAAGGGAAAAAAATGAACATGTTGCAAAAAAGCAGTTAGTCTGCAAAGCTAATGAATTTTTTTTTCAAAACATTTTCAAACTCTTCCCTACTTGTTCTCTTCTCCCTCTAATAACACAGGTTTTTGAGACACAACTAACTACCACTCCTCCAGCCAAACCTCCTCAGGTACATTTAAACTATACTGACAAAGAGAGGTGAAAAGAGAAAAGAGAAGGAAAAACTAGAAGTTGAATTCCACAGCAATTATTAAGGCTAGAAAGAGTTTTATCCTTCTATCCCCTCTATATCCCACTATATAACAGTGTATTTATCTATTAAGGTCCAGTCTCTTCACTGAAGAAATTAAAGAAAATATTAAAGAAGTCCCTTCAATTAAGTTATGTAGACCTCGTTAACAGAATTTCAATAAGGAAGTCACACAATCAACAGATTTCAAAACTTACCCAAAGGCAGAGAGGAACACACAATCATCATGCAAAATATTCGCTACTCTTTCAAAGGTTCTGTAATTATCAGAGTCCTTTTGCTCAAAGTATCCAATAATATTTCTTCTGCTACGCTGTAAATACAAAGGTTGAATTAGAACTTGCATCAAATTATCAAAAACTGTCACTATTCCCTGCAGATATTCAATACAGAAATGCCATTCATTCAACAGTCAATAAACGCAGAAATTATTTCTTTTTGCCTTTTCAAGATTCAGAAGAATCCTTGTGAGTATTTTTTCAGTGAGGAATATTAGAACTATCTTGTTAAATACAGCATATGATTCTTTTCACATTATTAAAAGCAAAATAAATAACTTAGTAGTGGAGTGAATGCAGCTCAAAGTGATTATATTGGACTAATTTGTAATACTACAAATGATCCAGTTTTTCACTCAGTTTTAAAAAAACCAAAGTACTGAACATTTCTGAATAGAAAAAAAAAAAGAATTAAATATGTACTTCAAATACATAGTGTTCCACAGTTCAACATTGAAAAAAAATACAGAGACGGAATAAAATTGAAACACTTACATCAAGAGAACTAATTTCTTCCAAATCCTGGACCTCCCGAATAGGGTTACTTTTCTGCTGCCTGATGTAATCTGCTATTGCTGTCACAGATCTCTGGCCCCTGTATTCTCTCTTCATCATCATGCCATTCCGGAAGAGTTTCAGAGTTGGGTACTTGCTTATCCTGTACCTCTGAGCTATATCCGCTAAACAGAAATTAAGAAAATGAAACCAAAGCCCTACAAATACAGAAATACACTGAATATGGTGTCTTACACTTGTATATGTCTGCCTCTGTGTGGACTCTCTGAACCAGTAGCTCTACATCTTTAAGCAACAAGAAGCTAAAAAAAAAAAAAACAACCAAAACCAAAACCACCAAAACCCTTCACACCTATGCTTGTCACATGTACTGACATTCATAAAGAAAAAAATTACCAACATCTGGGATAAGTAAAGATTCAACTTGGTCATGTATACTCATTACACTTCCTACAAACAACTAGGAAGGCAAACTTAAGAGCATAGCACAAACATGAGCATCTTCAAAGCTTGCCAAATCTCAGTTAGTTAACACATGTGAGAAAATTTTAATAAAATAAATCATCCCTATTTTTCTTTAAACTTGCTATGATTTTCATCTCAATTGCAATGCTGGAAATGTAACTGTCATGTCTAAAATTTTAGAAAATGTAAACCCTGAGCAAAGTATTTCTTGAAGCCTTTGAAGGCCAGAAGGCTGCTGTTACAGTTCTGATATGTTCAGGTTTTGAACAAACACAAAATTCCAAGTTTCTAAATTAATGCAAACACCTCTCTGATCAACCAGTATCATCATTCCCTTCAAGACAGGTCTTCACTCACATCTACACGTGCAGACCAGTCTCCTTCTAGACTTGGATGACACAGAGCTTCACACAACAAAGTAACATATACTGGCATTCATCATTCCAGTCAACCACACCCACCACACTTCCCCTTCTTTCCTCTCTCAAGTAAAGACAGAGATGATGAACTTAGAGATGGAGACAGAAAAGTTTCATTCAGTCAACAGAGAAGAAGGCATTGCAAGTGTGGGCTGCATGTATGTCCTTACTTTTCATGGACTTACAAGTCACAGGGTACACTTCAGGTGACCTGGATTAGCCCAGAGCAGGAAGGCAACCAAGTGGGGTCCATCAGCACATGTGGCATAGCACTGAATGACGTGAAAATGAATCCTTTCTGACAAAACGTCCCTTCTCAGTTACATGTTTACCACAAAGCAGATTTGCTTTCTATCTACTTGTTTTTTTTTCCAAGAGAATGGAGAAGTCTGAATTCCATGCGGCCTGGAAGAACTCTCAGTGAAACTATTAGTAATTGCAACTGCTGCTGGAACAATACTAATCCTACTTGCAGCTTTAGCTACTGAAAACAGCCTTTGTATCAGTTGCACAGTTTAGATGGGTCTGAGAACTGAAAACAAAATGTGTATAAGAAAGGAATAAGAACAAGGTCTGCTTCAAAAAAATGTTCTCTAACATCTCCCAAGGAAATGTCAAAGATTCACCAGCTTAGCCCAGTTCCTAGAAAGCTTTGCATCACTATAAAATAACACAGAATTCAGCCTATCAATTTTGACTAAGACAAAGGCTTTGACTTGTTTCCTAAATATCCCAGAAGTACATTCCTTAATGCACTAATTACAGTTAAAATTAAGGTAAAGCATTTTACGTCCTCAGTGAAGAGTACTTTTATTTCAAATACAAATTTCTCAAGGGAGGATGCCAATATATTCAACATTAATGAGCATTAGATTAATAATGTTTTCTTCCATTAAACTCTACCACTTTTTAGTTAAAGTACCTAAGAGCTGCCTGTGAGAAGGTGGCAAGTATAGCAGGGGAGGAATCACTTTATATTTGCTTGGTAGAAGATAAACAACATCTCCAAACCAGGCAACTGCTGCCCTCCTCCCCTGCTGATAGAAGGACCTTTGATCTGACAGTACATGAGGTGATCCAAACTTGACCAGGGTCTGATAAGGGACAAGGAGCACTACATGTCAAGGTTTCACAGAAACACATTGAGATTACAGACTCTTCTTGTTACAGAACTGCATAGCAAGAGGACACCCAAACCCACACTTCTTTGTGTCACAGCATGGACTTTTCCTTCAGGTTATTTCCACAGCTATAGGAGGATGCAAGGGTTAAAGAATGGACATTCAGGGGGGGTCAAACCCTGCATCTCCAAGATGGAGATTGCAGTCCCCAGGGATGTGGATCTTCATCAAGGGCTGAAGTTGTGTAAAAAATTAATGATAATAAATGCCCACTGTCAAAGCTGAATTCAAACATTATTTCATAAGTCAGTACTTGCATGATCTTTACAAATTACTTTGAGATTCCATGAATGCTGGTATTTGAACTAACACAGACAAATGACAATCCTACACAAGTAAGTATTTGAAAACCATCTTTTTACAAAAATAAAATGCAAGTACATGAAAAATTGTTTGAATTAATTCAGAAGTCAAATAGAGTAAACCTTAAATGCTTCATTAAGCCCTGGCATTTGATACAGGTAGAGTTAGCATAAGCACTGCAACTACAGAATTATATTCCTTTTAAAATTGGAAATACACAATGCAAATACATGGAATATTGTTTGAACTCATTCACAGATTGCATTAGTTATAGTAAATTCTAAATTAAATTTAAAAATATTTCCAGACATTCCCCCTGCCCATTTTCTGATGAAAAGAGGTATTTGAAACAGACAAGGGCAACCCTACTTAAAAACCAAGTTTCCCAGCTACAACTTTATGACTTTTTATTTTCTTCAGATATGAAGGTACCTAAAAGGAATAAATCTTGTGCTTATATTTTGCTGAATTAGTCATGAAATCACAAATCTAGTGTTTGTGCTACCAGAATGGTTTCACATTAGTTATGACAGGAAGCTATTGATGTACTTGATCATGTTCTTTTCTTCTACAAATAAGAAACTTTGAGCATAGCAATGACTGTTGGACTCAGATGATTCCTCCTCCCCAGTTTGCACATTTACCTGTTGACATGCAACCATTTCCAAACTGCCCAGACTTTTTCTACTATTCATGTTCCCAACTCCAACAGGAGTATTTTAAAGTCACTCAGTTCTCTTCACAGATGCCTAGTACTGATACTTCCCGTGAGCAAAGCTCATTCTTACAACAGGGAAGAGAGAGCAGCTCTTGTTTTGAAAGAAACTTCTATGTGAAACCTGACATTTACACTCATTTTCTAAGACAGTCTCCCATGTCACCTTCTGAGTAAGATCCTCTAAGAAAGCAGGTTTTATGAGCTATCATTTGTGATCCATGTCTTTATCATATCTCTTGTACTGTCAGCCACTTCTCCATTGTCAGAGCATCATGTGTTCCCTTATTCAAAGGAATGCCAAAGCCCATTCTTTTGGAGTGTGTCAGGCTTTTCTCATGGTGTGTACTCACATTGCCCAAGCTACAGCTTCAAGCAAGCACACAGCCAGCGACTGGTTTCCCAGAATGCTCCAGACTCCACCATTCTAGGTTAACACCACAACACGCTATCCAAAGTTCAGCTAGACAGATTTCAGATCATGTCACCAAGAATCTCAATTCTGTTGCCACCAAATTGAAATGTACAATGAAGAATGTGTTGAAAAACTGCACCGAGATACACTATACTGAAGTAGTCTCCCACCCACACTGTACCTGAGAAGGTCCTTCCCACTGAAGGACCAGCAATATTTACAAGGGTCAGGTGTTAACTCAGTACACTGTTCTAATCTTTCAGGGCCCTTATTCATACTATGACTAAATAAATATTTAGACTAAGTCTGCAGGAGTGACTCTCAAAAAACATGGCCACTAGGACTTGAACAATACTGATAGTTATCCTAAATGCCTACCTCATAATATAAGGCATCACCTGAAGAATTCACTTGCTGAACAGAGGACTACAACAGCCTGAAAAGTTATCTGAAAGAAAATCAAAATTTCAAAACTGAAACCCTGTAAAATAACTTCTGAAAATACTTAGCATCCCTTTTTCTAGGGGAGAGTGGGGTGGTGTCTTCATGTTGTCTGAGGAAGAGCAAGCACAAACCCAAGCTACTGCATTTCCTAACTTTGGTGTTACATGATGGTTGTAGGAGTTCCACAGCTACATATAGAGAGAGCCTGAATTTTCTGGATCTAACTCTAATCTTTATTTTGTGTGTCAAATCATCTTAAGTCTTCCTTACCCTTCTGCAATAGCTTCCATCTCAACAGTAACAAATTCTTTCAGCTGTATACTTGACGCTGGAACTACCAAATGAGTATTCTGCTTGCTCACTTGACATCAATCAACATCTTTTGAAGTCTCTCAAGGCGACCCACCAGGGTACACTACAGCTGACAAATGGAATCTGCCTTTGATAGGTACTTTTTTACTTTCATAATACACCATTAATTCTCCCCAGTTAAACTACTACTCTTGTGACACTTGCAAGAAATCATAAGCCCTGGGAATACTCATAGGAAGCAGAATTAGAAAGGAACTTGGGAAACTATCTAAACTAGGCGTCCTACTCCAATGACTGTGATACAGGTGACGTGGATAATGGACCAAACAGGTAGAAGAAAAGCAATCAATATTCTGTATCAAACTCAGGTAACAGCAAATTTAAATCACCTTCTGCTGCAAAGGAGCATTCACAACAGCCATGCCTGCTCTGAGCAGGGCCTCATCAGTAGGCATCCCACAACCTTCTCTGACAGACTAATAAAACAGCTCTCCTGAGGAGTGCCATCAACAACCTCTCCAAATCACTTACACTTTTTATTTTATCCAAAGATAACTCTCTCAGACTGATTTTTTTTCCAAGCAAAGTGACAAGAATGCAATGAAATCCTCATGCTTATTTGGAGTTTCATATATAGCTCCTTCATGAACTTCCAAATCTGTTATCATTGAGTTCTTTTGCTTACCAAAGGCACAGTAGCAACCCAATCTCATGACTGCAGACTAACATTAGCAACATGAGCACACATTGCAGGAACAGCCAGACCCACAGAGAGCAGCAGCTCACAACAGCGAGGGAAAATACCATTCCCAAACACATTTTGAATGGAAGAACAACAGTTCCCTAAACAGTCTGTCCAGCAAAGCACCTCCTTACCTACCATCAGTGAGAAGTTGATTTATGTTTGGAGGCACAAAGATCTATTCAAACTAGCTACTATTTTTTATTTAACTCAGAAACCAAAGGAAATCATGGTGCAGTAGATTCAAATCCCCAAAATATATACTTCAATTTACAAGAATTCTGCACCACAGCTCCTAATGGTGAATTCAGAGAAACTGTCCAAAATACACTCTCTTCCAGAGAAACATGAGTTCTAGATTGCAATATTCACTCACTGAAAACAGAAGCATAGGAAATCTATTGTACCAAGTGAGTTTCCAACACTGCTGCTTAACACAAATGATTTTAAAAAACCCTGAACCACAAGCAAGCAAAAAAAACCACCCAAAAAACCCCCAAACCAAAAACCACAAACGACTAAAAAAAAGGCCTTTCTAATAATGTCTATGCATAAGATTTTCTGTAATTTTATATGGAAGATCACTTTTACTAGGTATTATACTTAGATGAAAGGTCTTAAATATTTAAGATAGGTTAATTACTAAACTGAACATACCAAAACCATCAAAGATTTTAACAAGACACGATGTTGCAGAACTCAGACATTTCTGAGTTATAGAAGTATGTGGTCTTGGAAAAACAAAGAGTACTTGCTTTAACTATCTGCTTCAGATTTACCTCTAGTGTATGTTCCACAGCAGCTTTAAACACAGCCTGGTGAGTTAACTTACACATTTCAGGTATAATTATCTTCCACAATACTATAAACTGGTATAAAATATAACATATACAAAGGCTGAATATAGTGTTAATATGTATATTTCTTATTTTTTCACATAAGGGACTATCACTTTCCAGAAAAACATCTTTATATTGGCTGTAAGAGCAGACAGAATGATGGTTTTGTCATTAGCCATCAAACATTTGGCAGTGCATCAATAATTCTCTTTAATTTGCTTTAGCCTCAGAAGCTGGTGTTAGCTGTTGGGCCCTGCAGTGTGCTTCAATAATAGTGCATTAAATAGAAAGTAGCTATGCCTGAGTGACCATTCTGAAAGCTGGTTTTGAGTGGCCAGAAATCAGCTATTTGGATTCCCTACAGAGTCTTGGCCTCAAAAAGAAACACATCATTTGTAATGCAAATAATCCACCATCTCTAGAGCATCATTTAATAGTGAATTACTAGTGGTATGAAATCTGCAGGCATACCAAACACCAAAATACTGACATAAACCTTCCTGTGTTGCTAAAATATGTAAACACATACAAAAATATAAAACTTGAGTAAAAAAACCCCAAACCACTAACAATCTTGACTCCAGCATTCAGCAAAATACTGCAGAAGGCCCAATCTTGATAATACAGTAACATCCACTCTCTTACTAAAAAGCTGCTATTGCATACATTAAAATCCAAGCTAAAATACCTAAAACTTTAGGACATACTCAGTAACTGTGTGCAATGAAATGTACGATTGCTTACAACCCAGCAAATTAAAACCAGAAACTAAGAATGACATATACAACTTTGTTATTTTAATGCAAAAAGGCAATATAAATTGCCTGTCATTAAAGGATTTTATTTTTAATTCTCACATTTTACACCTTCTGCAGCAGCAGTCATGCTCATCTACTTAAATTTAAATGAAGGACAAAAATAGTAAATACAGAGCACTAATGGTATTCCAGAAATAAAAAGAAAGACCAAAACTCCTGGCTGCCTCCTACTATTCTAGCCCACTACATGTACTGCCAGGAGAAGGACAACAACCTCTTCTATAGCATCTCCTCCTCTTAGCTATCTGTAACAAGCTCCAATTACCTTAATTCAAAGAGCATACCAGAAGATTAAGCAACAAACTTTTAAAGTGTTTCAAACATTTGGTGGGAGGCAGAAAAAATGTTTTCTTAACTATGTAGCTGCTCAGACCAGAATATCTCATAACTAAACACTGGGCATCCAGAAGCCCAGACTCTCAGAGTTATTCATGCAACTAAAGCTACAGCAACCAAAGAAAGGACTCCAGCAGTTAATTTAAACCTTAACAATAACACTCAATAACACAGGCTGATTTTACTACAGTCTTTAGTGAAAACTTTCTATAAAGTTTTGTTGTCATTATCTTGACCTGAAAAGATGAGCCAATTTCCAGAGATTCTTGTTCCTACAAATTAACCATTTTGTAAAGCCCAGATAGTATAACCAGTATTGATTACACTGAATTGCTATTCTTAATACTCTTTGGGAATCACAAGCCATTGTAAAGAAATTATTCCTAGAAATACTATTCTCCAAGAAGTGTAAAACAACACAGCAGATCTATAGTATAATAAAAATCCTGGTGCTATCCATTTGCCTTTCAGTGTGCAGCAGATGTTCCTCACATTTTACTTATTAAGGGATTTAAAAGGAATTTTAGGGATTAGTACTTGCATAGAATAAGATTTTGCATATCATTTTCCTGTATGTCTGGGCATGGGGAAAACCCAACCCAAACAGGGAAGTGTTTGCTGGCATGTGTAACAACAGCAAAACAAAGCTCTGATCCCAGCCTGGCTGTGTGAAAGGAAACTTACAGCTCCCACCACAACTCTGAGGTGGAAGGAAGACCTGAGCAGAACATATTCTTCATGCTGACCATGGTAGGTTACCCCTTCCTCTTCTTGGTTGTGAAGATCTGCACTTTTGTTGCACTAGTGCTGCTCTGACACCTCAATGAGCCAATTCAATTCACAATCCCAACTCTTTTTTCCTCATTAAATGAGGTGGGCTGAACTGATTTTAAAAAAAGGATGTTTATGGATGTAATGGGAAAGAAACATTGGAAATTGCCCTGACAAATTTGGAAGAGGAGGTTTGCTGATGTAATAAAAGCAACCTTGGGATAAATGATGGGCCAGGTACAGCTACACTTTACACAGCTATTTAGCATATTTTTCAATTCAATTAGTAACTTAGTAGCAGGACAGCACAAAAAAACCTAAATCAGGATTTACTTACAGTGCTGATCACAGTCTACTCTAGCAAACACCACTTGATTCTTATCTGGATATTCTTCTTTGATTACGTTAGAAGCTTCCTCAAAAATAGGATGCAGCATTTGGCTGAAGCGGCACCTGTGAATAGAACAGAAAATCATAACTTCAAAATATCACTTTAAAATATTTTAATCAGTGACTACTGGAATATTTCAATCTTTGAAGGCAAAAGAAAAAAAGAAAAGAAAGAAAAGCTATTGGAAAAATCACATCTACCTGTAATCATCCTAGTTACTGACTGGATAAAAATTGGTTCAAAAGTAACTTGCATAATGTGGGTGTGGAGAAAAAAAGTAATTCTGAAAGAATATGTAGCTCAAGACATGCTCCCCTGCTTTATCTCCCTACGAAACATCATTAATCAATTATAAGCCTTTAAGAAATATATTCTATTCAGAAAATTCATTGTTCATTTTTTTTCTATCTGAATTATCCCTGGGAAACCAATTTTATAAATGTAGTAGAAGTAGTTCCTCAGATTGTTGAGATTCAAATATTCACCAACACGTTCAAGAAATATCAAAAGTAATTTTCTATGGGTCAACAATACAAGTTGTAAGTATTATGTATTGTATTAGTGCTTGAGTTCAGCAGAATTTAAGCAGAGTGCTTTTACAGCAGTAAGAACGAGGAGAACCCTACAGGTCCCTTCTTCCAGTAACGTCAGATTTTAAAGCAAATTGTCTCTTTTTGCCCACAAAATGGCTGTAGGATGGCAAAGGTGCTTTGGTTGCTTCAGGGAGTTTAGGGTAACAATAGTGCACAAGCCCATTACTAATATGTCAATAAAATAATTTTATATTCCGTCATTCAGGAGGAGACAGACAGACTAGCAACAAACCAGCCTGCATTGAAACCCCCCTTAAACTTAACAGTGACAGCCTGGGGATGCAGCTATGTCTGCAACAGCAAACATGTAAGTGAAGAGCAAGCCTTGGTCTCAAAATTCAGAGAAAGCTTAAGTCCGCCTTCTGAAAAAACCTGACTCTGGGCAGCATAGCTGTATGCTACACATTTATAGCATGTATGTGTTACAATGTATATGTTACTACGGCTTCTTGTCCCTCAGTCTTCTCCACCCTTATTGCAGAGAACTAACATGAGAAAACTGATCTGTTCTCATTCAAAAGTCAGGTTACATCACAGACTGGCAGTGTGCTCCATTGAGAGGTTATCGCTGAATGCCTAAAAGTAATGTTCATAATTAAGGTTGTAATATTTCAAAACTATACCCTACTATAATGTGAACCAAACAAGCATACACAAAAGGAGAAGCAATCGGGACATAAACCCAGAGAAAAACGGGTTTGAAAGCAACATACTACTGTATTTTCAATTAGAAAATTATAGCCAAACATGACAGTTTTCAAAAGACAGAAGTTTAAACATAGAAAAAAAACCAACTTGAATAACTTACCAATCAGCATAAAAATTAACTAAAGCAACATCTGCATTGTCTGAGAAGAAAGAAAAAGAAAAAGCCCAATGTCACATTGTGAGGCAAACTTCTCAGTTCTTTTATCTGAGATTATAAAAATATGTGCAAAAAAGACTGTAAAAGCAAGTATTTCTAGATTACTCAGCACAGAGCTCAGTCTGATTGCTAGAAAACTGCTAGGGTAAATCTTATCTGAAATATAATCTATAACAAATGGGAAAGAGATGAAAGAGGTCTTCAGTCAAGCGTTCTATTGACTTTATTGATATATAAGACAAAAAATGTAAATACTTCAGGTATTAAGACACACAAGAAGTAATTAAGTGACACATGCAGTAAAAATTAATTCTGGATTTAAAATTAAGGCACTCACATCCAGAAATTGCACTCTAGTATCTCTTAAGCATTAGCTGTATTATTCATAAGTGTTAAAAACCACCTAAAAGCTGAAACCTCAACTATTTGGGTTAGAAGACTAATCAAGAGGCAGCCTGCCTGTGCAACTTGCTCTGGGGTCTGTCCTTACCTGTCTTATTTAACCTGGACACTAAGGCAAAAGCTAGCAAAGAAATCTTCAGTCCCCCAAAAAAGAAAAATGCTAAGGGACACTAAAAAAAAACCACTACTAGAGGGATACATATGATGAGATAGTGAAATAAGGTTCCTATACCTTCCTTTTCACATACAAAGAAAAAAAATTTTAAAAAAAGAAATAAAAAAAGGATAGATCTCCTGCCCAAAGATAAAGTATGATCTTTACAAAATATAACAACCAAT
This sequence comes from Entomyzon cyanotis, assembly GCA_024500445.1. Classification (NCBI taxonomy): domain Eukaryota; kingdom Metazoa; phylum Chordata; class Aves; order Passeriformes; family Meliphagidae; genus Entomyzon; species Entomyzon cyanotis. The sequence continues at coordinate 45,241,793 of JAKEPQ010001005.1, forward strand.
CATGCTTTAAATTGATTTTTAGTAGTAATACTGGCCTAGACATTGAAAAAAAAGAAATATTTTGAATGAAAATGAAACATACCCAAATTACAGAATACCAGCCACAGCTTTATAAAACAGAAATGCTGACAAAGCCGAAAATTTAGAAAGTTACAGAGCAGTTACAGATGAAGATTAGGATGCTGCAAGCCTAGAAAAGATAGCATGCTGGTAAAGATGACTCTTGAGAAGGCTGGGGAACACTACAGTTTTGATTAAAAGTATGGTATTAAGACTTTCATTATCAGCAAGGGATGCAAGTACTGAACAGGTAAATAACAAGCACTGAAAAGTTTAGGGCTACCTCCAAAGCATAAAGGATTTATTGAAAGTAATTCGATGAATTTTAAAAGCACTTATACTTGGCATGTATTCCCTTTTATGAATTGCATTCTATAAAATGATTTTATATTTTCCACTGTACAAAGGTATTTACTAACAGATCTCGTATCACAAAGCAATCCTGTAACATAAGGCAGATTCTAGTCCAGATCTTAATAAAGACTTTTCCCCCTGGATATATTTGAAAAATGTACTAACTTCTTCCTGCAAAGACAACCAGTTACAGGCAAGATGCATACTTCTCTGAGGAAAAGATTTCAGACAAGAAAAACATAACTGTCAAATGTACAGATTTCCATTCTATGAGCCACCAGAATCAGGACAGTGCTTAACCTGAGGAAAGGCATAGCCGGACAAGCAAGATACTTAAGGCCCATCAACATGGGTTTCAGCTGCTGCTATTTTACAGGGCAAAACTTCTAAAATGCCCTCTGGTCATGTTTTGGTTACGTAATCAAGCATTCCTTTCTGCAAACAAGATACCAGTTATTGTTTTTAAGACGCTTCAAATTCTCATTGCAATACATTAGTTCAGACAGCTAATTTTGACCACAGGCATTTAATATTTCTAAGCTGATTGCAATTCATATATTCAAAGCTAGGGTATGAATATTCATTTAACATCACTGCAATATTCACACAGATAAGAAACTGCAGACATACAAAGAAAAAAATTATTTGAAGTACTCACTTAAAATGTCATCTATATTTCCACTATCTAGACTTGTTATTTCACTCCTTGCTGGATTAAAAAGCCAAGACACCTAAAAAGAGAAAGCAAACTAGTAAGGTATGTTTCAGCAGTAAAGAAGTAACTTGTGTGTGATTTTTAAGTGTTGCAGTTCAAAAGCTGGAGAAGAACAGTAAAAGAACTGCAATTCAGTCAATGCATTTCAGATGACAGCAGTACTACAATTATACAAATAAACTAAAGATGTAACATACTTTCACATTTAAAGTAAAACTGGCTCTTTTAGTGATTCTCTATTATGTAGGCAGAAATGTTACAGGTAAATTTTGCACCTTTAAGAGCAACTTATATTCATAACTTCACTCTGAAGAAAGAAATGAAATCCCATTTCAGCAACCTCACACAGCCCAGCAGCATGTGGGCACAGAGATTTTACCCAGAGACAAGTAATTCCTTCTGTCACTTACAGGACTTGCCTGGCTAAAAAATTAAGTAAAGCCTCAATTGCCTGAATTTTTGTTGCTGTTTCAGGAAACAATTTCAGTATTTCTAACTCAACTAGCTACAGTCTTATCTCCTTCTGTATCTCCACTTGACACTGCTTCAGTCCCAGCATGCAATAGGTGTATCAGACTATAAAAACCAAAACACCACATCGGCCAAATCATTCAATTACAAAGCAACATTTGTATTACTCTTCATGTAAATCCCACAGCAACACACAATTTTATGGGTGGGCACTCTCATGTTCAGTGTAACTGGCCCAGATATTTTTTTCTCAAAATGCAGTGGAAGAAATAGGAGGTGAGTTCTATCCCAGGGGAAAGAGGTATCAGTGAATTACAATTTATTTCTGCTTTGAGAGAGACAAGCACACAAAGTTTTGAGTAGGATAATATAGATTGTGGTCTGGGACATGAATGCTTCCATCCTGAGCAAGCCAGTCAGAAAGTCATCATTTCTCTAAGCACAGTCAGGGCTTGGACTGGATGCCTTCATGTTTTCAACTGATGTATGGTTCCTCAGCTGACACAGATAACAGGAAAGGAAAAGGAAGATTTTCATAAGAGAACTGTTAGGAATGCACAGGTCAAGGAGTTGGGCAAAGACCAGAGATTCACAGAGACACCTTGCACTGCAATGCGGCAGCACACAACATACATGCTGCTGATGTTCGGGAGACTTATTGACCCCTTGAGGTGCAAAGAAAATGTGCTTACGGCTCAAGAGGCACCAAGGGAAAAACACAACCAAAAGCATAAAGACCATCCAAATAAACTCACATAGAACAGCTGTATGTATCACCAGGAACCAGCGATGCAAGGTTCTCTGCATTTTTTGGAAGAGCCTGAGACCTGTCCTGAACCTATAGTAGGACCATGACTACAAGGACAAAGCTACAGGACATACTTGCCTTTGACACTGTTTACAATTTATCAAAAGACTCAGTCCATGTCACAAACACTCACAAACAATGTTTCCTAATATTTGTTGCAAGTGTATATGAAATATTTGATTTTAAAACAATACTCAAACTGGATCCCTGCTTTCCTTAAGGATCAACTTCAAAAATGGTGTGATACTTCTACAGTGAGACACTGTCAACAGCCCTCAAACTATCACAGTAAATGGCACACAGGTGAGATTTGCAGCATTCAATCATTTTTAATCCCTTCTGATTTGTGGATCACTAATCATTTCTCAGTGAAAATACTGATCCTTTCGCATTTCTCATATGGAGGCCCCTGGGTAGCATACAACTGTCTTACACTCCAGGCTGAAAACACACCAGCTGCTGGCATGCAAAATATGTATCAGCACTTCTCTCTTGGTAACTCAACACTATACCATTCTTAAATGCAAACCTAACATTTATGGTGGAGTTTGCAGTCTTCTTGTGGCACTACAACTGTCTGAGACAAGTGTCTGAACTATGGCTTTAAGATGACTGTAGAGAAACAAAACTAATGGTTGAGCTGTGAGGTCCGGAGATTAATCAGGCAGCGTAACAACACAATCTGCCAAAATATTATCTGATTAAGCAAGCTATGCAAAGCACAAGTTGAGCAGCCCATCGTTAGGGGAGTTCTTCTGAAGATTCTGGCATTGATGACTACCAAGCAGCAAGTAGGTAGGACTCTGCCTTTGGTGCAAGAAGCTACCTGTATGAACCTGGATCCACACTGGCCAAATTATCCCCAGAGAAGTAACAGCTGATGGCAACCATTAGTGCAGACACCTCCCCATCATCCTTTGGGTGGTGTGTGGGACAACTGCCATGGTCCTGCTGTGGGAAGGTTCTGCAGTAGAAGTTATGTTTGTAGTGAGTAATGGGTCAGGTCAGCATGGGCATGAGCTGGCGCAGCTTTTGTTTGTACACACATGCTGCTTTGTTACAATGTAAGGTTAGACCTAACTTGTGTACAGTTGAAGCAGTAGCTACAATTAACAATAACAGCTGGAATATTGCTCTAGACAATAATGGATAGGGTATTTCAACATTAATTTTGTTGGTGATCATCTGATCCTACTGCAAGTGACTCTGCAAATTCAATGTTCTGAGACTTTAGCTGTCCTGTGAGGCCTCAAGAACATCTGATCACCCTGATGACCACAGAGCTACTAACCCTGCTTGTAATCTTGGACAATTTACAGAGAAAATCCACACAAGCCTCTAGAAAACAGGAACTTTTCAGCTGCTGCACACAGCTCTGCATCACCATTCACACTCAGAAAGAATTTCCACAGTAGGTCTTGGTGTAACTATTTTCATAGGAGCTCAGCAGTTCTTAATGTCTAAACACACCGAATGGGTTAGATACCAACTTCTTAAACCCTCTTGGCTTTTACTAGTATAACTTTCCAGCAGCAACACAAATCTTATCTAATAGGATAAGTTACACGTAAATTAAACATAACATAGATAAGCATATTATTTGGAGTTGAGAAATAGGCTTTGTTACTTAGCAGATATACTTCAACAGATCAGGAACTGTAGTCACATTTGTAAATTGCTACAATACACTTAAAATACACTTAACTTGCAATGCAAATATTTAACTGCACCATGAAAGCACAGGACTTACAAATGAGATCTGCTACTAGACTGTGCTATGTGCAGAAAAAAGGAACTAAAACCCATACTTCCTTATAGCACAAATAAATTTTGTGCTTGCTTTTTTAACTCCTACTGTAGAAATGTGGTGCAAGCTGCATGTACTAAGACATTAACACCAAAATAAATACTCCAAACAGCTTCATGTTTTGAAGGAGAAAAACAACCATACACCCTATTGTACCTTCATATTACAGTAGTGGAAAAACATTGAGATGAAGAACACCTTTCCCCAAAAGTTGCACAAAATCTGAGATAATTGAAATAATTCTTCCACCTAGAGGTATGAAAATTTCTGTTTTGTCAAATATATTCATTATCACATTCTCAAACATTTTATACTGACTAAATAATTGTGGGTACCAAACTTTTCATGATAAGTAGACAGACTCAAGGAAAAGAAGCATTCCTTGAAGAAATGTCAATAAATATGCAAGACTCCAGCTGAAGCTTTCACTAAGGTATAATGCCTGTAAGGAAGAAAATACATCTTTTTGACCCAGTAATCTTGCTGTCCCATGAGGTGCAAGAGGGTTTATGATATTACTACTATTAATATTTATCATGAAGGAATACAAATTTGTATTTAAATTGCTAAGAAGCCATACTGTTTTGAGAATATTTTCTGACCTTTTTTGAGGCCTGTGCTTGATAACCATGAGCATAAAACAAGACATTTTTTAGGAAATAATTTCTGAATATCACCTACACACTTTATACAGGTATTTAACATATGTTCTGAAAAACATACTGACTAAGAAAAGTATTCAGAATGTTCTACTTTTAAATACAAACTTTACATTCTACTGGCTCGTAGCAGGACATATGGACGAATTTTCATACTTGTAACTGAAGTAAAAAGAACAAATTTCAAACTGGCATCACAAGATAGCTACAAACTCATTGAAGAAAGCATCTTGAAAAAATAATTCAAAAGGAAAATTGGATACGTAAGCACACTTGAAAGCAACTCAGGTTTCTGCATTTACATTGGATAATTAAGTATATTTTGTATTTCTATTAATACAAATATTTTGTATTTCTATTTTTAAATGTTCAAACTGAAAATCTGAAGGTAAAACTAAGTAGTCATGAAATAAAAATGTTTTAAAAAATAGAGTAGAATATGAATATATTAAATATTTGATTGAAACTGCTCAAGTTAGATTAGGATGTTATAATCTACTCACAATCATTTTACACTACAGAAAAATGACAAAACAAATGTAGACTAAAACAAACAAATGCAGAAAGCTTTATGCACTTACACAATACATTGCTGGGGGGAAAAAAATCAGGAACTGAACAATGTGTTCACAAAGATAAACTTCAGCTCATATGTGGGGAGGGAAGAAGAGATGACATGTATTTTTACTCTTCTGGTCCTCAGAAATACTGTCAAATAAAGCAGGAACATCACAGCTCAGGTTCCTGGGAGTTCCTGAAGATAACACTGGTCATGCTTTCACTGGGAAGTTTAATCAGTACAGAAATCTTAGTGTTTCTGATCAAGTTTTGATCCTTGTTGGAAGTTAGCCAATGGCTTAGGGAGACAGTACCAGTCACTTCTGAGGCGTAACTACAAATTAGCTGAGATTTATTCTATTTCCAATGAAAGACCTCAAAGCACTGCTCAAAAGGCACTATCATCCTCCAAAACAAGCCATGCAATGCCACACAAGCAGCCTTACACAAAACAAAATGCCTGGACAGAACCTATTCAGCTCATACCCAACAATGGACCTCTGCCAGGTTTCATATCCCTTTCCCTAAGAGGAAATAAAAGCACACCCAGTTTCAACTCACCGTCTGCTGACAGTATTGCTGTTCAATTGCCATTCCACACATCCAATTAATAAAGCCTCCTGGTTATTCAAGAGATTGAGGTCAACCTTTTGTCAACATTTTACCAGCACTAGTTAGTGTTGTTAGTTATTTAACTGCTAACTGGACAGGAGAGACAGACCTATAGGTTTAATGGTATTTCTTTTTCAAGTTTATTAAACTCTTCTGCAAGAGAGTGGCATGTAAAGTATAACAGTTTAAATGTGCATAACCTTAAAACCACAAGAAAAGGAGAAAAAAAAACAGGTCTGTTGCATTCTAGTTCTTTGTGCCTTTATTTTTTAATGCACATAATGAAACAGAGATCCTCATTTCCGAAGCAAACTATCTGTAGAATACACAAAAATGTATTCTTGGAGCATTATGATTTCTAATTAGTACTACACCTGCAAGGCAGTCAACAAGAACAGCCTTCATTTTCACTTGCTAACCTTTTCATTTACCTTTTCCTCCTGCTGGGAAATCCTAAAGGCACAAAACTGAACCATCTTTCTCCATGAACATAAAATCATTCCACATTTGGTAACCAGCTCTAGCCCACATCTAATCCAGACTGACATGTTGAAGTTACTACCTGAAGTCCAAGCCCCCCCAGGACCCTGCTACTGACTGTCAGTCCTGAGTACCTATTTTTTTATGCATGCCACTGATCAGCTGCTGCTCTGAGGTCTGCATCAACCTCCTGGACAGCAGGAAGCAGATGGGTTTACAGCCTCCTGTAGGATGATACAAATTGAAAGCAATCCCAGAAGACAGCAACGCCAAACCTGGCAAGAGATTTTAAGAGCCCCTGAATTTTGGCTTCAGAACCATCAATCAGGAACATCTTGCTGGCAACATTCCCAGAAGCCCCATGATGAACCACAAAGTTCAGAGTAGAGAGAGGTAACAGTAAATAGAGAATGCTGAGGGAAAATAAAAGAAGAACATTATTCACCCTCTCAGTGAGAGCAGTTCAGCTCTTAGTTGTCACCACTTGATTCCAGACTGTGCCCAAACACTTTTGTAACTTTGACTGACTGCTCCCATCCCTGATGAATATGCAGGGTTTTTATTGATAGTGTAAGCTGCTTTCATTATAAGACTATGAATCAAAGTTGTACTAGTTCAAAACACTAACTAATGATCCCTTCTCTGTTATACTCAAGTTTTCAGAACAATTTTTAGATGGGTAACAAAAAATAATTTTCTTATAATTTTTCAGTTAAAAGCCATATCTTAAAATTAGCCAGGAAAATTTAAAATGCTCAAAAGAAGCTACTTAAAACAGATTTAAAGATTGCAGTTACTAATGTCCAGGAGAACCGAGAAAAAATCTAACTGAACTGAAATATGAATAATATATATTTTAGAAAAGTAAACTTACTTCTTCAGTCTTGATAGACAGGCTTGTTTTAGCCAAACAGTGCTGTAACTGCACAGAGCTAAGTAGAGACCACCATATTAAAAAGAAGTTGTGTGATTTTTTTGTCCTCCACATATCTTGTTGTCTACTCCCATTTTAAGTGTGTGGAAGGAATATTTGGTGTAGGTGCATGTTCACTAATACTGAAAAACATTTTCAAATGAAAATACTGGAAACAGAAAAATTCATGATTTATAATGCTATCTTTGAAAATCCAAATTATATTTATTTGACACACCAAATGAAGAAAAAGAACTCACAGCTAATTTCCTAAAACTGAACTTAACACACAAGCAAAGGAGTTGAAGGATTGTCCCGTTTGACTGGGAATGGTTCACAGCTGCAGAGATCTCTCAATGGTCTGATATCACAGCACCAAGGATTTCCAGAAAAATTAATAAGCTAATGTCTCAACAGTTTGTGAACTATTATTAAAAGACACAAGACATTCATTCAAAATGTCCATTGCAGAGTTGACAATTAAACATCATTAACACAACATGCAGTCCAATGCATTGAATTTTTTTCCATAAAGCTGTTAGTAGCAGAATCATGAACTCAAACACAAAACTAAAGCTTAAGTCTCTGGGTACAAACCTATGGGTCATGGTCTTTTATAGACATGTTTAAGAGAAGGCTCAAAAAAATGACATGAGACATGTCTAAAAAAATGTCACAGAGATAAGACCTGGAATTTATTTTCAGTTGAATTATTTGTAACTTTCAGTTATTTCTCTTGGCCTGGAAGGAAAAGAGTAACCTCCAGTCAGGGTTATAATGCACTGATTTTCTTGTCTTAGACGTCCACATAGACACAACACAGTCTATACACTTCAAAAGATGTAAACAGATGTCTGAACATCTGTATTTCTTCGAGAATCATGTTCAGAGCGCTCCAAGTCTTCATAAATAGGAAACTACCTTAAAGCCTGTTTCACAGATTTAAAGCCATGAATTCAGCTCCCCAGGAAAATACTGAAAATTCTGAATCTTTAGATATTTTATTTACCAAGCTGCTTCTCTTACACAAACAGCTAGAATTCCACTGAAAAAAGGTCACATTTGCGCAGCCTTTTAGGAAAAAATACCTCATGTTCCAATAACTCTTTTTTTTCCATATTACCAACTGCTCTGATTATTTGGCAACTACACAAGGATACACTTTCAAGAAGGAATAACCCACATAACATACAAATTCAATCTCCAAAATGATTAGCACAAATTAAGCAAGTGTTGCTGTGTATCAAAGCCAGCACCCTCAAGGTCCTCAGCTTGTCAAAGCATGATCCAGCAATACGAAATAAAGGGCAGCTCAGTCTTGTCAAGACTTTGGTGTGGCCAGCAGAGCAGAATAGTTTGCTGCACCCTTTTCACTAAGTCAAGGAAAAAGGCCCAGTTCTCAGTTTTGGCCATTACTCTTACATGTAAAACCCACTACCAAAAAATTTGTTGTAGACAGTTTTAAACCTTGGACTCTGTGTACTTGTAAGTTCACTCCTCCTTACAGAAAGCAACATACTACCCTGTTATTCCTTATGATCTACAGGCTTTCCTGTGCCCTTTATTGTAGTTTTTACACACAGAGGCATTACAGAACAAGAAATTAGTTTTTAATTTTTTTAAATAATACAAATGTATTTCCATTTTGTTCATTTTTGGACCAGTGATGAAAATGCATATTAAAATGAAACAAAAACTTGTATGCCATTCTGTGGGAGGAGTGGCCACGCAATTCAGAATCTCTCTTTAAAAACATAATATTAGAGGAAGAAACCAAAAGTAGATGTAGTGTTTTCTGAAGAAACCATATTTCTTATGTCACATGAATGTTTGCTACCTCGAAATAATCTGAAGGATCAAACATATTAGTGGATAACTGAATTCTCCATCATTGCCGCCTATACAGATTCTACTGCTTAAAAAAAACCCACAATGTCTATTTTAGCAAATTTTACTACATATTGAGTTTATTCTTCAATAAGACAAAACAACTCATTTCAAGTTAAATTACCAACTTCAACGCCTACTCTTTTCTAGCTGCTTAGCTTTTAATTGGTTATACAATCTAGTTGCAATACTGAATAAATTTTTACTCTTCTGCTCCAAAACATGAAGTTCCCCAGATCACTGCCTTATCAGAAAGGTGAGACCTTTAAGCAAAGACAAGCCTCTTCAGTTTTACCTTTCAGGCTGGAACCTGTTTTAAAAGTGGGTATGAATTACTGAAACTAACTGCTCAAATGCTAACATAAGGACTACCATACATGCACACCAACTAGCACTCCATGAGAAAAATCTCCAAAACTGGACCCATATCACTCTAAACCATGCAGCTGAGGCATTGGGGTAAGAGGAAAAAAAGGTAGTAAAAGCACAGATAGACAAACAAAATACTTAAGTCAAAAATGGATTATTCTCCTCACCCAGTCCATCCAAAGGGATGCAAAACATACTGGTAAACTTGCACTCTACAGACAACATAAGGGAAGACAAATGGACAAGCCAGTCTCTGACAACACTGTTTAAATGGTACCATTTACATTAGTGCTGCTGTTTATCTGTACTTCTGAATAACAAAATCCTTTTGAATGCACAGAATCACAGCCACCTTGATTTGGCTCATCCTTATTCGATGCTGAAGACAATGATGATCAGAACTAAACAACGGAGCAGAGAGGCAAACATATGGATGATTCTACGACAATTAGCAGTTCAAGTTAAATTCTTGCTCTCTTCCACTTTTAGTATTACACAGTCATGTTACGCTCTGCAATCTCCACCAGAACCAACCCACATGTAACCACCCCATTTATTAACCACACATCTAGAACTTCTGGCAGTAATACTTCCAGTATCACTAGGACCTCCTTGTGATACAGATTTTGTTTTTCCTTCAGCATAATGACTGAGATGCCACTTTTTCTCAAATTACCGCCTAATATTTCAGCAGGAGGCTAAGGTTTTGTTTGTACAACTATCAAAAGACAGCTATGGTACTTCATGACGCAGCCATTCATACTGTATGAAGTGTTTGCCCATAGATCATAACCACAGAGATTCAGTTCAGTGCTGTTGTTGTTCTTCCCTCTTTTTCTGAGAAACCAAAATGAGGTACACCTCAGAATTTCAAAATTAAAGCTTTCTAAAATACAACGGCATTTGTTGCCTCTGTTTATCATTCCCTTAACATCAGAACTCTGAACTTTAGAACAAATCCACTTACAACATGATCTAAACTTACATTACTTTAATTATTTTATTTTCTTCATTCCAGGCATAATTGTGATGCACACTCCACAAACTTCGATTCTACACATGCAAACTGCCAATGCTAGTATATTAAAGCTCCCGGACCATCCATTAACTTGTCTCTAACAAATGTTTTACCCCAGTTTTCAGGCTAGCATTTATTATTTGCTAGCTTAAAATGACATTTGAGTGGATAAGGGATAAGATCTTCCCAAATAAGTGGTGATTCTGTGTAACGGAAATACTACTCCACAGCTGCATTCTAATTGACAAGTTGGCGTTGGAAAAAATCTCCCAATTCAAACAAGGAGGTAAAAAAAACCAAAAAAAAAGACACCTTTTTACAATTAATCCATTGGTTATCTCCTAGGGAAGAGCACTGATTAAAGCAATGCTACCTGAACCCGAAGAGAAAAATTCACCTTTGGGACCACAGCTGCATGCACCTTAAAGAATGAGTGGCCAATTTCAGACTGTATAAGAGCTTTTTTCTTTCTGCCCTAAACAGCTGCTGAGGGCCTGCACATATGCAGTCAATTTATCCTGGGTAACTCTGGACAGCAGAAGAATAAATAATGCAGAGACAGGACACATGCCACAGATATTTTGAAATGCACAAAAGAAAATCATACAGAGATTGGTCTACCTTTCTTTAAGGACTATGAAACCTGCCAGTTTCAAGCTGACTCCCGCAAAAACATCCAAGCGAGTATTCCAGACTGGTCCTAAAAATAGTATGAACACACTAACATGGTGCAGTGCTTAAACTGGGAGCAAGTTTTGGACACCCTGGCTCTGCAATCAAGCAGCTTCATGCAGCAATCTTACTGCTCTCAACATGGATGGCTGCTGTGACCAAAACTGTTACCAAAATCCTCAGCAAGGTATCACAGCCATTTATTGGCTTATTTTAAAATACTTATTATCTATATAACATCAATTATATATACACATTTGCACTGGTTTCACAAATTCTGCTGCCCTATGTTGACAGAAGAAAATATTAAAAAGGCCTCTCCCCCCCAGCAATTATACCTTTTTAACCAAAGCAGATTTAAATGCCATTCAAAGGTAAATCCCAAGAGGCCTGCACACTCGCTGAGCTCCCTTCACTAATTAACGGATCATTAGTAAGAAAGAACCCCTAACTGTTCACCCCCTGCACCACATACTCTCCTAATTACCTTTGAGAAGCAACCAATTTGTCTTTCAGTTATTTTGTCCAAAATCCCAAGTGAATTGACTTAACAGGGAGAAGGAAAAAAAAAAAAAAGAAAACTTTCATGCACACGTTTATGAAAATTCATAATTTTTATGACTGGCAAAGAATCTAGGAGCTAAGTGATTCCAGCAAGAGTTAAGAAAGGGGATTTCAGTAAACTATGAGAGTCAGAAGTGATAGACTGACTAAAGGAACAAAAAGCTTTTCTTGGGATTACAAATATGGATACATCACTGAAAAGCTTTCCTTTTGTGCCGCTTTTGAGAAAGTTAATTATATCATCACTTCATAATCACGACAGCTATGGGAAACAGCAAAACACTATCACAGCTGTTGTTTGCTTTTTCCAGACCATTGGAACAGGCACCTATTCCTTGCCTTTCAAAATACTTCCTTGCAGAGTTCCTAATGAACAAGTTCTCTCTGTATTTATGCCCAATTGCCACACGAATCCAGTTGGAGACAAAATATAAGATTTACTGCCAGTTATTTTACAACAGAGATTAGACTGCTCTTCTTCTCTCCTTTTCACAAATTTATGAAAATAAAACCCTTGCAGACATTCATATTTTTTTTGGATGCACCTCAATGAAACACACAAGAAACAGTAAAGAATCACTGATGCCAGACAAGACAGAAGACAGGCTGGCTGCAAAAAAACATGCCAAGGAACCAGGTCATTTACTATACTCCATTTCCAGATCTCCACGTTGTGCTCCTGTTTTGTGAACATAACTTAGGATACAAAGTTTCAGTCATTAAAGAAATCTAAGCCACAGAGAAGTATCTTGCTTTGAAACAATGCAGCAAACCATGCACCCGAAATCTCTCGGTTAACATATCCTTCATTTTGTTCCCAAAGTGAAGCAGCTGGGAGACTCCAACACATGAAATGTGGAAACTTATGTCTTCCAGGAAACAAGTCTTTGGACCTCCTGTGTTTCACTTCATTGCCGCTGCTAATGCAGCTTTTACATATATGACTGCAGCTCACACTAAATTCCATCTACACTCCACTATGATACTTATTTTTTAACCAAAAGTATGTACCTCACAGAACCATTGAATAAAGTGACAAGACCTGAAGGCACTCAGGTCTTAATTCAGTCCACTTGTTAAACATGGCTCTGAAAGCCAAAAGGGCCCACAAGAGCCTGCTGACCTTCAAGGAGAACCTCTTTAGAGCACAAAAACAATACACTCCATTGGGCAGAAAGTTGGTATGGCAGAAAACTTGCATGGGTTAACACAAAATTTCTGGATGAGATTTTGAAAAAAAAAAGAAGGCATCAAACAGAAGGTAGAGGTAAGACAAATACTTGGTAGGAAGAGCAAAACACTGCTTGAGCTGGCAGCAGTCCAAGCTCAGCTGGAGTTGAGTGAGGGATGTTAAGGTATACTCGCAACAAAAGGAGGAGAGGAAGAGTAAGAAAATTGTAGGCCTGCTGCTCAACTAGCAGGGGATATAGAGACAAAGTACACAGAAAAAGCTTAGACATTCAGTGTTGTCTTTGGCTGATTTTATACTGATGAAGTCTGAGCCCATACTAGAGTTCCAGGGAAAAGAAGCATTATTCACATGAGTAGAAGACCAAGTCAGAATGCTCTTCAGCAAGTGGGACATACACAGAGCCACAGAACCAGACCAAATGTATTTTCTTGGGTCACCACGAGAATTATGAAGACAAATTTTCTTTCCAGAAGCCACATCCATCCAGGATACAGTTGAAATAAGTAAATCAACCTGTTTTCTGTGGCAAGACATTTAGTTCTGTAAACAAGGAAAGAGTACTGGACATTGTTTGCCTTGACTTTAACAAGCTTCTAACACAGCACCTCAAAGGATCCTCAGACCCAAACTGTTGATGCATGAGCTGAATAAGTGAACTATAAAGTGAGTGACACAGCAGCTGAACTGCTGAGCTCCCAGGGCTGTAGCCAAAGACACCATGTCTGCGTGGCCTCTAAGGAAGGTTCTCCAGACCAATATTGGGAGTAAGATATGTCTGTAGTAATGCCCAGAATGACGGAACACAGTGCCTCCTCAACAACTCCCTGAGGATACAGGAACTGGGTGAAGTGGTTTATAAGCTAGAGAGAATACCTGCTATTCAGAGATACCTCAACTGGCTGGAGAAATGGCCTGACAGAAACCTTGCAAAATTCCACAAAGGCAAAGTCCTGCATCTCTGGTGGAATGACCCCATACAGGCTGGGAGCCAACCAGATGGAAAACAGCTTTACAGAAAAGGTCTTGGGGAGCAAGTTGAACAGGAGTCAGCAGCATGACCCTTGCAGCAGAAACAACCACACACTGAGCTGTGTTAGTGAAAGTGTAGCCAGCAGACCATGGGAAGTGATTCTTTCCTTTGATCTGGCACTTGTGTGAGGACATCTGAAGGATTCTGCCCAGCTTTGGGACTGCCTATACAATACATTAACATATGGAAGTGAAGCTCAGCAGATGGCTGTGAAGGTGAGTAGTGACTGGAGAACAGGCAAGGAGAGGCTGAGACAGCTGCATTTGTTCATCCTTAAGGAAAAGTTATTACTACTGCTACCAGAGATCTAATTGGAGGTTATAGAGAAGGCAGAGACAGACTCTTCCCAAAGATGCAGTGATGGGACATGAGTCAATATACACAATCTACATCTCCAGACAGACTTTTCAAAGAAAACTTTCAACAAGGTTTTGATCCAACATTAAAACAGGTGACCAGAGAAGCTGCAGAACCTTCATCCTTGGAGTTACATAAGACAAATGGAAAAAAACCTGAGCAATCCCATCTAAGTAGGTCTTGCATTTAGCAGGGAATAATACTAGATGACTTTTAAGATGTCCTTTCCAATTTAAATGATCAAACTTCCAGTGGCAACTGAAAAACAGAATTCTACAACTTGATCCTATCAGGTAAATACAGTGAGATTCTCAATACTCCCCTCCATCAAAGCTCCATACTGTCTTGCTAAAGCCAGACGTGGGTCAAGAAACAAGGGAGAGAAGAAACCTAGAACATTCTTCATAATAGGAACAGATGAACAGGAGATTTACTGTGTTCAGCAGAAACCTTGTGCTGCATATACAATTACCAGTTATTTGCTGAAAGCATGCAGAGCAGCTGCCTTTAGATAACCACATATGATGTTCTGTCCTCACTGCTTTCACCATTTCAACCTCTATATGGCTTAAGGCACATAGCACTGTTCTTTGCATTTTGCTTAGTGCCATTGCAGCCAACAACATTCAGGTCCTATCAGCTACACAAATAGCAGATCTTGTGGATCACTACCATCATAGGTGTCTGTGCATGCATGTGAAGGACCTTCTAGGTTTTGTTCACTCCTAGAAGAAGCTGCAAGTCACAGCTGCTTACCTGGAGGACACAGTACTGGAACTTTGCGTATGTTTTAATGGCATGAATGTCTCTTAGCTTTAAAGGCTGTATTATCAGGGTACTCAGATTCTCAGTAGTAGCATATATGAATAGGAAAAATTATGGAATTCTTTTGCAATATGCCTTGCTGCTTTTTGCAAGGCACTTTTACCAAAGCATGGTTTAATGTGGAAACAGTCCTACAGCTGCTTTGGAAAAACATGGCATCCTCAACTAGCAGTGAAAAAATCATTCTGAGTTAGTGTTTAGTTGCAGAATAACTCTTAACAATGTTAAAAGAAATATCTGAGAGACAGTAAATTTAAAAATGAAATTAAACTTATTCAAACGTCTAAAATCTTATTTATTAACCTTTTCTAATTAGACTATATGAGCAGTTGACATTACGAAGAGTTTTAAAAAAGAAAACTGCATGTGTTTCTATCAATGATTAGGATGCTCCCGATGAAGAAAGACATATCAGGGAGAAAGGAAGGGTAAAGGCAGAACTCTCAAAGGGAAATTTGATCTCACTTCCTTTCCTAATTCTCTATAATGCACCTCTCCCCCTCAGCTTCTCTATGAGCTTTCTCCAGTTTGGACTTTTGGAAGAAAATATTCCTTAGGCTCTGAAGTCTACACCTTACATTGGTTCTACTTATGTCCCCAAATGTTCCCGTGTTTCCTCCTCTAGATCACCAAAGAACTTACTCTCAAATGGGGCAGGGGAAACAATGAACAACTTACTGCTAATGCATCCAAACCCACTCCGTTATTAAAGCACCTGTTTTTGAATGTACCTCTAGACTCTCCCAAAGAGGTTTTGAAAAAGGTCTGGTATGAAATTTACAGCATATTTGTACACTTGCCTTATGCATGAGACAATTCCCTCCCCTTAAGCAAACAAAATATCTGGAAGCGATTCAAGTGAGGCTTAAAAAAGAGCCTGCAAGGTGAAAAATTGGTTCTGCAGAATAGCAGCACATAATCCTTCAGTCTTTCAAATGAAATAGGTTTGATTAAAACACATAAAATATTGCTTGAGAAAGCAATATAAGGACTAGTCTCTTCCTAAGGAAAATTATCCTGTCAAAAAAACACCAAAAAGATCAACCAAACAAAAACCAAAGCAGATTATGGAGGAGAATAGTAAAGATATCAAAAGAAAAACCAAGGAGTGTGTCATCATAGCCATCAACCAGCAACAGAATCTCTGAGATCTTACTGTCAATAACTCATTTATATATTTTCCAGCATTGTTCGAGTCTTCTGCTCAAAGAAACAGTTCAGTTTCTCTCTCTTCCCTCCTGAGCACTCCAAACAGGAAACCTGCCTGTCATATGGCACAGCATGAAGAATGCAAGTTGTCTTCACAAGAATGCAACACTCCCCTGCTTCCCCTCCCCAAAGGGGAAAGTTCCTCAGTTAACTACTATTTCATTGTTTAGAAATCATGACAGATGATGGACAACTCAGAAGTCCTGTGCTACTCTTGAAGGGAACCTGTCTCATTGTATAAGGCTCAGTGGTCTAAATTTTGCCCATAGTTACAATTTCTGACTTATGCTCATATTCAGAATATAGTATTTTGAGCAGCAGTCTCAATTACAAAATGTGGTTTTTAATACAAATGCAGAGAGAGGCAAATGCACAGAAATACAGTCTAGACATAAAATATACAGAGTTCAAACTTCTCTTTGGGCAACTTACTACACATTTAACGCTAAGTTAAAAGACAATTTTATTTCATTTTACTTTCACTATTTGGGTACTTGGTATTATCATATTATCGAGACATGAAAGGCAGTGGCAGTAAGACAAGAAACAAAAATATTACCCTGCAGTATTTTTTCCAGTTAGGAACTTCCCTCTTCATTTGCCTGACTATCCGTTGGTGGTTTCCTCCAGTCACAGCTGTTGCTCCAGGGCACTCTGCATGAGCCTCCCAGGGAAGCACTGAGCCATCTAAGTGCCTCTCAAACACATGCAGAAGAACTATGTGCAACAATGTCTTGTTCTAGAATTTTCTTTATAGGCAACATATACCTGACAGCACGTACAGGCAAACATGCAGAATGATTGGTTAGAGCAAAGCCAAAGAACCACACCTTGCCTTAGGGGAGAATGTGATGAGCCACTCTTCCGTCAGCATTTATTCCACTGTCTTGGATTCACCTTAAAATCTGTCCTATCCAGTATTAAGCAACATACCAAGGCAGAAACATCTTAATCTCCAAGATGCCCCCCCAAAAATATTATGCATTTCTTATTCCAGTCATACAAACAGCTGTACAAGACCTTCTACAGCCTGTGCTGTGCACTGCCCACCCCTCCACTCAGCTCTTGAGGCAGGCGTCCTGCCAGCCTGTACCTCCCTTGTCCTCTCTCCAGTTTCTTTTCAACTCCCAGCAGCACAGTACAGTGCTGGAAAGTTGGAAGGCCAAAGAGCTGTGCTGGGACTGCAGGTATCCCTTTGCACTGCAATCTCCCTCCCACAACTCGACCTTCAGCAAGAGCAGGGAAGTAGAATATTAGCGTGAGACACAAAGCCTTCTGCAACTGTAGTGATCTCCTACTGTCAAACTTTAGACAAAATAATTTCTTTTGATTTGACATTGTATCTTTTCTTCTTTTTTGCAGCATATTAAATTCCCATCTGTAAAATAAATGTACTTATCCAAAAGTCTGGAAAAGTAAAGAATTTCCATTAACTTCATTGCTATTACTAAGCAACAGCAGCTTAGTAAGCTGTTTTTGCAGCTACATATCATTGCATTCTGTCCTGCAAACCACTGGTGTAGCATGAACAAGCTCACTTATCCACAAAAAATGCCATGATCCAAGAGGCAGGTGGCACACCCTTAAGACACGGAGCAGAAGGCCAAGTTGCGTTGCTGCTCTTAAGTATTCATGGCAGATGGTAACAAGAAAAACAAAGTTACCAAAACTTCAAGGCTAATCTGATACACCTTATCAGGGACTCAGAATATCACAAGAAAACAAACAACACACTTTACATTCAGCCCTTTTAAAGAAGGAGGATCCCCTCATACTTCCAGACTATGGAACAACGCTCAGAACAACTTTTCCAAAACTCTTAACAAATCTACTAAAATGAATGACTCATTGGCTTGATTCATGTAATTAGGCATCTTACAACACAGGGCTATGGGCTGATATGATGCAGAATAATTACACAGGTAACATTCTACATGATTGTTGGGGTTTTTTTAAACAACTCTGATCTGTATTCTTCTTTGAGTGTTACCTATACAGTTCTTTTAAATTACATTAGAAATGCGTCTAAATGACCCATATACAAAGAAACAGCAAATAAAATACAGACAAGTTTCAGATCATAGCCACTTCCCCTTGGGGTTTTTTTGTTGGCAAGCATAACTCTAATTGATGCATATTAAATTTGCATTGATCAACTCTGACATTAAGAAAGAAAAACTCATTAACTTGTGCCCATTTTTTCAAATTTGTACTTGCCCATTTAATGGACACATTCCATGGTGTCTTTAAACAGTGCACACTCCTCGGTTTTGCTCATTAGACTGTATTTAAAATAATAGTGAAAACCAACCTAGCACATAAGCAATATTGTTTTAATACACAGATGTGACTGAAAATTATGAGGTTCTTCACTTCCATCTCTCATATAGCGTTTTACCATGCTATTGTCATCTATATACAAACATTTCAAACCTGTTTTTTCAAACCCTACCAATCACACCTATTTCCTAACTCTGAAATGACAGTAAGTTCATAATAATTTAAGCAGAGCTTACTGAGGTGGAAGTGCCCATTTCAAAGGGATAATGACTGCTTGTGCTGTTCATTATGTACATGTCCTCACATTCCTAACCAATTCATTCGTTCATTAGCAGCTATATTACTATGTACTCCTCTTTGGACTTCTGGAGTTCTATCTACCATTACCTCCAATTATGCCTTAATTTTCCAGCCAATTCTATTCTCCCAAATGTTTAAAATAGATTGATTAAACTCGTTAGTATTTTTAAGAGAAAAATCCCATTAAAGTTTATTCACACAAGTCCCCCTTAGTTCTGCAAGTCGCCTATGTTACGAAAAATTCAGAATCTGGCCCAATACGTCTCTGGAAAAGCAGGAATCACCAGATCAGCCTATTTAAAAACAAACAAAAAAAAAAGTATAACACAGGCAACTTATCTCCACAAAACACACACATCAGTGACTGCATTTGTGTACTGGCAAAGCCGGAAGGTGGCTTAGGTCATGCATGTAATGCCAGCCTAAAAAAAAACTTTAAAAAAATGCTGTAGTCTGACAACTAAAGATCACAGAATCAAGTAGGCTGGAAAGGGCCTCTGAGACTATCGAGTTCAACCTATGCCCCAACACCACCGTGTCAACTCGACCACGGCACTAAGTGCCACATCCAGTCATC
Organism: Entomyzon cyanotis; assembly: GCA_024500445.1. NCBI lineage: Eukaryota > Metazoa > Chordata > Aves > Passeriformes > Meliphagidae > Entomyzon > Entomyzon cyanotis. Next base: position 45,261,510 of record JAKEPQ010001005.1, read on the forward strand.
TCTTGAACACCTCCAGGGACAGGGACTCCACCACCTCCCTGGGCAGCCCATTGCAGTGTCTAATCACCCTTGCGAAGAAATTCCTCCTGCTGTCCCACCTAAACCTCCCCTGGCGCAACTCAGGGCTATGTCCTAAGGCAGCCCGGGAGACGAGGCCGCCCCACACCCGGGCACAGGCTCCTTCCAGGTGGCTGCACAGGGGCTCTGTTACTGCCGCTCCCCGCCGGCTCGGCCACCCGAGGAGCCGGGCCGAGGCCGCACCGTCCACCCGGACACTGCCCCGGGCCCGGGCCCGGCCGCGGCCCCACCCCGTGCGCGCAGCCTATCGGCCTCGGCCACACCGCCGGGCCCGCCGCCGGGGCCGCTCCCTGCCGCCCGCCCTCCCTGCCGCCCGCCGGCACCTGCCGGGCGGGGGAGGGGAGCGAGAGAGCAGCCCCGAGCGGGGCCCGCCGGCCACCCCAGCGCCGCCCTGCCCGAGCCGGCGCGGGGACGGGAAGGAAAGGGCAGGGGGAGCCGGCGGCTTTTACCAGGAGGAGCAGGAGGCAGCCAGGGTCAGGCAGCAGCGGGAAGATGGCGGGTCTCATGGTAGATCGGGCGCCCGGGAGCGGGGAGGGGAGAAGCGCGGCTCCCACCCTCCGCGGCGGCGGCTCCTCCACTTCCCCCCGTCGCCAGGAAACACCCGGGCAAGTTCCACCGCGGGGCCCCGCGCTCCGCCGCGCGCTCCCGGGGCACGCCGGGAACCGTAGTTCCGGGAAGGGGAGGGCGAGGAGGAGGAGGGGGAGGGGGAGGGAGGGAGGAGAAGGAAGGAAAGGAGAAAGAGAGAGGGAGGGAGAGGGAGTAGGCGTGGATCCCAGCGCGCACCGGGGCTGCCCGCGGGGCGGTGCCTGGAGGCGGTGGCGGCGCGATGAGGAGTAGGGCGGGGTGGAGGTGAGTTACGGGGCGCAGCTGCAGCGCCGGGCAGGGAAGAGAAGAGGGAGGGAAGGAAGAAGAGAGGGAGGCGGGTTGTGGTGTGGGCGAGGCAGGGTTAACCCTTCCCGCCCTTGTGGCGCGGGTGTCCCGTGGCACCGCACTCTCTTCCGCTCTGGATTGTTCCCTGCTAGCCCCCGGCCGCTGTCCGCGCTTCCTTGGGATCCCGCCTTGCACCTTCAGCCGCCGGGGCTGAGCACACGGGTTTGGCTGCAGGCAATGTGAGGAGGGGTGTTTGGGCGCTGTGCGCCTTGTGGTGTTCGTGCCCTCGCAGTTTGGGAGGCAACTTTCTGCTCGGAAGCCTGTGTGTGATGGGGCAGAGCGGCTGCCGGGAGGGTTGGGAAACTTTAGCTTGAGTGGAACGTCATCGTTGGTGTTTAGCCCTTGGCGCTTCAACAGATTTACGCTTTCTGTCGCTTTCTAAGTTCTAAATGCTGAAAATGAAGAACACCCTAAATTCAGGGCTTCGCCCTCCTCCGGTAAAACTTTGGACCTTACAGAATATTTGGACAATACAGAATACGTACATGCTCTGAGACCTTGCGGAGCTGTCTCAAAAAGTTCACAGAAAGCTGCGCTTTGCATTTGTCACATTTCCAGTACGTACACGACTGTAAGGAGGGAGATAGGGTGTAACACCATTTAAAAGGAAATCCTTTACATCAGCTCTTTTAAAATCACGAGTGGCTTGGTTTCAAAGAAAGCCTGACAGGCTCAGACTTTGTGTGACCCTGCAAAAATCTTGTGGCCTGTCAGTTTCATGAGCTGCAAACACTCACACATACATATATATAAATACAAGTAGTGTATTTTTTACAGTCTCATGTTGAAACTTGGCTTTTATCACTTCTGCTCTGACTACCTTAAGAACTTGTGCTTTTTGATCTGTAGAATGAACACCTTCTGCACTAATGCACATTTGAAAAATCTTTGATATTTTTTCAAAGCTCAGTCTTCACTTGGAAACTATCAATAAAATTTGATAGCATGATCATGTTCTCATGTTTAAATTTTAATGACCTCGTTTTGCTGAATAGAAAAATTGTGGAACTCTTGTTATTTGTGTAATGCAAAATAGACATATCGTAGTTTGGTATGAAATTTCACATGCCTTTAAGAGGTCTTGGTGTCCATGTGAGTGTCCCTTCATTTTCAGTGACTTGAGAAGGCTAATCTTTTTCTACATGTTAGCTTAAAGAAAAATGAGTTATTTACTTGATTCCACTGATATGATGCATAGCACAGATAATGCCAATTGCATAACATTATATAAGCAGATCTTTTACTTATTTCTTGACTTTTATTGACTAAATGGCTAATTTTTGTTAACAAGGATCTTTATCAAGTAAGTTTTCCAGACAGCAATTCATCTGTTATACACATGAGAAAAATACCTAAAGAATGTTACAAATTTTCCTTTTGTAATCCGTCTTAATATTTCAGAACTTCTCTGATGCAGAATTAGCCCATTCAATGGAGTCATGACACTTTGCTGAGAATTGCTGTAGAGATAATGGGTTGCTTCTCTGACCTGTATGATTACTCATGCTTTATGCAGATGTAGCTGCTGTTTTCATTTGGAAACTATGAACATCTTTCATTACTAATTATCTTCTGTAGGCAGTCAGTTTTATGTAAAACTTATTGTTGATATTATTGGGATGTTTGTAGTGCATCACTTAGTTCTTTTGTATTTGCTGAATTTTATGCTGCTGCCCCCGGATTTCTTATATTTTAGTTTATTTGTTGAGAGGTAAAATGTGAAGGAAAAGGAGGAACTAGATAGTAAGATCCCCTGAGAAAATGCTTTTGAAGGTGCTGGGGTTCATCAGTGCTGGTCACTTCTTAAGCACCACCTCCTAAGGCACAGGAGCAGGCAATTCCAAAATGTCAGAAGTCAAGTGGATGAAGTAGAAGGCTGGCTTGGCTGACCAGGGATATTTTTTTGGAGCAAAGGAAATGTGTGCCCAATGGAAGTAAGGTCAGGTGGCACATCAATTGATGGAACCTTTTTGGATGTTCCAGTAAAGCTTTCAGTACTGTCTCTCACAGTATCCTCCTGGACAAAATGTCTGGTGCACACCTGGATAAACACATTGTGTGATGGGTGAGCACCTGGCTCACAAAGCAGGCATAAAGGGTTAGAGTGAACTGGGGTCACATCAGACTGGTGACCTGTCGCTAGTGGGGCTCTGCGGGGCTCCATCCTCGGCCCTGTGATTTTCAATATCTTCATTATTGACTTGGATGTGGGACTGAAAGGGATACTAAACAAGTTTGCAGATGATACAAAACTGGGAGGAGCTGTTGTCTGGCTCGAGGGCAAAGAGCCCTGTAGAGAGACCTCGACAAATCAGAGGACTGGGCAATCACCAACTGTATGAAGTTTAATAAGGCAAAGTGCAGAATTCTGAACCTGGATGTGTGGACAGGGGAATGAGATGCTGGAAAGCAGTGCCATGGAAAGGGACCTGGGGGTCCTGGTTGATGGCAAGCTAAATCTGAGTCAGCAGTGCCCTGGCAGCCAGAAGAGCCAAGCATGTCCTGGGGTTCATCAGGCACAGCATCACCAGCTGCGCAAGGGAGGAGATTGTCCTGATCTGCTCTGCACTGGGGCAACCTCACCTTGCAATATTGTGTGCAGTTTTGGGTGCCACAATATGGGAAAGACATTAAGCTATTAGAGAGCAACCAAAGGAGGACAACGAAGATGGTGAAGGGTCTGGAGGGGAAGCCGTGTGAGGAGAGGCTGAGGTCACTTGGTCTGTTCAGCCTGGAGGAGACTGAAGGGGGATCTCATTGCAGTTACAGCTTCCTTGTGAGGGGAAGAGGAGAGGCAGGAATTAATCTCTTCTCTGTGGTGACAGGACCCAAGGGAATGGCCTGAAGTTTTGTCAGAGGAGGTTTAGGTCGGATTAGATAGAAAAAGGTTCTTCACTCAGAGGGTGGTTGGGCACTGGAACATCTCCCCAGGGAAGTGGTCACAGCACCAGCTTGACAGAGTTCAAGGAGTGTTTGGATAGTGCTCTGAGGCACATTGTGTGACTCTTGGGAATGTTCAGTGCAGGGCCAGGAGCTGGACTTCAACGGTCCCAGTGTGTCCATTCCAATTCAGGGTGTTCTGTGATTCTATACTGCAAGTCTATAATGAGTTGATACTTGATAACAAATGTTATTGGTAACTGTTGCATGCATGGCAACACTCTGAAGAGCAGTCTGTTTGGTTTGTGGAGAAACTCTTCATAGACTTTTGCAAAGTTTGTGGACTGAAATTTGTGTTCAGGGCAATGAAACTACAATATATGCATATATCTCTTCTTAATATAGGCTTTTTTCTGGTGAATTTTGGCTAGAGGTAGATCTATTCCACAGATAAAAACATTTTTTTTTCTGTTTTTAACAGAAGCATCTTTAGCATTAATGACTCATTATAAAATTAATTCTGTTTTATTAATGTGGTTTTGCTTTTTTTTTTCTAGAACTGAATTCCTACAAAAAATGTTGGTGGCACAGATCTGACCTATAGTAATACCTTGAAAGAGTATGAATATTTCAGCAAACTGCCTCTTCAGTGGTTCCTCATTAGCATCTGAAGTGCATGCTGCTGCTGTTAATGGAGATAAGAGCACCCTCCAAAAGCTAATAGCAGGTAAATGTTTTCATTTTAGATGCATTTGGATTACTTTAGAACTGAAGCTTTTTGGTTTTGACTTACAGCTCTGATCTGTAAGATATTTTTAATTTCTTGATTATATGTGCTTCTAGCATAAATGTCATCCTGAAAATATGACTGATTTTTCTTACTTTTTATTACCTGTTGCCTTTTATTGGTACATCTTTGTGAAGTAAAATAGAAAGTTGGTAAGTGGTACAACCCCTTTCAGGGATTTTAAAATTCTGGAGAAGTGCTTTGTGCTGAAGTACTTTAGCTGCAAATCCTTATTTTTGAATTGCTTTTGTGGGAAATCTGATAAATGTGTTTTTACAGATCGTTTATTATAGTTACTGAAATCTTGTCTCTGTATAGTATTTGTGAACAAAATGAGCTGGCCTTATTTGTTACTTTGATTCTGATAGACTGGCAGTGTTTCTCAAGAGAAATTATATGTAAGCAAAGAGTCTAGTCCTATTGAATCTGAAGTAAAAAAAAACAAACAAAAACACTCCCATCCATTAAAAAGCTCAGGATTTTGCCTTCCCTAGCTCTTCAGGAATGATGTGGCATTCTGGGTTAATAGTCTTCAAAAGCAGTATATATTCTGTGTTCCAAAAATAGTCTTGCATATATTTGGGAGGCTGCCATATGATAGGAGAAGACTTGGATTTTTCAGAGCTTCTGATTAAATGCAATTCCAGGTGATACTGTAGAAATTTTATTTGCTCAGCCTTTTTAGAAAACCCTGTTCCTGGAGTTTGGCGAGTGTTGAAGGACTGAAATAACAAGAAACGGCGTCTGTATTTACGCCATTAACTGTCAGTTTTAATGGGTGTGAAGGATGTGATGGTAATAACATTAAACCAGCACTCAGGTTTCTTGATGTATCTGCTGCTGACCTGGGTGGATCTGTTGTCCAGGCTGTACAGAAAGCAGTAAGGGACTCCTCTACAAAGTGTATCTGATTTTGTCAGAAGATAACTAGAACTGATTTGACTCAAACATGAACACATTTGAGGGAAGTGACTTTATAGAAGCTCCACTCATTGAAACAGGTATTTCTTGTTGGGCCTTCAGCTTTGTCATATGACAGTTCAAACATATACTGTTTGCATTTAATGCTATCTCTTTGTTTGCTATCTCTAATGTTTGCTCTTTTTAAAAACATTTTACAGACAGCAGATGAGCAGTTGGTATAGAGATACTTCTAGAAATCTGTGAGATGCAACTACAAAGTAGCTTTAAATACCTTGGTTTCTAAAAAGCCCTTCTGCCTGTATGTGGAGGTGGGAAGTCTGAGCTTTCAAATCCTGGCTAACAGTCAGAAGCAACAAAAAGTTCTTGCGAACTTCAAATGTGTGTTTGTTAATCTGAGCCAAAAGACATACTTTTGGAAAAACAAAGGGAAAAACTACTTCTGTGTTGCTGGTACATCTTGTCAAATATACCACAAAACAGCCATTAGAACCAGACAAGGAAATTGTTCTCCCTATAATGATCATGCAGCAACAAGATAAAATTGCTGTGTTTTATTTTTCTGTGGGAGAGAAAATGGCACAATCTTGGTAGCCTTTGCTATTCTAGCCAGATTTGGCTTTTCTTCTCTGCTGTGTTTTGACAGGATATGACACAGACCTTACTTTTGCCGGAACCTGACCAAAAGGAAAAAAAAAACCCACAAATCAAAAAACTTCACGTATTGCCTAGCAGAAGAAGAATGCATCAGAGTAATATTTTTAGCTGTTTATAGTCACTGTTGAAAGTATAACTTAATGCCAGAAGCAGATTGAGCAATTGGTGCTATTCACTGAATTTCACGACTGCACTTAGCAGCAGCAGCAGCAGCAGCTAATTCAGGAGAGTACTCGAGCATTCTGTGTGTGCTGGATTGCTTAACAACACCTTTCTAATGAAGCCAAGGTTTGCATCTTGGTTACATAGCTAGCAATGGATGCTGCGATGGAAAGTCTTGACTTTCTCCTCCTTTCAGGGAGGACCTTTTAGTCCCTAAATTCATTATTACTTTCCTCTTTGTGCTTTCCCTGTTCAGTTATTAACTTAGGAGGGGCATAGAGGCTGGCCAAATGGTCTCTTAGAGCAGCCCTTCTTACCTTTTTGGTGATTTTTCCTTCTACCATCTGTAGCTTGGTGGAGCATGTGTGACTGTGTGCAAACATATATGCTTTGTTTGCATATGATTAGATTATGGATGAATTTTAAAGGAAGAGGTGTTTGAAATAATATGGTGTGTTCTGGATAACGTGTTCCTTTTGACACCCTGTGCCAGAAAGGAGCATAGACAGAATGAAAGGTAAGTAGAAAATTTATTTAGAGAAAGAGGGCTTTGGAACAATGTATCTCTGTATGTTAACCACCGCTAATGAAAAATCAGAGGACTTTCTAAAAAGCCTGTGGGTTAAACACTATAAAGTACATGCCAAGTGTTAATTGTATAACCAGTCTTGTAACAAAAGTGTGCTAATTGTTTGCATTGCATGAGTTGACCTGTACTGTATCACATTGTTTTGGAATTGTATGTTCTCGGGCTTTGGGGAATGATCACAGTATTTTCTTTCCTGTGCTTTATACAACACTGAACAGGTCTTTAATTAACAGTTTTTCAGTGATAAAATCCATCTGTATGATTTTCATCCTAGGGAAAATGTGAGCAGAAGTTAATTTTGTATTTGGAGGATCATTTTCCATTTAGTGCTTTTATGTGGAGTTTTGGGAAGAGGCGTCTAATTGTGTAATTGTTTTAATTGTTTTAATTGTTTAAAAGAACACAATAATGATTACAACAGTCATTATACTGAAGTGTCTGTTCAGTCCAGCTCCTCGTTCTCAAACCCTTATCATGCATTGCTTGCATCCAAATGCTTTTAAATCTCTCATGTGATGTTTCATTGTAAATTTTAACTAAATTATCTGTTACAAATATGCAGTTGTGTGCTATTGTTCGATCCTTCTCTCTACTTCTCTCTTCCCTGTTCTACATTGTGAGAGGTAAAATAAATCTCAAATCAGATATTGCACAAGGCAGGATTCTTGCAAGTGACAAGAAATGGTCTGTCTTTTAATAATTAGGGAGAGTTCACATCCTCCTGCTGCTCTTTCTCCTGTTCTGGTTTGAAAAATGCATAGAAATGTTAAGAGTCTGATATGTCTGCTTGCATAGACTGTGAGGAAGTGATGACGTACAGCTATGAGAGTTAAATTTTGGACTTGGGCCCTGGTTTCTGTAGTGTTCATGACCTCTGTTGGCAATGAGCTTATGGAATGCATATTCTGGTGGGGTGATTCTGAAAGGGGAGGGATCTAACAAAATTTCTTTCTTAGGCAGGTATGTGAAGAGAATTTACCTTTGCCAAAGCACATTTTGCGCATGCTAATATGTGAATGTTTTGAAGGCTACCTGTGCTTTCTTGATTGCGGAAGATAATAATTTGCTGCAGCTGTGAAATTCACGTGGTCTTGTGGCTAGTGACTTTCATCAGCTTAATCCCCCCTTAGCACCTGGTGGTGATATAGTAGCTCCTAGCCCTTGTCCTGTCTCTTAGACTGAGTACAAAGACACCCTTTTAGGGAAATGCTCACAGGATTTTAACCATTCTAAGGGCCTTACAGAGCCTGGTAAGCAAAAGGAGAAAACCTACTGCTAGCTGAAGATAGTTTCTTTACCTTAAAAAACAGTGCAGGAGCTTCAGGCAAATTACTGGCATCAGGTTTTGAAGCTCTTGCTCATTTTATTTTTGCTCATAATACACAGTCCTGGAAACACTCTGTCATCAGCTACACCACTTTTTGGGAACTGAAAATGAAAATAGATATCTATTGCTCTGCTTGGTTATGTTGCACTTGAATTTTAGGATGTTTTTGCTTATCTTTGGTCTCTTAAGTCATATATATATATATATGTATACATATATATATATACATATATATATATATCTCCTCTAAAATTCTATAACAAAAAGAGAACTGGAATTTGAGGGAGAGGTACTGTTTTTGCACACTGCTAACACTTAGCAGTGAAATATGGTTTAGAGATGTCTAAGTGACCATGTTAACAGGAGTGTAAAGGTGAGTATTAGAATGCAAAAAGGTATTCAAAAACCAGCCTGTTTCTGAGAAAGCTAGATGTAGGTCAGTAGAAGACTTCTTGTGGTTTTTTGGTTTGTTTGTTTGTTTGTTAGTAATTTGCTAGTGGCATAAAAATTAGTTGTAAAACCAGTGGATTGTCAAGTTGAAGTGGCAGTCAGAGAAGGCAAGGCCACAGGTGAAGAATAAAAAGAATTTTTCTTTATCTGCATCACAGAGAAGTTAGGAAATGTTCTTAATTTTTTTTTCAGAGTAAAAAGAATTTTCTCAATGCAAATCACACTTTCAAGGCAAGAGAAAGTGTTACAGAGTGAATCGTGATTGATATGGTGTTCACTCTATAGTTCTAAAGAAACTAAGAAATGTAGTGAGTGAGTAAATGATTGCTCTAACTAGCAATATCCTACTTGACAGTGTTTTTGTAAGTGGCTTGATTGGTAGGGAATCAATTTTAATTCTTGATATTCCTCTTGATTCATATTTAATCTGCTTGATTCTTCTTCTGGGTGAATCAATAGAAATTATAATTAAGAATACAATTACTGGATGTGTAGATAAGTATAATATGCTGGGGAAGAGCAAAGACTGTGTAAAGAAGCAGCATGCCTCTGCTTGAGTGCTTTTGAAGCATCAACAGTCATGCAGACAAAGGAATAATTAAATAGCAAAACTAACTTGCCTGTAAAATTCAGTGTTCCTTGAGGAATTGTAAACAAGGTTGCTCCATTGGAGAGGTGGAGACTCTGGATGCACAGGGTAGTTGATACCCATGAAGTTAAAGGTGCTTGTCTTTATGTGGTGACATCAGGGAAATGGGAAACTTTATAGTGAAACTGCTTTGTTTGGAGGTTTTTTTGGACTGTGAATAAGAATAGTGTTTTGACTTTTTTTGAATAGGATCTCAGGTTACTGCCTTACTAACCTTATCAATTCAATAAAGCTTGGGAAGTATTTTAGTGGTTTCCATACTCTAAGGCACCCTGAAGTAAATAATGATATTGATGTAATATTGACGTTTATGCTTTTAAAATAAACATTGCTGTGAGTAGGCTTCAAAGTTTGTTTTAGTTACCGTGTTTACAGGTTTAGGGAGGTCTATTTGGTTTATGTCCTGTTGATATTTTTTAAACTAATCTGTGCAGCCAAGATCCATGTAAATATTTAAAAATTATTTATAATTATGCCACTGCAGAATGTTACTGGTGGTAGGTGTATTTGTGGAACTAATGTTTTCCGAATGAACTTTTTTCTGTAAATATATTTCGAAATGTTCTGTAACTGACAGTAAAAGTAGGATAAAATATAATAGCTCTGAGTTTATCATACACTCAATTTTTTTGTTCACCCCATTCATATTATAATGAGATACCTGCTGTTCATATTATAATAAGATGACTTTTTAATTAAAAAGTACAGCTTTTAATACTAGTATACTTTTAAGTGAGCCTTTTGGTTTGTTTTGTTTCTTTAGGAAACTCTGAGCTGAAAGATAAAGAGGACCAGTTTGGAAGAACTCCGCTTATGTACTGTGTGCTGGCTGACAGGCTGGACTGTGCAGAGGCACTGCTGAAAGCTGGAGCTGATGTTAACAGAGCTGACCGCAGCCGAAGAACTGCTCTCCATCTCGCTGCACAAAAGGTAATTACCTTACAAGTGCTCAGCCTTTGTATAAAATGACAGCTTTCATGACAGCTGACCCTGGCTGGACACCAGGTACCCACCAAAGCTGCTCTATCACTCCCCTCCTCAGCTGGCCAGGGGAGAGAAGATATACCAAGGGCTCATGAGCTGAGATAAGGGCAGGGAGAGATCCCTCACCATCTCCTGTCATGGGCAAAACAGACTCGACTTGGGGAAATTAATTTATTACCTGTCAAATCACAGTAACATAATGAGAAATAAACCCAAATCTTAAAATCGTCTTCCCCACTCCCCTCCCTTCTTCCTGGGCTGGACTTCACTCCCGAATTCTCTACCTTACCCTGCAGCCCGTGGTGCAGGGGGATGGGGAACAGGGGTTGCAGTCAGTTCATTACTGTCTGATTTTTCCTTCTACAATCTCAGCCTATTGTACTGTCCAGTTACGTTGTCTCACTGAAGAAGTGCTTAAGGAAGTATTCAACAACAAAATAAAAGGTACCTGAAAGTATAAACTTCAAAGCTGCAAGAAATTTTGAATGTGGTTAGGCCTGGGGGAAGTGTGCAAAGTCATAGGAGAATAAGCAGGCTGCTGAGGGGAAGAGAAAAAGGGAGGGGCTTTGGCTTCTAACCAAGACATTTGAGTTCATAAACTGTGAAAAAGACTCCACAGAGAAGATTAAAAATTCTAACTGAAAGAAGCAGCCCTTTATTTACTATTTTAGTTTTATAGTGTGTTTAAAACTGTAACTGCTTAAAAATTAACACTTTTTTGTCTCTATAAGCTGTGTCTTTTGGTACCAGTTAGAGTGCCCATGATTTTCATAGCAAACCATTTCTGTGTATAGTATCTTGTCACCTGTTTATAATCATTCACATTTTTCAGATGTTTTAATACAATCTGCACTTCTTTATTCTTTTATTTTAATTAGCTTTACATAAAGGTAGCTATGGTATGGTAATGGTATTTAGTAAGGAGCAGTTAAATAGAAAACCATTTGGGAAGACCTAGAGTATAAGGTGATATTCTCCAGGTACATTTGCTAGGGACTGTGTGGTCTGTGTTACTGCATCCCTTACAGGGAAATAAAGTATTGTAGGTTGTAGTTGACTTGAAATTGGCTAATTTATCTGCTTGGTTACATACCATTACACTCTGGTGAAATAATTCAATCATCATCATAACCTTGTTTCCAGGATTAACTTTGTATTCCTAAGGGACCTGCTTGCTGTGAATGTTGTTGTTTCAAAGATAGGTATTTCATGAAAGCAGCAATGTCAGAGGCTTAAAAAATTGCTGTAATGTACTCTACTTGCCTGGTGTTCATACAGGCTTTTAGATTTTGTGCTGTGATAGACACATTAATGTTTTAGTCATATTAAGAACTTAATTTTAAAAATTACATTTTTCCTAGGTTTTTAAAATACATTTTAGCATATTGAAAAAATAGAAATTGTTTTAAAATCTTTGTCTAATCTTTGTCTGAATGTTCATATTGTGGATATTTTTATTATAGCAATTCAAGGCAAGTGAGACTTTGTCTTGACATAATATCTGCTAACTGCATGTGCTCTCCATTTCCTGTATGCCTTGCTTCAATCCTGAAAGTTCAGTTTGTACCATGGGATACTTGGACCATCTTAGATGAGTTTTCAGTTGACAGTGTAGATGCAAAAGAAGGTAAAACAGCATGAGGTGAAGACTGTAGCAGTAAACTTTATGTAGTCACACACATACTGTGTCATGTACTGTGAAAATGTGATTCACCCCATAGCTGGATAAGTGTTTGTATCATCATTAGTACTGGGGGGCAAAAAGTGGTCAGGAAACAGCCCTTGCAACCGCTCTTTATTTGCCTCATTTAGCTGTCCTCTAAAATTCTGTTCTGTGTCTTCTGAACAGTTGTTTCCTATTGATGTCAGCTTATGAAATTAACATTTCAGGTGTGTAAAATTTTGTCTGTAGTTTTCCATATTAACATTTTAAGATCTACATTTCTGTCAGGAGTGTCTTCTGAAAAATATGTATAATTAAAATTCAAAACAGCTTAATGTTTCATGCAGTTTTGGCTGTTTAAATAATGTTTTGCTTTCTTCTTATTTCTCACTGATACTTTTGGTTTATATTCTAATTTTTTTTCTCTAAAGTGAAAGAGAAATTCCTCAGTAAAGTTGACTTTCAGATAGAAAAAGAAACATGCTGTGAGATCACCCATTTCCAAAGTTGTTTTGTCCATGTTGGTTAATCACAAATCCACATATTTGCCAGGGCCACTGTATACTTTTTGTTGTGTCCAAACTTGTGAGTCAGTAGCTGTCCTGTGCTTCAGCAAAACCAGATTCACATGACTATAAATCCCCATTAATTGGTAGTCACAAGTATAAGCTGTTTAGAAGCAGTGCTTGGAGATTCAGATTCCTAAATTGTACTAATGTTGCATCCTAATTTTCCTTTTCTTTGGAGGGAGAAGTTAAGATTTACAGACCTTTACATGCAACCAGTGAAGTGGTAGGAAAGAGAAGACACTTCTTTCTACACAGATGTTCTTAACTAAAGCAGATGGAAGTAAAATGAAGTAAGGTTTCCTGAGTCAGAACCTTCCTCTCTAAGTACCAGGATTACTTTTGCTGTTCTTTGCTGTCTCTTGGAAGGGCTTTTGGGACACCTGGCTCATCAGATCGCAGCAGACAGACATTCTGAAGGCTAGGGTTTGTTGCCAGAATATTGAGACTCCTTATGTCATCATTCTACAGGCCACCTTTACATGTCCCTTTGGGCTTGTTCCTCTGAAATAGTTTTGCAGCTGATAGGACAAAAAATAGTCTTTGCTGCTTTTCTTTGGGAACCACAGAGCTGTCTTAGAGGCAAAGAGTTTGTGAGAAAATGCTCTTCTAGTTCCAAACAGAAGCAATGATTTAGCCATCTTGGACTGAAGAGAGGTGAATGTCTTCATTCATGTGTTTGGATTCAAAATGGGGTCTCTCCCTTTAGTAATCCCAGTTATCATTACAATAACTGGTTTTGTTCTCTGCAGGATGAGATGAAACTTTTCCCATTTTTCTGTCTGGAGATTTCACTGTATGAGAACTGCCAGTTCACGTCTTTCAGACCTAGAAAAATTGCTTGCGGGTTTTTTAATCCCTGTAATAGAACAAACATTCAGAAATGTGGCATTGACCTGAATTCAGTCATAAATCATCAGTATTAAGTAAAATGAATTAGGACTTCAGTTGCTTTTCTTCTCTGGGATGGATTTGTGGTTGAATAGGACTTAAATGAACAATTATAACATCATTCCATTAACACTTGCATAACTAGCTTCTGACTTGACCATGTGAGTTACAAACCTGGCTGAGTGTGTGTATACATACACATATGTACATGCCAGCTCTACATTATATTTTATTCTTAACTTCCACCTCTCCACAAATTTTAAGCTTCCAGCTATTGTCTGCAGAATAGGAGACAGCCTTTGCTTCCATCATGTTTGTTATTACCCTTACGTAATGAGTTTATTTTGTAAAAGCATTTCTTCCAGCCCTTCAAAATGCCAACAATCACATCCAGTGTTCAAAATGCAGATTATTGTTGATAGTACAGAGTTCTTCCTAAACTGTAGGTAAAGATTTCAGCACTACCCTTCTGGTCATATAAAACATTATCTGATGTGATAGTCTAACAGTAGTTCCTTAATCCTTTGTCTTTTCCTAATGGCACCTCTTACTCCTTCTGAAGTACTTGCTTTGTAACTTGCAGTTGTGTCGTTGCTCTCCTCCCAATATTCTGGTGTACTGCAAGTGCCTTTGCTTTGTTTCACAAATGTCCTAGGACACATCTTTCAGGACCATGGTTTGTCAAAATAGTTCCATTTTGATTTGGATATCAATAAACAGTACCAAAATTTCTACACTTGATATAAATGCAGTTTATAGTCTCTATGTAAAATATTTCTGATATCAAAGCTAGGCAGACTGGCCTGTGCTCTTATGTGTTCTTTCAGTTCCAAAGGTTTCAACACAGGTAAGAAGTGAAGGTGATCCTATGGTTTCAGTACCTCTGTCTAGTCCTGTTTTAATAACCAGGTCATATTTACCAGTTAATGAGGAAACCCAAGTCTTGGAGCTCAAAGATGCTGTGTCATCTTGGTCTTGCCATGCTTCATTCAAATGGGTTTTGTTTTGTTTTTTGGAGCATGCCTACAAAGCAATAGTTATATGAAAAGCTGTCAGGTTCTCATCTGTTCTCATCTCAACAAATGATTGTAAGAATCTCTCTGTCTCAGACTTCACTAATGACTTGGCGTTTTTCCTTTTGGATTTTCTTCTGTTCCCCTCCTTTGGTCTCTCTTTTCAAATGGACAGGTCTCACACGCAATTTTGAAAGGGTACACACCCCTTAAAAATAAGAAAAAAGGGGAGGTCACATCATTAACTTAATAAAATTTAAATTAAAAGCAATCAAACAAAAAAGGCCTCAAAAATCCAAACCCACCAGCAAAAGATACAAATTATTGCAGGAGTGCACCTGTGAAGATTGCCATGGGAGTTTCAGAGGGTGGTTGTGACTTCCTGAACACGGATGTAATTTACTGGGAACTGAAACTGTGACTGATTGCAACAGAAGTAGAATCATTAGCATAATTTGCCAGTGATTTCACACTGAAGAATTGTAGTACTATATGGGTACAGATTGTTTAAACTTGTAGAATTTAGATTATTGTGAAATAAACATACTGTGGAGATATGAGTACTGGGGTTACAATTTAATAACAGGCATTGATTTTCACTTGTAAGCGTTCTGGTAGCAATTTGCTTCTAGTGTTAAATTGCAACTTTTTTTAAATGCCCACATGTGATACTTGTGAACAGAAATGTTTCTACATACCCAAATTACCTGCGTATGCTTTGTCATTTATCTTTCATTAAGTAATTCGAGTTTAATTTAAGGGGGAAAAAACCCCAGGCTTGCTTCTTTCAAAATTTCTCACAGAGGATGTTCACTTGTTAGCAATCTGTTAACTTTGGGGAGTAATCTGCCTGAGTCTTTCTGAATACCTTAAGCACAGGCTTTTGTGTTCATAGGGATAGAAGAAAAAATTTGATTTTTTTTGTTGGTTTCTAATAATATGCACTTAAAATGATCTATCAGGATTAACTGTCAGGAAAATGTTAATTTTGGCTTCAGGAAGATTAATATAA
Source organism: Entomyzon cyanotis (assembly GCA_024500445.1). NCBI lineage: Eukaryota > Metazoa > Chordata > Aves > Passeriformes > Meliphagidae > Entomyzon > Entomyzon cyanotis. The sequence continues at coordinate 45,277,069 of JAKEPQ010001005.1, forward strand.
CCTCAGTGGGAAAATGTGACTTTATAAGTGTTAAATATTGTGTAGCTTATATTATTTATTTGCTGATGTGGTTGTGATAAAAGTACATCCAGGATGCAGTTAGGAATTCTGTGTAAAGTATGAGGATGTATTTTAATGGTCTTTGATTTTTCTTAAACTAGAAAAAATGGTTGTTCCTGTGTACTCAGCGGTAACAATAAAGGTAAAGAAGGAAGTAAGAAAAGACAGCCTGTGGCAAGCATTAGACATGGTAGAAAATTAGAACCAGAAGGTAGTCTTTAGTTCACTTATTTTATGAAAGTTTATTCCCAAGTCTTCTCTAATGAGTACAGTCAGGTTAGTCCAAGAGCTGCAAAAACAGAATGTTTTTTCCCCTTTCTTGAACAAGTAAAAGGTGTTTGTATTAAAAACTCTTGAATTAACTTGCCTGGGAGCAAATTTATACATTTTTTCCTCATTACCTTTTCCGAGATGTATTTCCTGGAGCTGTAGTTTCTCAGATCTTTCATAAGGCTTTATTTGATCTGCATAAAAGAGCACACGTGCTTCTAACTTTCTTTCCCAATCTAAATAATGAAAATTAATGATCATGTCAGAGACAATGGTGGCCAGTTCATGTTCTTTTTTTCCACAGGCCAACAACCTTTTATGATGTTCTGTCACCCTTAAATGAGAGCTCATAATGAGTAATATTAATTCCATGCATGTAGGTTTATGAAATGTGAATGAGATTTGCATTCATTCTGTGATATTTTCATGTGAACATACAATTTGATTAAATATGAGAAATCTGAACGCACCAGGATGTGAAACAGGAATGTTTGCTGACCAGCCAGAAGAGGTTATTTTTTCGCTTGTGGGACTGTACTTTCCTCTGTAATTAACCCACTGACAAACACCGTAATACAAATGTTTTCTTTACTTTCCTGAACAAAGAGTTCTCTCTAGTGAATGCAGCCTGAAGTTGCTCCAGGGTAGAAGGCAGAGTTCCTTGTGTGTGATTTGTATGTGTTATATTACAGATAAGTTGTCCTAGCTACCAAGGGCTTGGTCTCACCCATGGCCTTCTCCCGACCCCTCTTCACAGCTGTGGAACTGCTCACTGGTTAGTGAGTTGACAGAAAATGAACTCTGCGAAAGAACAATTCATTTTCTGCTTGTTTAACACAAGTCCTCATATTCCCAAATGCTTTTTGCTATTGGTTGTTTGGATACTACCATTGATACCATTGATCTGTGCTGCAACCTCCAGTGAAATGGTTGCAAATAACTACCGGAAAAGTTTGAGTAGAAAAATCTCACATTATTACAGAGATCTGATTCCTAGTATGCTCCCCAAGAAAGTTGTGCTGTCACTGCTGAGAATGAACAATGAAACAGACAGAGACTTTGCCAGGCTGGAATTTCCTAAATGAACACTGACATAATGAAAAATGTTCTCAAAACCTTAGGTAAGAAGTTTAACATCCTATTTGAGTTCAGGAAGGACTTTTGAAATAGGGCTTTTTCTGTGTGTGATAAATGGCATCTGTGACTCATTCAGGATCTTGAATATCTCTCCTAATTTTTCTTTTGACTGTTCTTTAGATTTCATTAATACTTCCATTTGCCTCTGCTGTGTCTTGATTCAGAGCAAAATATTAAAGTTTGGAAACAAGATCTTGAAATCAAAATATTGGTCTCCTCTTATAAAACTCAGCATTCCAGTGTAGCTCCAAAACATCCTAAATATCACTGTATCTCCACTGAAATATGCAGGGTGGCTTGAAACATGTTTGTCAAGAAATAGTGCATGGTAGAAACATCTTGTGGAGATCAGTGTTAGGTAAACCCTTTTGCATGTAGCTAAAGAGAGACATTATCTGTCTCAAAGGGTTCTGGGAAATCAAGCAACACTAGATACTGTGAGAATGATTAGAACACTGTCTTGTGTATTCTTCAACTGCAGAAGCTGCGTGTCTTAATTTATTAGTGCATTATTTTTTAGAATTTAATTTAGTTAATTATTCATAGATGTGAAGGAGAGGGAAAGCTTTCCAGGTCAGTTCCAGTAAAAATTATGGAACAGCATCGTTGAAACAGAAAGCTTGACAACAGTTCTGCTGGCACAGAGAGCTTGATTTGGGCACTACTTTGCAAGACTGCTATGTGATTCTCATATATTCAGGCAGTGCATTTTCAGCTTGCACACTTTGTCATGTCTTGTAACAAGGCATGAACATGCACATTATTGTTTCCTCATTAAGTGTAAGTCACTATACTCATGCGGTATCCAGCAATTGTCTGTCTCTGCTGTCAAAATGTGGGTTAAATCAAGCCAGTTCTTTTCTCTGCAGAAGATAAAACTGTGGAAAAACTGTTCTACATGTCAGGTTTCAGTTGCACAGCAAATGCTAAGGCACGTGAATCTGATTTCTCACTGGTTTTGTGTTAGCATGAAACCACATTTTAAGACAAGGTTGTGCAAAAATTTACATTCCAAAGTAGTTCTTTTGACTTGAAGTTCAAGATCAGAATTTCAGAGTAGCTATGAGATCAAACTTTTTCTCTATACAGATTTCACCAATAGTATAGTATGAATGTCTATAGTCAGTGGCACTTGTAGAATTGATTTTTAAATTATTTTAGTAACAATTGGTTGCTAAACTAACTTACTCTGGTAAAACGTTTTTGAAAACATTGCTTGTAATTTGTGGCTACCTTCCTGACTACTCTGCTATTTTCCAGCAGACGTTTTACACATCAAAGGAATTATAGCATGGCTAACAAAAAAATACAGCATCAGGTACTGTTGGTGGGTAGGATTGGATGGTGAAAGAAAACAAATAAAGCTGACTGAGATGCTAAAATGAATTATTCTATAAATATCTGACAGATTTGCTCTACAGCCTGCTGTAGACAGAGTGCTTCTATCTACTTCCACTCAGAATAGCAAAGTAGTATTTTTCCCCATTTAGAATAGTAGAAATAAAAGCTGAAGGAGGATGGAGGGTGTTTAAAGAGAGGGTTTGCAGCAGGAGCAATTGTGAAATATTTACACAAATAGTATGTAGTAGAGTATATTTGCATGGAAAGGGATGGACTGAGTGTAGTGCCTTCCCTTTGACATGATGAAGTGTTGGTCTCCAGTTGTATGGGGCAGTTGATGACGGCAGCCATCATTGTAGCATCCAAATGTTGATGGATTTTATTTTAATTGTGAAGTTGCAAGTGTAATCTAAATGTAGAAGAAAGAATAAATACATCTAATGTTTTTGGGAAAATGTGTGGATTAGTTCTTGCTCTGTGTAAGGGATGTTTAGTATGATTCTCAAGGAGGCACACCTGGAACACAGCTTGAAAAACACAGTGGAAAAATATAATTTCTGATGCTGACTTGTAATAGTGGAAAAGATTCTCACTTATCAAGAACAGTTATCACAAACCAAATACTGTAAATAAGTCTTACAGCAGCAAAGTCAGGAATAATAACTGGTAGACAACTCATCAGGTTAGTAAGTCTAAATCGTAGACATTTACAGATTTTGCTGATATGATTAGGTGTTAAGATTCACTCTTTGGCACCATCTAGTCCCCTAGCATAAGATTATTGTGGTGGGTTGTTTTCTTTTTTTTTAATAAAAGCCCCTAAAATAAAGGGGAAGACAGTCCAGATGAGAATATTTTTAATGAACTTGGTAAAGCCAAATTAGGCGAATGATATATATTCCATTTATCTTTAATCAAGGTATGTGTTAAAAGGAATGAGAGTCTGCTAAATAGGAGCAGACCATAGCGGTGACTATAACCTAGGATAAGTAGGAGGTTTGTAACATAAACAATAAAGGAACTTTTGATCCTGGAAAACCTGAACAGCTTCCAAGAACACTGTGCACTCACTGTCACCAGTGTACGCATAAATGCCTTTACGTGAGTAAGGCTTGGAATGAGTTTACTCAGTCTTCCCGTGTATGGAGGGTTAAGCCAGACCAGTTGCACCTCTGTAGGTCTCCTTCACATGGGTACTTCCCTGGGGCTCAGCATTAGGAATTCTGAACCAGTCTCCTTTTGGAAAGGACAGAAGGCTATTAGAAATGTGTAAAATGTAAATAAAAATGTTCCACTAAATGTTGCTCTATGGTATATTTGAAAATTACAATATTTGTCTCCTCTTTGCAGTGATTTATTGTGTTTGGGGTTTTTAGAGTAGAATAATAGTAATTAAAATTTATTCATAGAAATGTTATATATGGTTTCAACTTTTATTTATAGGTTTGCTTGATTTTTGTGAGAGCCAACTTACCTAAATGTCCTGTAGGTTAATTTTTTTCTTCAGGCAAAATTAGTCATAAAGGATCCATTTACCAAACTACTCAAATAAATATCTGTATTTTGTGATAAAATCATACTGCCCATCTTTAAAGTATATAATCATCTGTGTCTGGTTGAAATGGTTAATAAATATGTATTCATCCCCAAGAATATTTTGTAAGCCTAAGAAGTTAAAACAATTGAATACTACACAATTTGATTTTTTTTTTTACTAAATAGATCTTTTCACAGTGTTTAGATTTCTTAGATTAATATTGTGTTGCAGTTGCATGCAGTTTCCTTTATCTGTGCAACCTGTATATTGCACAACAACATTTTCCTCAGTTAAAGAAGAATAGCAGATATTCATGTTTTATGTCTTTAACTAAAACTTTAAATTAAGTTTTCATGTAATTTGATTTAATAATATTTTTTTGCTATTAAGTACATATTAAGAAGCATAGGAATTCCTTGCTGGAAAGCATACTCCTTTTAGCACAGTTGAGAAATCAGTTGATTAATTATGGCAGGGCAGTATTAATTGCTTGTTAACTGTTTAAATAACTTGCGTATTTTTACTCATGTTGTTCTTTTGGCTGCCTGATCGCAACAATATTCCTGTGGTTGTGGTGTTTTATTTTGGAGTTTTTTAGTGCTTTATTGTTTGTTGTAATAAACAACCTCAGTTTAGGGACTGTGCCTCTGATTTCACTGTTAGTAGTTTTGGATAGTACTGCTCTGAGAATAATAAATGTTTTCAGTTTGCCTCAGAGTGATGTGACTTGTGAGGTCCTGTGTCAGTAGATACTGAATATTGTCCTAGAAACAGTTTTTTTTCTTTGCAAAACAACTGAAGCAAATTTATCATGAGAAATTTAAATGATGTAGTCTCGGTTTCTATCATTCTGCTACAAAGAAAAAAAGTGTAGATATTAAATGGAATAACGTGGAATAACGACTGTAACATCTCTCTATCATGTAGCACAGTATCGGGATTCCTTTTTCAGTGATGCAGCTCCTTGCCTCAGTGTTTCCCAGCTTAAGCTTATTTTTCTGGGGTTAATTTTCCTGGAGTTTCTGCCTGAGCTTGCGAAGAGCCCTGTACAAAGGGAGTCAGTACAGCCTAGTGGAGAGCAGAGTCATGAGCATTTGCATCTCTGGAATGTTTTTATTGACAAACGGTAGTCTGCTATTGACATTCGTGTCCCTTGATGATACTTCTATCCTAGCTTATCTTTGCTGGTCAAATGCCTTAATTGTTCTGGCCTTTAATTCAGTCAAAGTTGGTGCAGGAGTGGAAGAGAAAAGAGAAGGAACAGGTCTAACAGAGCATCAAGCTTGAGCTGTGAAGCTGCTGGCAACGATCAACCTGTCATAATGTTATGATTTGTTCATTTTTATACCATTTATTAGCCTTTACTTGTTGTGCCATTTGGCCTCCAGGGCAGATAAAGTGCTGTCTAATTTGGTAGGTTTGCTTCTGTCAGAGTGGCCTCGACAGAGAAGGTGTTAGCTGTAGTGACAAATAATCAATAGCTGTCGTTGTCATGAGGAACGTGAGTAGTTGGGCCTTTCATCTGGAGGATTAGAGGTCTAATTGGATTGAGAATAGGGAGGGTGAGCTGTTGGGTAACCCTGTCAGCTATGTTAAGCTGTCAAATGTCAGCCTTCCTGAAAGGAAGAAGGAATGGTTAGCTTTCAGAAACGAGGAAGAAGACATATGAAAGCTTTTTAAAAAGTAAGAGATAGAAAAGTAGAGTAGGCTAACACACGCTTTAACCCCTTCTTGTTTAATTACATATCTTCCTAGCTAATGAGGATGCGTGGTGTGTGCTCTCTCGCTCTCTCCCTGAGACAGGCAGAATTTGTGTGAAACACATTTGGCAGTGTTAGACCAGAGCACTCTGGTTTTATGGCTTGAGAAAAAGCCAGTTAACTACTCAGATAGGGAATATAAATGCAAAAGATTATGGCATGGGGGATGAAACTATGCACCAGTGGAAGGAATCACTTAATAGAAGCTGTAAGGAAATAAAATAATTTATTTTATTGTTTTCTTGTAAAGATATGTCAGTCTGATAATACCAGTATATTTTTAGAGATATAAGCAGTTGTTTCAAAGTTGCTGTAAGTAGAGTAAGTATTATGATCCAGTCCTGCACTGGACTTGAAAATCATCAGTTGAATTTTGTCTGCATTTTCTTACTGTTGCTTTTGACCCTTTGCTTTCTGCCTGTTTCTTGGAGAAAGATTTGTGTTGTTCTAAATAAGATAAATCCAATGAAAGAGCCATTATGCTAGTAGAACAAATAATTTAATGTCTCAGATGTGCTAATATTTACCGTATCAGAATAAATAATAGGACTACATTTTAATGAAGGATTTGCTTATAAAATTACTGAAATAATGGTTTATTTGTCGTCTTATTTTGCCACTCTCTTCAAAGCAAGTCTTAACTGTAACCATACCAGTATTCCCCTTCTCTAAGTAACACATTTGCCTTGTGATCTTTAGTACTTGGCCATAGTCATCTATGTATAGCAGATCTTGAAACAGCAAGGTTTTTAGAGGGTGGAACAAAGCTCTTTATTTTGTATCAGCTAATTTACCAAAAGACAATTTTATATTTTTCGTCTTCCTTTTTTTTTTTTTTTAATAGATTTGTAGGTATTTCAAAAGTCATAGATGCTTTTTCCTGTGCTTGGTCATTTATTCTGAAGTAGTGGTTTTATTATCACTGTTTCCTTTTGGATTGATTGCTGCTCCCATCTCTTCTGCAAGCACTTTTTGATGGTCATCTGGACTTGCAACATTTGCTGGTGGTCTGCTGTAAATACTGGCAAACCCATCCTTAATGTCAGGTTTATCTTCGTGGATTAGTACAATAGTGTAAGTATGCCAGAGGCAGAAATCTTGAACAGATTGTCTGTTACCATATTTCAGTGGTGTTACGTGTCAGAAATCATGGGGTTTTATCCCTTTGAGATTAACTGCCATGCTCTCAAAAGGCCCATCTTTATGTGAGAGTCTGGATTCATGTGTGTTGGATAATTTTTGGGTTTGCAATTAGTTGTCTGACAGGTACTATACCTCTGTCATTTATTTTCTGATAATCCAGTTCTCCTGACTCATCTTTCTCTGCTTTCATTGCTTCCCCAACTCTGACTTTATGATCTTGATATTTGTTCTGGAGTCTGTGCAATCTGATTTAAGGACATTTAACCTTCCGGTGTGAGCTACAGGAAGGACAGATGAAGAAATGACATCATAACCTACTCTTGCAGCTTGAAGTGTGCTGAAGATTGCTGAGCTACAGGAGAGGTATTGTGCTGCTGTGGCCTGGTTGGCTTCAGTATCCATAATATTCATGAAGCTGACCCAGGGTTTCTACACTATGTTGTAGTCTGCACTATAGACTGGGATAAAATGAGCTTTTTCCTGGTTAATAAAATAATCCCAGGCCTATTTTTTAAAAATTTTATTTTTAGTTTATTGAAAATCTATCCATTCTCCTGACAATTTTTTTTTTTTTGCAAAGTTCCGTCTTCTGTTTTACTCATCGTGATAAAAAACGTGTCATAATTCAATATCTTAATTTCTAGAGTTTTATCTAGCACTTGGTACCAAAATCCTTACTCTATTTTTTCCCAGACAACTTTCTTGCCGTGGTAGTGATCTGTGGTTTCCCCAGTTTTTCCCATTTTTCCCTCCAGCTCAAACATCAGTATTTGTGATGTTTTCTCTCTCTTTTGCTCCAACAATGTCACAGCTATTTTCACTGACCTAATTGATCTGTTTTCATTGTACAAACCACTCTCTCTCATTTTCAAACACGATGTTATTTTACTTCCTGCATCTCTGTTCCACTTCTTGCTCTGGTAATTCTCCTCCTTTCCTCCACTTGGATTTATATCTTTTGCTACCATGCTTTCTGTTCTTTAAATAATCCAAGGAGGATATTGTCAGGCCCAGAACATATATTGTATTATTATCCTCGTGCCTCTGTTGAGCAGTCTTCCTCTAAAGCACTTGAAATTTGAATATAAAATTTCATTAAAATAATACGAGAAGAAATGTCTCCAACTGCAGTGATTTTCTAAAAGATTTTGAAAATATGAATCAAGTGCAAACCATGGTGGCAGAACATTGAGAAGCTCTGCTTGCGTTTTGTTTTTCAGTGAAAAGGAACTAATTCTGCATAGCATATGGAATGATATCTTAAATATCTGTGCAGACAGCTGGTAGAATTACTTTATTTTCATCTATGGAGTTCACTGCATACTCTTGTGAGTAAAATTTGGAAGAGCTTCGGGTCTGATGACTTACCCATTGTTACTTTTTCTGATCTTTTCTAAGTCCTCTTCCATAACAATGATTTTTCAGGCTACTATCAACAAATCATTTGTATTAATTTATGAAGAATATCAGTTACAAAGAGTGAATCGGTAAAGTGAGCTTGTCTTAAAAAAACATCTTAAATGAGTACTTAAAGCTAAAAAAATATTGGTGCATAATTTCAACTCAGAGATTTTGTTGCAAAGACAAACTAGAACTGAACAGGATATAAATATGCCCAGCAAAGACAAGAAATATGTCTTGAAGAATGAGCAGTGCTTTTTCTATAGAACATTCTTCCATACTGCTTGATGTGTGGCTGTTTTAAGTTGACATAACTACCCTGGTTTTCAGCTGCTGGTTGTCTCCTACACACTGTTAACAAACAGCTGCCCCCTCTTCTCTCCTTTTGCTTTGTTCGAAGGATAGGTGAAAACTTCTCTGACATTTGATCTTGATGGTAATGGTTGCATCTTAAAAATTGTATTCTTTTTAAACATGGTGCTTGCAGTACTTGGAGCGTTATGCTTCAGATCTGAAAAGAATTCATTTTGTTTCACTCATTGTTGTTCCTTGAGCATGTTTAGCATTGTGGCATCCCTTGGTGCACAAGAGACTTGTCCAGCTCTTCTCCCAGGACACTGATGTCTGCTGCCAAGTCTGTACCTTGAAAAGTACCTTTGCAGACAAAGACATCTCCCTGTTTGAGTGTCCTTTCTAAAACATCGTTCTTGCATTAATTGCCCCTCTGCAGCTGACCTCACGGCTGATCTTTAATGGTTACGAGGAGGAATAGTGTTGTTGGGGCTGAGAACCAACTTACTTGTTTGTGTCCAGATTTGGCACTGACAAATTAAAACAGGACTATCACTAGTATTAGCTCATCAGTTTGGTTTAGTCCCGTTTTGTGAACTGTAGGGTGATTTCTGTTTGAATAAGGTGACTTTTTCCAGCTATTCTGCATTAAAAAGTGAAGGCATTTGTTTTCACTGATTATAAATATTATTCTAATTTTAGGTGAATTAGTTTTGTGTTAAATGTATCCACATATGCTTCAATAAATGTAGTAGCAGTAATAGATCATTTTGAAACAGGACACCTTTCTGCTGAAATCTCCAGGAATCTTCTATCAGGTGTCTGACATGTCCTTAATCTGATGCTCAGGCTTGTCATTTGAATCAATAGGATACTAGATAGGATGTCTTCAGCATGCAAGGCTACTGCTATAGGAGGTGTTTGAAAAATAAATTCAGATCTTATGGCCACTCCAGGAGCACTAATCTTTCATTTGTCTCTCTCTTTGTCTGTAAACAGTTGGTTAAATTGTTGATTAAAGAGAACTAAGTGAATCATGCTTAAGTCAAAATGGATATGTATGAACTACATAAGCAAATTCTGTTGCTGCCTGAAAAGCAACAGCTAATGTCAGCATTTCATAAAATATACAATTTATTTAACTTATCTATTAAGATTATAAATTTTCTTGTCTCTTTGAGCAGTTTGGAACCCTCTTTTGTCATGTGTGGTTTTTATTAATGAAGGATTAAGGAAGAATGCTACCAGTTTTTACTAATGAGGAATAATTTTTGCTGAAATATTAAGTGATTTATGCTATGAATATCATCTGTATGTGTTCAGCCTTATGATGGGAATATTTAAACATAGAGATATACACAAAGGATGCATTTTTCAACATTGTTCATATGGTATGGATTTGGGAAGGCTTTGCAACACCAACCTTGAGTTGTTATTTTATCTGCCTCTAGTCTGAACAAAGAGAAATAAATCTAGTACTTTTATTACTGCTAGGATGCAGTTTGAGTAGATATGAAGGCTTTGATTTATTTACTAATTTGATTTATTTTGATTTATTTGATAATCTACTGTAAGTAGATTATGACTTCATTTTAAATATCAAACATCACTGCAGTGTCTATAGAAACTATAAAATTATGCTATATGTAAAAGTAGCCTGAAGTGTCTTAATAATTATTTAAATTAAGAGTAACCTACCTTTATGGCTGGTTGTTTTCAATATGGATTGTCTGTCTACTTCTGTAACACTTCTGGAGACTTCACTGTGGCTGGAGACCTTTTCTCGTCAAATAGAATTGGATAGGTAGAGTTGCAATTATTTCACATAGCAGTTTGTTATAGGACTTAATATATTTGAAATAGATTTAAATCACATAAAATGCATGCATTTATTTTCGGATAAAACAGCAGCTAAAATAATAACAAAAGATTCCGTGAAGCTGTGCTCAAAAATGAGCATATATGCAACATTTTCACTTTGCTGGCATTGTTGCTTCCAGCAGTCTGTAAGGACATGACATGCACATAGAGGGGTGCAATTAAGAAGTACAAGGCAGTAGTGACACAGTACTGGTCAGAGTGATGCTTAGCAGTAATGGCAATTAGTTTGCTTCCAGAATGAAATAGTACTGCACAAAGGTGGGGTAAAAAGACTTGGACTGGAGTGATGGCTGTTCTTTAGACTTGTTTTTCAGGTAGAATTCTGTCGTGGATAATACTGTGATTTGTAACATTTTTTATTAGATTTTTTTTTAAGGCATGCATCTGTTTCAGGGATATATTTTCTTAGTTTTGTAGCACTGCTCTTAGTTCAAAAGAATTCAACTCAAAACCATTAGGATGAAGAAAATGAATGTAGTAAATATTTTCTAGTACTTGTATTTTTGGGGAGGACAGAGTCAGTACTTTCTGACAAATCTTTCAAATCACTGTTTTTTGAAATACAGTATTTCTTGAAAGTTTAGTCTTTGATTCTTTGTGGAGAGGTGGGCAGTGATCCTGTAAATATGGATGATGTGTCTCAGGCTTTGTCGTAAATCCCCAGAGATTGTGTGTTGTGGGTACTTCTGCCTGAATGACTTCAAAAGAACACTACAGGAAAACAAGTTCAGTAACAGTGGAAGAGATCAACTGGAAATGAGAATGCTAATTGCATTTTCATCCTTGAAGTGTTTTTTACATGAAAGCCACTAATTTCAATAGGTAGACCATAACATTTATTGCTGAAGAGCTGAGAACACTACATAGGAACAACATGTACAGGCCATGGATAAATGAAGTCAAAGACTGTAAGATGCAAACACCTATTTTGTTTCAGCCTACACTGGGAAACAGTCTTACCTTGGCTTTTACAGCACTGGTTCATTGTCTATTGTATTCTTTAACTGCATGCCAGTTGATAGTTCTGTCTATTCCTATGGAAACCAAGAGAGTAAAGCCAATCTTGCAAGAGGCTTTAGGGAGAATTGCTCATAGTTGAGACACTGCCTTGCTTTCAGTCAAAATGTCTGATAGTCAGAACTGGCCTCAAGTCATGCTGATGTTCTTCACTGATGTATTGCCTAAGATGCTTTGCCAGACAGATGAACATGTTCGGCTTGGAAACTGGTAAATAAGGTTTCTGTTCAGCTGTCTGAGAGATTTTCTCCAGTTGAGTGTTTTGCTTTTGAGTTTAGAATGCTGCTAACGAAGCTGCTGAAAGGGTACTTTGTGAGATTAAACCCAATGTCAAAAATCAGTGATGTTTTTGTCATGGTTGACTTGCAAGGGTTAGCAGAGCATCACATATTTAAATCCACCAGTGGTTTGTTAGATAGAAGGCATGGCATCATCCTTGTCCACGCAGAGGTAATAAAGAGCTTACAGATTTTTTTTCCAAAGCTGTAGTCCAATGGATGACTGCTAAGGGTTATGTCTAAAACAATAATCCTAAATATTTTCTCTTACTTTTATTTTTCAGTTACAGTGTTAATCAAGGAGTTAACTCTTAGTGATAACCAGAGAGACAGCCTGGTATTTTTATGGTGACTTCACTAATTTCAACTAGAAACTGGGGTTCTAAGTGGCTGTGTTGGCTTGATTTGTTTTTTTCAGGAGCTTTTAAAATGAGCTTACTGATATTCAAGGAATGTAAGAATGGTGCAGTCATATTCATTAAAGGATAGCTTTTACAGGGCTTATAGCTGTTGTAACCAGGCAATATGAATTCCGTTTCAGTGTGTTAGAAATCAAGAAGTTTCAGTATTTCATGCATAGATAAGATGTCAAAACAAAAATGCTAATTTATAAATCCAAATAGTCTTTATTTGCAATTAAATTCATATATCTACTTGCCAACCTCTCTTAGTAGCTTTTCTTCTGAAGAATTCTTGTGAGATTTTTGGCAATTAGCTGATAATATAAGCACATCAAATGCTCATTTTGGTGTGTAGATTTCAGTTGCTTTTTGGAGAGTATTCTGTTCCTATAGATATCAAATTAGAAGTATGAAAAAATAGATTCTGTTTTTCTAAGTGCTTAGTTTGCTTCTGAGAAGCTTCTGAGACGAGCAGGTGTTTTGGTGACAGAAGTCCACCTCATTCTAAGTTGTTTCTGACATTCTTAGAACGTGTCTTGTGATACTAAAAGATGAAACAACCTCTAATGAAACCACATGCACAGCCCCTTTCCTTTCCAAAGGTATTAGAATACTTTCAAATTTGAAAATTTGTTTACTTTGTACGAAGTTTATTTGTAGAGTGAAGCATCCTCTCTTCAGCACCTCCTCACTGGAAAGAGAATGAGTGTGTTTGTGTGTGTATGTAAGATTATCTTCTGTAAAATCGAGTAGATCAAAGAGCAGTTTCTACTCTGTGAAGCTAAGCAGGTTAAATTCAGTTGCCATTTTTATTTCAGAGAGAAACCTCATGGATGTATTTATCTTTTAAAGGCTTAGCTAGCAATTAAGGAGTTCAAGTTTTTTGACTTTCACTGCTTCTTGAAAGCGTCTGACAGCAAAGAGCTGTTCTCAACTTTGGCTGTAGCATCTGTGCTAATCTGTTGGCAAAGTGTGTTAATGCAGTACAAAGTGGCTGATATATTCTGCTTGGGTTTTTAAGGCAAAATCTAAAATATTTCCATGATGTACACATTTAACCTTCATGAGTGTCTGAGTGTTCAATATGATTTAGTATTTGTCAATGTATAGATTTCTACTGGCTTTAGAAACTGGTATGTTGCTATTAAAAAGTATAGATATTTTTGTGTTTCAGGCATAAGCAACAATTAAGTCTTGACTCCAACTTTTAAGGAGTCCTGGGTTTAAAGGGCTTAACATCTAATCTGACTGTTCAAAGTTCATAGCCATCTTTTTTGGGGGCAGAATGTGCTTCTCTGGAAAAGGAGATCTGTGGCCTGGTATGCTAAATTTCAGTGCACACTCCCAGTTCTTATTCTGGGTCTAAACCAAGTGAATAGTGTACATGTGTGAATATGTACACAATAACACATGATATAAGTAGTTTTTCTGTTCTCAAGATGTCATTATATATCCAGCTATACTTTCTTAAATACGATATAGGAGTTTAAAAAGGAAAATTAAAGCATTGATAATATTAAAAGACAATAATACTTATCTAATAGTTCTATTATCACTGCACATGTTATGATTGGTGTAGTATTAGAACAGCAGATGTTTTATCTTTGCAATTAATTTAACTGTAATAATTCTGTGGTGTTCTGTTTGTGAAAGAGTAAAAGTAACTGAATTATATATTATATTCCTCTGAAGAAGATTTATTGATAGTTAAATGGTCCATCTTTTCACAAAAGAATACTAAGAAGATTTTGCTAAAATGTCTTACATAAGTGCTGCTTAATTAATAATGAATATATTTCAACAATCAAAATTTAATAAGCTAATAAATTATTAAGCTATGGTGGGGTGTATAATTATCAGATCTCTGAAATCCTTTCTGTCATGGTTGGTGGAATTGCTGCACTGCTGTCTTCAAACACACCACTTTCAATAGGCTGACCTTTGTGCTTCTGATTTTGTGGGAGCCTCTGTTTTACCACTTGCCTGCATTCTGCTGTAGCCATGCTGACCAGACTTAGTTACTGCAGCCTCTCTGTTAGGGGCTGTGCTCAGTGGTAATGCCTGGTTTTGGTAAATCTCATCTCAATGGTACAGAAACAGCAAGGGATAAGGAGCAAAAGAGTCTTAATGAATCATTCTTTGGGAACTGTAACTTTGCAGAATTTAGGGTATTCAGTAACATTTTTGAATACTGGTAAGTAGTGTTTTAACTAGGAAGAAAAGTAGCTGAGAAAGGTAGCCTATTTGACCTCAGAAGCATCTAATATTTTTAAATTATATGGTGATAAATATGTAAGCAGAAATAGAAAATTGAGTAAAATGTGCACCTTTCTGTCAGCAGTAGGTTCTTCAAGAGTAACTGGCTATTTAGTTAGCTGATTTTATAGAAACAAATTCAATAGGTTGCCTTTTTACACCTGTACAAAAGTATTAATTGTAGTGCTAGGTGGAAAATTGTAAATTGTAAAATCTCCCTTAATGGGAAATTAGGACACAAAATGTAAAAGAATGGCAAATTATTATTTGATAATAAACTGAAAACAGAGTTGAAATATGAGCTGTAAGATCAGAAGGCATGTCTTAAAATTCCTCAACAGTTGCACTTGAATCTAATATTAGTCAGTATTTTTCATGAACAAACTTAGATTCATGAGTAGTACTTTTTTAAAGGGTACTTAAGTGTGGTGCGGTGTTAGGCATGATTGTCAGTCAAAGACAGGATGGCAATGGGTGGGATATCAGAGGAATAAAAATACTGAATGTGATTGAAATGGTTAGAAATATTATAGTCCAAAATGCAAGTCATTGGGGGGGGGACATAATGATTTATTCTATGTATTATGAATTTTTTATTTGAAAAATGACTGAGAATGATGTCATGTGCTAACTGATTGGAGACTGTACTTAATTTATGGGAGAAATGCAGTTTTAAATATATCTGACAAGATATATGCACTAGCAGTAGACAGGTACCATTGTGATTCATGCATGACAGGTATCATGTAGGGTACTTTGTGGGACCTCCTCTGGTAGCCCTGGAATCTCTGCTTACTCGTGTTCAAAACAGAAGAGTTCCAACTAGAATGAGGGCAGAGATTTGATGATTTTTTGAGGACAATGTAGGGTTTATCCATTGTTACTGAGATAAAAAGACCAAAACTTGTTTAGATATTCAAAGCCACACTGTATTTTCATAGATAGAAGAATGAAGTGTGTGCTTTTGTATGTGTTGTCTTAAAAAAGAAACAAACAAAAAAAACACCAAGCAACAAACAAAACCTAAAAACCCCAGCCTGAAACTAAGAGAACTGGGAGGAAAAAATACCAAACACTGTAATTCCACTTAAAAGAAATCACTAGGAATTTTTGGAAAAAGATTAGATGTTCTTACTCGCAGTGGTGCTGGGATTTACTAATCCAGAGGGTCAGTTTTAACCTTCAGGTCTAATTTGTGGCTTATCTGTAAATAAGGCTTTCTGTTCTGCTGCAAGTATATGCCCTGACTGCATCTTCAGTGCTTATGACTGTCAGCAATGAAGAGCCTTTTAAAACCACCTCCTTTGTAAGGGTTTGCATGCTTTTGATCTGTCTGTTCCCAGTTCTGGGAAAGCAGGTATGTAATTTTGGAGTGGAGCCAAAGTCGCATCTTCACGGTTTAACAGCTTGGCATTCTTTTTAATGACTCCTGCTGTTTTTACCAGGAGGTTGTATAGAGCTGCTGGGCTGCCTTTTCCCCAGTTCCTCTAGCAACCCTTACAGTCTGCTAAACCTTCACAGACCCATTGTAGGTATTCCAAAAATCAGGCATAGCTGTGCTGTAACAGTAGTCAGGCCATGTGCACTACGTTATAATTTATTACAAATCAGTCTTTTGAGTAGTGTTAAGTACTTCACATGGATTAGAATTGTTACGATTTTTGAAAATGTGGTCTCAGCAATTAATCAGGAAATAAGCAATTTTTCTACATGCTTTGGCCCCTTTTAACCCACTGATGATGAGGTGATGGCAGCCTAACTATGGATGTTAGGAGAGATGCACATATTCCTCTGACTCTTAGCCTTACCTTGCACAGCTCAGTTTCTCCCTTTATGAAAGGTGTTATGTTTATCTATGTAGCATGTTTTTAAAGTCCAAACATGAAAAGTGTAGCCTCAGAGATGTATCAACACTACAGGGTAGGAGAAGTGGTTAGCCAGAGAGTAGAAGCGCACAGTTACATAATGACCAAGTTAATTCACCAAGAAATAGTGGGACAAGAATGGAAATACATTTTCACGGAGCTCTGTTGCACATCAGCAGAATGTTCCTAGAACCCAGGTGAATTCTTTAAAGCAAGTTTGTATGCTTATGAAATACTTTACAGTTTGCTGTGAAAAATACTGAAGTTCTGAGGAAGTGCTTGGAACAGAGGCAGATGGCACTGGGTGACTTAGAGCAGGACTCTGTGGGGCTGCAGAGCAGAAGTGTGAGGCCAATGGTTTCCTTGCATGGGTAACACAACCAGGAGTTTCAGTATCAACCTATGATTAGAATCATAACACCACTGAACAGAGCTAATTTTTCTTTAGTCTTTCACTTAGGTGACCATATGGGATGGACTGACTGTGGCTGTTTGACAGATGCCCACCCAGCTGCTCTCTCACTACACTTCCTCAGCAAGCCAGGGAGAGAAAATAGGTTGAAAAAGCTGATTTAGATGAATGAAGAAATAAACACGTTACCGTGTTGGCCCAGAAAACTAGGTAGAAAATTTTACCAGTAATTTTCCACTGAAACCTTTCTCTGGCAGTACAATCATATTGAATATACTAGACAACTGTTTTTATGAGTGAACTTGCAATTTTGGGGATAATTTTTTCAATTTCAGAGATAATCTAAATTCTGACAAATTCATTGATTCTGTCTGAGATATTTCTTTCATCACTCTCTTCTCTACTGGAACATTCAGTAAAGGAAACTTTTTCTGGTTGCTTAGTAGTTTAGCTTGGGTCCAGAACTTTCTTTGAATTCATTACTTGATGGCAGAGCTATGGTTGCTTATTGAACTGTCTACCAAAAAATGTGTTATACACCATTACAGTTAGTACCTGTGGCTGAATTTTTGAAATAGCAGAAATATTTCCTCTGATTATGCTGAAGCCAGCTGTTCTCTGAAACTCTACTGTAGTTCGCAGAGTCTTCTGATTTCAAATAATTTTAATAGAATCTAAAGGAATTTTAGGAATTGGCATTGGAATGATAAATTTTGTCTACCAGGAACTGAGTTTTCTGTACGAGTATTTAATCCTTTTTTGCTCATAATGTTTTCTGTTTATAACAGAATAAATTTTGAGTCACTATCAATGCTGAGAGACCATGGACTGACTCAAAGAGCTTCATGCTGCCCAGGAATACTCAGGCCAGTCAAGTGCATTTTTTATGAGTAAAACCTAGCCAGCTTGAAGACTTTTTATACACAAAAATTCTATAAAAATGGAGGAACTGGCTTTTCAAGTTAAGCATTCCCTCCCTCTACCTAATAAGATTTAAATTACATCTGCCCTCAAGGCATGTTGATAAATTGCATATTTACAAACTTAAGCAGTAATCAATTGAAGGTGGAGAAATTTTTCCATTGTCATTAAAAAGCATGATATTATTTTCTAACAAGTGAAAGAAAGACAGCAAAATTCATGGTATTACTAAAGAAAAGAACAGCAGGCAGAAGTAAAAGCCTGAATAAGATAATTCAAATAAGTAATGTAAGTACAGGTGTTTTCTGTGGTAGTGTTTTTTAAAAAATCTTAAATCATTTGGAAGAAACAGGATCTTTTGTGTTTCAGAATGAAGGGATTTATTACAAATTCATTTGCTAAGGAGAGGGATTTGTTGGTGGCTAAGCATGCAAGAGAATAATGCAGTAGTAACTGATGGAAAAATGTGTAACAGCAAATATAAAATACAGTATAGGGAGAGAAATTCTAATAATAAAAAGGCATGTTTCCTTAGTTTTATGCATTATTTTAACTTTCACTCTTCTTTACAGGGAATTTGTTCCAACAGCTGAATATACTTGTATATCTTCCAATAAGTATCCATCAACTAGACAAAACCAATTTTTTTCCTTTCATGAGTATGCATGCACTGTGAGCAGGAAATACTGAAAACAACCCAAATGAATTATCCTCTGTGATGGAGAAAAGCAGCTATATTTCTTCCAGGACTAATATTCTCTCAAGTTATTTAATATTGTCTTCCTTGAGTCTAATTGCCAACCCTGTCATGATACACTGAGATTTTTTTGCTAGTTTTTATTTTTCTTTTTTAATGAGTTTTGTAGATTTTTCTTATATTTGCCTGTAAAATACAGTGGTAACAGTGAGGAGTATTCTCATGCCTAGCTCCTTCCCAAATTTGTCATGAATTAATTCTGAGTGTGTTCTCTGTGGTTTAGGAGCTCTGCAGACATCACGCTGTTCTGCTCCTTTACTTTGGTGTATGCCTTGATATGTGTCTGCGTATAAAGGGATGAGATCCTGAGCTTACACTTTGCCTGACACCCAGCAGAAGAAAAAGATGTATTTGGTAACTTCTGACTGTGAATGGTATAGTAGCTATGCTGTCCCTGGCAAGAGAAGTTTGCGTTTTCAGACGGGTTTGTGGTAGGTCTTTTGGCAGACTTCTTGTAAGCTGTCACTGACAGGCAAACACCAGTAACAATAAATGGTAGAAGCAGAAAGAGATAATTTTGTCTGAACTCATTCATGATTTGCTTTCCCTGTTTTGTTTTTTAAAATAAAATAGTGTAGCAGGTAAAAAAAAAAAATCACATTCATTTATTTTGGCTGTACCTGGTGAAATCCATTCTGTATCCATAAAGCTCAGGTCTTCCATTGCTATTAGACAAAAACCAGAACAGCAATATATGTAAAATATGCCCTTGCAATGTTTATGGCTGCTCTGAAAAATGAAATTTGAATATTTTTTATGCCCTGGCAGTGGATACTGTGGAGGCCTCTGGAATCCTTTGGCCTGTCTCCATCCTACTATTCTGCTGACAAAAGTGATTTGCAATTCTGAGTCTTATGAGACACCAAAGTGCCCCGTTCATTAGCACTGCTTGCCCTTGTCTATTTGGTTACCTTTTTTCATTGTTTTTCCAAAGACAGCCTAAGGGGACTAAGTTAACATACAGAATTTATAAAAGAATTGTAGCGGACTGAAGTATGTTAATTTGCAGGTAGTTTTGTAAGCAGAGGAATCCAAAGACATGGCTTCTATTGATTTGAGTGTCACCTTTCCTGTGTACATTGTCTAATAAAGCTTCACCAAATGTTCCAGCTTTTCCCTGAGTGGAGGAGAATTAGTACAATTTATATTCTCTTCTGAGCTTTCAATTTTCATTATATTTATAGGTGATGATCTATATGTGAAATTGGCAAAAACGAATATCTTGGAGAAACATTGGAAGACAGTGAGCAAAATTAGGAGACAACACACTCCTTTAACTTTAGGAAAGGTTAGAAGTTAGAGTGGGAAAAGAACAGGGGTGTTTAAACCATAATGACAGAAGGTAGATGCAGATGTTTTGTTTCAATGAGTTACTGCTCCAGCAGTTGCTAGTCCTCAACTCCAACTTAACTGCTGAAGGTGATTTGATAAACCAAATAGAGTTTGGGAAGTGGAAGCATCAAAATGTTGTGTGTAACATCTCTGCTATATGGAAAATAACTTTCAAGCAAGGGGTAGTAGCAAGTCAAGGTTGGCTATACTACTAAATTGCTACATCTTCCTGATGGCATGTTCATATCTTTAATTTTTGACTGGCTTCTTCAGTGGTTTGGGAAATAAAACCCAGATTGGGTATTTTTGGATCCACCCTCATTTATTATATCATTATATCCTGTATATATCATAGGAGCATATCTACATTATTTCTTTTGAAAACATAGTGAAAACCTAGTGAAAGTCCTAGTGTGAAATATTTTCAATTTGTTGTAAAGCAAGCTGTTCCATGTGTTTATTATGTATATTGTAGACCAAAACTCATACAGTTCCCAATTAAAAAATATGAGAAAAAATCACTCTTGCATATATTTGCTACATATTCAGATGAGTACATTTTATCTTCCTGAATCATTCCTGGTTATTTTTCTTACTTTCATTTTGAAAATTACATTTTTTCTTCATGTTTAGTTTTATTCCTCATCTGATAACCATTTACCTTGCTGAAACCGGCATGTAATAGTCTTATTTCAGTTTTTACATGATGTTTACTGAGGTTGAACAGTTAAGAAACTCTGATAATATTGCAGAATTTTCAGTAATAATGAACCCTGTCTTACTCTGCTAGTGGAATATATGTATCTAATACCAAATACCACAACAGACCTAAAAATGAAGAGTTCATGTTAACAAGAAAAAAATCTTCATTATAGGTTTCCAAAGCTTCGAGCTGTTTTGCTGCAGGGGTTTTTTGGCACTATAATACAATAAATATATCTAAATCTATCTAAGTATCGTAATTTGGTTTGATAAACTGACATAAATTTCTGATTTTTTTTTTCTTTACCCAGGGAAATTATCGCTTTATGAAACTTTTACTGGCTCGTAGAGGGAACTGGATGCAGAAGGACTTAGAGGATATGACACCATTACATTTAACTACACGTCACAAAAGCCCAAAATGTTTAGCTTTGTTGTTAAAACATATGGCACCTGGAGAAGTGGATACCCAGGACAGAAATAAGGTAAAAGTACTAGGTATTTTAAGACAATACTTGTAGCAACTTCAGAAATTGGTTTTACCACAAGCATTCTGTGCAAAAAATTATTTGTCATAAACGTTTTCTAGGTCTTCAAAGTAGAAATATTAAAATTTTCCTGATGTTAATGATGTCAAAGTTCATTGCACTGGCTCCATTGACATTCTTCTTGAGGGTTGTTACAACAGAGGGTTCAAAATCATCCAAGTCTTTCCGTAACATTGTGATCCTTGTTACAGTCTGGACAGCATGTGCTTATCTTGCTTTTCTTCCTTTGAAAAGCCTCACATTTAGAATCATTTAATGATAAGAGTCATTAGAAAACTGCCTATAATTACAGCAGCCGTTCTGGAGAGGCCATGCTGACTTCATGACCATGCTAATTAATTAACAAAGGTGTGCATAAACCAGCCAAAACCGCTTAGCAACCTTGCCTGTTCAGCAGATTTCCAAGGCAGTATTTAAAGCATTGCCAGATTCCCCACAAAATATAGAGCACTTTGCTCACAGTTCATGTCATAAGTAGTCAGAGTAGGAAAAATGGAATTCAGGTTGGTGAAAGACGATCTCAGGGACAGAGTCCAACCTGTTTGATCCTGTTGGGCACATATCCTTGTTCAGTTTCCTTGCTGCAACTGTGCACATCAAGATTGTCAAATACAATTCCTGAACATGAGAGAGAACAGTCTACTTCCATGTGGGTAACTGGCTGAAACTGGTTGTAGGTGAGAGAAGTCAGTGAACCAAGGCTATGTTGGCCTTCTGGTAACCAAAAGTTTCTGCTTTCATTGCAACTGGCAGTTTACAGGGATACTGGTCAGCTCCATTTAATAAATAACATTGAATTTATTACAAATTTCTACTGCTACAAGTCTATGGTGGCACTTCATGGAGCTCTTCTCCAGTGAAAGACAAGTAGAAAAAAAAAAAGGCTGTGCTGTCTTGTTGTTGTTACCATGGTATTAAACTAACAGCTGGCAGCAGCAAACACAAATAGGGTCCTTTCTGCTGTCTTCCTTTACAAAGAAGTTAAGGATATGATAGTGAACTCACACATTCCATGTCACTGTTCGAGGATGCTAATCTAGGGTTGTGTACTTCTATGCACAAATGTCCCACAGGAATTATTTCTCTGTTTCCAAATCAAAATTCTGTGTAATATTTAGGAGGGGTGAGGGGGTAAGAGAGACGGGGGAAAAAAAACATACTTTATTTTACAATTCTCTATTACTTGCCAGTTGGGAGAGGTGTGTCTTATAAATTAAATATTTGTTAATATGCCAACATTTTGCTGTTTAGGAAACGCCCACACATTGGTTCACTTATGTAATTATGAACATCGATAAGGCCTGTAAAAAAGCCACTGGCAGTCAGGAGTTGGCAATAGGAGCATGGATTGCCTTTTGACGTTTTATTGGACTGCCATGGGCATTAGATTCAGTAATAGTCAACTTCAGAATTCTGAGTCAGCACAGACAGTGAAGTCAAAACCTTTGTTCAGGGTGGATCCAAGTCCAGTGTAAGCCTTCAGTGCCATCTTCCTCTAGTGGAGAGTAGTCTTCTCTGTGAGTTTGTATTACCTCAATAGATTTTGAAATTCAGGAGGGACCACACTGTTCACTGCAGTTGTTCTATAGTGCAGCTCTGGTGCTGAGGCCTGGATCAGATGATCATTCTAAATTCAATGTCATTGCTTAATGCCAAGTACAGATATTTTCTCCAGGTCTGAAACTGCTGCACCAAGTAGCCCACAGGGCAGTGGTATGGATGTTATTCTCCTGCCATAGTCCAGTAAATCCATATACAAAGCAGATAGTCTACCAGAGATCCTTATGTTCCAAGCATAAGGGCTTCTCAGTTTGGATCTCATGTAATCTCATGGTGTAGCTGAGACCTCAGCAGCAAAGGTGTGTGATGATCTGTTCTTACTAAGGTAGTTTAAAGCCTATTTTCACAAATTTTGAGTTGTCAGGCACCCTAGGTACATGTGCTTGGTTTTCTGTCAGTCCTCTGTATTGAAGTGTAACAAAAGGTTGCTCATTTACCTGTTGTTTAAAGCACGTTTTAACCAACTTTATTTTCATATTTCAGTAATTTTTAAATGTGTTTGTAATCCTTGTGAAAACTGTGTTGCAGCAAACTGCATTGCATTGGAGTGCCTACTACAATAACCCAGAACATGTGAAACTTCTCATAAAACATGATTCAAATATTGGAATCCCTGATATTGAAGGAAAAATCCCACTTCACTGGGCAGCTAACAACAAGGACCCTAGTGCAATCCACACAGTGAAATGTATTCTGGTAAGAAAGTCTACTGTATACGTGTATAACACTGTCTGTCTTTATCACTTTACTCTAATAGGAATATTTTTTATTCTCTTGAGATTTCTCATTTTAGTCCACTGACTCTTTGAGAATGAAATAATTTGCTTTTCCTAATAACCAGAACTTTGTAAGAAATAATCCTAAATATTTTTGCTCTCTAGAAAAGGGTTTGAGTTCTATGGGTGAATGTCTTCGCTCTAATTCATGTCGAGGGGTAGGAAAGGTTTAAAAGTTTTCCTGGATAAAATGGCCAGTCATATTGCTCACTTTGAACACTGATTTCTTTGTTTTGTGTCTTTTCTTCATTACTTGAAAGTTTATGTCTAGTTATCTGTACTGAAAAGTCTAGTTTAATTTGGTTTTTCAAGTTAGAATTCTGGGAAATATTTGATAAATTGTCAGTCAGCCCACAATCAGTTTGTTGAGAGACTTTCCACATAATTTTGTTATTAATTTAATAGTTTTTCCTTGGTGGCATATTTTCTCTTTTTGCAATATTTCAGTCTCATCTTCTACAATAACAGTTATAATGGGTACAATGAAATCATATGCTGAGCTTGATTTTTATCTTGATTTTTATTTTGTGAAAATCTCTGAGCTTCACTAACATGGAAAGATACAGAAGCCTCAATTTAAATTTTCTGTCATATTGAAACAATCTTCCTCTATCTTCATCTAGTTCAAGGTCATCTAGTCCAACCATGCTGCCATGACCAGGGACATCTTCAAGCAGATCAGGTTGCTCAGGGCCCTATCCAACCCTTTGAATACTTCCAGGAATGGGGAATCCACAGCTTCTATGGGCAACCTGTTCCAGTGCCTCACCACTGTCACAGTAAAGAATTTCTTCCTGATATCAAATCTAAACCTATCTCAGTTTAAAATCATTCCCCCTTGCTTTGTCACTCCTGTACAAAGCCCCTCTCCAGCTTTCCTGTAGGCTCCCTTCAGGTGTTGGAAGGCTGCTATAAGGTCTTCCCAGAGCCTTCTCTTCTTCAGGCTGAGCAACCCCAACTGTCTCAGCCATTCTGCATAGGAGAGATGCTCCATCCCTATAATTATCTTGGTATCCCTCTTCTGGACTCACTCCAGATTGATATCCTCCCTGAGCTGGATGAAGTACTCCAAGTGGAGTCTGAGGAGAGCAGAGGCACAGAATCCCCACTCTTGGCCTGCTGGCCACGCTGCTTTTGCTGCAGCCCAGGACACATTTAGCTTTTTGGGTCACAGATACACATTTTTGGCTCATGTCCAGCCTCATCCTTTACCCAGCACCCCCAAGTCCTTCCTGGTAGGGCTGCTCTCAATCTGTTCTTCTCTCAGCCTATGTTAGTACTGGGGTTGCCCTGACCCAGGTGCAGCACCTTGCACTTGGCTTCACTGAACTGCATGAGTTTCCTATGGGCTCACTTCTTGAGCTTGGCTGGGTCCCTCTGGATCATATCCCATCCCTCAGGCTTGTCAACTGCACCAGTCAGCTTGGTGTCATCTGCAGACTTGCTGAGGGGGCACTCAATCCCTTCACCTGTGTCCTTTCCCTCCTTTCTTAGCTGCTTTTTGCCATATTACCCTGTTCCAAGTCCATTGTCCAAGCATCATGTTTGATTCTCGTTCCTCTCTAGGTCTTCATATGTGGGCTACCTTTATAGCTTTTCACATTCTTCCTGTGTTGTATTTCTAAAGTACATACCCATGGAGTTAAAATTTCTGTCATCTCGTGTCTTACATAATTGCATTTCTCAGTTAATGAAAATATTGTTTTGTACTGATGGCAGGATAAAAGGCATATAGTCTGTGTCTGTTGCCTCCCCATTTTTAATCACATCCAACACAAACCATTTGTCTCTGCTTTCAGGTAGAGTCTGTAAGCACTGTGCCACTGCCCAGATAGCAGTCAGGTATCAATGCCTACCTCTGGTCAGCCTGCACTGGCAGCCTTGGAACAGCACTGCTGCTGTTTCTCTCATGCTATCTTTAACACTGTGGTAGAATTCCCCAGAAAACTATTTTTCTCTAGTGTCCTACTTGGAATTCTTCAGTGCTGCTTTACAAAAACTTGACAAAAGTTTAGTTGCTAGTTTATTGAGACCCCAGTCTATGGTAGGGAAACATACTGTCTTGTTTTTCTATACTCTGCCATTTGGATGTGGCTGTTTATTATGTCCTGCTTATAAATTCTTAAAATTACTGGTTGTCTTTCTGATTGATATTTATATAGTTCATCATCCGTTGGTATTGTCAAAATAAACAATTATGAAAAGAGCTCAGCTGAATGCTGAAAAAGAAGACTGGGTGTGGAGGGGTGCCAGTTATGCGCAAATTGGTTATAGCTGATATATATTTTAATCCATGAAATACAGTCAGAATGGAACTTGACATATGTGGAAAGTAAATATGAGAAGTAGAGAGAAACTCTAATCTGGAGATCCTCTCATGGTCAACTTCCTTTTCCACCTTTCCAGATTCAGCAGTGCTTGGTTACATGAAAAGCGTTGGGAAGATTTAAGGAGAAAAGAACAGAATAAGGTTCCATTAATATGATGGAAGCAACTGCTTAGTACTCTCTGTCTATTTTGTATCTCTTCTCTTTATTTATTCTTCATGGTAAGAGACATGACATTTGTTTATACCACACTTTCCATTATTGCCAACAATTCCATTGTTCTAATTGCTGCAGAAAAATGCTTAGCTTCTGTTTCTTCTGTGTATTGTGCTTAAAATATTAATACAGTATGACAGTTTAATTATAGCTAACCAAACCCACTTAAAATCTAAAGAAATTATACTCATGAATGTAGGCAGAAAGAGGCCTAGAAAATTTTATTTTAAGTGGCCAAAAAATTCAAAACACACAAGTACTTTTAGACTAGAATATAAATAGTGGCTTTGTCATTGGAAGATTCTGTACCATTTTGCAAAAATAACACTTTTGACTATGGGGATATTTCTTGGCAACATCAGTGACTTTAAGCCAGGAGTTTCAGGATTCATTTATTTTGGATGCTGTTGTGCTTCTGGAAGGCTTGAAAATTAGCTGTCAGGATTATATTAGCAAATTATAAGTGAAGAAGCATTTGTTTTCTTGTTTGTCCATTTTGTTCAAACACGTTTTCCTCTGGTGGACTTAGAATTTCAGTAATAACTTCTGTGCCTATCGTAATTCATGTTTAGCCATTCTTAAAAGTGATTCTCATAAAACGAATTTTTGCTGTAGGCTCTGTACTCCCCCTGCTGAGCTCTATGAATAGAAAAAAAAAGCATATTACCAGTTAGCTTTCTCTTGAGAATTATTAAAGTTAGGGAAGAACATACAAGTTTTCACTGTAGTGAAATGCTTTTGAATGCTTATCAAAAGAAGCATGTTACACATACTTTGATTATTGTGGTTTGTGCATGGAATAATGTTAACTTCGGTTGTATTTTTAGCTAAGAGTCACATTTATGAATTTTTTATGTTTTTAATAGATTATCTTTTATTTTATTAGTGACTACATATATTGTGAACTGCAGAATGTTTCAAGTATGTTATATTTTAACTCTAAGAAAACATGGCTGACACTACTGTTACCTAATCTAAAACTGATGAAGTTTTTTGTATGAGACAGGCAACCTAATCAGCATTTAATTAGCATTGGCAGATGTTATTGATAAGATACTGTCCATCAGCTTTGAAAAATCATGGAGAACGGGAAAGGTGCCTGAGGACTGGAGGAAAGCCAATGTCACTCCAGTGTCTTGAGAAAGGGCCAGAAGAACAACTCAGGAAACTGCAGGCATTACCGCAGTCCCTTGGATGTCATCTCTAAGCACGTGAAGGAAACAAAGGTTATTAGTAGTGCACTTGGATTCACCAAGGGGAAATCATGCTTGACCAATAAGATAGCCTTCTGTGATGGCACCACTGGCAGGGTAGGTGAGGGAAGATCAATGGGTGTTGTCTGCCTTGACTTCAGCAAGGCTTGTGACACTGTCTCCCGTAAGGTTCCCATAGGTGATCTCAAGGAGGGTGGGTTATCTGAGCAGGCAGTGGGTGGATTGAGGACTGGCTGAAGGGCAGAGCTCAGAGGGTTGTGATCAGTGGCTCAGAGTGGTTGCAGGCTGTATCTAGATGTGTTCCCCAGAGGTCAGTGATGGGGCCAATCTTTTTCCATTTATTCATCAATAACCTGGATGAAGGGAAAGCCTGTGCCCTCAGCAGGTTTGCTAATGATATAAAACTGGGAGGAGTGGCTGATACACCATCATGGTGTGCTGCCATTCAGTGAGACCTGGACAGGAGAGCAGAGAGAAGTCTAATCCAAGTTCAACAAAGGCAAATAGAGAGTCCTGCACTAGGGGAAGAATCCCCCTGTGCACCAGAAGGACCTCGGCCTTCTGGGGCACAACAGGCTGTTCATGACCCAGCAGTGTGCCCTGGGAACCAAGAAGACCATTGGTACCCTGGGACATGTTAGGAAGAGCATTCCCAGCAGGGCAAGGGAGGTGATCCTGCCCTTCTACTCAACCCTAGTGAGGCCACATCTGAAGTGGTGTGTCCACTTCTGGGCTCCCCTGGTCAAGAAAGACCAGGAGTTACTGGAGAGGGTCCAGCTAAAGGCTATGAAGGTGATGAGGGGAATGGATCATCTCTTCTATGAGGAAAAGCTGAGAGAGCTGGGGCTGTTTAGCCTGGAGAAGAGATGACTGAGAATTCTGAGACTG
The DNA here is from genome assembly GCA_024500445.1 of Entomyzon cyanotis. Taxonomy (NCBI): domain Eukaryota; kingdom Metazoa; phylum Chordata; class Aves; order Passeriformes; family Meliphagidae; genus Entomyzon; species Entomyzon cyanotis. The sequence continues at coordinate 45,305,360 of JAKEPQ010001005.1, forward strand.
AGAATTCTGAGAAAGACTGAGAAATCTTACCAATGCATAGAAATACTTTAAGTGTGGATGTCAAGAGGATGGATATTTTCAGTGGTGCTCAGCAATAGGATAAGGGGCAATGGGCACAAACTGAAATATGGAAGTTTCATCTGAATATGAAGAAAACGTCTTTCCTGTGATGAAAAGTGATTGTTCATTATAACAAGCTGCCTGGAGAGGTTGTGGAGTCTTCTTCTCTGGAGATATGTGAAACCCACCTGGATGTAATTCTGTGCAACCTGCTCTAGTTGAACCTGCTTTGGTAAGGGGTTCTTTGGACTAGATGATCTCCAGAGATCCCTTCCAACACCAACCATGCTGTGATTCTGTGATTTACATACAGTATGCAATGTATGTAACTCTTTAGTTCTAGAAAACTTACTTTAATCAAATATTAGGAGGATTAAGTTGACACTGTAAGAAAGTAAATGGTAAGAAACAAAGAATCAGGGCATTGCAGAGTTGAAGTTACTACTGCTGTGTTAACAGCCAAATTGCACTTTGAAAATATAGTGAAATATAACTCTAATTGCTCAGGGGTTTTTGAGAATTTTTTTATCCATTACATAAAAAATATAGAATGTACAGCTTTGGTCAATTAATATTTGGATAGAAACCATAGTTCTGGAATTTCCTGACTTTCTTCTTCTTGATTTGTTGTTCTCAGTGTGAGATATTTGTTTTCTGTGTAATAGTAACTACACGTCAAATAATGCAAATGCAAGTGATTTTACAGCCTATTTGTGTACCTAGTGGAGTCAAAAGGAAAGATTGCAATTAGTTTAGTGAGAAAGGGATCAGCAATGATCACAAGCTCTCGTTCATCTTTCATAAATGTATTGTGATATGTAGTGGGGCTCTGTATTTTCAGGAGGATTGCTTTTCTCACTTATCATGGGTTAAAATCCCCTCTAGTGTTGGAAGTTAAAAATCTCTGGACTACATTCCTTTTTAATTTTGCAGAGGGTTCCCATGACTTCAGTGAATTGTTCTGAATTGTTGGAGATAGAAAAGCAGACTCACTTTCTCTAGTTTACTTAAACTCTTGTTTTGACAATCTGCTTCTGCTCTAGATGTTTAGTGTCCTGCATCCTGAGTTTCTGTTGTATTGTTTACCATTTTTTTTTAGTGATACCTCTTTTTTCAGAAAAGTGAAGTTTAAAGTTTGTATTTCGTGGGTCTTCATGATATTTGTCATTTGAAGATCTCTCAAATGCTAAGATGACGTTCATTTGTGCCTGTTGTGTTCTTTTGCCTGGACAAGAAAGTAATGAAGAGAAATCTGTATAAAAAATATTTCTGAGAGATGAAATTACCGTAATACAAAACTATATAGGTAGGGACCTTATGTGAAAGTAATTTAGCATATTTTGAAGAAAAGGTGATGAAAAGTCAAGTTATGTCTATAAATGCCTATATTAGGCAATCAAGTTAGATCAAGTGACTAATAATGAAACTTTAAAGGACTTTTAAAATTCAGAATTAAGCCCACTAGAAGTAAATGCATTCATTAGGACTACTCTCTATCTTCTGTCTTGTCAGCTAGAAACCTAGACATCTCCTTTGGAAATGCTATGGGGGTATAAAATGCTAGAAGATTATTATAATGAAAGTCATAAAATTAATGTGTGCAAAAAGGGGAGTGTCATAGGAAAAAATCTGAAAATATATATGTCATGTTCATAAAAATCAAAATTTCCTAGTTGTTTTCATAAGAGACAGAGTTAGTCTTTCACAGATCTGTGTAAGGAGCCACTTGCACAACAGACTTGGTTGGGTTACCAACCACTACATACCGTGGGGTATGTAGCAGAAATCAGGACTTGTAAAATAATTAAGTATGAAAAAAGCATTTAGTAAGAAATACTTTAAAGTAGTAACATACTGTTACCAAAATATTTGGTTGTAGAGCTACATTCTATTGGATGAGGACAGTTTATCTGTCTAAAAAAAATCTGCAAAGATTAAATGGGTTTTCTCTTTTTCTCTTCAATTTAAATTTTTTTAATTTTGTTGTTGTTGTTGGTTTTTTTTTTTTTTTTTTTTTTTTTTTTAGGAAGCTGCACCTACAGAATCTCTGCTTAACTGGCAAGACTATGAAGGACGAACTCCTCTTCATTTTGCAGTTGCAGATGGGAATGTAGCAGTTGTGGATGTCCTGACCTCCTACGAAGGCTGCAATGTGACATCTTATGACAACTTGTTTCGAACTCCCCTCCACTGGGCAGCCTTACTTGGTTAAGTGGATTTGTGATTATATTATCTCGTTTTCATTAAACCACCCCTCACAAACTAAACAAGTGACTTAAGAAGATTCCCACAAAGAAAATGCAGATACTCTGATAATGGCAGCACAAGTAAACAACAAAAGTCAGAGTTGGCACTTCTCCTACTCCTGGTACAAGCTCTTCATCAGACATGTTATGACAATCTAATCAGATCTGTTTTATTTGGATAGAGTTTTTCTGTGTTCAGATTGTTACCCTGAGACTCAGATGCTGTGTAAATTGTAACCTTGCATATGTGAGTTTTGCTTTGGATTTACAAAAACTGGATCTTTGCAAAACAAGTTAAAATCTGATTAAATGTAAATAGCCTAAATGTAGGGAAATGCAACCTGTAAAATGACAGCCACAAAAAATTTTGATTTAGAAAATTTACCTCCTATTTCCATTCAGGAAGAAAAAATAACCACTGGATAAAAGAATCTTCAAAAAGTCTCTCCCCTTTTAACAGGCTTCATCCCAATGATCCTTTGGGACACTGCAGTCAAAGAATGCCAATAAAAAAATCAGATGTGCATTGGAGCGAGTTTCTGCAGCTTCAGTAACAAGATACATGTAGTTTGATTATGTTTATTAAAAAAAAAAAGAGAGAAGGGTGTTCTCAAATTTGCATATAAGTACGGATATTGAATTTTTACAGAGAAATTGTGAAGCATTTTAAGTGTCATAGGATCAGCTTTCCAAAGAAATAGTCATTATCACTTGGTTCTGTCCAAGAAGCAAAATTTATTGTGTTTTGAAATTTGTTGTATTTAAGAGAGAACTTTTTCCTGTTAGAAAAATGGATTGTCTAAACAATGTAGATAAAGGGGGAAGATGTGCCAAGACCTCCAGCCTATTTTGTGAACTTGATGATGCTGTTTGGGAATTTCTGGTTAGTAAATCATTATTAATTTTTAGGTGTCTGGTTTTAAGTTGAATACTGAATGTTCTATGTAGATCTTAAAGAGAGTAAGATGTTACTATACAGATTAACAGTAGGAGATGTAAAGCAGTGCAGGGATACTGCCACAAGTTTCCTTAGATGAGATGGATTGCATGTGACTGCATCTTAAGGGCATTGTTGCTCCTCTTACCTTTTCTTTTGTGTAGATAAAAGTCTCAGCCAAGTTACATGTCTACTAAATCAAAGTACAACAGAAACGACAATTCTTGACTTTAAGAAATGAGTTTTAATGTTTACATTAATAGCCAAGTGAGATCCACCTTTGCACCAATTTATTTACTGTTGCACCCAATACAAATTTTTTTTTCAACTCCCTCAAGCCTTATTCTCATAGATAATTTAGCTAGACCTCCTGTCCTGATTACAGAGTTAAGTTCCCTTTTCAGGAAACCTTTTTTTCAGGCTCAGTACTCCTGTGGTTTTTCTGCCTGGATTGTACTCCAAATCAACTTCTTCCAGTGAACCTCAATTTACTTCTTACAGTCTTGAGGTCAGAATAACATAGCAACATTATATCTCTTCTTTCTGCTGTTTTTTCTGGTAGGAAGGGACAGAATAATGTGATGTTCTGCAACCAGGCTTCTCCTACAGGAAGAGAAAGAGGAGCCTTCCTGTACACACTAAGGTCCCTAGAAAGAAAAAAATGCTCATGTAGTTCTTCATCCTTTTTGACTCAAGTCACCATTTTCTCTCATTTCTGATACTTCTGTACATATTAAGTCTTAAAGTGCCATTTCACAAAAGAAGGCTTGCCTAATCCTCCATGTCCAAGGTTTTAAGAGCTACAGACCACAACCGTAGCATAGCTTCATTCTGTAATTGTTGGTGTTTTCATTAAAAATAGTAGGAAGGTTTACCTACCTTTTCATTTGTTCTAAAGTGATTCAAGACAACTGTGCAAAAGTAACAAGCTGCAAAATTGATTGCCTTTCTGACATACGAGGTACTGGGAGTTCTCACTTGTAAAATCAGAATGGTTTTATAGTATTGCTTGAAATATTAAATCATTAAGATACTTTGTGAGCTGCATATGCCTACAAAAGCAAGCACATGAATGGACTGGTTGACTTCAAGGGTAATATACTGTATTATGTTTTAATTTTCCTGTCTGTGATGTGAATATAAAGTTTACCAGCACCACCATTCCCCCCAAAAATGTTGTGATTTTAATCTCAAAATATTTTAATCTGTTCTTAAGGAAGGAGTTGTGTGTGAGCTTGTTGTTTATGGCAGCTGGTAATAGACTGGCCTCTGATTCTGCTATACATTTTCAGTTGAAATTTTGGTTAAATAAAGCCCAAGTGAAGAATGTACACTTGATTTCTGTAAAACAATGTGATATATGATGAAATGGTCAATGTTGGTTTAGCTTGTCTTTTAAAGCAGATGGACAAATGCTCGTCAGCAGCAGCCTATGCTCACTTTGCTGTTTCTGACTGACCTGTCACTCAAATGCAGTGTCTCAATTGAAATATTATAAGAGTTTTTTGGAAACATTCAACAAATTCATTACAAAATTAATATCATAGTTATCTGGCCAGTTACAGCTGGTTTCTTTATTTAGGAAAAAGCTCTAGTGATTTCAATTAAAAAAATATTTTATTTAGAAGTCATTCTGATTTATAAATACCCCCTAAAAATGACAATACAGAGTATGGCACTGGGGCACTATTGGGAAGAAAGTACATGCCAGACTTAATAGTTCAAATATCAAGTCTTACGTTTCTCTCTTATATTTAGACTATCATGGCTACAACACAAACATACAACTATTTATTAAAATCTGTACCTGTTCTTCTGTTTTGTTTGCGTTTAGGTTTTTGTTTTTCTGGGGGGTTTTTTACCTTTTTTTTTTAAACTAAGCTTTTTATTGACTTCAGTATTTGATAGAAATTTGGTTTTATTATTTTATTTTTCTCAGGTCATGCACAGATTGTCCATCTCTTATTAGAAAGAAATAAGTTTGGAACTATCCCGTCTGATAGTCAAGGTGCAACACCCCTACATTATGCAGCACAGAGCAACTTTGCTGTAAGTAGCACACACCCTAAATGTGAAGTAAAGATATTTTGCTGAAATCTTTGTAGTTTAGCAGAGCATTTGTGTTGTTTTTGAAATCATATAAATACAGTATTGTTGGCATGAGTTAATTCAGAGTTTTCCTATGTTATGTGACACAAATGTGGTTAATTTCAAAGTATTAAAAAACATATTTTAAAAAAACCCCTAACTTTCTGTACAAAGAAAGGCCCTTTGAGCTATATGTTTGCACACACAATAGTTTTTCAGATACTTCAGTGGAAAGCAAAATGGCACCTACTATTTCACTGTGCTTTCAGGTTTTAGGGCTCATTATAATGAGGTCTAAGCAGTTATAAGATATCTAGAGTAAGATGACCTGCAGGAGTATTTGCACAGCTGCTGCAGGACCAGTCAAACCAGTCTTTGCATTCAAGAAGGTGATTAATTTATGAATATTTGGCATTATGAATGAACTGTTGTTTCGTGAAGCATGGCTAAAGAGTTGAGTGCCTTTTGTCATAATTCTTCAGGAACACTGTATTTTTAAAAATTTTTGAAAATATTTTTTAAACTCAGACAACAAAGAACATTGGTTTCTCAGACAACCTAATTCTTACACTTTGGTATAATAGGTAATCTTTGTTCCAGGGCAAAATCAGATAGAGTAGAGCCAAGTATAAAACTCAGCACTTCAACGATTGCTGGTCTTAGATGTTGCAGAAGTAGTTCTCAAGCACTGGAAATTAAGAAAACTTTCCTTTAAGCTCCTTTACCTGTCATAGTTTTCATACCCTTCCTTTACAGAAAGTAATTAGTGCCTAATTCATGTAGTAGTTATGTAATCCACAATGCAACATTTTCTTAGTGGGGGCAGTAATTTTTGTCTTTCTTACATACCTACATCTTAACGAGGAAAATAAAAAAGGAACATTTTGATGCCCTTGAGAATAATTCAAGTTAATTATGTGGAAGTACTATTGAAAGAGGGAACTGACCAATGTCTTTGCTTCCTTGTGAGAATGAGTTTTGGGGGTTTGGTGGGGTATTTTTGGAGGTGGTCTTACTAAGGTTATCCAGATATTTTTTTTAAATTCAGACTTTTATTGAAGCATATCTTTCTGTATAATCTTCACTTTTTTAGAGAATTTTTTGTTGGTGCTGATTTTTGGCCATTGTGGGCTGTGTACAATTTGTGCCTAACTCACACATCTGAAATATTTGTTTTGTAAAAGCCTTTCTTTCAAGTTTGAGTTAGACTCGTAGAAAAAAAGGTTTTGTTTACTATCTGGTGATTATCTCCACATGCTTTTATCTTTTGGTATATTCCTGTATTGATGTATTCCTAAAAAGATTTTTCATGCTGGCTTTCTTACTCTGGGATTGATTCAGTTGAATGAAACATCTTCATTATGTTGCTGCATTTTGATCCCATCAGCCAGCCAAACTGTGATATCATTTATGTTTTAAGGGGAAATTAAGTGTGTGGTGGCATCAGACATTCTTTTATAATCTTGTGTACTTACAATGAATGTACTGTTTCCCATCTTACATGAAGAATCTCACAGGAGAGTTTCATTCAGAGCTGCAAGCCTCTTTTAGCTGCTGATGTACTCAAAAGCTCCTGCCTAGATTATGTCTGGAGCCTCTCTCTGTTGTTACCAGTCCAGTTGTTTCTGAACACCACTATTTGCTTTTTTTTCTCCTTTACATGCATATGATTGAGTAATTCCCACCACTGCATTCCATATACATGGTCAAACAACTGGGTGGAGATAGATCCATGCTTGTTCTGGCAGTAGCATCTCTATACTCACAGTTTGAGAGCCACATTGTTGTTCTATTCAATCTGCCCAACTTTGGATAGGTGTGGTATGTTTCCCAGTTAAAATGTGATGTTTCTCAGTCCCTAACAAGAAGAAAGTTTGTTCTTTTGTGTTTCCTGTAAATATTTGCATGGCTTTCAGTTTTATTTACTTGATATCGTGTTCTTTGCTCTGTTTGTCTGTGGCTTACTTACTATAATATGACATTTTTTGGTTTTTAAAGACTGAAGAGATTTAGCCAGCACTTAATTTTATGTGAAGAATTTGTTCCCTAAGACTAACTTATCCCCACTTACTATAGAGAGGAAAAATTCTAGAAGAGAAATTACCTAATATAACCACCCAAATTTAGATGTCTTGGATATCCCACAGGAGGTCCAAAGAAACATCTCTGTTTAAATTTTTTAACTTCGTGTGTGAAGGAAGATCACAGAATCTTTATTTCCAGATCACAGAATATTCTGAGTGGGAAGGGACCCACAAGGATAGTGAAACCCAACTCCTAAGTGAATGGCTCAAACAGGGATTAAACCCAAGTGTTATTAACACCATGCTCTAACCAACTGAGCTAAGGTGTTCTGTTCATATTGATTTTAGTATGCTGGACTAAATTTTTTTTTCTGAATTTTTCCAGAGGTGTTCGAAACAATGTGCTTATATCCCTGACTTATTTTTAAATATTCAAAAATAATATTTCGTATTTTTCAGAGTTTCCTGAAACCACAGAATTAAATGTTGCAGGTTTAGCTCTCGCTGTTATTTTTCAGCTTTGTTGTTTTTTATGTTGTTTCCTCCACTTTTTTTAGTAGTGTTAAAATACAAGTGATCTTCCAAAACAAAATAGAGGTAGGATTAAACTGATTGATGCTTCTATTTTCTGATTTCTTAATCATCCCGTTGTAATGTAATTTCATTTTGTTTTCAAGTTGTGGAAAATGATACTTATAGCACTGTGGGATTTTCTTCCACTTTTTCCAGTTAAAAGCTGTAGAAAAAAAAAGAGGCATTGAAAGAAGCTTTGCTTTGCCAAAACTTAATAGAAAAATAAGACATTTGTATTTTTTAGAGTGTGTGCCTTGGTATTGAAGAAGTGCAGCCTTTGCAGTGCTTTTCACTTTGCTGGATTTCCAGCAGTGCAGAGCACTGGGAGGGTGCTGAGTTTCTGGCCTAATGAGAGGCTGTTTGTGTCTGAGGTGCAGTGGTGGTCACTGTGAGTACACAGAGCTGTAAACACATGCTGGGTTTGTGTGGAAGGCTTAATGCTTCCATCTCTCCTTGTTCCTGGCTGGACCTTTTCACAATAAACTGATACTTCAGACCTAAATTCACAAAGCCATAAGGATCTTAGATCCGTAGCATAAGATAAAGGAGAAATTTCCTATTTCTTTAGAGGGATGAAACAGTAGTAGTGAAAAAACAAATCCAAATTAACCAATGGTACTTAGGCATTCAAACACCTTTGTGATAAAATAAAGTTTACTTCCTTATAGCCAGGAAATTCCCATCCTACCCAGAGCAGTGAAAAAGCTATTTTGGGGTCACAGAGGAAAGGCTAAAATAGTGTTAATAAAAAATATAAAATAAAAATAATGAAACTTGGGTTTTTTTCCGGGTTTTTATTGGCTAGCCTACCAGTGACACTTATGAGATGTTTCCTAGCTGTTACATACACAGCCTTTTAAGGCATTAGATAGAAAAGGGCAAATCTTCTTCCCTTTATTCCTTTTCTAATAGTTGTGATTTTCTCTCCCCTGCTTTCCTGGGTGACTCATCAAGAATCTTGCAGCAGGTTAAACAAGTGGACTTGTTTGCTGACAGCTTAACACAAACACAGCATTTGAAGAAATAATTCTGTTTTGCTTTAAGTAGAGATTTTAGTGTAACAGTTACAGTGGAAAGGCTGGATTCAGGTGTAAAGATTTCCTTAACCTTTTCTGATTTACAGTATTTCAGTAATTAGTAACCTGCTGATGTTATTAAACATTAAGAAATAAGTCTATGTTAGCACAATTTTTTTTTTAACAGTCAAGATATTAGAGTTTGGCAAAGTAAAATATTTGCATATGCATTTGTATTTATAATTGGAGAGATAAAAATATGTTGGGAAAATATTTTGAAAGAACATTATTTTCAGGGGAGGTTCAGGTTGGACATTAGAAGGGATTTTTTCAAAAATGGGCTGATGAAATGTTGGAATGGGCTGCCCAGGGAGGCAATGGAGTCATGGTCCCTGGGGGTGTATAAGGAGAGACTGGATGTGGCACTCAGCACCATGGTCTGGTTGGCACAGTGGTGTTGGGTTGCAAGTTGGACTCGATGATCTTAGAGGTCTTTTCCTACCTAACTGATTCTGTGATTTTTTCATCACAGTATTACAGTCATGTTTTGATAAGCCCGTAATACTTTCCCCATAGCTTTCTTCATAGAGACTACAGTGATGATGAACACATCATGTGTTAAACACGTCCTTGTGATGAACACATCATGTTTAACACTAAAAAGGCAAAAGAGTTAAATAAGTGACAGTGTTAAACTCATAGTTAAGGATGCACTATGATCATTGGCAAGGAAAAAGGCATAGCAGAAAATACAGTGTTCCTGTTGAGCTATTGCTCTTCATCAACATAAAAAGGAAAAATGAAGCTTTGATTTGCTTCATAAACATCTACATGAGACAATAGTGTCTTGTTGTTGCAGATTCCTTTTAATGTTAATTTCAACAGTATGTCTTTTCAGGAAACAGTTGAAGTATTTTTGAAACATCCTTCTGTAAAAGATGACTCAGATCTTGAAGGAAGAACATCCTTCATGTGGGCAGCTGGCAAAGGCAGTGATGATGTCATTAGGACTATGCTGACTTTAAAATTGGATATTGATATCAATATGACAGACAAATACGCTGGCACAGGTAAGATGCTTTACAGTAAAGAGCCACTGGATCTTTCCAAGCAGTGTGATTTCCACCAAAGGAAAACAATGTTAGAAGCTATGTTAATCTTTTTCTGGATGTGTATTTTAACATTTCTGCATTAGTTTAATTATGTGGGCGAGTCAGTTCTTTGCCTTGTTGTGGGAGAGAAACAAACCTTTTCTGCACAGATTGGAACATTTCATTTGAAATGTAGCAAGAAGAAATGTACTGCAAAGAAGAAATGTACTACAAATAAACAATAACTAACTATTTAGTTTGTTCTGTAATCCTGGGAAAGGAAGAGCTGTTCTGTATTTTGAAGAATAAAATGAAATATAGTTGCATAAAAAGTTCTTCCTGAAAACGCCTTCAAACGTTTCAAAACTGTATTTGACAGTACACTTTGAAACAATATAGAGCTATATAGAGCAAACTAACCGCTGAAGCAGCTAAATTATCATCGTGAAAATAGCTTCATAGTTATTTGTATAGATAGCGAAATAAAGATTAGAGCTATTGCACTTCTGTTGTCCAAACAAGAGGTCAAACTTGACATCCCCCAGATTTGTCATCCTGTTATCTGCCTGAAACAAAAGATAAGTAGCCAATGCAGTATTTCAGGATTCATGCGTGCAGGTAATGAAATTCAAAATTTCCTATAGCAACTATGAATTTATCTCCCTTAATGGAGAAAAAAAACAAAAGAAGAATTTTTGGTAGGAAAAAAGGCACCTATGTAGTGCTTTCAACAAAAACAGAATAACAGTTCTGACAGGTGAGAGAGACGATGTTGGAGTGTTCATGTATTCAACAGTGTTGGAAATGTAGGAAAAGCAGTTGAGTTTATAGTATGCTGATGGCATCTGAATGAAAAACAGGAGAATGTGGATATATTTGGCATAAATTTGGAGGGATTTGATTCAGGAAGCTTCAGGGGTAAGGTGTGTGTGGGGAGATCAGGAGTTACCCAGTGGCAGATACAGCCAGGTCACAGAGTTAGAAGTTAAGTGCAAAAATATATACCTGTGTATAATAAATAGTAAAATGATAGCTGATAGTCAGACCACACACTCATGAATAATACAATAATGGGCATTTCTCCTGAAAACTAGGGTTTTTTTTAAACAAACAAGAATGTATATTGCAATGTTTGTTTATATAAATTTTAATGTATTTGTTTCAGAATTTACCCAAACATTGTCTTTTGGCTTTGCACACATGCGAACTAGCTAAGCTGCATGCTTAGATTTAGGGAACTTTAGAGAAGTATAGATTTATCCCAATAAAGAAACAAAGATATGATTTTAACAGCTTTTCTCTTTTCAGAGTGCACTTCAAATAACATACAAATAGTAAATAAATGCAATGGCAGGGTTGTGTGGTTCAGGATTTAAAATATAATATGTATCAGTATTATTTTCATATTAAAAACTGAATTTTTAAATTTTCCTTTGGTGTATGCTGGATCTTAACAAAATGCATAATACAGTTAACATAAAATTCTATTTAAACATCTAAATTCTTGGTTTTCTTACAGTTTAACACACAAAACAAACCAGTCTTTCCAAGTTTTGATAGTTTGAAATTTTTGAGTTTAAGAAATAGTGCAACAAATAAAATCTTAGTCACCATGTTTGATGACTTTACAAACTACATAGTCTACAATTTTAGTCTTATTTTGCCTTTTATCAGTCTCACCTACATTTGCTACTCCCTGACAGTTCCCTTTCAAATACCTCACAGTACTTGTTTCAGCCCTTAAGGTGCAGCAAGGTTGCAGTTACTGTGCAAACATCCTTACAAAGGGTTTTTTTCTTTGCAGGCAGTAATCGGTAATCACACACTGTGATTCTGAAATTACTCAGGTGTGCATTTCATGCTTGAATAATTCAGGTGGTTGAGTTTATTATCTTTCCACCTTAAACCTTTCATAGCAGTGATATGTAATCGCCCTTTAATCTTGATTTCGTTGTAGGGCTTTTAATCCAAGGGAATGAATGGATTTTCCATTTACTTGAAGGTGCCGTTGTGTAGAGCTCGGGAATGGTCTGGAAGCAGGAGCTGTGCTGTCCGAGCTGCACCATTGTGCCAGCCAGTGCACTAGCATGGGCTTTATTACAGTCAGCTCTGAGCATAAAAGGAAGCCCACCAGTAAATCACTCCCCGATTTGTCTTTTTTCCAAAGGCTCTTAATCACTCCCAAGTTTTCGTGGGGGAAAAGCAGTGTTGCATTGGGATGGGGAGCTGTGCGCTAATAGCAAATAGCGCGCATGCCTCCGTGCCTGGGATACAGTTGCTGAGCAGAGTTCAAGGTTGTGTTTTTCTGACTTTTGTGTGCACACTCGGTTCAGCTCGGCTGTAGTGTTGCATTAACGCAGCCTTTTGCATTTACTTAAAAAGAGCAGGCTCTCCATTGAGCTCTGCTAGAACATCGAGACTCTGGGCATTGTGTAGGAGAATGACACCAAGGGAAAGGAATTTCCCTCCTCTCAGAGATCAGCGCTGCAGGAGCATTACAGGGGCAGCTTTATAGCTCTGCCGTCACTGCGCACAATGGAGAGGGCTCTGTCTGTCGGCTCAACAAAGGGCCTATTGTGACCAGCTGGCTGAAGAATCTCTTCAGTCACCGTGACTCCATCACAGAAAATTTGGCTTACAAGAAAATATTGAGCACAAAGTGCGGAACAAGATGCCTGCGTCAGAATGAGTGATGGGGGGAAGAGCTGGCCAAGCTGACACAGCAGCTCTTTTTCTATTGTATTGTTACACACACCCCATGTGTCATCTGATGGAGTGGTTTATTGCCTTGGGTTTCATAAGGGATTCAGGACAAAAACCAGAACCTAGAGTTTACTGTGAGGTCAGACCATGAAAACCAGGCCCATCCAAATGTGTGAAGCGGCAGGGATCTCGTTCTTGTCCAGTTCTTACTGATAGCCACCCACTCACATGGCTGCTGCACAGGCACTCATTTTTCATGAGTGTGATGAGCACTGCTGTGCTTTTAGGCTGCTGCACTTAAACATCAGTGTCCTCTCAAAGGCATGATTTCAATTTTCACTTCTCAGAGGGGCTCTGGCTCTGACCCCAGTGCTTTGTCTGTATTGCAGTGTTACTATCACTTATTTTGTGGCTGTTGTAAGAGAGCACACATCAGCTGGATTTGGGTCAATGACAGCATGAACAACCTGAGCATTTCAGTAGTGCCTGTGTAACAGGTTGTGCTGGGTTGCTGTCTCATAAGCTGGTACTGGTAGTAAACAGTAGCTGGCAAATACAAAGATACTGTTTTTATATTCTGGCTCTGGTTCAAGACGCTGCTTCTTCTAATGCTGGCCTCTGCAGTGTGCATTTCTGTATAATGCCTCTGCTGGATCCTGACCCTGTCTGTTTTTGCATTAAATACGGGCATGTAGGTAGTATTCACAGTCCCGCATTTTGCTTGCATGAGCAGATTCAATTCTCACCAAGCATTAATATTTCTGAAAATTTATGGGGAAATCTGAACTCACTTTATGAAATGCACACTTACAAACTGCATTGCTTTGTGGTTTTATTCTAAATTATTTTGATTTTTTTACCTGTAAAATATTCTACATCTAAGGCAGTATGAGAAAGTAGATTGTCTGATTTGATTGCTGACTACAGAAAATAATCCAAAGCATTTTGAAATCAAATGCAAGTGAAATCACAAATACATGTGTCCTCCATTGGTTTGGAATCTCACTGCTGTGTGCAGTTCTCCTTTCCTTCAAGAAGAGCTGTGAACTGAGGTCATCCTCAGCTCTGGATGGCAGTGCCTGCAGGATGCTGTGTTAGGCAATAGCAACTCCTGTTACAGGTCACCACATTTTCACCTGAGGTCTGAAGTATCTAAAGTAGCAGAATCTAGTCTTCCTGTAATCTTTCTTTTTCCTGAAGAAAACAGGGAGCTGGAGATACTGTGCAAGATATGGTGGTCTTGCTACATAGTTTCATGTAAAATTTTCTCCAAGTAATTCTGAAACAAACAAGAGGAGCAGGAAGGAGCAGGAACAGCTGGGTAGTTATCTGGAGTTAGCTTTAATTGAGACAACTTCACTTATTTGAAAGTACAGAAAAAATTCATTTTCAGGAAAGCATGAAGAAATAATGAAAGCTTTCTTTCACTGGTGATGGGCAATCTCAGAAATGACACAAAACAGAGGCAGAGGGAAATCGTGTTATGTTCTCTTAATCAGAAGCTGCTATTCTTCCACAAATCCTCAGTGTAAGCCTATCTTGGTGGTGTTAAACATAAAGTTTCTATTTGTGCAAGTTAGAAAAGTTTCAGGGCTAGCAGTTTTTCTGCTTGGCTTGTATGGCAAGAAAATGTTATATCATCACTTGTTACGATTCTTCAGTTTCTTGTGGTTGAAAAGTACCTTTTGCACCAAAATGACTGAAATTAGTTTTTATTCTGTGAACCTCTAAAGCTCATTGTGTGGTGGTTTCTTTCTGCTACTACTTTGTTCTTCCAGCATTACACGCTGCTGCCCTTTCTGGCCACGTCAGCACAGTGAAACTGCTGCTGGAGCATAAAGCCCAGGTAGATGCTCTGGATGTCATGAAACACACCCCACTTTTCCGAGCCTGTGAGATGGGACACAAGGAAGTGATTCAAACACTCATCAAAGGTCAGCTCTTAGGACTTTACAGACCTGTTCAGAGTTCTGGTGCTGCTTCCTGAGGGACTGGGAAATAAACAGCTGAGCAAGAGGTGGGGTAGGAAATTGCTTCCCTAAAGCAGGTTTTGTCTGTAAGCTCCCTTTGTGAAATAGCTCCAGTGGATCTAAAAGATTATCAGTGTTGTGCAAAACGGCTAGAAATGTTAAATACAAAACTTTCAAAATAGGGATTGTTCTTTTCCCAGCTCGTTTCTGCTTAAGCCTTTGCAAGTACATTCTAGTCTTTCAAACCAATTCTTCCCCCCGCATGTCTTTTCTTTCTTTTGCTTTTTGTCCCACCCCACCCCCCTGCCCAGTAAATCAGACCAAATAAAGCTTTCTTCACTTTTGTGAAAAACCATTTTTAGGGTTCTTTGAAGACTTTTTAAGTGAGTTGTTATTTTTTGATGTAGATAGCTATCAAAATTCATACATCATTAATATTTTCCTCTGGTTGGTTTTTATAAGCAGTATTTTGTTTGTCAACAGAAACAGTATTTAACAAAGTACACAATATTAGATGATTGTAAAATATCTGTTGAAGGGTAAGGAGTACAGTGAAAGAACAGTGGCATCTTAGATGCAAAATTCTGCCATTTTAGGTTCCCAGAAACATCTGCCTCTTACTTCAGACATTATCCCACTTCTGGATGGATGAAGTATCCAGGCTAAATTTTGCAAGTTTTCCATCAACCAGCCTTTCTTACTGAAAAGTGTTCTTCTCTCCATGGTCTGCTGGGGATATTTTAACCTCCTGTTAAGCTCTTCCTGCCACTCCCTCTGCCGTTTAGCTTTTGTAGATGCAAGAAGCTTGGCTATCAGAACTGGAGTTATTTTTAACTAAATATTTTATGATATAGAGAATCATTGTTGCTGGTTGGTTCAAGTTGTTATATCTGTGGAGTTTTACTTTCATACAGCATTTTTACATCTTGTAAGAACATATACAGGAATTAATTATCTGTGTAAAAGAGTCTTAGCATGATTGAATTTAAAAAAAGCTTATTTTAAAAGTCATTCTTATATTGTGAATATTTTATCATGTTTGCTTTAGGCATTTACAACCGGATTTAATGTTAAGTCTAACTTTTAGAAATTATTTTGTTGTTAAGAAAGAAAACTTTAACTGAAAAGTCATAGACCTTAAACAAATAAAATAGGTTTCTCATGGGCATCTTAGAGGATAGTCAGAAGATTGTAAAAACGTTAGATGTCTAACCCTCTTTGAAACTATTTCGTTCCAAATCAATTTTGATTTAAGTTTTAGGATTTGAGTAACAAAAGTGAAGTTGGTTTCAGAAAAGCTTCTCTGAATTGTCAGCTTACCAAATAACTTCTAACTGGAAATTAAATTTCTCCTTTCTTAGCATTCAACAGTATTTTCCTTTTGCGCTCAAAAATGTATTTGTTGTTACAGGAGGAGCAAGAGTAGATTTGGTTGACCAAGATGGACATTCACCCCTTCACTGGGCAGCCCTGGGAGGAAATGCTGATGTGTGCCAAATCCTGATAGAAAATAAAATCAACCCTAATGTGCAGGATTATGCAGGTAGAACACCTCTGCAGTGTGCTGCTTATGGAGGTTACATTAACTGCATGGTAGTGTTGCTGGAAAACAATGCAGATCCAAATATTCAGGATAAAGAGGTATGTTGTTCTTCTTCACTGAGGTGTATAATAACTTTAAAATAACAATAAATCAAAACATTTTCCTTTTCTTGAAGGTCATTCTCTTTTCTAGGGCATAGAAGCATCTTTGCTGATGTTTATCACAAAAGGCAGTGCATCCTGACATAATTTTCCCTGTGCCTTCATTTGTGAAACTTGAAAGAAAAGTAGTATTTTAATACGCAGCATGAATTGAAGATTTGTATTTTTCCAGATCACTTTTGATTTTTTCTTATCCAAGTGTGATCATATGAGGAGTCATATTAATAATCTGATTTCCTAATTTCTTTCATTCATTATTAACAGCTGACGTGGGAATATTAATTTAGTCTGTAATGTTTTTCTCCAGTATAGAGAGCGAGCAAGTAAGAAAGTAAGATACTGCAAGTGAGATTGCACAGTAACTGTTTCAATTACTTGTCCACATAAATACCCACATATGTAACACTCTTCCAGGTGGAAAAAAAAAAAAAGAACACTGATTGGTTTATATGTTCTTTTGTGCCATTATTCAAACAGTAATTGAAATTAGGAGCCAGAATAATTGTGTAACCTATAACAGATTTCTTTGTTATATGACATAATTTCTCAGAAGTCATTAGAACCTCATCCGTCAAAAGAGCTTCACCCAGTTTGTTGAAAGTTTCTGTGTCCTTTTATTGTGGGGCATTCATAATTCCAGGTATTGGAAAAGTGGTTTTCATTATGAATTCCACAGAGCATGCTGTACCTCTTCTGCAAAGAAAGCAACTCTAAGGCTAGTCTCCTAATGCTGCTTTTCAGCTGCTGTAGGTGAAAAAGCACTAGTGTTGAAATTTTGTTTTAAAAAAATTCATTTTTAAGTGCTGTATTCTTCTTATTTTAACAAGGAAGTTTATTTAGAAGAACTAGTTTGTTCTTCATGTCCAGAAGAGCATTGAATTACACTATGATTTATGACTCGTATTGTGGCGTGGCAGAGTTTGGGGGTAATGCTTGTTTTTGTTCTGTCCTATTGTTTCCAGGGAAGAACTGCCTTGCACTGGCTCTGTAACAATGGCTACCTTGATGCTATAAAGTTGCTGCTTGGCTTTGATGCTTTCCCCAATCACATGGAGAACAGCGAGGAGAGGTATTGCTCATCTGAATGCATTATTTTGTAATTGAGCCAAAGTGCTACCTTCCATTTAGATGTTAAATGTTCAGATACTGCAGGAGAATTGTAATCCTGTATCTAAAAGGAGTGCTGTGATCTTGGGCTTCAGCATAAGCAGCTTTTCTAATGTGAAATTTCTCTTCTTTAGCTAAGACATTGCAACTTCAACTGTTTATACTTCTGAAGCATGGACTTCTGGAAGTATTTACTCACTCTAGTTTTGTTTGAAATATTAAAGATCTTTTTCATTTATATGGGGTTGATAGTAGATATGGACAAAGGATGAAAAGGCAACTCTGCTGCTGTTAGAATAGACTGGAATTTTCTATTTGATATGAATACAGCAAAAAGAAAGCAAATGGGAGAAATGCAATGTTATGTTTTAAAATGGTGATTACAAAGTACCTGGTGGTTAACTGTATTCTAAAGACCCAGTTTTAAAGAAAAGTCTCCTATAATCATAAAGAGACAGCACATTTGCATCTCTTTTCTTTGTCTTTCATTGACATATAAATAATAGTTTTTTAAAAGTGATTTGGGTTGTGGAGTTCGAATTAGTCACCTGACCATGAGGATAATTACTTTTAGCAGAAATTTATAATGCCTTTTTTTCAGAGTAGGTGACCTCCTCATAATTATGAGATTATGAACAGCATGCCATAGAAATTTGAATATTTCAACATTTTAAATAACCTAAGGAGTTTGCATCCCCATATTTGAGTGCTAAATTTGATATTTCTGTACTTAACCCCAGTTTTTAATTGCTTTCTTCCCTCATCATTTCTCTTTTGTTCTCTGCTCTAAACCACTCAGATCTCTCTTCCTTTTCTGTTCTTACTTTTTCTTGAGAAACACAAAGGAAAGTGTAACTAGTTCCTAATTAAATAGTGTCAAGGCTCTCTTTAGTTAGTAATTTTTGATAGAAAATTGAATAAACAACTTCAATTAAAGTATTTTTAATAAATAAGATTAAAAGCCACTATCTTGCCAGAAAGGAGACTGCTTTTATCCCTTCTTTGTTGAAATGTACTAATGATGCTCAAATGTCAAGAAAATACATTAGCTGTGGTTTACCACAATCATTCAGACCAAATATATTTTTGTTTCCTTTCTGGCACTAATGTATGTTCTGATGTATAAATCTAGATTACGCAAAACATAACTAGCAGTATTCCAAATGTCTGCTGATAAGCACTAGTGCATGTGCAGAACAAAAGGGATCCCCAGTATTTCTAGATGGATCAGTCTTTAAATATAATTCTCCTTTTTATATATATATATATATATATATATATACATATAGATATATAGATATAAAAATTGTGCAATTGCATCTCAATTAATGTCTACAAATCTCGTTTTATTGTTGAGATTGGAAGTTTGGAAAGTGGAAAATCAAGCTGAGTGTTGTAAGAGAGAAGAGTGAAAACCACCTCATGGAGATGGTTCATCTGTAATTGGATTAAATTGGTTTTTATTCAGTAACAATTTCATTACATAGTGATTTTTTTTCAAATTTTCCTATAGGAAAAGGCTTCCCTTCTTCCTGAGAGTGTAACATGAGATACCATTTAAACATAGTGGTTAAAACTAAAAGATTAGTGAAAAGATAGAGCTGAGATTTCATCTAGGATTTTAAGCTGCCCACTTGCTTGCCAAATATGTGATTAAGTGCTAGTCTGGAGGGTGTTTGGTTTATTGTTCTTTGCAAATTTATTTTGTAATCCAACTTAATGTCCTGAGTGCATCAAGCTGCTGCTTGACCAACTTCATGTTAAATTACCTATAACAGCTGATGTCTTCATGTGCTTCCCTGTGAAGGCAGCTTGATTTAAAAGCTATCTGCATTAGAGAGAACCAAGGGAAAAGAAAATTTACATCAAGCTTTGAACTGACACAACAGAGGAGTGTATGTAAGTGTCCCAGTATGTAAAAACCCCTCTTCAGATTTGATTTAAGTGATTTTTTTTTACTTTCAAAGGTAGCTCTGATGGAGTTAGAGAACCCACATTTAAAAATATGGTTCTTCATGAGTGGGATCTGAAATAGAATACATTATCTTGATAGATACAAAATATAGCATAAAGTTTACTTCAGTATCTTTTGTGCCTTTGCAATATTCAAAATTAGGTATACTTAAAAAATGTGTTTTTCTGAAATTGTGTTCTTTCTGAAGTTGCCATTTCTGGGTTATCAAAAATCTGTATCTCTTTAAATGCTATCAGCAACACACGTTGACATCCAAATTTTCATGTTATGTCATTGTCTTTATTCCTGCAGACACTTCAGTTCAGATACTGTTTATCCTTCCATCAAAGCATTGCTGTGTGGCAGCTCCAATTGTGCTTTCTGTCTGTTTTTCTTTGCTTACCAGCACTGCGTCCCAGCAAGTTACCATCAAGAAGAGCCCTAATTTTCACGATCACATGCATTGACACTTGTTATTGAATGGTCTTATGTTATATGGTCTTGATTATGGTTTGTGACTGATAGTTTTCAGTCACTGAATGTCTTTGCCTAAAGTTTCGGTGTTGGTGAGGGAGATATGTAAATTTTGCTCCTGTGTTGACAGTGGGAAATTTGGGAATTATTTTGAAGAAGGCTTAGGCATCTTTGATGCCATTAAAACCCAAAGCAATTTAATATTTTGAACACGTGTGTCCATTTGACAACAGACTTAAGTCTTCCTAGTACCTTAAAAAAAAGATTATATCCTTTGATATTGATCTAATCCTGCTGCTTGGTCAGTCATAGTGTCCTCAGTTGATGTTACAGAAGCTAAGCCAGATTTGACGGTAGATCTCTAGAACTTAAATTTATATGGAAATAGCACAAAAATATTGTAGCTTACTTTTTCTTTATATTTCTATATGAAAGCCTCAACAACACCTTTTAAAGACTGCTTGCCTAAAGCAATTAATGCTGTGGATGGGGCTTTGGGAGATTTTGTCCAAACACTTCATGTAGTCTGTTCTCCCCCCACTCCTTCCATATCAGGAGGCTAAAATAAGCTTTAAACATAACCTCAGTGTGTTGAATGAATAAGATAGGAAAATAATACTAAGAAAATAGTAAAACAGCCTACTGAAAATGGTGTTTTATCTGTTTCTCATACTAGAAGTTGCCTTACTAAATGAGGGTGAAGTAAGTGCACATTGTAATTAGGATTCTAGATCAATAATAGTTGTTGTGGTTTTGTTTTGTTTTTTTTTAGATATACTCCACTTGATTATGCCTTGCTTGGTGAACACCATGAAGTGATCCAGTTCATGTTAGAACATGGGGCTCTGTCTATAGCTGCCATTCAGGATATTGCTGCTTTCAAAATTCAGGCTGTCTACAAAGGATACAAAGTTAGAAAGGCTTTTCAAGAGAGGAAGAATCTTCTCATGAAACATGAACAGCTGAGAAAAGATGCTGCTGCCAAGTAAGTCTGAGACTTGAAATCTACTCCAGCAAATAGACATTAGTTATAGGTTTTTATTTGCCAGTGTATGATTTTATCTGTTTTACATCATTTTTTGTTCCTCTTAGTGAACTTTGTGAAACTGAAGGAAGCATATAACTTCCATATAACTATAGACAGATGGAAATTATTTTCCATGTAATCCAAGTTTAAATAACAAATTTCATATAATATAGAAGAACAAGGCAAAATACCAAAAGGTGAGAAAATAGCATATTAGCATCCATGAATCTTTGCCTGATATTCTGTATGATGATTAAAAGGCTTGGAAAACATTTATCACTTTGAGGAAGTGGAAATAATTATTGGCCTATCAAGTCCTGATATCAGTTTTGAACACAAATTAATCAGTAGCTGAGGGAAAAAATAAAAAAACAAACCAGGGAAAGCTGGTTTAGTAAGGCTTAACTTAATGCTTCCCTAGCAACCTGAACTCCTGGATTCTATTTGCAAGTTTGGTTTTGGCAGTATCATTCTCTGCACTTACATTTTCTGGTCTTGAATTAGAGTTCCTGTGAATTGGTTATATTGGATTGCAGATAACTAGCATAGGCAATTCAAATAATTATCAGCAAGATGTGTAGGTTCTGGCTGAGTTTCAACCCAATTTAAATGTGGTAATGGTAGCAAAGTGGTGAAATTCTAAAATACATACATGTATTTTACATGGGTCAGCAAAATACTTTGCTTGCTTGGGGTTTGCCCTAAAGATTCTTAGTATGAAATTACCACCTGGTTTCTCTTGAAGAAATCTGATTCTGAAAAGAGAAAACATTACATTCTGAAAAGATTTTTGCATGATTTGGTAGTATTATTTTGCTAAAGAGAGATGATAGGAAAAACCACACAACATAATTATTGCACCTAGAGGTATTTTTGTTGCGTCTGTATATCACAGACAAATTCAGCTGCACTCCACACCATATCACATCTGGGAGTTTGATGTTCTGCAATATTGGCCAGTCAGACCTTCATCTGGTTTGATTACTACTACTATATGAGATAACAATTATTAGTCCCCAGGAAGAACCAAAGCTAGAAATATCAGATAACTCATCTTTTTCTGACATCTTTGCATCCTGAAGCTGTAATCTGTAGCTCTCCTAGTGTTTGCCTTTTCTGCTGAGGTCACTATGAGTCAAAACCATGTATGTAGAAGCTGCCTTTGAAAATATCTTGAATATCTTATGTATTTCTTTTTAATGTGGAGGGCTCTGCTTATTGCTGTGTGGTCACAACTTGCTTTACCAAATAAGATCGTTTTATCCTTTGTGATGACAGTCATTTTTAGAAGAATCTCTGATCCACCATCTAAAAGATTAAATGGAAAAGAATTTCCACATGGAAATTTGGGGATATTTTTATAATAGTTTTCCTTTGTGAGTTTCTGATGTAGTTTCTGAAACTTACTTAGCTCTTGTTGATTTGTTTGAAAACAATAGAAACAAAGTCTGTGTACCAAATACCATAAAAAGAGAATTACAGTACAATTGGAGTGTACAAGCAAATCAGGTTGTCACATAACAAATTTTATTTAATTGCAATTTTATGATCTGTAATAAACTGAAGAGGACATTATATTGTCATCATTCTGCGTACCCATCTGTGCATTCCACAGCTAAAATTGGCCAGGGTGTTGCTGCATACAAAAAACTATTATCCCTACTGATGCTTAAAAATCTGGTCTCCAGATAAAAGCAGACATTATGTAGAGATCCAGAATGATGGTGAACTCCTAGACTGAATACCTTCCCCCCCAACTATTTCAATGTACGTATTTAAAACTTGCTTTGTAATATGTTATTTTAGAGCCTCACTAAGATAAATCACTCCTATGAGTCTGCATGGGTTTAGTTAGTCTGTTCTTTCCTTTTTTTTTTTTCCTTTTTAACCCTAACAAAAGGTCAGCCAGCATCTCATACCTGGGTTATTTCCTGGTAAAGTTACATTCACTGTATTTAAAACATATTAAATATTTCTATACAAACATCTTCTGCCATGTTCTCACCTATATCAAAGAAATTGTAATTTATAAAAGGAAGTTTGATGAAGACCAAAACAACATGCACACTATTATGTCACTGAGCAAAGAGACACACCAGGAGACCAATTTGGGCAAGCTGAGAAGCCTCAAACATAAAAATGCAGTTTACAGGAGGCAGAAGCTGGGACAGGCTGCAAAGGCAGAGTGTAAAATCATGGTGTGGGCATGCAGAGATGGTGTCAGAAACACCAAATCTCAAATGGAATTGAGACTTTAAAGGGATGTTACAGCTAACAAGGTGAGTTTGTGCTTCTAATTAATAAAAGTAGTAATGCATTAGTAAAAGGCTGAGCAAGGAATATGTGGGCTGTTGCTGAACAGTGCATTTAGCAACAGCAGACACAGGTGTGGCAGAAGTACTCAATGCCTTCTCTTCCTCAGTCTTTCAGAAGAAGGTCTCCCAGGGCTCTTTGCTAAGAGAATTGGTTCAAGGAGAGCAGAACAGCCAGCTGTGAATGAAGATTAAGTCAGGGATGGCTTGAGAGAACTCAGCACATACGAGTCCATGGGACCAGATTGGCTGCATCCAAGGGTACAGGAGGAACTAACTGATGCCCTTAAAAGGCTACTTTCCAACATCTTTGAAAGGTCACAGAGACCAGGGAAGATCCCCTGTGACTGGAGGAAAGAAAATGTTGCACCCAGATTGAAAAAGGGCCAGAAAAATAATCTGGGGAACTTCAGTCTTGTTGGTGTCTCTGGGAAATTTATAACAGGCAAAAGCTGAAACAAGATTTTGTCTGGAAATACAGAGAAATTCTATCACCTTTCAGACAGTTGAGCAGTAGAACAGCCCAAAGAGGTTGTATGGTCTCTGTCTGTAAAGGTTTTCAAGAAATAATTTGATAAAAACCTGAGCCACCCAATCTGACCCAGTTTTGAGCAGCATGTTAGCCTTGATGAGTTCCTGAGATCCCTTCCAGACTTCAAAAAACTCTTTTACAAAGAGGATTTTGGTTTACTTATTGCAAAACCAGGTATTTAAGAAAATAACATTTAAGGGTTTAAAACATATTCAGAGAAAACTAATGTCCAATATATTGGATTTTGAAAGGTCTGCAGAACTCATTCCTCATTTATTCACCTTCCAATTTCTCAAAATGAGTTCCTGAATCCATACTTCTGTTTTTCATTCTGGCCAGTTGGGGGAAACTTGTTGAGAATGTGGATGTGAAAGGGAAATGGATGAAAGTGAGTAAGTAGCTCATGATATTAAGGAAGAGAAGAACAGCAAGAAAATAAGCAGCTCAATTAAACAGCCTTCAGTAGATTTAGAAAAATGTTCTCACGCCAAGAGAGTATAAGTAGATTACAAGGTTTTTCAAAAAAACTGGTGGTAAGCCCTACATGCTCAGAAAAGATAGGGGAGGGTGGCAACAGAGAAAATAATGAGCTCTTCAGCAACCTGAAAAGGGAAAGCACATATTGGAAATTTGATGTAATTACTAAAATTGACAGTAATAAGAACATGCAATGATAAATCTAAACAAGCTGAGGGTTCTAAACACAAACTGGCAAAGGATGTGAGGTAGGCATCACAATAAACCATTGTAAACATACTCATTGTAAAAGGAAGAGTAAAGAAACAGTTGGTCCATGAGAGATGCTAAGTAGACTGAATTGTTTTGTGGGGTTTTTTTACTTCAGAAGAAATTACATCAAACCAACTCAATTTTCTTTTGTGTCTGAATAACAAATTTTGTGCCCATGGAGAAACAGTAGCTATCATTCAGACTTGCTTAAAGTCTTCATAATTTTTCATGGGAAATTTCTCATTTCTCACCTTTAAACTGGAAGTATATATTGATGAGAATTTCACATAAATCCATCGTGAATCTTTATTTTCATTTAAAAAGTAAAGTTAAATTTGAAAATAGCACTGAGATGTAGAGGACTGTAAGCACATTGAAGACTAAATTAGAAATCAGAATGGTGGTAAAATACATATGAGAAATGACTAAGATAAAAATAGGTAGTTAGGTAAGAACTAATGGGCTACTTTACGCATTTGGGAAGTCAACATGGGAATACTAGACAGAAATTAACTTTTGTCTTAACATTTTTATTAAGGATTGTCAGTTTAAAAGATTGTTGTAGATCAGAAGCTGTACTCATCATGAGTCAGTGGTGTCATTATTTTTAAAATAATCATCATGCTAGATTGTGTAACAGGAGATGCTGTTTATACAACATGAAATATAACTCCTCTTAGTCTAGAAGAAGCTCTACCCAGTAGTAGGATCATACCTGGAGATCTATTTTCAGTTGTGATTTTTTAAGAAAAAGTTTGGATTTTTTTTTTAAAGGATAGTTTTAAAAATGCTCTCCTTTAAATTATCAATCAGTGAGTAGATTAAAAGGTTAAATGTTCTTAACAGAATAGAAATGGTTGAATTCATGTTAGCAGAATCAAAAATTCAAGGCATCTCTATCTTCACAAATGTGTGTAAAGCTGAAACTGTTCCTTTCCATCTGCTAAAGGCTCAGTTTTCATTCTTTCTCTTTTGCAACAAAATACAAACTTTTGACCATTCAGGACAAAACTGTTGGACTGGGAAATGTTGGACTGCCAGCTCTGCTACCACTGTCGAGCTGTAGCTGTCTAACTTGGGATCCTGTTGAGTCGCCTGAACCTCCTGACAATAACTGAGACCCTTGAAGTTAGAAACTTGTCTACTTCCTTTACTTGTTCATGAAACCTAGCCTCTCAAATTAGACAACGGTAAAAGTTGGAAATTTTAAATTCAAAGCTATCTTTCATTGTAATACAAACTGAATTTCTGATTAAATAAAGCAAAACAGAAGGGGAGGTTCTTATGTGTTCAGGAGTCTGTTATTCAGCTAAGTTGTACTGTGACAATTGTGATGATTGCTTTATGAATAGGGAGCTTTGAAATCCCTTCCCTTTATTTTTTGTTTTGAGTTTAATCTGAAAAATTAGCACACAAATAAAACCTTTTTGAAAAAAAAAACCAAACCCTTTTTACTTCTCAGTTTCTGGTCCTGTGTCATTTCAATAACTTTGCAATTGGTGTGTTGCTGAAGTTATTGCTTTGAGTTGATCTGCTCATCACAGGAGTGCAGGTCACTCTGGCTTGGTTTTGTATCACACAACCCATCTCACACTTCCTTTTCTAATACCCTGAATAGAGGGTATTGATAATAGGCTGGTTACTCTTGTGAAGAATAGAAAATTACTGTTCTGTGAATAGCAAGATCTGATTTGTCAGCTCAAATGGCACAGTAATGGCAGTGAGATCCATACTGTACACAATTCCAACATCCCCACATAGTCCGGTTGTGGAATGCCAATATTAATTGGAAATAGCCCCTTTTTTCCGTGCCAGAGGGAATACTGAATCCCAGGCTGCTAGGAGTGTATTTTTTTAGATCAATTAGCAGCTTTTCAGGTGCAAAGTTCAATCAGCTTCTTCTGCAGAGCATAGTTGATAAGATAGCACTGACAGATAAAGTTAGGGCTTCTCGCTGGCAGCTCGCGCTGCGGTGACACGCGCTGGCAGTGACACCACTCACAGGAACTGGGGCTGGCGTGCTGCATAACTCACCTGTCACACGCCGTGCTGGGAGGTGATGTGGCTACAGTCTGCAGACAGTGTTGGAGCACTGGAAGCAAGTTAAAATACCAGGCAGCTACATGATATGGCATTTACCGCCTGTCTGTTCCAACAGGAGAAGTGTCACTTCATCCAACAATCAGGGCTTAATTTATAAAAACAAATTCAGTGGGAGGTAGGTATGTAATGGTTGCTGGGTGCTATTGGGTTTATTCTGCTTGCTAGCAAGAAGAATTTAAAAAATAAAGCACAATGATAACCAACTGTATTTCAAAATAGGCTGCAAAATTTTATTCAATGGATGCAACTTTCCTAAGTTTGTCCAAAATTCTCTTTCATGGCTACACTAATAAGAGATGTGTGATGTATTTAATTTCTGAAATCCAAATGTCTTCATTGCAATGGCATTCTATGGGCACACAAGTTTTTAATTCAAATCTCATGTTTTCAATATTTGTCACTTATATGACATACAATGTTTATGTAAAATTTATTATCTACCAATGATAAATATTTAGCAGCAAGTTACTACCAATAGCTAGTTCAAAGTTGGTTTATAATTGGTCTGTACTAACTATGATGCATTTAAGTATGAAAAAAATAATTTTCAAAGATACTGTGTCTTTTGTTAAAGTTTTTGGCTTTTCAAATACAGTGCATTGCATTACTACTTACATGAAAACATTGCTCATTACTAATGAAAAGCATAGTTATTAGTGCCATGATTCTTTTTAAAATCCTACTTTCAATTTTTGTAAATTTATACAACCTCCTAAATGTAGTTGTTTTCAATAAGTGAGTATTTTAAGATGAGTTAAAACAACTGCAAACTGAATGGGCAGCTGGCTGACAAAGACTTAACCTTCATTAGGCTGTAGCTGCAAGTCAGTTGTTGTTTTGGATCAAGCTAAGACATTTCAGTGCAATGTGTGTCCTTTTCTCACTAAAAAGATGTCAAGTCATCAAGGTTTTGTTGTGGCAGTGTCAGATTTTTAGAGAGGAGCGTGTTCAAGTTAGATACATGCTCCCAAGATTTTATCTTCGAAATTCTTATGGTATGGACTATAATTGCAGGAAACGTGAAGAGGAAAGTAAGAGGAAAGAAGCCAAGCTGCAGAAGGGGGTGCAGAACGTGGAACAAAATAAGTTTCGGGTACAACAGAGTCCTGCAAATCGAGAGAAGGTCACCAGTGTCCTTCAGTTACCCAACAAAGCAGCTGACACACAGAGCAAGAGGCTTCTGTCCCTCAGTGCTTCACAGAACCAACCAGGGAGAAACAGCAGAGGTTCTCCTAAAGCTGGTCACGACAAAGGGACCCCAAAGGAGAGTTGCCTGTCAGCAGAGCCTCAGAGTGAAGGTCATAAGATCAGGCAAGGTTTGTGATCTTTTCTAATTGTACTGATTATCTACTTTGTCCACTTCGTGGGGGTATTTTCTATATAGGACCTGTTTTGTCTTTCTGTCATTTCATATTCTTTCATCACTTGAGCAGTTTATGCAGCAGAGTAGAGTTAAATAGATTCTTTTACTCTGTTTGAAGTAGTGAAAAACACCAGTATAGTGTCTTATGGTGTCTGTAAAAATAGCTAGAATATGTGAAAACAGGTTGTTGACAATTGTTCTATTAGTTGCACTCTTTGGAGAAAATAAGATTAAAGATATTTGACATACCTGTGGTACACTTGAAGAATGTTAATGGAGAAATGGTAACTCTTGTTTTTGAACAAGGTTTATCCTCTAGCTCAATCCAAACAGTGTTTGAAAGAATGCTATGCCATTTTTAGGTATAGCATAAGCATAGGTATAGCATATAGCATTCTCTTTTTCTTATTGAAATGGTGCCAGGAAAGTTGATGCAACAAGGATCAAATAATGATGTTGTATAGTCAGTTCTCATTAGGTGTTCTAATCAATCCTCTTGTGACCAAAACTTTAATGGACTTCATTGGTCATTTTATTGGAATTAAATATAAATTTAGACCCTTTGGGCTGTGAAACTGATTTAGTTGGTAGCATTACAAATATAGCATGGTTTCACCAGGTTTTGAATGATCCAGATGATTTTCTGGAATGCCAGTATGTAAAAGATCTCTTCTTTTCCCCGTTCTACCTACCCTGTAACATCCTGTCTGCTACATTTCATCCTGTCTGGTCTATTTTCTCATTCTCCTGTTAACTTCCAAGCAGAATGGAAGGTGGGTGGAAGATGGGGGATTTTCAGTTGTGCACTCCAGTCTGGCTTCCAAGTCACCCTCACCAGAGTGTTTAGAAGCAGTAATCACACAGCAGCAAGGGAGAAATGGGAAGGACTTCATAGCTTCATTCAGGATGTCAAGGGAAGTACTGAGAAGCCAAGTGCTTTGGGTTTCCTGGGTCAGTGGATTATCCTGTGCCAGGATGCAGGGTGGATGGAGGAGGAGATTTTTTAGGCATCTAACTCAAATTTAATGTTAGAAAGAAAACCATTTGTAAAACATTATGCAAATGAAGGAGTTTGGGACTTTACTGGGACATGCAATCATATCCTCTTCAGATTCTTCCTGCTTGCATTTTTTTATTAATTTAAGTGAACCCTAGTGTGCTGTCGCTGTTGAGCCGCTAGCTGAGAAATGACCCAGGTTCTCAGACAAGGAAGGAGAAAAGGTGTCTTTATTATTTTGATTTCCATATATATAGAGTTTTCAGAGGTCACCCAGATTGGTCAGCCCGAGACCTCCCCCTAGGCCCAATTGGCCAAGCCCGAACTGACCTAATCCGGAGAAGTTGTTTGCAAAACATCCAAACTATCTTTGTTTATGAAATGCAGCAAAATGTTCTCACGAGGAAGACCTGTGCTAGCCACAGTGTGCCTCAAAGGTTACTGAACAAAAAAATTAGAGACATAAACTATGTTTTGCTGGATCAGAGACTGAATGTTGTTTTCCATTTCTCTGTCTAAAGATTCATTGAGGAAACACATCAAAAGCAAGTCAAGTTGTGTCCATTTCCATTGTGGCAAAGCAAATGAGGGAACAAAAGTTGAAGTGAAACATCAGGTTGCAGCTGCTGCAGAACCAGAGGGAGAAAAACCCAAGGAACACACTGTGGACACAACGGGTGCCTCTGCTCGGAGGAGCAGGAGGCTTTCTGCTTCAACCTGTAGGACTGCCAGTGCTGGGGAAAAGCTGAGGGATCCCAGTCAGCCTCCCTCTGGCAAGAGGGACCATGGTGAAGGGAGGGCTGTGTTCTTCTGTGATGTTGGTTGTACCAGTGGAACAACGCGAAACTCAAAGACAGGTGAAGCTTCTTCCAAAGGCAAAAGGCACCAGCAGAAACCCAGAAATAAAGATGTAAATGATAAGAGATGTTCACCAGCTGGTTCTAGTAGACCAGGAAGCGCCAAAACAGTATTTGTAAGCACCAGAAATGACAGCCTGCATGCTGTAGAACAAACTGACAAAGTGGGAAACAATGAAATAACAAAAAAAGCCTCCTCATTATTGTCTACTGAGGCAGAACCTACCAGGACTGTGCCAAGAAACCCAGTAGCATGTTCCGCTTCTGATGACAGTTTGAACTTGGAAAAAACAGGCATAATTGGATCCAGGAATGCAGATGATCAATTATGTTCTGTTCCATGGCAAAGTACAAATATTGAACTAATCCCTTTAGAGATTCGAATGCAGATCATAGAAAAAGAAAGAAAAAGAAAAGAATTGTTTCGGAAGAAGAACTATGCTGCCACAGTCATACAGAGGACGTGGAGAAGGTAAGAGTACTGTTTCAGTAGCTAGACAGTAAGTAGACATAAATTAAACTGGCTTGTTAGCGATGTCATTTATTTGGTCCTTTTGCTTACAACGTTGCCAGTGCTAAATGAGGAAGTTAATAATCTTCCTCCACACCAGAGGAAGTGGGTTCCAGTTGCCTAGATTTACATTTGTGGGTCCATAAAAAGTGCACGGTAACGGATGACTTTTAATAATCAGAGTAATTGTTAAACTTGTATTTCAAGCACTGATATTTTGAGAGTCCCAATCAGGATTTGCTTAAGCCTGGCGTTCAGTGACACACTTGAAATTGTGCTCTGACCTGACTTTTAACCAGATAACCAAACCACAAGATGTTTGGAAGCTTTGATTGTTCACTGCCAAAACTTGAAGCTAGCTTGAATACCTTGATTAAGCAGGAACAACTGCTGTACAGAAGAAGCAAACAGGAGAAAGAGCTATGTCCCAGTGTTTGCTTTCCACAGCATTATCCTGCTTTCATGAATGTGAGAGATTCACCCTCAGAAATGCAGTCATTCTAAAAGTACATGTTCCTTAATATTTAATTTCTTCTCATGATGAGCAGGAAGAGTATAGCAGCTGTAGGGGAAACATTCAATATGCACATTATTATTTTTTCTCTTTTTTATTTAAATTTTCTTCAATTTTATTGGATGCAGAAAACTATAAATTACTGGTGTTTACTAATATTATGTCCAGGTCTCTCGCTAGTTTCTCTGAGGGGCTCTGAGTTGAAGGTGTCCCTGGCCATGGCAGGGAGAGTGGATGAGATGGTCTTCAAAAATCCCTTCCAACCCAAACCACTCTGCAGTTCTGTGATTTCATGCCATATTCCCCATACCCACTCTGAACTGCAAAGCAAAGCAGCCACTTTTTGTCCCAAGTTTCCACCACTTCTGCTCGCTCTGCTGCTTTCACACACTGTGTAAGCAGATGGGTGCTCCTTGGCCTTCTTTTCGGATGTAGATCCTGAGTTCTTGTCTTATGTGTTGAAATACTTTAGATACCAATTTGCTTGTTCAAATTTCCTCACAAGAACTGGGATCCAGAGACTTGCATTGAGCTGACTTAACTGCATGGAAATCTGCATTCCATTTACACTTTTTGACTATCTGAAGGTTTTTGATAGGCCTTTCTATATGGCTGAAATAAGGATGGTGTGCTATCTCTCCAAGAAGTGCATGCACTTATTAATACTTTGTGTTTCGGAAATTGTGGGAATTAAAGATTGTTTAAATAACATTTGTTATTTGAATAATAAATAGTGAAAAATAAATATATTTGTTCTGTTTGCAAGAACTTATGGAACACTAACAGAGATCATGAATTCTGCAAGGCTGCAGGAGATATTAGTTTGGCAGTTCTTCCACAGTCTTGCACTGGTAAATAGCATGTGCTTGTAGACAGCAACAAAAATATACACTGTTAGTTCTGTGTAATTCTACATTAGGAACATGTAGAAGTTCATGCTTGAGTTCTGGGATTTCTCTAAATTAGAGCTAAATGCATTTGTCACACTCTGCAAATTTCATAGTTCTGATTTACCCACTGAAGGTAAACACAACAGCAGAGTGGATGGTACTGGTCTACTTAAGCATATTAAACTTGTCATTCTCAGGAGAATGTTCCAATTCCCAAATCCGCCAACTTTATAAAGGTACTCCTCAAAAGTGTATTCTAAGGTGTGTGGCTTGCCAAAGGTTAATTGCTTCTCCTGCTCGTTGAGGCTTACAGGCTGTGTGTCTGTGTTCTCTCTCCTGGGGGCACTGGGGGCTGTACCATGCTCCAGGGCCCACAGCAAGTCCACAGAAGCTGGAATAAGTTGGTTGCTGTCACTGTTGTTCTCCCACTGGAGTCAAGGTGTATTTTTTAAATATATTATTGCTGTGTGCATACTTTGGCCAGCAGTAGTTTTTAAGATTAGAGTGAGAATAACTCTTGCCAGCTTTGTCATTCTGCATGGATATTCCATGTTGCTTTTATGTGCAGTAGTTTTGTTGACCAAGTATTGGGTATTTTTTTTAAGACACAATGTCAGATCCATATTTTATCAAACTTGGTCCCATTCTTTTTTCTCACTAGGATCATAATGATCTGTTATGAGAAAGCTGAATTAAAATAATGTGCACTTGCCCTACAGATAACTGCCTACATCTTCTCAGTGTCAGAACCTCACAGTTGTTTTCTTGTTGCTAAAAACTACCAGAAGCTCTCGACAAACATGAAATCACAGCTGGGTGCAAAGGTGGAGTGACTGTGAATGGGTCATTTCACATATCAGCAAAGGCATCTGGCAGTAATTACTGGATTCCAAGAGAGTAGCTTAGTATTCTTTTCTGCTCAAGTATAAAACAGCTCCCCAATTGTTTTTTCTGCAGCAGCATTCACTTAACCCATCCTTAGCTCGAGTTATGTTAGCAAGTCACTACAATTGTGCTCCCTCTTCACTTTCTTTTCCTCTCTCACCCTGCTGAAAAGTTAAAAGTGACATGTTAATTAAGAAAACTGGGTCATTTTTTTCCTCTGTTTCTCAATGATACTCCTGTTCTAAATTCATACCTTGCTTTGCAACTTACAGGCCCTGTAAGATGCTGTTGCTGCCTGCATTTGTTATGTACTTTAATGAGCTGCATAACAGTACATGCCTGAATTCTGAAGCTTCACTAAATTAAGATTAAATACATTTGTCTCACCCAGCGAATTTCACAGAGGTAATTTACTAAGCTTATTGGAAGTTTAAAATTATTTGGGCTGTAACAGAGCATATCATCCCCCTTTGGCATTCTATTGTGCTTTTATGTACTCATTTTTTGGATATGGCTGCTGCTTTGTTTGAATTATATAGTTCATTGGCTTAGAACATATATTTAAACGATGTGGCTTGTTGTCTTTTGTTTTAATTTAGAACTTGTTGCAGAGGAAGCAACAGAAAAAAATCACCTCTTTCTCTCTCCTTCCTCCTTCGCTTTACTGGGGCATCCTGTAGAAGCCTTTTTGAATGCCAGAGGGGATGATGATCAATGTGTTTTGGCCTGTTACCAAACACTTATAATTAATATTTCACAAGTGTTACTCAATGCTCATTTGTGACGGGTTTGTACTGGGAGGATTCAGAGTTAATTGCTAAGCCAGTTAATTGACTTGTGAGTGTGAAACGCCAATATCCGATTGAATACTTATGTCCGATTCATGGGGAAAAAAACCCCAAACAACTCCTTGCTGCCGGTGCCATTTGCCACTGGAGTGTGAAGAAGGACAGATAATCTGCTGCTGCCACTCGGCAGAGGGCTGTGACTGAGTGTAAGATCAAAGCAGCTGGGGCAAGGTTGGGTCAGAAGCCAGGGAGCCTTTGAAGGGAAGGGAAAAAACACAGATTGCTGAAAACAAGCTGAGGGGAGCATCTTCAGAGGAGGGGTGGAGAGCAGCTCAGTTTTCTGCAGAGGAAATGTGCAGCTGAACCCACAGGAGGTAGATTTGGGTTGTCTCTTGCACTGATTGACTGAGAACACGAAGTGGTAACACACACGAGAAGTTTGGTGCTACTAAGCTGTGAAAACAGTGAAAATGAGGAACAGTAGTGGTTATACTGTTACCATAAATATTTATAGTTTTGTCTTCTGATTATTGTCTATTTTAAAAGCAGTTGATAAGCTGACATTGAAGCACTGTAACTTTTGATACCTGTAATGCCAGATCTTTACTGTGTGAAATTATGGATGCATCCAAAACTGAACTGAACTCCTACTTTTTCTTCTGAACAAACATTTCTCATCCAAGTGACTTAGCACATCAGTGAGAGTTCTGTTTTCCCAGTTACTCATGTAATCCACCATGTGAACTGATGCGTGGAAAGCACGGAAGTTAAAACAGGTCACCTAAAACAAGTGCTCTTCTCTTTTCTGCTCTCTAGTTACCAGCTAAGACAGGAGTTGTTTCAGCTCCTTGGTGCTAAGCGGCAGTGCAGGGAAGATGAAGACAAATGGAGACAAGAGACAGCTGCCTTCTTCATTCAGGTTGCTTGGAAGAAACAGCTGAACCATAACCCTCTGAAATCAGTTCCTTCGTGTAAAAATCTGAAATCTGTAAACAAAACCAGCTCAGCCATAAAAACCAGCAAGCAGTCCATCCTAAAGCAGATATATGGTAATTTTCCCTTCACTATAATTTATTTTAAGTAATTATGCTTTTATTTTTATAACAGATTGTATTTGTCTATGTACTTCTTACCTAATTGTTAAGAATTTCAACTATTTATAAAAATTAGCCTGAATCTCAGGTGTTCTGGGCAATTGTATTTCTGTTTCAGGTTAAAAAAAATCAAACAATTCTGTGATTTAAAATGGCTGCTGCTAAAGCTGTTTGAATTCCCACATAACATTGTTTCAGCACAGGTCTTGTGCAATCAAATAATTCCATTGCCAGAGCTGCTCACATCTATCAATGTGGAAAGAGAACAGAGCAGTTAAGCTGGGGATAGCTGGCTGTATCCACGCAGAGTGGCTATCTGGATCATGATTTGGTTTTTTTTAAGCATTGTTTTAAACTTTGTTTAGTTTTGTATTGCTTTAAAATATTTTCATTTGAATAGTATGTTCCATGTTGATAACTTCCTTATATGAAGTGGTCTTTATGGAAAGATTGTCTTTTATGATGACTCTGCCCTGCTTGGCACTGTGCCTGAATGTGCACATGCAGAGGAATGCATCTCAAGAAAAGTTAGAGGAAAAGCACTGCTTCTAGACCTCAAGTTCCTGTACAGTGTGCATCACTGCTTGAGTAAGGATGTGCTAACTGTATATACTTTAACAGGTGGTAAGTCACTTCTATCATGGCTCTGTAGCTTAGAGAGCCAAGAAGGATAAAAAAAATAAAACTAATAGATTTATTTTCCTTTTTTTTTTTTAATAGCAACTGCAAGATGTATTTTACCTTTAACTTCAGTTGTGGTTATCACAATTCTCTGTCATACAGAATGTCTCATGAGTTTCTCCATCATAAATGAGAGTAATTTTTAGGATAAAATAATGCTGTAGCTTACCGAAATAGTTTGTACCTATAAATGACCCCATGTTTACCTGATAAACACAGAGATGTTCATATTGTTTGTTACAGGACGTTCTCAGGAAAGCAAAGTGTGTCAGCCAACAAGACCTCCTTCTAAGCTGAAACTTTCTGATATGCAGCTTGTCTCAGGTAGGACACATTCAATCTAAGAATACTTTGATGTTTATATACATGAGATTGGTTTCTTCTTAGAGAAGCAAACAATCTGCTCAAGGACTGGGCTTTCTTATGAAAATATGTAACTACTGCCAAGCTGTTGTGATTGCACACTCCTTTCACCACTTTTGGGCTTAACTGAGCAGTGTACTTCTATCCTTATGATGTTGAATCATTTAATGAAAAACTTCTTTACTAAATGCCATTTTTCAGACTTTTTCAAGTGTATTATGCACTTGGGCTTGGGAGCTATGGTAATGTTGGTGCTTCACCACATAAAGGTTTAGTGTCCCACTGGGCATTTGGTGTTCCTGGCTGTGCTACACCTCAGTCAGAGATAGGCCACAGCTAAATGGGAATACAGCAACTTCTTCAAGGAGACAGGAGTCCAGGTAATTTGCAAAGGGGAATAAAATACATTTTCCAAGTAGTTTAACACAACTCTGAAGTCAGAAGGAAATCTGACAGTGGACCTATACTTCAGTTTGTTAGAACTGTAGGCAAGTTTCTGCCTCACTAAGAGACAGAGGCCTTTTTCTTTCACTGAGAACTGTTTTAATTAAGAGGCATGACCAGACAGGTGTTTGATTGCCACTTCTTCATGCAGATACAAATCTAAATTTTAAAAAAGCTTTTAGCTCTTTTCGTTTAACTTTTCAGACAACAGATCTCCCTGTCTTCTGAAATAAAAAGGCTTTCTCTTGAGGCTGGAGTGGCCTTTGCTTTCATAACTTGGTGACGAATAGGTTAGTGATAGGAACTCTGCCCAGTTCCTTTAGAACACTACCTACTTTTATTCACCTAATAGGAGCTCAGGGAACTTTAGCCCTTACTTAAAAGACAATAACATGTTTTTCATCTGCCTGCCTTTGTGCATGACAACATTACGTTTGTTGGAAAAGTTCAGAGCTGTCAGTGGCTAATGCCAGATACTCCGTTTCTGACGTAGGTGCCTGGAGTAGGTCAGAATGGACTGTTCAGTTTGATTCTTCCCTTGCACAAGGTACATCTGGGAAGGTGAAGGCTGACTGTCAGCCTGAGCTTTAATGTTCATAGAGCTCGTGGAAGAAGTGTGTGGTGACAAATCTGTAACACGGACTGACACCCAACTCTGTCAAACACTTTGGAAGGGGGGATATGCAGAAGGTATTCAAAGTAAGGCAGGCAGTGGGTGACAGCAGAAAAGGAGCATGCAATGGGATACACAGACATGGGAATATTGGAATTTGCTTTGGAATATTCTAGCAAATAGGGCCTTTAAGATTGTTACCATTAAAACATTTCAGAACCTGAAATTTGTTCCTTTTCTAGTTTGTTTTTTTAAATAAATAGATTCCTTTTGTCAATTCAGCAAATGGCACTTAAAGATGTGCTCTACAGAACCAGCCAGCCTGGTTCTTTGTTTCACTGTGGACATTAAAGTGTGTTCAGAGTTGCAAAGGAGTGGGTTTTGCAACTCTTGGCATTAGAGAGGTCCTTAAGATGTGCTGAGTTCACACCCTTAGTGAAACATTTGGATTTGCACTTGGGATGACCCTGGCTAGAATGGGATAAGGCACTGAAATGTCTGCAGCTAATCTTTACAAAACTAGGAAAGGAAAACATGCATATTATTTGTAGCACATTACAGGAAATAAAAAAACATTGCAAGAGCCCAAACATTCAGCCAGACTCAAAACTAAGGAGAATGGTCAGCTGACATGATTCTTGCTTTCTAACAATTCAGAGCACTCACTCTGGCCCTGGACTAGTTTAACCAACTTTCTAGAAAGGGCCCAAAACCTACCTCATGTTGCTAAACATTGCTCAACAAAATCTCTTGCTCCTCTTCAGCAAATTCAGCCAAGAGTGTTGTGTTAGTCTGGAACCCTTCATTCATTTATGGGGATAAATCTCAAGTTAAGCTGCATCATGAGAGGCTGCTGAAGTCCCACACAACAGCAGCAGCATCAATGTTCCATACAAGCTGTACCCAGTGCTGCAGAAACCAAACTATTTCGAGACCATCAGCAGTGAGATGCCAGGAAAAAGGCATGTTGTGCTCCTAGCAGATTCACTGCTTGTGAAATCTAGAACACAGTGTAGATGAGACTTCTTTTCACCCACTAGAATTACTAATCAAAGCTTTTTTGTTCTTTTACAGTAGGCAACCTACAGTGTGTTAATTTGCTGGAGAACATGGGAAAATCAAGGCAATTTTCATACAACATGAGACCAACCACTGCTGCAAAACCAAAAAATACAAGACTCAAGCATTAAGCAAAACAATGTTTGGAATTTAAAATCCTTTCCAGTACAACTGTTATCTTTCATAATGTATAAGCCATCTATGACATACCAAACTTGAACACATTTTCAGTTTTGTATTATCACAGCATTACATGCCAAGAAGACTTCTAAGGAGCTGGACTCATTTTGTGTACAAACTGTTTTTTAAATGCAACTGTTAACTTCTTTACCAACACAGGATGAAATCTGAATTGCATTTGAAAACAGAAAAGGAAGCACTAAGCCCAGTATTGCAATAACGTTGTAGGGACTATCAAAGCTTTCCATTGTAAAAAGTAGGAATTTTGAACATGTTAATCAAATACAGTTTAAAAGAAGAGGGAAACTGTACTAAAGATGTTACAGTTCTGAGAGACCAATGTTCAATTTTACCTCAAATTCATTAAATGAATTTCGAAATCCAAGTAGGAATGGAAAAAACAGCCTCCACTTCCCTGCTAAAGAAACAATTGTTCCTTAGCTAACAGTGGTTTTGGAAGGAAATGTAAACACGTTAACAAAAAACTCTCACTAAAGAAATTGCTTTCACAACCTATGGAAACTATCAGAGTGGTGTTTTCTACCCTTTGAAATTTTTTAATGACTATTTTTCTATGTCCGTGAAATAGAGAAGCAAGAAAAGATGGGTCCTATTCCAGAAAAAAAAAATAGTTCTTTTAATAGCTTTGGAGCTGCCACAGTGTGCAGTATTTACCTTGCACAAAGTATTTAAAAATATGAACTCAGCAAAAATAAAAAACTGTTACTCTAATTTTAAAGTATATTGGTTTTGATTTTTTTTTACTTGATAATACACAATTTTATTTTTTTAAATAATGTGATGCTTCAAAATAATAGATGAGCAGACTTCAGTGTAAGTCTGTTTCTCTGCAAGCTTGTCAGCATCGAGGACTGGATTTTCTTTAACACCCCTCACTGTGGCCACCACATTTTATTAAAACACCTTCCAGTAACATGTACTTGCTTGAAAAAGAAAAGACAATAGAAGTATTGCAGTTCTCTGTAAAATTTTTATTGTTTCACTTACAAAAAAATTGACAAGCTTTGTTCCAACATCTTCCATTCAAAACTAAATAGAAGTAAATGCTTTACAATAAATGCAGTTCGACCTCTTTAATATACTGTGTTTATAGGGCCAGGTGTCTGGGGATGAGAGGCAAGGTAGATGTTGAAACAGTAATGGAGGTCTGTGAGCCACTGCTCCTGAACTTCACCACTCTTCAGCGTCTAGGAAAAAGGAGAAAAAAGGTAAAACTCAATTTCCCCAACAGCACTTGCAAAACTTGGCTTCGTTTTCACAGTCAATCAGGTGCACTGTTAAAGGTACAAGACAACCTAGCTCCCCTGCACACCGTGATACTGTTCCTCTCATTTATACATTTCAACACGGTGTGTCTGTTAAAGCCCAAATAATAAAGTGTTACAACTGGGTACACTAAGTCATTACATTTCCAAGTGTGTGAATTACACCAGATGTGCTTTCCTTACTCTTAATTAGAGTGGCTCACTTACTTTCCAATTCTGCAATTTATAGGCAATTAAAATGCAAATGAGCATGATTGTACCAGTGCAGGAAAGCTCCCTAACCCAGTCTAAGGAGAACTGCTACCAACAGACCGGTGCAGCTCATGGCCCAGGAATTCCCTCTTCTCAGGATGTGTAGGTGGCCTCAAGAACCCAACAACAACAAAACCAACCCACTCCTAACCTGCAAGTTAGAGAACCTCACCATAATGCCTTACATCTGCACTCACCACCACCGTTTTGCTAAACAGCTCTCCTTGAATGTTTGCAATAATTTTTAAAAATAAACATGACATCCATGTAGTCTCTGGGAAACAAGAAGAAGTTTCATACCATGATGTCCTTGATGATCTGTTGCACCAGAAACTCATTTGTGATCATATGGCTCCTGAGCTGCCCGTGCTGCATTAGTAAGCGAAGCAACTGAGCAACAATGGGCAGCTCTTCCCGACAGATCCTGCTCACTTGCAGGCTCTGCAGCATCAGCCTCAGTAATCGTGGCAGGAGTGCTAATGCAGAAATACATGATCCCCACAGCATATCCCTGAGAGGAAGAGATAATAAAAATTGAAATAATTGAGGACAAATAGTTCAAGGATGCTCCTGTGAACTGGCCGCATGGCTGTAGAAGGAAACCTGCTTCTGTCGATTCAATGATACCAGCTGCATTCACCATAATAAGTGGCAAAGCAGAAAATTTGTGCCAGGAAATGCCAAACTTGAAAACATTCCAAAATTACGTACAGCACCGAAAAAAATTAAGGTCCTGCCCTGGAAGCTACAAATGTTGCTTAACCTCTCACACAGTGCAATTTCTGCTTGATGCAGGTGGGGAGAGGTTTCTGTTTCAGTAATTTTTCAGGTACACCTGAATTTTATTTAAGTTTCATAAGAAATTAAATAATGGACTCAGCTCTTTGTGATATGCAAGTCATTAAATACAGTAAGAGAAGGAGGACCTGGGCTTTAAATAAATTTTCAGGATGCTTTTAACCACTTTTCTGTATATGGAAAAGTTTGACATGTTTAAGAGACATATTTGCATTTCAGGTGAACTGATTTGAATCTGTTATCTGTAGCTTTTGGGTTTTTAAAATCAGATGGATTTGCAGTCTATGTAATGATGCCTGAGAAGTTGTTAAAACTGAATCATCAGATCAGTTAAGTGCACATACTCATAAAGCCAAATCCTTTGCATGGTGCTTTTCAATGTATCTAAGGACACTAAGGCTAAAGATTAAGGTATAAATATCCAACTTTACAAAATCAGGATATTTTTGACATCCAAGTAGAACAATTTGAGATTAAACCTTCAGTTACTGTTTTAAGTAATTCCAGGTAACTTTGCAGCTGTTTTTCTTAAATCTGAGTACTAATTTGAAGTAAGCAAAAGACAGGAAAATGAACTCTCTGTTTGTGGGGTGGGGTGTATCCTTTCATTTCACATTTCTAAATACTGGTGGCTGCAAAGAGAGAGACAAGATAGTAAGAGCAGCTTTACCTTTTCTGTAGATGTTCTGCATCCTCTCTGTCTATAGTTAGCAGAAAGTACAGAAGACTGTAACAACAAGAGGCCAAGAACCTGTGCAGGTTTTCACTTATGATGCAGGCTTGATCCAAGAGCTTGTTTATGGCACATAGAACAGATCCAGCTGTGCTATCAGGTATTACAACCAATCCAACCTTATTAAAATAAGACAAAAAAATACCAACCCAAGTTCATCACTTTAGACAAGGTATTTTTTGCTGGGATACAAGCAAACCTAGAGCTTTCCTATGGTGACATGTATTACTTTGTTTCTGTTCAAACTCTAGGGAACACTGAATTTTTTCAAATCCCTATTTTCCCAATAAATTGCCACTCCTGCCAACAGAAGATTAAATTGACATCTTCTTTCCATCCCTTCTAAACAAACACGCATCTCAAACATATTTGAAAAACACAGCATTGCTTTGAGCCTTGCTCTGAACGACAGTACAGGCACAAACAATTTTCTGGGCAGAACAGATCTTTCCTTTTAAGCATATATCATGGGACAGGGAAGGCCTTCTGAGTCTTGAAATGGCAGTGAGCAGTCACTGAGGTAGAAGGAAACTCTGATTTATGCTACAGAAAGGAAAGCTTCTACTGGATTGTCACCAGGGTGAGTCTCCTTTGAAGCCCAACAGGAGGTTTATGAGCCAAGGTAAATCAAAGCTAATGAAATATATGGTGAGCCCAAGGTAGGGTGATGCTCTGCTGTTGTTAGAGAGATCATCTTGAGTAAGAATTTTATAGGCATGATAAATAATTTAGAAAAAAAAATTTGTGTAGAGGCAGTGAGTTAGAAAGCAGTTTAAATTTTGAAGTGCTATGGAGTAAGTACCCTAGATTTTTGTCCTGTAAAGCCATAAAAAAATCAGGCACTGCTAGTGTGGCACCATTTACCTTTAAAAAACTATTAAGGAGTTTGAGAATAGTCTAATATGCTCACCTGCAAGCACACTATTTTAAGCTTTCAGAGGCAGTTGGTTCACTTAACAAGGTCAACTGTTTCTTTTAGGAATGTTTAGAAAAAAGATCAATAAAGTACAAGCTACAGAAATGTGAAACTTACTTCATTCATACCATTAGTTGAGAGGTAAGAGATACAGAACTACAGGTTCAAACTTTTAAATCCTTCCAGCCTAAGACACTGGGTGTATTTCAAGGCCATGAGCACAGATTGCTCTCCCAGGCTGACCCTGTGCCAGTCAGGTGCAGAGGCAGGAGGAGGAAGATGATGATGGTCCTGCCTGACAGAAGGTGGGACTGCAGCTGTCACCATGACCCTGCAGAGTACTACAGGACACTGAGGCACCAAACAATAAAAACGAATAATCATCTTCCTGATTAATCACAAATAAGAAATAATGTCAGCGATCTAGATGCATGTAAAGAACCACTCTGAAGACCAACTGAGCCAACACTACTGATGGA
Organism: Entomyzon cyanotis; assembly: GCA_024500445.1. NCBI lineage: Eukaryota > Metazoa > Chordata > Aves > Passeriformes > Meliphagidae > Entomyzon > Entomyzon cyanotis. Next base: position 45,347,713 of record JAKEPQ010001005.1, read on the forward strand.
ATGTGCTGGTCAGCCAGTCTGAAAGATGACAGGAACAGAGATGTCTCAATTTATATAAACCCAGTAGATAAGGCTGCTCAAATAAGTTCCCATAGATGTTGCCTCCATGGTGACTTTGCTTCCTGTGAGGTGTCAGCAGCCAGTTTGAGACCTTGGGCAGCAGCCTTGCCAACCATAAAAATCCAATTAACTCTTTGTTCTCAAAAGGACAGGGCAGTAGAACATATAAGCCTTTTTTAAAGTTGATTTAAGTCAAACCCACCCCCAAAAATCCAAATTATGGTTATAGGTAAGCTACTCCCTGTGGAATCTTTGGTCTAGTAATTTCTCAGTATGGCTCCATGCAGAGAATTGCAGACACTTGTTAGATCACAGAACCATCCCAACAGGAAGGCAGAGGCAGACCCTTCTCATCAGGCAGCATCATAGGGAACTGCAGATTCTGTCCCTGACCATTCTGTTACCCAGCTCTGGCTTTGCCATCCCCATCCTCAGCTCAGGCATGTTCAGGATTAGAAGTCAGGCTGTAAAACCCACAGAATGGGTCTGGTTGGAAGGGACCACAGGGGGTCATCTGGTCCAACCTCCCTGCTCAAGCAGAGTCATCCCAGACCATGTGGCACAGAATTGTGTCCAGATGGTTCTGGAGTATCTCCAGTTAGGGAGACACCACATCATCTCTGGGCAAATCTGTCCCAGGGCATAGTTACCCACACAATAAAGAAGCTTTTCCTCCTGTTCAAGTGGAGCTTCCTGTGCAATCCTGTTTCCTTCCAGTTTCTGCCTGTTGCCTTTTGTCCTATTGCTCAGCACCACAGAGAACCTGGCTCCATCTTCCTGGCATACTTTAGATACTTACGTATATGGATGAGGTAAAAAACCTCATCTAAAGCTGCTGTTTGCTCTTTTGAAAAGCAAACCAAACCAAGAAGTGCTTCATTATGGCCAAACTGCCTTGGAGACAAGCTGAAGTACTCACAAATTTGAGCAAAATTACTCCTGTATGTTTAGATACCAACGATTATTATGTATTTTTTAAACTCCCCCAAATCTTGTTTAAAGCTTTTGCAAATGCTGAAATTATATATGAAATACGTAGTGGACTTGAGGATTCATGAGACTGTTAGCAAATTTATCACAAAGAAGTTTTAACATAAAAGACAAAATGGTACTTACCAGATATTTACAGATGCCAGTCTGGAGAATGTCAAAACACTGACTTTGTGAAGGTATAGTGGACAAGCTGTGACAGATCACCTGTTTTAATAAAACGAAGTTGTATTTAAGCATTCTGAATGCAACCAGCAATCACTCACTGTGCAATCAGACTTTGTTGGCAGACCTAAATCCAAAGTACCTACAGGGACATGTAGCAATTTTGTCTCAAAGTACTGATTCTTCACAGTGTATAAGAGTAACATTGTCAACATAAATTGTTCAGTGCTTAAAGAGATGATGGTCTGTACCATTAGTTTTTTGGGTAAGGCTTTCTGCATTTTATCTCTGTGACAGAAGACCAAAAATATGCTATCAAGTTAGAGTGCCACATTGAGCCTCCAAATGCCTTTCCTTGGAGCTGAAGAATTTCAGAAAACAACTTCCCAAATAACTTGATCAAGCATGAAACAGAGGGATCACAGTGAAACAGAAAAATAATAAAACAGAGAAGAATGTAGCAAAGATCCATTTCCAACTTATTTTCCTCTACAGTGCCAAAAACAATACAAAATGTAAAACTACAACAGGAAATCTTGTTTCATAAACTGCATAAAACTTTCTGGTGCTTATATAATCAGGCACTAGCAAACGACCATAAAATGTTGTATGTCTCCTGGCTAGGGTAAAAAAAGCACAGCCTCAATAGAACTCCTAGTACGCTGTACAGCAGTCCTCAGTAGATGGTTTTCTCTGTTCCTCTTTTCCTTCCCATCTATTCCAATAATTTGCAGACTAGTTGGAGAGCTTGGATGCTCTCTCTCTGTTCGCATTCACTGCTTCTCTCACCAGTGTCAACTAAAGCCTCCAAAGAAGCCAATGTGCACAGCATGAGTGCATTATCACACCATTAGCAATTGTGATGTTATGCTAAGGACAAGGAAGATGGAAGAACCAATATATGAGGAATGTAATCTTCTCTTTGCACTTAAGGGAATCAGAAATTAGCAGGATCAGATGTTTGAAGAAAAAATTTAAGTCCATGAGTTTTAGAAATATCTTGACTAAGCAAAATGCATTCCTCTAAGATCCCTCATGATTTAAGATCTAAAGAGAACTTTCACAGGAGGATCTGATCTGAGGGATTGAATTCTGTGACAGTGTCTTGGTTCTGTGACTTAAGTTGAATCAGGCAGGTCAAGACACCAAAACAAGAGATAATGACAAAACAGAACATATCAACTGTGTTGGGTCAAAAGTATTAGTGCACAACATTTGCAGCTGGAGGAAGGGAAAGGTTAGGGAAAGAACCTTTCACTCAAGGTCTTGTGGTATGAAAACTCAACTCTAACTAATGGTGGTTTAATCAGAAATGGCCAAGCAGCACCATTTGTGGTGATACAGAAGCATGCTCAGCTTATTTCAAAATTACATGTCACACCTGCTTTCAGCCCTGCTTAAGATGGCCAAATTCAGGAGATCCTTAACACATCTGCCTGGTGGAACTCAACATTGTTGGGCTGTCATGACATTGATCATGTTAATCAGTATCACAGGTGTAGTGCAACTGTTTTGTTTGACTAATAGGACTATTTAAAAGACAATTTCATAGATACTCTTGCACTGAATACTCTTACTATACATTTACTTTATGATGAAATAATATTATTAAAACTGAGTACACCATTCTGTATATAGAGTAAGGCTTTTGTACACTGCAATTTGAAAGTGATAAAATATTAAGTAGCCTGGAATATTCCCAAGAAATCCACTCAAAACATCTGTGTTAAAAGCAGTGTCAAGGAATAAAGTCAAGCTGCAAGAGAGGTTATTACTAGGGATTGTCATGTCGAGGACAAACTGTGACACCAATCTGACCTGGCATTTTAATGAGCAGCACTTACACAAATGGTAAAACTGCACTGATGAAATCTGTCGGATGACAGCTCCAAGCTGAGAAATCCTGCCAAGGCAGGAGGACTGGACTAACCTATGGAAAAGATCGCATAGGTTTGATGAGTAACAACTACAGAAAAAAAAAAAAAAATCAGTGAAACAAAGGTGGTGGGTCATGTGCTTGGAGACTGATAAAAACTTCTGTATGCAGCTACAAGTTTTACCAGTCGGAAATGAGGAGGAAATTCTGTGAGTAACAGCTGGCCACAAGGTGGTTGTGATACAACCATAAAATGGGCAAATGTCCCTTCAGGATGTAAAAATAAAGATAATTCCAACAGAAGTTAACAGACAGAATAAGGATCATCTGTTCAATACTATTGTGTAAGATCTTACTTAGAATTAGATCTTACTTAGAATTTACATACTGTGCAAAGTAGGAGTCACTCATTTTCAAGAAACAGCAAACTCAAACTGAACAGACATAGAAAAATTGCACAAAGAAGAGAGATCCTGTCTTACAGGTGTCAATGCAAAGAATTTAACCTGCCTGGGCTGGCAAAATGACACCCAAGAAGGGATGTCATTGTCATTTACCAAGTGGTGAAAAACACTGCAGGGAAACAAATATAACCAAACAACTAAACATAACAATGATCCTGGCTGGCGGGGAATGCAGATGAGATGGAAATTAGGAAGGATGATTATGAAAGAGGAAAATGCAAGAGACATTTGTTGCTCGTAAGACAGAGCTTAGGCAGCTTACAAAGGGGTTTGCCATATGCTTGTGAGCACATCACACCAGACACAGTCTGCTAGAGATTCCTTTTGATTCAATACAGACCCACAAGAGGTCAACAAACTAAAGACCTTGAAGGCAGATCCACCAGGGCCACCCAGCAAACTATGATTTTATTATTAATATTTCACCCTTAGTACTATGTCCCTAGAGCAAGCCCACCAGTCCAATGAGGCTCTCCCCGAGTTGTAGAAGCATTTCATTACAGGTACAATACACCAACACTCAAGGTTCTTTCCAAACTGGCAAGGAAAACAGGCATCATACCACTGAACAGCAGCATAACTGCTTAAAAGGGTTGTGATAAAGTGCAAGTTGTTTTTTCAACCTTTTAGATATCTCTGACCCTCAAAACTGCACCACCATTCCCTACATCAGTTCTGTTTTCCTGCAATTAAGTGGGAGAGGCAATTCTTTTCAATTTCATAAATTAAATCCTGCTTGAAATGGCTTTCATACCAAATGCCTGTTGCAAAAAGTGAAACTGAAACGTTTTTAGACATGGAAATGAAAGAAAAAGAAAACTTAATTATCACATGAAAATTAGTATTTTCCCTGACAATTTATTTTCCTTAGGCAAGGTTTTGCATGATGTTTAATTTCCATAATAAAATGTCACAGCTGATTCATTATATTACATTTGATTAACATTTATCACATTTTTGGCACATTCATGGATTGATTTTGGACCAAAGCCAGAGCAGTTTTGTTTCAGAGCAATCCTGAAGTAAATGGACTGAGAACAGGCATTTTTGGTCAGGAATGGGTGGGCTTTTTCTTTTTTTTAGGCAAGTAGTTTATAACAGACTTTGCTTAGGCTTAGACATTTTGTTGGGATTTTTTTTCTTTTCTTTTTAATTTTGTTTGAATGTTCACTTGAATAAATTAACCTAGAGAAAAGCATTCCCTTAAACACAGGGATTATCTGTTAGCATCATGCAGCAAATGCTACAGGCTCTGTAATCCATTGGCAGATTTTCAAACCAAACCCTATTGATCAGACAAGCCCAAGTACCCAGCACGCTCATGAGCCACACAACTACAACAGCAGCTTCCCTGTTAGTGCTTTGGGAAGTCATTGCTCCATGAGCCTCCTTGCCTGCCACACTGAAAACATATTCCAACAGCAGCCAACTAAAACAGGGAAGAAAAAACCCACCAAAAATCACCACAAAACAAACCAACCAAACAAACAAACAAATAAGGCTGGGAAGACCCCCCAGGAGCACAGCCTGACCCAGGTTTTTTGGCGATCCTGACACCATGGAGTATTTTATTTCAAATGGATAAATTGAAAGCATTTTTGCCACTGACAGGCACCCTAACTGACTGACAATCCAATCCCAAACAGGCTTTTCACAGTTCTAATGTAGAATCAGATAAATTCATCAGTTTAATATTGTTCATCTGTAAGATGCTCTCACCTCCACAAGACAGAGTTGGGATGACTCAAGGAAGCCCAGTCTCAGTGAGAGCCCTCATGGCAACAGGAACAAGCACACCTGATGAACCGAGACTAATGTTCTGTTCATTATTGAACTGTTCCCACTCCCTCAATGCTTCCTGTTAACACAACAGAATCCTGATTCAAAGTCTCAAGGAAACTACTTATCAGCAACTGTCCAGAGAAAATCTGAGTATTATTTCAAGTTTAATCATGCTGCAAAGTACTCTTTTTTCAAAGAAAAATACTCACCTTCCTCTAAAGACACAAACAAGCATGAGCACAGAGGAACCCAAGCAAGCACAAAAGACAATGGATCAAGTATTTTAGTGAGCCACTGTGTGGAGTCAGACCAAAGGCAGTTCAGACTCCCCACAAAGTGATTTTATCAAAAAAGAAAGTCAGTACACACCAGATACTACAACCTAAGGTGAACTTCAAAATATGTTTTTCAACTCACATCGACATGCACCCCAAACACGGGTAACTAAAATGTAACAGGCTGTTCCGCAGTGAATTCCCCAGCCCTTGTGAAATGCCTGTTTGAAGCAGGACTGTATCCAGTGTAACATGTTAGTGCGGAGCGCAGAAAACGAGTTTTCAGGTGATGGGGCAGGCAATGAAGCTTGGCGTCTGAAGCTTGGCCAGCTCCCCTGAAGCACCCTCGCTTATCAGACACTGTACTCCCCTGACAGGTGCTGCTTCTCTTTCTGAAATAAATTGATTTGACAGGGCAATATTAACAGTGCCCTGAGTTGTTGAGAAAGCTGCGTACAACAAGAGATCTTTGTTCATCTGCCTTGGGTAAGCTCACAGGGGCGGATGTGAAAGGTATTCCTGATTCACTGACTCCAGAAAAAAAAAAAAAAAAAAAGAAACACAACCCTTGAAAAAACAACCCTTGAAAAAACTCCCCCATAAAAACCTCCAATGAAACCCCCACACACTCACAATAAAATAAAACCTAAGTTAAAAAAAAGAAACAGCCAAGAAGGAGGAACAGAGTCTGCAGGAGAACATCACACAGATGAGCAACAGCAGAAAAAAAACACACTATTGGGCTAATTTTACACTCAGAGTAGCAAAATGGGAATGCAGAACCTACTTAAAATGCTTAAGAACCTATGTGGTGTTCCACATATTTCCAAAGACTTAGAAGAATTATGACAGACAGCTCATGTCCTATTGCCAGTCAGAAGCAGCAAATTCAAATTTGCTGCAGCACACAAATTCACCTTGCATTTACTAACTGTGGTGCTTGCCTGTCTGCAGGCTCCTTGGCTGTAGCATGGGGCCTGATATAAAATCTATATTTGAGACTCAATTAAACTAAGTGAAGTTATCTTAATTTGCCACTGGACACAAATACCTGAATGGCAAGCATCACAGCTCACCTCCTGTGCAACAATTTGACCATGTCTTCAAGTCTGGGCACCAGCAAGATTTGGTGCCAAGAGGCAGAGAACTATGGGCTAGAGACTATCCCACTGGCTCACTAAGTGAGGGGCATTTCTGAAAATACTGCTATCAGCAAAACCAGGTTTTATGCTCAACAGCTAGTGTGCTATCCAGGAGTAGACAAAGCCGTACTTGAAAAACGTCACAGATCTGGTTCTCTTCTCAGAGCCATCTTACTGACAAAATTCAAAGAAAGGACACCACAAAACAGCTGTTGTTTCATTCCCTTGAAGCCATAATATGCCCTTCTTTCACAGCTCTGCAGCTTCCTCACAGCTATAAAATGTCACCACAGCCAACTGCTCCTCCTCTGGATGCCTCCTCATCAGAGTGCATGCAGAACAGTCAAAGGAACATCTAATGTTGAAGTCTCCAATTCACCTGCCTGCCTCTTCTCCAAACAAAAGGGGTTGAAAACACAGAGAACCCAACACTCAGCTCTTGTCCCACACAGGCTTTTTGAGCAAATTTAGGTTAGGTATCACAAGCCAGGATTTGATGTAAAGCACGATACACAGTATGTGTGGAGTTGTAAATTCACTCTAGTTACGTGCAGTAATATGTGAGCTCCCAGCTCCAAGGTGTGGCAAGACATGCTGGAAGTGTATGATGCAAGTACAATGGAGCACTGACCTCAGCTCAGGTTTTCTGGAAGTTTGCGTTTTCCTCTTCGGGTTTTATTGGTGGGGCTAGTTTTGGTGCTTTTTTGTTTGCTTTGGGTTTAAGTTTCATGTCTCAAGAAAACTATGAAAGAGACCTTTGAAAAAGAGCTTTATTAATTTTAGGACGCATTACTTCACTTAAATTATTTCCGTTCTGTTTCTCTGGACTTTGCACTACTTTCTGCAAAAAAATTATTTTCAACTCTAAACGTTAAAGCTGGGATAGGATGTAGCTTTACAAAATATTAATGGGTTTATACAGCATTTTTGGCCTTCTTAACAATTAATATTGTACTGTATTCCTAGTTGTGAAGCAATTTTATTTAGAAGGAAATTTATTTACCCTCAGCTGCCTTTTCTCCCCAGTGTAACTCTAACCTATAAATCTCAATAAAGACAACAAGTTGAAATATTTCAGGAGCTTCAATTTAAACTTTACATGTCAAAAATTTTTGGGGTTTTTCTAAAGCATTAATCTCTGCTTCAAGTTAAGCTACAGCACTACAACACCGCTATTTACTTCTCAAGACAAACATCCTTGCAGGGTTTTTAATTTACATGCATTGACTTGCTATCTTTATTGGTTTGCTGTAATTTTTCATAGCAGATCTGTGCAGATCCTGCCTTCCCAACTGCATTTCACTCACAAGACTTAACAGTTTTTGACACCGATTAATGTATTACACTACATGCATCCCAAGGTTTTTGAATTCAAGCTTGTTTTTAAAAGCAGCTGCCTATCCCAAGCATTTGCTCTTAAACATTTTAAACATTTGGTTATTTTATTTCTTCGAGTCAGTCGTGTGCTCGATACAGCTCTGGAATCTCGACTTCAAGCAAACCATCAAATTATCATTTGCTTTCCCCCTCTGAAATGTTCAACCGTCACAAACATCAAATATTACAACAGAAATTACCATGTATACACGGTTACCTTGTTAAACTCTTCATTTCTGTGGGCACTTTTTCATTCGATCCTGGCAGAGCAATTCAATTACAGGGAAGTGAACAATATCACTGACAAACACTATGGGCACAGTTAAAATGAGCCAAGGCTGAAGCCTCTTCCCTTGGGCTGCAACCATTTATTCTGGAGTTCCATTTATTTCAGCTACAGGGGGGTGATTTTAAATAATTGGCTTTAACAAGATAGAAGTAATTTTAAGCAGAAGTTCCTCCAGAAAAGAAACCAAAGTTCCTGCATTTAGCATCTTTTAGACAAATCATGAAGACTAACCTTTAGAGCTATGCAAAACAGCATTTAAAGACACTTTTCTAAAACATTGCTCCTAAATTGAAAATCATCACTATTTAAAAGCTTCCACAAAAAAAAAGCCCATGGTTTCAGATTTCCACGATTCCAATTACCACTCTCCAGACAAAAAACCCAAGTAATTTATAAACAATATCCAGCTCAAAACAGATTTTGTTATAAACCATTTAAAAACACATTAGTTCCTACCACAAGTGCGTTTGTTAGTGTTATCCACATGCTACCAGGTGTGCCCTGGCTATAGTAACACTCCAGAAATCCAAACTGCTGTTTGAAAGAGCCTCAAGATATTCTTTTCCTTTCCAGAACTTACCCTTTCTCTGTACTTGATTCTTTTCAACAGAGAGCTAAAAACTGACAATGGTTTAGAGAAAACTAGAGTTTGAAGAGATGAAAGAAGACAGTGGAAGGACTAATAGGAATCTGATCACTAGTCTCATTTATTGAGAGGAAACCAGGCCATCAAATCCTAATTCCATCAGAGTTCCTTATTTATTTTCATCCACGTTAAAATACTTTCCCATTGACAGAAAATCCTGAATTACATCTACACAATGAGAACACTTAAACAAACAATTCTCAACATAGAGCAGAAGCCTGGATGCTGCCTGGTCTGCAGCCAACGAGCACTGTTCTCATTTAGCAGGTATTTTAAATGACTACAAACATTTTGCTTAACATTACAGCATCACCATAAACTTCTTATCCAGCAAGGGAACAGATGAAATGCTAGCATTCAGAACCTGCGCACTCTACCCAGCCCCACCAAAAGCATGACTAATTCAAGCTGGGTTTATTATTTCCTGTAGCACTTATCTATCTTAATAAAGCAATTTTCTGCCACAGCAAAAAATATTTTGACTCCAGAATTCTATCATACCTCAAACTACGTCCACTTGGATGAAAGCATTCTCCAAACCTACCTTCCTCAAACTCAATGCACACAGAACCATCATATCACACTGTATTTCAAGACACCCTAGAAGATCCTCATTATTTATCGGCAGTTTTCTTCTCCCCAGAGCCTGCAGCTCTGGGATTTGCTTTTTTTTGTTGGGGTTGGTGGTTTTGTTGTTGCTGTTTAGTTTTTTTTCTCTTGTGTGCAGATTAGCTTGTTTAGTACCTAGTGAAAACTACTTGATCTACAAAAAGTATTCCTGTGCAGCTTGTGGCAAATCTTGAACTGAAAGGTTTTTCCCAAACCTGGCTTTTTCTTTCCTTTTTTTTCTTCAGCTCCTTGGTTTTAGAAATTGTCCAGCCTACAAATCCCAAAGTTTTTATGGACATTTTCATCACAAATTGAGCATTATACAGAATATTGGTCAATATGTTTGAGGTTGGAACATGGTACTCAAACAAGGAAAAGATAAAAACTCCTAAAACTTAGAGAACACAGTGGTATATTAGCTACTTAAACAGAGAGAAAAAACAATCTAAAAGCTGAAGTGGTAACTTCAGCATGGTTTTGTTTATGTATCATTTACTGTATCTACAACTGCATCTGAAATCAAAACCAGACAAGTGAAAAATGAATGGAATTCTGCAACTCCTAAAAGGAAGTGGTTGCCTGAATACCAATGATCATTTCTTATTGCAACACAAACAGATATGCCACAGAGACCATTATTACCAGATCAGAAGGAAGAGGAAAAAATATTTTCATTTTTCTCCAGTATGAAAGCAAGCTACTAAAGAGGTGCCCCTACTTTTTGCTCACAAATTCCATGGGGGAAAAAAAAAAAAATCAGCAAATTTGGGAGGAACACCCTAAACAGAATTGCAATACCTGGCAAGCATTTAACAGGAACAGTGTGACTTTTAGATCATATCTAAGTGTAACAAACCTACCAAATGAAAGAAAACAAACCCCTACTCCTACTGTGAACGTCATTATATTCTGAAAAGCAAAAATAATGAAGAGATTTGCTGATGGTGAAACAAAGACCTGTTTTTTTTCCAGAAGGGGTTTTCAAATAATCACAGAATCCCTAAAGATGGAAGAAACACCCTTGAGTTCTTCTAACCCAATGCTCCTGCTCAAGTGGAGTCCCCTGGAGCAGGTCACCCTGCATTGTGTCCAGACTGATATTGAGTACATCCATAGATGGGAACCATAAGGTCTCTAGGCTGCCTTCTCCAGTGTTTGACCATGCTCACCCAGAAAAAGTGACAGTTCAGAGCTCCCTTTGGTTAAGAGCCTACACAACCAGGTGGGTGTAGAACGTCTCATCCTTCTTCAAACAGATTTCTGATGCATGGGATTTTTGCTCCTATTCTCTCTTTCATAAAGTAGTCTCCAGAAAAGATTTCAGACTGATACATAAGTGAAGAAGTACTGCAGTGCTCCACAGGATGTCCAAATCATCTTTCATCACTAACAGAGGACATCCAGCTCTTTGCTTACTGACCATCATCCCCTTCTGAAAAACTGGGAGAGCACCTTATATCTTTCCTGAAAAAAGATACTTTTTTAATTATTACAGATAAGTTTCTGTAAATACCGACTGTCCTTTATGGTACCAAAACACTGAACGTTGTGGCAGAAGAAACTCAAACTCTCAACCAGGAACCAAAGAGCACAAAAAAGGAATCAAACTACTTCACTGTTCCCTATGTGAAAGTAGTCCTCTTTCACTGCCAACTTGAAAGATTCATGGTATAGAAGCAAAAAGAGGAAGGAAAACACACTAGAGGTGACACTTTAAGAAACAGGTAAAGTGTACAGAAATCCTTTAGATGCTGTATGGGATTATGCTCTGAGAAACAAATAATCACTCTGAATTATTCACAGTGGAACAGAACATGGAAAGAGAGCATTCTGATCTTTTCATACAGGAGGAAGGTATTTTGGTGAGAAAACACTTCATTACTGTCGAGAAGAGACAAAGCAAAACAAATTAGAAAGTTCAACTGCTCCACAGGCCAAATGACTGAAGGCAGGACACCTAAAAATGTGTGTCAGGCATGATACCAAACAACAGCCTTGCTTAAAATACTTTAATACATAACAGCACACATTCAGTGTGTGTCTCACACCATCATCAGTTTCAGTAAATTATCACTTAAATGCTATGAAGTAGAAAACATCTACCATATATTGTTTTCTTGAATGGGAAAACCATACAACTAAAACCTTCTGTTTTGCACTTCCTTCTGAATTCAGGACTAGGATTTCATAAGTACTGTCAAACTGGCATGTCATTAAAACATGATTTCACACCTTAAAGTGGTTTCTAGTAAGATAAACAATATAAAGAGCTATTGCAGAAGACAACTAATGCACCTGTTTTGAATAAAATCTGGTGGCTCAAATCCCTTTAGAACTGACCATAAAATTAAGTTTTCAGCTCTTACAATCTTATGAACTGAATTCACAGTAAAGTTTCTAATCACAGCATATTTTGGTTAACACATCAGAAACTATTCTAAATAATGACTAATCCCAATTCAATATCACTCCCAATACTGAAATTTTATTTAATGCAAGTGCTTTTCAATTAATAGTGGCACTCACTCTCCAAGAAAACTTTACAATTAGTATTTTTACAATTAATTTGTTTTTGTGAGCCAAAACATATTGCTGGTCCAAGTATTATCAGTGTTTAAGAATTTCCAGCAAGGTTTCTACCAATTTTTTCCTTGAGTATTGCTTTGCATACTATGTGTCTGAACATTCAATTTTTAAAGCAGCTTCCTTCAAAATATTATCTGCTGGCTGTAGAAAAATATTGGCTGTTCAACAGCTTTTATATTTTTCATTCTTTTTTCAGCGCAAATCACGACAAGATTTAGGCATCTGCAGAAAAGGGATGGAGAGCACTCAGAGTTTGTATGCTGTCATTTAGAATTAGTGTTGATGTATTACCTCTGTCACAGCCCAGTGGTGTAAAAACTGGTCCAGATCAGTTAGGTAAAGACGGATAGGTGAAAGCTGTGTCTGGCTAATGTGTGGTTTTCCTCTAATGCCCTGGAGACTAGTCAGCTCCTCTCTTGAAAACCCTGGGGAAGAAGAAGCAGTACAACAGTATCACAAAACAAGCTAAACAGTGTTCTACTTCAACAGTATCACTCAAAAACACTGTCTTTTACATTATGTCAACATAACAACTTCTAAGACAAAGTTCTGGCTTGGTATTATAAACTAAGTATATCAAAGTACAAATTTTGACTTTTGACAGAAAACAAACATACTTAAAAAAACCAATAATACTATAATGTGGTATAAAAACAACTTTAAGAGGCCAGTGTTATGCTATTTTCAATATATGTGTCTTTAAAAACATAATAAAAATGTGTATATTGCAAAATACTTCCTGTGTTCATAATAACTCAGTAACCTCAGTAATCAGTAACATAACCTCAGGGCTTAAAAAAAATATAATTTGGCTTATTATTTCTAGACAGGTATTGGATATTTCAGTAAAACAGGACAACTACTCCACATGAATTACATGGGTTTTGCTTTCTTTTTCTCTGCTATCAGTACAGCACTCTTTTTACTACTTTAGGAACAAAAAAGTAATTTTTGGAAAAAAAAAGTAGCTAAACATTGTTAATGACCAAGGTGATGAAAAAGAAAACACACTATTTTTTACCACAGCACAAGTTAGTGGAAGTTGTTCCTTACGCCATTTTAACCACTGTAATTTCCCAAAGTTGCATCATCACAGAATACAACTATTTTTATAGCTGAGTAAGAATAGAGTAGCAGAAGTAGCTCTGCTCAGACGCTGACCTTGGCCAGCTCACTTCAACGTAGCTTGATTACTTTATTCTGATGGAATGTTCTTAATAGCGTAAGCACGTTCGCAGGAAATCCCAAAGGCACTCATTTATATTGTTATGAGCCAATAAAAGGCATTTACTTCAAGCTAGGAAAAAAATTTTGTTTCTGTCATATGCTGAATTTAGGTTTTCCTCATACTTTCCAAAGAAAGTTGCTTGAATGAAGAAAAAATATGCAAATATTCAGCCCAAATGGAAAAGTGTAAAAATAGCGTCAAAAAGCAGATCAAGCGAACAAAGGATATCTCATATCAAAAACATATAACAAGGTTAGAATTACTTTCAGGAAGTAGTTACTGAACCATTTATTCTAAACTAAATTCAGTAACTGACTATCAAAACAAACTTCATTTAGTTAATTCTGAATTATTACATTCATATAGATTACCTATAAGGGTTGAAAACAAGAAGCTGAAATAGTCCACATCATTCACTGAATTATCCTGCACTTGGCACTTCCAGCCTGCAAAGGATGATCTACACAAAACCAATAGCAGACAGTTCATTAAAAACCATATAATTAAGAATTCACAACCTACCTGCACAATACAATCAATTAGCATACCTAAATTGTTACTGTTTTAACATTCCTGTTTCTATAATGCTGCTATTAGAATAGCATTTTAAATAGCTTCAAAACCAGAACTGGCTCTTTTAAAGACAAGCAATACTGAACTTTGTATCCCTTTATGGGCTTAGGTTGCCATGATGATTAAATTACTGAGATAGCAAAATTTCATTAATACCAGTATAATCTTTAGTTCAGTGATGACACAGCAAATTAAACTAATTTTATTTCCCTTACTTGGTAAAAGTCATTACATTACAAATGCTGGGCTATCTTTTTCATTATATCCTCTACTTTTTATATGGCTCTTTACATGAACAACAAACCCCATCCGAAAGCACTCTCAGCATCTCTTTCAGAACTGCTGAAGCTATTAAACACAGCTAAGTTAAAAACTTGGTTGCAGATTTAGAACACAAAAAGGAGCAATATGCAAAGAGAGGAGCAAACCCATTACCACAGCTGTCTGACGCTTCCTTTCTCAAGGGCAATCTGGAACAAGTGGAGCACCAGCCTACATTTGGTGTGTCAAATCAGAAGCCAGTGCTTGTGGAAACACAGAGCACACAGACACTAGTGACCACTAATGGCAGAGTCTGGCTCATGTGTCAGTGCTGAACCAGGAGGAAGCCAGGAGCTGGGAACAAGGACATCTCACACATGCTTTCCTCAGAAGGCTGAAGCTCAGACCCACATCACATTATGCAAAAATGTGTATTATTCAAATTGCCTTGTATGCTGCTTTTGGCACTGGCACTGCAGGCTATGGATCTTTGCTGTAAGAGATTGCTGCTTTCCACTCTTACAATCTTGTGAAATTTCAGAGCTTCTGAAAGCAATTTTCCAAGCCAACTATCTGCCTCACATCATTTTTTCTCCTAATTTCTCTCTGCTAACAGCCAAAATGGCTTAGCTCATGGGTAACAAAATTCTGGAAAGCTTGTTATGCAGGAATTTTTTACAGCTCCATGCTTGAGGAGCAAAAATATCAAATTTGGAATACCTTTGTGCCAGGCACATACATTTTGCCACCCACAAAAATCCATCCATAATATTTCAGCATCCACAAAAATGACAGCTAGAATATGCACGTGTCTGGAGGTACTCAAAAGAAAGGAGAAAAACCCTGGAATTTCAAAATTTCTTTAAATTGAAGAAAAAATTCAGGATTCCATCAGACTACCAAGTAGGATAGTTAATTCTAGAGGGGGAAAAAATGACAGCTATGCAAGAGAGCACAGAGTAAGGCTTTATTAAATAAAGCTCCCACTTCACATTGAATTCTTAATGCCTGGAAGTAAGGATTTGCCATATTTTAGATGATGTAGTGACTTTACAGTGCAGGCAGCTCTCCATGCTCCCTTTCTGGTTCCTAGAAGGTCTTTGGTCCTACTCTAGTCTCTCAATCTCTTTCCATTCCTAAGGTTGCCACTTGGCTGCCAAGTTGTCTCAAGACAAAGCCCTTAGCCATGACCAATAGTCTTCTCCCAGGAGAACGGCAAATCTTTTCTATCCTTCTGAGCAGGTCCCACTTCCATTCATTACAGCATGGAAGAGAATTTCACACATACCGAACTAAATCAGCAAGAGCTCTTGACACTACTTCCCTATATAAAGTGGATATTCACACAGGAATCAGATCCATACACCAGAAGAGAGAGTGAAGCTTGTGTTCTGTGCTGAGGAAGCTCCCTGAATCCAATGCAGAAAGACCATGAGTCTGACTTGAGGTCACTCATTTTACCAAAATAAGCATTGAGGAGCATTGAGAGAGTCAAGAGAGTTTAGGACTTATTAGACACAGAAATTCAAACTGTGATGCAACCGCTGAGCAAAATTGTGGGAATGCAAGAGGATGGGAGAGACACAACAGCTACAAAGGTAATTAGGCAACTGTGAAAATAAATAAATCTTGGGTAGGAAAAGAGCATGATATGTGACAAGCCCCAATTCAGGGAGTAGGGACTTGCATGACAAACCTTGTTAGAATATGGTTTTGGTTTAAAATAATAATTTTTTTTTTTTAATTCCATATTGGAAAAATTCCATTTCCATGCACAACAGATAGCAGATGCTTTGAATTTCTAACAATAGGACCAGCACATGCAAGAATTTTACAGGACCTCCAGAAAAGATTGAACAAAAACTCAAGATTCACTGCAGGCTAGCAAGCACAAACTGCAATAGGTTCAGGAAATCCCTGGACAGAAAAAATAATTCCAAAGCTTATTGCTAAACACCTGGAAATCAAACACTTCATCAGTTTTGTTTTCCCACCCACCTACAAACTCACAAACAGGACAAGCATGTTAAGAATCATAACAGAATGCCAAGGTAAGGGTCACTGATACACACATAAGAGGAAGCAGAGAGAATCCCTGCAGTTCTGCCCTGGGAACATGGAGGCAGCATAAGGCACAAGCCCTTGACAGAGCTATTAAATGGTTTAATTTAAGACTCATCTCTACAAGCAGAGCTACACTGAGTCACACCCACAAAATCAAGATCCCCAAATTCAGTTGCAATTTACTTCTTTAGAAAGTGAAAGCTATTATATGCACAGAAGAAGCCTCAAAGTTAAAAGAGCATTAAGGTTAAAAATAATATTAAATTTAGAAAGTGACAGAGAAGATTGCCTCTGATCTTCAGCTTGGCCTCTCTGTGCATACACCTTAGAGTATGATAATATTATGTGTCATATTTTCTCTTAAAAAAAAAAAATCTATGCCTCATTCAAATCATGGATGAATGGGTAAATCAAGATTACACTGTGAAGTATAACATAGTCTGACCTGTCCCTGCCTTATTTATTGCACCATCTATAACGTGCACAGTGTATAAGGCACCAGATAATTAAAAAAGTAGAAGAAAGTATTAGCTCACAAATTTAGGTAGGTTGTACAAGATGCAAGATAAATACTTTTTAAAATTGGAGGATAGAAGTCAGTGGTAACACATTTCTTCAAGTATCACCAGATTTTTTATTTTTTTTTTACTTTTAGGATAGAATAAGCTTGTATTATTCATACTAGAGGCTTCTCTCATACCCTTTTTTCTGCTAGTTATCCCTAGCCCTGCAACAACTCAACAAGGAGTAAAAGACTAAAACATCACTAACAGCTGTGGAGAGATATAGCTTCAAGTATTTCTAAGATGAGCACACAGACCCTGCTCATCTCTACAGCTCCACTTGAACTTACAGTGAATTTGAGGTCAACTGTTTGCTTTCAAGACAGAAGATACCAAGTATTCTAAAAAAATTAGAGCCCAAATGTTTCATACTGAATTCCTAAAGTTGTCATGTACTTCTGTGTACTTCTGTGTACACCTTTTCCTTGCCTCAGTTCCTCATCTTTAAACTGGGAAAAACATCACCTTCCCATCTCCTGCAGCTGTGAAAATTACTTGAGCACAACAAAAAACTTCCAAGGGTGGGGGCAGGGGGAGGGAATCCCTTTGTTTTCCAAGTGTCACATAATACAATTGAGAAAACATGGAGCCTCCTACTGAAACAGGGCCAAACAGTAACATTAAGTAAACGTTCTTTCAGTGCTCATGATGTAGTCCATACAGAATGCAGGATGGAAAAACAACATGAAATCCTGTAATTAAAAGACCACATGAGAATCTCACAGATACAATAAATTAAGACCAAAACCCATGTCTTTCTAATAATATAAACACAAGCAGAGCAGCGTTACAGCACAGAAGAAGTTTGCTTCAATACAAGTCTAACCAGCTGTCATCACCTCAATTACCTTAGAACCCAAGTGCCTGTAATGTAGACACTTGTTAAAGCTGCTCAATTTTAAAGTTCACATTAAAGGAAATAAAAATAAGATAACACAGAACAAAAGAAATTAAATTCTAGGACAGATATTGATGTACTACAAGGACATTACAAGTTATTTTAAAAATCTTAGTTTAATATATTAGGACTACCATGAATAAATAGGGACTCTGCACTTTTAAAATGCATTTTCAAGACGCTTGTAAATTACATGTCAGACATTTGACTAAAAAAATTATCTGCTTTATATGTGGAAGAGAGGTAATAATCATATTATAACTTCCCTTTTTTGAATAAATTATTACCGACAATGGGAACCTGTTATCAAACTGCATATGAGTGAGACCTCTCCAGTCAACTAGTCCAAACCCACATTAACTATGATGAATTACATGTTGTAATTTCCATAAGGTCACCTGCTCTCTGTGGGAACCTCTCTTCTGAGGTTTAGAATTGCACCTTTAGGTAACCTGCTCTGTACACCAAATGGTAATAAAAGAAAAGCTGAATCTAATTAACTTAAAAATCACTGCTTCTCTTGTCATTAACAAAGGAAATATTTCTCAGACAAAGCAAGTGTGCAGTGCATTCCTTTTATCATTTGCTGCAAGCTTTTAACTCCAGATGGACTTCGCTACTTTATTTCTCACGGTTGTTATTTTCAGGTCAGCTATATCACACAGCTGCAAAATGAAACAACCGCAGTTTGTGCATAAGTAGTTATTTCTCAGCTGCAGACTACTAGCTCTGTGCTTCCTGAACTAAACCAGCTACCAACTGATTGATGGTTCAGATTTAAGGTGCTGATTTTGGCTTCTACAGTCATAAGGAAACATTGAGAAATTTAGAGGTCTCTAGTGGAAGAACTCTGATGAACCTTGCTGCAGTCATTTTAAAAATTATCCTTCCACTTGTCCCCCTGTTAAACAAAGTGGTCAAACTCCAGCTCAGACAGACAGCAATGCACCTGTCTAGCACTTGCTAAGCAAATTTTCCTTAGAATTTGGATTTGGGTTGGGTTTTGATTTTATTTTTTTACAGATGAAATTGAAAAAAGTGTGATTAATTTCAATGCCCTGAGTTCAGTCCTCAAGTATTTCTGAAGTAAACATAAAAAAGCAAATGCAAGATTCACAGCTCTTCTGAGGCATTAATATTACCACCCTTTTGTTCATAAATGTGAGGGTTGTAACACTTGAGAAGTGCAAGGTCAAGGGTTTGTTGTTTTCTGTTCAAGGAAAATAAAATCCAATTCCCTCACCTTCCAGGAAAATGCTCTCAGCGCCGTAATTGGGAATATCTAGTACAGGGTGTTCTTGAAGCTTTACAGAATTACTTGAACATTGGCAAGACAACAGCCTGAGATATACAACTTCTACTGTAATACATGATCCCATTTTAAATTTATCAACCACTGATCACAGATTTAAACCAAGGCCTCCCACAACTGTTTTTTTTTTTAATTCTAGGTTGTAAAATCATCATAAAAGGAGTATCCCCTCTATTTCTTTCACTGATACTTCTGTTCCACTCAGAACATTTAAACAGTCATAGGCAGAATCAGCAGCTGATTCACTTACTTTCTGAAAAAAACAACTAACTGCATTCTATGCCTCAACTCTGTGAAAATGTAATAAAATTTAATAAAATTATGGACATGTCCTCAAAATAGTTCAATGACTAAGTCACTGCGCTAGGAAATAGGAAATCAATCTCCCCTTCAGATGAAGACAGTGAATACAGACTTTCCACAACCTCAACAAGTGCTTCAACCACCAAGATACTATTATTAATTTATTATTAAATTGTCTTTCAAACACATCAGGAGCAGAAAACTTTTCAAGATTCTGTACACCCAGCAGACAACCACTGCACAGAAATGGCAATCAAGCAGGATAAAGCTATAGGACAGCAGCTACAGGGACTCTGATCACCAGAGAAGAAACTGGGCTGGTTCCCACCCCAGAAGGACTCCTCAAGATAACCTGTTGCGACTTTAAGCAGCTGCATGAAATATTACAGAACCCAACAAACCAGGAGGCAATTACCAAGATGAGATGGCATTCACCTTCCAAAGGAACTCCAAGTTGCCTTGGCAAGGATGAACTGAACCAGCAGCTGTGAACAACCTCATATCTGAGAACTTCCCTGACACCTACAAGGCTATGGAGTGACAAATGCAGTGATGTTTTGGAGAGTTTTGTAGTTGGGGTTTTTTTTTGGCGGGGTGGGGGGGTTAGTGGAGTGGTTTTTTGATTGGTATGCTTTATTTCTAAGAATAGGTTCCATCTAAGTAAGGTCTGTAACTTCAGTGCCTGCACTAGTCAAATTGATACACACTGTAACCATGGATGACATGAGCTGAGAGGTGAACACCTATGTCATGCTTGGGGACAGAATGGTTTCTGAAAGGAAAGAAATTGCTTATGCACCTCTTCGAAATCTTGTTAATGGTAGCTGCACGTGAATGTGGAAGACCCTATAATACTTAAGAAAAAAAATTCCAGAAATCTAAGCAGCCCCAGAGTAGGAACAAAGGTCCTTATGTCAAGAGATAACTGGTTTAAAGGCAGGAGATGGTGGGTAGAACTGACCAGCTCATACAGTGGAAGACAGACATCACTGGAGGTTCATGTTCACTGGGCTATGCTGACTACTGAGGCACAGCCCAGAAAGAGAGATGACAAAAGTCCACAAGCATTCACATTATTTAGTATCTCAAAGTACTTAGAAGTGTACAGCTGATCAAGATTACCCTTTTTTTTTGTCTCTTGACATTTTGTCTACCTAACAGTGAAGATGACACACCAGCACCTCCCACATTCTGTTGTTCTGCAGCTCATCAGGATACAGATGAGCAGCTCTTTTGGCACATCTAGGAGTTCAGTTAAGGCCTTGGAAACATGAGAAGCAAAGTGGTTCTTCCACAATAGCCAAAATAATCACACTGCAACCAAGGATCATAAAGAATTGTTTCCACTGCACGAAACAGGGCTGATTTTCCTTCACAACCCAGGGCCACAGATATGTAGGACAGCACTCCTTTACCACTTGTTTATCTTCCACTGTGATCAACCAGACATTGCGTTGAGGAAAAAAATCTTTACTGATCCACAGAGAGGTGTAGAGAAGGCTTCCTTGGTTTTTTTTGGCTTCCTATTTTTATGACCTGTGCTATCTATGACCTCTCAACACAGCAAGTTTAGCATGAGCCCAGAGTTTATCTACCAACACAGAACTGTTCAGCTATTGATCAGTACACATCAGAAGTGGGATACTTCCACATAGATACTGCAGCATCCTTCCTTTACCTCTAGAGGACCCATTAAAATCCTTCAGCATACTGCTCAGGGATCACTGTCTGAGCCCAAAAACACTGCTCAGCTGATAAAACCACATTGGGACAACACGGTGTCTTCTAGCAGCCCTCTCACAGCACTGTTACAAACCTCTCATGTCCTACAGACACCCAGCTGTGTAATGACAGCTACATTGTCTGTCATTTAAAATAATGCTTACTTGTGAAAACACCTGTCAAATACGAGGTAATGGATCACTTATGGAATTACCTATGAGCATGGAAAATATATTACAATACATCCCAAACACTCCCATATTCTCATTGTCAGGAACTGTGTGTGTATAAGCAACAAAACGTACTGAAAGGAGCAAAACTACATGCAAGTACCACGTCAGGACTGTTGCACCTTTATAGAACAAATATATACAACCTTTTCTCCAAGTGTAGGCATACACTTGCACTTCTGTAAAACATGTTCTTTTAAAACATTAAAAAGCCCCATGCCAATGTTTATCTCAGCTTTGTCACAGTTTATTCCTGTTCAGCTTCAATGAAAAATAATTTGTCAGACTGAAATGCAACTGCAATAAAGTATAAACTCATGTCCCTGCATCAACTTAATCAAATCAATTTTGAGTTCCACTACTAACGAGGATCAACACTCTCAGTTTTGACATCAGTTCTGAAAAAGACAGGAAACTGACTGTCACAAAATGATGCTGAAATTGCTTTAAAAAAATTTTAAAAATTGAATCTTTGAATACTTCTCCAACTGTATACCCATCTCATCATTTGGACCAACTTAGCTCAAGGTAGCACGGGGCCTGAACATAAGCTCCAAGAGCAAGTGAGGGGCTTTTATCTTCCTTTTCCTCTGCCAGGTTACCATGTGTAGGCAGTGGTTTGTTAGTGTGAGTTTTTTGTTTTAATTTTCATTATCTCTTTTGAAGGATCAAGTCTTTCCATTTGAAAATGTGGCAAAATATAACAAACATCTGAAAGGAATTACCAGGGATTTGAGGAAAAATATGAAGCCTATTTTAAGAAAACAACAATTTAAGCTATGCATTGTTAAAAGTAAGCCTGTCAGCTGCTCATTTGCTCCAGAGCTGCAGAGGTTGTCTGAAGAAAAGCATTGCTTTCACATTATAAATGAGAACACAAATCAGAAGAAACATTCACTAATGAGCAAACGGCATTTACTGACTGCGGCAATTGTAGCACAGCAACATAATTCTTTTCCTTTTGATTAGGAACAACCGATTTGGGGAAAAATTTAGAGGACTGTGTCCTTAAACACAAGCTTGGATTTCTCCCTTTCAAGTCCTAGACATTTACAAAACAGTGAGCAAGAGAAAGGAAATTTGCTGACCAGATGTGGATGAAGGAATGCACTGTAACCCACCCCAGCGTCTGATTCCCAAGAACTACAGATCCTTTCTCATCTTGCAGCAAGGAAAAGAGTTCATTTTTTTTACCCTTCATCCTCAGTGGTACCCCAACAGGGAAATGTCAGCATTTTGAAAGAACACACTAATGTTTAGTTCATTCAATAGTGCCTTAAGCACTTTTGTTACCATTTTAATACTTTCCTCCTCTATTTTTGTTTCTAAATTGAGGGTGTAAAAATATAGCCAGAAAAGGCACTTCAGTGAACACAGACCATACTATTGTTGCATTTTTCCTAGCACCCCATTTATATCTACTATACACATATGATTTTTGACTTATTCTTCAAGATGTAGTGACTTTCCATTAAATGCCATTTGTAACGAATTGAGAGTTTCTTTTTCTTTGTTTTGTGCTATTTATTTAATATAAACTTAGTTTATTTTGGTAAAACTTTCATTTTAATGATGTCTTTTTAAAATAAAGATACTGTTCTGGAATATTTTCTACACTTTATTTGCATGAGAGTCACTGTATTCAGTGTTCTATCTTACCACAATAATGGGTTACAATATCCCCTCCAAGTTCTCTCCAGGTTGCAAACATTTTGGGGGACTGTACTACTTTTCTTTTTCTTGACTACAATTATGCATTCAATATTTCTTTAATCAAGTAGTATAGAGAGTCTTCGTTAACTATGTTTTGCATTCTCACTGTGCCTCCTCATGCTGTAATGGTAAAGGTTGCAGATAAAATAACCAGGATGGCTAAATAAAGAAAAAGTAGCATTTAGTTACAAAGGAAGTATCTCTAAAGAACGTAATTATGACCCTAAAACATCACTGACTAACATATTTGAAGACATAGAATTTTACATCTCATAGCAAACAAATGTTAAAATGTCCACTTCAGCTCTTTCTAGGCACCAGACTCCTGAGGATAGCAGGAACCAACAGGCGTGCCTGGATGCTTGATGAGACGCCAGCTGAGCTCCCTCATTATTGTCTGAAAAGCAGCAGAATATTTAGAAGGCACTACCTCTTAAGAGAGGAGTCCATTTACAGTTACATCAAGCAGAATGCAAGTTACCCCCAGGGTTATCTCAAACCTGAGAAAACTTGGAACTCCCACACAATTTATGCCAGAGAGCACTCAGCTTTTATTTATATGGTCCTCACCCTTCTCCTTTTCTACAGCAACAGAAACAACTCTTGGCGAGACCCCAGCAGGGAAAAAGTCCCACAAGAATAAGAAATGGCTGTTTGAAGCCATTGGAGGTCTCATTTATGGACACTCTACTTCAAGAGAGAAATGCCATAAATTAACTCCCATTGTTTTTTATCTAGACAGTGAAATATTATCTGTCCAATTCTCTATTACAGTGAAATAATTTCCAGACACACAGTTCCAATGGATAAAAAGTTGTAAAACCACCATAACTATTATGCATAAATAAAGCACATAAATAAATTGCATTTCAGCTTCCTTATTTGTACTTCAAGGAATGAGAGGAGACAGCAAATTTTTCCCATAAAGTCAGCAATCCAACTTCCTGATTTATATATTTGCTCATAATATCATAATCTGCATTTGTTAATCCACAATTCACAGAATACATAACAGCAAATACTCAGATTACGTATTAATTGTCTTAAACATAGTACCATATACAAAAGGGAAGGAAAACAGAGAAATCTGTTTTCAAGGGTATCTCCAATCACCACGAAGTCACTGCATAGCAACCAAAAACATTAAACCTGACAAATGGGTTTCTCTGCAACTGTAACAGTACAGAGTTTGGTACGTATCACCAGACTTCTACTTTGTCAGGAAAACAAGGTAATCTACCTTATACAAGAAGGTACATTTACAACATTTATCACATTTCCATATTTGACAAAAATATTTGCCTCAAAGTCAGTCTTCCAAAAAGTGCTCAAAAAATAAGCACATGCCTCATTAGTCCTTTAAAACCATTTGGAAGCAGCCCTTCTGCCCTATTAAAGCAGAAAGTAGGCATAGAGAGATTACACCAAATTTTTTTCCAGATCTACCTCTGATACTGCTCAAGTTTATTACCTTAGTCCCAATCAGACTATCAATGATTTATACATTTCTTCACTTCCTGGAGACAACTGTCTACCTGTCCACATCCACGGCCTCAAGGAATTACCAGAGCTCCACTGTCAAGGTGAGGCTACTACTGGAATTTCAAGCCAAAGGTCCACTCATGCCATATGTTATATATTCCAAACCAACACTTAAACCATCCACCTTTAACTAGCAGAGAGCTACTAGTTGATTATTTAGCAGTTATTCCAATAAATCATGAATTAAAAATAAATACTGAAGATAATTCTTCTGGAAGTGTGGCACACTGCATCAAGATGAATTGCCTATTTCAACTCAAAGTAGTACCACCTATAGATCTCAAAAAAAAATCCATCCAGTAGATTTGCTGCAAAAAATGTTCTAAAATACTACCCAGACCTTTCCATTTTTCTCCGTAAATATAAGTTCACCAGAGGCTTAAATCAGAGACCAACTCAGAGAACTCATCTTCTGTCAAGAAGCTGCTCTCTCTCATTTCTCATGCAGAAATGACAGACTGTTCACTCATGTTGCTCCACACCTTTCCTTATCTGTTTGTGTATGACTTATACCCTAAAACCTTGGCACACTTCCACCTCTCAGAATTCTACCTGCCTGGATTTAATGAAGCCACTTACATCTTAAGTCCCATACAGTAGGAACAAGGCAGGCATTTGAGGAGAAGAGCAGCGAAATTAAGTCACTACAACACTTTCTGTCCCTCAGTTTCACCTGAAACTCACCAGCTGTAGCCATCCCAGTGACCCCAATACCAATGTCAGTTCAATGGCACAGAGACCATGATCAATTAGTGTAAATCTGGCCATGCTCATGCGAGCATCCAAAATGGGGTGGCTGCATTTCAGCCTTCTTTTCAGAACAATCCTTGGTCTGTGCCAATGGATAAAGCTTCAGCAAATGTAGACCAAAAGCATGACAGAAATCATTCTAATAATTTAACAGATTACGTAACCAACCTCCCAGGGGCTCAGAAACCTTCCCATTATATATGAAAATATTGTCAACACCATCTTCATTCTCAGCACATGGACCTCACCTAATGGGCTCCTACAGACCACCTGGGTATTCACTTCACCATTGCAAAAATAAAAGGTGAAACTATTGCACATTTTCAAAATTCCTTCTAATAAAAAAAAAAATCTGAAAGGTAGCATATAATAATTGTAACTTAATGTTACCACCTGATATCATCATAGGGCTGTGCTTTGAGCCATCTGGATACAGTTACTATTAGTTTTATAGTTTATGCACACACAAAAAACCTACAAGTTCCTTGAGTTTCTAATGATTGTTCAGCGAATAACTGCAAGTCTTATTATCATCCATAGGTACTCTCAGTAAATCCACCTCATCATAGTTGCTCCCTGACAAATAACACCCAGCTCTGTGTGTTTACTCTTAGATGCGTGTAAAAACAGACATCCTCTTCCAGTCAAAATAGCATGGGAATAAAGGCTGTTAAAGAAATTAAGAACAAGTACCAAACCCTCTGACGCTCCTGAATGTAATCTATTTAAAGCAAGCCTGACAGATAAGCAGGTTCCATGGGAGAAGAGAAATTTAGGGAGTTCCCCCTCACCAGAGAGAACGGGAATGTACCAGAAGAGTAACAGCACCATCTACTGACAGCAGCGGGGTACTCGTAAATGATGGCTCCTGATGGATTTGGGACAGTCTCGATGCAACAGTCTTAATCTAAAAGTACAGAAAATGTTCTACGAACCAAGCTGTGGCACAAAAATGTAGAATTACATAGGGTTTTTTATAGTACCATCCATTTAACAAACTTGAAAGTTTTACTTTGAGCATTACAAGAGATGTAAATGACCAGGACTTACCCAGTCCCTTTACTTCCTCTTACAAGGCTTCACCCTCTGCCATCCATGTCCAGTCTGATTGCCTGACATTAAGTATTTCCAGTGAAGTATATTTGTGCCCCCTTCATACCTAGTCTATTCCAGTATGTTTCTCTGCTTTCATAAAATTTTGCTAGCACACAAAACATTCTCTTGACATTTAAGATCTGTATTTCTCATTATGCTAAAACGGCACTCTTCCATTCCTTTTTAACTGCCTCTTACACAACTGGCTCCAACTCCTTCCCAGCCTTTTGTGCCTAAAATGCCAAACTGTCAGTCACTCCCCATTATGACAATTTAGAGACTATCATTCTTCGCTCTTCTTGAAACTCACTCCAGCTTGTCCATGTCATTACCTAAAAACAAGCCACAAAACGGGATACAATAGTTCAGCTTGGACTTTCTGATAAAAGAGCAAATCAATTCATTTATCCTGTGTGCAATAACAGTTATGAAGCTCATAAAGCCCAGCTAAGGTTCATAACTACAAAACCTACTATTGTTTCCTACACTGTACAACTTATTTGCCAATGAAAACGAAATATCAGAGTCTTCTGTTCTTGAAAAGTTAATATTTACTATAACTTATCTCCCTATCTTAGAATATTTAAGAATAAGCAACTTCTTTTTTGGACACCTGTCTCAACAGCCACAAACATTTCTATCATCTTGGTTCTCTAATTCTTTAAGGCACCCTAGATGAAGCTTTTAGGATTAAATGTTTACAGTCATGATGACTGAACAAAGTCTTCCAGAAAATGTACTTCACCTAAGCCAAAGCTAAAAACCATGTCATCTATAAGCACTTTAAAACCTGTACAACTTAACTTGGATATATAGGTAAGAATGTATTTTCAACTGTCTTGTATTCACTTTGTCTATGAAAGACTAATTTTAATCTTTCCAAGAACTTCCAAGATGTGCTTCTAAACAAAACTAATCAAATTAATGTTCTTAATATTGGTTCTGCTCAATGAAGTGAGAAGAACCTTATCAAATAAAAATAATGCTCAACCAAGAGCAGTATCTTTTTTTCAAGTTTCATCAAAACTTGTAGGCTTCCAGAAAGGAGGACTGTCAGGGATTATCAATACAAGAAACTGCACCATTGTAAGTACATCCATACATTTTTCTTTCATTTAATGATTTCAGATGGACCTCTTAGATTTATTATCTACAATCTTTGAATCCAACTTAAGTTTCAAACATGCTCCAAATGCCATAAATTAAAATCAAAATACTTTCTTTACACTTCTGAAAATTAAGACTTTACTCCTCCTCCTCTGTTGTCAGAACGTAACCCACTTTTGGTAAGAACACTGCCCTGCGTCTGCCACTTGCATCTTCTGCCAAAAGGATCAAATGCCCACAGCCCATCTTCAGCTTCACAGATATTTTTAGAAAACAGGCACACTGTTATTACAAAAATCTCCCACACTGAAGACCCACTAAGATCTAACAACAAAATAAGCACCTGAGTGCTTATTACTGACTTTAGTTCTTGCAATGACTGTCTTTGAATTGGTTACATTTTGCCACTGAGTTTCCAGTATACAGCAGACAAATTTTCATTTAAAAAAAAAAATCTGATGTCCACCTTCCCAAAACTAGACAGAATTTCACTTTTACAACAGTAATGCACTATATATATATAGGATATAAATTTCACCACTATTATTTCTTATCCTAGTCACCTTATTCACACATCACACAGCTAATACAAACAGGTCTGTATTAGACAGTACATTGTGTTGCATCATATTTTAATTCAATGTTTCAGTTCCAAAAAGCATCAAGAATCTCTCTAAGCATAATTCACATAAGCTTAATTC
Source organism: Entomyzon cyanotis (assembly GCA_024500445.1). NCBI lineage: Eukaryota > Metazoa > Chordata > Aves > Passeriformes > Meliphagidae > Entomyzon > Entomyzon cyanotis. The sequence goes on from JAKEPQ010001005.1 coordinate 45,376,036, forward strand.
CTGCTTGCTTATCCAAGATTCCACAATATTGACCAATGGAGAAAAACAAATATACTTTGCTCAGAAGCAGCAAAGCAAAATGCCCTTGTGAAATCTCAGCAAGCCCTCCACTCATTTAATCGAACAGCAGCCTCTCTTCACAGGCAAACCTGACTTCACACGCAAACCTACCCTCTTTCAAGCCAGGACAAAAAAAACCAAGAGCACAAATAATTTCAAACAAGGCACTTGCCTAGCAACTATAATTTGGCTATTTAGGTGTGGTAATTGAAGAAAAAGTGAGCTGAAAGAAAGCAGAACATGAGAAAACAAACTGGTTGGTTGTTTTTTTCTATCAGCTGTGTCAGGTTGAAGTATTTATAAGGAAAAGTTGCAGTCAGTGGCAGAACAGAGACCACTGGTGATGACGTTCTGAGTAGAAGGTGCTACATACTGTGCAACCTTACAGGTTTTGTAAGAGAGAAGCTACTGCTGATTTGCATCCTTACTGAAAGGATTCAGTATTAAAAGCACTGATGTTTGTACTTAGACATGAAAATTCTTGGCAGACTTCATTAATATTTATAAAGACGATAAAATAATATGGACAGATGAATATGGTACTTAGTACATGGTTTAGAGGTGGACTTGGCAGTGCTGGATTAATGGCTGGACTCTGTTTTAATGGTCTTTTCTAACCTAAACAATTCTGTGATTTTGTTACCATGTATTGGAGAAAATCAGGCATTTTAAAGACAGAGTCAAAGCAACAGGCTAGGGTAAAGTTTGACTCAAGCATTAACTTGCCTCACGCCATCAGTTTCTGCGCATTACAGTGACTTTCTGTGTGCAAACTGATCACAAAGTTCACGCTTTCTGACAAAACATTCCCACCCGGGGCTGTTTTTTGGCTAGGGCCAAGCGCAGAGCGCGGTACCTCATGTGCAGGATGCCGATGAGGGTGGCGGCGAGGTCGGAGGACATCCTGCCCATGATGCAGCAGCGGCTGAGGCAGGCGAGCAGGCTGGCGGGCAGGCAGGGCAGGAAGTACACGAGCTGCACCAGGCGCCGCTGTGCCTCGGCCGGCAGCAGCACCAGCGTGCCCTCGAGGGGATCTGCAGCACACAACACAGCGTCAGCATACCCCGACCTGAGCTACTGGCTGACATGAGGACAATGTAACCAACACCAAACACGGGGAAAAATAAAAGTAGCAATAATAGCTTAGAAAATAGGAAGCTCAGAGAGGAACCTTATCACTCTCTACAGCTACCTGAAAGGAAGATGCTGCTAGGTGAGGGTAAGTTAGCCTCTTCTTCTTCCAGGTAGTAAGTGACAGGATGAGAGGAAAGGGGCTTAAGTTGTGCCAGGGGAGGTTTGGATTGGATATTAGGAAAAGCTTCTTCATGGAAAAGGTAGTCAGGCATTGGACCAAACTGTCCAGAGAAGTGGTGGTATCACCATCCCACAAAGCGTTCAAAAAAACACATGGCACCTGGGGACATGGTTTAGTGGTGGACTTGGCAGTGTAAGGATACCACTTGGACTCTATGACCTTAGAGGTCTTTTTCAACCTAAATGATTCTATGATTCTTTGATACACAACAACTTAAGTTTCCAGTCTAAATTCTGCTAACTTGAACTAAAGATCTCAATCTTTTTGCTGTCCTTTAGTAAATGACAGAGTTCATTTTAACCTGTACTAGAGGGGACCAAACCAACCTGCAATCCTGCCCCCACCCAGTCTTTCGGCTCACTTAGGAAATAACAGGATTTTCCACCTATTGCAACCTGCCTGCCAGGGGAGGGACAAAATTCCTTGTGCTGTAGTGTAAAAGTCTTACCATATATTCGAGCAGCAGTGGCTTGTAAACTTTGCAACAATTCCTTGTTTGAACGAGAAGCTGCGGAATGAATGATATCGATGAGCTGATTGGAAAGCTCAGGGTTCTTCAAGCCAAGCAGAGCCAGTTGCTGAGGTAAGCCAGCCAACCAACGAGATAAAACTTTACTTCGACTTCTGAGGAAAAAGGGAAAAACCAGTTGGAGAGGAAAAAAAAAAAAAAAAAAGACGAAACCACAAAACCCCACAAACTTCTCCCATTTTTGACTAAGCTGCTTTTATTTCTCCTTTCTGACCCTAACTGAAACAACTGTATGGACCAATCCTCTCTTTCATAGGCTACAATTTCTATGTCACCCTGGCGTATCAAATCAAGTATCATTTATAAACCAAAAGCATTTCATCAGCGTATTACTAAAGTGATGATCACAAGAAAAAAGGCTGCCAAGTGTAAATCAAGAAGATCAAAGTCGGTCTTTGAAGATGTCAACAAGAGTAGCATGATGATGATACAGATTATTTCACTTTCAAAGACCTGTCAACCAAAAGCTTTTCAAGGAAATCAAGTACTTATGACACAAGAGGGAAGGGCCTTGCATAGAGATGAACTGCTCAACAGTAGGCAAAGCCTGGAGAACAGAAGTGGGTGAATTGAAGGTGGGCTCAAATCATTTGTCATGAAAATAGAGGATGGGAATAAAATGTTTGATTCCTCTTCCCAGAGAAGGAAGTGGGTGCTAGTACCAAATGAAGCTAGAAGCAGCCAGGATTAAACACGCAAGGGAAAGTTGGGTCTTGACACAGCTGAGCTTTGTCACTCCATGCCAGAGGATGCTGCAGTTGCTCTTGATTTATCCTGGTCCAAGAATAAGGAGAAAAGCTCATGATACAGACATCCACTGAGTGATAAACACACAAAAGCTCTGCACAGTGAGGAAGTACAGGCTTCAAATGGTTGGAAGCATAGAGTATTTTCTAGAAGTAATTCTTGTCTTCTTCCTATAGCATCTCACATGTCAGTGAGTAGGCAGGTTGTAAGGCCTTTTAAGATCCTTACCAATATGTACGTACACACACTATACACTGTGTGCCTATATACACACTGTGACTACACATATGTGTGCAGTGATTTGGGGTGAAGATAACTAAAACATCAAGACAAAACTTAATTCTGAACCATGTAATAAATCAACCAAGTTTCTTCTTTCCCCACAAGGCAGCAACAGGCCAAAAGCTGCTACTTTATCCTTTGAATCAGACACACCTAAAAAATAAACACATTCACAAAAAATTTCTGGAAAAATGTTCCAATGTCAATTCTGCTCCTCTTACACTGTTCTTAACAAGCTTCGTAGAAAAAAAAAAAAATTAAAAGAATGAGGAGAACAGTCAGAGGAGGGCTGAAGGACATATGACGTCAAACTAAATGGAACAACGAATGTCATCCAGGATCTACTGAACAGTCCACGTTTTGAAGAAATTTAAAAAGCCCACTTGTTTCTAAAGGAAAGAAATGGATCAGTGCAATACACAAATATTATGTTGTCTTCAAATGTCTTGTCAGACGTAAGTGTAGTCATACTTTTTGCAAAGAATTTTTGAGATTTCATTCTTCTGTTACTAAAAATGTCACAGATCCATGTAGAAGACTAAGAGAAACAGCAGGAAAACTACTGCTATTTGTGATGTCTAAAGATAGAAAATTAAAGCTTTATAGATAGCCATATGATCACATGAAACTGAATGAGATGCTCAAGACTTTCAGGTACAGAGAACAGTGGTTATGTAACCTCAAGGAAATGAGTCAGTATGAAAAAGATCTCTTTTTCACTCCAGGTGAAAAGAGGATGAAAATGGGATATTCCCAAGTGTTTTTCCCTGTCTTTCATATTCCCTACACTTTTTATCATGTTCAAAGCATAGCATTAGATTATTTCTGGTTGTAGATCTAATTACATGTACTCAGGCATTAGCACAACAGAAGACATAACAAAGCAAAGGAGTTTTAGAATGGAACAACTTTCTCAAAGCTTGACTGTGCTAATAGATGCCAGGACTTCTGAGAGACCTAAGGTTTGATTTTGTTTTTAGTGGCAGAAACAGTTCACATCCTCCAGAAAGTCAACTGTATCCTGGGCTGCATCAAAAGTAGCGTGGGCAAAAGGTCAAGGGACAGGATTCTGGTCCTTTGCTCTGCTCTGGTGAGATCCCACCTGGCGGCCATATCCAGCTCTGGGCCCCAGAAATAAGAAGGACATGGACCTGCTGGAGCAAGTCCAAGCAGGCCACGAAGATCATCAGAGGTCTGGAGCACCTCTCCTTTGAAGACAGGCTGACAGAGCTGCTGTTGCTCAGCCTGGAGAAGAGAAGATCTCCCCAAAGCTTTAGAGCTGCCTTACGGTACCTGAAGGGGACCTGCAGTTTCCAAATGAGCTCGGATTGATGCAGCCTGATTTTAAGGTTTTTACATTGCTGGAACTAGATGACTTGGCTGAAAAATACCTTCTGCAAAAGTTAAGATTTGGAGACAATCTGGACACATCTGATGAATGAAAAACTGTTGTAACAGCAATATATAGAGAGAATAATCTCCTCTTACTACATCTGAAGCAAGTCAGACACCTGACAGATGCATGAAACCAGAAGCCAAGAAGGACAAAAAGCACTTTCTTAAACCTTATCTCTTTGAAACCACACACCCAGAACAATAGAATACTTTTCTTGAAAAAAATAAGCGAGAAAGGCTAAACAGACACCACCAGAATGACCAAAAGCACTGTCACAAGCCCACCACGTCAGGCTGAAGTAATGGAAATGCTCCATGACTATAGCTGCATGATCTTGACATGTCCACTGACTGCCACACGACCACTAACAATGTACTTCAAGCTAAGTTTTATGTCATTAAGATCTATCTAGTACCTACGCTAAGACAGACAATCAAGCTGATACATCTCCATCTCACAGAGAACACAAACTTTCAAATTTCAGTGACACAGTGTCAAAACGGATTCAGAATGAAGTACTATGACATCTACATATAAATTCAGTACTATCACTCCTGAAATTAATATACTATTTTGAAATGAAAAAGAATATGCCTTTTTTTTTTTTTTACCTCATTCTTTGCGTCCTCAAATCTTCTTTTTGGTAAACTCTGCTAAAAAATTTCAAAAGTAATGTACGAACTGGAAAGAGGAGATTCCTTTGCTGGTATAGCGTATATACTGCTTTTATCAAGGGTTCTGTTGTTACTGGAAGAAAAAAAAAAAGCTGAAATAATACTTCTTAATCTTCTCATTTTATACATGCACACAGAGCGCTATAATCTTTACCTACAACCGTCTGCATTGAACTCCAGAGGGAAGTACCAAAATGTTTTAAAGTAACTATTGGATTGACTTCTAAACCATTGAAACAACACTTTCTTGTGCAGCTTGTGAAAGAGCCAGACAAAGGAACAGAGACAACATGCAAGTGAAAACTTCAGAACTTTCTGAAGACAGGTTGCAAGGTAGTTGAGAACCAGTAAATTCCTGCTTTCCGCAGCTAACTTCCAATCCTTTTCCCTAGTGTGGTAACTTAATACCAATCTTCTCTACTTACTTATGCTCCCCAAAACCTCACCATCACAGTGCCTTCAGTTCTGTTTATCCCTTCCTCCCTGCCACACATGCTAACCTCAGCAGCTTTCCCTGTCTCTGAACCAACTGGCTCAAAGTTACATTTGCTAATTAACCACAAAATAAATACCTCAAAAGGCCGCTGGCAAGACACTGCAATGAGAACTGCTAACTCCCCTGCAACTTTTCCTTCTCTGAAGCTCTTATCAACCATATGCTATCACCAGACTTAAAACAACATATGGAAGCTCTACCACTGCAACCAAATTGGCTAAAACTAACCAGCAAATGCAGAACTTACTGTAATAGACTGAAAAACAGACCAAACTTTTTTTTTTGGAAACCAGACTAAACCACTGGATGGAAAAATTAACAAAGCATGGAAAAATACCTGAATTCAAAGAAGACAAGCCTGGAAAGAATGGGAAAGCATCTGAAAACTTGAGCAATAGACAAAGAGTATGAGACCTGACTCAGTTTGTCTCAGACAAACTTGTGGTCTCAAGGAATGCAACCCAATTAAAGCATACTTAAGCAGCAAAAATCACTTCATTACCTTCATAAACCAAGGCTGAGAAACATTTGTCTTTTCATCCAGGTATACAGATCAGTTTTAGTAAGTTATGTATACAAAACCAGGTAACATACTCTGTTCCACATTGAACAGAGCAACTTCTGCCCACAGAGATGGACAAGAATGCTCCATTCTAAAAGTTATTCTGGATCCAGTCAGGGGCCAGTCTTTGTCTGTAAAACTCTTACTCAACTTCAAGTTATCGTACAGGGATTCTTACTAAAAAGGATACTATAAAAACCATCTGAAGTGTCCTGGTCACATGCCAGCATAATGTAGAAGCCATTTAGAAGTTAAAATCAAACTTATTTTTCACCAGAAAAATAAAACATGTTCTAATATTTCATGTAACTAAGATAGATTTTATTAAGTTATTTTCAATGCATCAGGAGCATCGACTTCCTCAATTCAAATATTCTTCAGGTGAAGATTCACCTTGGACAGCACTTTTTAAACAGAACACTGGCTTATTCTTAATTGAATAACAATTACAACTTTATGTAGGTTTTAGCTAATTGATGAACTGCTAACTGAAAAAAAGTATAAAAACAAACAAATATTCTAAGTGAGTAGAATTCTCACTTACTTCCCAATAACTCTGTGGCACATTCAGTAAAACAGGCCCTACTATTTTAATTATTTCATGTGAACAGGACAAGATTAAAAATAGAAGCCATTTAAAAAGTTACTCTTAGAAAGTAATACTTAAAAAGACCCACATTACACAGATGTGCAAAACACAGCTGAAGAACTGATGAGTTTTAAGGCTTCAGTTTTAACTGGCACATATCAAGCCTCCTTTTGAAGTGACTGACTGTTCTTTTGTTATATGAAGAAAATCTATCAAAAAACACAACTAGCAGGCAAGCTGCTGTTGAAGTCATACGTGAGAAATCAAGAAAGGAGCAGATCTCCTACTTACAGAGACTAGGTCCCAAGTTTGATCTTAAGCAATGGAGATAAATCTTCAGACAACACAGCTACAAGCTCTTCTAGACAACCACAGAAAAAGGGGGATATGTGCATTTCACCCCAGCATAAATCCTTACTCAAAACAGGCAATCCAGAAAAATGGAACCATGCTTGTGTGGCATAATGCACAGATTCACTACAGTTTTATTTAATCTCTTTTTCATTATATCTTTTGGTTTTTTGATCATAATAGCACATTTTTCACTTTGCATATCTTCTAGAAAACACATACCCTTCCAGGGTTTAATCTCAATGTCAAATAGGTTTTAAACAAATCAAGAGTCAATTTTTTTTGTATGTACCATCTTTTGCAGTCCCATCTGACATAACACAGCTCAAAATTTCTAGAACTTCATCAAAACAAAAAAAAAAGTCAAGGACAGAAAGCTTTTCTTCCATAGAATCACATCATGGTTCAAGTGGGAATGAAAGACTGAGCTCATCTGGTCCAACACCCATACTGAAACAGGATCAGCCAGATCTGGCTGCCCACGACAATAACCAGATGGCTTCTGAAAATTTTCAAGGATGGAGATTCCACTATCACTATGGGCAACCTGTGCCAGTGCTTGGTCACCGTGACAGCAAAAAGGGTGTTCTGATGTTCAGACAGCATCTCCTGTGTTTCAGTTTGTGCTCACTGCTTGTCCTGTTACTGGACACCACTGGAAAGAGCCTGGCTCCCTCTTCTCTGCACCCTTCCTTCAGGTATTTACATACATTGATGAGATGCTTCTCTAACCTTCTCATCTCCAGACTGAAGAGTCCCAGCTCACTCAGCCTTTCCTCACAGGAGAGATGCTCCAGTGTCTCCATCATCTTCACAGCCCTTTGCTGGACTCTCACTAGTACATCCATGTCTGTCTTGTAGCGGGAAGCCCAAAGCTGGACACAGTACTTCAGGAGTGACCACACCAGTGCAGAGTAGAGGGACAGGATCACCTCCCTCAACCTGCTGTCAACACTCCTACTGCAGCCCAGGACACCACTGGGCTTCTTTGCCACAAGGGCCCCTTCTTGCTGGCTCCACTTGGACCCCTGATCCTTTCCTGCCAAGCTACTTCTACCTGGTCATCCCTCAGCACATACACATGCATGGGCTTGTTCCTCTCCAGGTGCAGGGCTTAGCACTTCTTGTTGTACCATCAAGCCCATTCCTCCAGTCAAGGCTTTATTTTCTCTACAGATAATAGATTAATTATAATCTGGCATCTAATCAGATTTTTAGTAGTGCACAAGGATTATCTTGAAGGGATGAAATAAACCATCCACATAGACACAGCTTTGTCAGGTAACCAATTTCACACTGAAACCTTCACAGAAAAGATCTGTACATATTAATCTTTTAAAATTTCATTTTAACTTTTTAAAATCTTATTTATTTTCTGGATTCCTGAGGAAAATTATTGCACTAAAATGGCCACTTTGGGTAGAAAAACACAATCTATTATCCACTATCTGATAAAAGTCTGGCTAAGTTTAAAAAAAAAAATTTAAAAAAAAAAAAAAAAATCAACATTTCATTATAGAGACATGATTTAACAGCCTAACAACTGTTTGGAAGCTCCCTTCCTTGGTAGCAATTCCTCTGCTTTAGCTCAGCTGGTGCAACAGGCTCTGACTTTGGATTACTATTTGCCTTCCACACAAAGCTAAATCTGAAATGCCAACAGGTATAAGCAGTTATTACCTTTGTTACCACAGACATGGGAATAGACAGATTCCCAAATAAAACAGATTCGGAAGGAAATATAAGTAACTGCCAAAATACATTTGAGGGACATTTGACACCTTTTCATTTTACAACTCTAACAATGATATCTGTTGCTAAGGGCTTTTCTATAAACTACTTGGATGTGGAATTCATTTCTATCAAATTGGTAAAACATAAAAGACTGCTGCCACCTTTCAGTTTACTGAAAAGGTCCTTTCTTGAAGTCCTATATCCAAGGTATCATTTGGAATATAACCAAATAGCACTTGAAATGAAAGAAAAAGGCAAGCTAAAATATTCTACTGGTCCTGGAAGTCATAACTGGAAATGTTTTCTCTTGGAAAAAGATTCAAATCAAACACCTCGGAAAATACTCAACAGCAGCTTCCATCAAAAGTGTCTTGGCATTTCACATCATCAGAGAACTAAAATGGTCATCTGACAGTATTCAAGAGAGTCTATCAGCTGTGTTAATGACTTTAAATAAGGATTAGGATATTAGTATCTTGCACCTCTAAATCCTAGGAATTACTTCTGCAGTATAAAGGTCATCTTCCCATTTATAAGAGTATTTTAAGAAGTAAAACCAGAAAACAGATACACAAATATATTCATACTTTGCATATCAACAGTTTGAAGCTAACAACATTACAAAAATAAAGTTTCCAATGCTACCTGCACAGATATTACCATTAAACTTGATTTACCTCAATGACAAAATACAATCTGGTGTAACAACTGACAACGTAAGATGCAGAGACCTAAAAACACTACAATAACTAAAGCTTTGTCAGTGCGTAATTTTGCTTTTCAGAAACTACTCATCTTACCCTTGTTTTGCTGTATTTGCATTAGTCTCCAAGTCACCCCAAGCAATCTGTTCACCTGCTTGCTATTCAACTTGCTGCCATCCTGAAGAGTATCTGTCACAAATTTCCTTATCATGTCCAGCCAACCAGAGTCTGTCTGAAGTGTTGATGTGCTTGCTAATGAAACCATTATGTCACACAATGTTAAGTTCAGTAAAAGATGGTCTACGTTGTTTGAGGATTTCATACAGTTCCTGTTGCTAAATGGAAGAGGGAGGAGAACAGAAAGATTTCAAAAACTTATTTTTGAGATAAAAATGGACACCAGCTGATACCCCTTGTACATACACCAGTATTCTACACAGTCTGCAAAGATGCAGAATGATTTCGGAACAGACTTTAGCATTAATTTAGTCTCACATCTGGGATCTGACAGAGGAAACAACCTGCTACTGGCCTGTACCAAAACAGGATTGGTGCATCTGCTCTGACAGCTCAATAGTGATGAAATGTGTAAGTGTTTGGCTTCTCCTGCTCCAGTACTTCTTTGCCATACAGGACAGCCACAGTGTGTCCCATCTCTCCTCCTAGTTGTGCCTACCCAAGCCTGTAGTACAACTAGAGAAGACTACATGGAGGTAAAAAGAACATTTGAACAATGTTTTGATGTAATTCAACAGTCAGCTGAAGAAAACATGCAAAAATATGAAACCAGTCAGCCTAAAACAATCACCATTTAGCAATATGCAAATTACACATCAAGAGCTGAATAAAATACTTCATTTCCCTAAGGCAGCATTTTATTTTCTACTGGATGCTATACAAGACAACTTGCTATACAATACTTTTACAAAGAACAACTAAAACTTTTCAATTCAAAGCAATGCAACCTGCCAATAAAATTGTCACTGCAGGTCTTCAAGCAATAAGCAAAAGTTTCCTTTTCCACCATTAAAAACTTATTATTTGATAAAGCACATGACTCACACTGCCTTGCTTCTTACGGGATTAAAAGCTGTTGCATGACATTGATTTTATTCCTACCTTTTGCACAAATCTTTCTTTTTGTGTTTTACTGTATCTTGTAAAGAGTAAGGAAAATGACGCATGAAGTGGTGCTTGAAATCAACAAGGTAATTCATTCGAAGCCATAGTTCCTATTAAGGAAAGCAGATGACAGACAGAAAACATGGTCGTAAATGAAATTAATCAAGGCAAATATGTTCCAAAAGTCATTATTGCAATTAATGAAAACCAGGAACTTAAACTTCTGTTTGCAAGTTGTTTATACAACTTTACTTTCAAGTGCTGTGAATGAAGGTCCACAAAACATGGGAGTAGACAGATGCTGTAAGTTAAGATTGAACAACAACATATAATCCTAACTGAACCACTGTACTTTTTTAGCACATATTTATGTGGATATATGCAGTACTAAAATGAGTTACAGATTTGAATTCAAAGTCCTTTCACAGCAATTTATCAGGGTTCTTAAAATCAGAATGGACTCTGATTCAAACTTGCAGTGACTGTCCTGAGTTTTCCATTAAGACGTATTCTAACACTGCTTTCATCTTTCCCTATCATTAACGTACTTGTGGTTGAAAGCCCACTGACAAAACATTTTCCAGTAGAAAGGCCATCCTTACAGAAAAACAATTCAGTACTTTAAAATAATTTTACTTTGTGGGTTAGCACTCAGTCACCATTCCAAAAAGTGTCCAGCAGAACTCATCACTAAAAAAGCCTGCACTGCTATCAAATTGATCAGGCAGAATAACCTTTTTGATATTTGACTATTAAGAACAGAGAATGGTCATTAAACTGTTTCAAAGATCAATAGCTTTCCACTAAGCATATTCAGAGTGGCTTTCCACAGTGCCTATAATAACTACTTTGGCCTGTAAGCCCAAGGGCTATTAAAGAAGCAAAGCTTTCATTTTCAAACTGAGCCATTTGAATGTATTTTAAATATAGAGGTAACTAAAAAGACAAAACCAACCATTTCTCTAAAATTAAATTTACTCTACAAAAGACCCAGGTTGTAAGAACCTCAGATTTTTTCCCCTCCACAAACAACTTAAGGTCATAATTCAACTGTGTGTTCCCAAAACAGTTCATATCTTGACAGAGGAGCACGCCATTCATGTGACCAAAATACAGGCACCCTAAGCTAAGGGCAGCAGCTCTGCAGGATCCTTCAGAAAAAGGCTAGGGGCAGGAGGCTGCCACAGGATTTACCTGGTCAAGTGCCTGCTTTTTGCCCGCTTCCAAGAGGGCCTCAAAGGAAAGACAAGGAAAAAGGCACACAGTGTGTTTTGCTCAGACACACTGAATCTACCCCTCAAGGCTGGGTATGTTGGGTAACTTTGGTTTAATGTAATAATTCCACATATGTTTTCCAATAATTACCCTATTTAGTAAAGGGACCCACAGTCCTACACACAGGTTAAATCAAGAGCTGTCAAGACATTCCTTCCAACTACTCTTAACAGTCTAAATGGAAATTGTGTTCTTTTTCCAATTTGCAAAATATTCTGGAAAGCAGCAGTTACCAAAAAATGCAATTAAGTTATTTAAGTCAAAGACAGAGAAAATAACTTGGGGAAAAAAACACACCAAAACTTCAGAGGATACTGAAGTTACCGTTTAGGAAAACATCTCTGTGTTTTCCTAAAACCCTTATTGAGGTTTTGATTTGATATCTTATGATCCTACCAGTCATGACACAGCAACATAGATTTCACCAAGCAATTACAGGATCTCACACCACCATTATCTTCTATCTTTCCAAACATTTAGGGTTTGCTCATTTCCACCCACCCCCACAAAAATTTTTAACATATAAAACAAAGGTAAAAACAACTCCATTCTACACTTCATTCCAATTTATATTCTAGACATTATTTGGGAGAAAAAAATGCTCCTCTTCTCCAATCCCCTTTCAGTTTCAAAAGCTTTTGTGCTGCAGTCTGCCAAGGATTCCTGGAGACTATTACAGAATTCATGGCTCAGTTCAACAGATTATTTTCTACAGTACGAGGCAAAAAAATCCAGATTCAAAATCTACTCATCACCTAGGCTCTTTCTCTCTTAATAAAGTATCTTTGCTACTTCAAATCACCAAATCACTAGTTTCTAACAAAACAAAGTGAACTGCCATCATTATGCCATGGATTATTTCTCCCTTACCATTTTGTATGTTTCATCATGTCGCTTTGTGAGTTTCCACAATAAATGTATTATGCTAAGCACTTGCTGCATAAGCTGCTGAGATTCTGATTCCAAAAGGTTTCCAAGAATGGGAGCTGATTGTGCAGGAGATGCTTCAATCCAGCACTCAATGAGTAATGGAATTATTATCTCAATAAAACCTTTTAAGTTTTCAGCCGAGGACAGGCCTTTTTCTGCACTGTCCATTACACTTGTCAGAGACCTAAACAACAAAAGAAAAAAAAAGAAAAAAAAAGAAAAAAAAAGGCAAAAAGAAAAAAAAAAAGAAAAAAAAAGATAAAAAGATAAACATTACACCTCTCAAAACAAGATTACAGTACTACTACTTTCCTGTATTCTGAATAATGGGAAAAATTACTTAACACATTATATGTTTGCTGGCTTCCTTGCTAGATATTTCAGTACAGAAAAGAGGGAGCTCAAACCATCTATAACAAACCTGCTCCCAAGTTTCCCTGCAAGTTTGCGTGCTTCTCTAACAACTTCTTAGATTTCAGTATTTCTTTCCCCACTGTTGCATGTAAAGTCTATGAAGTGGAGAAATATGATATGCATTATCATATCACCATCAATCAACAGGAATCAACAATTATACTCAGCACAACAAAATAATACAAAAAAACCTTTTAAGCTCATTAAAGCAAAATAACGAAGCTGACTACAAGGTATTGTCAAATGCATGAGGTTTATTACAGTTAACAACCATCTCCAACTATAATAAACACACTGGCTTTCATATTAATAGCAGAAAAAAAAAGTTCCTCCAAAAATATCTTTGGTTCCCACCTGATGCTTAGCTATAATGCTCTGGAAAGTAACTAAATGGAAAATTATTAATATTATACGATAATGAAGTTAAAAAACATTTAAAATTAAGACATGTTTTAAATTAAAAGAATATCTGCCAGAAATCAAGAAAACCAACTCTTTCTCCACCCACTTAAACAATATTTTCTTTGTGTCTCTGAAAGAAATATCAGCAGGTATGACCCAATCCTGCTACTGGTTAAGTTCAGGCAACATGTATGCATTTCAAAAAGGTTTTTTAAAGAAGTAAAACCCTGAGTGACTCCTGTTAATTTTAAGGAATAAAGCGCCCATTAAAAAAAAAAAAAAAAAATCAACAATTTCAACTGACAATTTGTGAAATTGTTTTCCATTATGGTTTTGTTTCCTAATTCATAGCAGGGAATTCCTATCATAATTCTAATTTCCTAACATACAAGAAATTAGCATGCTGAACCTCCTGTTAAAACTCCTTTCATTTTAGTGATGATCTCAAAGTCATTTTTCTTTACATATACACTCAAAATAGGAACTGAAAAACTATTTGCTTTCCATAGACCTGCAGAAGTTTTATTTACAAATATTTTAATTTCACACTAGATTGAGGATGTAAAGCAGTTTTCCCTAGCCAGCCTGTAATTTCTAAATTATCCAATTAGTTATATCCTTCTATGAAGCTACATATTGAAATCATCAATAATAGACATAATAAGTGAAAATTTTATTCTGTCACTTCTCTCTGGTTGGTATCAGCGTGTCAAAATTACTAAATCAAAACAAACCCAGATATGAACAAACTGTAAAAGGCGCAGGGAGAAGGAGTAAAAAGAAAGTGTGAGACAAATACAAACTCTTTTCCAATGAAGGCAAGATAGAGGAGAGAATTTAGATCTCCAGCACAAAAATGGAGAAATGGAAACATAACTGGTCATAAGAAAAAAAAATTGCTTTATCTTTAGTTCTTACTATGATTATCAAACATCTTAAAATTTTATAAAGCTTAGCATGAACTGCAGCAACCAACATATTCAGTAAATATTATTTGGTTTATTTGTCCTTTTTTTTTTGTTGCTTAATTTTATTTCTCTGGTGCAGGCACTGCAGTAGACACCAGTTGCTTTCAGACTAGAAAGAGATTAGGGTGAATGGCTCTATCTCAGACTTTTAACTCTCAGTCATCTCAAATACAGTAGACAAATCCCATTTTTCAGTTATAACTACAATGACTTCTAAAGCCTGTTGATACCAAGACTATAATCTCATTGAAAAAGCAAGGTTGTCCTGTAAATGCTATGCTGTGACAGGATTACACACTCAGCTGAGAGTCTGAAATGTCAGTAATTGGCTGGAAAAGTTCTGAAGTAGTAGTCTTTAATAATTTCTCTTTTAAAAAATCTGATATTACAGCAGAACTCTGGAATTCCAGCAATATATTTAAGGAACACAAAAATCTCCCAATTAAAAAGTGAATAGTGCATGAAACCTGAGAAATTGGTAATTCACATTGGAAGATTCCTACAGAAGTATAACACACACACAAAACTATTTCAGTGCTTTTCTGAAACAAGGAATGGAAAAAGGAAGAATTCATGCCAAAAGGGATACTCCTCCCAGCTGCTGAAAGCATTTGGGTAAGAATACTTCGCATAGCTTTCATGTACCCCTGCAAAAGAAGCCCCTATCTCTCAAGATAAGATTCCTCCACATCTTCAAGGTTAACAATGACAGTGCTAAATAAAATCTAAGTGGCAGTAACAGACGATGACAAAGTATTATAGTAATCTGTCCAGTATTTCTTTGATTAGTACAGCATCCTTAGCAACACAGGTTCACTCAAACTGGGAAGGTTTGATTTCAATTAATCTCTTCGTCACACATCTGTTATCACTACTCGAGTGGTAAGGTGGCTCTTGGAAACATGGCAAAGCATATTACCTTTATATCAGTTATTAATGGAATACTATTGAAGGCAGCTGCCAAGATACCCCTTAAGCTGTCATTTTTCTTTACGTATTTTTGCCAGTATTTTTATAAAGCAGGCCCAAACAAACAAAAATTGTGTAAATATCTGCCATTTGACAGTAAGAAGACAACAGAAATTCAGCAAAACGAAGTCAAGGAAGTATAAAAGAAACAGAAAATAAGGAAACAACTTGCTGTTCTTTAAAACAGGAGAAGTCCTTGGAAGTTATTAAGTTTTTATGGCTTGCAGTTTAAGTCAGGTTACTTGTCCTCCTTTTCTGTGTGCACTGCCAAATGCAGCAAACACTCAGCACACCAAATGAACTGCATTTTCCATTTGATGCACGTATATGTATTTATTGGCTATGCTTCATCTTCCATTTCAGTCTCTCAAGTCATCTTTGCTTTTCTCTGCAGCTTCATATTGTCCTCTCTCAGCAGAATCTGAAGCTCAACTGTTTCTCTTCCAGTCAAAAAAAAACCCCAAAATCACACGCCTTGGTACCACATTTAAGTTGCGAAGGCTTTCTGTTTTTCCACACCTGAAATGAGTTTAATGCAAAAGCAGCACAGTTAACACCTAATGCAGAGAATAAATTCTAACAACCTCCTAAGACACTGCAATTTTTAATTACAAACAACAGGAAGATCTAGCACACAACGGAAGATAATGATGTCTTAAGATTTGCATCATTGAATCATCCAGCATTCCAAGATCAGAATCTACCCTTTCTATTAAACACCAACACTGCAAACTGATTCAGAAAATCTTGTTCTACAACCACTAGATTATCAGTGACATGACTGTAATCCCTATCCAATGAACTCGCAAGATTAAAAAGATATAGGAACTTTAAAAATTTAGCACACAATTATGCTGTTTGGAAGTCTACTTGTTAAAGAATAAAGTTGAACTTACTTGCAGTATTAGTAACAAGACCATCAATACACACACACTGCAAATAGTTACTTATGGTTTTGTCAAATCATTATCCACAGCTAGGACTTGATTACCTGTGACTTGAAACACACACACACACACATACACAGAGTGTTGAACCTCTTATTACAACTAATTTCTGTCCTTACCATAGAGGCCAGAGTAGCAGCCAGGGAATGCCCGTAAAAGGCAACAATTGGGATTGGAAGTGACAGAATTAAACACCTTTAGATTGTTAGAAATTATTTCTGCAGCAAATACAAAAACCACCACCACAACTCTTGACTATTGGAACTTCATACACAGTCACTTAAACAAGCTGTACTGGCCCTTTGTGAAAAACGAATACACCAAAAATATGCACAAATGCGGTAAAATGAGAACATTTTAGTACCTTCAGCAGATGATCCTTCCCTTCCTATTCTTCTGTTCTGCTGCCATCAGCTTGCTTCGCCAATCTCGCCTTGGATTCTAGCCATGTTTCCTTCTATTCTTCTGGCTCCTCCTCATGCTTGCAAACATCTTTTTGTAAGTATTTATAACCAGAAGCGCATCACGATGTTTCACCAAAATCTAGCTCCTCAGAAAAGTGGAATCCAATTCAGGTGACACCAGATGTAAAGTTTATTTCCCTAGACCTTGGATACAATGCATCTTCAGCTATTACACCACACGGTACATCACACACTGCATATGACTCAGGGCACAACATAAGAATCCTCTGACATACAGTGGTCCACAACTGTGTGCTTCTGACTGCAAAGATGAACTCAATAGGACTGTTCAGTGCTCAGCACTGAAACCTCCCCCTGCCTCAAGGGGGCTTCACTAGTCTAGTTGCCAGCCAAAATTTTACCTGCAGCAGATACTGTTGGTCATGACTGAACACTTACACTGACAACAATTTTAGGAGAATAAGCTGCATGTTTTACTTAGCTTAATGTTTCCTATACCTACCATAAGTAATATGCTACCCAGAAAGAGGAAGCCTAGGAGAGTAGGAATGGATGGTCACGTCTGTCTCTCCCTAACAGAGATGGAAAAAACACCTACTAATTCAGGTCAACACCTGTGGTACTCAAAGCAAACACTTTTTCTGCCCTTCATTCCTTCAAATGTATAAAATGGACATAGCAGTGGAGTAGCCAGAGGGTTTTATACCCTTTTTTGCCACTGACTTCCTAGATTAATTTGGTACAACTGCTTTATACCTCTTATTCAGTGCTCTCTAGCAGTAAAATAACAATTATGGTTTCTTTTCAAACCACCTTGGTATCTACAGGTAACAGAGCTGTGTAATAGCTAAACTGCTTCAATTTTTAAAGTCACCATTCCAGGTCTCCCACCAGCAGGTATGTAACATCCATGGTAATGCACGTGAGGATGCCAACGTTCAAAGGGTACCATAAAGTGAGGTGGGAGGTTCCCCCATAGTGGGTGACTCAGAGACGAGGAAGAGAAATAAAAACAGTTGTTTATTTCTCCCTTAAATTCAGCTCACATCTGTTCAGAGTACTACCAAAACCCACAAAAACCTTTCTGTGACTAAGCACTCTACACTTTCTTTCATATTCATCAGCATGTCTCAGCTGAGACATCTTTCATCCGGAGAGAATATATAAACTGGTGAAGTGATTTTAATATCTAGAATTGGAAACTTAGCAGCTCTTCATACCACCAGACACATCTCATCATGCTGTCCTTTTTAAAGGAGCTACAGTCAAAGGTAACAGACTCCTAAGTTTATGACAAACTGTTGAAGGTAAAAGCACAAAATTTCAGTAAAATTCTTTATCACAAACAAGCTTACATTTTAGGTAAAGAAATTTGCCTATTTGCCCCTAGGTCTGTTCGATATCCTGCAACAACCTGCAAGTTTTCAGTTTGCATTCCAAAAAAATCCCAACAGAGCTGGTAACTCAAAATTATTATGAACAGCATAAAATAAAGCTTTTATAGCAGGAAAGTTCATGATATACACAGAACACCATTATCTGCTGAATACTCCTATATTTTCAAGCCTTTGCAGTAAGACTTCACATTACACTAAGTGTCCTAAAATATGGCTAAGGGACAATCCCACAATAAAAAAATTAAATAGTGATCACAGAGTTGACATTAATTCCCAAACCAGTTAACATTTTCTCACCTCAGTCTAAATGATGAGTTGATCTTTGGTCGTAAGCCACCACTTTCAAACAGTTGTATGTGCTGCTGATTATTTGCATGGAGCTTCCAACTAATACATATTGGGTTCCTCACAGAATGAGAGCTGTCCTTCTGCTCTTGAAGCCCTTCATCCTCTGTATCACTGGTTCCATCTACCACTGCTTGGAGAAACTTCTTAAGCCTGGTAAGTACATTCAACCTCCACTGCTGAGAAGTTACTCTGCGATTTGGGTTAACAGAGAGCATCCAGGAAAGTTTGTCCCTGCTTTTCAGTCTTTTTGAGAGTTGCTGGTGAGAAATAAGCTCTACAAAATTCTTCAACAATATAATGCTGCGGTCTGTAAGAAGAGCTGGGTATGCTTCCAATAAAACATCCAAGACTTTCAATGAATCTTCCTGAATTCCCTCACTGATATGAGTCATGGCACTAGAGAGATGGGCACTTACCAAAGGAAAAAATGGAGCAATCTGTTCCGCTCTTATTTTTGAAGCCAAGAACTGCAGCAGGTGAACAGCTGCTCCTCTGACACCAGAATCTTTGTCTGTAAACACAGCTGCCACCTCACTTATTATACTTGAAAGGTGTGCATCAATTACAAAGGGATACTGAGAGAGGAGTTCTTTGAGTCCAAGAAGTGCATTATGCTTAACCCCAGGACTATAGTGGTGCATCTGTGAGAGCAGATCCTATAAAGAAACAAACATATACACTTGCCATTGTTATTACTTTAAGGTGTTCAAACTTCCCCCACCTATTTTGTGCACATTTTTCTTAAACATTTAAAATAAGAATAAGAATAGCTTATTCTTATGATGTACTGCTGTTCATAATAGCAAAATACATTCAGAACAAACATGATATTAGTTCATAGCACAAATAAGCAAATAATCAGAAATCAGTGAAAGGAAAAACAGGAGATTATGACTTCTCCTTCGGTCTCATTCTTAAGTTTATGCACAACCCTACTGACTCAACAGAGGAATGACCAAATGCAAGTCCTGTCACTCTTGCTCTCAAAAGCAGAACTAAGAAACCTCAGTCTGAACAGCTTACTTCGGTTTAAGCAGAGAGCTGCAAGAGACAGAAGATGACACAAACGAAGGAAAACAAATCCACCCCCCAAAGAAATACGAGATTCTTTAAAAGCAAGGCTGCATTCAGATACCCTGCTGCTTTTCTGGTTTTTTTAATAAATGTTTTTTTCCTAAATTGCAACAAACATAGCAAACCTAGATAAAAGGCAAGCAATCTTTTGTCATTTCAGAATTTAATATCACAGTATACCTTTATGTTAAGTTTTCTATTTTGCGTAGGAAGCACTCCATCTTCTTTAAGCTGCTCAGGAATTTGTATGGCCTTTGTTTTGAAGGTAGTATCAGTTGCATTCTCTAGTTTAGGCTTTTTTTTCCCAACTTTTAGTTTCACTTTCTGGAAATCCTCCTGACGTTTCCTTTTTTTAGTCATTCTGATTCTCTGTAAAAAGAGAATTTAATTTGCTTAAATACACAACTAAAGTAGTTTTCCCACCAAAGAGCAGCAACTTATTAACAATGCCTCCTGTTTTCATTCTTTTTTCTATGCATAAACAAGTGTCCACTCCTGAGACAAAATGCTAGACTAAACAGACATGCAGACTGATTCCATGCAGCTGTTCTTCTGGTTTCCAGAAAACACTCTGCTGCTCCTTTGGCCATCTCTGCTCTGCGAATTACCTTATTAAAAAGCATCCAGATATCTCCATCTGCCACTGCTTTATCAAGAGTAAAGTTTCTGATTTTGTTTTAAAAAGCTCCTACCAACAAAGCAACTTTTTACAGAATTGATTCTTGTCAAGCCAAGGAGCTCAGCAAACTGTTCCCTTTCAATTGTACACTGCTCACCAAACTCATCACTAACAGCACACAGCCTGCACACGTACAATCACAGGTTTAATTAAGACTTCACCAGTAACAGAACACAAGAAACCTAAGAAAACTTCCACTACACACTGAAAAATCCAGTCTGTGCATTTAAAAATAACTGGAAGTGCAGGGCAGATAAGAGGTCAAATGGGCACAGGTAGAATAAAAAGAATGAAAAATGAAGACACATTTAATAAGGCACAAGAAATAAGGTATATGAATCACTGTACTTGTAAGTTGTACAGACACACTGAAATAGAGGTACAATAACCAAAACAGATTAAAACCCCTATTTCTAAATGGCTTTTTAGTTTTGTTCTATATGTTTTGATATTAAAGTACTCTTACTTCTACCAGATTAAAAACAAAAAAAAAAAAAAAATCAACACACTGAAAAAACCCAGCAAACACTACAGCACAGATACCTTTATTTAATCCTCCAAAAACAACCCCACGCTCCCAAAAAACCCACCAAAAAAACCCCAAACCAAAACAACCACTCAGAATCAAAAACCTCAACAATACAGCTGACTAAACCCAAAAATTTCTAAGTAACGTATCCAAACAATGATTCTCTTTGGGTGGATGTGATCATCATTCCTAGAGCTGAATTTCCCAAAGGACTTCAAGCTGAAATTTGTACTGTACTAGAGTATTTCATATATGCATCAACAGGATAACCACTAGAGAATGTTTTAAAACAAACTGTTATTTTCTAATCTTTTAAAACAATTTAAACAATCTACACAAACATGTGACTACAACTTAATTTCTGCTTTTATACATGCTAGGTTTAAAAATTATATGCAAGACCACTTTAACTGAACTAAAAACTTGGCATAAGTAATCTACCAACTCAAAAAACTTCTAAGAAAACTTGGAGTCTGGTGCCAAAATAAAAAGGTCCTTTAGTGTCCAACTATAACAACCATGGCTTTATAAATGCTTGATTTTTACCATATGCATCTTTTAGGAAAGAATAACAGGAATGTCACTAGTTGATATATAGAAATAGCCAGAAGCTTTTGATGTAAAACATTATTTCCACTTAGAAGGCTTGCTTTTACAAGAGATGTGTGCCTCCCAATTAGCATTAAAAATTTCACAATACAGGTGTGCACACACCTGAATAGAGTCAATTAAGTTCTTTTAAAGGAGCAAGCTTATAGAATATCCTTTCTCCTACTAAAAGTAGTACATTTTACCTCGCAGTAAATATCCTGGCAACAATTTATTGGTACTCTAAGCCTATCCATTTCCAATTCTTACGTACCATGCTAAATCAAAAGATAAAATCCTTACAAAACCAAAGCCATGTACATGCCACAGTGGCTACCTAATAAGGCATCAGGCAAAACTGTATACAGCTGATGAAGTTATGTAACTATTTTAATGAAACTTCTTGCTGAAACACCTGCCTTTTGACACAAACTGCATCTCATGAGGAGAGACTGTGGGAGCTGGGCCTGTTCAGTGTGGAGAAAACTGAGAGGAAATTTCATTAATGCATATAAATTGTGCAAAGAGGATGATGCCAGAGCGTTTTCAGTGGATCCCAGCAACAGGATAAGAAGCAATGGCCATAAACTAAAACACAAGAAGTTGCACTCCAACACTAGGAAGAATTCTTTACTTTGTATCAGAGCACTGGAACAGGCTGTCCCGGGAGCTCTCTGGAGACTATCAACCCACCTGGATGTACGCTTAAGCCATGTACTCTAAACTTGCTCTAGGCGATGCTGCCTTGGCAGGGTGGCTGGACTAAATGGTCTCCAGAGGTCCCTTCAGACCCTAACTAATCTGCGATTCTGTGTATTTTCACCTGGCCGTTCTCCAACAGGATTGAGCTAAGTGCACCTAAGAGTTTATGCACTAGCACGGTTTATACAACCCAAAACATTAAAACAACCTCAAATCGATGCAAGCTTCCTTAAACGCGAAGCTGCATGCAGCGCTTTTCAGAGACCACTTCAGATGTCACTCAGCCAGCCTCACCTCAGGCTCAGGGAAAATGTTCCGTTACAGGTTGGACTCGATGATCTTGGAGGTCTTTTCTAACCTAATGACTCTGGTTTTACTCCCTCGCAGCTCTCACGTGGCATCCTGACGGAACCTCATTACCTTGCTCAGTCAGGAAAATCCTGAGAAACCCGAAGGCAAGGCACACGCCCTAACTCCTCTGATCCGATTTGAATTTCCCCCCGGGCGAGCTCTCTTCCCGCACAGGACAGCGATACTTACTGGCGATCACTTCCGCGCGGCTCCCGCGCCGGCAGCGCATCCCCCGCCGCCACCGCCTGGCCGCACCGCACCGCACCGCCCGACCCCGCGCCGCGCACGCCGTACCCGAGCGCCGGAGCGGCCGCTCCTCCCGCGGCTCTAGGCCGTCACACCGCCTTCCTCGCCGTCCCGGGCATCCTTCGGCTCGTTCGCCGATCACCGCTTCCCTCCGCCCCGCTCGAGTCGCTCTACAAGGCGTTTAAATAAAGGCGCGTCAGTGCCGGCCCGGCGCCGGGGAGGCCGCGAGTTCGGCCCCCGGGAGCCCCGCAGCGGTGGGCGAGGCGGGAGCGGCGGCGGGGAGAAGCCGCCGGGGGAGGTGAGGCAGGGGCGGCACCGCGCGGCGCAGCCGACGCCGCCGGTTTCCCCGGGAGCGGCACCCGGCCTGCGCCGCGGCGGCTCCCGCTTTTCCCGCCGCCTCCCTGGCGCAGCAACGTGAGGGGAGGGCGGGTCGCACAAAAGGCGGGCGGCCCTCGGCGCAGGGGCAGGGCGAGCGCGGCGGCCCCCGCGAGCAGGGACGGACCGCCAGGGACCTTGCCGGGCTCGGGATCCCGATCCTCCTCCTCGCCCACCGCCTCCTCCTCCTCCCGCGCGCGGCCGCTCGCTCACTCACCAACCACGCGCGCGGCAGCGCCAGCACCGCTTCCGCCCCCGCCGAGCGCCTGCCCGGAAGTGGCCGCCCACGTGAGCGGCGCCGTCAGCGCCCCCACCGCGCGCCAAGGAGACGCGCGCTTCCGCCGCGGCCTCAGGCGCTAGCGCCCCCTGCAGGCGGGGCGGCCCCGGGAATCCTGTCGGTGTGCCCCGGGCAGCGGGAGCGCAGCGCCTAGCGCTCGGCTGCTGCCGGGATATGGCTTTCCTTGGATACGGCTTCCTCGGCTGCTGCCGGGATATGGCTTTCCTTGGATACGGCTTCCTCGGCTGCTGCCGAGATATGGCTTTCCTTGGATACAGCTTTCTCGCGAGGGGAAGAGGAGGGGCAGGCGCTGCTCTCTTCTCTGTGGTGACCGGTGACAGGACACGAGGGATTGGCCTGGAGATGTGGCAGAGGAGGTTTAGGTGGGATATCAGAAAAAGGTTTTTCACCCAGATGTGGTTGGGCACTGGAACGGGGAAGCGGTCAGAGCACCAGCCTGACAGAGTTCAAGGAGTGTTTGCACAATGCTCTCAGGCACACGGTGTGGTTTTTGGGGTATCCTGTGCAGGGCCAGGAGCTAGACTCGATGATCCTCGAAGGTCCCTTCCACCTTGTTGTTTTCTGTGGCTCTGTGAAGATGTACTCCCTTCCCCTGAAGCGGGGCTGCTCCAGCGCTACAGCCGACAAGGACGCGCTAATAACCACTGCTGAGATAAGCACAAGTGCTGTGAGGAGCAGCTGAGGGAGCTGGGGCTGTTTAGCCTGGAGAAGAGGAGGCTCAGGGTGGACCTTATCACTCTCTGCAACACCTGAAAGGAGGTTGTAGCCAGCAGTGGGTCAGCCTCTTCTCTCAGGCAATCAGTGACAGGATGAGAGGACACAGTCTTAAGCTGTGCCACGGGTAGTTTAGGCAGGACATCAGGCGGAATTCTCCACAGAAAAGGGTGATAAGACATTGGAATGGACTGGCCAGGGAGGTGGTGCAGTCCCCGTCCCTGCAGGTGTTTAAGGAAAAATAGGATGTGGCACTTTGTGTCATGGTCTAGTTGACACAGTGATGTTTGGTGGGTTAGACTTGATCCCAGAGGTCTTTTCCAACATAATTGATTCTGTGATTTTTCCAGTGAAGGCACTGCAGAGTCAGCATTGGCATTTGAGGTTATTGTTATTATTTCACATATATGAGGTTATTATTTCACACATAAACCACAGGCATGCTACACACTTTTGTACATGTATACCCAGATAAAACGTGCCATTTCACAGGGGTAGTGAATTCCCATATCAGAAAAAGAGTGCAAAACCCTGGGAGACCCAGGGAGCAACAAACGAGGAGGATGTTTCCATACCTGTCTAGAACAGAGATAGTCTCAATTCACATCAGACAGAAACTCAACAGTTGCACACTCTAAACTTTTCATTTTCTGTCAATTAGTCTGTGAACATCCTTCTCCTTTCTCCTTTCTGCCTTGTGTGGGGAGTAGAAGGTCTGCAGCTTTGTGTGAAAAGTAATTTCCCTAAAGCTCTCTGGTCTCAGTAAAATGGGGAAAACCAAGGTAAAGCTTAAAGAAAAATTAATTTTCTCTTAGTTTAATCTTTCTTGTTATTGCTCAACTTTTAATTTTATTAATTCTCTAGTTACCTTAGAAGTCTGCCTTGCTCTTACTGTAAGAAACAAGAATATATAATATTAAATGCAGTCAACAGCATTGTTTAAATATTATCAGTAAAGATAATGCCTTTTTTCTTCTTACTCTGCAATGCTGGCACAAGAAAAACATTAAACCTGTTTTGGAACAAATATACAGTTTTCCATTAGTATAAGAATACACCAAGCCATCACAAAACAGAGGCAGATACAAAAACAAAATAATGCTTTTTTAGCCTCTAACTGCACCAGTTAAGAAAGAAAAAGATAAAAACAATTGTACAGCCACACAGACTATGTTGGACTGTGTTCTTTGGAAACATTTCCAGAAAGCATACACTTTGTGACTCTTACACAGTTCAGGTTTCTCAGCTGTCTTTGAGAGCTACAGCAGCACTCTGCAGCACACCATTCAACCATTTCGTCAGTGTGCTACAGATTCAGGGATCTTTTCTTTTTCAGCATGCTCCTCTTGCACCCAAGCAAAGAAAAACCAAAAAAACCCCACCTCAAATCCAAGTTATTTCAATGTAATTGTAACTTTATTTCCACTAGGAATGATTTCACAGTAAGAGGAAAAAGAAGCTATCCCAGAGATGGCCGTTTATAACGGCTGAATATTCTGATTTTATTATTTGAATACAAAGATTGTTCTGCACTTTGAAAACAAACAGGAAAAAGATGTTTCTATTTTTATTTTCAGAATTCAGAATTTTTACTGATTAAGTTCACTTTCATTAAGCAGGCATTAACACTGTTCCTATACAGAGTAAATGAACTGTAAAAACTCTGGTTCCATCTCTGCCTCTGATAAGAATAGATTTACATGCATTCCAGAAATTCCTCAGAGTTTCTTTAAAACAGTGTTTTAATTTGTCTGTGAACTCTTTTCCTTCCTGTGTTCATAGTATAAAACTAAAAAATTTTGTTGCTGCATTCTTTGTTACCTTATTTTTATTGCATCTTGCATTCCATGATGTGATGTGAAACCATCAAGATGAGGATTTTCAATTTCCATCCAGATCTCAAAAAAAGAGTAAGTTAACATTAAAAAGTTCATTTGCCATCTGGCCCCAGCATGTCTAAATTATACCAGTATTTGGCTGCAAAGCTGAAGAGCTTTAATTAGAACCACTGAATGCTACCCAGCATCACAAGCAGGAAATGAATTTGAATTACACAACTTCACTTTAAAAAAATATTTTTTCCCAAGCACACTAATTTATAATCATTCAAAACTTCTTTTCACCATCCTACAAAAGTAGAAATCATTAATATATAGACATTTGCATTCAGTGTAAACCAGTACTACTTTAATTGGAAAAAAGTTCACGTTAAAAGAGCCTGAGGGATAGTATAAGCTAGCTTTCATTTCATTCTTGTCCTGGTTGGATAAAAGAAGACAAAAGATACTTTTGCCACCACATCAGTGCCTCTTAACTAGAGCCTGGTTACACCTATTGGGATATATCCCTAAATTTACAAAGCATACCTAACTTCTACTAACTTTGCTGAAGCTTCTATGCTCCCTAAATTAGCTATAATCCAGGCACTTCTCATCTCAGACTGACAGCACTGACTTTTTACTGTTATTTTTAATCTTATTTTAAAAATGTGGAGACCTGTTCATAATCCTTATCTGAGAAAGGCTTTTTGATTACAAAGGCTTTTGAGGCAGGCCCAGCAGCCACAGGGAATAACTTCTGAGTGTTGTAGGATGAATTTGTACTGCTGAGCGCAGTAGCTCATTCTGCCAATAATTCTTTGCAAAAGAACCAACAATAAGAAAAGATCAGACTGTCAAGGTACAGTATTTAATAATATTGAAGAAAACAAGTTACCACTTTTAAAAATCTGTTTTAACATGGAAAGGAAGAACATGAGCTTTACAGCCTTTCCACAATACAGAACTTTCAGCTAAATGGATAAATAAATAACAAGAATATCAAAACCAAGTTATTAATTTAAAAAAACACAGTACAAAACTTAAAACATAACAAAATAAACTCCATTGAGATCATATGAAGTGAAAAACAAACTTACAGAAAGCAAACACTGCTATATTATCTTTATTAACTACCATGTCACTGTGTGCTGCCATTGCTTGGTCCCCTCAGAGTTCCACTTTCAGTCAGGATCCTTATAACATTCGGAATATCAATTCCTTAGTTAAAGGCAAACAAACAAAACCACAAAATAAGCAATTTTATTATAAAATTTGCTTAAAAACACAAGTTATACAGAAACATTCAGATGCTGAGATGAGTTTTGGATCTTTCCTTATTAAAAGAAAAATACCTTAACTGAGAACAATCGGAACGTGCCTGAAAACTGTAAGCTTTCCTACAATGTACTCATCTTCAATGTTCTTTTTTTAACCTTTATGATTCCAAACACACTCTGAGAAGCTTAGAAACATACACAGGAAACTTCTGAATAAAGTGCAGTGGTTGACTGAAGATATGGGAAGGTTTAATAGCTGACAGTTATTAGAAAATTGTAAGCAAAAAAAGACTGCTTGTCCCTGATTCATTATTATTTCTATGTTACTGTGCAAATACAGTTCTTTCAGGGACCAGTAAATAAAAAATTCTTCATTGCTGGTATTCACAAAACTAGCATTTCTCCACTTGTAGCACAGAAAAGATTCTGCTTTTTTCTAATAACAATATGCTTGGTTTTAGTTTACTGTCTCTTGCCATGTAAATATTACTATGCACAAATGAAAGAAGAATTAAAAAAAAAAAAATCAGCAATTATTAATGCCTTTATGGGAAGACAGCCATTCTGAATTACCATTCCTAAACTGGGTCCTGCAAAAGTTAAAGGGTGGGAAAAGAGAAGTCTCTTCAGCCCTCCTTAATTCCTAAAAGTTCTTCGACCCATATAAGTCCTTAATATTTCACAGAGGCTAATAAATGATGTTATGTATATTATTATATATGTATGTGTATACATGTATATGCAAATTACCTCTGAAAGCTGGATTTGATGCTGCTATTTTGTGTAGGGTAGCAGTAACTTCCTCAGCATTCATATTTCTTACACTGTTCAAAAATTCAGTCGTGATGTTGTTCTCATATGCTGTTTCCACAGAACCAGTTGAAAAGTTTTGGGGTTCATCTTCATTGACTGATAAGAACTGCTTTGATGATCTGCTTTTTGAGTAGTCTAAAGAAGGGAAATATTGTTTGTCACTAAGAGAGGATTCTGAAGAGCCTTCATTACATATTTCTCTAAATAGGGCTTTTCAAAACAAGCATTTCTAGCCTGGCACAGCAGCATTGCTGGTAAGGTTCACATATGACTTTGCTAAATTTTCAAACAGCTGAGAGTCAGGAATGCTTTCCAGTTACAGAGAATCCTGGAGAAACAAGGGTGGGGAGGTAGGTGAAAACTATTTCCATTATGCTTACAAAAATGGAATTAAAGTTTCAAATCTCATATACTCTAAGTCACCACGATTTTTGTTATTAGCATTGTAATAATTTAGGTTTTCAAAAGCTAAACTTTCTAGAAAAACTAGAAAATTGGCGCCACAAAGAAAAGATCATACAAAATAGCTTCACTAGTATTCTGGGTATCCTGCCTTTCCAAGCATAGGTTTGTACTTCCGATGTTTGAGAAAAATAGCCATTTGTGTCAGAAAGGAATGACCTCCAAGAAATCCAGGATTCTTTGAAAAAAGTAATCAGAAGTATCAAGGCCAAGTAGCTGCGGTATTCAAGTGTTAAAGGGAATTATGCATCCTCTACCATATAACTTTCTACTAATATCTTGATTCAACTACATCTGCAGGAAACATCTCCTCTACCAAGGAGGAAAAAAAATATTGGGGGGAAAAAAAGCCAAAGAAACTTTGTAAGTCTCCTTAGAAACAGTTGCCTTCGAACACAGGAAAGTCAGAGTTGGTACAAACTCAATTTCTCCCCAGATCCTATAGCTACACAGGATCAACGTTTTTTAATAGTCTCCCCTTTCTAATATTAGTAGAGGGTGGGGGAAAGACCCCAAAACTATTAAATTATTTTACTTGACTCTGGCTTTATTCTGCTTTTAAGCTCTGCTTTTAGAAAAGCAAGAAGAAAAGGCTTACTATCATTTATGCAAGGTTCAGTATTAAGATTAAACCACATTAAAGACTGCAAAGCCAACATTACCAGTGTCAGAGTCACTAACGTCTGCTGAAGTTGGGTCAGACTGTTCTGTGGAATATTCCAGTGCTGCTTGTCCATTATATCCAACATTGAAGTGGTCCTAAGAGTTTAAAAAAAAAAAAATTAGGATCTCATCAGGACAACCTCTTGAAACAATTAACTACTACATTTTTTATTATCACAAATCAAATAAAAGACCAGTGTCTCTGCTACCAAATCTGAAAAATCAAGGATTTCTTTGAAAATCATAGCGCTAGTAACTGCCATGTATACACTGCTTGTGGTACCTCTCTATGTCTGAAAAAGGTCTGTAATAGGCAATGAAGTGATACTTACTTAGCCTAATTCTCAATTTGTCAGAGCTAAAAAGGAAGCATTTTACACTCAAAATAATAGATTTAATTAAAAAATTACCAGCTGAAAGATCACAGTTTAGAATACTAACAAGGCCTAACATGGGAAAATATTTTGGTCTTCAACATCTTGAAGGTTAAAAGAACTTAGAACTTCATAGTTTCGTAACATGTCAGCAGCCTCAAAGAAGTACTCAAAACACCTCCGTATGTACTGCCTATGTAAACACAAGTCAGTCACAAGTAATATCAGAGAAGGGAAGAACAGGGTTTCTAATAGTGGAAGAGGAAAGAGACCTCAAAGAGAACAGTTCTAAGAGTGGGACCAGAAGCTGAATAAGAAAAAAAATTCATGTCATTGATGCATAATTACATGGTGAATGAAGTGAAGCCTGGGAATAGAAACAGGATACAGAACAGAAGTGTTAGGCAAGTCACCAGAGATGAGAAAAGCTTAAGCTAGAATTTAAAAGGGGGAAAAAGTAGCAGAAAAATTTAGATGTAAGGAAAAGCACAGGAAATAAGTGACAAGATGATTTTTAGTTTCTATTAACAAGCACCATTGAACAGAAGTTGTTAAGACTTGTCAACAGAAAAGCTAAAATTTTACCCTATCATCACTACCAAAATTCATGTATTTAAGTCTCCACAGCAATTTTGTTTTATTGTATCATCTATAATAATAAAAATGCACAATCACAAGAATCTACAGATTTGTAGAACAAAACCAAACCAAAATCCACATTACTTTGTTTGATGCAGTCTGTTGACGATATTCCACCAGTGCACTTGTGAGAGTCTGTGTAACTTTCAGGATAAATGAAGCATCATCTTCATTCAATATCTCAAAACTTTGCTAGGAAAAACAAACAAACAAAAATGAAACAAAACAACAGACAATAAAACATTTTTCCTCTGAAAAACTGAAGTATCACAATTTATAAACAAACCTGCAGGAACCTCATTTTCTCTGGGTCTCTATCCTTCTGTCAGACTCGGCTGAAATTACAAAGCAACTACAGCTTTTATTTTTAATCCCATAAATGGGTAAAGTGGAATGAAAGAGAATCCAAAGAGAATGAAGATGCAGCTACCCAACACAATCATTTGAAAATGAGCAACACAAAAATATGCCTGGAAATATATGGAAGATAATGCTTTTCCTCAGGTATTTTGATCTCTTTCCAGGATGCCTGCATACAAATGAATGTGTACACCTTCCCTGAGGCAATACAATCATAAGCCATTTCTCTAGAACATAGCAAAAAGACAGAATGCTACTGAATTTAAAACTGCATGCTGCCCTGCCTTACATTAACCTTCTTCTTCCCTAAAAGCTGAAGGAAAAAGCAGTCTTGAAGCAGTGAAGCTCTACTAGGGGAGCAAGTTCTTGTACTAACAGCACTCACAGAGAAGGTTACATGTGTCACCCTCTAGTCTATACCAAGAGCAAAAATAAACCGGACAAAGTAACAGAGCTCCAGGTCTGTGGTAACAGCTCAAAGTCTTCTGGATTATAGAAAAAAAAAAACCTTTAAACACTCCAGACAATGGAAAAGAAGTAATAAAAACCTAGCATTAAGTTTGTATGAGATATCCTAACAGGGATTATATTACATTTTTAACACTAATATTATTGATCTCTCCTGGTTTGCACAAGTTATATTTAATGAAGATCTTGCCAAAAGCTAGCTGGAAAAGGAAGATTAAATTGTGGCAAGGATATCTTTGCTATGAGGTAATAAAATAAATATAATATGGATAATTATTGGACAGCTTTACACCATATTAATCATATGAGTCCAAAAGAGATACCTGTAAAATTACTTTCCACCACATAAGAAACCTTTGAATCCAACAACAGAAACACTTCATGCAGCTTTTGAAAAAATGACTGTAGATGCTAAAATAATTTTCAACCTTTCCAAACCAGAACATTGTACCAATCACATTGCCAACAGTCCTCTTTTCTTCTCAGGTGACAATCACACTAAGGAAGAAGATGCCTCAAAACAAATCCAAGTTTTATTAACAATGTGCAACCTCTACACCTAATTCTCTATGAAAAAGAGGGGAAAAAAACCATTTTGAGATAGTCAATCGAGTCTAAATTACCATGCAGTAGATCACTCAAGCAACTATCAGTAAAGATTTTCGTAGAGTTTGTCACTGGTTTTTTTATGAAAATCACCATTTCTGTGTGCAAGACCACGATTATTGTTGATACATCTAACAACTGGCAAGTGAGTTTTCTACTCTTATTGATTGTATCACTGCTGTGCATGTGTACACAATACACATTTTCTACAACGGAACAGAATTCTGGTGCTCTGACAATTACTTTAAAGAAAGAACAGGCAGGTTTTTGTAGTTCCGGCATTGCGGGCCAGGGCAGGGGGGAACCCTATCTAAAATACACAACTTGCATTTTATTTCTTAAAAATCCCTTCTTTCCTTTCGACATATCTCAAATATTCTCTTCATTCTGCTTCCTTCCATTATGGAATTACATCTTTCCTAATCCCTCATTTGAAAATCGTAGACCAGTTATAGAAAAAAAGGAGAAAAAAAAAAGTTTTAAAAGGCTGAATTACCTAAACATGTAGTTCAGGAGTGAAGCTAAGATATAGTTGAAAAAAATGAATTTTCGATGCAAGTCATTCCTCTGACAGTAAACCAATACTTTGGCAGAGACAATGTCTAGAAACTTCAGAATTAATAGATATGTTATAAATTCAGTGATATTCATGTTATTCTGAATCCTGCCTTCTGGTAAAATTGTAATCTGTTAGATTACCAGATTGCCTACATTTTGGCTTTCTTTACTTGCTACATTTTAGACTTAGCAAATCAGTGATTTCTTTTTTTCCCCGCAAAAATTACCTTGCAAGGTAAGATTTAACACTCACCAAATAACCCAACAGTTCTTCTTGACTAGTGAATTCTTCAGCATTTGCTGTAAATTCTTGCTGTTTAACATAAAAAGAAAGAGATCCAGAAGTCTATTCTGTGCAGTAAATACGAATAAACAGTAATAGGGATGGTTACTCTAAAATTCAAATTGTTGTGCTGTTATGAAATGTGTAGATAGGTTTTCATACCAAAGTAGGAAAAAACCTTGTTGTCAATAGTTTAGCCTTAATAACTTTGTAGCTAATTTATTGTCAACAATATCAACTTGAGTAAGCAAACACCACTGCCAATCATATATTAATTATTTCCCCAACTATTGGGAAACTGGAGTAACCCATTAACATAAAAATATTCACCTTGGGTTCATTGTTTTCTTCCTCTGGTTGTTCATTGGTCTCCCACCTTAAAACAGAATAAATAAAACTTTCAGTTGGCTGAACCAGCAAAAATGTGTAGCCAGCCAATAACTGATAATCAGTTTAAATTCCTGACACACTACTACTAGAGTAGTTCTGACACACTCTGAAGGAAAGGTCACATATTATTTCCCCAGAGAAATCCCAGTCACCCCAGATCATCATCAAAATTTTTTATGGGTTTTGGTTTGGTTTTTTTTAGTGTGATTATCTAGCACATAAGTTCCAAAACCTAGAGTAAATAAAAAAGCTTGACATTGATAGTAATAGCTGGAAGATATTTTTACATACTGCAGCAAGACAAGGCTCCTAATTACAGGAGGATTTTTATCAGCACTTTGTGGCTAGCACAGGTCTTTCCCATGAGAATTTTCTCCTGTGTTTTATAAACAAAGATAAAGTTTGGATGTTATTAAAACAGTGTCTTGAGATTTGGACAGTTCAGGCCTGGCCAATCAGGCCTAGGGGGAGGTTTCTGACTGACCAATCTGGGTGACCTCTGAAAAGTCTATATAAATTGGAATCAAAATAATAAAGCTCTCTTTTCTTGCCACGCTGAGAATCTGGGTCTTTTCTCTGCTAGCAGCTCAACAGCGACATCACTTCACAAACTTTCCTTTAAAAAAATTCAGCTTTAAAAATCAGAGTTTTACAATGCAGCCACACAAATACTGGGCATACAAAGATTCATATGGCTAAACATTCCTAACCCATATTTATGCTGCTCTGGCATTACAATTGCTATAGATACATTCAATCCCTTTGCAAGCCCAGGAACCAGGGCTGAGAGTGTCTGGCTGTTTCTTAAATTAAGCAAAACCATATGACTGCCAAGCCTAAGCCCTCTTCTGTCTTGAAATTTTTCTTAAGAATCAGAAGTTTAGTAAAAGCAGATGATGATAAAACAATTTACACCTTCAGAATACTGTTCAGAAACTTGACTATAAAGAAATAAGGAGTCATAGAAATTCTCAGATAGATATTGCAGAATCTTTAAGCAGAAACAAACTGTCAATAAGGATCTGATCTTAATTCTCTTAAGAAACTATATATTGAGTTCATATCTCTTAGTAGCCTTACAAAAATAAATAGTAAAGGAACAAGCTGAAGTTCTAATTTAATAACTAACTTCCAAATGAGTCTTTCACTCAAACACCTGGCTGTTCATCATCACCCAGGATGATGATCTATCACCAACTATCTGAAGGATACTGAACTATCTATCTATCTGATCTATCTGAAATAGATTAAAAGAACAACATTAAGGGATTTTCCAAAGGAAGGGGTTCTTAAAATTTAAAAGTACAAGACTGCACAATGTGGATTGGTATCAGGTAGAAAGAGACAGCAGCATTTCCAGATGTGGATAGCTGAGCTATTACTTGTTTCCTATTCTTCATGTTTTCACAAACTAGTTCTGATTCAGAACTGTTAGTTATTTGAACGCCAGTAAATAAACACAAAGATTCATAAGCCTGGACTTGAATCTGGTTTCAGCTGATCCTTTTCCATAATGGTTGCTGCACAGAGAGGCAAGTCCTACAAAAATGTATTTCAGGAACATGAAAATTTCTCGTTTTACAGTAAACAAGCAAAAGGTGTTAGGCCTCCATGACTGGGAGAGAGATTACTAGTTTAAAGTTAAAACACCTTCCAAGGGAATGTCATTAAGAGCAAAACCAAGTAACTAAATTGTTGGAACAGAAGTCCTGTGTTTGGGTT
The DNA here is from genome assembly GCA_024500445.1 of Entomyzon cyanotis. Taxonomy (NCBI): domain Eukaryota; kingdom Metazoa; phylum Chordata; class Aves; order Passeriformes; family Meliphagidae; genus Entomyzon; species Entomyzon cyanotis. The sequence goes on from JAKEPQ010001005.1 coordinate 45,410,663, forward strand.
GATGCATGTATATCCCTTATGGAGTGCCCTTCTGTGGTTGCTGGAGCTGCACAAAGATGACCAATGCTGGAGATGCCCTCCTCACACAAATGCTGACAGTTCAAAGTGAACTCACAATGCTGTTACTAATAAGATGCTCACAATCAGCAAGCAGTCTCACCATTTTAGAACATGACTGTTCGTTTGGGTCACTCATTCCTCCATGAAATCATTTGTAAAGAAGAAATCCCAATTGTTACAGCTATTACCGATTGTCTTTCCCTTCCAAAAAAGATTCATGTACCACCCTAATTATCTGATATGAACCTGTAACAGAGATGCTTTTAAACCATGAGGTAATGTTCTTTTTGAACATTTTGAGCAGCACATGACAGCTGTACCTTAAGGATAACAATTAATTACAAAAGCCAGTTGCATCCAGAGCAAAGTCTGAGGTCACTTTACATACACCAGCTTTTCTGTGGATGACAGAAGTTTACAGCTGAGCACAATTTCAGAATACATGGATTTTACTATGCAAATCCAATACAGACAATTGTCATGGTCAAGGTTTTCCTTTAAGTTAATTTAAGTGGGTTTGAAGGTGATGATTTGTTTCTTTTACCTTTCTGAGTTGCTGCCTTTGCTGCTCTCAATAACATTATTAGCTTCAACGCTTTCATCTGGTTTTGCCTGTTCTTTCTGACTTTCTTCATTCTCCTCTTGAACATTATTTTCATGTAAAACAATAAAAAAGTATATTAAGTAATGTTTTCCCAACATTTTAATTTAAAAAATATTCTAAACAAAGAATGCTTCTAAAGATAATATCAATAAAACATAAAGGTGGAAGTAACACATCTTGTGAAGAAATAAAATAAAAATTGAACCTAAAAAGTCAGTATAAATAGAATGTTTTCTTCACAAACACTGGGATTATTCTTTCCTTTGCCACAGACCCCAAGGCCATCCATACAACTGTGCAAATTCACCTTTATAACTCAGCTGTGGAAGCTGTGAACAGGCACATACAGAGTAAATAACCCATGCACTGGTGAAAGTTAAAAAAAAACAACAATAGAAGAAATCATTTTTCCTCATACCTTGAGTAGGGTCTGCCAGTTTCCCATCTTCATTTTTATTGTCTGTTTTTTCTGCGTTACTAAGGGACGTATCCACATGCTGAATTTTAGCTTTTGAAGGGTTGTCATCTGCATTAAGAACTAAACAAACATGCTCAAAATGTAGCACAATGGACATCTGGATAGAAGATGGTTCTACTACTGCACTTCAATTTCACCCAGCTCTGTTTCTGTGCAATAGTACTTACAAACACAAAGAATAATTTTCTAAGCATTATTATGTGACAGCACTTTAAATATGAACACAAATCAGAAACAAAGTTTAAAATACTTTATACCCTGGTTATAATTAATTTCTTAAAATATGTAAATACTATAAATGTAGTAGAATGCCACAGTGTCACATGCAAAATTGAACACATTACCCAACAGGTTACAGTCAAGAAATCTAATTTGAATAGGACTCAACTTATTTCAAACCACTTTCCTAAATTCAAAATGGCTATTTTTCCTCTTTTGAGTATGACACTGCTAATCTAGATCATCTTATTACTTCTATTGAGCTATTTTAAGGTACCATTTACATACTAACATACATTAAAATTAAGTACATTGCTTTTAATTCAAAGCTTTATTTTTCATGCAATGAGGGTCTCATAGCAAGTTTTAGCCATTTCCTCAAGTGGCATGCAGTCAGAATGTCTGTCCACCTGGACAACATTGTACTACAGTGAGTTTTAAAACATTCAACTGAGTGGGGAAGTCTCACAGATAACCCCATTCCTACAATTTTGTGAGTATCAATGGCTAGTAAAACAGAAAGATTTCTTCCAGAGATAAGAGCTATAGCTGTGCTTTAAGAATTCTGTGTGGCTTTCTGTACTGCAAATTAAATAAATGCATAGAGCCCCAACCTGCTCCTTTTGTCCTGTTCACCAAAATGCAGGTATCTGGTCTGATTTAGATCAAAGGAGGACCATATTAAAAGTGGACAATTTGCACCCACTGAGCACACTTACATTCTTGCCATTTCCTCCTCATTGTTGGAGTACCTGTAACAACCTAAAAATAAAACCCATTTATGTATATATGACTAGTAATGTAAAACACATGTGTGCAAATCCCTTAACAAATATTCAAAAAGTCAGTAAGTTAGTTACCTGGACACTTATTTACCACACAAATAAATTTATTCTACAGCTTAAAAACAAAGAAAATTAAACAGCTGGTTTCAGAAGATACAGAAGTAAAATTAAACCAGGCTACACACGCTTTATTTAAAAGTCCCTTAAATCAAGAATGGATTTACAATGGATGTAATAAACTACCTAGAAAAACAGAAAGGTCTAGAAAACATAGATGGAAGTAAATATTTCTATATACATGAACATAAATCTCAAGTCAAATGAACAGTCTCAAGTCAAGAAGAAATTTAAGCAGGTCAAATGAAAAAGTTGCTGCGAACAGTCAGCTGCTTTTCTTTTTAAGCAGAGGTTAAAAATCAAGGATATGCAGACAGAATGGATTTCATAACCTGAAATCTCTCCCTTCTACAGCATTCATTCTTGACTTGATATTCCAATATTCCCATACTTGTTTTTCAACAGAAAAAGGTAGGATCAGAGCAGGCTCTTATCCTTGAGCCTAAGTGTGACAGAATCACACAGAAAGAAACATGGGTCTTTTTTCAGATGGGCAGGACATCACCAGCTTTAACATAGGAACCCTGGGAATTCCACGTTGAAAGGAGACATCTAGCATGTTAAGTAGCATTAGCAAGGGATCTTGTCAAGAAACACTGCTCAACAAGCAGGATGCTGACAGAAGTTGAAGTTGGTGGAGGAAACAAATTTATGTGTACCACAAAGAACAGCGAGCACCTCAATAAGCTCGTCATGAATCAGCTTGATAAAGTGCACCTCAAGAAGAAACTTCACCAATATCCTGCCCACATAAAGGTGTTGTAAATACTACTGCAGTCTAAGAATCAGCAGAGAGCAATATGAAGATATCTCCATATACCCGTGTTTCGAAAGGTGCAGATCCCTAAGCATTTAAGCTTATGGAGCTTCTGTGATTCCATAGCATTGCTGATAATCTCATGTTAACCTGCAAATTCCCACACTTCCATCTGTGCTATCAGAAATTTTACCTGGCCCCCCTGAGAATTGCCATGAGGTGCTAACAAGGCAGAAACTCTTCAGAAAAGTTATAAAGGCAGTTTCCTAGCAACAATGAAACAACTTATTTTACAACACAAAGAGCTGAGAATCTATTAAATATTAGTATATATATTTTGAGTTATTTGTGCACTCAGATAGAAAAATTATGTCCAGAATAATCATGGAAGAATTACTAAAATAACAAAAAGCATTTGTAATAAACGTTAGAAGAGCAAGATTTTCCTACCATCCAAAACAAATTGGCCCACCATAACAGAAATTACATTCTTTCTTTCTTTATTAAATATAAAGCTCCTGGAATTCTTAAGAGAAACGTACCTGTATTTGTTTTCTTCCTTCTTTCTTCTCAATTGTTAATCCAACTTGCCTAACTCTTTTGTTCAGTTCAGAGCCTCTACCCTTAACTTCATCAGAATATGCTATCTCTGGATAATGTTGTCTCTAGAAAATAAATGCAATTCCTTAAGTCACACAACTCCAGCACAGTTAATAATCATGGGAGACAAATCAACTTCTACCTATACATAGCAGAACTTATTAAAATGGTTATGCATAGAATCACAGAATAATTTAGGGAACTGAAGCCAAATCTTCAGCTCAAAACAGGGTTGACTCTGAATGCTGAACTGGTTGCACAGGGCTTTGCCCACTTGGGTCTAAAAACCTCTGGAGAGAGAGATTTCCCCACCTCTGGACAACCTGCTCCAATGCTTGACTGCCCTCACAGCAAAAAGCTTCTTTATGTCAAGTAGGAAAATCCCCTGCTTGAATTTATGCTCCTGCCAAGAAGCTCCATAAAGGGTCTGTTTTCACCTTCCTAATAACCTCCTCTGAGGTACTGGAGGGTTACTATTAGATGCCTCTGACGCTTTTTCTTCTCCAGCTGGAACAAACCCAATTAACCTTAACTTCTCTTCATACTACAAGTGCACTTCAGTCCTCTGACTATCTTGGCAGCTCTCCGCTGGACTAGTTCAATTTCATAAATACCTTCCTTTCTGCAGTAGCACAAAACTGAACACAATCCTCTGGATATGGCCTAGAAAGGATCAAGAACAGGGCAATAATCACTGCCTTTGATCTACTGGCTGTACCCTTGTTAGTATAGCTCAGCTTGCTGTTAGCCCTCACTGACACCAAAGTACACTACTTATCTTGAGCTTGTTATCCACCAGGACCCCCAGGCTCCTTTTTTAGCACAGCAAATTCCAGTCATTTAGTCTCCTGCCTTTTCTACCACCTAGGGTTAATCTATCTCAGGTGCATGCCTTAAAAGTTATCCTTCATGAATTACTATATTTTTATAGGATTTAAGAATTTATCAGAGATAGCAGCTAACAAGTGTATGATTCAGAACTGCAGGAAACAGATCCAAGTAAGCAAGAAATACAATAGCTGAGAAACATCAAAACTCAGCATGCACATCTGAATTAATGACCAAAACCAGCATGATTTTTATGAAAGACCTCACTGCACATTCATAGCAGCACACCCAACATTAGGTCTAAAACTGCCCCAAAATACTATGTGAACTCAGCTGTCTATGATTTTAAAATATGTGGAATACAGTAACAATTTTGAGAAACTTTTATGGGAAGTATCAAAATACTTTTCAGAATATTGCTTTCTCAGTTTTGTTGAAGCCCATCCTAAGGCAAATATACTCAAGTAAACATTCAAAGACTGGGCAGCCTCATTTCTCTAAACATATTGAAAATAGCAGTGTGTTTGAATGTTTGTGAGCTGACATGAACCTCAAGAGCTTTGCCAATTGTCATAAAACAGGCAACAGAACTCACATGGCTTGTCTAGCCTCATAACAGAATACAAGTTGGGTTTTTCTCCCTGATTCCAAGTCACATTTTATTATCTAATATGTATCACATTCATTTATACTTATGTTCCTTTTACAGCATCTGAATGATGGAACAGTTTGTTCATTGATCCCATTCTTTTACATAGTGCAAAAATCAGCGAAAAATCTACTTCTAGTCCATTTTAGCTATAGATTTCATTACTAGTTGACCAAAACAGTATAAACTAAAAAACTCAGTGTCAAACAATGGACAGACATACACATTATTGATGAGAAGAATTTTAAGTCTATTCATCACAGTTGCACAATTGCAATACAAGGATTTTCACAAAAGCTTATGCAAAACCTTGATGCTAATTTTTAAAAAATCAAAATATGACTACCAAATTCTCTCCTTAAATCATTACATTCAAACAAACAAATGAACTTACCAAGTATGCCAGTCTGTGCTTGGAACCACAAACATGCATGAACATGTTACTCAGTCCTGTTTTACAGTAGCATAGTTGACATTCATAGAGAAAAGGAACATTGTCTTTGGTTCGGTATTCTATTATGTAATTAAGTCCTGTATTGAAAAAAACCAAACAAACAACTTAGGAAATTTGATGTTTGCTGGAACAAATAATCAGTGCTGGTTGCAAAACCACTGATTCTAAAGCACTGACATATAAGGAAAAGTGTCAAATGCATGTCAAATACAACAATAAAGACCTTTAGAACCATCAGATATTTTATCATTTGGGTGTCTAGACTTTTTGAACACCAAAAGTGTTCAAATCTGATTTTTTTAGGATGCCTTATATTTACCATACAGGACTCAATGATTTAAAAAAAAAATAGCAACAATTGTGTTTTAAGTATTTAGAAGGGAATATATTTTAACATATGTCCCTAGTTGTTTCTTCTGTCTATCCTATGAGTAGTTAAATTGTAAAAAGCCATACTGATAATTTAAGTTAATTTCTGTCATATCACTTTAGATTGTTTCTAGAGAATATTGTCAACGTGAGATATACAACCAAATATGTTCCAGGCCAAATCCAATGATTTTGTCACTAAAATGTGTCACTTCCATACCATACTACTGGGTACTCAGTGTAACCACAGATTTTATTACGCATTACCTAATTTTACATTTAAAAAAACTAATCCATACTCTTTAATGGTAAGCATCACAGAAACAAACAATTACAATATTAAAAGCCCTCACCAAGTGCAGGTTCTGAATCTTTACATGTATTAAGCTGTTCTTCCAGTGTCTGTCCGTGAAATTTGTCTGGTTCAAGTGGTACTGTAATTCACATACAAGTCAATCCCTGCTCATCCATGGTTCTACATCACAAATTAAGTCAGTTTCTATAAAACATTATCCCCCCAATCTTATTTCCACTCTTTTTAAAGCATCTGGTTAGCAAAAATTGTATGAAGTATTATTATAAAATATTACTGTAGATTGAAAGTACAATGAACAGAAATGAATTCCCAATGACCTGCTGAGATCTAGACATTACTTGTAATATTGTACTTCAATTATTTTTTATTCCTTTTGGGGGGGCGGGGATGGGGAAGTGTGGGGGGAGGCATTAAACATTCTTACCAAAATCAGGAAGTTTTGCAGGTGTTTTCACTTTCTTCCTTAAGCGAGTTTCTGTTTTAACTTAAAATAAAACCAAAGAAGAAAGCAAAAGAAAATTTAAAAAATCCCACAGAAGTGGAAATAAAATTGTTAGTACAAAGAACAATTTGTAATTGTTATATAAAAAATATATATATTGCTATAAAATAACTGACTACTTAAAAAAAACCTCTTTGAGCTTCTATTGACATGAGAAAAGTAAGCTATGTTTAGTTTTGAACATGCTAAGAAATTTTTTTCACCGATTCACAGACTATTCCAAGTTGGAAGGGACCCAGAAGGATCACTGAGTCCTGTACAAGGATTGAACCCATGACCCTGGTGTCATTAACACTGTGCTCCAAAAGATGGAAAAAAACTTTCACACCAAAAAACGACAAAGTTATTCAATGTCAGGCAATTGAATGAAGCAGGCAGAGGGGAAGATCAATCAAGTTCAGTGTCTCTAAACATTTCAGGGCATCCAGTAATTTCAGGGCATTTATTTCTGCAGCATACAGCTGCTAAATATTTCATCACTTAACAAAATAAAAATTCGGAACAAAAATTACCAGATCAGGTTGGTGTAATGTCTAACTTGAACAACAACTTTCAAGCCAAATTCTAGGAGCAGTGCACTGTAGAAACCTGTAAATACATTCTGGTGCATCATGACACCAAAGTAGGAAAACAATTGTGAACATAGTTAGACCTTCACTCCTGGAACTAGACCCGGGGAAGGTTTAATGACTTATTTTATTAAACCTATTAAAGTATTAAAAATATTTTAATCAGCTGAAGCAAATTAACCCCTTTCAAAATAAATTTAAAGTATATACAGTATTTCTACATGCTTTAAGAAGCATAGCTTTTTAAAAGTATATTTTAAACCTTGAAGATCTCTAAGGTCTTGAATTCTTTAGAGTCTCTTGAATTTTTAATGTAGGTGATTTTTAGTATTCTAGCTAACACTTGTTAATCAACTTTGCATACCTCTTGCTGATGTAACTGATTGAGTAGGTAGTTACTAAAGAACATGAGACAGGTTTTAAAATACAAGTCTTGAGAAAATCTTTTTCTCCTTTGTTTCATAAACAATTACATTGGGGCAGGGGAAAAGATGCATATGTAGAACACAACAGGAAGCAAAAAATCTTGCACTTACTGATGCCATGAGCTTTCAGTGCTTCTTCAACCTAAGTTACCAAGCCATCAACCAACAAGGAAGAAAGAAACTTAAGAGTCAAAAAACAACAACAAAAAGCTTTCGTTATATATTTAAAAAGTTAGCTTAATACCAACACCATAGACTATCTCAGGTGAACAATAATTACATGAAAATTAAAAGACAAAAACATCTTTTTTCCCCCTGAAGATTGTCTGTGATTTAAGTAATTTCACTCTGCCTTTATTAACAGCCATGTGTTCACATGTATTGTCTTTATTAGACATAAAGTTTTAACATTTTCTGACAGGACTAATGTACAAAACCAAGTTCTATTTTATCATGGTAAACAAGACAGTAAATTAACAAAATTAGTTAAATATCTGAAATCATATGTTTCAACACCACATTAAAAACTAGATTTCAAACCCCATATTCTATTGCTAAATAAATTGGTAAAATCTGACAAAAGGTGCATTCAAAAACTGATCTTACCGTCTTGTGTTTTACTCCAAGGAAGTGAGTCTGCAAGTTTAATGCAGAAGAACACCAGATTTTGCAAATCTAGATTAAAGAGAAGTATTTCTAGCATTACACACAGACCAAGAGAAATAAAATATCAATGATATCAAAACAGATCTACTATTGAACTGTTGGTATAGTTAAGTTCTACAAAACTACTACTACTTCAAAGACAAACTAGCGCAACCTCCTATAACTGAATTTTATAAGCCTCCAAGACCATTGAAACACAGAGGAATGAACTGGAATCTCCACATAACCTACGAAATTCAGATGTCTCCAGACCTTTGTAGCTATTTTGTAACACTTTCTGTATGGGAGTGTGTGGATACACAAAGAGAGAGATCCAAGATCTTCCTCACAAACTCTTAACCAAGCGTGAGCCAGAGGCACAGCTTAATTGTGACAAGCCAGGACAGCTGCCTAAGGTGAGCCAATTCCCCTCAGAGCAGCATCCACACTAACACAGTTACTCGGCTAAGTTTGGTGCTTGCCTCAATCACTTTGGAAAACTTCCCTATCACAGAAGGGAGTTCAGAACGGCCAGTTCAGAACGGGAGCAGACTAGGTTTAAGTTCACGTGAATGAACAGCAGCAGCCTGAATATTCTCTTCTCCTCTAAAAATCCCAATATGCTTTAAAAAAAACCAGCAATAAACGTGAAAGCCAGAGAAAATAGGATTTTTTTTTCCTGAACAGGAGCTGCATTTAATCTTCCACTTTAAAAGGAATGCCTTTAGAAACATAGTATTAAAATTATTCATTTTAGTAAGTTGGTTCTCAACACACATCCAAGTCAAACGTGACAAAGACAGCAAAGTTCAGCTCCAGTGCTATTTATCAATCTTGCTCAAGAGAAAAAAAAGGTTCACACTTGCTTCAGTACAACTTTGTTGCACCAAAATAACTATGTATTAGTTACAATGTTCAGAAAGTAATACTTACATTGCAGTAAAAGGGGTTTACTTGCTTCTTTATTTCAGTTTCAGTGTCCATATTCAGTCTTTAGATGCTGACAAACTCTAGGAAAATTGCAGAAAGATTGCAAACTGTTGTTTTAGCTTCAGAAAATTATTTACATTCTTGTTCCGCCTATAGGAAGGTGAGGCTTTAATTCCATTTCATTCCAGCTTTAATTTGTGCCTCGCCTTGAGTTACATTCAACCTTTAAATCTCCAGGCTAATGATCCTATTTTCAACTCGAGAGCAAAAGTACTGCACGGAAAGAAACAATTGTTCTCCGAGAGTTTCCCTCGGGAAGCATTAACGTCACCAGAAGATTACGCACGCACTGAAACAAAAAGTAATCCGAACCATTTCAAGCTTCCCCCTTCTTTCCCGGGATAGGAGGCGCCCATGGGCTGGGAGGGATGACCCGCATTGGGAGCAGCCAGCCCGCAGTGCCCGAGGCGCGCCTTTGGAACACGAGGCACCCGGCGGGTTGGGGAAGAGGGACACGATCCCACCCGGACCGCGGGGGCCAAGGGAGGAGGAAGGGAGGGAAGGAAGGGAAGCAGGGAGGGCCCGAAGCTCCAAACCCCACGGCAACAGCGGGAGAGCGCCCTTCCCGGCACTTCCAGCGCCGCCGGGGCGGACAGACAGCTGCTCCCGCACGGAGCTGGGGGCGAGTGCCGAGCCGCCGCCGCACCCACCTCACCCCGGCGGGCCGGGCGCGGCAGGGTCCAGCGCCCGCAGGAGCCGAGAGCGCTCCCCGCCGCCGCACCGGCGTCTGCACCGACCCGCTTGTGGGCGAGAACCGCGTCACGCCGGGCGCGGAAGAGGCGCGGGAGGGTGGCGGTAGCCCGGCCGGGCCGGGGCACGGCACGGCGCGGTACCGCGGGCCGGGAGCTCGGCGCCGGCGGGCGGGGACAGCGACATGGAAAGCAGCGCGGCGGAGAGGCGGCCGCGGCACCCCGGCCTCTTCCCGCGGCGGCCGCTGGAGGCGCTGTCGCGCAGGCGCGTCGGGCCGCCGGGCTCTGTCGGAGGTAAAGCCCGAGCTGGGTCCACGGCCGCCGCACCGGGCCGGGGATGTCCCTTCCCGCTCCGCTCCGGGCCAAGGGATCGGGCCGCGGGATGGGCACGGGCGCGGGCACGCAGCGCCGGGGATGTGTGTCCCCGGAGCTCCGCCCGCTCCCGGTGCAGGCGGGGCTGCCCACCCCTGCCCTGGCGGCCGCTGGGTGACCGCCCGCCGCTCCCCACAACGCACAAAACCGCACACATACACACGCACACACAGACGCGCTTCCACTCTCCCGTTCCCGCAGCGCCGCGCACCTGCAGGCTCGGGATCGCCCGGCACGGCTGTCCCCGCGGCACGGCGGTGTCCCCCGCGGGAGAGGCCGGCGCCAAGCCTCCCGGGCTGCGGCGGGCGGGAATCCAGCGCGGGGTTTGCGGGGAGCTGGAGGGAGCGGTGCCGGCGACCTGCGGGCGGGGAGGTGAGGGAGGCGGGGAACGAGCGAGGGAGGGAGGGAGGGAGACGAGAGGCGCTTTGTTACGAGGAGGGAGCGAGCGGGGCCGCAGGGTGGGGTTGTCCCCGCCGCCGGCGCCGGTCCCCGCGGGCGCTGGGTGACAGCGGCCGGCCGCCCGCCGAGCCTCCCCCGCCGCCGCGGCTGATGCGCCCGCATCCGCGCCGCAGCCTCCGCGCCCGCCCGCGGGGAGCGGCCGCCTTTGTGGAGCCGGGACCCGCTCGCCTTTCTCCTTCGAGCAGAAGAGGAGCTAGCGAGGAGATTAAAAAAACCCCAAGCTCGAGTTAATGTTTGAGAAGTTCGGGTGCGGGAGAGTCTGGTAGGATTCCTCTATTACGCCTATTTTTGATGGATTTCAGGCAATCGTTCGGAATAACAACCTGCGTCCATTACCTTGCTTGCGGGAACTGCTTTGGATGTCCTCCATAGGTAGTGGGATGACCCGCTTAAAATCTATTTGTGTGTATCTATAGTGTTATATGATATAGATATAGATATATTTAAAACATTTCCGTGTGTAGCTATAGAAAATACGACAGAAGAAATTTGGCCAAAATACTGTGATTTTTTTCTAATAGGTTGTCTTGTTTGTTTGCTGGATGATCCATGATGACTATTCATTTGCATTAAAGCGTGGAGGGAAAGCACCCAAGGAGATGGGATTTTCAAAAAATCTGATTAAAACACATTTTCTGTATAGATCTCATTCATATTTGCAATATGCACCTAATCACCCCGTGATTTCAACTCTCAAGGTAGGCAGGAACAGGCCTGGAACACTGGTGGAAGCTCGGTGAGGAAAACCTAACATCTGAGGAAGAAGAACACGGTTTGCTGCTGGTTCTGTCATTCAAATGAAATATAAACCTGTTGTGACTAGTTTGGGTCATTGCATTTCCATGCCTTTCTTTCACCCTCAAACACTGGATGAAACGGACAGAATTATGATTGATTTCCAATGCTGTTAATTACTGGCTATGCTTAAAGTTTCACCTGCAATTTAAGTTAGAGGCATAAATTTTCTTTTCATCAATCCTTGAATATTTCTGGTAGTAATTCTGTTGGCCCTGGTAGGTGAACTTCATTTTCACCCCTTAAGTGACCACAGTTTGCTCACAGACTCTTTTCTTTGGGTTTGGTTAGTGTAATCTCCTTAACGTTTGGGATAATTTTCCACCACAACTTTCTCTCTGCATTTTCTTATGCCTAAAAGAATTTTTCATGGACTGAAAATGCTCACACATGCCAACTTGAAGTAATTTTTTTTTCTCTTACTGGGCTTCTTTGCAACTAATTGGAGCTTGGGTGTCTGTTCCGATGTGTGCAAGCAAAATAATGCATGTGTGTGACATATTTATGAACATATGTGCATTTCCTAACTTGTGTAATTTTTTCTCAAGATATCTTTCCAGCAGATCACAGCACATGCCTTATAGTGTTTAAAAGAAGAATGCTGCACAACATTTCACAGTAATGATGGGGAGCTGCGAGTATGTCTGTTATCTTAAAGCTGTAGAGGTTTATGTGAGAGGACAAAGACTTAGGACACTGATTTGTTTTAAGGCAAGTTGTGAATCAAGTCATGCCAGGAGAAGATATTTAGGACAACATGCTTTCTTACTGCATGTGTGTTTTGGAGCCTAGGTATCTGTAAGAGTGGGAGAAGCTTTCCAGTCTTCGTTTCCTAGAATTTACTCTGCAACTGTCCTCAAGTGCCCACACAAATCAATCCGGTTTACTGGATGAGCTATGCACAGTAAACTACTTTCATTTCAGCACAGATTCCTACCTGGTAAATTATATCCCAAGCATATGTCCTGGAAGGATCGCTTAGCCTCGGAATGGAAATTCTGTGGGCTTGTGAGAGTCCTTTCTCATATTCTGCAGAAGAGCCAGTGGGCTGCAAGGAGGTGATTAATATGCATAAAGAAAAAAGAGGTGAATGTAAATGTATGCTGGTGTTTTGATGCAACTTCTCAGTATTCCAAGTTCTCTGACGTCTCAGAGTGCTTTCTTGTTCACCTAATTGCAAGTGGGCTTTAGTACATTGAAGCAAACATTGTAAGGATGTAAGAGCTTGAGCAGAGTCTTTCAAAACTCTTTTTTTCCCCCTGTGTAGTAGATGCATTAAACTGCCTACACCAGCCCTTAAATTCCTTTATGCATCCTAGATCATCATCCTGACTTCTTCACACAAAGGACACAAGTACAGTGTGTGTGTTTAGGAAACAGATACTAGGAATGTGAGGAGTGGAAGGAAAGACCAATATATTCTTCTCAGTGTAGGACCTATGTTTCCATTCTTTAATATTCAGTATTTGAACTTAAAACTGGGGCTCTCAGAGGCTACCATAGCAAAAATAATAGAAACAAATGCTAGTGTAGCATGAAAGTGATACTTAAGTTTGCTCCGTCCATGAAAGATGAACTTTTATTCTAGTACATAATTTGTTAATATCTCAGAAGGCATATTTGGAAGTGCTTTAGATACTTATTGACATCAGTTGATCTCTGCCAATCTATGGAGCTAGATATTTAGCACCTGGAATCCAGAAGTCCTAGTAACATTGTCTGGCTTTTTGAACATAGTCTGCAAAATTCTGAAAATCCAGTTTTTCTAAATAAAGGGATTTTCTAAACATAAACATCTAATTATGTTTTTGTCTGAGATTCTCTCAACTTTTCAAAACTAGAAGTAAGATCTACATGCATCAGTAGAAGGTAGAATCAGTCCTTTCTTATCACATGGAGTGATCCTGGTTTTTCAGGGTCATAAACTATTGGGTCTTGCAACTTGCTGGTAGGACTGCATTTTATCCCATTCCTTGGTAAAACTGAGGCTAAGATAGACAACCAGTATTTAGTCCCAACAATTTCATTTCAAAGCAACTTAATGGTTTAGAATAGTTCAATAAGCAAGTAAAATAGATCAGTAGATAGAGCTCTATTCTGTTATAGGTATCTTTATTTTATGTGTTTTTGGAGTGGTTTCATGGAGTGAACTTGCCAGTTTTCAGTATCTTTGCTAGGATGTCAATTTCCTGACTACTTTCTTTTTCCTAATTTGTGTTTTCTTCAAGGAACTCCTGAAGCAGCTTTTCCCTCCTATTAGACCTAGACATTATAATGACTGGTATGCAATGAAAGAAGTTTCTTAGACCTAGTTTGTTCTGTGGGATTATAGCTGTTTAAGAATTCTTGTCACCAGCATGTGGGGTGACTTAAGTTTTCCCAGACCATAAAAAATGACTTGATATGGTGTGACAGAGGAAATATTGGCTCAAGAAACTGTCTTCCTGACACTCATCCACCCAGCTCTCTTCCTTATACTCAGCCACCCAGCTCTCTTCCTTACACTCAGCCACCCAGTTCTCTTCCTTCTTCCTGCTTTTGCTTTCATGTACAATAAACTAGCTCTTCTATGAGCAGTAGCACTATTACATTCTGTTTTCCTATGGGTCTTTCCCTTGGTCCCCTAGATCCTGTCTGCTGCAAAAACTTCAGCTCTCCCATGTCCTTGTGACACCAGGATTTGGTAAGAGAGAGCAGAACTGTGGCTATCCAGGAATCACATAGGTGCCAGCTGCCCAGTCGGGGCATGCCTGGAGATAACCCAGTCAAGCACTGACAGAAAGCACAAACCAAATGTTTGCTGCCCTTTTCAGCAGGAGTGCAACTTAGCTACTGACTTGACCTAGACTTAGGCTATTACTTACTTCACTTTGCTTCAGTTTTGTTATTCCAGGCTTTGTTCCACTGTGTCCTCTGTTCTTTGACTCCTCTTCATTTTGCTGGTGTCATGATTTAACCCCTGCTGGCAACCAAGTGCTGTGCAGCTGCTTGCTCACTCCTTGCCCCTAGTGGGATGGGGAGGAGAACCAGAAAAAAAGTAAAACTTGTGGGTTGAGATAAGAACAGTTTAATAATTGAAACAAAATAAAATATAATAATAACAATAATAATAATAATACTTGTAGTGAAAAAGAGAGAGAGAGAGAGAGGGGAAGAAAACTCAAGAGAAAGGAGTGATGTACAATTGCTCACCACCCGCAGGTCCCGGCCAACTTCCACCTCATTTATACACCGAATACGACATTTTATGGTATGGAATATCCCTTTAGCCACTTCAGTCAGCTGTCTTGGCTGTGCTTCTTCACAGCTTCTCATGCACCTGCTCTCTGGCAGAGCATGGGAAACTGAAAATCCTAGACTTGGAATAAGTACCACTGAGCAACAACTAAAACATCAGTGTGTTATCAGAATTATTCTCTCTAAATCCAAAACACAGCACTGTATTAGCCTCCAAGAAGAAAATTAACTCCATCCCAGCTGAAACCGGGGCAGCTGAGCTTTGTCATATTTGATGGTCTGCTTGGGAGAGCTGCTGTTTTTATGCCAAACTTGGGTTCTCATTTCAATATTAGCTTATCTGCTAGCTTTCTTTATAAGTAATTACCTTTACTGAAAGAGATGAGAATTACTATAAGTATTAAGATGTTTGGAGGAAAGGAACTACAAGGATGGCACAAAGGAAGTCCTAGTGAAGTTAAGGAAAAATATATTGAGAAGAGGAAACCTGATGATGATATCTAGTCTGTTGTCAAGGAATGTTATGAGAGAAGCAGTAGAAACAATGGGCAAAATACTAGAAAATTCATTTTGGGTGATTCCTAAACTGTTAGGAATACAAATCAATTATCTTATATATGTTGTATCACTGGGCTTTATGATTAAAAACAGAAGAAATGAGAGCTAAGGCAGCATTTGTGCCCAAAATCTAAAATTAATTTGGGCTACCCTGTTACAGTGGGAAGGAATGGGGAGAAAAGTGTGAAAAGATAAAGGAAACAAAAACAGATTTTGTTGCAGAGTCGTGTGTTGTTAATTCAAGGCAACACTGCTTTATTCCTTTTTTTTTTTTTTTTTTCCTTTTTTCAGTGGCCAAGAATTCCCTGGAATCAGCTACTCTTTCCCTTTTGACTATGTAAATCCTAGGCTTGAGAAGAGAGGCAGTTGCTGACGTGGCGTAAGTGCATAGCAGTGGCTGTATTGAGTAAGGCCAAAACTCTTTTTAGCCTGGTTGGTGGCTCCTGAGAGTGACCAGCAGCACAAGTGCAGGGAAGTGCCACATGTGCAGGGCCAGCAGTCAAGAGCAAAGGACTTGTACCTTGCACATGGCTGCTTTCTGCAGTTATTTCTTGTCTCATCTCAACTCTTGCTGCTTCTTGGTGTTGTAATACAGGTCAGGATCCTGCTGCCTTTTGGGTATCAGCTAGGGAGGACTGAGCATGGGGGAGAACCAAGCTGACAGGCCTTTAAAAAGACAACTTCTTACTATCATTTCTCATACTTTCAGATATTGTAGAGAGGGGAAGAAATTAGTTATACACAATCAGCAAGGACAGAAGAGGATATTTGGTATACCAAAGGAAACCCAAGCATGCTGTAGGTGGCTTTAGACTTAAACCTGAAGCTGTCGAGGGCTGGATTTTGAAATTCGTTACTCAGTTCAGGGCTTGAAAACCTATTAGGGAGTGAAGAAGTGCAATGAACCAGAAAACAACGTATTAAGAGCAAGATACTAAGTAAATATTGAGTATTTTGTAGCAAGACATTGTAACAAAGACAACTATTCATTATAGTTACTTCAGGAACTGTGTATCCACTAAAGTGGCAACACAAACCAGCATGTAATTACATAGTCTAACGTGATCGTTCCATTATGTCCTCCAGAACTGCTCGCAAGTTTTCCTAGAAAATAAAATTAATCAGAAGCTATGTTTAGGAGGGCTTTTTTGCTGAAATACAGTTTCCTGATACTGCAACGAGTTCTAATTTGTGTTTGTTTGTTTGGTTTTTTTCTTTTTTCTTTCATTGTTTTCATAGGAATTTTGGCTCCTTAGAGAAAAAGTAGAAAATGCAAAACGAAATAATAAAGCCTGCTAAATACTTCTCAGAAGTGGAGAAGAGTGTGCTGCTTGCATTAGTTGAAAAATACAAATACGTGCTTGAATGTAAAAAAAGTGATGCAAGAACTATTGCTCTGAAGCAACGCACCTGGCAAGCACTAGCTCATGAATATAACTCACAGCCCAGTGTGTCACTGCGAGACTTCAAACAGTTAAAGAAATGCTGGGAAAATATCAAGGCACGGACAAAAAAGATAATGGCACATGAAAGGCGGGAGAAGGTAAAAAGAAGTATTAGTCCACTTATAAATACTCACATCGTAGGGAAAGAGAAGATTGCCAGCATAATGCCTGAGCAAATGTACTTTTTGCAGAGCCCACCAGAAGAAGACTCTGAATATCAGCCTGATGCTTCTAGTCAAGGTATAAATGTTGCTGTAATGATGCAAGTAGTATTGCTTTGTATGTGATTCTGCCAGTGATTCTTTTTCAGCAGTTCAGATCTCCCCACTTAGGTATGACTGCTGGATATAGAAAAGTAATTTCAGAGTTATGATATTACAAGACTCTGTGTATTTCTCTAGGCCTCTGGGAGTTAAACTGAGGGCTTTCACAAATTTTTTTCATCAGTTTGTGGTATACCTGCTGCTTTGTGGCAAGCATCACAGTAGATATCATGCTGACTTTCCAGAGAACGGTCCCAAGGATATCTTTATCCTATTTAAAGTATCATTTTGCTGGTTATAAAATAAATAAATAAATAAGCCACCAGCAGCAAATTGATACGCAATTGCCTGCTGCAAGAGTTCCCTGTAGGTCCTTCCTCCTGTGTTTTCAAGGACTAAAAGAGTACGTAGAGCCATATTTCACATTGCAGTCTACATTGGAGAAGGGCCTTTCTGAAAAAGTTCAGCACTACATTCTTCTTTGTTTGGCAAGCAAGCACAGGAGGAATAATTCAATACTAGAAGGGAGGGTGGCTACAACAGCTTCTTGTAAATTTTGTTATATCAGGATCTCACACAGAAGATTGTCTTTGCTCAAAAGACAACAGTAGTTACATTGTTAGATAACATTCTTAGAATGTTTCTTTCATAATTTTTTTACCATAATTAGTCATCGGGATTTGGATAGAAATGCATTTTGAGACCTTCATTTGCAGTGGTAACTCTTCTGTTCCCTGAGTAGTCTCTTTTATTTCAGACAAAATGGTAGAGCCTTCTCAAAGTTAGAATAATGTAATTTTTTCCAAAAAATGCACACTGCTGTGTTTACGACATCTGCAACAGAAATAAGGAAATAATAAGAGGTGTTCTTCCTAGTATTCCCTCAGTCTTTGACATTCATGTTGATACAGCTTCACCTGACACTCAGATCTTTCATAAAAATATTGCAAGTCACATATGGATTTAGCTGAAATGGCTGCATTAAGGTTTAGCTCCAGGCTCAGGCACCTAAATTCAGGTGTCCACTTGTAAGTGTCTACATTCACTTTAAACTTCTGAACTCCCACTGTAACCATGGAGGTCAATCAACAGAGCCCCAAGTGGTTCAGTTCAGCCCGTTATGCTCTTAGTATTCTGTGGAAGAACTGCGTTATGTAGTGGCTCCTGTGCTTTTCTACTGGAGCACAAGGTTTAGATGCACATACCAGTAACTTATACCATCACATTTCTGTTTCTTGAAGGAGGAAAAGAGAATACTATAATACTTTTTCTGCCTTTGTTTTGCAGAGTCATTTGTTGTGTCAAACAGAGAACTTTGTGATGAAGAGAAAGAGCTGGTACATTTTCCTGTATGTGAAGGTACCTCCCAACCTGAACCTTCATGTTCTGATGTCAGAATAGCAGCAGATAAGAACTACAGAAGTAAAGCGTCTCAGGAAAGTGCTCTGAAAAAGATGCATGAGGAAGAACATCATCAGCAAATGTCAATTTTGCAACTGCAGCTAATCCAAATGAATGAAGTTCATGTGGCAAAGATACAGCAAATAGAACGAGAGTGTGAGATGGCTGAAGAAGAACACAGGATAAAAATGGAAGTGCTAAATAAAAAGAAAATGTATTGGGAGAGAAAACTGCAGACCATTACAAAAGAATGGCCTGTATCATCCTATAACAGACCCTTTCCCAATTCACCTTAGAACACAGAAGGGCAGAGAGTCAGTCTCATTCAGCACATTTATGAGTAACACGCACTGGAAAGGGGGTTTTCTACTGTGAATGTACAGTGACAGGATCGGTGCCTGGCTGATAGTGAACACGCTATGACTCTTAATGTTTAGGGAAACAGTGGTATAGTCCACCAAGAGGAAAACTCTGTTGTTCATTTGTAGGTAGTTCTGATTTGTTTAACTCACAGACATGCGCAGTGCTCTAAAATGTGAACGTATTTTCTCCTCTCAGAACACCCTTGATCCTTGTGAAATTTAAGGTGCTCTGGGTATTTTTACATTGGGTGTACTTAAGAAAACTTAACAGCTTTAAACATCAGGCTGTAGTGTTTGTTTTTGATTTCTTTCTCTTCATATCTACCATTTCCCAAATGAAGGCAAGAGATGGAGTTGCTCTCTGCTATTGAGACAAACAGTGATTGACAGGTACCAGTTGGATCATTATGCTGAGGCTTAGGGAAAATAAACTAGTTAATACAGTCCGTGACTTATTCTTCATAGAAAATGTGAAAATGGAGGAAGTAGCAAGAGGGACACTGTAGTAACAGCCCTTTCCTTCTGAAGAACAGATATTTCCCAGCTGGCTGGCTAATTGAGAGAATGGTTGCGGACTGGCCTCCAGTTGTTTGAACCTTGACACTTGAGAAGTTAAAAAGAAGGTCAGATTTCCTCAAAAGCCACTGTCTTTGTTCTTTCATTTCCAGGCCCATCTTGTATTGAAGTGGAATACTGAAACAAGAGGGTCAAATGCTGCTGCCAGCACTGTGCTGTTCACCTGGAGTAATTCTGAGGGGAAGAGCTTTTTATCAATTCATAAAGCTCTGAAAATGCAGTGAGCCAGCCAGTCCATTGGCAAAGTCTCCCTCTATCTTCCTATGCAATACTTGATGGTGTAGCAGTTAGCTTGAGTATCTCTCCTAAGCTAGAAGACTAAGACTCACCCTCTTTTCCTTCTCATAGGGTGGGAAGCAGTTCAAGGGAATCATTCCTGTCTTGAAGGACTGTTCTGTTTTGTTTTGTTCTGTCCTGTGTGTTATGGTGGTGTGTTTCTTGCCTTTGCTCTCAGTGAGGGGTGATGGACATGATTTGTATGAAGGCATTCACATGAAGGTCCCCACAGATTTTTGGACATCCAGAATAGTAAATGGTAGGAAAGCACAAATAAAGATAATCCTTATCCTGGCGATCATTTATTCTAGTGGGGCAAGAGTTAAGAAAATATGGAATGCAGAACCCTGCAAGGATTTGTAAGAACTCCTGGAGTGTGAAAACCTGTTTTACAGGAAGGTGTACAACCATCATTTGAAGCAGTGAGAGAAATGAACAAAACCATAAATTTACATTGAAAAATCTGAGTATCACATTATTCAATAAAGCATTTTCAGATCTTGACTCATAAGGGCAAGTCCATACTGTGAACAATATATTCGGAGTATGTTACAAAGCATACATTCCCAGTTACACTCCTATCTCTTTCCCTGGATGTTCTTTCTGGTGGAGTGAGTTCTTTTTGGCTTTGTTTTGGATTGAGTAGGGGTTTGTGTGTGTGTGTGTGTGTGTGTGTGTGTGTGTGTGTGTGTGTGTGTGTGTGTGTGTCCTTTTTTTGACCTGCTTTCACTGCTGGTGATTGATCTTTGCGAGCACTGCCATTATCAACCACAGGACTTGCTCTGGTTAACACTGTGGTACTTGCTAACCTGTGAAATGTGCTAACACCAGCAGTCACAATGGGAGCTATTTACTACAAATCATTTTATATGACGGAGAAAAAAAATATGCTGTGCTGCTGCAAGATAAAAAAATAGTCCCTGTATGAAATCTGAAGACAGATCTTTTTGACTGCAAACTCAATATTCCTATAAATTTGCTGTGTGAAGGAAGCACAGGAATTCTGAAGAAGGATATTGTTACGGGCACTTTTTTTTTTTTTTCCCCTGTGGAATGGAAACACTTTTGGAAGGTATAATAATGGTAGAGGCAAATGAAAAGTAAAAAGAAGCAAGGACCTTTTTGTTCTGAGATTGCATTCTGTGGTCTAGAAGATCAATCAGTTATTTGACTGGTTGAGGTAATTGTTCAGGCACCATCCAGAAAAAAAGAGCAGGGAAGATGTTTTTCTTAAACAATGAAGGGATTCGTTCTGCACTGGTTCTAAGTGAAAGTAATTTGAAATTATGGAGTGGAAACCAGGTGTTAAAAGGTGATGAATGGAGACAATTTCAGCACTGTGAAGAAGGCAAGAATAGAGAGACAATCCAGGTCTAGATAGTCTCATGAAAATAATGAAATAGTCAGAGAGGCACTCAAAAAATGTGCGTTGAAGATAGTTTGAACTGGAAGTTATACCATTGCTCCTGAAAATTTGTTTTATTTTTATATTTAAAAATCCTTTAAAATAAGCATGTTTTCAAACTGTACTAAGTGGGCAATGCCTTGCTTCTTGGTATATTTTCTTATTCTGAGAGCAAAAGTTACAGTTCTTAGGCTGAACAATAGACCCTTTGAATTCAGGTTCTATTTAAAAGAAAGAAGATCATAAGATAAACATTAGAAAGAGCCAAGAGGAAGATATGAAAGAAAGAACTATCATTACATTCATAGGGGAAGAATGGGAATGTTACACCTAAGATAAATTATACAGGATGGTTTTGTGGTACAGGCAATAGATGGTTCACAGGTGACACAGGCTTTTGCTTTCCCATTTGTACTTGACTGTTGGTTGCTGTAAGGTTGGGTGATAGACACAGGAAAATGTAAAAGATCAACAAGGGGAAGTAATGTATCTCCTTGCCAGACTTTGGCTTTATAAAATGATTGATGTGGTAGAACTGAAATTACCTGAGAAATTACTTGTACCCTTTTTGTTGTTGCAATTTCTTCCTCTGGTATTAGGGTTCATATTTTCTTGTGTTTGACTTTTATGTAATATAGCCATCTCAGACAATATGTCCTTTTGTTCCTCTCCTTTTTTTGCTAGCTTGCATTATTCAAATATTTTTACATAATTGTGTTTTCCTGTTAACCATTTGGCCAAGCTATAGATGCATACTCTCAAGGATTTTCCATAGATACAATACAGCAGTATTTTAAGAAGAACATGCCTGTTCTTCTCTGGATTTGCTATACAGGTTTTGTCAAGAACGAACTTAAAAGATACACAGGGCAAAATGATCCCTGCTTAACTCCATAACAAAAAAACGTGTACCAGACATGTAGTGGCCATTGTTCTCAGCCCTCTATATTCTTGTGAAGAGAAACAATGACATTCCAGTCAAGGTGTGGTAAATTCCTTTATGCTCCCCAAATTGACTTGAGCCTGGCTCCAGGGGCTGTCTCTCCTTGAAGGTCATCTAATTTGTTGCCTAGTATAAATGTCTTCATTTGTTGATTTTTTTCTCTCCTGCATTTATTCCTTATGTCTCTGTTCCCCCTTAGTTTTTTTAACCAGCAAAATGAGCAGGGGATTTCTTTCAGAGCTACGCGTTTTGCGTTTTCCTTCCTCTTTTCCAGACTGCCCATATCCCAGGATTTGAACAGGAAATGGGTGCTCCTCTGTCATCACCTTCCCCTTCCATGCAAAGCATGGTTAGTTAGCCTTTTCCACACAGCTGCCAGTACATTATGGATTCTTCACACAGGCTAAGAAACACATTAGAGGGTTTTGATGAGAGGCTAGTATTAAAAGAGATTTGGATGGAGAAGAGCACTTTCTCCATTCCAGCTCCATGTAATTTGGGAGGACAGTCTGTGACCACAAGGTCATTCTTCTGGACCAGAGCTAATTCAGGGTGCTGAAGCTGTGTAAGTGGTTCTGATTCTTCCTAAATCCTTGGGGTTCTGTAAAAGTTAGGCTTGAGGTTTCCTGGTAACAAACTTCCTTCTTTCTCGGTAGTTGAAGAGTCTCAGTGGAATCCTTTCACAGGTACCTCCTCAAATCAAAGTTCTTACCTTGACAAAGAAAAAACCCATCCTGCCATCTGTTCTACTGCTTCTTTCAATGCCCAGGCTGCTTTATCACCAGAGCAAGGGATCTTGCTGCTTGCCATAAATCCTCTCTCAGAAGCTCCTTCCTACACTGCAGAGATGTGTTTAAGCAGGGCTGAAAGCACCGCCCTCCCCAGCCACTGCTGGGAGAAGTGATCCTTACAGAGCAGGTGCACCTCTGAGCTCAGAAATCCTCAGCACTCAGATTTTGGTCTCAGCACTCAGACTTCAAACTATTGCTACTCAGGATCACAGTATTCCCCCTGCAGCCCTGTGACCAAAGAAAGAGGGATGGCTCAGGGCTACCTTTTTCTGAGCATGTAGTACAGCTGAGGATGTTGTGCTGAATTTTGTTTAATAAGCATTCCTCTCTGTGTGTTTCCAGTACCAAATTTTAGCAGTCTCCCAAGGATTTTTAAGATTGCATAGTTGTTTTTCCATGATCTTTTGCAGATATATTTTTTTCTGGATGTAGTTGCAGTGGCTTTTATGTGTCCTTTTCCCTCTTCCCCACTGTAATTACTTCCCCATTGTAATGCTTCTAGTTTTGCTCTGAATCTCTGTGGTTACAGTCTGTACAACCACACATTCATGTAGTTTTCAGGTATTTTTCTCATTATGACATTGAAATAATAAACTGCTACACATTTATATATTGTTATTCTGTGGGCAGGTGAATTACATGCAAATCTTAAAATAACATCTAATTTAATTTTTTTCCAGACAAGTCCCTCACAAGTAGTCCTGTGATTTCGTATTTTGAGCTAGCTTGCTATTTTTGAAAGACTGATACCCCTTAGCTTCTTTCATAACATAATTACCTGTCTTTCCACATTATTTTTCTGTTTCTTCTCAAAACAGTTGACTGTACATTCACACATCATCAACCTGAATTCTGCACGTTTGATGAAATGGAAGATGAGCATAAGAATAAGATAATATATTTTCCAGTGAAAGCAAGCACTGGTCTCTGTTTCTGGTATCACAGATTGAATTCTGTGCTGATGATCAGCTTGATTTTTTTGTGTCTAAACAAGGTGCATATAAAAATGTGGACAGATTGCTGGACTTAAAACTAGAGCTATAAAATAGAAATGTACTAGCTGTGGCTCTGAGCATTCTACTGTTCTGGTGGTGAAGGGATTAGGCATCTGACAACATCATCAGTCATGTTAATAACAAATTCAAAACTTGCAAAGGCAAAAAAAAAAGAAAAACACAGGGGCCAGGATGGTTTTCAGAATGAGTCAAAGTGAGGACAGCTCTTAGCTCTCCCAAGAGGGAATGTTGTCACACATGTCAAACACTTACCCCTCATGGTCTTCACTTCTCTTTCCTTTGAGACTCTGGACACCTCTATCATAGCATTCACAAGTGCCTGACAGTAAGAAAAGTAATCAATTTCAAGTAGGAATCCTGCCAGAGTTATTAGTTACTCTTTGTAAAACTGAAGTTGGACAGTTTTCTGAGACTACATTATCCAGACACACATGCACACTCACTGTGGAAAACTGTGTGAAATCTGTCCAGCACGTAGTCTGCCAAACAGCATAGGATATACAGCAAGGAGAAGGAAAAATAGTCCACTCCATGGCTGTGGGTTATAAAACTGTTGTATTCAGCAAGGATGTGTGGATGGATCTCACCAGACGGTCAACCTCTCTAAGAATCAAGAAGTACTTTTGCCAAATCTTCTAGTCTGCCAGTACAGGCACACACACACACACACACACACAAATAAATTTTTTTTTAAATTAAAAAATCAAGCACTCAAATAGCTACAAGCAATCTGTTCCCTTCTTGATGAAGAGCTGGCTAGATACAAATCCTACACTACACGTATATGTATTTAGGGAAACAAGTCTTTAATAAAGCAAGATAGCTTTGTAGATTATCCTTTTTTAACTTAGGTGAGTTTTTAAAAATGTTGATTGAGATTGTTTTCCTTTTGTTCAGTCCAGCTTCAGAATAGCTGTGTGCTTCAGTCTCTAACCAATGGTTAGAGCACCTCATTAATCAAATTTATTTGGCAAGAGAGTTGAAGTGGGTTTGTATTCAGCACAACTTGAGATTGATCATATTCCACAAATCTTCAGATATTCCTTTTGTTCTTAGAGACACCTGAATTTGAAACTGGAATTATATACCAATTTAGTAGTAATTTACTTTTCATATGGCACTTACAAGTTGGCATATGAGCTGCTCACGTTGTGCCCATTATTTGGTCACGTACAGAACCCTTTTCTTTTCTTAGAGTTATGCCCTGAAATTATGTACTGTACCACAAATGGACCAGTTGAATTGTCCACATAAATTCCTGCCACACATTCTGTGTCACACTGTAGTGGAGGGGGTGAAATCCTGCTTCTATTTAATTGTGGAGTTTTGAAATTTTACCTGTTACTCTCACCAAAGCTTAGTTAAAAATTATTTTGTTCTGTTGGACACCTATGTGTTCCCACTGATCAGCCCTTCAGCCCAATGAATTGCTTGGCTTTATTACTATTTGAATTCTAATCCCATGGACTGTGCAAAGTCTGAAATGACACACACCACAAAAATTCCATTTATTTGAACAAGATCTTATAAATACTGAGACTCTGAAAAGTGCAAATTAGGGAGGTGATGTGATGAATTTGGTATTTAAACCAGGGCAGAAATTTTAGCAGGCTGGGAGTTTTCAGTGCTGACCTAAAAGTGAGGTTCAACCACTGCTTTGGGAACGATAATATCCAATATAAATATTACCTTATCTCCAACTTTCCGTCTAAAATGAGGCATAATGAGAAGTCCTTGCCAAATAAAGCAACATTGGTTTCCAAAATGTACTTAATTTGCTTTCAATTGCTGGTCTGCATGAGGGCTCTGAGGCTGGAATGTGTGTTATGTTGCACTCCTTTGATGGCTGAGAGCATAAGAAGGTTCCACCTACTAATTTTATCCTGTTCCCCTCAAATGCAATACTCCTACTGGGATATACTTAGCCACACGGTGGTGCCAGCTAAACCATGGCAAGGTGCTCACATTCTCAAGCTGTCTGGCATCTTTTCAGATTACCAAATCTGCAGTGGTGGATGTATTTGAATAAAAAATAGGATTTAGCCAGGTTTTAGCCAGGAGGAACCACTGTCATTGCTAACTCTGCCACTGAGTTACACATTGAAGAGCTAGCAAATTTACAGGTATAGTCAATAAATTATCGCAATGGTGTTTTGTCTCAGCCATTAAATTAAAACAATGTTTAATTAAGACATTTAAAACATTGTCTTCTGCGGGAAATCTTGCTCTTACTTCTCTAGTAGACTAATAAATAAGTTGCATGCTTCCAATTTATACTTCCACAATCCCACTGAAGCCAGGACATGTCTCAGCATTGTTCCATGACCTCAGCAGATGAGTGTTGATCTCTGCTCTCAATCTGGTCCAGCTGCTGCAGCTACCAGCTCTGCTTCTGTAAATCCAGCACAAGTGCACTGTCAGGGAGCCAGGCTGAGAACATCACACGTGGGAAAAGTCTGGCCTAAACCTAGGCCCTTCACTTACACCCAGCATGGACGTGAGTGGTTCAAGCCCCACAGCACAGCAAACTTAAGCCCACATCATGCCACAGCTTCAAACACAAGTAAGGACGCAGTGACAGCAGTGGGCAAATTTAGTGATCCATAAAA
The DNA here is from genome assembly GCA_024500445.1 of Entomyzon cyanotis. NCBI lineage: Eukaryota > Metazoa > Chordata > Aves > Passeriformes > Meliphagidae > Entomyzon > Entomyzon cyanotis. The sequence continues at coordinate 45,437,227 of JAKEPQ010001005.1, forward strand.
ATGGCTTTGGGTGGTAAGCAATTGATTTTTTTAAATTGTTGTACATTAAAATGCTCCAAATCATGGGGCAGCTTGAAATTATGCCCTGTCAGTGTCCAGCTACCAAGAGCAATAAATTAACACAGCTTCAGTCTGACAGATGTTGTTTTCTGTTATGATTTTTAAATAATGCAAAAAAACCCCTAAGCCAACTGTGTTAATCCATGCCCACTTAGATGTATACATAAATTCAACCAAATAATATATTTTTTGTAATATATTGTATTTTCAGCTATATGTGGACTTTTGTGTTTGTATATACTTCCCACTTTTTTTTTCCTCAAGAGTGTAAGGTTAAATAATGGGAGACCTGATCATCATCTTCTCAAGATGCAGATATTAAAACATCTTACAGTATCTGAAAAAAATGTTCTGGTAATCCATAAATGCATAATCTTCCCCTATTTTGCATGTATATTTCACCAGTGCTGAAACTGGACCTGAATTCATTTGGTCAAGGATGTGGCTAGCACAGGTTCTTCCCGTGGGAACATTTTGCTATATTTCATAAACAAGATAAAGTTTGGATGTTTTGCAAACAGTTTCTCCAGATTGAGTGAGTTCGGGCTTGGCCAATTGTGCCTAGGGGGAGGTCTCGGGCTGACCAATCTGGGGCACTTCTGTAGACTCTATATATATGGAATTCAAAACAATAAAGTTCCTTTTCTCCTCTCTTTCCTTGTCTGAGAACTTGGGTCAGTCCTCAGCTAGCCGCTCAACAGCGACACAAGGAGACTGCAAGAATTCTCTGAAAACCTCTGAAAGTGGTAATCTTTCCATGTGTGCTCAGAGGGCTCAGGATCACTGCAGTCCAAATGCAGGGGCACTAAAAACTGGACCTCTGAAATATTGCCACCACAGGAGCTTGACAATCTCAAGGAGAAACCTGAATCTAGGCATTGCTCACTGGCATTTTTGTATAAATGGTCACATAATTAGAAAACTACTGTTCCTTTATACTGTGTTGTATGTGACATTAAATTCTGTTGTATTTCAACAATATGTAAAATCACATCTTGTCATGTTTGTGCTCATGCTCAGTAAGAATCTGAAACAGAATTAGCACTTAAATACTGGGCTATTTGTCATAAGATACTTGAAAATGTATGCCCTCTTTCTGATACTAAGTATTTTAATGGAGTTTTAGATGGTATCTCTTGTGGTCTTCGCCTTTTATTAGCAACAGTTTCCTGGGGTTTGCTTTTTAAATTGTGCTGAAAACTATTCATCATTAAGATCTCCTCTTTAGCTCAATGGTAGCCACTATGTTGATCTGATTTTCCTAGCGTGGTGTCAGCCCAGTCACCTCACCAGATGTCAAGTGTTGTTTTAGTGTTTTAGTGCCTCAGACACCACCAAAGCTGGTTCTGCCCTACATGGAAATAGCTTCTGGAATTCCTTTAAACACATTTTTTTGTCTTGTTGTTTTTGATTAATAAAAATTACACAGATTATAGTTTGATTCTCTAAGAATATCGTAGTATGTCTGAGTCCTTAGAAATGTGATGAATGGAGTTTTCATTATCTTTATTGTGTAGCTAATTTTCATAGCAAATTCTTTGTTTTTCACACAGAAACAGTGAGTAAAAGCAGAAAAAATAGGGCCTTAAAATACATACTTTCTCCTGGCTGGAGATGTATGAAATGCAACAAGAAGTACACTGCAGGAAGAAATTTGATAATTGTTTAAGCCAGGGGAATCTCTGTATGTCTGAAACCCACAGTGTATATAATAAGGGTGACTAGCTGTACATTTTAGTGCCTTGTTTTTTGTAAAACGTTTAATTATAAATTACTAAACATAAATAATTATGAATTTCTGAGAAAACATATCTAAATATTGCTAATAGAAACTGTATATTCACAGAAGAGTCAATAAATCATCATTTATTATTGCACATTAATTAGATGAGATTTTTAGTCTCCATTCTTTCAGGGATGTTTTCAAATCATGTCATTTAATTTACACACAACTGTGCTATTTCTGTCTCAAACTAAACTCCGTGAAACTGCATGGAACAGAGAAACTTTCTTAGTTGCACTGTCAAATTTTGTGGGATAAAGTGCTGCTTGTGAGGCCTGTTGTACATATTCACCACAGAACTTTAATTTGTTTTGATTAAGTGCTGATACAATCATAGGTTCCTCTCAAATATTCTCCCTGGAGACCTATGGGCAGGTCTGAGTTAAGCATCAGCAATTTGCTTCTGGGCAGCCTGTCCTGGGCACTGCTGGGCAATAAAAAGAATTGGTTCCTTCTAAGAGAACCTTAACAATCTCAGTTCAAAGACTATGTAGAAATTCAGGAAACTAAACCATGCTCTGACACATCCAAGAAAGCCGAAATCTGTCCCACTCACGAGCAGCAAGATGAACTGTGGGTTTGAAATCCCACAAGGCTGAGTGCTTAGAAGGAAGGAGAGGAGAGGGAGAATAATAAGTGGATAACCTGACTTTTCTCCCTGCTACTCTAGGTTTTTCTGTGCAGACCCAATATGCCGAAAGCCACGTCGGTATGGGACAATTTCTCAGTGGTGTCTAGTCTATGCCACATGTAGACATTGATAGTGAGTATTCCAATGTCCAGGGGAACTGGGGTGCAGCCACAGAGACAGCTGGATTCATGTACATAAGACCATGCAAAAGCTGTTCTGGGTCAGGCCACAGCTCCATCTAATCCAGTGTCCTGCCTGCAAAAGGGGCTAGGAGCATCTGCCCGGTAAAAAGTTAAAATAAACACAAGTGTACAATATTTCATAGCATGCACTGCTGCATGAGGCAGCAAGTCTGTGAGACCATAGTGGAATCTTGGTATATAATGATCTTTAATGGATTTTTCTTGTAGAAATCTGTGCAAGGTATTTCTGAAGCTGTGTAAACTAAAGCAACAATGTCTTCCAAAGCTGAAATATAAGTGGAGGGAAGAGACACCTTTCTTTATTAACTCTAAAGATAAATGCTGCTAATTTAGTTTGCCACCCTCTCTATCCATATGTAACATTGAGTTAGGAGCACATAGATCCTAAATCTGGTTCAAATAAGATAAGGGCTAATAATAATAACAGCTCGTTCAGTCAATTTCTCTTACAGCAACAGAAGGTTCATTTTAATTGGTACAGAAAAATGTTAGCAATGCTCTTCCAGTTTTTGGTCAGAAGACAACAAATACTTTCATGAGATATGAAAGGAAAGAGCAAGAGTAGCATAATTATATATAGAAGTAAGGACAGAACTTCACTCTGGTAGTTTTCAAGCAGACACTCTTCATTTAAAATTGTTTGCTCTTTTTTTTTTGCTAACTCATTTTCAGTAAGAAGGAATAGTTACCCTGAGTTAAAAAAGCCTTTGTACTAGATGATTGCTTTTGGCCAGCAGAGTGCTCCTCAAATAATTTCATCTTACTGAAGATGTCCTGAACGTGACCACAGGACAGCAAAAGGCAGGTTTGAAGGCTTCTGTCTACAACCTTTATCTTATCACTTTGGATTCCTGGACAGAAGTAGTCAGGTTTGTGGCTGATGACACCATTAAACTCAACAGTTTTTCCTTATAATCAAATCAGTATGATTCAGTACAGTATGCTATAATCAGGATTTTTTTTTTCCAGATAATTTGAATGTTCCATGATAAAGGTAAAACTATGAAGGATCTCATATGACATATGGTTATAAACCTGGCCGTCTGAAGTGGCAGTCATGCTGCCACCACACCCCTTTATTTTCTAAACCAGCTGGGTTGGGAAGTTCCACACTTCACATTCTTGGTGGCAAAGTGAAGAGAACAACACAAGCACAGTTCAAATGGGAAATAAATATACTTGCTGGCAGTAAGAGCATTATTTATCAAACAGAAGGAAATGGAAATAGATAGTAATAAATATAGACAAGAAGCTAATGAGGTTCAACAGTAATAAATAAAAAGTGGGAAAAGAAGTCTTGGCCAGCAGACCTGAATACAAGAAGAGAGTTTCTGAGGTGTACAAGACAGAGAACAAAACCACTTAAAATTTTAAACTATATATTCCTATTAGTATATGCCAATGGTAAATTGTTATTGATACAGAAAAGGAAATCATTAGAAGTATCAGTACCTTATGTATTTAGAAAACAGTGAGATATTATTTTATGGGTGATGACTGACTTGTCATATGAGGATGGCTAAGAACCCCACAGTCCTTTCTACAAAAACAGAACATTAGATTTCTTCTAGAAGGAAAGACCAAATTTGGAGGGTTGGGTTTTTTTCATTAAAATTTTCAGGACACTTGTACCAGAAGTCCCAGGAATAATGGCTGACCATTACTGCTCAACTGATACTTGTCTTGGAAGACTGGGAAAATTCAGAAACCTGGAAGACCACTGATGGCTGCTAGTTGAGGAAAGGGTAACGAGGGAAAGGTGTGTGTAACTAGCATCCCTTTACAGAAAAAACCCCCACAGCCTTATCAAATTAATCTGGTTTTGTTCTTAGCCAAAGTCAGAATTGTGATAAAAAAGATAACTGCTCTGACAAAAATCACGTGGACATTGATAAAATCCTTGCTTCTGTCTAGCGTGATTTATGAAAAAGAAACAGTCCAAATTAAATGGCCTAAAATCTCCTTACCTGACAGGCATAAAAACACTTGAAAAGCAGTTGTTGGTCAAAGCTTTCTCTAGAGATGTTCCACAGGCATTAGCAGCAGGAATAATCTTGAAGGAAATGTGCAAGTTATGGCTGTCATTTAGAGTTGGCACCAACTTTGCCAAGAGAGTGGTGACAGGGCAAGGCATGCACATGTTACAGCCTGGCTTGTTTTGTGAGATGGACCAGTTCACAAAAGCATCTCAAAGCAAAGACAAAACTCTGAATTTGGAATTGCTGTGCAGAGGCTACTGGGAAAAGCCTGTACTCTGAGTCAGTAGTGTTTCTGGATCACTGGGGCAGGCATCTGTCAGGGTCTCCTGAGAATTTGCACCAGCAAAAAGGATTAAGAGGAAACATAAAGGCAGGATGGTGGTAAGACATGGAAGTGCTGCCCACATAGCCCTGGGGAGTCCAGCAACAAAATATTGTTGTACCTCACACCTACACTTCACACTGATGAGGGTGCTGATGTGAGCCCTCAAAGCGATGGGTGGGAGAGGATGTGCCATATCAGCCATCCTTAATGGGAGCAGTCTCTTGGGGTTGTAAATTGGAATTTTGTGAACTAGCATAAGCCGAATGCATAATAAATCCACTCAGGATTAAAAAAGATTGCTGAACGGCTTTTTAATTAGAAAAAAAAAGCATTAAAAGGAGCTCTAGCAGAGTAATCCTGAGAGCTGGAAGTGATGGGCAGCCAGCCCGCTGTGAGAATCACCTCGCAGGTAATACCCGCGGCTGCTCCTCGTTCCGATGCCGTCCTGCCGAGACCAGGTGCCATTCCCGGGAGCGGGATAACTCAGTGCTGGCCTCGATCCAGAGGCAGCGGGTGGCAGAGGACGAAAGGCCGTTCCCCGGGGCAGTGCAGATCCCGGGTCTCCGCCCTGCCCACTCCCTCCAGCGGGCGGCAGCCGCGGGCCGGGGCGGCGGGAGCGCTCCCGGCGGGAATCGGCTCCTCCCGGGACAGCGGCACATCCCCGGCCCTGCCAGCCCTGAGCGGGAAACCTGCTCCGGGCGAGCATTTCCCAGGTGCTCCGCCGGGATCCCCGGCTACCCATGGCAGCCACCGAGCTGTCCCCCACCGAAATGTCCCCCCCCAAAAGCGGGGCAGGGATGCTGCGCTGGGGGTGGCGGTGCAGCTGCCATGGACGCGGCTGTTTTAAAATTTATTTCCTTGCCCGTGCTGGAAGCCAAGCCAGCATCTTTATTTCTTTTCAGCCTAAGCCGGTGAGGGACTGGTTTACACTGAGAGAAGATCAATCACTTCCCTAGAGAAATCAGTATTACACACTGCCTATATATAGCCTGCTGTACTTTGCTTGCAAGCTGAGTGAGAGTCAGCAAGGCTTTCCACGAACTTTGGCTACTTCCACTCCACTAAATTCTAAGCTTTTGTGGGTTTAACACAAAACCAGAACGAGGGAAACACATTGCAGGTGAAATCCCCCAAATTTTCAGCCTGTGGAAGTGTTCCCATTGATACTGGGCTCCAGGAAATCCTCCATAGGGGTCAGGGCAGGATCCTAACCCACGGGAGATTTTGGCAACCTACTCTTTGTTTCCTACTCAGAAAGAGAAATTCCCTAAATCTCCATCTCGTGCGTTCATTGCATGGCCCGGTCAGGGAAATTCTTGAAAGTCTTCAAGATATTTGTTTTGTCAGGTTACATTTACTCTGAGATAAAAGGTTGTGTTTCAGTGATGGTAGTTTCTGTCTTATAAAACGTTAGGGCAAGCTGTGAGCATCTGCTATGCCTAAGAAGGGCTTCTTAAAAAACCCTGGTTCTTTCATACAGGTTTTTCCTCATCAAGCCAGAGTATAAGAGAAATACCAGGTAGTGACTATCATGTTTTAAAATCACACCATTTTGCCAATCCAGGCAAAGCCCCAGGGAAATTCTCCCAGATTTTGTTTATCCACATAGTGCATAAATCTTTTAACCACTCCATTTGCCTGAGGCCACATGGGGGTTACACACTGCACATAAGCACAGGGAACATGCCGTAGCCTTAGGCAATCCGAATTGTTGAAAAAATTGTATGTAAACAGTTATAAACAAGTTTTCAAGACCTCTTTTAAATAAGCAATAAACTAATCCTTGTCATAGACAGATAGGCACCCATGTCTCAGCGGTTTAAGAGCAAATTGCGTAAGACAGTGCCTGAAATACCTCAGTTTAAAAGCACCATCATTGTGTTCATGTGAAAATGAAAACAAAGACAACCAAATACTGAGGAGGCTGATCAGCACAGATAACACTAAAGTACACACAAAATAATCAAAGTTCCCAGTTCTTGGTAGCATTCCTGTTTGGGTTGGGTTTTCAGAGAAAGCATACCTGTACCTGCCAACTCAGTTTCTCAGTGCTCTTGCTACAAATGTCCTAGATGGAAAAAGTTTCAATCACTGTTTGTAGACCCAGGAAATTAAATTATATGCAGAGAACTCAGCCATGAGTAACTTTTTCCCACTCTCAAGCTGAGAGCTAAACAAAAGGGCTCTAGACTACACATTTTTTGACCCAAGGAAAGAGGCCCCGGAAGAATAAAAATTGCAACAACATATAAACTTGGAAAACCTGCTTAACTAATAGGAAAAGAAGACATCCAGGCAATCATCCTGACCCAATCTAACTTCCAGCACTGCATGATTGATAAGACAGCCACTAGCAGCTGCCCCGGCTAGTAGCTGCACCCTGCTCCCAGTTTATCATTTTGGCCTGGATGTGTCCTGGTGAGCTGGAGGTTAGTATTTAGGCATCATCAGTGCTCCTTCTCCAGGCAGTGGCCTCAGCCCTGGTCACCAGAGCAGCCACTGCCACTGCTGTCTGCAAGTCATGGCTTTGCCACTTTCCCCAGCCACTGCAGCCCTGGCATCTCACTCTCCTTTTTGCCTCCCCAGCCTCTTCAGCTATCTAGGGACATTACAGATCCAAGGGTGCTGCAAGTTTATTTTCTTAGGAGGTAAATGAGTGGCAAACAGGATCCTCATCTAGTGCCTGTAAGCAAAAGAAAGACACGCTTTATTTTATTTTTTTTTTTATTTATTTTTTCTCCTCTCTCTCTACCATCTTGCTTGCCCAGGGCTCCTTCATCTCGGGCCTCAAAGCCTCACAGGCTTCTTCTCACACTTCTCTTGGCCCTCTATCATTGAATACAAATTCAATCCCACAGACCTTTATTTTAATGGGATAGCTGTAACCCAAGGGCTACAAACAGGCATCAATTGAGATGCACCCCACTCCACTCAACAGCTAGCACATCTTTTCTGCTGGAGGAAAGAAGGCAGAGAGGGGCTTGTACCCCTACTGAGCTCATACACCTCATGAGTGAGCCCTTTCTGTGGTCTCTGGCCACTGGGATCTCATTAGAAATGGCACAGTCAAACCTGCAGAGGACATAAACACAGAAATATTGTTTTGCATTCCAATATATTTATAATATACAAAAATATCAAGGAGTTTTTTTATACATGAGTGAGACTTCAAGGAGTAAATAGTGAGCTATGTAAGCAGAGTAAGCTGAATGAATCACAAACTGTTCTCTGCTTCCAATCACTTCAGGGAAAAACTGAAGACTGCAATGGGCAGTAAAGAACAACCTGTGGACTCCTGCTGTCCAGGCACTTACACAAACTCATGAAGTCAAATCTAGAGATATTATCGGTTTCCTTCACTCTAGCAGAACTATCTGTGGCAAGTTTTTGGGTTTCAACTCCCCTTCTTCCCCCAGTTTTTGTTTTTAATAAAGAGTGTTTGTGCCAAGACTAAAAAATGCGACAGATCTCTATCTCAAGTTCCAGAAGAGTGGAAACTTGATATTTATTGTATTACTGAAGAAACAGAATGTAAACAAGTAACTAAAGACCACTGTCTGTCTGGGTAAGTCTAGAGTGCTCCTGCTATTCAGTTTACTGCTGTCCACCAACTTTGTACTACCCTTGTCAGCAGAATAGCCAAGCTGTTTCTGGGCTACATTGCCAGATGTACATCTATGAGCTTGAGCCCATGTGGGCTCGTTACCTCTGGCAAAGTCCCAATTCTTTCTGAGCATCTTATGCCACTACCTAGTGCTCTGAAATCCAGGAAGTCTTATTAGCTTACTGCTCAGCCAGGCAGCAGCATGCAACATCTCCTGGATACGAACCTTTTGGGTTACTATGATAGCAGGATAAAGGAGCTGTGTGCAACACAGAGATCAGTAGAGGAGATAAGGAAGGTAAGACATAGGGACAGAACCTGTGTCAGCTTTTGTCTCACAACATTTAGCAGCTTCAGAAAAGTGTTCTACTGCTGAAACACAGTGGTGAGTATATGGGATGCAGATGTCCAGCAGCAGAGCTGGTCAGTTCAGCCAGGGCCCATTAGCTCTGGGTCAGTGACAGTCTACCAGACCCATGCTGACTCAAGGAGAACTCCCTAGGTTTCTCCCTCCTTCTCCCAAGTCCCCCACTGTCCACAAAGCTTACTTGTCAATGTGCAGGCCCTCATAATTACTCAGAGGTATTTTGATTCTGACATCATGCCCAAGCTGATAAACCTTGCTGAGACCCACAGTCGTGGGAAGCACAGTCCATGCAAACAGTCAGATCCTGTAGGATCTGGGAGTCAGTGCTTTATTAAAGTGCTACTACTAATGATAGATGAGCTCTTTCCTAGAAAGTTGCTAGAAATGTTGCAGCCATGACCACTAGAAGCAGGTCCAGTTCATCTCTGCTCTACCTTCCTTCTCTTGGCATGCATCAGTACCCTCACCCGAAGACTGGACCACTTGTCTAAGCAGGAAGCATGAGACACTTCCCATGCCACCAAGAAAACTGGGGTCAGGATGTTCAAAGCCTACATGAACAATATACCTCACAGGATCGTCCCAATTCTCCTCCTTTCCATCAGATAACACTGTAGCTTCACTGCTCCTTTGGCATCTCCAATGTACAGTTCTGAAATGACTGACTCCATACTTTCCAGACACCATTTTCATCTGTCCTGCCAGCCTGATAGCAATTTCTGCACCTCAGAGGTCAGTCGGATACACAGAGGTATCAAATCTACAGACACAGTTAAAGGGTTCCTTCTTTGTCCTGGGGACTTGTGATGATTCCTGGGGGAAGGATTGTGAAGGACTCATGTCCAGAATACCACCAGGTTCCTCTCTCTTTTCCATCAGCAAAGCTATTGCAAACAAAACCACCAAGAAAATCTGGCTCTTTGACCACTGTACACAGAATTACTGTTGTGCTGTTGATAATACCCATGTTTTCATGATAAATTCCTTGCATTTAGGTTTACAGAGTGTGTCAACAGTGCAATTAATAAACAAGAGAGAGAGATCAGGCATCAGATGAACTGAATGCACTCAAAAGTGAGAATGGTGTGTATCATATTGGATACCACAAAAACCACAGGAGTAATGTACTAAGGGAAAGACTGACGCACTTGTCACAGAAATACCCCACATATCTCTGTTCCTGTATTTCCGTTCCTTCCAAGTAGTAAGAAAGCCAGGATTCATTGACTTTGAAATTAGACAGAAAAATAAGCGAGGTGACTCAAAGAATTGGTTTGTCCTTTCTTGTGCGGTATAGTTCTGTGTGACAAAAGAAGGTCCAGAAAAAACAGGTAGAAAATAGGTAGAAATTCTGTATTTTTAACACAGAGTTAATTACTCTCTAAGTCTTCCCTAGCAAAGTAATCTTTAGAGAATATATAAACTATATTTAACTGAAATAAAAAGACACTTTTAAACTATGATTCTGCCAATCATTTATTGTAGTGACAGAAACATTTGACTTTGAGTGAGTATTATAACTTTTGAATAAGTTTTAATGTGTCTTTTTCACAGAGTCATAAATCACAACAGATCACAGAAAGGCTGAGGTGGGAAAATGACCTCTGGAGGTCATCTGAACCAAGCCCCCTGCACAAACAGGGTCACACAGACACCATTACCTAGGACTGCTTTCAGACAGCTCCTGAATCTCTCTAAGGAGGTACATGCTGCAATTTCTCTGGCAACCTGTGCCAGTGCTCAGTCACCTTCACCATTAAGAAGTGTTTCTTGATGTTCAGAAGGAACCCCTTGTGTTTCAGTTTGTGCCCATTGTGTCGGTTCTGGCACTAGACACCAATGAAGAGAGCCTGGTTATTCTTTGCAGCCCCCCTTCAGGTAATTGACAAGATTGTAATTGACATTGACAAGATTCTCCCTTTTTCATTCTTCAGTCTTCATTCCCTTGCTGTGTAAGATACTCCTTATTATCTAAATATAACCAAGCAAACTGAATTGAAAAGCTGGCAAAGCTAACTTCAGCACTAAGTCCACAGAGCATGTGTGAAAGGGCATTAGATTATGACCAAAATGGTATGGTGATGATCCATTTGAGCTTTAAAAATACTTGAGCTTAACCCAAATGCTAGATTGGAAAAAAATAAAGAACTGATTCAGAAAATGAATCTTTGGTGCGTAGAAGTTCTGCTGGCAAGTGGCTTTTAGCAGATGCCTTGTTCATACTGCATAGTAGGAAGACTCTGCTCCCCAAGACAAAGGAGGCCCAGTAGAGATGAAAGGCAGCACAGTCCATGCCTGAAAACCTCTCCGCTAGCTATGAGGACGGCGGGGGATGACTTCTGGAATGACACCACTTACATTCTTTCCACACTGTCTGTCAGGGCTGGACTAGAAGATAAGAGGGATGTGAAGAGAGTACTCAAAAGCCTAGCGGTTGGTGACTCAGAAACAGCAGCATTCCAGTTGGCATGCAAGAGGGACTGCTCGGGGTGCTTCCTCTTTTCTTCCTCTCGCTGCCGTGGGAGGAGACCTTCTTGGGACTAGCAGAGGAACAATCCATTCCTTTTCCTAGGCAAAGATCTGAGCCATCTGTGCTTAGCCCACAGACGATCACAAGAAGCAAGTCAGATACTGGAAGGGGAAAGAGCTCTTTTCTACCAAAGATTTCAGTTTCTCCATGGCACAAGCTTTTGTGAAGAGTTTAGGAAAGATGCACATGCCGTAGAGGAAAAACACCAAAACACATTAGAGGTCAGTTGAGGAGCAAGACACAGTTAATCATGCTGGTAGCAGTCTGCAGGTTTCAACAGCTGGTTAATGTGTGTCTCAGCAATCTGTTCAGAGACAGATCTCATCCATTTTGAAAACAAGGGATAAGAATGTAGTAGAAGTCTTACAGGTCTGCCTGTTGCAATGCTCAGTGAATATCTGCCTCTCCTGCTTGCCCCTCCCAACATCATTAGTGAAGGTAAGATTACCAGTGGCAGCACTGAGAAGTACCAGTTCTAGCCACAGTCTTTCTCCATACTGGGAAATGAAGTCTTGAAAGTGGAAAGCTTCCAAATTGCTGCAGAATACCACCAGAAATCACCATTGATTCATTTTTTCTGCCTGCTAAGACTTGTCATCCTTAAAGCTATGGGGAATTCTATTGCACAAGGCTGGCACTGCTAAGGCAAGCAAATTTCCCGACCATGACAGCCACCACTGACACAATCTGCAAAGCTCTTCATTCAAATGTGGCTAAGGGTATTCTAGTGCAGGTCCCCTACCCTAAACAGCTTTGCCAGGCTGTTTTAAATAATCTTGTCACTCTTTGGTGTTTTAACCCCTAATATCAGGAAAAAACAGGAATTAACACAAAGCAATGAACAGCTTGGGGCTGTACAATTCTAAAGAGGGGGTTGTGTCTTATCCTGAAGAGTCTTTCTATGAGGAAAAGAAATCATAGGTTGTTCTATAACCTTTGAAGAAGGAGAAATGACATGCAAAGTTGAGTTCTGGTTTGGGACAGACCTGTACTTTGCCTCCTCTGCAAAGAGTTGAGTGTAGCAAAACCTGATGTTTTAAAAATCTGCAAAGTATCAACTGGATCACTTTATAACCCTCTATTAAAGGTAGATGTGAGCAATTAATTTCTGTATTGATTAGGGTTTTTTGAATCTTTGTGTTCCCTGACCCACACTTGCTCCCTGAAAACCAAAGTAAGCTGCTTTGTTTCTCATACCTTACCCACCTTTCCACTGAGGAACTGAGCCATGCTGGACAAGCATCAGCCTGTCTTGGTCAGGCCATGTGGGAGTGCTGGTTTCAGGTAAGAGGCTACTAGTGAACTGAAGCAATGCCTAGTTTTAAACACAATACTTCAGGTAAAAAATACCCCCAAAAGTGAACCCAAGTAGGGCAGCAAGAATGGTGAGAGATTTAGAAATAATATCTGGGAAAAGATAGAAGGACACTGGCTTTTTTCTGGTTTCCTCTCTTTTCTAGAAGAAACTTATCAAGTCCTCTATGTTAGAATGGAATGGTGATTACTTATTACTAGTCTTTACTGAGAAAAGGACCAGAATAAATAGACATGCTTTGCAGAAAACAATAATGGAAAAGATTTTAATAGGTTGTTGAAGTACTTCAATAGGATAAAAAAGGAATTTCCAGAACTTTACTGTCAGTCTGTCATCTGACCATGGTCTGCATACAACTGGCAGTGTCCCAGTGCAGGGATTTGACCTAGAGAGGATAATCCCATTAAACCCTGCACCTCACCTGTACAGTGCAGATGGGCCCTTCCACAGCAGATGTAGTGGTTAAGGATGGCCTTAAAGGAAACAGCTCTACTCACTCACAACTTTGATCACTTTCTTCCCAAAACATTCTTCCTTACTCTTCTCCAAGCTTTCACTGCTTTAATTCTTCTCCTCTCTGCCCAACCAGAGAAGAAGGAAGATGATGAATTGTAAGAACAGCATGTACTCTCTGCAGGCAGAAATAATGCATGCTATGGAGCAGGACTTTAGGAGGCAGCTGCACACTTCCATCTGCATCAGGGTAGGCTCGAGTGTGAAGTGAAGCTGTCTCCTTGCTGACGTTCCCAGCTGAACAAAACAAGCATGACACATAAACAACACAATTGTGGATTGCTCTTTCAGATCTGTAGAGTAATCCTACATCTGTCTTTGAGGCTTTGGTAGTTACGTGCCAACTACATCTGTCTCCCCACCACTGATTTCCCAGAAAAAGGAATGCACAGGAAAGTGGAAATGGCTAGTTTTCTTTCCATGGTCAATTGATACTGGAAAAAAAGGAGACAAGGACTACCTCCCTTTCCTAGCTGGAGTACCTGGTAGATGTGTAGAAGGGGGATCAGATTCTACTTTCAATAGTGGGTAGAAAGTTGCTTAGGAGACTGGAGTTCTCTCCAGTGGAGTTCCATTCCATTCCATATCCAACAATTAGATAAACTCCCACCTGAAATTATTTCCCCAAATCAAAAAATGGAAGGTCAACAATGCACTTGTAATAACCACTCTTGTAATCCAATTAATTTTAAATGACTCAAACTGGTTGTCTGTGCTGAGTAGAGGCCTCCTTGTCTTCTTCTCCACTCATTTTCCCCTCTGACTCTACACGATGTCTATGAAACTTTGATCACCATGACAACACTTCTTAATGGAATAACATAACATGGTTTTTCTCCAATGCAAGTTAAGTCTGATGACCATAATCTATACCTACCTTTTCCTACAAAAGAAGTCCAGTCCACACTGAATACAATATTTGAAGCAGACCAGGCAAACTAAGTGAAGTTTTCTAGGTTTTGTTTTGCATGCTGAGCTGGGCAACATCATGATGAATAGGGAGATTCACTTAAAAAGCACCAGTTTTTCAAAGGAAAACTTTAAAAACAAGTGGGAGAAAAAAAGGCAAAACACATCATGTAACTTGCAGTAAACTGAATAAAGAATTCAAAATTTTTTCTCCCATCCTGTTTTTAGAGTATTACACAAAGCTAAAAAAACCCAAAACCAAACAGAAACCAACAAGGTAAATAACTACTTTTCCTTCTTCATATTCATTAGTAGCTGCTCATCTCAGAACAGGGCACATACTCTGGGAATAGAAGACATTTTATCATGCCTAGCTTAGTCTGTCACACAAACATACTTGGAGTGCATTACCATGCTATGGTACAGGACTACCACCCATATACCAGCAATTAGTCTGCAGTTCAGACCCAAGAGGAAGACATACTGCAGCCCAGCTTAAACCACTGGTGCCTTCTCTATTTTTCTTAGCTAAACTCAGAAGCATTCAACATCCACTTATACATTATTATGTACTTCTCACCATTGGTAGGAATCTTTGACCACAGTATTGTGTTTTGCATCACCAACCAAGTTTTACATATAAGCCTTTTTGCCAAGCAATCGTTACCTGTAAAACAAAGTAGATTCTATTTCCAGGCATACATACTAAAATGCTTAAGATGTCTTGAACCTCTTTCTCCCAAACCAGGAGAATTTTTCTGCATATCTGGGCACTCAAAAGCAAGCAAAGATTTTCCATTTGCAAAAAAATGAGACATATAGGACATTTAAAGAGAGTTCTTGAGGAAATACCATACAAGAAAACTAACTATCAGAATCTTGGTGAATGGTAGATAAGCTTCTCACACCACAGTGACTCTGGCAATAGTCCTCATGTAGGCCTCCAACTCCTGTGAAAGACAGAGGGAGCCAGATACAACCTCTTGTCCTATTACGCCCATCTAAGAATCCAGCACTGAGTTCAACTACTCCCCAGTGTGATCTCTTGCCTCAGACAGCTACAGCTATGCAAACCTCTTTCATCCACAGGGGCAATCATGGGAGTGTAATCAAGTAGTGAGTAGCCATTTATAAAGGTTTGCTGTTCTGCTCTTGCTTCAAGGCATGGCACTACCTGTTGCTTCATGGGAAGAATGGGAATCATGTTACTGTTCTGGGGTCAAACGGAACCAATGGTACTGTTCCACTGTCATGCTCTGCTATGACCAAGTTGTACAATCTAGGACTCAACAGGCACACGCTGGCAAATCCTTCTGACATTTGTCAGCTGGTCCTGGTCATTACACACATCAGATGCCTGTCCCTGGGGTAAAGTGATGATGCAGACAGTCCTGTATGGATGGATAAACTGGTATCCTTGGTGGTACTGACACTATAATGCTTGTTTAGGGCTGAAAATGTGACTTACAGCATAGAATGAAGATCAAGGATTTGAGAGTGGCCAACAACATCAGTTGAGGCAAACAGCACTCTTGGCCAGACTCCTGTCATGTCTCCCAGCTCCGAAATTGGACAGGATTGTTGGCGTGGTGCACTCATTTAGATCCACACTTTTAGGCATGGCCAACAGAAGAGATGTTGATGACAGATGACAAGTGCCAAGAAACAAGATTGATGTTTTCTCCTGAAAGAGCGCACCAGATAGCTGACGCCTGACAAGACTTTGCAGAAATGGAAGATGGCACTCCATCCTCCTGCTCCAACATCAGCCAGCTTCCTTCCCCTGAGAACACTTGTTCTGTCAGCAACATTTCAGAGAAGATAGTAAAAATTGCTCTCTGCCTGGGGTTGGTAGGCTGATTTCAAAGCTCCAGTGTGCCAGCAGAATTTCCTTAGGATTCCCTAAGGAAAAAAATCATATGTTCCTTACTTCACTCTGTTTTTTTTACTGGAATATCAGGACTAGCACCCTAGTGAAAATGACTGAATGCAAACACTTGCACATTCTTCTGTATATGCCATCTCAGCTGTATTTTATTCTGGTTTGTGTCTCCTTTATTTCTAGAGAGTAAAAGTTCTGCCTCTTGCAAGCTTAGAAAAAAGGTAGCAATTCCCCCCTAGCTCAAGTGGTGAGTATCTGGGAAAGCAAGGGACAAAGCCTGGATGGCCAGAGCTGGAGAAACAAGTGTAAAGGTCTAGTGCCATCCAGATCAGCTGAACTTTCACATCAAAACTCTAACACTTCATTGGCTTTGAGAAAATTTCAGGATACTCAGCATGAGATCTGCTGGTACTACTTATCCTGTCTTCATAGAAGATGCCAAAATTTGGCTCCAATATCTAATGTGCCCACCAAGGAATTAAGGCTATTCCATAATTAATTGTATTAAGTGTGTTTTATAATTAACCATAAGATCTAGAAGTATTTAATTTCTAAAGGGAAAAATCACCTTATTCCCCCTTCACTCCCTGGAGTCAATCAAATTAGTCCCTGTAGCACTGCACCTCCCCTGCACTAGCTTTCTAACCTGGCCATTACTTCTCCTGCAGGGCTACATACCTGCCTTTCATGGGCCATCCCAACACACCATGAACCCCATCACAGAAACATTCAACAGCAGAGCCCTGCATAGCTGAGGATTTGTTTCCCACGACATAGATATTGGAATCACAAATGAAACCACATCAGAAAAAGTTTCTGAGTTTTCAGTATGTATCTGGTCAGAGCATTTTTTGATAGTAAAGTTATCAATCACTGTCTCAAGTCTCCTATAAATCACAGTGAAGAAGATGGCAAAAGTACAGTGAAACAACACTTTGGCTCCATCTTCCCCATGAAGCCTTGTACTGCCAAACACAAGCTTTGTGCCTGTTCCTGAAATTCACTGGCCTGCTGAGATAAAGAAAGACCAAACTTCTGGCTTGGATGAGGGAAAGGGAGGCCTCTGGGACAAACTGCAGGATTGCTCAAAGATGTCTCTGAAGTAAGGAAAAGGTAAAGGAGGAGACAGAGAATGAAAGGCCAAGGAGGACAGCGGAGGAAGGTGAAAGTATTAAGTTTGCCAGATGACCTAGCAGAAGAGGGACTCGAGGTGGTTGAAGGCAATATTGGCTGTTAAACACTGGCTGTTAAAAATGCCAGTTGATACTGAGGTAACATGGATATTGCAAAGGCAAACAGCCAAGCCCCATGAGGACAGGTGTAAGGCCCCAAACCACTTGCTCTATGAGGTCTTTAACAAGGCTTACAGTTGTTCATGCACACTGAATTAGACACACAGGAGAAATACAGACAAGATATACCCTAGAGATCAAAATCAACAAAAAAAGAATGTACTGGCAACTTTGGAAAATCAGAGAAACTTTGGCAAATGTTTTAGTGCAACATTCAATTAACATAAAACACCTCTCATAGGATTAACTTGGTGCATTCAACTTAACAAACTCTAAGCCCATTCGGTTTTAAGTTACTCAAAAATTCCAAGAAGAGGGAATTAGAAGAGAGAGAAAGAGAGAGAGAAAGAAAGAAAGAGGGAATTAGAAGAGAGAGAAAGAAAGAAAGAGGGAAAGAGAGAAGAGAAACATAGCTACCTGAGTTCCAGCAGTGTTCAGACAGAAATTCCAAGAAGAGGTAGGGTCAAGATATCTGATTACCTCGTGTTTGGCCTTAAATACCCATTGGCCCTCCTATCTGCTTCCTATCTTGTAAGCTACAATCTTCCCAAACCTGATTTCTATCATCATGTAAGTGTTTAAACCACTACCAGGTCGTTGTGGTTTAACTCCAGCTGGCAGCTAAGTACCACACAGCTTCTCACTCACTCCCTGCCCCCAGGGGATGGGGAGGAGAATCAGAAAAAAAGCATAAAACTTGTGAGTTGAGAACAGTTTGATAATTGAAACAAAAAATCAGACAAACTAATAATACTAATGATGTTTATGGTAATAATAATATTAATGAGAGAGATAAAGAGAGAGAGAAAAAAACCCCAAGAAAGAAAAGAATTTACACTCCCCTGTCTCAATTCTCCCCTTCTTGAGGGAGAAAACTGCTTTTAGATCTAAAAGTTGGGTTGCTGTCTTCTTACAACAACCCTGAGGAAGGCAGTCTACTCCAGTAACTTCATTTTGTTTGTGACATTATCTCGAATTCTCCCTTTTCCCTTTGAATTTTTACTGTTAGCACAGTGCATGATATCTGCACTCTTGGTTAACTTATACTTTAGGAACAAAGTCATGCCCACGAAATACCTACAGCCAAACTATTTTCTGGGGCAAAACAAGAGGTGGAAAACAAGAGAGTGTATGGTACTCCCCACCAGGATTTATACTTTATGGTAGGACAGGCAAGAAGCTGTTGATTGGGCACTGCTCTTATTCAGTTGTACTATCTCTCTATCCCTCAAAATCCTCCACGAGGAGCCTGGTAGGTCCAGGTGCTCAAACTGGACATCAAATTGCAGTTTACAGCAGTCAACATTTAAAATTCAATGAAAATACAAAACCGTGCCCGCCTCTACCTTCCCCTTCCTCCCCGTGTGCATATAATAAGAATACACAATTTGCAAGTGCTGTTCTGGCAGTTCATAAGGACATAAGGAAATTCATAAGGACATCCAGAGCATGAGTAAACAATTGCTCTATATCTCTGTCTACCACAGCATAAGTCAGCTGTGTGCTATCCTCAGTTTATGGGCAGGGGCTCTTTGGGAGGGGGCAGTTTAAGGCTGCTCCGAGTATCTCAGGAAGCTCTCCACAAACGAGCTGAGAGCTGAGCTGAGGACATCCCTGACCAGCACCACCTTTTTTCTCATCCACATCACAGCTTGGCACTTGTTCCCATATCACTCTGCTTCATAGGAGAGAGGCTGATTTAGAAAACAGCCTTGTTTGCCCTTCTCAGGCAGTCTCTCATTGAGGGCTGCAGAGAAGGGGCAGGCTAGGCAGAGGCAGAAAGTCCCTGGTGGAGCAGTGTGGGATTGGTTCTTGCCAGCCACATTCACTTCTGATGCCTCCACTGTCCAAGTGAGTCGTGTGCAGGGATGAGATGCACTGGTGTAGCTCCATACCAGTTCTGTGAGCTTTTACCTCATAGAAGAAATACTCTCTGTCTTATACAGGACTCAGAAAAAGATTTGGATTATTCCCGTTTTCACTGTGGCTGGTTTTGTCCCTTTGATTTGAGCTTGGCCTCTTTAGCAGTCCTAACTCTCTACTGGAAAAGCTCCAGCATAGTCTGATAAATGTGCAATTCCCACTTTATCAGTCAATGCACCAGACAGAGGAAGGCAGCAGGCACTTTTCTGAGGAGAATATGGTTACCATACTGTCATAACTCAGAAGCCAAGGTCAAGGAAAGAAGCATTTGGTGCTCCTCTCTTATTGCGTCTCTCAGGATGAAACATTTTGGATACTTACCAGAGGAAGTGCTACACACAATCATGAAAGCCCATGGGCTGTGCAATACACCACATTCTTTATATACGTGTCAATAAAAATTTTCTCAACTCTGAGCCATCTACAGCTGTAAACAAAAATTCATGTACTAATACAGTGATTCTTCCTCTGTACAAAAATTTTAAGTATCATAACAACTTTCCTGATAGCATGGCTTTTAATTCAGTTACAGAGCTGTGTAGCAAGTGTGTTTTCTATTAATGAAGTATGTTATTACAAATACTTATTTACAATAACATATATGTTTTCTAAATGCATTTTCCTTTGGGCTTAAAAGTCTAGGTTTCAGTTTTCATGCACCCCAAATTTCCGTAACTACAGGGAAAGAAAGCATATTAGTGTCTTTCATGTTAGACATCTGTTTAGAATGTTTTGTGGCCATGCTAAGTCTTAAATCAATTTGGTTATAAAAACAAATATTCTTTACAGTATTAAAAGAAAAGAACGGGGATAATTTATTGCTTGTTTTAGCAACTGACTTGTCTGAGGAAAGACGGACCATATGGAATGAACTGACTTAAAAATTCACTGACATGATGCAGTTATTTATTGACTTTTTATAAGCAATAATGACTTGTAAGGCCTCTGGTCTGCCTGTTGCTCTAGCACCCTCTTTTAATACTCAAGGAAATCAATTATGTTTAGCTGACTGTAGGATTCTTACACTAAATCAATAATATGATGAAATATATTTGCTATCTCATAATGTGTTGTTACAAATATTTTCTCATAATTTTCTTGCTGCTTACTCCCATTGGGAAATAGAGTTGAGATTTCTATACATTTTTTCTCTTTTTCTCCAGTCTCTATATGAGTGAATTAAACATTTCTGCTTGCATTTTGCTTCAATTCGAAGGTTTATATGGATTTCTATGTAAGATAGGTCAGCGGAATTGGTAGAAACCGAACTGGAGCACACAGAAGCCAGAGGATGCAAGAAGTATCTTGTTATAAGCACTCTTCTTTTGAGCTTTCTGCATTTAAGGCACTTTGTCTTTCTTTCTCATCTCCCTTTCTCTGGTGGCTTGTAAAGGTGCTTCTGAGCTCCAGGCACCACCTACACTTTCTGTGCTAGACACTAGGTTCCACCCCCACTGGAGTCAACTTTCTCCTTGGCAGGGAAATGAAGGCAAAAGTGACTGAGTTTCAATTCCAAGGTCACTGTCACTTCCAGAGAGATGCCATCTGAGACCTCGGCTCTACTGCTACTCCAGGCACCAGTGAGCAGTGGTTTCAGCCTTCTTTGCCCCAAGGCTCCCAGACAGGCTTCTCGCTCAGCAAGCAAGCAAGCAGGAGTCCCCACATGCAGGCAGCAGCAGCAGCACAGCAGCCAGTTCTCTTTTCCTCTCTGCAGCATTCTGAAGCCTTCAAGGAAACATCAGCACCGCAGCATTACCAACCTGTAACCCTCTAAGGAGTAGGAAATATAAGCAAAAGTAGCTCAGACAATGAAATTTGTGTTGCTATGTAACATACTCAGCTGAGGTTAATAAAGACAATCCTTAGAAGTATGTAAGTTTAGAGAGGTACCCGACACCACCTAAGCACAACATGGAGGGAAAAAAAGCCAACAAACGAGCAAACAAACAAAAAAACCCCAGCCCAACCCAACCCAACCCAACCCAAACCAAACCAAACCAAACCAAACCAAACCAAACCAAACCAAACCAAACCAAACCAAACCAAATCCCTCGTCATGAAGATGCTTGAGTTGTGATTTCACTTCTTCTGCATTTATTCTGATCAGTTGATTAAATTTGGGGCTAAATCCAGAGTGAGGACAGCTTGCAGTTTAACAAGAATGTTATCCAAACATCTCATATGCCTTCCCCTTGCCCCCCCCCTTCCCCAACCCAACCCAAAATAGCATAGTCCTGAAACACTATTCAAAGAAAAGAAGTTAATTTGAAACTTTTTGAAACTGCTAGCTCTGGCAATCTGGACACTGAGTATATTTGAATCACTTTGTACTTTCAGAGTTTATAAAAGCAGTATGGAAGAAATAAGAAGCAACCAGCGTTGCTTCATGAGGAAATGCTTGTGTTTATGAGAATGTCTGTCTCTTTTTTCAAATACCGTGTGTTAGTTAAAGGGTCAAAAAGAAAATTACATTGGCTTCCAGCTCTCTGCTAGTTTCCTGCCCACAATCACCTTCTTTCCCAATAGTCCAAAAATAATGGGAAATACTAAAAAATGAGCAAAAGGACGCAGGTGAGAAGCCAGTTGCATTCAAAAAGCTATAACACTAGGGATCAAATGGGTGTTCTGAGTATGTAGGTGCTTGAAATAAAGCTGACCATAAAAAGAGAGATGAAGACTAAAGCCTAGAATCATTTTCCAGAAGTGAAATGAGGTTCTGTGAGTACTTGATGGCATGTGGTCTTGAAAATGAAGGTGTGGATGAGTCCAAGTTCAGTGTTCAGCCTCTTGAGTGAACACTCATTTTCAAGCAGGAGTCTGGGAGAAAGAAGACTGGTATTTCAAAGATACCTGTTTTGAAACCCAACTCAGGAAAATTTTAGTAAGTGTGTGAAGCAATCAAAGTCTCTGGTGTTACAGAGTACCAGTGAGTCTCATGAATGGTCAGACTGGGGAGTTTCCTTAATAATTCCTCCACATTCCCTGAAGGAAGGAGTGAAGGTGGAGTAAGGAGAGCACTGACCCGCTGCATCTGTGGTGAGTGACGGAACTTACTGTTCCATTTACAGTTCCACTTTAAAAATAGATGCTGGGCAAGTAAGCAATTAAAATTCAAGAAGGAAAGCAGAACTATCTGGCAGTTGTTCAGTAAGCCTAACTCGTATAAAAATGATCTGCACATAGCTGGTATAAGTACAAACAGTCAGCAGCATGAGATTATGAAAAACAATTCTTGCCTGGCGAGTGTAATTACTTTTAACAAAATTTAAAATCCAGGGAGTGAAGAGAACACAGCACAAATACTCTCCTGTAGGCTGCGTCATTCAGTTGTTCGTGGAATGAGCTCCCACTAAGCATCTGAACCATCGTCTTTGGATGTATCAATGTAGACAGGTGCAAAAGAGTCCAAATTCCAAGCTGGACATATGCTAGCTTGGGGCCCCTTTGCCAGTCAAACCAGCTCAGGAAGAGATTTGTTAGAGTGACCTGAATACCATGTGGTGACACCATTTCCAAGTCAAAGCCAGTTCATGTCTGGTCAGTGATCTCTGATGTGTCTCCACACACCAAGACACCTCCTAGTTCCCCGGCTCCCCTCTGCGGTGTTGAGTTCACCAGGAGGAGAGAGGAACAATAGCAGTCCCATGACTGTCTCGCCATTATCCAGCACTTTCTGGGCTCCACCCCCCACCCCCCAATTGTCTTCTGGGTAAATCACTCCCTGTCAATGGCCTGGCAGCAGAAGCACCATTGTTCCATGTAGTGGAGAGCTATTCAGTGTTGATGGCCTTTGATTTCTCTTTCCAAACATAGGCCTTGCCTCTGCCAGATAGGATTTTGCTGGACGGTTATGCTGGCAAATCCTCCTAACATAAGCACAGTCTGTAGTCCCTAAAGATTTATTGTGGCCCAAGTGGTCTAACTTGCATTCAATCCTGAGAATATAATAAGTGCAGACAATACCGAAGCCACTCAGAAAACGTCTGATATAAAATATATACACTAATTTACAGTGACGGTTGCAATCGTAAATAGCATTCGGACTAAAAGTAAATAACAGCACTCATAGTTTGGCACAGATGCACTGCCAATGTGTCACATCCTGATGGATTGAGGATGTGTCTGTGTCAAACTATGAATTCCGTTTTTGCTTTTTGAATGCCATTTACAATTGCAACTGTCCATGTGGATTATTGCATCTATTTTTATAGCCAAGGCTCTGTCTGGGAAGATATAACAGAGCAATCAACAACACTGACTGGTTCTATTTTGCAGGAACAATAGTATTCCTGTGAGCTGGACTCTTCCATCACTATGCACAGGACAAGAGGGCTGGGGTCTGGGCTTCCCCTCATCTTGAACAACAAAGGCAGCAGAGGGATGGAAGTTTGTTACATGGGTCCATATGTCAAAATGCAGTTCCCCTGTAAAAGCAAGACAAGAGCAGTCAAGATAAAGACCTAATGGCGATCATGAGGTCAGGTGGTAAGGCATTCCAGAGAGACAGCTCTGAAGAGCTGGGAAAGCTGGGAAGCCACAAGAGTGCAACCATGGAGACTGACCATCAAGCTGGGGCCACCCTCCTCACCTGCTGTCCAGGGTGAGACAGGAGAAGGCTCAAGTACTCTCTAGCTCTCCTATTCCTCTCCTTTTTTCCCCAGTAAATTTGTGCTCAGGCTCTGCAAATTTATTCAGTCTGTACCACAAGCAGCCTGAGAGTAGAGCTTTGTATGGATGAAAGATCTCTTTGGTCATTCAGATTAGATGAAAGGAAGAAAGCGTTTTACAATGAGGGTTGTGAACAGGTTGCCCAGAGAGGTCGTAGATGCCCCATCCATGGAAATGTTCAAGGAGAGATTGATCTAGTTGAAGATGCTCCTGCCTATTGCAGGAGGGTTGAACTAGATGATCTTTAAAGGTTCCTTCCAACCCAGACTATTCTATGATTAGCAAAAGTAGAATTCTTTGCTTTCCTATATTATATATATAGGAAAGAAAAAATATTTTTCCGCCTATATTCCTGCCACCTGTACCTTGGTAATTGACTTTTCCCAAAGGATTGTCTGTGGATTTAGATCTCAGCCAGCTGAGGCACTGAGTCTGGGGTGAAGGCGGAGGGTGCAGGGCACTGCTGTCTGATGGGTGGAACCTGCCACTGCATCTCCATTTGAGGGAACGCCTCAGCAGTCCAGATCCGAGGAGCAGCAGACAGCTTGTTCCCACAGCAGCCAGTCCCAGAAGTCTGCTGGGGGTTCAAAGTTTGGTAAGGACTGACACCTCACTAAGGAGAGGACAGTTTTTCACTTTGTTACCCTGGATTTTCTGCATCAGCCCGCTCTGGTCTGGTCTGTCCTCTCCTTAAGCCTCCCGTACAAGCACCACTTTATGTACTTACCAAACTCCAGCATCGAGCACCACTCGCTAAAGGCCTTGCTGCCTAACCGGGATCC
The DNA here is from genome assembly GCA_024500445.1 of Entomyzon cyanotis. Taxonomy (NCBI): domain Eukaryota; kingdom Metazoa; phylum Chordata; class Aves; order Passeriformes; family Meliphagidae; genus Entomyzon; species Entomyzon cyanotis. The sequence continues at coordinate 45,461,993 of JAKEPQ010001005.1, forward strand.
CCTGCCTCTTCCAGTACAAGCCAGAAATCCATCGGCAAAACGCTCTGGGGAAATAAAACAAACACTGCTAGTTAAAGAAATTATTCTAGCTGCTACTCGGCTTCCAGGAGAAGCCGATGAACGCGATGCTGTGCTGAAGGCACCGGTGATGCCGAGGGAGCTGTGCTGATGCCGCGGGAACCGCGCAAGAGGAAAAGCGCAGCGACCCCGGAGAAGCCCTCTCCGGAGGCACCGATGCAGGGAGGACTGAGGCTTTTCCAGACACCCCCGAGGCGGCGAAGGATCCCCACGGCACTTTTCCCTTTCAGTTTTTCGGGACGGCCGGGCTGTGCGGCGGCGCGGACAGGTGCACCGCACCGCGGGACGCGGGACCCCGGCTGCCCCCGGCTTCCCGCTGGATGCCGCGGCCGGGCTCCGAGGCGCCGAACGCCGAACGCGGCGCTCTCGCCCGGCGCTCCCGGCCGCCCCGGCCCCGCTCCGCTCCGCTCCGCTCCCTCCCGCCCCCGGCCCCGAGCCGCGGTGCAGCCGCAGCAGCGCCCTCTGGCGCCGGCGGGGCGCGGCGGCGGCGGATCGCGTGCGAGCGGGCAGCCGGCGGCTCGCCCCGTCCCTCGGCCGCCCGCCCGCCACCTGGATCACGAGGGACGCGGCGCCCGAGCATCCTCCCCACCCCCGGCGCCCTCCCGCTCCCGCCGCTCGCTCCCGCACCTCCGCCCTGCGCCGCGGCCGGGGGCTGCTCCTCGCCCGGAGAAACTTTGCACCCCCGGGTCGTGGCGGGGACCGTGGGGTAAGTCGCTGCATCCCGAGAGCTCGCGGCGGGCGGGAGAGGCTTCAGCCTGGGCTGTGCGGGGGAGCCGGGGGACTGTCGGCTCCCGTCACCTCGCCCCTCGGTGTCCCCGGGGTGTCGGTGGTCCCGCCGCCCGTTTCGGCGGCGCTGGGACCGCAGCCGCGCGGGACGCGCCGCGCTTCTTGCGGCCGGGCGCCGGTGACGGTCCGCAGGTCCCGGCAGAGAGCCCCGGGGGTGCCGGTGCCCGCCGACGCTCGGATGGGGGATGCCCGAGCCGTGCCTCTCTGTCCCGAGGGCTGAAACCGGGCCGGCGGACGGCTCTGCTGCGGCACCTTGGCCACATCCTTTGCACCGACGCTGCGAGAGACCTTTCGGGGGGAAAACAAGTGAAATAAAGTTTCGCAGTGCCTCTTTCGAGCCCCAGGTGCACTCGCTTGGACCTGGACGGGGTGGGTTTGCCTTAGGGTCAGCCAGTACTTGCCTCGAAAATAATTTTCAGCATTTTATAACTTCAGAGCTACGGATTCTTGTTGTGTTTCAGTTTGACATACCAAAGGGCGAAAAAACGGTGAGGGAAACGCTCTGGTGCTTTTTCTGACTTCGTGTTACTTTGTTTAGTAAACAAGAATTTTGTACGTCTTTGGGTAAAGTTTTATGTATTTTTAAAAGAATAATTTAAATAGCATAAACCCAAGTTGTATCATATAAAAAAGTTGTTTTTTTTTTTTTTAAAGCAGGCACAAACAATGTTTGTGCGTCATTTAGTGAGTTTCTAGGAGATGGACTATTAAACCAGAAAAAAACCGAAACAGAACCCACCAGAAAAAAACCAAGAATATGGTTGACGTTTGGTAGTTGGAGGTTTCAAAAAGACAACCAGGACTGACTTAAAATAAAACTGAATGATCCGGATGGGTTCAGAACTAGTCTGTCGAGAAGAATGTTGATGCACATATGTTTGTAGTAGATAAAATAAAACAATTCTCATTTATGAACCGTAGAGAGCATTATGAGTCAGGGCTAAGACTAAATAATTTCATTTAAGTGAGAGACTTAATGACTGACAAGATCAAATTCACTGGCAAGACACTTGGTTAATTTGCAACCACGAGCAAGAATTTATTTCCGTGAAAAACAAAGTACCTTATACTGAAGATATTAAGATCCAGAAAGAGTTTCCAGTTAAGGTTTTGATGGTGACTTTAACACTGGTGCTCCTGCCAGCATCCCCTGCCAGAGCACAGGCTGAGACAGTCCTCACTTTTCACTGCCGCATCCACCGCGTCTCTGCATCTGTATATGTTTGTTACAACCGTTTTTTTTTGCCATAGTTGACCATAAAAGTGTATTTGGGTGTTCTTCAGTCTCGAGGAGAAGATTAGGATTTTAGGGGCTGCGTTGGGCCAGTGTGTCAACACCTCCAGCCCCTGGCTCTGGAAGCACAAGGCTAAGCAGCCCGTAGGGTGAAGGTGTACGGAGGGGGACTGTTTGGGGAAGAGTGGTGGGGAACGAACACTCGTATATGGAAAAGTCAGGTTGTTGTGGTTTCAGGATTTTAATTTCAGTTGAGCCGTGGGAGGGGGGAGGTATATTATTACCTCAACTTCCCATCGATTGAGATTTCTGCTCAGGAATTGTAAGGAGGAAATGCATTTCTAGGCCCTGTTTGCAATTCGAGTGCTTACAAAAACCAGCCAGCCAGTCTAATATTGATTCATCGGTTTCAGCGTATAAACAGATTTAAACTCCAGCAAGGAGGATTTAGTAGTCAGAAATGATTTTTCCATTAGATTTTCCTTTCGGTAGGTATATCAAAAAATATAGTAAAGATACTTTCAGTATCAGGAACTGCCCATATGTAGTTGAACGAAACTAGAGAACTTGATACAGCTTTTGCTGTCGTGTTTTTAAGGGGTTTGATCCAACCTAAGACCCCACTAAACATGGGGGCTCTGCTATTGAATTATCAAAGTCTGGTGCCAAATCTTTCCTTAATATTCCTGGTAATTACTGCTGACTCATGCTGACATGTGAGTTCAATTAGCCCCAGTTGGAATGTAAAGGGTGTGGGAGTGTCTCTTTGTGCCCAGAGACAGCTAGGACAAAGCAGATTTTGGAGGAAAATTCAAGGAATTGCCAAGTTTGGGTAGAAAGTGTCAGCCAGGGCGTTTTTTCACAGTAATGTTTGAATAACCATTAAAGTTGAAGCCCAGGAAGGGGATGTTGGATAACATGGACTTGTCTTCACTATGGAATAGCTGTAGTACTAACTCAGACATTGCTTCTAATTTGAGTCATGCCCACACACACAAACCTGTTGCTGAAGTGTTGATGTTTTCATTTCAAGTTGGGTTGCCCATGAGGAATAAGCTATAGCTCAGATAACCACAATTCATCAGCTGCTCACCTGATCTGCCTGAATGGCACAAGTGGGATTTTGCTCAACCTTTCCTGCTCCCACTTCAAGGGGGTTACCTGGAGAGCAGGCAGCTCCTGCCTGCTTCCCTGGTTCAGTCAGAGCACAGACAGCATCAGTTTGGCCCCGAGGTAGGCAATGGGATGTTTGCCAATGTGAATATTCCCACACAATTACTGCCTGACTGCCATGTTTGTGACAGGGCACTGGTGGTGGCCATGGCAAAGCAGGACAGGGGGACTTTGCAGTGGTCTGGCACTTGCTGGTGCTCGGAGCAGGGAGCTGCTGCAACAAGGTGTGAAAAGCAGAAAAATATCTTTATCCCAGAAAATAATTTCCTGTCAGCTACCAGCTGATGCAAAAGGTCACTTATATATTAGAGGTATATGTCTATATATGTATAATATATACATATATATATAAATAAATCCAGCCATACTTGACTAGCAGAAGCAGGAGCTGCTGCTTTTGAGAGAAACAGTTTCATTATTGGCCATCTATGCAAATTGCTACTAGGAAATTGCAGACCAGAATTTCTACACACATTTTGAGGTCAAAGCAAAGAAGGTGGACACAATGACAAATATGAAGTCTAATGTGTATCAAGTAGGCACTTCTTTATTTTTAAGAGGAAGATGACTTTTGGGTTTGTACGAAGAATGAAAATTTCAAGGTGCTTTGCAAGGAATTTGACTGAGAGTCAGGAACCAGATGAACATCCTGAGAAGGAAATACTTTAGGAGTATGTCTCTGTCAGTCCAGAGCTCCCACAGAGCTGTTCACAGTCATGTTGGATTTAATTCAACTTACTTCAGTCTTGAACTTTGAGATTTTTATGGCAAGTCCTGTCTGTGTTTTACTGCTGTCAATACATCAAATATGTCATAGGTAACTGCAGAACTCAAACTGATGGACTTGCAGGGTTGCACAGGTGGGGTGGACAAAATGATGCCAACATAACACCAACTAAATGCACCCCAAATACTTATGGATGCCCAAGGTCCCCTGTGCCAGTGTGTGATACAACCATTTCAGCACAGACCAGGCAGGATCTGTTCTCTTAAGTGCAGCCCTCAGGTTCACAGATGTGCAGCTACAATCACAAGAGATCCAGTGTATCTCTTTTACACCTTTGAAACCTTATTCTGGATCTTATCCTTTCCCTCTGAGAGGTGTTTTGTAGTGTGCAGCGACAGGGCAAGTGCAGGACTGCTGTGTAAAGTTGTGCAAGGTGGCAGTGCTTAGCTGCCTATGTCAGTGGAAAATCTTCAGTATGAGCATTTGTGAACAAAGCATTTAGTCTGTACCCAGGTACTTGTCGTAGGAGGGCTAGACCATACTGTCTATGCTTTTGAATTAAGGCTGCATCTGCAGGCAACACTAATAATTTGCATGATGCAATCCATATGAAGCTAGGCTGCAAAACATGGTGCTTGCAAGCATGTGTTTGTTGTGTGACTGCAGTGCTGCCTGGTGCACCAGGGCTGCTGCTCCGTGTTCAACAGCAATGTCTGTGAATGCACTAAATACATTAGATATTTATTCCTTGCTCTTTGGCTGTATTAGTATTGATGCTGAATGGTGGTCATTTCAGTATGTTTACCTTACTGAAAACATGTGGTCACACAAAATCAAGTTCTGTCATTTGTTAGTGCCGCTAGGACTGTAGAAAACCACCATTAGAGGGTTTCTCCCTCTTCTATAACACTTCAGCTGAAACAGAGTGAACTTGAATACGTGGCAGTTTTGGGGTCATTGTCTCTCTCCTGGGCACCATTTGCTACATTTGGTAGTGTACAGATCCCCGGGAATCTGATGCTAAGTAACCTCCTGAACTTTTTCCTTCACTGGAACTTCAAATATTATGCTCTCACCTTACACTCAGGGCAGCATTGTTTGGAAAGCAGCTCTCCTTGGCCTCATTGTCTCTCACAGGGATTTGCTTCTCCAAAATGTGTTTTTCTGATGTCTGAGAACTCCAAGTGCACTCATCAGATTGAGTCTCCCTCTCCTTGTCCTCAAATGAGGAATCGTTCCACAAACATGTTGCTTTCTTCTTGTTTCTGGCCATTTACAGAGAAGCAAAACTTGGTGAGGTTGTTTTGTGGGCAAAGAGCATAGACATTAGAGATTTTGGAGGGATATATTGAGGGGGCTGTAATTTGGGTTGGGATTCCACACAATCTGTCAGATCTGTTCCCTGTTTCATGAACGTCTCAAATGTGGGGTCAGAGCATGTGGGCATTCAGCCTGCAGAGGTCACCAAACAGGTTTCAGGCACTCTGGAAGATAAAAGTCAAATTCAGAGTGATTTTTTTGACAGTCATACCTTCCAGAAAACCAACCAGGAAATGAGTCTATAAGGTTTAGTGCAAAGGTTTATCTTTAGTCAGCAGTAAATCATGTACTCAAATATAGCATGGAGAATATGTAGTACTCAAATATAGGGAGAAAAGGATGTGGAAATTTGGTGGATCACAAACTCAACATGAGTCAGTAGCATTGCACTGTTGTAAAAATGGTATGTAAGAATAGAAATGTTTTTCTGGGGTACATGATGGTCCTGCTTAGCTCAGGTAGGTCCTCAGCTTGAGTATTGCACTCATTTGGGAGCAGGATACTTGAGAAAAAATTGCAGATAGAATTACGAGTCCAGAGGAGAGCAAAAGGGATGATCATATGTGTAAAAAACATCACCTACAAGAAAAGACTAGAATAATTCTTTAGTCTAGAGACAAGAAGATAAAGGGAAAGAAGTTAAAAATCATTAGTACTATAGGATTAGCTGCAGAGTTAGTTGAATTAAAACTATTATTTAGATTCATGTCAGTTGTGTCAAGAAATTATGGTAGAATCATATGTTGCAGTATGGAAAATCTAGTGTAAGATGTTTAGGAAAAAACTGTGATTTTAGTGATAGTTAAGTGCTGGGTACTCATAGAAACTACTCTGGGGTACTCATAGAAACTATACTTCTTCAGTATAAGCATCTTTGAGGAGTGGTTTAGCAGCTGTGTTGTTACATCTATGATGGCCTAAGCATGTAAAAGACTGGAAAGATGTGGCACTTTTTTATTAAATCAATTGATTTAGCTAGAAAAAGCAGACAAGTCTTTCATGCTCACAAGCCATTTCTCAGATATGCAACCTCTGAATGGTTTTGGTACAGCTGCTTCTGTGTGAAGCAGGGAATGATGTTCTGTACAGTCTCTTGAGGGTCTTTTCAGTCCCATTTGCAATGATTAACAAAATCTTTCTGTCTTGGGATAGACGGGTGTTAAGGGACTGGGGAGGGAAGGCAGGCTATAAAAGCAGATGAAAGAGCTCTCTCCTACCCTGCAATTGGGGAGATTCCCTAAGATTTGAACTGCATGAAAAATGCCTGTTTACTACTTTTCAGGAGTGGATGAGAATCAGTTAATCTTATATTGACTTCTCTATAAGTGTCAGGTGTTTTGGGGTAGTAGCAAATGCTTTATGACAAGTGATATTGTGGTAGGAAATAATGTGATAAAATGTTTGGTTTTTTATCTTTGAGACAAATAAAATTCTGGGAGTTCTGAAGGCAAGAGATCAATTTTTCCCCCACCTATTGCCCTACTTATATAAAGTGAAATACTTGCAGTCAGGACATGTTTATGAAAGTTAATATTTTTAAATCTAAAAATGCATGATCAAAACTTTAGTGAGCATACAGAAAACAACACTGCTGGGATTATTAATGAGAATTAATTTTTATATATTGGCTACTTTAGGGTAGAAACAGATATAAAGAATGTTAGAAGAGAACAGTACTGTAGGTAACTTGAAAATACATTTAAATATATTTTGGTCTCTGGACACATCTCTAAAACAGTAAAAGTATTTACAATTAGAAAGTTGTATTAAAAGTTTATTATTTATTAAAAGTTCCAAAAGTTGTCAAATAACAAATGAAAAAGGTAGGTATATCCATAGATAGCAAAATCATAATGGGAATATTTTGCTTACAAGGGAGAAATTCATGTTTCTGGAGAGGAAGACACAGAATCATAGATCCCAGAGTGGTTTGGGTTGGAAGAGACTTTAAAGATTCTAACTCTTACCCCACTGCCACGGGCAGGGACACCTTCAGCTATGTCAGCTTGTTTAGAGCCCCATTCAACCTGGACCTGAACTCTTCCAGGGAGGGAGCATCTACAGCTTCTCCAGGCAACCTGTGCCAGTGTCTCACCACCCTCACCATAAATAATTTCTTCTTAACACTTCAACTAAACCTGCCCTTCAGTTGAGACCATTTTCCCTTGTCTGATCACTGTGTGCTCTTGTGAAAAGTGCCCCTCCAGGCAGGCTCCCTTTAGGTGCTGGAAGGCTGCTGTAAGGTCTCCCTGGAGCCAAATGCGTCTCCCCAGGGCTGCTCTCAATCCATTCTCTGCCCAGCCTGTGCTTGGGATTGCCTGACCCTTGTGCAGGACCTTGTACTTGGCCTTGTTGAACCTTATGATGTTCACATCAGCCTTATACATTGGTAGTTAAGAACCTGCACTATATTTTAGTACTTATTCAAACAAAGGTGCTGGACTAGTGCATTGTCAGCACAGCAGGCAAAAATAGCCAGCCTTTCAACCAGTATAACTTGTTTAGCTGTATTTATATAAAAAATAATAGCTACATCAGGTCTGATTTTTACTTTTGTTTTCATATTCGGTATCTGAAAGAACAGGAACTTTTGAGGTTCCATTCTGACTTTCATGTACTTCATTAAATTGAAGACTTGCAAGAAATGAACAAAAGCTTGACATCTCATATAGCAGCCCTGCTCTTGGTGTGTGTTTCCAAACTGTGACCTGCTTCTTTCAAACTAAGTGCTTCTTACAATGGTGGCAAAACCATTTAAAATTATTGAACTGCAATGGTAATAATAATTCAATAACATATAATAGATATATAATAAATAATATATATAATAATTCAAATAATAACAATGTCAATTTAAGCAGCAAGCTAACATAACTTTCAGAGATCCAGGAGAAAATATTCAGTGTTTCATTGCAATTTTTCTCTACATTCCCATTTTCCTTCTCAAGCTTTGAGAAAAACACATTTTTTTTCTCCCTGAAAGTTTTGGGGATTTTTTGGTTGGTTTGTTGGTTATTTTTTTTTTTTTACCCCTGGGTCTTCAGATATCTAAGCTCTGCTGAACCTCTGTTGTGGGGCTCTTGTAATTTCATCCTCAGTTACTCTTTTTCTTCGACTGAATAACGGAGTAGGAACAACACAGAAGAGCAGAACCAGGAGAAGAATAGGATTGTAGCTCTCCAATAAACTGATTTTAAATCTAGATTTATTACTAGTTCTCCTCCCTGCCTTCCTAGTCCTACATACACACATTTCATAACTTTTATAGCAGTCCCCATTTTGTTGTCCTTAGATCCAGGCCTCGTTTCCTTGTTTTCTTCGGGAAAATGCTGTGCTGCGTTATCCTGGTGTCACACAGGCTCCTCTGGGGACAGGCTGTGTCTCTGAGCCAAAGGCTGCCACTTCTGTCTCTTTCCACACTGTCTCTATTGATGCAGACAAAATGCAACTATATGATACCTATGAATTGTATATGAGATATATATATATATATATATATGGAAAAATAGATATTCAAAATATATGACCTGTCACATATTTTACTCTTGTTCTGCATTGGAGTGCAACTAAAATATTTTAAGGAGCCTTTTGTGGAATAGAAGGCAGAAATCAGGATAGTGAGGGAACAGTTATGGTGTGACAGACTCTTTTGAAAGACTTGGAATTGGATCTTGGCCTGCTTGCAGAAGAGCATCATCATCTTACTGGCTACTGTGGAGAGTCTCCCACAATTTGATATGCAATTGTTTCCTGATGAAACTTCCATTTAAGTTAGTTCCATTTTGGCTTTACAGTAGAAAACTCCTAGAAATGGTTGCTAGTCTTTCTGTCCTACCTCATCTATTCTATCGTCTAACCTATCTGTAGCCTCCCTTTGTATGACTCAGGGTTTCCCATCACACTGTTTGCATTTACTCCAAAATTGCACCACTGTGGTGGGTTGGCCCTGGCTGACCCAGGCACCCACCAAAAGCACAGCTGGATAGGGTAGAGAAAGTATGACAAAACACTCATGAGTTAAGGGCAGTGAGTGATCACTCACTGATTATTGTCATGGGCAAAACAGCCTCTAAATTAATTGAAATTATTACCAATCCAAATCAGAGAAGGATAATGAGAAGTAAAACAAATCTTAAAAACACCTTCCCTTCAACCCTCCCTCCTTCCCAGCTGCACCTCCTCCCTCCCAGTGAGGCAGGGAGACAGGGAATGTGGTTATGGTCAGTTCATCAGACGTTTCTCCCACTGCTCAGAAAGAGGAGTCCTTCCCCTACTGCAGGGTGGGGTTCTTCCCACAGGAGACAGCTTTCCAAGAACTTCTCCAGCCTGAGTCTTTCTCACAGTCTACAGTTCTTCACAAACTGCTCCAATGTGGCTCCCTTTCCACAGAGTGCAGTCCTTCAGGAATAGGTTGCTCCAGCATGAATCCCCCATGGACCATATGGGATGCTCATGACTCTCCACAGGTCTGCAGGTCCCTGCCAGGAGCCAGCTCCAACATGGGCTTCCCACAGGGTCACAGTCTCCACTCAGCTTACATCCATGGGCTGCAGATGGATCTCTGTATCCCTGTGGATCTCCATGGGCTGCAAGGGCACAACTACCTCACCATGGTCTGCATCATGGGCTGAAGGGAAATATCAGGTCTGGCATCTGAAACACCTCCTCCCCCTTCACTGACCTTGGTGTCTGCAGAATTGCAGAATTGTTCCTCTCACATATTCTCACTGCTCTCTTCTCTGAGGGCAATTTATTCTGAACAATAACTTTTTTTTTCTTTTTAAATATGATATCGCAGAGACACTACCACCATCTCTGATTGGCTCAGCCTTGGAGCTGCCTGGCATTGGCTCTGTTGGACATGGGGAAAGCTTCTGGCATCTGCTCACAGAAGCCACTCCTGTAGCCCCCTGCTACCAAAACCTGGCCACACAAACTCAGCACAACCTGTACAACTCAGTACAGCTTCTGGTCTAGCCTTGTGGATGCAGGGTCGTAAACAGTCTTTTCAAAGATCATTGTTCTAGTATTTCAAAGAGAACCCCAAGCCTTAGACAGATGATGAAATGACAAGCAGGGTCTTAAAACGTAGGTGGTTGGGAGAATAACACTAGGAATGCCAGTGAACTTAAAAGAGGGTTTGCAGGACCAGTCCTTAACTACATTTGCATTCTGTGGCTGGTTCTGTGGCTCAAAGCAACATGTCTAATTTACACCATCACAGTGGTGGGTGGGTGCTGGAGCATATACCACCTTATGGAGGAGCAGGGGAGTGGGGCATGAGGATAAAACAATCTAATAGGCAGTCAATGCACAGCCACACGTGTCTTGTGAAAAAAATGCTACACAATTCATTCAAGTTGATGCTGTTATCCTTTTTTATCTAAGGATATTTATCCTTCACTTAAAATTGAAGACAAGCTAATGAACTGCATAAACTTGAATAAGTAATTAGCTCTAGCAGCCTTATCATGACAGCACAGAGCTAAATCTGTGGAGAACCTGTCTGAGAAATTACATATACAGTTAACAAGCATGCTTGAGCTGTTCACTTGTACTGAGCTCTGTGTTGCCAGCATAAAACTTCTCCCGAAGCCTGAACCAGCTAGAAGACAGCTGAGCTGAGGCCTTGTTACACTGCACATTTGTGGTAGAAATATTTCATTGACCTATCTTACTGGTTTCAGTCAGATTTGCTATGGAAATGATGCTTACGCTTTTGCAACGTCTGCTTTTCTTGTGACCTGTTAGTCAGGTTCCAGCAAACAGAACAGAGGGACAGAGATCTTAAAGATATTATGTTCCTGAGAGTTTAAAAGTGAAACATGCTGCACTAATATCCCTTCTGAGGGCAAGATTGTAATGCGAGATTGGCTGTCTTGTTAATCATCAAATAATCCATATGGTTCAGACAGTATCCTAAATGTCCCAGCTGTAGCAAAACTTTCCATTACTGCTCACACCTTCCTATGGGAAGTCCAGCTACTGCGGCAACCCCGTATTTTCCTCAGAAGGTCTGTGGTAAAGACAATGGAGGACCAGAGTCAAGCCTGGTAGAAAGAGCTACCACTCTACTGACTACAAAGTATTGTACCAGAGATGCGCCCAATCTTATTTTTCTTGGTATGTTTTCAAATGTGCTACCAAGTGTATCCTTCCTCAAGTGACACAGTGCATGTTAGAAGTTCTAAAAACAGCTGTATTTTTCAAACATCACTTAAAAAACCCCAACAAAACTGCATCTAAGCTTTTTTAAGAAGTTATTTATTTACATCCTCAAAGCTCAAAAGAAGAGTCCTTGAACTTAATTTCAGGCTTTCTTATATAAACATGTAAAGAAAGAAGGGCTGATGAGACAATTTAGTTCCCTGATGAACTTGTTTGTGAAAGAAGAATAACTATTGAAATTACTGTTCTGCTAAAGAAGAAGAGTGTAGCTACATACCCATCCTGTAGCAAAGGGCTGCTGTGATTTAAAGTCAAGCACTTACAAATTAGGAAACCCAGGAGTTAAAGACAAATGTAAATTCATAAAATATTTAGATTAAAAAAAAGTCTAAGAAAATCAAGTCCAGCTTTTAAATTCCTCACCTACGTGGAAAGGCACTAAACTTAATCTCATGTCAAAAGAGAAGTTGCATGTTTTCTTTTTATTATCCTCATTCACCTCGCAGTCCTAGCTCTGTACAATGCACTGTTTGAGTTCTGTGCAAACACAGTGCTTTTAATTTTGTCACAGTCTGTTCGGTGATAATTGTGACTTTAGTATTTAAGTACATCAAAACCATGGCTGAATTAATCTTTATTATACTGCTGAGACACATGGTCTTATTAGTAGCGATAAATCTGAAATACTTATTCTCATTTACTCAATGCCAGACACTCAGGATATGATTTTCCAGAAGACTCTGCCGTTGGTGCTCGCTCATTCAGAGCTCAGTGCTGGCTGCCTCCAGCTGCAGTACTGAGTGCTCATCTCTTTTAGAACAGACCAAGGCTCCCAGAAAACGAGGGCTGGTGCCTCTGATGTCACAGGCTGTAGTTGTGTGCCTTGCATCACGCAGCCCTAATTCTTGCAGCCCCTGTATAGCCCCAGTTCCTTCCCTAAGCTCTCCAAGTGAGGCAGGAGTCTTGCTCCGTGTGCTCAGATTTCTCATAAAGCAGGCAGCGAAAGCAAAGGAGCCTGCAGAAGACCTGGGAGGGAGACTGCAGTAGGGAGGTGCTGGCAGCCTAATTTCTGGCAAAGCCCCCAAATTTTCAATGGTTATTTTGAACTCCTAATGATAATTCAAAAGCAGTACTCCTGAATGGTCTCTTTCCAGAGTGTTTCAAAGCACAGCATCTGTCTGCAGGTCTTAGGGATGCTGAGAGTCAGGACTACAAGCCTTCTGCTTCTATTCCCTCCCTGCCTTGCTCCAGTCTGCTTCAGTCTTCCCATGGCCTTCCCTTGCTCCAGTGCCTTACATTTGGAGTTCCTTTTTTCTGGCTGGAGCAGAGAGAACCACCGGGATGGGGAGAGGAGCAGCAAGAGGGAAAGTCTAGCGCTGCCTTTGCTGCTCCGAGGGGAGGCATGTAAAGCACACGGGGATGCATATGCACAGTGCAGATGCCTGTAGGAGGAATGAAGGGGATGAATGACGTGTGCTCTGCTCGGGCAGAAGCTGTAGATAACTGTCAGACCACAACAAAGTCTTCCAAGCACACGCGGGCTGGATTTTTTTCCATAAGCTGCAAACATAGCCAAATTTGTACACATTTTTTCAAAGGAAATTAAAGAGAGGTTTTATGCATGTTTGTCAGAAAACATATGATCCCTGGTACTTGTAGAACACCCTCTGTAAATCAAGGATTATGTGTATTTTTTTAGTCTTCTAACAACTCTTCATGTTTGAGAAGCAGCCTTCTGCTTTTCACGGGAGAAATAATTGAGGCAGAAAAGAGAATTTTAGGGCCAGAAAGAGCCACTCTGATCTTGTTTCAATCTCATGTATAACTGGACCAACAGACATCCTTAAACAAATTCTGACCACACAGGTCCATTAGTTTTGTTACAAAAAAGTTTTTGATGAATAAAAGCTCAGTGATGGAGAATCCTCTACAGTACTGGGTCAATTATTTTCATAGTAATTTATCTGTAATTTGAATTTAATTAGCCTCAAGTTCAGTAAATCGGATCTTGCAAGTAATGTTTGTTTCTTGTCACGTAATGTTTGTTCCCTACGTAATGTAGTTACTTATTGTGCAGAAGTTCTCTGTTGCTGTTCTTCATGATAACCCAAACAGTTTGAGCTCCTGCACTGTGACTGTGGGGCTCATTTTCACAACCCTTATTCATTCTTTGCTCCAGTTATTTTTTAAGTGGGGCTGCTTCAGCAAGAAACATGCTATTTACAAGGGTCATATTTTCATCATGTTATCATATTTCCTCCTAAGATATGGCCATTCATTAGAAGCAGAAAACTCGGCAGAACGTGCTAACCACAATTAATTTAGTGACAGCAGGCAGGTAGATTTCTGTCCTGTTGATGAGCCATCATGAATGGAAGTCTTTTTCCAGAGTTGCTGCTCCCAAGGAGGAAACACATTGTCCTGTGAAAAGCCAAGCCACACCTGGAGCCACATCCCCTTCTTGCTTTGCTGGTGAAATTCATAGTGGTGCCATGGCATGGTAGGGATGAGCACACCTCACTCCCAGGATCCCTCTTTAAAACCTCTGCCGCTTTGAAGCTGTGGTCTGCACAACCCTTGTAGTTCAGGCATTGAATGCATGGTATGTGATTACATTCAGGCAGGAAATGATTCATAAAATTTAGTGAAAGGAGAGATCATTGGATAATGTAATCTGACCTCCTATAGCTACCAAATATTTTTTTTTCCCTGAGCATGCCTGCATTCAGCTCAACTGTTTCTATTTAATTTAAGTATAATTTCTGTTAGGGTAAAGTGCACATTACAAAAAGGCATCTAATAGTGTTTTCAAGACAACAGGATCCATTAAATCTTTTGTACCTTTTCCCAGTGTTTAAATGTTCATTATGTTACAGATTAATGCCTTATTTCTTATTTGGATGTATCTGGCTTCAGCTTCAATTTCTAAGTGCTTGCTGTGTTTCAGATTAAAATAATTCAGTACTTACATCTTCCCCTGGAAGTACTTCACTTTACTCAAGTCACCTAAATTCTTTTTTCTATGCCTGCAAGTATTTCTTTTAGCTTCTTTCCTCACTCTTACCAATTTCTAACATTACTTGAAAAACACTTACATGGGAATTGTACACACTGTTGCAGCATCAGTCTTATCATATCTTTAAACAGATGTAAAACCATTTCACTTAGCTTAGCATGCATTAGCTGCTTCCTGGCAGCTCCAACTACAGATTGTATTCATTTTTCACTTTGATCCCAAATTCCTTTCAAGAATCACTCACATTTCAGGATGCAGTCCCTATTCAGTAGCAATGACATGCATTCCCTATTTTGAGATGCAAGTGTTTGCATTTGGGTGTATTAAAATTCATTGTGGATAAAGAGAAACAGCCTACTGGTCACTCCAGGTTGTTCTGTTTCACTGTGTTTTCAGCATTCTTAATCAATCTTGTAAATTTTTCCAACTTTGCAAATATTATCACCAATGAGTTTGTATTGAACCTTGATGTCTGTAAAGTCTTTATAAAGCCTTTTCTATTTAGCAGTGATTTCTCTATGATTACTTTTTTTTTTTTTAATTCTTTCACTTGACAGATTATTTAGTTGTGGAAACTGCGCACTGTAATACTTCGTTGCGGCTTTTTAAAAGCAGAATGTTGTGCTGCTAACTTAAGTTACTTACTAATACAAGTGAACTCCTCTGTCAGCTAGAGGTGATAACTTCTCAGTGTGAGGTTTCTCTGGGAAGCCTCCCTGAGTTTAAGTCCAAAGAGAATGATATTCCATAGAATTCTGCTAACTGGTGTAATTAATCTTTCTTATCAACTTTTCTGGTATTTTTCTTGGGATGGATGTCAATCTTGCCATCCACTGGATAGCTGGATCCTTATGTTTCCCTTCTCTGCATATTATCCTCTAGCAGCTGTCTTTCAGTCCTTTGGCTTTCCCCTGTGTTCAGAGATTCATTGTGACTTAATTTCAACAGTGATTACAAGCCACTGACAGAGGTGAATGACTATTATCCACATCTACCCTTTTCTATTAATTCTGTTCCTTTCAGTCCCAGCTCTCCTCCTCCTGAAGCTTCTCAAGCTTGTAAGCCCCTACTTCTGGAGTGGTGGAAGATTACTTCTTTGGGTTCGTGTTCATCCTACCTCAAACATGTGGAGAGAATATGAGGACTCTCAAGCATTATAGGGTGAAAGAGAAAAGAAAGACCATAATTGTTATGAGCAGCTAAGTGCTGTCCACCCAACTTCTTCCTTGTTTCTCATCCACACGAGAGTGGTGGGCTGGCTGGGGAAGGAGCCCCCAGCCTCCTTCAGTGGGGGGGATGGGCTGTTCTGTCCTAGGGGTGGAGAGCAGAGCTCACAGGTGATCAGAAGAAAACACGGTCCAGGTAGGACTGTGCATATCTGCTCTTCTCCAGTTTCTAAAAGAAATGTTTTCATGATTTATGGATCTGTGCAGCTCAACAAATTCAGGTGCTGTTCTGAGACATTTTTTTAGGACCACTAGCCATGAACCTTCTGACTTTGTCTTTATTCCTGTCCATGCATTCTTAGACTCATTTCAACCACTTGCTATTATTGACATTGGTGGTAGTGGCAGAAGTACCTCTTGACTGTATGTGCATCTAGGATGTTGGTGTTGAGTTGCTGGGGCAGTGCTTCATATCATGTTGCTGTGGTAACCCTTTGTCCTAATTCTGTAGAAAGTTCCTGTAGAAAGCCTGAAGAGTGCATGGCTACTTCTTGTTCGATGGGAGTACATGATTCTCCTTCTTTTCAGAGACTAGAAATAATTTTTTTGAGCACTCTCGCCTTTCAGGCAGTTTTAACATAAAGCCATCTCCATCTAATTAGAACTGTACACACTTTTTAGAATTATTTTCTTCATAATAGTCTTCTAAAAAGCACACTATCTCTTGTCTTTAGCACTGCAACTTCTGAATTTTGCTTTGGGTTTTTATCTTTCCAAACTGCCA
The DNA here is from genome assembly GCA_024500445.1 of Entomyzon cyanotis. Lineage (NCBI taxonomy): Eukaryota > Metazoa > Chordata > Aves > Passeriformes > Meliphagidae > Entomyzon > Entomyzon cyanotis. Next base: position 45,478,445 of record JAKEPQ010001005.1, read on the forward strand.
TTTTGCACTCCATAAATTCTTGCCCACATTGTTTGCTATTTATTTCCTGGTTTTCAGTTTGAATACTGAGGTCTTTTTTGTTATTTCTATTTGCTGCCACATATTAATCAACTGATCCAGAATGGGTTTTAAAACAAAGTCACCCTTTTGGGAAATTGAATGAACTCTTAACTTTCAGTTTTCAGTTGAATTATGCTCTTCAAGTCTCTCTCCTCCTTTTAACTTTGCTCATGAAGGCAAGAGAAGGGAAGTCTAGCATGTGACAGTGTTTTGAAACATGAACTATGAGTCATAGATTCATATTATGGACAGGAAAGACTCAGAACACAAAAGTATTACAATATTGAATGGGGTTTTCACGGCAAGGGTTTGGTAGTGGGGGTCTACAGGGGTGGCTTCTGTGAGAAGCTGCTGGGAGCTTCCCCTGTATCCAGTAGGTCCATGACAGACCTGCTGCTGGCCAAAGTCGAGCCCATCAGCAATGATGGCAGCACCTTTGGGATAACGTATTTAAGAAGGGAAAAATTCCTCTCTCTGGCAACTGCAGCCAGAGAGAGGAATAGAGCATGTGAGAGCAGCAGCCTTGCAGACCTCATGGTCAGTGAAGAAGGAGTGGGAGGAAGTGCTCTGGGTCCCCTGCAGTCCATGGAGGACCCCACGCCAGAACAGGTGGATGCCTGAAGGAGCTGTGACCCCATGGGAAGCCTGTGCTGGAGTAGGCTCCTGGCAGGACCTGTGGACCCGTGGAGAGAGGAGCTCACACAGGAGCAGGTTTGCTGGCAGGACTTGTAATCCCAAGGAGCACCCATGCTGGAGCAGCCTGTTCCTGACGGACTGGACCCCTGGGGAGGGGCCCATGCTGGAGCAGTCTGTGAAGAACTGCAGCCCGTGGGAAGGACTCATGTTGGAGAAGTGCATGGGAGAGTGTGGGGAGTCCTCCCCCTGAGGAGGAAGGAGTGGCAGAGACAGTGTGATGAACTGACCACAGCCTCCATTCCCTGTCCTCCTGTGCTGCTGCAGGGGGAGAAGATAGAGAAAATGCAGTGAAGTTGAGCCCTGGAAGAAGGGAGGGGTGTGGGGAAGGTATTTTTGAGATTTGGGTTTATTTCTCATTATCCTGCTCTGATTTTATTTGTAATAAAATAAACTAATTTCCCCAAGTTCAGTCTGCTTTGTCTGTGACGGTAACTGGTGAGGGATCTCTCCCTTTCCTTTTCTCAACCCATGAGCCTTTTATTATATTTTCTCTCCCTTGTCCTGCTGAGGAGGGGAGTGGTAGAGCGGCTTTGGTGGGTAAGTGGCATCCAGACAGTGTCAATCCACCACAAATATAAAGAAAATACTTTTTAGTGCAAGGTCTCAGAATAAAATGCAGTTCTTTTGGCATCTCCACACCATTTAGCTTCCCATTGAAGTAGGAAACCTATGAGGGTAGATGTAATCTTAAAAACTGGCAGACTGTTAAAATAAAAAAAAGAACCAGCAGATTAAACTAATTTAATAAGGTCTTTGAAGGTGGCAAGAAGGCTTTATATAAGCAACAGCTGTGGCATAATTTTAACCCGCAACAGTGTTTATTGCACTGCATCATATCCCTCATTAACTTTGGACAGGCAGTTCACCCATCTGACATCACATAAAATCATCCCAGTAATAGTGAAAAAAATGGTGCTGCTTCTGGAAGAACTTTTTGCCTGACACTGCACCAGCTGGAGAATGGCTGGTGTTTCCACCATAACCTATGTTTGAGAGAAGACAACTTGTCTGATCCATATATTATGCATCATTTCAGAATGCATTCTCAAAGAAAGAACCAATACAAGCTGTGGTTATTTGGAGTAAAAATGGAATGTAGAGTTAAATGATTTTGACAAAGTAACCTGGTAGCTGTCTGTTGACACAATAACTGATTTTCCAGATGGGGGAAACACACTAGACCTAAGGTACCTCAATTTAGCAAAGGATGCTGTGCTTGCATGTATGAAATACATTTTAGGTTTTGCTTAATAAACTGTGCACAATTCTGTTCCCTCAAAATGATAGGAAGAAAAAACAGTTTGTAACATGAGAGGGCAATAAAAGAGTTTGGGTTGTCCCAGAATAGAAAAATGAAGGCTGACTGAAGATATGAGTGATATTTAAAAATATGCCAACGAGTAAACACAATGGAGGAGGAAGAGCTATTTAAACTAAAAGACAATGTTGGCAGAAGAACAAATGGGCATAAAATGACCATGAACAAATTTAAGCTGGAAGGTGAAAGGTTTCTAGTAATCAGAAAGCTGTCTTTCAATGAAAAAGAAAACTCTTCTAAACAGTTTTTAATTCAAGTTCAGTAAGTTTATTATTTTCTTTACATGACAGACATATTCATCAACATGGGATTTGATTCAGTGACATAGAAATTCCCTTTAATTTTATATCTTACACAAAGCAGCAATTACTCTTGAGATATACTAACCTCTCTGGCAGCATCACCCACTGTTTACCAGCACTCAGCATGACTAAAATATTCTTTCAGACAGAAAATCAAGAGACTTTGATATTCAGCTAATCTCCAGACAATTTAAACAGACTGAATGCAAAGACTTGTTTCCGAGCTTGCAATATCTCTAAGGCTAACATACTCAAACAAATAACTAGGACTAAGTTTTGTGCGAGAATTGTCACCTCAGTCAGCACTGCATTGGGTTCTATTGCTAACCACAAAACTGTGTGTCACATCTTGAGCTACCAACAGCTATACTTCCAGCCTTTAAAAATGAGGATGTGAAGATCTGGAAAAATGCTGATTTGAATAATTGCAACCTACTAGTCACAATGTCAGTAATGGAGATAATATTCCTGTGTATTTTAAAAGCTGTGAAATCCTCCTTGCAGAAGACAGGTAATATTATTCATTCTTATTTGTTTAGATGAATTTAGAACTGAGCTTAGAAGGGAAAAAAAATTGGATATCCAGTAAACAGGATGTATTTTATACCCATTTTATATCATGCATAGTATGCTTAACTTAAAAAAATGAAAATGGAACATAAACATCAATATTCTAATAGTATTAGGGTAGGAAATTGGAATAAGCCGTAAGCTTCTATCTTAACTAATGCCACTGAGCTTTTTAGTATTGTTGAATGTCACACTCCAGGAACAAACATTTTCCTTGTAACTTTCTCAATGTTGTCATTTTGTACAGCAGTCTGAAACACAGAAACCTCTGAACTAAGGAACCTATTCCTTTTGTTTTTCAGTGTCAAAGCAATGATTCCTCCTGGGGAATGCCTCTATGCTGGGAGGAAAAGGAGGAAACCCATTCAGAAACAGTTAAGTATCATATCCATCAGGAGACATCTTCTTTCAAACATATGTGCTAGAAATGAGGTAGAAGAAGAGTTCCCTTCGTCCTATGGTCCACTGGTGTATGAGAGTGTATGAGAGACCTAATCTTCTTTGCAACGAGAAACCCTTGTTTGGGAGGCTGGCTCTTCGTGGGTGCCAAGCATGGGTCAAACCATCCTTACCCATCACTAGGTGTCCCAGGAGGAGGCCAGTGGTGGTTGTGGTGGGTACCACAGTGCTGCCATGCAGCGTGGAGAGGGACAGTGCCCTTTTGTAGGCAGAACACACCGGTGGACTAAATGTCAGCTGGGCAATGGGCTGGAGGGGTGGCTGCCACCTTCGTGCTTCCGTGCTCTCCTGTTCATGGAGCTCTTTGAGCAGCCGTGTGTTGAGTGGCAGCAGAGCACTGGCATTGCTCTCCCCCTTCCCTTTTCCTGGGCTTAGCCTTGCTTGGGGCATTGCTAAGTCCAACATGTGCGAGCCCGGAAAGTGGGTCAGTTCAGCCAACTGAAAGAGCAGAGTGGTGACTCACTTTTTGCATATAGAACACATAATTTTCAGACTACTATTTACTTCAAGATCACTTTCATTAGGAGAAAAACGGGACGGGGGAATTGTATGTGTTAAGGCAAGGCAGAAAAAGAAAAAAATGCAATTGAAATTTGTTACTGCAAGATGCTTGAAATGGGAGGGGAAGAAAAGGTTGCTATCACTCAAATGTAAATGAGTTCCAGATGCCATAAACCGCTCTGTGAAATAAAGCTTTTTAATATAATCATCCCACATTTTCTGTGTTACAGTTGATTATATGATTATGAAACACACATTTTTACTGTGTCAAAATTATGAACTGGCACTGGTACCTTCACACACAATTTAAGGATGAGAAGGTAACTAAAATAGATTTCCCTATTTTCAGTTGTTCAGAACTTCTAAAAATAACCCACTTGTCTTAAAATTGTATATATTGGTCTGAAGTCAAAGAGGGGTTTCTTGGAATGTTTTAATGACATTTGTTGATATTGTTTGGATTTAGGGCAGTATTTGCTCATGAACCACTTGTTCCCACTTAAAAATTTGTTTCTTTTAGTATAAAATGTATCGTATTTCAATAGACAAAGTTGATGACATGAACAAATGATTCTTCCTGCAAAAAATCCTGAGTGTTGAATTCAAAATGTATGTAAGATTTCTGCACAATTTCTGCACTACTGTTTCAGTATGGATGTGGATATTTAATTTTATAACAACTGCAAGAGGTATGGAACCATTCCAGTGTGTGAAATTACCTCTATGCAGAACTGTAAACAGATCATTACCTTTGTGAGAAAGGAAGGAGAGTTGCAGTTGCTTCAAGAAACATTAAGCTTATGTTTGGAGTTTACATGCTAGCTGGAACTTCTCTCAAAGATGACTTCTAGATAAATGCAATGGCTAAGAAAACGACCTGTTAAAAAGTCATGGAAATTATCTCATTAGCCTTTTTTTAAATTCTGGCTTTAATACTCTCAGAAGCAAATTCTCACTTACTTTACACAACCAAGTTTTCCTTCTGGGAACCGTTGCAGGTAATGCTACCCAGAAAATAGCTTTTCTATGATGTTGCAGTGCGGGTACCTGAGCATGAGCTTATCAAGCTGGGACATGAACAATTTTCATTAAGAAACATAGGTTAAAACAAAGGGAAGTGTTTGGATTATTAGAAAACTGAAGTCCCACACTGGAGACAGCACTCTATTTTCTGTGGTTAGTTACTTACCACTTGCTGAGGATGATTTCTCAGTTCCTAGCAACACTGGTCTCTTCCTCAAACCTTATCTGTTTGTGGCCTTGGTGTCTGGTAAGCCTTTCTCATGCTTATTCCCTCACTCAGGGACTTACTCTCATCTAAAGAGGCTCTGAATGCCCCAGACTGAGCAGCTGACAGAGCTCCTTTCATGGTCTGTATCTCTCAGTCCTACTGGTCTTACCGACATTTCAGGACTCTGAGGTATCCTTACTGTTATGTTGCCTTGAATGATCAATCTTGAATTGAGAAGGGTAGACAAAGCCTACTAATTGAGCAGCATATTTAACCATGATTTTGATCCATATAGAACCATCTTGGTCACACCTTTTTCCTCCTGTTTGAGAGCAAAGCACTTTCTCCTCCACAGCTTTGTTGTACTTTCCCCCCCGTCAATGAATCAAGGTAGATACTGGCACCTGTTCTGGGAGGAGTATTTGTTCAGTTGTAAAACCTGACTTCTCACAGGAACTAAAGTTGATGGGCATCCTTTGGCTAGTCCTCTCTTTTTAGTGTGAATAGTCTCTAGAATTTAACTTTCTCTTAACAAAAGACTAAGTGAGCTTAGGTGCCTCAGTGTGAGCAGGATACTTGGAATTCAACAGGGATTCATGGATTAGTCCTTTTGAAGGTCAGGCTTTAAAGGACAGAGGTGCAGCTTTCCCCTCTGCAGAACAACTGGGACATTTTTATCTCCCCATATTCAGTGCATCCCAACTCTCTCACCCTACATCATCTTTTTTGTGATCAGTCTGTCAAATAGGTGGTAATCCTGCAGCTGGCTTTTAATCCAGGATACCACAGAATCATATTGCTCATTATGTTCCTGAATGTTTGTCAGGAACAGGAATTCTATTCTGAGGTGGTTTTACAGAACAGTGACAATAATGTATTAAGAAACTCAATGGGAGAATACAGAGACTGTGGAAGAACGTATGGAAAATTTTACTGGGAGGAGCTAATATGTTTCAGTCTTGCACTCTACACAGAACTAGTACAGACTATCTGCATTAGGTTGCCATTATCCAGGCAATGAGTAAGGTTCAAGTTCTACTCTTTTACATACAAGTAAATTAAAAAACCCTAGCTGTTTTCCTTTTGCCCCCAAAAGCTTCCAAACAATGCCATTAGATGTGATCTACACTAAAGAATTTTGGCATTTATGGACACAGTTCAAGCACCTGGAACTCAGACTGATTGAAAATTTTCCATCAGATATGCGTTTCAGCCAGACAGCCAGCGTTTTGACTAAAGGAAACATTTTCTACCAAGTGTTTATTTCCTGTGGAAATCCAGCATTTTACTGGTAGTTCAAGCATCTGGAAATTAAAGAGATCTTGTCTTTAACCTCAAGCTAAAATCACTGTGCTGAAATTAATACTTAGAATTGCAAAGGCAGTGCTTCAGGACAGTTGCCATTTGAGAACTTCAGCCACTTCTTCATCTCAAACCCTAGCATCTTGTAAAAGCCTCTCCCTCTACAAAACATTTCTTGTAATATTTTACAGCTCTTTAAAGGCAGCTACACCTGCCCTAGCTCTGCGTGTATCTATAACTACTCCAGATTGACCACTTCAGCCACAACCGTGCCAGTGCCAGGGTAAACAGAGACCTTGGGAGGTGCAGCTCTCTCCTGCTTCCTAGTTCTCCTTTTAAGGCCCTCTGTGGCATAGCCCTTCCTCTTACTTGGTGTCACACTATCCCACCTCTCATCTGCTCTGCTGGTGTTATGTCGCCTTGACCATTAGTTCTGCTTTCACCTTTCCTTGCTGTGAAGATGAAGAACAGACATAGAAGGTGGCAAAGGACCCCCTTTACCTCATGCCCCTTCTCTCATTGTGTCCTTTTGGTTCATAGGGGATGGTGAACATCCACACATATATGGCTGCCACGGGAGCTCAGCTCTGCCAGGATTCCTATGCAATGTCCAAGCACAGCTCAGTGACTGAGGGTGCTGGTCAGTACGCTGATCATCAATGTTGTTACTGTGCTCTCAGCCTTTCTGTTGCATCTCATGGTCTCTCTTCCCTTTCCCTTCTTACTGAAATCTTGCTGTTGCAGTAAGTGATTAGCCCTTTCTCAGCTCAGATCTGCTGGTTTAACACTTTGGCATACTTAAAAACCTTATTCAGAGTGAACTTTTCATCAACAGGGTAGGGCTCTGCAGAGGGTAGGGAGCAGCAGACAGAGCTTAGTTGCAGGAAATTCCTCTGCGAGCTCACCAAACTGGTTTACACTAGTGGCGGTCTGTGTGTCATGGGCGCACCGAATCGCTAATGCGCAAATGGCTCAATGCCTTGTGTACCACCGGGGCAGAAAACCTTCCCCTCACCAGCTCCCACACATCTCCCACCACACAGGGACTGCTAATGTGGGTCCTGCACAGGTACAAGTACTTGTTACTGCAGAAGAGAATAGGGGCAGTTTAATGATGTGAAGAAAGAGAAGCCAGATTTATTGTTGTAATTACATGCGCTCCTTTACCATAGTAGTGTCTTATGGAAAGCAGAGTATCATCAAGTGACTGCTATGTCTCTGTTTACAGTTTGACAATACTGAGTTTAACACAAGCACAACAAGCACCATCTACTTTCAGCTCAAAATAAAGGCTAGAATTTCCATTTGCCTCAAGGCAGACCACTCAAGATCTTCCCTGCCTGTGCCTTTCTGCTTATGGCTAGCTAACCTAGCCTTTCCTTGGAATTCACATTGTTTTAAATCACATCCACTTGGCACCTTATTACCACTTACATCAAACGCCTCTTTGTTTGGATTCACCCCCTTACTGAATCATTTCCTTGAGTTTTCAGGAAGACTCTGTCCTGAACTTTCTCCCTTTGTCTTTTTACACCATTCCCTGCAACCTCCAGAAAATTATTTCTTAAGCTCAACACAAAGGCAGACCACCTAATTGCCTCAAACCATTCTTCTCTGGCATATCATAGTCACTATTTTACGTGGTAAATAGGCTTGAACAACTTCTATTTCTGTTCCATGTTACCCTTGACAATTTTTACCTCTTGAACTCATCAATTTAATTTTCCTTATTGGAATTAATTTTTTCTGTCCTACATTGCTTCATTGCTTCAGCTGGTTTGTCAGATGTAAAGACCAATTAGCAAAAGCTTATGTTCTTTAGCTTCTGCTCAGCTATCAGCTATGTTCCCACAAAATTACTGCCCTCCACAGATCAGACATCCTTTTGGTGTCATGGGATGGCTGAGCTTCAAGGTTTACTACATAATAAAGTAATCTCAGTGAAAATAAAAAAGGCTATTCCTTCTTGTTGATTACATTATTTGTTGCATATTTGCTCTCTCTGATATAGGAAAGTTGTGTTTTGATCCCAATCAGCAAAATCTTCTCCATGTCTTTCAAACTCATTCTATTATTGAAGAGCCACATATCAATACTGGCAATTTTGAATGAGAAAGTAGAAAATATGTATTTTCACTGACACCTACCTCAAACATTTTTTCCATTCATTCTGTCCACTGATGCTGTCCTCTTAAAATGAAGGGAGGCTCTCAAAACTAGCAATGAATTTTTCATACCTGATTTGCTTTACTTTAAGAGGTTTTCAGTTAGTAGCAATCACATTAATCTTTTTTTATTAATTCCTAAGCACATTTTTTTTAGAATGACAATTGCAATGACAAATCAATACTGTTGTATTTTAACATGTTCACCACTTTGTGAAATGCTAATGTTCAAAATTAAAATTATGATTGAAAAATGCAGTAAATATGTGTAGCATGAAAATGCAGTAGAAAAGTGTGACAAATAATTAGTTTTATTCTCATTTTCCACTGGAATGTGAGCTAGCTACTTATGATTTTGATCCTTGGATTCTGTGAGGTGAAAGCAGAAACAGTTAGTACAACCATACTTTTCTTACTTACCATTTCCCATTCTTGAATATCCATGTAGTTTATGGCTCCAGTGTCCCCTAGCTCATACCTCATACCAAGGATAATGCACTTGACTACTGGCAGGTTCAGCAATGGCTGGCTACTGAAAGGAACCACGTTCTCAACCACTCAGGTCTTCTTCCTTAAGGGAGAATTCTGTGCTTCAGCACTGAGCACTCCCACTGTCATGCTGGAAATAAGATCCCCATTTCTGTGTGCAAAAGCACCAGCTTGTCCTGTACTCCCCCCTGAGAACATCTTACACGTTCTCTGAGAATATCAGGGGACATTCCAAAATTGAGGTTCCTCACTTGTGATGTATTTCACCTTAATGAATTTTCACAACAGGTATTCTAGGTTATCTAATACTGCCCATTACCCAAGAGGAGCACAAAATGGAGATGGATTTCTTGGCCTGGAAAGTTGAATAACATTAGTCTTTATGCTTTACAAGGAATATTAATGTTCTTAAGAAATCAAATCCTTATCTTTGTTACTACTGATGTAGGAAGATAAATGTGAGAATGTACACAGGAGTTTTGAGCTTGAGGAAAGAATCTCTCTTCACCTTGCCTTCCATACATTTTAAAATACATATCTAAAACCAGGCTTTTTTCTTAATTATCTCCTGACCCACAGGTTAACTTTGAGTCATTAAATGGAGGGAACTAAGATGGTTTGGATGAATATAGTGGGTATTGAATGGGTTCATGCATTAGTCACAGTAATTTTCCTCTGCTGTTCTGATGCTCGTTTTTACATAAAAGATGACAAATTGTTTTTCCTGGTATTGACTAGAACATGAAGATAGTACCCACTTCCCTAAGGTGAGAGGTCCTGAGTAAGAGATACCAGTTCTTAATTTTTTCCCAGATGCGAAAAGACAATCCTGTGTCTTTGCACTGTGGCAAATGCAGAAAGGTAAATCTCTTTTTGTCAGGGGACAGAAATTTTAAAGATTTTCATAGTAGTTATGTTAATAGTCCTGTTATCAACTAATTGAGTACAACATCTCAGTCTCTGGTTGTACTATTTGGAAGTAAAACAGGTAATCAAAAATGTGTTCTCCCCCACAGAAGGCCTGCAGTTGGGAATGAAAAATCGAATCCTTCCAAGAGACACAGAGACCGTCTGAATGCGGAGCTGGACCACCTGGCCAGCCTCCTTCCTTTTCCGCCTGACATCGTCTCGAAGCTGGACAAACTTTCCGTCTTGCGCCTTAGTGTCAGCTATCTCCGAGTCAAAAGTTTCTTTCAAGGTAGGTTTCATTAAGATATCAGCATCTCATTAAAAGTATCCCTCTAATTTATTGCTGCTTTGTACTAATTCTGAGCAAAAGTAACAAATAGTATTATATTGATAAAGGCAGGAGAAAAAATCTATCATTGAACATATTTTGTGCATAAGATGTTGCATTGGAAATTTCATGCATTTCCTCTGATGTCGTTCATGTGTTTTTCACCAAATAATGGGAGAAAATCCATCTTTCATCAACAGGCTTTAGAAAATGGGAAAACACAGCTGTAAAATCACTAAACCAGGAAAGAAACTAGGGACAGATGTTATAACTGTAGATACTTTGAATTCTCTATTTGGAGTTGTTATCATGCATATTCAAAATGCCTGTTTAAGTATGATGTGAAAGTCAAGCAACTACTGTACTACCTGTGTTTGTTGTATGCCAGGAGGAAATGGGTTTGCTTTCAAAGCCAAAATGATCACTGTCTTTCAGGATAAGAGAGATTAGAAGTTTAAAGTGTTGAATGAAGTTGTACTAGGCTATACTTTGTTTTTGTAGCTGTCTAACACACTGCACAATAAAAGCCAAATGTGCATTTTCAGTTGCACATAAAAAGAAGTCTTTCAAATTTGAAGATATTTTGAGTTTCTCCTCTTGCTGAGGAGTTCACAAGAGCAAAATCCAGATTAGGGATTTAATAATGGAAATCGTATCTGGATTTTTTTCCAAAGAAAAAAGAAAAAAGTCTATTTGAAGGAGTATAGTTGACCAAAACTTATAGGTGGACTGCAGAGATACACAGAAGTATATTTTATGGACATTATTCTTCCTTTACTACTCATTATTTCTTCCTGATACTACTCCTTATTATGCCTAGTGTGTACATATATATATATAATTTTTTGTTTGTTTTCACCAGAGAATGATATCTGTTGGTTGGCTTCTATCTTTTAAAATGCATTTTAGTATAGAAGAAATGCCAGCTTGAAGAGGCTTTGGCATGCTGCAGGGCATTTTACAAGCTGACATCAGATTACAATGGGTGATACCACTGATATCAGGAGCCTCCCATGTCAGCTGTGGCAGCTGGTTGCCAACCCTCCAGCATCCTGCAGTTTACAGAGTGCCTCTCTTTCCCTTTAAACACAAACATGAGCATTATAGCCCCTTCCTCTAAACTTGACTTTAATTTCTCTTGGATACACAAGCAACAATATCTCTTCAGCTGCCTTTACTACCCCTCTGCCAGAGTTTCTAAGATCCATTGCCTCCTTTTCTCAAAGAGACAAGGCAGAAGGAAAGCAAATAGAGCCAGACTGCATTATGATGAAAAGTTTTGTGTTCCATGTTTTGAGAGATTTCATTTAATTTAATCCCCAAATTATCTAATTGAACACACAGTTTGTGTTCCCTTCATTCTTATTTTTAAATGTTTACATCATGAAACTAAGGTTACAGAAAGCATTGTTTACAGTAAAGGAAGGAAGCTACATGCCACTTTAAGACAAGAGAGCAGGCTGGAGCTTCAGAAGGGTGGAGTGGAGGCGAGGTGAGCTGTGGAAACAGAGCTGCATAAGGAATGGTTGTAAATGTTTGGGTAAGAAAAGAACCTACTGCATCCCTCATGAACATCACAATCTACTTCCTTGTAGTTATGGAGAAACAAGGCAGAATCTGTTTGTCTGTTTGTTTGTTTGTTTTTTAAAAAAAACTTTGGTAGCAAGTCACCTAAAAAAGCAAACAAACATCCATCCCAGAGTTTCAATCTTTGTTATGATGAAAGAGGGTAGAAGAGCAGAAATGGATTGTTTGTGGCTTTTTAAATCAAAGGATGGCACTAAATTGGAAGCTGTTATAAACACTCTGAGGACAGAGAACAGACCAGTGGCATACAGAGATGTTAGAAAATTGGATAAAAACATGTATCTGGAAAAATGGCTTAGTAAATCTGTACTAATTCACTCAGGGAAAATTAATCCAAAGAAACTGGTATTCAATAGAAAAGGCAAACCTGGGAAAGAGAACATAACAACAATAATCGAAGAGGGACAGTGGTCAGCAAGTTGTTCCATGCCTGTAATATGATATGTTGACATAAACAAGAAAGCCAAGTGTGGATTTTGGTCTGTTTGCCCAGAGGCAGCATGTCACTACACAGGAAGGTTATAATCCCTCTCTGCATGAGACCAGCATGACTCCATCTGGAATAGAGCTTTCTGTTGTGGGCATCTCCTGGTCACAAGGGCATTAGTACATATTAAAGGGTTTGGAATAAACACAGGCAAGAAGTGACTCTAAAGTTGCACAGACACAAAAACAAACAAACAAACAAATAAACAAACCCCAAAAATCTAAAGTTAGCTCAAATATGCACAATTTATATTCTTAGGCTGTTTGTCTTCATAGAAGGAAAAGACAAGAAGGGAAGGAATTGCTCAGGATATTTTAGAGAGGCACAATGGAGGAACCAAGGAATGATAATGCCCAAGATGAAATTTGGCTTACATATCAAGCAAAATATATCTGTAATGAGTTCTGTTCAGCTATCCAATACTCCTAAAGTGGATGCAGTGGAGAATCAGTGCATTCAAATTTGTAATGTGTGACAGACAGTACTGTGCATCTTTCGTTTAAAAAAGCTGTCCTCTGAGTTTTGAGGAAGTTAAGCTTAAATTCCAGGTTTTTAAAACATGCTATTAAGAATAGTGTTTGCCAATTTAAAAAAATCATGAGAAGACATGTAAGTTCATATGTGACATTGCATATCCAACCCATTACAGGCCACCTATTCCTATGACAATTATAGTGGCACACCTTCAACAATTCCAGCGGTTTCTAGACACTCATTTCCTTACCACTAGGTGTCCTTTCAGCAGCTACCCTGCAGTAGTCAGTGCGCAGCTCAAATGTGTTTATGAAGATCAATAGCCAACTAGAGGACATTGAATAACCTCACTGTGGCTAGCACAGGTTCTTCCCGTGGGAACATTTTGCTATATTTCATAAACAAGATAAAGTTTGGATGTTTTGCAAACAGTTTCTCCGGATTGAGTGAGTTCGGGCCTGGCCAATTGTGCCTAGGGGGAGGTCTCGGGCTGACCAATCTGGGGCACTTCTGTAGACTCTATATATATGGAATTCAAAACAATAAAGTTCCTTTTCTCCTCTCTTCGCTTGTCTGAGAACTTGGGTCAGTCCTCAGCTAGCCGCTCAACAGCGACACCTCACCACATTAAGTGTGAAAACAGTTTTTCAGAGAATTAGGTGTTAGGGCATGGAAAACATCTGTCAGTCATTTGTTCCCTTTTTAGTGACCATTAGAGGTTACTACCTTGAAGCATATGGCCAGTTCATCTTCCTTAAGTTGTTTAAGCAAAGGTCCTGTTCCATGCCAGAGTTTAGACCTGGTTGTTGAGACAGATATTGTCAGGATTCAGTTTTAGTCATTGTGGTGGATTCCCTCCCTCATTCTTAGGAATGTTTTCCTTTTGCTTCAGAACAATTCTTCTGTGTACTTGTTTAAGGTTCTTCATATCTGCCATCAGTTGGCAGAGGCTCTATTAATAGCCCTGCTCCCCCCAAGCTATAGGCATTTAGTCATTTTGCATTTTCCTGATAAGCACTCCAAAATGGCTTGCAGCAATAACCTTCCAGTCTCACCGGATCTTGTGTATGAATCAGCTGGGTCTGAAGCAGGGCTTAGACTGAGAGACATCAACTGCTACAGGAAACTGTGACTGTCATTTGGCCCTGACAAAGATTTGCCTTGGGTGGGGCTCCTGT